>CM034401.1:22063337-23428337 GCA_019925095.2 Dendrolimus kikuchii
TTTAAAGATGAGTTGTGCACCATCGTCCTAAATTCTCCGCTTTCCCGTAATTAGTTTGACTGTGAACTATGGGATTGAGTACAAGGCTCTTGAGATCATCAGCAAATCTGCGACTAATAACGCCAATACATTCTACGCAATTTTGTCAGAAATCTCTTACTGTGCAGGCTGTAAGGTTGTGGAATGTATTGCCAATGAGCATCAGAAGTGCCAAGTCACTTACATCTTTTAATAAACTCCTCAAAGATCACTATCTAAATTTGTAAACAGTAATTTATGTATGTATATATAACTCTATGTACATATATTTGTATATAAATATGTGTGTTTTTATTTACTATTAATATATGTATATATGATTGTATATATTTTAAACTATGCGCACTGAATACCGACCCATTATTAGATATGTAAAATTATCTCCAGAAGGTTGTCTGGAAGAAATCGCTGTTAGCGATAAGACCGCCGATTGTACTAGTTATATGATTGTTAACTCATGTGTATTATTTTCTTGTGAGCAATAAAGAATATACTATTCTATTCTAGGGGATCGATGTATCAGTTTCTAGATATTTTTTACAATCCAACGATTTATTTAAGATTGCACTAGATATATTTGTTGGGTATATTTCCGAGCTAATAAAAGCTTAATTAATTACTACTAATAAGGCGGGTAAGGTTCAGGTGTTAAGGGATAACATTTCGGCCTCTAAATAAGAGCTCCTAAAATCTGCTATCTTTGACTGCTGCTAGCTGGTATCTGTTACTAGTTTACCCAAAGGAATTCAATTAACTCTCGAATAAGTAAATCAATTACTAGGAGATAATATATATAACCGATGTAAAAACACTTGAAGGCTATTTAGATAATAGGTAACATTTATAGAATGCCAGATCTATTCATAGGCTAATGACTTCGGGAAATGTTATAGAATATTTTTTAAATGACTGTAAAGACGTAGTGGCCTAATTGTCATTCACGCCAGTTTTCTTCTATAGTTTGAGCTCCTTCTGCCATAATGTTATAGTTATTGACTGTGGCTAAATGTACATACATACATACATACATAACTTCACGTCAGTTCCCTTGCGGGGTAGTCACGAACAACAGAGCGCCATTCAGGCTTATTCTTACACACCTCACTTGCTTCTTTGACATTCATAACTCTTGTCATGCACGCTCGTCTGTTCTTAAGGCTCACCTTCTGCTAGTACACGATCACGGGGCTAAATGTGTCTTATTTATATCGTTAAAAATAAAGCTATTAACGAATAGGATTTTATCCGTGCAGGAAAGGAGAAAGAATACAATTTCCTGCGGCCGGGCGGCCTGCCGTAAGAGGCGACTTAACAACCCACAGCCAGGTGGTAGGGCATTTGCCGGATTGGATGGCTACCACCCCTGGTCTTAAGTTTGCCGCCATAACAGCCTTGAGATGTGTTCCGGCATTAGTGACCAGGTTCCAGTCTCCCTTAAGAGAGCAGCAGCGCATTTGTAGCACCTTTGGTGTTGCAAATGTCCATAGGCGATGGTAACCGCTTTCCATCCAGTGGGCCGTCTGCCTGTCTGCTGAACTCCTGCAATAAAAAATAAAAAAAAGATTGATAGTTTTTGAGTAGTAATTATGTGTTTTGTGAGAAACATGAACTGTAAAGTCAAATGTGGCCTTTTGAGTTGTCACAAGAACTCCGTTGAATGGCAGCTAGCTGACAACCCACAGTTCAGCTGTGCTACACATAGGTTTAAGAAAATGAAGAAACTACATTGAATCTAAGATCTGGCTTAAAGGCCTAGCTGCCGAGCCATAAAATCCAAAAAAAAACTGGAATATAATATTTAAACAATATCATCAAGTGAGCTTTTTCTAATTTTTAATGTATTTTGATTCGTAGAAAACAGTGTAAAAGAATTATCTTCATTCATATTTGTTAGACCAAACCAGATGACAAGTCTAGGAGCAAGAAAGAAATCACCTGTGGCGCCATCTATTACTTAGGGTTATAAAGCGTTTCAGACATATTACAATGAATTGTAAAATAATTACATATCAAAGAACAGCCATTAAAATAAACTCTTATCACCTTACTTTTAAAATATCATCATGATAGCAACAATGTTAATTACTTTTAAACAATATTTAATGCGCTACTTGACTTGACCTTTTATTAGTATCTGATTATGACGTCATAAGTAGGTATTCGTACAAAATCTACAAACCTGAGACATTTTGTAATTTTATAGTAAGTATTTCACTTGTTTTGACTCTTCGTTCCCCTATTTGAAACTTCTACTAAATTGAAACTAGGATATGCCCGCGATTTTGTCCACGCTTAACTTGAAAAACCACAGCATTTAAAAAGGGATGTAAGTTATCGTTTGGAATAAGCTAATTTTACTAACCCGAACAACTACAAACCGCTCCCGTGAAAATTCCCGCGGGATTCCGGGGAGAAAAAATATCACACGTTTTATAACATAAAATTTGTTATCGATCTGTGAAAAAAAACGAATTGTAATCCGAAATTATTTTTGAATTTTGGCGCTTTTAAATCCTTCCCAGAAAATTTTCCGCGCGATTCCCGAGATAAAAAGTAGCGCAGGTTTTAAGTCTAAGAATTTGCTGTCGATCAGTGAAACCCGCATCGAAATCGGATCGATAGTTTTTAGGTGAATCCAAACAAAAGGACAAGAAATCTAAAAAAAATTGCATCGTGTTCTCCATCGTTTATATAGTCTATTATGTTAGGATTAACTTCTTTTTTTTCTTTTTAAGTGATGTCGGGGAGAATATCATTTTGGTTGTCTATTAATATCTATGACTAGCTGTGCCCGTGACGTCATCCGCGTGGAATTTGCTTTCAAAACCCTTCGATTTTGAAACATTCTTCACTGGTGCTCCGCTCCTATCGGACTTAGCGTGATGATATATAGCCTATAGCCTTCCTCGATAAATGGGCTATCCAACATTGAAAGAATATTTCAAATCAGACCAGTAGTTTCTGAGATTAGCGCGTTCAATCAAACAATAAACCTACATTTTAAATATCGCGATATCTTTTGAATGAAACGTCCAAATTGAATAATTCAAATAGTTCTAGAAAGGTATTGAATTCGTCTTGAATATGGAGTAATTTATGTTGATAAGGATTAATACTAAGGTACAAAATATTTTGGTTTTTGAAGCGATGGCATTTTAATTATTTAAAAAAATAAAAGAAAACACTTATTGTGCGATAAATACAATAGTTAGACATATGGTTACGGGATATTTTTTGTAGACAATTTTATGTTCTGCAAAGTGGTAGTACATTGTTTTGTTCTATAATCAATAGTTTTCGCAGCGCACGCCGTGTAAGGATTTTTACGGGTCATTTTTTTACACCTTGGTTTATATTATTGGACTTTTGGTAAGGATCCCAAATTTTTTTAAAATATAATATAGCCTATAGCCTTCATCGATAAATGTACTATTCAACACTGAAAGAATTTTTCAAATCGGACCAGCGGTTCCTGAGATTAGCGCGTTTAAACAAACAAACTCTTCACCTTTATAATATTAGTATAGATATAACCTCTATCTCTCTCTGTCTCACTGTCTAAGAAAATGTTGTACGTAATAAACTAAATATTAAAAATGTAATGTCTAATTATGTTCTTAGTCCCTTAAAAGTGTTCTGCAAAAAATACAAACATATTCCAGTTATTTTTTTAATAGTTTCAATATACAGACACGGCGTGCTTAGAATTTTATAATATTACTAGCTTCTGCCCGCGACTGCGTCCGCGTGGAATAGTTGAAAAAAACCCCTCGATTTTAAAACATTCGTCATTGGTGCTCCGCTCCTATTGGTCTTAGCGTGATGATATATAGCCTATGCCTTCTTCGATAAATGGCGTTCAAGCAAACAAACAAACTCTTCAGCTTTATATATTAGTATAAGATAAATATAGATAGATTACTTCGAATACCTAGACGCAGAACAAAAGCACTAAAATAACTTAAAAGCTCCACCCGATCCGGCTATGTCTAGTCGCAACCGGTTATAACTAGTTATGAGCCTTATTTTTTATTTCCCCTTGGAGGTAGACCGCTATCACGGCTCGAAGGGTTCGGTTTAAGGTCACGAGTAGGCAGACACCATTCACTACCGGTATTTATTAAGTATTGAGATTGAATGTTGCTGGACGTTTAATTCCTCCTTGTAAGGCCCATTGTTTTATGCAGACGCGCTTACAAGTCCTTATACTAGTACAGTCGCGGAACCCTAAAAAAAGGTGCCTAATTTACTCATAATAACATCAGCTTTCTGCTAGTGGAAGTCCCATCAAAATAGGTCCAGCCGTTTCAGGGATTAGCCGAAACATGCAGACAGACAGAAATTTTAAAATTTGTATTTTTGATATAACTGCCGTATATACTTTCATATGTATTTAGTAAAAACTGGGAGTTTTTGGCGGGAACTGAAAGGAGATGTTGTGCTGTGCAGTTTTATTTTCTAAAAATGTGTAAAATTACTCTAAAATGAACAATAGTTGTACAAGAACTCCGTTGAATGGCACTAGCTGATAACCTATAGTTCAGCTGTGCTACACATAGGTTTAAGAAAATTAAGAAACTAAATTGAATCTAAGATCTGGCTTGAAGGCCTAGCTGCCAAGCCATAAAATAAAAAATAAAAAAGTAAAAACTGTCATTTTGACATTACTAACAGACATTTCAATTTTATTGATATGTATAGGTGTGAGAGTATGTAGAGTTATGAATGTCAAAGAAGCAAGTGAGGTGTGTAAGAATGGGCCTAAATGGCGCTCTGTTGTTCGTGCCTACCCCGCAAGGGAACTGGCGTGAAGTTATGTATGTATGTATGTATGTATGTATGTATGTATAGGTGTGTAGATGTATAGATGTGTAAATGTAGAGATGTACAGATGTATACATGTGTAGATGGATAGATAGAGGGCGCGTACAAAAATAACGAAACCGCAGCGCCATCCTTTTGTCTATATTCGTCTACTCTACGAAAATCCGTGCAAGAACGGAGAAAGAATACAATTGCCTGCGGCCGGGCGGCCTGTCGTAAAAGGCGACTTAACAACCCACAGCCAGGTGGTAGGGCATTTGCCCGACTGGATGGCTACCACCCCTGGTCTAGAGTATGTCACCATAACAACCTTGAGTTGTGGTCCGGTATTAGTGACCAGGTTCTAATCTCCCTTAAGAGAGCAGCAGCGCATTTGTAGCAACTTTGGTTTTGCAAATGTCCATAGGCGATGGTAACCGCTTTCCATCATGTGGGCCGTCTGCCTGTCTGCTGATCTCCTGCAATAAAAAAGAAAAAAAGAAAACAATGTCATTTAAATTGGTATAAAATGTATATTAAATATTTATGCAATTTATGACATCATATCTTTAACGAGTCATAGTGTATTTATTATTGTTTAAACATGTGGAAAGAATGCATGATGAAAGAATGACTAAACAGATATACAATGCAAAAGTGGATGGATGCAGAAGTCGTGGAAGGCCACGACACACCTTCCATGATCAAATTGATCGTGTACTAGCAGAAGGTGATGTCAGGAGCCTTAAGAACAGACGGGCGTGCATGACAAGAGCTATGAATGTCAAAGACGCAAGTGAGGTGTGTAAGAATAAGCCTGAATGGCGCTCTGTTGTTCGTACGTGCCTACTACTACTTAGTTCTATTTTACCCAAAGTCCCTCGTGACTATAAGTAGAATACTTAGCCTAGATCATCATCTTCTATTGGTAAGGTGCCCAGAAGTCTGGCTACGTTACCTCGCTAGATTGATCGGTTGTCCGAGGTAGACACCAGCCCTCTGATCACTTGAAGAGTCAATGAGTCGTTTCGATAAATTTTGGTAAAGACTCATGACCTCAGGAATCTACGGTCTAAGTGATTCAACGAAAATATAATTCTCACTGATGGTTGCATATTTGCGCCGCTGGAGTGGTTCAGCTGTTTCTGAAGCCGAACCGGCTGATCTAGACGTGTTTGGTTAATGGGATTTGGGCAACGTGTCCACGCAGGTCGCATTCCACGCCAAAGCCTTGCCACGATACCAGGGAATTAGAGTTTGAAAAACATTACATTATTACGTGAAGCAAAAACTTTGCACCCCTTTTTACGAGAATTGCGCCAATGGAGAAGTATGATCTTTCGCACACTTATAGTTTATATAGAGAAGGAGTGCAGAATGCTAATATTTTTTTAAAAAGTATACATAAAAAATGCATTAAATTCCTTCGCCTCTCCACTGCTCACAATTTGCGCACAGATACATACCGTAGACTCCTGACACCTGCACACACTTCATCCTTTTATGATAACTCTTTCACAGTGCAGGCTGTCAAACTCTGGAATGCGTTGCCTCTTACTGTCAGAGAGGCCAAAACATTACCGACATTTCGGAACTCACTTAGAAAGTATTATCTGTCTCTAAATAAATATACGTACATACATAACTTCACACCAGTTCCCTTGCGGGGTAGGCACGAACAACAAAGCGCCATTTAGGCTTATTCTTACACACCTCACTTGCTTCCTATATTCTAATATGTCTAATATATTAAACATTTACTTATTTATCTATTGTAATATATTAAATGCTTGTCACATATAATGTTAACAAATATATTTATTTATATTATTTTGTATATACGTGTATATATTACTATTATATTTTTTATATATGTATTAAATTTATAAATTAGTGTAAGTATGTATATTTAAATTGTACAGTCCTATCTTTTTTCTGCTTCACCTACATCGCCAGATTAGTTAAGAATTTCTTTTAAGTTAGGTTGCCTGGAAGAGATCGCTTTTAGCGATAAGGCCGCCTGTTGTTTTGCCAAGAAGTATTGTAATTATACATTTTGGTGACCAATAAAGTGTTATCTATCTATCTATCTAAATCAATAAAAAAAACATAACACACACTACCATGTATTTGACACACACACGCATATATACTCTTTTGTTTATTGTTAAAGTCAAATTAACAGTGCAGCCTTGGCGAAATCTGTGATTATACAAGTATAGTCTTTGACAACAGAACCTTAATAATGTTCAAACTTATAATTTAAATTAATTATGGTCGAATTTCGACTACGGGCGACCACTAGTATATAAACCACGCTAAAGACACACAGACTTAAAATGTCACGTAAATACTTCATTGAAGGTCCCCAACACTATGGCTATTTTATATAATATATTTTTTTATTGTCTTAATTTATTATAACATATTATTCGCGTCTGGGAATCCGGAAACAAGTCGAAATTAATTTTTATATACCTATTGTTTAATTATAACTAAAAACCGCTTTCAATTGATGTCAAGGTGATACTAACTGTAATTGGTTTATTAAATATATACACGTGGCTTAATTTAATTATGATTAATTAATATAAAATAGAGATAAGAGTTATTTATACAATTTTAAAAAACAAAACAATATTAACGAGATACCGTTGTCAGCTTTTTTGGCAACTGAGAATATTGTTATAATTATTTATGTTTTGTACAACAAATAAGCAACATAATTGTTGACAACACCAACATAAAATATTTCGTACTGGCAACATTGTAGTTGCATTTTTTTTCCTCTTCCGTTTGGGTTGTAGCCGAAGGCAGGCGCTCTCATATGTAAAGTTTATTATTACAAGTTTACACCACCTAACAGTGTTTAACTTCCACAAATACATCAACCTGGGTATCCTAGAACCACCACCATCAGCGTGCACCACAAATATATATATTACAGGCGCGACGAGCTGCGCGCATAATGATGTTTAAATTTTTTACGTATATTTATTAGAGATGTGCCGATTATGACTTTGGCCGACTAGCCGATTAGTCGGTTGTAAAGAGGCCGACTAGTCGGCCAAGCCGAACACGGTATCGGGGATTTCCGTGTCCCTTCGTTAATAGCTGATTCGCGTGCAAGTCGCAACCACCGCATGCTAGCGTGTCGGTCGGTTTGATTACTTCGCATTGTTTCTTGATTTTTACTTTTGTACAGATCAGGGCGGTGTTATTGTCTAAAAAAATAAATATTGTTGTTTAAAGATAATACTGTAATTGTTCATTAAAGTTAAAGAGCTCAATTAAAATTTAATGTTGTTAAAAATACATACATACATACATAACTTCACGCCAGTTCCCTTGCGGGGTAGGCACGAACAACAGAGTGCCATTTAGGCTTATTCTTACACACCTCACTTGCCTCTTTGACATTCATAACTCCAGTCATGCAAGCTCGTCTGTTTTTAAGGCTCCTGACATCACCTTCTGCTAGTACACGATCAATTTGATCATGGAAGGTGTGTCGTGGCCTTCCACGACTTCTGCATCCATCCACTTTTGCATTGTATATCTGTTTAGTCATTCTTTCATCATGCATTCTTTCCACATGCCCGAACCACCGGAGCATTCCTTTCCTTACCTTCACCCCGACACTCTCTTTCAGACCAACTCTCTTTCTTACTTCGGTATTACGAACGCGGTCCGCGAGCGTCACTCCGCAGATTTTGCGCAATGGTCGCATCTCGACCGCGTTTACTCTACTTGTTAAAAATAAAGTCTCGTATATAGATTAAAATGTATTAGTAAAGTATAGATTATAAACTAAACAGTAAGAATATTTTCTTAAGTTTTCGCAACTTGTATACATAATAAAACTACGTTTTAACGGTTTTAAGCGCGGTAATCTTCAAGCCATAACATGTTGCGAAGCGGTGGTAAATTAGATTAGGCTCCCATAGAGTAAATAATAACCATAAACGAAATTAAAACTAAATAATTAAAATGAACAAGTTGTCGGTAGGCTAAAAAAAACTTTAACACTACTTGTTGACACTTGAAATCTTTGTCTTCCGTGATCACGAAACGTCGAAAAAACAAAAAAAAATTACCGAGCGTAAAACCGTACTTTTATTATGTACGCAGTAAGAAGCCGGATAGTCGGCGTTCCTTGCTGAATAGTCGCCGACTACGGCGCATCGGCACATCTTTAATATTTATGTGTATGTATATACATGTTAGGGGACGCAAAAAACCGACTTAAGTATTTTTTTTTTGAGTCTCGAGTGAAATAATATTAGTTTTTGATGTTTTATGAACTCCCTCCAAAGGACAGCTCAAAAAAAAAATTTGAAGAAGTCGCTCCAAATTTAAGATTTCAAAAATCGCCAAAAACTATCTTGTGATGAATAAAACATTTATCATAATTAGTGTGACGGCGTGCATAAACGTGACTGGTGACGTATCAACATTATCTTATAATGCTGGGGTCTCACCTGCCATGAAGTTACAGTTAAGGGCCGTTTCATGCAGATGTGGCGATGGTTGTTTAATTGTTAATGAGTGGCTATTCGATATATTTTTTTTCTTTTTTTTTATTGCAGGAGATCAGCAGACAGGCAAACGGCCCACTTGATGGAAAGCGGTTACCATCGCCTATGGACATTTGCAACACCAAAGTTGCTACAAATGCGCTGCTGCTCTCTTAAGGGAAACTGGAACCTGGTCACTAATGCCGGAACACAACTCAAGGTTGTTATGGCGACATCTTTTAGACCAGAGGTGGTAGCAATCCAGTCGGGCAAATGCCCTACCACCTGGCTGTGGGTTGTTAAGTCGCCTCTTACGACAGGCCGCCCGGCCGCAGGAAATTGTATTCTTTCTCCGTTCCTGCACGGATAAAAGCGATAACAGCCATTTGGCCACAGTCAATACCTTTAACGTCGTCACAGGTGCGCTCCCGGCGTAAGGAAAAGCTGTAACTTAATATCTCATCATTAGTCATGACTTGACTGTAAAAATGGCAAATTTTCCATTTAAAGCAAGCTTACATAACATGCAACACTTAAAAGTGTTTGAAATTTCGCCTTTTGCAAGTCTATGCACGTGTCACATGATCCATGGAGCCCTGTCGCAAGTTCACGCCTTCATGACTTTAAGTATCAAATTATTGACCGTTACTAGACCTTACACTATATACACATATTATATTACAAGCAATGCAAGTGAAACTTGAATGAATGAATTAATAAAAAAAAGACTTTATTGTTTGCGTTCAGTAGTTTTCACGTGATGTTCTTGCAAACAGACAGACAGATAAACAAAATTCTAAAAATTATGTTTTCGGAATATACTGGTCCGAATTGGTACCCCTGATTTTTTTCTCTTTTTAAATTCAACGTACAAATTCGACATCTCTAACAGATTTATTTTGTAATAGATAGACTTGTTACAATAATTTCACACATGCAAGGGATTTCAGACTAAGTCTACGCGTGCCTGTGTAATTTGTTACTTCTTTATTAATTATTCATATTAATATAATAAAACCACTTATTAATTTGGTAGATCTTCAATTGTACCCACTTCGTAAACTCCTTTTATTTTTTGTTCTTTATGGGCGCTCTACAATCTCGCGAAATCGAGACGTGGAACAGTTTATCAATTCTCGTATTTCTTTCTCAAATTCTCGCAAGAATGTAGAGCGCCTATTAGCGCTCATTGAAGTCTTTGTTTTCTTAATTTTCTATAATTATTATTATTTATTTATGTTTAAGGCTTGGCAACTAGGCCTTTAAGCCAGGCGCCGTTGTATTGTAGGATACAATCGACGTCATTCAACGGAGTTCTTGTGAAACTCGAAAGGCCACATTTGGCTATATAGTTCACATTTCTCGCAAAAACACATAATACTACTCAAAAACTATCAATATCCTACAACTATTGTTCATTTTAGAGTAATTTTACACATTTTTAGAAAATAAAACTGCACAGCACAACGTCTCCTTTCAGTTCCCGCCAAAAACTCCTGATTTTCTATAACTGACAGTTAAAATAGACATTTCGGACGCGTTCCTTTAGTATCTCACAACGCCCAAAATGCTCCGTCTGCCGTTCCACAAGGCGATCGCGGTCGTTATGGCCGTGGCGAAAACGTCACTAATGACGTCATTATTTTCGATCACACAGCACTCACAACGACCCATGTCAAGAGGTGGGTCGAAGTGGGCATTGACAACAGAGCATTAATTCTCTCTATCTCTTGACATTGAAAAAGGCGCGAGTTTCAAATCAACCAATGACATTTGTGTATTTCGTTGTTTATGACATCAATCCCCCATAATCCGTTCCACTACTGTTTATGATTGTAACCGTCACAAGCAAGTGGAACAGGAATAATCACGGTCGTGAACGTGGTCGTTGTGAGTCCCTTCTGGAACGTAGCCTTCGTCGACGTCAGTGCAGGATCTATACCTACATTTTGTGGTGTCATTATTTTTTTCGTCATAATTGTGATATATATATACATGTAACGTGTAACAATTTTGATGAAAAAAGCAATGCCACCAAATATGTAGTCCCAAGGCCCTGGACTGAGGCCAACGCTATGCGTCAGCACGCTTGGATGCCAATCTAAATTTTACATACAAACGGTCTTATTCATAGAGAGTTAGAGTAAGTTTGAACGGGTTTTTTAGAAACAATAAAGAAGCGTTCAAATTTACTCTAATTCTCTATGAATAAGACCGTAGATTATGCTGATAAGTTTTTGACTTTTTCGTCATACTTTTTTTATTGCTGGAGTACATCAGACTAGCTGATGGCCCAAATGTGATGGAAAGTGGTTACCGTCGCCTATAGACATTTGCAACATTTGAAACCTAGCCACTAATACCGGAACACAACTCAAATTTGTTATGGCGATATATTCTAGATCAGGGGTGGTAGACATCCAGACGGGCAAATGCCCCACCACCGGGTTATGGGTTATTTTCTCGTCTCTTACGACAGGCCGTCTGGCTGCAGGGATTAGTATTCTTTTTCCGTTCCTGCATAAAACTTAGTACAATGACTTTATAAACTAATACAATAAAAAAAAATACTTAACTTAGGTATATTTTACCCACAGACCACCCCACGCCTAGAAAGATTGAAGATGCCGGGGATAAAAGTAGTCCCCCGGCAGTGGAAGAGGCCTCGCGGGGCCCACGCCTGCCAGGCCTGCGAAGAGGCTAGGTCATATACCCGTAGCCCTGGCATAAGGCGAAGGACGGAACACCCAGGGGTTTTAGTGGGTATCCCTAACCGGGAGTGGCAATAGCATGGCACCAGTTCTGACTGGGCATGCTAGTGCCACCCCCGATCTGGTGAATTCCACACTAGGTCGCGAATTATCCCCGAAGGTTCTGCCCTTGTCGCGGCTTAGTCCTTAATCGGATTTCCCCTGGTAAAAAAAAAGGTATATTTTACCCAAAGTCCCTCATGACTATAAGTAGAACACTGAGCCTAGATCACCGTCTTCTATGGTTAAGGTGCCCGAAGGCTGGCTAAGTTTTCTCATTGGATCGTCATATTGATCCGTTGTCCGATCTGGTGCTTACCAGCCCTCTGCTCACCTGAAGAGTCAATGAGTCGTTTTGATAAATTTTGGTAGAGGCTCATGGCCTCAGAACCCCACGGTCCAAGCGTTTCAACAGCAAACTGCACAAACATACAAGTCTCACTGAAGGTTAAATATTTGCGCCGATTGAGGTATCCAGCTGTTTCAGCCGCCGAACCGGCTGATCTAAACATGTTTGGTAAATCGGATGCGGCCAACTTGTCCACGCAGGTCGCATCCCACAAATGCTTGCCATTTTTGATTGTATTATCCAAATAAATACAAAGACATATAAATATACAATTAAAACAATTAATAACCATAATAAACATATCAAAAATAAAAAAAACATTAAATATGTAAATAAAACAATCTGCAACAGTTACAAAACCTTTAAACCGATAATATCTAGTGTAATTACTGAAATTGTGCAAATAGGAATGTGAAACGTGGCCATGTCTCGCCCTTGACTCGTAGCTGCCTTCATGCATAAAACTGAACGAAATATAGTTATTTCAATTGCTCGGTCAAAAGTAGGCTACATTTCAATCATATTTAACGTTCTAATATATATAAATCACAAGTCATGTCTTAAGCCCGGCCTTACACTTGTAAGTTATTCGCATAAACTTCTAAGGTTTAGCGCGCATTATAAGTGTCCATGCCATTTTTTTTTTACCATAGTAAAATATGAAATACGTTTGGGGTTTTGTACCGCGGGGGAAACGCGGTGGGGAGTGTGAGATTTGCCACGTCGGAGTGGCACTAGTACCGCAGGCAGGAACTGCTACTGCCGTATCACGCTCAGGGATGCCAACTAAAACCACCTCGGTATTCTTTCCTGCGCCTTATGCCAGGACTACCGTGCCCGGCATCTTCTTCTCCGTCGTCACACTCTTGGCAGAGTGGTCGTGGTCCTCATGACAGGGGTGGTGGCAAGCTTTACAATTCGTCGCCATTCCTCTCGTACTGTAGCTTTCCTCGTGCATTCGTGGAGTGGACCATTTAGTGCGGTTTTGACTTGGTCGGTCCAGCGCATTGGTGATCTACCGCGCGCTGCCCGGCATCATCATACTCTAAACCTGGCGTGGGGTGATTTGAAACTCGCCCCACGAGAGGAGAGATCAGTGCGCGCAGGACACGACACGCTCTCATCTCGACGGCATTGTAGGCGGGTGGGAAATCCTTCCCCAGGGGCTCTATAGGTCGAAAGCTGCCGTCCTCCTTGGGTGGGAGCGGAGCGAGAAAGTACCCTCATGCCAATAACATATCAATACTAGACTTATCCTGTCACAGCTGAGTGCGGCATTGATAAATCGTAGCGTGCATACCCTTAGAGGCTTACGCATGCAAACTTTAGAGGTATGAGGTCGGATTAATGATTGAGGTTTGGATCGCAGCCACTTAATAACCCTATAACAATCAACAAACAGCAGGCAAACACACATACACAAGCGCGTGCGCTCGCTTTTTATATTTCTAAGCAGTGTTGGATTTACGTATAGGCCCGTGAAGTCGGGGCCTAGGGGGCATCAATTTAGGGGCGGCAAAATTTTAAGACCAAAAATTTAAGAATAATTCAAATTATCAATTTGTATTAGTTTGGTCATGAATGTATAAAAAAGACGGTAGCTGGTCTAGTGATAACATAAGGGTCCGGTTTCTGCTGAAATGTCTAGGGAACTCTTAAAAGGGGGGCATTTCAAATAGGATCTATGGCCAGCCTAAATCCGCCACTGTCTCCAAGTTAAACATGACATACTTGTGTTATGGGTAAAACATAACAGAGTACTTTGGAGCCGATACCAGACCATCAAACCCGAGCCGATCCCAAAACATAGTAAATAACAGAACGTTTCTCATTAGATCTTTATTACCTACTAGCTTATGCCCGCAACTTCGTCCGCGTGGAATAGTTAATTTTTTTTTGAAACATTCTTCATTGGTGCTCCGCTCCTATTGGTCTTAGCGTGACGATATATGTCCTATAGCCTTTCTCAATAAATGAGCTATCTAACACGGAAAGAATTTTTCAAATCAGACCAACAGTTCCTGAGATTAGCGCGTTCAAGCAAAAAAACAAACAAACTCTTCAGCTTTATATATTAGTATAAGATATATCGTCAGTTCCGCTGACACAGAAGAGTTTGATTCCTCATGAAATTTAGTAAAATACTTTCCATTCGTTTGCCTTACTGGTTAGAATTTGACATAAGCTCCAAACAATGTCAAATTTTTATCAATGGTAACGCAATGAATATCAAGATATAGGACCGGCCATTAATGGATTACATTAGAATTACGACCACTAGTAACATTACATGTGTTATTGCAGGCGGTCCTAGCGGTGCTGGCGTGTGCGCACGCGCAATACGCAGAAGAGAGGGCGCCACGGTACATTGCGTCAGAGTCCAAAGTCACCTCCACTCCAGTGCCCATATTAAAACAGATCAACCGGTAAGCCGTAATAAATGTTAAACAGAACTTTTTTAAATTCAAAAGTTTTTTTAAAGAACTAGCCTTTGGCTTCGCTCGCATTTATGTTATCCCACGGGAACCGAACATTTTTCCAGGATAAAAAGTAGGGCAACGCATCAGTGTTGCCATCTAGCGCAAGAATGCTTATAGCGTTTAGGGCACGTTCCCAACCGATGACGACTTGGTACTCATATATTATTTATATATTTTTTATAGGAGATTGTATTTAATAAAGTTAATTGTATTTTTTATTCATATTCTTTGCTTAAACAAATTCCAGGCACAACGAGGACGGTTCCTACACTTACGGGTACGAGGCGGCTGATGGGTCATTCAAGATCGAGACCAAGTCACCCACTGGTGAGGTCAAAGGCAAATACGGATACAAGGATGATAGTGGCAAAGTACGTTGTTTAACGTTACCTTGATTACAGGTTTTAGGGCTGGATCAAACGGTATGTAATCACGCCCTCACAGAATATCCTCCCTCTCTTATCCAATCTCCCCCTTTTTTTATCAACGTTGGGGAATGCATTTGCGCATATCCTCAGGCCCCGGGGGAGGCCGCCAAGGGTATGTGGGACTCCGGGCTGCCAGTGTTGCACATAAGCTTCACATTAGAGCTTGCAAGCACCGACCGCTAGACTACCCACTAAACCTTCCAGCATCCCTCCGCATCATGATGAGAGGCCACGGGACCGTAACCGACAAGCCGACAAGGAGGGGTGTCCCTGGCACACGGCACTGGGTGTGGGTTGCCAGGAGGATCCAGTCCCACTACGTTATCGGGAGGAGATGAGCAAAGCGCCTTCTGCGACAGAGGTCCGCCTGCTCGTCTTCCTCCCTTATTCTTTCGGCAGTCTCGTTCTGGGACATAACGTCCTCATCTCCCTTATCCCATATATCCCATTCCTCCTGTCTCGTTCTTGTGTCCCATCCTAAGGGCTGGCAATGTGCTGGCTAAGCCATTGGTGTTGCTAAGGTCTATGAGCGATGGTAACCACTTTCCATGAACTGAGCCGTCTGCTTACTTGCCAACTTCGCAAAAAAAATCTCTTTGATTCTTGGTCTGGTAAATGGTTCGGAAACCAACTTTTTCCGTAATTCACTAAGGTCTAGGATCGACCCCAGAGTAGTAAATTGTATATTACTCATAACACAAGCGTAACTTTCTTAATTTGAGGATATATAAGTACATCTATCTTTATTTATAACTATAGGTCCTGGCGGACGTTATCCTGCCCTGAAAAAATAAAAATGTAGTATCCGATCCCAGCGCCACCTACCGGTTCCAATTGTGAGTCTAAACCATCCCAGGGACCTACTCAAACACACAAAAAAATCATTAAAATCGGTGAAGTCGTTCTCAAGTTATGTGCTTACATTATTTCTGCGATTCATTTTATTTGTCTATATAGATTTTGCCATCTATAAAGAAAGAGAATTGTCAGTTTCCCAGGATTGTCATGATTTACTTCTGATATTTTTAGGTACGTGTAGTCGAGTACGGCGCCAACAAATATGGCTTCCAACCTGCCGGTGAAGGCATCACTGTCGCCCCTCCAACCCTCGTCGACGAATCTACCAGGGAAGAAGGACTCAGGCCCAGCAAGTCGCAGGTAAACAACCTAACTAATACTATGAATTTATATTTATACATATGTGTGTATGTGTGAGTATATGTATATATATATGTGTGTATATATGTATATATATGTGTGTATATATGTATATATATATATAGATATATATAGATAGATAACACTTTATTATACACCATTACAGAAAACACAGAAAATCTTATAGCCTAAAAATATTCTAAATGTGCACAATGGGCGGTCTTATCGCTAAGCAGCAATCTCTTCCAGACAATCCGTATATATATATATGTGTGTGTATTCTTATGACGTCGTAAGTAGATACAAGTAATAGGAGTCAAATAACACATCAGTTAATATGTTCTTAAGTTTTCGCGACTTGCACACATAATAAAACTACGTTTTAATTGTTTTAGGCGCAGTAATTTATTTGATTTTTTATTATTCCTACGTTTCGGCCATTTTTCAGTGGCCGTGATCACGGAAGACAAACATGTCAAGTGTCAATGAGTATTGTTAAAGTTTTATTTAGCCTACCGCCAACTTGTTCATATTAATTATTTAGTTTTAATTTTGTTTATAGTTATTATTTACTCTATGGAGCCTAATCTAATATACCACCGCTTCGCAACATGTTGTGGCTTGAAGAGAAGAAGCGGCGCAAGAAACTCTTCAGCAAACATGCCTAGCTCATACTCATTGACACTTGACATCTTTGTCTTCCGTGACCACGAAACGTTGGAATAATAAAAAATTAAATTAATTACCGCGCTTAAAACCATTAAAACGTTGTTTTATTACATTAATAGTTGTTTGAATAGTAATTAAAATAGATTATAGGGATAGGTATTTGAATCAGTCAAATCCGGCTCGAAGGACCAATTTCCGGGATGCCACTTGGTGTGAATATAAACACGATTTTTTATGGCTACACTGTATTTATTTCACAATAAGATATGCTATGGTAAATGAGTGGGCGATGTAGCGTCCGCTGGTGCGCATTGAGGTCGCGGCAAGCCGATTCCCGATCAGCGAAATGTTCGTCATGCATCAAACAAGTCTTCCGAGTTACATACGAATAACACATAATATGTTTTCGTGTATTCCAGAGTGGTCGTTCTCAATACCGTGCTCAACAGCAGCAGTCCATAGACTACGACTACGATGAACCCGCACCTCCCCCGCCGCCCAGGCCAAGGCCCACCCCCGCGCCGTACAGGCCACCGCCACCTCAGCCTCAGCCGCAATACAGGCCCGCGCCGCAACCACAGCCCCAGTACAGGCCCGCACCACCCCCGCCGCCGCCGCCGCAACCCCAGTACAGGGCCCCTCCACAATCTGCGCCCACGCCACCCAAGGTAGCATTTTAAACCATTGAATACTATATGTACACTGCAAGTCGTTCTTATTATATTTATTTCATTTTATAACATATCCAACAGCTCAATCATTAAATTAATGAAGAAACTATTATAATATTAAATACTTTACGGTTCACAAACTTTTGGTCGAAAACAAAGGATTGACTGTAAGCTCTATTGTAAAATCAATTTATAAACATAATACCTACTAAAGTGTCCCTATACACATATAATAAAATTAATATATAATAATATAATTTAATTACTAATATAATATATTTGAAATAAGATATCTATGATATATACACAGACTATTATATATACATACAAACTATAGAAGTGTTTGAAAGATTTGTTGTTTAATATTTATGTACCTAAGAAACATTCAAAAAGTCATTGTAAATTTCTCCAGTAGAGGTGAGACTCGATTATCCGGATCTTAGTTATACGGATTCCGGATTATCCGGATTGGCAGTCATTTCATGATTAAGATTGCAATCTATGTAAATATGTAGCTACTTTCAAACGTACGTATCTAATGTTTGTCTAATTTGGTTGACAAGTTTTATTTGTTACTAGCTACACCCGGCACACGTTGTCCTGCCGTTAAAAAATAAAAATCTAGAACCCGATTGCAGCGCCATATACCGGGTCCAATTGTGAATCTAAACCATTCCGGGACCCACTTAAACACACACAAAAATAATTCACTTAAATCCTAGAACCCGATTGAAGCGTCCGTCACCTACAAAGTTGGCAACATTTTCAGTAGAGACGAGCTTGGACAAGTAGACAGATTTGATCCTGGAGAAGGAAGACTTGGTTTTATCCTTAAGAAACTATACCGAAATAGGATTGGCTATTGGAATAGGATTAGTGAAATATGGACAACCCGTGACTCTTCAAGGATATGAAATTAGTAAAATTATAGAATTTTAAGAAGAAAATAAAACGTTACTTAAAATCGCACCCTCATTAAAAATACGTAAGAAGTAGAACTTTTTTTGTTATTACTGACAAATGTTGATATGTTTACAGCCTCAGTTCTTCGCGGGTGCAGCTCCTTCCCAGATCGAAGACAACTTCTTCAACCCTGAGCCCCAGCCTCGCCAATACAAGCCTAAACAGGAGTTCAGACCTTCTCCCCAATTTTCCCAGAACTTCGACCCTGAACCAGAGCCACGGTTTTCTCCTCAACAGTTCTCCCAACAGCCAAGGAACACCCAGCCCTTCTCGATGCTGGACCAGCTCCTCAAGGAATACTCCTTACCGCAAGGTGGCGCTGCTCCCCTCCATGATATTACTTTTGGATCATATTAAATTAATTCCTTATATCTTTTGTAAATATTTCTAGTGTATTTTTGTATTAAATATTTTTTAGGTACCGTTGTTGTTTTCTTTAAGGACACAATTTTGATTTTGGCTCTAGAAAGAAAAAAGAATTTGTTATCAATGTTTGTTTGTTCATTTTTTACAGTCTTGAAAAAGAGCAGATAATAATAATGATATTTAGTAAATACTAGAGTTTTCCCCACGGCTACGCTGCGTTCCCTGGTTAGTAGCTCCATGTTACGTACATAAGAATTTCATTAGGTGTTTTATATACATAAACTCTTTTGTGTTTCTTGTTCAATTCATTACATTATTTATTTATGTTTATGGCTTGGCAGCTAGGCCTTTAAGCCAGATCTTAGATTACAATATAGTTTCTTCATTTTCTTAAGCCTATGTATAGCTCAGCTGAACTGTAGGTTATCAGCCAACGCCATTCAACGGAGTTCTTGTGAGAACTCAAAAGGCCACATTTGACTTTACAGTTCACATTTCTCACAAAAACATATAATTACTACTCAAAAACTACCAATGTCCTACAACTACTGATCATTTTAAAGTAATTTTGCACATTTTTATAAAATAAAACTGCACAGCACATCTCCTTTCAGTTCCCGCCAAAAACTTTTAATTCTTTTCAATTACTTGGCAACCACAGACTACTAAAGAAACTAAGTCGTTGTATTGTAGGCTACAATCGACGTCATTCAACGGAGTTCTTGTGAAAACTCGAAAGACCACATTTGGCTTATATAGTTCACATTTCTCACAAAAACACAATTACTACTCAAAAACTATCAATATCCTACAACTATTGTTCATTTTAGAGTAATTTTACACATTTTTAGAAAATAAAACTGCACAGCACAACGTTCCCTTACAGTACCCGCCAAAAACTCTCAATTCTTTACAATTACAAAGAAACCACAGACTACTAAAGAAACTAAATCATTATAGTGTAGATAACTGCTCAGCAGAACATACAGAACAGTCGCAGCCAACCTGATTTGAAGCACCTAATAGGTAATGAATGGCATGTGGGCAACCTGATAACGTATATTATTGAATTTCAACGATGATTGTCTACATCGCAATTGCAGCTCCATTTATTTTGCCAATCCGTCTAATTTAAAGACAGGAGTCATTTGTCGGGACAACATGTATCCTAAACGTTAATTCGGGTTATAAGCCAGCACCATGTCGAGTTTGAAACAGATACCTTTAGCAGTTCCCAAAAAGTATGCGATCGCAGCGCCATCTTTTTCGCTAATTTTGTTTATCCCACGGAAACAACGTCATTTATCGGGATAAAAAGTATCCTAAGTTTAACTCTATGTCCAGTTTCATTTAAATTCTTTCAGTAGTTTTCACGTGATGCTGTAACAAACAGACAAAAATTCTAAAAATTGCATTTTCGAAATTTGCTGGTCCGAATAAGCTGCTTTGAATTTTTTCACATTTTTAAACCCATTGATTGTACCAACGTGAACGATTTACAGATTTGTTATAGTATTAATTATATATAAATTATTGTTACGTATTTTTGATAACGGGGATAACCATAGGTAAATTTTATTTCAAAATGGTATAATTTCTACGACAAATACTCAAACTTTCTGTAAGTGAAAGTGAACAATCTAATAACAATCCGTACTAATCCATATCTACTAATATTATACATTTAAAAAGAACTATCTGTCTGTCTGTAACGCTTTCACTGAAAAACATTTGGAACGGAGTGAATGGACATAGGATACTTTTCATCCTGGAAAATGGGGCAGTTAAAAAAAATTCCGGGGGCTAATAGCGCATTGATCAAAATTTAATGCAATGTAACCTACGTCGATACTTTGTTTATAAATAAACTACAGTTATTCACCAGGGTTTGCCTCATAGCAAAGCCGTGGGGGAAACTCTAGTAGTATAAATTCAACATTTTATTCAAAATAAGTTCCACTGAAGAACACTTTTTGAAGGTCATACTATAAGTTAAAATGTAATTTTACTTCCTAGTCTATGTACACCGCTTCGCAACGTGTTATAGCTGTTAAGGAGAAGAAGCGACAAGAAACTCCCCAGCAACACGTCTAACTAAAAATTGATTAACTTATTTTTTTTTACTTTGCTAAAGTACTACTTTTAAATAGACGCTTAGCTGCTAACTGAGCGAGCTACATATTTGCGGTAAGCGGGGCGTGAGGGTACGGGAATTCCGGGGGAGAAGTCAGGGGGGTGATTCTCTCCGCAACAAGCATCTTTAGTATTGTGTAAAGATGCTAGGGGTACTCCGACCTGGTGAATCCCACACACCGGCCGCGATGTTCCCCAGTTCCCCTCAAGAAAAAAAAAGGCTTACGTACACCGCGCAACACTTACTATTGTAAGACCGAGTCTAGACTAAAAATAATAGGACGGCAACAAAATCTTAGAATAATATTAAAACTAACTTTCTGTTCTGAGGTTTTTAAACCAATGCGCAAGCATATCGCAAGCGTTTCAGACCATGAAGCTGTCATCCTACCACCCAATTTGTCAAACAATGAAAATATATGCAGGTCGTTACAAAATGCCTTATCCAAATAAACCACTGTGTATTGTAATCATATTTTTTTCTCTTACAGGCCGTGGGAGAAATTCCCATTGAGACGAATGTATGGGAAAAAGCATAGAATACTGTTTAGAATATGTATGCAGTGCGTTTTTCCCATGATATTGCGTAATTGTTATGCACTATGCGTTTGATTAATTCCTACTGCGATGTTTTTGTATTCACTATTGGATTTATAATAAATTCAGATTTTATTTATTTTTATTTTTTAGTAAGTTCCATAAATACAAATTACATATAATCGAATACGATGCAAGAAAACTTTAAAAAAAGCGGCCAACGTGTCTACGCAAGTCGCATCCCACACCAAAGGCTTGCCACGCTGCCAGGGAATTAGAGTGATTCCGTCGGGCCGCCTACCATCGTCACGTGCAATACCGTTCGGCTCCAATAAAGCCGGCACGTTAGCGGTGGCAAGCACCCTCCGTAAGACATCATTCAAGGCAGCGTGGCGTGACCATCTGCCGGCACTGCGGCGGCAAGAAAGACCGTGGTATCCCGGGCCGATTATCTCTGTTCCACAGACGCATGTGTGTGGTGCACATATGCGAGAACCCATAAGTTCCATTGAAGAACAACACGTTTTTAAGGTCATATAGGTCAAACACAAAAAAGTTTTACATATCTACAGGAGAAGACTACAAATATTGGAACAATATGTTTATTAAATATGTTTTGATTTGCAAATATAGATAGCTATATGAAAAGTTGTTTTTTACATATTTCTGTCATTGAAAAGTTTATTTTTTGTTATTGGTTTATTTTTCAACATCTACCAAACTAAGGTATTCAGTATCCAAACAGTCCATAGTAGGAGAGATTTTTTTATTTTTTTATTGCAGGAGTTCAGCAGACAGGCAGACGGCCCACTTGATGGGAAGCGGTTACCATCGCTGCAAATGCGCTGCTGCTCTCTTAAGAGAGACTGGAACCTGGTCACTAATGCCGGAACACAACTCAAGTTTGTTATGGCGACATTCTTTAGACCAAGGGTGGTAGCCATCCAGTCGGGCAAATGCCCTACCACCTGGCTGTGGGTTGTTTTGTCGCCTATTACGACAGGCCGGCCCAAAGCAGGAAATTGTATTCTTTCTCCGTTCCTGCACAGATACAAATTTATTTGTTAAAATACAAAAAACTGTCAAATCTAAAATACCCACAACATAATCTTATATAAAAAAAATACATGCACAAATAATTTACATATGGAATTTATGTAACTGAATACTTTATCTTCCATTTTTGTGTTTAACCCATATACGTTAAAAATTAATAGCCGGTTCCTATGTCTTGTTATTCATTCACTGGCCCTACCATCAGTTGAGGTTTGACCTTAGAAGTATGGAGTTTATGTCAAATATTAACCGATAGTAAGGGAAGTGAACGATCGGTAAGATATAGAAACCAGGCTTAAGTAGGACGTTATGTCCCAGAAGGAGGCTGCCGAAAGAATTAGGGAGGAGTATGAGCAGGCGGACCCCTGTCGCAGACGGCGAACAGGGGTTCACAGGCGGCGCTTTCCTCATCTCCTCTCTATAACATAGTGGCACGGGGGGGTCGGGGGCCCCTCCCGACGAGCTACACCCAGTGCCGTGGGGTGTTCTATTCGCAGGGACACCCCTCCTTGTCGGCTTGCATCGAGGTGTCACGGCAGTCATACCCATGGTTACGGTCCCGTGGCGCCTCATTATGATGCGGAGGGACGCTGAAAGGTTTAATGCGTCGTCTTGTTTGCCGGCTTCACAGCAAAAACAAAGCTATTCCAGAATGACTCCGGTCTAAATTAAATACAGTGAAAACTCGATTAACCGGACTTTGATTTTTGTCGTAAGGCATCTTAATAATTGAAAATCCGGATAATCCTATATCTTACCGATCGTTCATTTGCCTTACTATCGGTTAATATTTGACTTAATCTCCATACTTCTAAGGTCAAAACTCAACCGATGGTAGGGCAAGTGAATGAATAACAAGATATAGGAACCGGCCATTAATTTTTAACGTATATGGGTTAAACACAAAAACGGAAGATTAAGTGTTCAAGTTACATAAATTCCATATGTACATTATTTGTTCATGTATTTATATAAGATTATGTGGAGGGTATATTAGATTTGACAGTCTTTTGTATTTAATAATATAAGCTTTATTTATAACTAGCTGACCCGGCAAACTTCGTACCGCCTCAGAATTTGATTTCTGAACGACTTTTAAATTTAATTGATTTCTAAACGACGGGACGAACATCAAATGTTTGACAGGTAGGAATAGTTTCTAAGGGAAAGCGAAATTGTTTTTTTTATACTATATTCCAAGCTTTTTTTCATATTTACTCCCCTTTCAAACCTTACTTGGACTTCCACAAATAATTCAAAATCAAAATTAGCCAAATCAGTCCAGCCGTTCTCGACTTTTAGCGAGACTAACGAACAGCAATTGATTTTTATATATATACTAGCGGCCCCGGCAGACATTATCCTGCTCTTAGAAAATAAAAATCCAGGACCCGATCTCAGCGCCACCTACCGGATCCAATTATGGATTTAAACCATCCGGGGACCCACACAAACACACACAAACAAAATCACCAAAATCGGTCCAGGTGATTAGGAGGATTCTAAAACCCGATCTCAGCGCCACTTACCGGTTCCAACGGGATAAAAATTATCCTATCCGTCTCCTGGTTCTAAGCTACCTCCCCACCAATTTTCAGTCAAATCGGTACAACCGTTCTTGAGTTATAAATAGTGTAACTAACACGACTTTCTTTTATATATATAGATGTATAGATATATAGTATAATTTAGTTTATTTATTTTTAATTTCTGAAACAATATCAAACATAAAATCGTTGCTCATAAATAAATAACTCCCTGGAACAAATAAATAATTTTTTATTGTTTTCGTTTGTGGCGAGGCGAATACAGCCGACGTGCGCTCGGGAATGTTCGTTTGTTCTCGCGATATCGAACTCCGACGCACCGCACAACCCCGCCCGTTGCCGAGTCCTGGAGGACAGCCTGTCCTCCCTCCAGGGAGGGATGCAACATCGCTCATAAAAAACATCGATGTTAGGATATCGATGTTTTCAAAAATGAAACATCGATGTTAAAAATATCGATGTTTATGAACGATGTATCGATGTTTTTTTGTCACCATTTACATAAACTTTTGACGCTTGTTCTTGCGATGCAAATGAAACATCGGTTTTTTTTAACATCGATATATCGCCCAAACCATTTTAGCACTCCTTTCTTAATTTTTGCTTTTACTAACATCATCCTTTTACACCACTGCTACTCCATATTTCAAAGAAATACCACACACACTTCTCAATACTCTCATTTCTACTTAATACTATGTTTATTCTATTTATATGTCTTTTGCCTTACCCAACATTCACTGCCGTACTTACTATACAACAGCGTGGGCGCACACTAACACATCCCTATCACCATTTAAAATAATAGTATATATAAGGAAAATGGTCATTTTTAATAGGAATGAGAGAAATAGTATAAAAATCAACTTTTATATTCTAAATTATTATTGGCAATAAGAAAAATTTATAAAAAAATAATATAATGGAAATTTGTGTTGATCACAGATAGAGGCCAATATGGCGCGTTATGTCTATGTAAGATAAAACATCGTTCATAAAATATCGTTCTTGAACAGTGATCGTCGATGTTTTGGTTTCAACATCGATGTTAAAACATCGACTTTTATGAACGATACATCGATGTTTGGAAACATCGATGTTTTGTTTGCATCCCTAAGGACAGGCAGTCTTGGGTATACCGATAAGCCGTAAGGCCGCGCGCAATTGCTCCCACGGCACGCGCCAGGAAAGCTTATTTATGCGAGACAAAACAACGCGACGTTGTCGTCCAATTTATCATAGTTTAAGTGATTAAGTACCTAAGGCTTATGTAAACAGTTATTCCTAATATAAACAATACAGTATAAATATATGATCGTTTAATTTTTACCGACACCAATACATTTAAGCCGAAATGTCTTCTAATATGGACATTTCGGATACTGAAACTAAGGTAAGTTTGGTAGACGTTAAATTAGTTATTCCAATAATAAAAAATAAACTTTTTTAATTATAGATACATTTGAAATGTTACCTCTCTTTCTAAATGAGAATAATTCATGTCTTAATTGGTAGACACAAACGAAATATTAAGAACATTCAAGGTTACCAAACATTACGATAGCGTGGGTACGCAAATTTTCAAAAACAATGGCCAACCTTCACGGCCTCGGCTCTTACAACAGCAAATGGGGTAAGCAGTAAACATGAAAATTAGATGGAATGTAATTTTTGTTGTTTTGGACTTCGTTTTATGTAAATAACATTAATCATTTCACTTATAGTCGCTATTAAACCTGATTTACCAACTACTGGTAATTATAATACACTAGCTGTACCCGGCAGACATTGTCTTACATACATACATAAGTTCACGCCAGTTCCCTTGCGGGGTAGGCACGAACAACAGAGAGCCATTCGGGCTTATTCTTACACACCTCACTTGCTTCTTTGACATTCATAGCTCTTGTCATGCACGCTCGTCTGTTCTTAAGGCTCTTGACATCACTTTCTGCTAGTACACGATCAATTTGATCATGGAAGGTGTGTCGTGGCCTTCCACGACTTCTGCATCCATCCACTTTTGCATTGTATATCTGTTTAGTCATTCTTTCCACATGCCCGAACCACCGGAGCATTCCTTTCCTTACCTTCACCCCGACACTCTTTTTCAGACCAACTCTCTTTCTTACTTGGGTATTACGAACGCAGTCCGCGAGCGTCACTCCGCAGATTTTGCGCAGTGCTCGCATCTCGACCGCGTTTACTCTACTTTCATGTCATGACATTGTCTTGCCCTTAAAAAATAAAAATCTAGGAACCAATTGCAGCGCCATAAAACGGGACTAATTGTTAGTCTAAACCATTCTCGAATCTACTTGAAAAAAAAATTTCATCAGAATCGGTTAGAGGTATTCAGCGGCGCCACCTATCGGGTCCAATCGTGAATCTAAACCATCGCATGATCCACTTGAACATACACAAAAATAATTTCACCTAAATCCTGAAACCCGATTGCAGCGCCATCTACCTGATTCAAATTTGAATCTAAACCATCCCGGGACCCACTTGAACCCACACAAAAATAATTCACCTAAATCAGACAAATGAAAATGAGTTTGAATGCAGTCATCATAACAAATGAATGGCCTAGACTGATGTGACTGGCGTTTTTTTAATGGCAATGGTTGTTATTGATGAATATCATATTTTAATACTTTATTATCCTATACCGGATGAAGACAATTCCAAAAACACAAAAATCATAAAAATTCGTCCAGCCGTTCTTGAGTTATAAATGGTGTAATTAACACGACTTTGTTTTATAGAACACTTTCGTCATTACAAGATCATTCTTTTATTAAATTTATTAAGCTACTTCTGATGATTATCTATACAGATAAATAAAATTGAAGTATGTGTTTGTAATGTCAAAATAACAGCTTTTTACTAAATTCATATGAAAATTATATGCGGTACTTATATAAACAAAAAAAAAAATTTTTTTTGTCTGTCGGTCTGGATGTTTCGGCTAATCTCTGAAACGGCCGGACCGATTTTGATGGGACTTTGACTAGCAGATAGCTGATGTTATTAGGAGTTACTTAGGTATTTTTTTTACTTCTTTCTATAGTTATATTAGCTAGTATTATACATAAAATTATTTTGATAGCAATAAAATAACAACACTGTCTTGATACAAACATTTTCTTTAAAATTAGGTACAAAACATTATTTACATTTACGATGAGTATTACTACAATTTAATAAATATAGCTACTAGACCCCCTGCTTTATACGTTACGGAGTGATCTAAGCTAATACCTTCCAAAAGAAGAAAACGTTAGATCACGTAGAAAATTCTTTCCTGTTACCCTTTTCGTACTTAATTGCATTGCCAAGTCAGACTATTGTTTTTACCTTAATGCCTCTCCATGGTCTTACTTTCAGCAACATTATGGTCTTCACCCAAAATCTGGACATTCCTCACTTGCTTTCTCGTTGGAGTGGCTGTTGTTAACTCAGTAGGGGGCGCTGGCGTCGGCATAAAGTCCGGACTGATAGCCAAGATTAACATTTTTAGAAGTAACGCTTCTCTTACGTCTGGTGGGAGATATTCCGGTGATTCCTCGACTCTATTCGAAGATGCTCCTGTTGTGTCATAAGGCCTTTGATACATTCGCCTCCTGGCCATGTATCTTTGACTGTCATACTCAGAATCGTCGTATTGGCTCATGTACATTTCGTTCCTGTACTGAGGATTATATCTGTATTCATAATCATCCTGATACCTTGGTTGATAGCGATACTCATCCCTGTATAATGGTACCGGGTAAGGTCCAGGCATCATTTGATCCATTAGATTCTGCAGACGGCTTTGTCTTAGTATCAATATGTGGAGAAGACGTCTAAGATCTCTAGTGCTAACAGGAGTTGATATCGCATTCATCTCATCTATAGGATCCTGATATCTTGGCTGAAATAACGGCTGAGGACGCCTGTAAGTATTGACATACCTTGCTTGATAACCTTGTAACGACATTCCTCTATCATCGACAGGTATAGAAATTATCCTAGACATTGGTCGAATTTCATATGGTGCAACAGTCTCCTCAGTTGTTTGTTGTGGCTCCTTCAAAAACTGATTGTCCAATACTTTGTGCGTGTCGTATTGACGAAAGGGCCGCTGGTTTCCAATAGGTATTGCGGCGTCTGGATTGTCTCTTAGGTACTCACGTGTTCTGAAATGTAACGTCGCAGCTGGCCTTCGATAAATTGGTTGCTGATAACGTTCATCGTGCTCTCTTGGAGCTATATGAACCACTGGCACTGGATTAGTAGTTACAACATTGTCATTATCAAAAATTCTTCCTGTACTGGCCTCTATAGTAGTCTCCTGATCTTGCAAAGGCACATCTTGATATTGCTGTTGAATCTTCTGCCTTGCAGCTACTAATGAATGTATTGGTACTAATCTTGGACGAGGAGTTGTAGTCGTGAATAAAGGCCTGACCGTTCCCAGAGAGAGGCTTCCATAATAATCGGTTGAATCATCACCAGCAGATTGCTGAAGACTAACCATATGGGGATTAGGACTTGTACTAACTAGTTCACGTCTCACTGCATTAGACCTTTGTATATCAGGTTCCTTTTCAGGTGGCTCATACACTGGTTTCACTGATGGTGGCAATTTAGTGGTTGTTTGTTTTGGAATTAAATCTTCTTTATCACTTGCTGGCATCGGTTTCAATATTTGTGTTCGAGTTTTGGTCTCATCTTTTGGTTTATAAAGATTTAAAATATTACTGGTAGTCTCTTCAGGCTGATGTTTTTCTGTAGTAGTTTCAGTAGTAGTTCTAGTGTTAGCTCGTCTTCTTGGTATTGATTGTATAACAGTACCTCTTGTTGTATAACTTGGGCGAGTTGGATAAACAACTGTTGCTAACGGCCTCCTCGTGGTAGAAGACACTGTTTTATTCACTCTCACAATCATAGGCGGTATTGTAGAAGTGGTCACTGGCACTTGTGTTGTATCACCAGAAGACGAATATGTCACACGTTTAATCTCACCGTCTCTATCGATATATCCAAACGTTCCTTTCACGTTACCACGAACATCCCTACTTTCGATTTTGAACGTTCCATCATCGGCTTCATACCCGATGGTGTATGAGCCATCTTCATTCAGCCTTCTTATTTGCTTCACTATTTCGACTTTTGTAGGATCACCAGTTTCGTCAGCTTTAAGAATTTCTTTGGTGGTAGCAGGGGCATTAGTTGTGACATCATCGGTGGAATTGTTCGCCGTTGTAGTCGATAACAGCGTGAAGATAAGTATTATGATCATTTTAACACCAAATGCATGACGGAGTAAGCCGCGCGGGACAATACGAGTTCCCTATATAAAATAGATCCCCACTATGCGTCCGTGCGAATATCTTACGCAAACAGCCCATTGTTGTCATTTTATTATCTTGGAAGGAAAATCTTTTTTCGTAGCATGTATGCAAGTCACCAATTGTTTAATTGTCTGCGAATAGTTTTGTAAAACTAGCAATACACTGACGGTTCGGTTTTAGGGCAGATTCAAAATGTGTCGTGAATGTAATTTCTGGGTTCTCACGTTATTGTGTCAAATATCATGTAATATAATTGTTATTAATATTTCATGTTGAGCAAAATAAGTCACTCATATTATTTCAACTAAGTTATTAAAGCTATTAATTTTAATACAACATTGCGATATGATTAACTTCGTAATATCTTAGAGTCTTTTTTTTTATTGCATGTGTTCAGCAGACAGGCAGGTGGCCTAGCTACCAAAAGTGAATCTTTCATTCTCTCTCACACTCGTCACCTCTGTCACACTATGGGTTCGTTCAGAAATATCATCTTACATCAAGATACATCATTCCCACATGTGCTGCCGCTCTGTAAAGGGAGACTGGAACTAGGCCACCAATGCAGGAAAGCAACTCAAGATTGTTTTGGCAGCATACTCTAAACCAGTGCCTACTTTACTCCGTCCAAGAACGAAGAAAGAATACAATTTCCTGCAGCCAGTGGGCCTGTCGTAAGAGGCGACAAAACAACCCACAGCCAGGTGGCAGAGTATAGTGCCATAACAACCTTGAGTTCCAGTCCTCATTTAGAGAGCGGCAGCATATTGGTAATACCTTCTGTGTTACAAATGTCTTTGGTCTGAAGCTAACTTAACCCAACCTAACCTAAATCACATCTAGTCACTGGGCACGACCTTTCACCACCCATCACAATAATGTCAGTGAAAAAATAAGTGAGGTTAGGTTTACCAAAAATAAATATTTCAAGAACTCCGGACCCTAGGAGTTGCAGAAAATGTAAGTATACCTTCCCCCCTACGCACTACGCCCACCCACTACTTAAAATTCGTGCACCGGAAAGCTGAGTAGCAGCCCCGCTGTCCAAATTTGTAGATCGAGATACTGAATTGATTGCTGACCATAGCTATGTTGAATCTATACTAAGGTATGGAGTTATATTTTGGGGTAACTCCAAAGAAAAAAATCATATATTTATCGCACAAAAAAAATGTATACGTTCAATTTGTAATTTGGGTCCCGGAGACAGTTGCAAGACTTATTTCCAAGCATTAAAAATTTTAACCTTGCCCTGTCTGTATATAGACGAGACTGCACTCTTCCTTAATATAAACCCTCATTTATTTAAAATAAAACCGCCACGACATGAAAATTTGAGAAAAACAGAATCAAATGTATTTTCTGTATTAATAGATATAATACGGCACTGTTGGATAAGAGTGTTTACGAAATGACACTTGAAATATTTAATAAACTACCAAAACCGTTAAAAACAATATCATTCAATATAGTGTTACATGCCGACAAAAGTGAATGCACACTTGTCTGCCATAAAGCACAGTTTATTACCTTCCCGCATTTGGACTCCTTTTGTTTACTTAGAAAAACAGTCTATTGTGTATTGTACTAGTTTATGGACGTTCGCAGGAATAATTAAGCAGGTGTGCGGATTATCTATTTCTAGGAAATGAAGTCGACGATACGGGCGGGCACACTTATATTTGTGAAGTATAAAACGACGGCAGGATGGAGAGGGGAGGCAGTCTAGCGAGAACCGCAGTCAAGCGACGATTACGATACAAGCAAGACGTGCGTACATTCGATAAGCTTCGTCAATTGTTGACCGAGTTTAAAATTGTTTTTTTAACTACTGAGTTGGTTCCATAGTCACCAAGTTAGGAGCTGATTTGTGGATCGCAAGGAAATCGAGAGCAACCCTTCTTGAAGATCATATACACCGAAGAGTGAGATGAAAAATATGTACACGCGTGTCAGTTGCATAATTTCTACAGGTGCTTAATATACTATTCTAACGCTATTGAAGTATTTGTAGAACTAAGAAGTAATTTTTTTTTTTAAGAAAAACAAGACCGATTTCACAGTAAAAACCAAAAAATAAATATTTAACCTAACTTATCTTCTTTCTACAATATCTTGAAGTAATAATACTTTATTAAACCTTGTATTAAATCAAAATACATGAAAGGGACCATATACTACATATATATATAAAAATCAATTGCTGTTCGTTAGTCTCGCTAAAACTCGAGAACGGCTGGACTGATTTGACTAATTTTGATTCTGAATTATTTGTGGAAGTCCAGGGAAGGTTTAAAAGGTGAGTAAATATGAAAAAAATCTTGAAATATATTAAAAACAACAATTTCGTTTTCCCTTAGAAACTATTCTTACCTGTCAAACATTTGATGTTAGTGCCGTCGTTTAGAAATCAATTAGATTTAAAAGTCGTTCAGAAATCAATTTAAATTTAAAAGTGGAAGTTTTCATTTTTTTGGTTTTCAATGTCAAACGTTTGATGTTCGTTCCGGTTAAGTTTTGACCACATTTTTTTACTAAAGTTGAAACATTCTGCAATTATCATTCAGTTTATTTATTTATTGATTCTGAGGCGGTACGAAGTTTGCCGGGTCAGCTAGTTAGTAATATATTTTTTCCTTATGTCTATGTTAGTAATTAATTACTGATTTATTCCTCTTAATGAAGGACCAAATCAGTGGGCAGTCAAGTTTATCAGCTATTCCCTTCAGGATAAATATCTCATATCAAATAGATTAATATGAAGTACAACTAGCTAGAAAATAGATATGTATCTGTGGAGTTTCTTGCCGCTTCTTTTCTTTAAACAGCATATAAAATATAATGTTATAAAGTAAATGTAAAATAAGTAATTATATTGCCGGAAATTGTGGAAATATTGGTTGCATCGCTGCTTCTCCTTTAACAATAAATACAATTATTTTAGACGCGGTGGTAGACTCATGTCTTTCAATACGTAATCTGTAAGATTCCATTTCACATTTCAGGTCACAACAATTTAAAAAAAAAAAACAATTAAACAATAAATTATAACACCACACAAAGTCACAAACACATAACTAACAACAAAACTTATACACATACTCAAACCAACGCGCACTACCACCGCATTGCATTACACGCACACTTCACAAACAAACCAAGACACACAAAGAGCCTAAAAATTAATAACCCAGGCACAGAAAAGAAAACACAACACACATGGCACTAGATAGGACAATGTATATAAGTATAGATATAAGGCCCACATTGCACATGCACTTCCTCACAACACCAGCATGTAACAGATACACTCTACATTAGTATAAGTTTATTATTAAAATTAGAATAAATTAATATAATAAGTGATTCGTAAGATACATACACCTCAACACAAAAATCAATAAATTAATGTCACACACAAGAACCAAAATAACTAATAAGCGTGTTAAATTCAAAAAATTAAATCTAGAAATTAAGTTTTATCCGTGCAGGAACGGAGAAAGAATACAATTTCCTGCGGCCGGGCGACCTGTCGTAAGAGGCGACTTAACAACCCACAGCCAGGTGGTAGGGCATTCACCCGACTGGATGGCTACCACCCCTGGTCTAAAGTATGTCGCCATAACAACTTTGAGTTGTGTTCCGGCATTAGTGACCAGGTTCCAGTCTCCCTTAAGAGAGCAGCAGCGCATTTGTAGCAACTTGGTGTTGCAAATGTCCATAGGCGATGGCAACCGCTTTCCATCAAGTAGGTCGTCTGCCTGTCTGCTGATCTCCTGCAATAAAAAAAAAAAAGTTGTGAAAAAGGGTACGGAACTCGAGTCCGTAGAGTTGTTCATAATATTAAAAAAAAGATTCCATTTTAAAATTAATAAATTATTTTCGTACAATATCATAGATACATAGGGTGATTATGACATGAGAAAAAGTAGATCAATTTAATATAATCTACATTGTAACTGAATTGACAATGACAGTTCATTTTGATTTATTTTCATGTTGAATTTTATGAAAACGCGTTTTTAATCGTACATTTTGGTACGAAAATTTGATTTTAATTTGTTAAAAATTTTGCTTATTGCATGATTGGTTATTTTAAAGTACATTTACGTAATTAGCATAAATATGCAAATTTAAAATATGGTAGAAGTAAAAATTGATAGCTGTAGTTTTGTAATGATCTAGTAGTAAAGCAAAAATAATAGGAGTATATTTTTTATAAAATTACAGAGCGTCAGAGCCTCCTAGATTTTCTACGAGCTTACCTACTTATGACGTCATAAGTAGGTACAAAGGTATAAAGCGTCGAATTAAAATTAATTATATCGTGATATTGTAGTGATCGAGGTTAGAACTTTCTGGCAGCGTAAGCCGGTCTTTTAGACTTTTAGAAAGAGATAGATGATGAACAAAAGAATAATGAATAGAAGATCGAAATTCTGGAATAGAAGGTTCAGGAAGGAAAAGACAGAGATAGATAGGTTTTTAGAAAGGGATAAACAGTAAATAAAAGAATAACGGAAAGAAGATCGAAATTATGGATTCCAGAAGATTCTTGCGGGTATATAAGTAGCGTAAGGCGCGTATACCACTTCAGACTCGCCCTATGGTGGGCATCGCCCTATGGTGGGCATCGCCCTATGGTGGGCATCATTAAATTCATCCCCCTCTCATGGCAACAGTCCAGCCGAGGTAAAACTCCTTAAGGAGCTCCCTCGAGCAAGTTGCCCCCCCGGGCTCGAGCGCTTTCGCTTCGCGAAGGCACCAAAAACCCCGGTGAAGTTGTAAGGTCTTCGGACCAACAACATAAAGTCAAGTCCAATAAAAAAAAAACCACTTCAGTTCAGTGGAAGACAGCGACACGATAACTGCGATATGAGAGAGTTGGAAGAGAATTTTAATAGAAGATAGCGACAAATTTAAAGACTTAGAAGAAGAGTTTGTAGAAGACAGTGACGAGTTAAGTGGTGAGTTTACTGAAAAGTTTAGTAGGCAGTTGAATGAAGGAGGACTTTAGCATAGTTTAAAAGGAGATCCAGAGTTTTGTGAGTGAGACATCTTATCGTCGGGATAGCGCGTCGTTAGTTGTGCGTGTAGAGGCAACCCTGCGGAGAAAAATCACGTAGGGCTATGTAAGTTAATAAAAGCGTTTGGTTAAAAGAACTGGTGTTTCCTTCCAACCCTAAGTGCGTACCCCTGCTCGCACGTAACAATATTTTAAAAGTAAAGTTGATACGATGTTATTTTAAAATCTTCTTCCTCTTGGCCATTTGAAGCGGCGAGGAGTTCGGGGCCTAAATCAACACCTCCTTGCCCCGACTTCTATTCAGCGGGCAATCGCCCGTCGGCGGCGGGGTATGGAGCCTTTGGTACCTTCCCTCATAATGGTGGTCTCTCAATGTCTCTCGTTGGCCAGTCAGCGGCACCCGATGGCCTTCGCGGACTTAGCATAGGCTTCATCTGTGGCTTAGTTGGCCATTTGTTGGCGTTCGGTGGCCTGGCAGCGGCTTTGTGGTCTTCACGACCTCGTAACATCACCTTGATCACACCGGAGTGTGAGATTGCGGGGGCCTGGCAGCCAAGTGCATTGATGGTTCGGTGGCCGCGCGTGTAGGGGGCGATCCCGTAAAGCGACCTGCGGCCGCTGTTATCGGTTAAGGTAGAAATGTATATACGCGCGTAACTTGAAAAACGACTACCGATTTTGATGAAATTTTTTGTGCATGCCTGAATGGGTCCCCAGATGGCTTAGAATCAAAATTAGAACCGGTAGGTGGCGCTGAGATCAGGTCGGGGAAATATAAACTTTCAATTAAACATAGATACTTCCAAATCTAAGATACATACACTGCTTCGGAACGGATTATTGCTATTTACTGTTCTAAGGAGAAGATGTATGTTGGCGATATTCGCTAGTCACACTCCTAACTAAAGTCTGATTTACATTGTTTAACAAGTTCGCTAACTTACGAAACTGGCGAATTAAGTCCTTATCATTGTTTGGACAGCAATTTGTTTAAGTAAATGTCTTAATTTCAATTAGTGGTCGCCCAGTGGTCCAAATTCGACCATAATAAATAATTTAAATTATAAGTTTGAACATTATTAAGGCTCTGTTGTCAAAGACTATATACTTCTATAATATAATCACAGCTTTCGCAACAATAAACAAGGGAGTATATATGCGTGTGTGTGTCAAATACATTTAAAAAAAAGACACACTACGTGTGTAATGTTTTTTTTTATTGACTTAATGTATGTTTTATTCATAATTTTTTTTAAATATTAGCATTCTGCACTCCTTCTCTATATAAACTACTAGCTGTCCCGGCAGACGTTGTTCTGCCCTGAAGAAATAAAATTTAGAACCCGATTGCAGCGCCACCTACCGGGTCCAAATGTAAGCTATCCTATCTTTCAAGTTGGATCAAACTGCACACGGTGTGCAAATTTGATTAAAATCGATCAAGTAGTTTAGGAGTCCATCGCGGACAAACAACGTGACACGCAATTTATATATATTAAGATAAGTGTGCGAAATTTCATACTCCTCCGCCCGCACAATTTTCGTAAAATGGAGTACAAAGTTTTTGTTTCACGTATTAATATAATGATTATTTCTTTCCTTAAAATTTTATCATTTTACATTTTTTTAGACATCAGTCGCCATTTTAGCAAATGTGGAATCTTCATATAAATATATATAGGTACTAAAGTCAGGTTGAATAATATACCTACCTACGTTGAATAATATTTGAGCTATGGGTGTTTTCAACTGTATTCTCTTTTGAAAGTGTCATACAAAAATCAAACAACTTATCTGTGCAAGCACGAAGTAAGAGTACTAATTCTTGCGGCAAGGAGGCCTGTCGTACCTTAGAGGTGACAAAACCAACCATAACAGTATCATTACGGACTAATCAACTTGGCCTGAGGCAGAGAGGATTACTCCACACACCGATCGTAAATAGCAACTACAGACAAAACGCGTTTATCATACGAAGCTCAAACTCTTTTAACGAAATAGTAGTAGACTAAATCTAGACCTGTATTGCACACCTATAAATTCTGTTAAGCGCAATTTCGCTCAAAATTTCTTCGATAAAATAAACAGCTAAATATTTTGTTACATTATTATCCCTCAATATCGTGTATGCACATGTCTTTTGTTTTTTTTTTTAATGTTTTTATGTCTTTTTTATGTTTTGTTTTCTTTACCAATCGGCGGAGGCTTATTATCAGCATCTTTTTTTATATAATTAGACTGTAAGCCTTCCTAAAATAAAATAAATAAACCAAGGTCGTAGAGTATTTTCCCGTCTGAATAGCTACCACCCCTGATATGCATGCCACCTTAGCAATATTGAGTTGTGTTTCGGCATTGGTGGCCAGGATCCAGTCTCCCTTTAGAATGCAGCAGCGCATTTGTAGCAGTTTTGGTGTTACACATATCCATTGGCAACCGCTTACCATCAGGTCCTCCGTCTACCTTTTGGCTGAACTCGTGCAATAAAAAAAAACTTGCGAAACTGGCGTGTTAGTATTTATCATCGTTTGGAAAGAATATTTTCAATTAAATAATAAATAGTCGATTTAAGTACACTTCTGTCTAAACGATCTTAAGGGTTTATTCGCCAGTTAAGTAACTAGTTACTGCCTTACTGTACTTGGCTGTCTTACTTTGAAACTGTTTGCCCACTGACGTCAGAAAAGCTAAATCTTTTGCCATATTTAAAAATTCACTCAGAAATGTTAGTCTTACGCAATAATTTGCTAGTTTACAATACTTTAGACGGTAATCTTTGTAATCTGCTGTCCATGTATGTCATTTTTTTTCTTTTTATTTTTTTTTATTTTTTTTAAGGCTTGGCAACTAGGCCTTTAAGCCAGGCGCCGTTGTATTGTAGGCTACAATCGACGTCATTAAACGGAGTTCTTGTGAAAACTCGAAAGGCCACATTTGGCTATATAGTTCACATTTCTCGCAAAAACACATAATTACTACTCAAAAGCTATCAATATCCTACAACTATTGTTCATTTTAGAGTAATTTTACACATTTTTAGAAAATAAAACTGCACAGCACAACGTCTTCTTTCAGTTCGCGCCAAAGAACTCTTCCTTTTTCTTTGTTGCATAATAATTACAGATAATTTAAGAATTTCCTTTGAATCAGGTTGCCTGGAAGAGATGGCTTTTAGCGATAAGGCCGCTTTTTGTTTTACCAAGTAACTATTGTCTTGTTGTGAATTTTTGTAATTTTTGTTTTGGTGAACAATAAAGTGTTGTCTGTGTCTATGTCTACTTACTTAACTAATGCAAATCAGGGTTTATTCGTAATGTTAGTACACCACAAAACATGAGTGTGTAAGTAAATGTCCTTGCCTACTGGCATCGTGGGTTTAGTTTCTAATTTTCTATGATTCATTTTCTAATTAAGTCCAACAAGATAACCTTCAAATAGCCTTGCCGTCCACAAGAATGCGGACATTTTGCATATCAAATCTAGTCTCATGTTATCGTATATGTATCAAGATATTAAATTTATTTTTAATATATTGAGTCATATGTTTTGTTATAAAATTAATTATAGCCCGAAAGCTACAGCTACATTTTGGTATGGTACTTCAGGCATTGTGGTTTTTACAATATATACTTTGTATGTTTTTTTTATTGCAGGAGTTTAGCAGACAGGCAGACGGCCCACTTGATGGAAAGCGGTTACCATCGCCTATGGACATTTGCAACACCAAAAGTGCTACAAATGCGCTGCTGCTCTCTTAAGGGAGACTGGAACCTGGTCACTAATGCCGGAGCACAACTCAAGGTTGTTATGGCGACATACTTTAAACCAGGGGTGGTAGCCATCCAGTCGGGCAAATGCCCTACCACCTGGCAAATTGGCTTGGCTGATGTCATCTGAATACAAAAACGCAGCGCTGTCTGAATGGTAGTTAGGCATCGGATCTTTAATTTTTTAAAGTAGTGATAATTTCTTCAGAAAAAGGCTGTTTAGATATTTTAATTCTTAATAATAGTTAATTAATAATTATTACTTTAATTTTAATGTTTGAAGAGGTAAGAAATTAAAAAGCCAAATTATTAGTGGTAATATTCGGCAAGCACTCTATCGAATTGTATTCGAATAGATGATTCGATACAAGTTGTTACACGAGTATTTATTTTAATATTGAAATATCATTTTTTGGTAAAAAAACATTTTTTTATTTGTTTTAGTAATTAAATATTACATACGTAGAATTAGTTTTATAAATTATTATTATGATTTATTATTTAACTAGCTGTCCCGGCAGACGTTGTTCTGCCCTGAAGAAATAAAATTTAGAACCCGATTCCAGCGCCACCTACCGGGTCCAAATGTAAGCTATCCTATCTTTCGAGTCGGATCAAACTGCACACGGTGTGCAAATTTGATTAAAATCGGTCAAGTAGTTTAGGAGTCCATCGCGAACAAACAACGTGACACGTAATTTATATATATATATATATACTAGCTGTCGCGGCAGACGTTGTTCTGCCCTGAAGAAATAAAATTTAGAACCCGATTCCAGCGCCACCTACCGGGTCCAAATGTAAGCTATCCTATCTTTCAAGTCGGATCAAACTGCACACGGTGTGCAAATTTGATTAAAATCGGTCAAGTAGTTTAGGAGTCCATCGCGAACAAACAACGTGACACGTAATTTATATATATATATATATACTAGCTGTCCCGGCAGACGTTGTTCTGCCCTGAAGAAATAAAATTTAGAACCCGATTCCAGCGCCACCTACCGGGTCCAAATGTAAGCTATCCTATCTTTCAAGTCGGATCAAACTGCACACGGTGTGCAAATTTGATTAAAATCGGTCAAGTAGTTTAGGAGTCCATCGCGGACAAACAACGTGACACGTAATTTATATATATATATACTAGCTGTCCCGGCAGACGTTGTTCTGCCCTGAAGAAATAAAATTTTGAACCCGATTCCAGCGCCACCTACCGGGTCCAAATGTAAGCTATCCTATCTTTCAAGTCGGATCAAACTGCACACGGTGTGCAAATTTGATTAAAATCGGTCAAGTAGTTCAGGAGTCCATCGCGGACAAACAACGTGACACGTCGTTTATATATATTAAGATTAACAAAATTGGGTCGTTTTGGTCTTATGCCAAAAGGAAGGTTGCACTGAAAATCAGTTCTGTCGGATATAATTCCGGCACAGCAATATGCTGAGTGCAAACCTTGTTTGCTGAAAATGCGGCGTGCAAATTCTCAAATTAGGCTCTGTGTATAAGTATGTATAAGGAAAGTAATTACGTCGCTAAATCTTCAAATAAAGTTTTTCTTTGTTTCTTTCATTAGGCGGCATTAGGCATTTGCAAAATAATTTTGCGAACGCCTCACTAAATTTTCTTCGCAATTAAGTTTTTTGATCTCTCATGCTCCTGCTCCACCTAGGATAATGTTAGTGTTATCCAAATGCGTCTTACTTATAGCGTTAGCTACGTTATTGTTTATAACTATACACGACTTATCTGTCGATTTTTATCATGTCCGATCTCAAATAACGCTTTAGACCCTTGGCTACATCTGCAGCAGAAGCATTAAAGTAAAACCCTAAGCATATAATTCTTCACAACTTCAAGACAGCAAGAAAAGGGTTAAACTATATAAAGGTAAATAAAACAACGCGTTATAATATAAAAAATATAATTTAATATTAAACAAAGTACAAATTAATTTTATTTGTAAGTTATTTTACAAAGACCGTTTTTGCGGACAGAGTCAGGTCGATCGACTGTATTAACTTAAATAACATACTATCGACTACTTACTTACGTTCAGCATAGATGGGTGAAACTCAATTCATGCAAAATTTAATTTTCTTATATAAAGAACATTTGGAACACGAGATAGAAGGCCTACTCGTAAAATCAATAACATCGGTAGTTTTCGTGACATTAGCGTGTAACATTAACGAAATTCCACGATGACAACGAACGACGAAAGGCGTTTTAGAGTAAGCCCCTTGAGACGAGCGTCCGCGACAGATAACAGTTCTACCTAATTATGTATGTCTTATATATGTCATGTATGTGTCGTTTACATCACTATGTGGTATGTCATATATGTATATCGTGTGTCGTGTATCTCGGTTCACCTGTCTCAAGATTCGGTCGCCTGTCTCACTCGCATATCTCTATCTACCTTTACAATACATTACTGTCAATTAGGTTTGTTAATAACGATTATAAAGATTATAAAGAGATAAACAAATGCAAAAAACCTCATATTTCATTTATAATTATATTATTATTTAATTTATTTTAGATTGAGTTCTAACCATCCATATTAAAACCAGTAATATGTACAAACGTCACTCGTCTTGCCAGATTTTGGATATTGGGTCTAAAATTGACCCTATTTAAAGGTTGAGCTCTTTGTATACGTAGTGCAGAAAAACTCAACCTTCTATTAAGCATGTATTCAATATATTTAACTTTTACGTTTGCATTTTGAATAACACGATTTAAAATTTAGTGTGTAGATCTTCTATGCCTTTATTCGAAACATTTAAAGTCTTAAAAGGTTTAATAAAAACCTAGAAAATCTATTAATAGCTTAGTTTGTTCCATACATAATAATAATGTACATGAACATAGATTTCAAAAGTTGTATAAGAGTACAATATTTTACTAGCACTTTAAATAAATAGAATGCAAGTGTTACATGTAATGCAAACAATCAATCATTAAGGCTAGAACTACATTAGGCACGGCACACACTGCTCATCGGCTACGTACGCCTATATGGACACGTCGAAGACCTTATATTTTAATTGCGGCTAGCAGTTTAGATCTTTAGCTGGTCGACTCCTATATCCGACTATTTCATTAATTCCCTTGCCTTACTATCAGTTGAATTTTGACATTGCTTGTATGGAACTTAGGTCAAAAGATATGCGCGTCAAAAGATATTGGAACCAACCATGCGCTGCAACGTGACGCCGATCAAGCGATCCTAAATTCGCGTCGGATGGTGGAGGCGTCAGACGCGTCCTTACTTACCCGAGCACCAATTGTCAAATTTAGTTGACAACGAGCAGCGCGTTAGTTAGTAACTGACAACGCCCAAAATGCTCCGTCAGCAGTTCCACCTGGCGACCGCGGTCGTTATGGTCGTGGCGTAAACGTCAAGCGTTCACAACGACCCATGTCAAGAGGTGGGTCGAATAACTGTTCTACTAGCATTTATGTGGAAGTGGAATGGGAAAAATCGTGGTCGTTGTGAGTCCCTTGTGGGACGTAGCCGAGAAGAATTAGCTACAACTAGCGTCAAATGTGTGACACACGTCTTTGACGTCCGTGGGTTTATTGTGCACTCCAACCTTCCACGTGTGAGACGTCTCAGATGCGTTGGCCTAATGTAGTTCTTGTTTAACAGAGTTTTTGATTCACTGCCCAAGTAATAATTTAAACACGCACAGAGTGCCGCTCTAAAAGACTAGCTACGAAAATAGTCCCCTCGAGACTTGTACTATGGCTTCGGTGACTTCGTGACTGATCGGTAGCTAATTACCTAGCATTATTTTAATTAACTAGAACTGGATACCGTGACCTCTCAAGAAGGCGTCGATCTGCCCACTCGACGGCAATTCACCACGGGGGGCCGTATAGTAGAATTGAGGAGCCGGTGACGCTCTTTGAGGCTGCGCTTGTTGACTTAAAGCCAAACGCTGAGCCTGTGCTCTCGCAGCAGCGCGATCTCGCTGCAACTGAGTCTGTTGTAACTGTTGCTGCTGGGCGAATAATTGCTGAGAGTTCTGGAATTGACTCTCAGATTGCTGCCTTTGGTACACTTCCTGGGGATTTTGGATTTGATGCCTATACAATGGACCGCTGGGAGTTGGGGAAGCTGGCACTGGGGCAACTTGAGGAGAGGGAATGAAAGGTCTCGCCTGAGCTTGTTGTTGCTGAGCAACGTAAGGCTGTAGCCGCTGGTTTAGATTCAACTCTCCCTTTGTTTGCGGTAATGATTGGTAGAGCTGAGTGTTATACTGTCCACTTGAAGGATCAAACACTAGTTCAGTGGAGTAAAGAGGATTTCCACTAGGTGTCGGTGATGCAATAGAAGCTTTAGTAGGTGCGGCAGTGACTGATGTTGAGGCTTGTAACTGATTTTCACGGTGGAATTTAGCAAATTCGGCAGCAAAATCAATCTGTCCAGGGGTCGGTCTACCAGTATTTAATATAGAGGGAGCAGGTGACGGAGAATAATTCGGTTCAGGAGTGTACTGGATCTGTGGCTGTGGCTGGGGCTTGGGTGTGACCTGAATAACTTGTGGTCTGAATGTAGTCGCTGGAGGTAAAGCCCTAGCAGTTGTAACAGGGAGAGGTCGTGGGGTTATAGCGAGAGGTTGAGCTTGATACGTTGGTCGTCTAGGTACAGGGCGTTGGACAACTCGCTGCCTAATATGCTGCAAAGGTTCTTCTTCGGCTTCATCCTCATCAGCATCTCTGAAGTCGTTTTGGAAGTAAGTCGTGGTTGGTCGAGGAGTGGTCGGTCGTGGAGCTGGTCTGGTCGGATAGTTTGGTACACCATCATCGCGTTCACCGGAATCCGGAGATGGCGCTTCCGGTTCTTCCTCCTCGTTAGGCTTGTTGGGATCGCAGGGGTTACCAGACACATACGTGAATTCTCTTTTGTTGCCGTCTGGGTCGATGTAACCATACTTGCCGCGAACGACGCAGTCTGTGCCTCGGGTTTCTTCCTTGAAGGATCCGTCGGCCGCCTCGTAACCAAATGTGAAACTACCATCATCATTCACCTGGAATTACAAAATTTTATTTGAGTTATCATCACAATATTACGAAGTATTCTAATTGGTGAAGTCGTGTAAGGCCACGACACACCTTCCATGATCAAATTGATCGTGTACTAGCAGAAGGTGATGTCAAGAGCCTTAATAACAGACGAGCGTGCATGACAAGAGTTATGAATGTGAAAGAAGCAAGTGAGGTGTGTAAGAATAAGCCTAAATGGCGCTCTGTTGTTCGTGCCTACCCCGCAAGGGAGCTGGCGTGAAGCTATGTATGTATGTATGTATGTTCAATACACCAACGGACGCAAGCAAAGTTGAAATATTTGTTAAAAGTCAACCAGCGGTTATTATTCGGATTTCCAGAAACATTCTTAAAGTATTTTTTGGAAATTCGGGCACATATATCTAGGTATAAATTCGCACCTTATTGTAATTTCTAATTGTCTGAACGGGCGGCTGTTTGGGACCCTCCTGCACTTCTTGCCTCTGCTTGGGCCTGGCTGGCGCTCGCTGCACTCCTCTGGGCTGGTATTCGTCGTCGAGCCTGTCATTCGACGCGTAAAGGCCGTCGTAACCACCTGCTGGTACTATCACCAACTGAAATCAAATTAAAAAAAAATTTAGAATGATAATCCTAGCAATATAATGTGATATGTTTTCAAGTGTGCTACATTTAATAAACTATTGTTTCGTCTCTTCTAGTCTGTTAAGGTCTTGATGAGATTTTGACTAGCACAAAATGAATATGATTAGTAATTTAGTATCCACAACGCGGTGCTGGTACCTACGCTCACGTATGGATGCGAGAGTTGGGTATGGAAGAGAGAGCATGAAAGTAGAGTAAACGCGGTCGAGATGCGAGCACTGCGCAAAATCTGCGGAGTGACACTCGCGGACCGCGTTCGTAATACCGAAGTAAGAAAGAGAGTTGGTCTGAAAGAGAGTGTCGGGGTGAAGGTAAGGAAAGGAATGCTCCGGTGGTTCGGACATGTGGAAAGAATGACTAAAAAGATATACAATGCAAAAGTGGATGGATGCAGAAGTCGTGGAAGGCCACGACACACCTTCCATGATCAAATTGATCGTGTACTAGCAGAAGGTGATGTCAGGAGCCTTAAGAACAGACGAGCTTGCATGACAAGAGTTATGAATGTCAAAGAAGCAAGTGAGAACTGACGTGAAGTTATGTATGTATGTATTATATTTTTTATATACGTATTAAATTTATAAATTAGTGTAAGTATATATATTTACGTTATTTATTTATTTATTATGGCCTGAGATCGATCACAGAGTGGTTCGTTGTATATTACCCATAACACAAGCATAACTTGCTTAGTTGGGGTTTATAAAATATATGTGTTTGTCTGTTTGTCAGTTTTCTTGGAGCTTTAGATGAAATTTAGTAAGAAACATTACACATTAATACGTGAAGCAAAAACTTCGTACCCCTTTTTACGAAAATTGCGCGGTCGGAGGAGTATGAAATTTCACACACTTATAGTTTGTATAAAGAAGGAGTGCAGAATGCTAATATTTTTCTTTAATTATGCATAAATACCGTAATACCGAAGTAAGAAAGAGAGTTGGTCTGAAAGAGAGTGTCGGGGTGAAGGTAAGGAAAGGAATGCTCCGGTGGTTCGGGCATGTGGAAAGAATGCATGATGAAAGAATGACTAAACAGATATACAATGCAAAAGTGGATGGATGCAGAAGTCGTGGAAGGCCACGACACACCTTCCATGATCAAATTGATCGTGTACTAGCGGAGGGTGATATCAGGAGCCTTAAGAACAGACGAGTTTGCATGACAAGAGTTATGAATGTCAAAGAGGCAAGTGAGGTGTGTAAGAATAAGCCTAAATGGCACTCTGTTGTTCGTGCCTACCCCGCAAGGGAACTGGCGTGAAGTTATGTATGTATGTATGTATGTAATTTAGTATCCTAGATTTTAAAGCGAAAATTAGACGATTCAATTCTGTCTTTTAATTTGTATACCAATAAGGCTAAAATATCTAATAAAATATCTGTGTGTAACTCCTGAGTGATTAACTCAAAAGATATATATCCGACGTGAAGAGTGATTAGATCTGTATACCACTTGCGTTCAAAATGTGTCTAAATAATGTAATAATGTGTAAATGTGTTATATCTTTAACTCTTTAGTTCATTCCTGTTCCACGCGATGACTATAGATCCGAGTGAGAAGAAACTAGACTAGAAAGAAAAGAGAAAGAATGATTAGCTGATTAGCGTAGCTAGAACGAGTAAATCGAATATAATAGCAAGCCAAAATAAATCGTAGCACTATAGTTTTATGGTGTAATTTTGTTTTATGTAATTAATTTTATTATATTTTTTCACTCCATTTGTTTATATTTTCATATCAGTTTATCAGTATTCAGTATATCACTCACAGATAATAACTCATCTTGTGTGCAATTGACACTGACACTATTCACTGTAAAGATAAAGAGTTAAAGATATAAAAGAGTGATATATATCAACTCTTTTCTTCTTGGTGACTGATTTTTCCCATGAGTAATAAAATAACTTAACCTTAAGAATTTTTTTCATAAGTGATTTTTGTTTGCTTAAAATATAATAACAGCTGTCCTAGATGACCTAAGTTGATCTATTAAATCACCGCACTCACTAGTTGCACTATTTTATTGATCTGAATTGTCAGTAAAATACAAAAAGCTTAACATGAAATGTGTGGTAAATAATTGCATGTATAATTATTGGTCAGCGCCATCTAGTTCTACGTGTATTAACTAATGCCATCTTCGACAATAGCTTATTTGACTGCTTAAATAAGCAGTTGAAAATATTGTAAAGATTAAATGTTTTATCTCACTTCTATCGAAATTGAAAGATAGAAGTGAAACCGTATAATTTCGGGTTCAACTTCTTTCACTTTTCCCAGTCATTTTTGGACAGCAAAACAGGTCTTTTCTTCCATTCTCCTCTATTCTTGTATATTTGTCACAAGTGGATCACAAGCGTATCGTGCTCAGCCTGAGAATATATAGTGTACGTTTGCCTGCCGACTATTATTAATCTATATATTAATACGTGAAGCAAAAACTTTGTACCCCTTTTTACGAAAATTGCGCGGACGGAGGAGTATGAAATTTCGCACGCTTATAGTTTATATAGAGAAGAAGTGCAGAATGCTAATATTTTTTTAAAATTATACATAGTAAATACATTAAATCAATAAAAGAAAACATTACACACACTACCGTGTTTTTGATACAATTATATGTTCTGCGAAGTGGTAGTACATTGTTTTGTTCTATAATCAATAGTTTTCGCAGCGCACGCCGTGTAAGGACTTTTTCGGGTCATTTTTTTTTACACCTTGGGTTACGTTATTGGACTTTTAGTAAGGATCGATAATTTTTTTGAAGATATAATATAGCCTTCCTCGATAAATGTACTATTCAACACTGAAAGAATTTTTCAAATCGGACCAGCGGTTCCTAAGATTAGCGCGTTTAGGCAAACAGTCTTCAGATTTATAATATTAGTATAGATAGTCCATAGCATACCTGATCGCTGGCACCTCGTTCCTGAGCTTGTGGCTCGTAGTCGTAATCCTCGATAGGCTGCTGTTGCTGCACCCTCGGCCGGTGGCGTGCACACGTTGCCAGCTCCACTAACAATAACGCGCATAAGACCTGGAAAGAAGATAAGAAAGAGTTTTAAAGAAACAGCTTTATTAGAACTTTCAGGAGTATAGAGTTTTTGGCGGGAACTGAAAGGAGATGTTGTGCTGTGCAGTTTTATTTTCTCAAAATGTGTAAAATTACTCTAAAATGAACAATAGTTGTAGGATATTGATAGTTTTTGAGTAGTAATTATGTGTTTTGTGAGAAATGTGAACTGTATAGTCAAATGTGGCCTTTTGAGTTATCACAAGACCTCCGATGAATGTCACTAGCTGATTACCTACAGTTCACCTGTGCTACACATAGGCGAATATGAAGAGACTATATTGTAAACTAAGATCTGGCTTAAAGGCCTAGCTGCCAAGCCATAAACTTAAATAAAATAAATCAGGAGGTTTATTACATGACCACTACAATGGCTTGTTACCCGTGGAAGCAGTTTGTTCTTTTAATGGTTTTCCATTGTTGTATTCGGCCGAAAATGGGGTAGAATGATAAATTTTGCCACGTTTTAGGTTAAAATTCAAACAATAACATTTTAACTTTTAATTACATCAGCAGAATACCTAACAGTATCTTACTAGTCTTTTACTTGGCATTTGGTATTAAACAATCCAACCATATGCTTTCCGGTCAACTTGGATTAAAAATCAAGTGATGAATCGAGAATTTACTGTTATATCTTTAAGATTACGATCTGGATACATTCCACGGAACAAATTTCTGTATATGATGAGATTAGCATCTCTACACCAGACTGTTCTTCATGTCAGATGTGTAAGATAGATGACGTCTTTCATGTATTAGTGGAATATGTCCAAACTAACAGCCTTAGAAATAATATAAATTTGTTTGATGTAGGCTGGTGCAACAGCATTTTGGCAGAGCTCTTATCAGACTCTGCCAAAGAGATTTATAAATATCTTGCACACGCCACCTAATTCAATAATAGTTGATTGTTAATTATTAAGCTCGCGGACCGCGTTCGTAATACCGAACTAAGAAAGAGAGTTGGTCTGAAAGAGAGTGTCGGGGTGAAGTTAAGGAAAGGAATGCTGCGGTGGTTCGGGCATGTGGAAAGAATGCACGATAAAAGAATGATTAAACAGATATACAATGCAAAAGTGGATGGATGCTTCTGCATCCATCCACTTTCCCGTTCCCGGGATAAAAAGTATTTTATTTTTTAACATAAAATTTGCTATCGATCAATGAAAATATCGCACGGAAATTCGTTTTTTTTTTCAATCTGGTCATTTTAAATTATTCCCAGAATAATTACCGCGGGATTCCCAGGAGAAAAAGTAGCGCAGATTTTAAGTCTAAGAATCAGCAGTCGATAAGCGAAAACCGAAATTGGTCTAGTAGTTTTTCCGTGAATCCTGAACAAACAGACAAGAAATCTATTTAATTGTTTTTTAAATAGCTGCAATGTACAGACACACACACATATATATATATATATATATATATATATATATATATATATATATATATGTGTACATTCGTGTCGTGGAAGGCCACGACACACCTTCCGTGATCAAATTGATCGTGTACTAGCAGAAGGTGATGTCAGGAGCCTTAAGAACAGACGAGCGTGCACGACAAGAGCTATGAATGTCAAAGAGGCAAGTGAGGTGTGTAAGAATAAGCTTAAATGGCACTCTGTTGTTCGTGCCTACCCCGCAAGGGAACTGGCGTGAAGTTATGTATGTATGTTAATTATTCAGGCAACATAGCCAGTTGTGGCTAAGCCTTTAAGAAGAATAAAAAAAATATAGTCTTTTACTTGTCTCATCATCGGTTGAATTTTGACATTACTTGTATTATTTGAAGCTTAAGTCAAATTTTAACCGATAGTAAGGCAAGTGAATGAATAGTAAGACATAGGACCCGGCTATAAGTTGACTAAATCCTTTAAACATGTGTGTATGTGTGTTGTATAAAAATGGTCCTCTAAGGAAAAACAATGTAGAAACTTGTCTATGTTTACCTCTCGAGGAAATTTCTAGAATTACGTATATGAATGAAACAATACCAACATCGTTAGTTACGACCTCGTGTGCACTGCAATCACAGTCATAGCGAGTATTAATATCATTGCAACACGTCTAGACAAAGAGCATACAAAGCAAGGATGTATATTGCTAATTTCTAGGTATTTTTATGAGCAATCAACTCACTGACAGTTTTGATATATCGCCATGGTACAGTGAGAGTTCTAAACTACCTACGTGTATACATAGTAATATGCCGCTGCTTCATCTGGGATAATATTACAGATATTGGCCGTTTCACGTAGATATAACGGTGGGTTTAATGCGTTAATTAAATGTGTGAAGTGAGACTAACAGCGCGTTCCAGTAGTAGCTCACAACGCCCAAAATGCTCCGTTAGCCGTTCCACAAGGCGACCGCGGTCGTTGTGGTCGTGGCGAAAACGTCACTAATGACGTCATCATTTTCGATCACACAACGCTCACAACGATCCAGAGGTAGGAGGGATTCTAAATTTCGTGACGTCACTCTTCATATATTATATATATTGTTTTAATTCATTTAAGCTTTAAAACATAAAATTGTTGTTTGTTGTTTATTAACGAAAAACTTCAAAACATTTCCAACTCTATATGTATGAGCATAGTGCTTTAATGAAATATAACCTATTCTATCTCATTCTCTCGCAGGCTTAGTCCTATAAATGTATGTGTTTATCTCTTTTTAGTGTCGCTTTTTCGTTTCATCGAGTTTCAAATCACGATTCTAAAGATGTTTCGCTATAAAATTGGTAATCGGTCCACAATTGACGGTGAAAGAAAGAAATAAAAAAAATGAATAAATAGCGACCTACTTACATTGCTTTCTTAAAAATAGAAAAATAATATTTTCTTAAGTTTTCGCGACTTGTACACATAATAAAACTACGTTTTAACGGTTTTAAGCGCGGTGATTTTATTTGATCTTTATTTATAATATCTTCCCTGATCACGGCCACTGAAAAGTGGCCGAAACGTCGGAAAAACCAAAATCAAATAAAATTACCGCGCTTAAAACCTTAAAACGTAGTTTTATTAAAAAAATATTTTTGACAATTTGTACGTCGCATTTTCAGCAAATAAGGAGAAAGGAAGAGGAATCAATTCAGTCAAACTGAGAAAACCTTCTCTTTTTGAAGTATTAAAAAAAACTACAAAGATATATATATATATATATATATATATATATATATATATATATATATATTTTATTGCAGGAGTTCAGCAGACAGGCAGACGGCCCACTAGATGGAAAGCGGTTACCATCGCCTATGGACATTTGCAACAACAAAGGTGCTACAAATGCGCTGCTGCTCTCTTAAAGGAGACTGGAACCTGGTCACTAATGCCGGAACACAACACAAGGTTGTTATGGCGGCATACTCTAGACCAGGGGTGGTCGCCATCCAGTCGAGCAAATACTCTACCACCTGGCTGTGGGTTCTTTAGTCGCCTCTTACGACAGGCCGCCGGGCCGCAGGAAATTGTATTCTTTCTCCGTTCCTGCACGGATATATATATATATATATATATATATATATATATATATATATATATATATATATATATATACATATTTGTGATGTGATACATGTTCATATACCAAGAAAGAAATGTTGCGTTGTTCATCGGAAATAACATAATAAGCGGGTTTATTATATAAGTGACGCAATTGTTTAGACTTTAGGTGAATGGCCGAAGATGAGCTAATGACCTTCGACCTTGGCTCACTAAGCGTTCATAATAAGCCAGTTTGAAGCTATTATCGGTGATACTGTAGGCGTGAACGATTACGATAATCTCGTTCTGAGAGTAATAACACTTAAACTGATAGTTTCCTACAAAATTACTTTCAAATTTAAACCAAAATTGATGTTTGCGAAGGGCCATGTAATTATTTTGAATGAAAGAAAGAATCATTATATTAATATACGTGAAGCAAAAACTTTGTACCCCTTTTTACGAAAATTGCGCGGACGGAGGAGTATGAAATTTCGCACGCTTATAGGGTGAGATTTGACTGTATTTTAATTTAATTCCACTTAAATTAAGGGCTGATTATAAATAAAAAAGGCACGGAGCGAACTGTAAATTGCGTGTATTGCTGTCAACGGTTGGAGGCAGAAGGAAGAGGTGGGAGACAAAAGGGATGCATCAACGGATGGGGTTTTTAGTGTTGCTTGTGCAGAATCAGTGTTGCAAGTAAACTAAATATTGTGAATGTTGGGTAATCCAACATATAGTTTATATAGAGAAGGAGTGCAGAATGCATTTTTTTTAATTATGCATAATAATACATTAAATCAATAAAAATAACATTACACACACTACCATGTATTTGTGTTTATTGTTAAAATCAAATTAACAGTGTAGCCTTGGCGAAATCTGTGATTATAGAAGTATAGTCTTTGATAACAGAACCATAATGTTCAAACTTATAATTTAAATTAATTATGGTCGAATTTCGACCACTAGGCGACCGCTAATTTTTTTAATGAGGACAAATAAACACTAACAAAACTGACTAAAAAAACCAAATAAAGCAATATAAGTTCTCTAATTGGACCCAGACTTAGCGTAATGCTAGCCACTAAGACCAGCGCTGTTCTTCCGCAAATGGAGTCACGGAGCACAATACAACACAAATAATATAAAATCAATTTATTTAAATAATGATAAAAATAAAACGGATTAATAGACATATAAACTCGTCAGAGCCTTATAAGCTCACGAAGGCTTTATTCATCAGAATTCATCATGGTATGTCATGAATATTTGGGTACTTATATATTTATGAAATTAACATCATTTGTGTTCTTCAATAACTTTATACTCCATCAATATAATGTTTCTATTGCTTAAATAACAATTATCTCTCTTGATATATTAACACTTGGAGCGTTGGCGACCATTCTCCAGAAGAGGTTATATATGTTCTTTTTATGGCCAACTTCGCTACTTTAGACACGACGCTCCGCGAGAGTGACATTGACAACGTGTACAAATAATGTCAAATTACCCGCGATAAGACAGAATGAATAGTAAGATATAACTGAGAACCGGTCATATGAAATGTTTAGTTGTATAAAAACATTAGTTGCTATGAAACTCCGTAAAACATTTTCCTGCCTTCTAGTAATCCTTGTAGACTGATAAACAAATAAGAGCACATACAAAATCCAATGTCAAGTATTGACACACTGATATTTAATATTTAAATTAAGAACTACAATGTCAATGACAAATACATTGACTCAACGTGAAATGATAGAGGACGCGTTCCGTTAGTAGCTCACAACGCCCAAAATGCTCCGTCAGTCGTTCCACATGGCGAGCACGGTCGGTATGGTCGTGACGAAAAGGTCACTAATGACGTCATTATTTTCGATCACACAGCGCTCACAACGACCCATGTCAAGAGCTGAGTCAAAATGGGCGTTGAGCACAGAGCATTAATTCTCTCTAAAAAGGAGCGATTTTCAAATCAACCAGTGACATTTGTGTATTTCGTCGTTAATGACATCAACGCTCCATGATCCGTTCCACTAGAGTGTATGATTGTAACGCCCACAAGCAAGTGGAACGGGAATAATCGCGGTCGTCAACGTGGTCGTTGTGAGTCTGTTGTGGAACGTGGCCTTGGTGTCATTTAGGCTAATGGGATATGACATTTGGGAAATGTCAATCGCTAGATTAATTTTGTGTCAAGTGCTAGATTAAATGATTGATTAATTCAACATAACCTTGAAACTACAAATCATCACACCGTTAAATTATTGCTTCATACGTCTCGGAGCGCGGAGGTAGCATTATATGTCTTCCAATTTTCATTACGAGATCTCGAGATCATTGACAGGTTAACCCTTTATGACATATTTGGGCAACAACCGGCCCGCTGTAAGATATGATCCGGCCCGCGAGACATTTTGAAAAAACCCAATTAAAAAAATATCGAATTGAATTTGATGAAGTAGAGTTGTGCGATTTCTACAAAAAATACCTAGAAGAAGATAATTTTCCGCAGCTTAGAAAATTCGCAAGAAGATTGTTTTGTGCTATTGGCAGTACTTATAAATGCGAACAGTTATTTTCATTGATGAACGTTAATAAATCAACACATCGTGCAAGACTGACTGACGATAATTTGGATAATTCTTTAAGTCTTTGTATCAGTGGAATGAATCCAAATATCGATGGATTCGTTTCCCAAATTCAAGCTCAAGTGTTTCATTGATTTCGGTGTATTTAACTTTCGTACTTTGTAACAAATTTAACGATTTAATTATAATGTACCATTTTTTTAAATTTCATTTTGTTATTTTAATAAATTGTACTATAATAACATTGTCGTATTATTTCATGTCTAATATCTATCGCAAAAAATACTATCACTACTTTAAAATTCACTAAGTACTTTTAAACGCGGCCCGCGAGCGTATTTGCCCATACCTGCTTTATGATATCAACCAGGATGTTTTTAGTCTATCCCTTCTAAAAGAATTTAATGCAGAAAGTAGCATGTTCAGTAAAAATTGTTCTCATCTGAATATTAGATTAGGCTGGCTAGATCGCTACCGATATTCGGTGATGTTTTCTTCTAGCAGCAATACAGAATAATTGTAGTAATATGCACGCTTGCACATTAGTACACAGAACTCCACTTATTATGCTTGTATCTGATGTGATGTTGTTAAAAAAAAATTCGTTTAAAAAAACCGACTTCAAAAACTAAAAAGTATAAAATAACTTACTTCTAAAGCTATTATTATTAATATATATTATCTAAAACATCTTAAAGTCGGTGCTTACTAATTTTAAAAATATAGTAATTTTTATGTTTTACTTTGCACCGACTTCAAGATGTTTTAGATAATATATATTAATAATAATAGCTTTAGAAGTAAGTTATTTTATACTTTTTAGTTTTTGAAGTCGGTTTTTTTAAACGAAGGTTTTTTATTTTATTTGTTACTTTTTAGTGTCTAGCTATGTATGGGTAGACCAACGAAAGGTGCCGCGCTCCTTAAAAAGTATAGGTCTAAAGAAACGGGAACAAAAAAATGTTCGTAAAATGAAAACCACTAGGCCAAACTATGTTAAATTTTTAGGAAACCAAATGGCAACTATTCGGCATCAAACAAAAAAAGAATCACGTAAATCGGATTATAAATCTCGGAGTAATCGGTGAACATACATTAAAAAAAAAGTTCCCGACGAATTGAGAACCTCCTCCTTTTTTTTCTATTGCAGGAGTTCAGCAGACAGGCAGACGGCCCACTTGATGGAAAGCGGTTAACATCGCCTATGGACATTTGCAACACCAAAGGTGCTACAAATGCGCTGCTGCTCTCTTAAGGGAGACTGGAACCTGGTCACTAATGCCGGAACACAACTCAAGGTTGTTACGGCGACATGCTTTAGACCAGGGGTGGTAGCTATCCAGTCGGGCAAATGCCCTACCACCTTTTTTGAAGTCGGTTAAAAACGAGACACGGGTGTGCCCTAAGCTCTGAGTTAGTACGATCACTTTTAACGACATGAAATAATTAATCTATTCGAATCATACTTAGCACAAATAAATATAACAAGCACGTATTACAATAATAGTGTCATAATAATGCAATAATGTTACACTCCCACATACCGCCCTAGTTGCGCGCGCGCATTCTAACGTAACAGTAGGGCGACCACGAGTAAACCTCTAGAGAAAGTGTAGCAATTCTTTAAGTAGTCGAGTTAATCGATTTAATCATATTGTTGTTGGGAAAAGGCGTACTTACGAAATATTTCATTACGTTTCGATTCAGAGGCCTTACTCTCAAACGCCTCACGTTATTTGTTGTCGTCTGATCAGCCCGGCATGGGCTGAATCCGAAAAAATCAATGAAATTTTAAATAAAAATAAAAGATTTATTTAAAACTACAATAATACACTCTACTAGGGTATGCCCACGCTTGACTGGAAATTCCTGCGGGATTCCCGGGACACACAGTATCATAGTATTAAAAAAAAATATATAGGCTATCGTTTTAGTAGGAACTGAGTCGGAATGAGCTGATTTTTACGCATCCGAACAAATACAAACCGCTATCGGGAAAATTCCCGTGGAATTCCCAGGATAGAAAGTCTAAGAATTAGCTATCGACCAGCGAAGCCGCATCGAAATCGGCCCAGTAGTTTTTACGTGAATCCCGAACAAACAGACAAAATGACAAACAGACAAGAAATAAAAAAATATGGATCGTGCTCTCCAGCGTTTATATAGTGTATTTCAATTGCGTTTTTTTATAGACACGGCATGTTTAAAATATTATAATATTATAGACATGTTATGGTAAAAGTAATAAACCGGTGATTATATATAATAACCGGTAATTATACATAACCACTAAAGTTAGTTGATAAAGAAATGAAAATTTATCAAATTAACCGGTTTGTTTGCATAATTCCCTTATACAATCGATGAAGTGTTGTGCATAATTACCGGTTATTATATATAATCATCGGATTAATCACATTTACCGTAACATATATAACACAAAAAATGAATGCAACATACAATGGGAAATGTACTTAAATGTATTTTTTTTTTTTATGTAGCCATAGCAACGGCGACCAGAGAGCTGGATCATTTTATCTTGGAACAAAACAATTTCTGCTACTTAGCCTCGCCGTTTCTCGTGAATTTCGTCACGCATTTTTTTTTTATTTGCATACAAAGAGCCCGTAAAAGTAGCTCTATGGTCGTGGTATTCTATCATGACCACACCATTATTATCCCAGAAAAGAGAGCCCATGGTTTTTCCAGAGGAACGACTCGCCTTTTTCTTACGGGTTGGAGAAATTCATTGCCTGCTCCTATTTTTGATAAAACTTTAATTTTGTGTAAATTCATTTTTAAAATATCACTTATGGCCTTACTTATAATCGTTTGTTAAATTTTAAGAAACTGCTCAGCAACTGATTAGTGAAAATCTTACCCATAAACTCCTCTTTAGTCGAATATTTTGGATACCACCTACGTTAATCATTCAAATTTCGTTTATCTGTGCTCCTCTTAGGTAAACAACAGGTAATACACGTTTATAAGTGTAAAAAAAGATATTAATTGATTAGGATCTGATTCTGATTCTCTTACTTAAGAGATGCCTAATCGTGTCTTAACGATATTATTACAAGTAAGGCCGTATATATCATAACTTAATGTCTGTTACACAACTCTGCGGCACGAATAAACCCATGTTTCTCTTCCACAGTGGGCGCGGTTCTTTAGTATCTCACAACGCCTAAAATGCCCCGTCTGCCGTTTCACAAGGCGACCGCGGTCGTTATGGTCGTGACGAAACCGTCACTAATGCCGTCAACATTTTCGAATACCCAGCGCTCACAACGACCCATATCAAGGGGTGGGTCGAAGTAAGCGTTGACCACAGAGCATTAATCCTCTATCGATTGATATGGAAAAAGGCCCATTTTTCAAATCAACCAATGACATTTCGCCAGTCGTTAATGACATCAACGAAAAAAGTCGCGGTCATGAACGTGGTATTTGCTTTTTTTTATTGCACGAGTTCAGCAGACAGGCAGAAGGTCCACTTGATGGAAAGCGGTTACCATCGCCTATGGACATTTGCAACACCAGAGGTGCTACAAATGCGCTGCTGCTCTTTTAAGGGAGACTGGAATCTGGTCACTAATGCCGGAACACAACTCAAGGTTGTTATGGAGACATGCTTTAGAGCAGGGGTGGTAGTCATCCAATCGGGCAAATGCCCTACCTGACTGTGGGTTGTTTTGTCGCCTCTTACGACAGGCCGCCCGGCCGCAGGAAATCGTATTCTTTCTCCGTTCCCGCACGGATAAAAACGGTTATGAGTCTCTTTTGGAATGTAGCCAGTCTAATATAAAATTTTATAGTCTAATATATATTTACATAGCAGCTCGCTCCAGCCTCTTATACTAAATTTTGTATAACGTTTTTTTTATCTTGCCAAGCTTGTAAGGAATTTGTGGAGACATATTGCAGCATAACATTTTAGCACGTCATATCATTATTATAACTATAACATTATTTTTCTTTCCTTTTATTGTCTTGGTATTATTGAGTATGCATTGTTTACTACAACTCCATTAATTCTTCAAAAAGTAATTCTGTAACATACTTCTGTACAAAACTTATAAAAAAAAAAGAATTTGAGATATAAATAGAATATGAAATATAAAGAGGCACAATATTTAGCTAGACGTATTGCTGGGGAGTTTCTTGCCGCTACTTCTCTTTTACAGCATCAACACGTTGCGAAGCGGTGTACATCGAATAGGAAGTAAAAATTAAGTTTTAACTTACATGTATGACCTTCAAAAATTGTTCTCTAGTGGAACTTATTATGAATAAAAACTTTTGAATTTTGAATTTTATATATATGCATATTGGAAAAAAAATTCTTTATGGATCGCAATGGTGAAGCCACGTCTCATCCATAGTTATAAATCGAGACAAAAAACGATCAAGGACTTGTTGTAACAATTCCAAAGACGCTCGAGAAATGTTTAGCCTGGTTTGTTTTTGTGCACAAGCGTAGTCAAACTTCTATGCATTTATAGAATGTGGTAATATTCGTGAATTTGAACCTAACCTAGATAAAGTGCAAAACGAAGCATTGAATCTTGAATAATTAAATTTTATTTAAATTCACAAGGCAGTATAAATAACATCAGCTTACGAAAATTTCGTAAGTAGTAATAAGATTTCATTACCCGGTCATATTCAAAACGTCTTGTGTTGAAATTTTTTTGTAATAATACAATTTTTAGCAACTTTCAAATATCCCTACTAACTTGAAGAAGCCTTATCCGTCCAATATAAACTCTCAATGGAAGTCAGGTTTGTGGCTACAAGACCTGCCCTCGGCGAATCTAGACGCTCTCTTGGATGATACTACATTCAGGATTGCTGCCTGGATTCGTCTGGGGGCAGAAGATAGAGTTGATAAGTTAGGCCACCATGGCTTGTCAAGCAGCGGCAGAATGTCATGGCATGACTGCACTTAATGACATTATCCATCGGTCTCTTGTCCCGACGAGGCACCAGGTGATCTTGAACCAAATGGGTTGTGCCACGATGGTAAGAGACCAGACGGAATGTCGTTGGTGCCATGGAAGATGGGACGACCCCTAGTATGGGACGCAAGGCGATGGGATATGGAAAAGGAGATAGTGGATCATCCGAACTCTCAAAAAAGCAGTTTTTGAAGTGTAACTTGTTTAGAATCGTTTTGATTTGAAACTTCCTTCCCTTGCGGGGTAGGCACGAACAACAGAGTGCCATTTAGGCTTATTCTTACACACGTCACTTGCTTCTTTGACATTCATAACTCTTGTCATGCACGCTCGTCTGTTCTTAAGGCTCCTGACATCACCTTCTGCTAGTACACGATCAATTTGATCACACCTTACATGATCAAACCTTCCACACAGTTTATATAATAATGCTAATTACAAATAATGTAGGATCCCTCATGTCACAAAATCAAACTACTGTAATTGGATCAGTAGTCTTAAGATGATAAATCAAATATTAAAAAAAAATATCACCCAAGGTAGATTACACCATTTCAAACTAAGACAAGATCAGAGAATAATTTATTGCTTAAATAAATTAACAAGAACTAATAAAATGGATACGCTCTAAAAGTGTAAATTAACATATACACCTATCTTGTATAAGATTGATTAAAATGTTGTAATTTAAAATATCACGTGAACTTGTTTTTGGGGTTCCTTTTCGAAAATACGGATTATATTTTTCTCATGTCAGTCCGTTTGCATATGTGTCTTTGCCATTGTCATTTCTTTCAAAAACTACTAGATCAGGAACAATGACATTGAATAAAAAGAAGTAGACAAGGGATTAAGGCTCTGCGAGTGGCACGTAAAATCTGAGCTAACTAGCAAACTCGGAACTCAGTCCAGCGTCGGCGTCAACGACCGTACGACGCTCACAAAATATATTCGTCTCTTTTTCGCTTGCGCTAAACAAGGCACGTTGTCTTACTTATACACGTGTTGTAATGTAGTGTGACAGTACAATGTTACATTATCTATGTGTGCGTCAATGTGCCATTTCTAAAGCTAGAATCCTATAGAGGTACCATGTCTACTTCTTTTTATTCAAATGTCATTGATTAGGAATATAAAATAAGGTACAAGAGGCATGTTAGAATCAAGTCTAAAATTATTTTCATCTAAAACAGCAGGTGTTATTGGGTTAGCAACTTAAGTCTTAACGGATTTTATCAAAAAATGGATTTTACTTTATTTTGTTTCGTTAACGTGTTCAAAGTATCAAAGTTATATATTTTTCTTATTGTTTAGACTTAAATCTTTTATTTGCCAAAAACGTTATATGAATATTTCTATCCGTGCAGGAACGGAGAAAGAATACAATTTCCTGCGGCCGGGAGGCCTGTCGTAAGAGGCGACTTAACAACCCACAGCCAGGTGGTAGGGCATTTGCCCGACTGGATGGCTACCACCCCTGGTCTAAAGTATGTCGCCATAACAACCTTGAGTTGTGTTCCGGCATTAGTGACCAGGTTCCGTTCTCCCTTAAGAGAGCAGCAGCGCATTTGTAGCAACTTTGGATTTGCAAATGTCCATAGGCGATGGTAACCGCTTTCCATCAAGTGGGCCGTCTGCCTGTCTGCTGATCTCCTGCAATAAAAAAAATAAAAAAATATTTCTTTAATTCCGTTTTTATCCCAACTTCTAAATGGAAGAAAAAGACTTGCAAATTGCATCATGTTCTCCGTCGTTTATATAGTCATTCCAGTTTTTTTTAATAGCTTCAATGTACAGACACGGCATGTTTAGAATTTTATAATATTATAGATTTTCGAAAAGGCAAGCAAACAAGAAGTTATGTGCCCATCAACACTTGGGATACTTTTCATCCCGATAAAAGATGTCGTTTCCGTGGGATAAACGAACATAGCTAAAAAGGTGGCGCTGCAGTCACACTTTTTTGGTGCCGCCATTAGAATTTAGTAATAAATACGTCATCGTAGCAACGCGAATGAAGTCTCGCTGGCACTGAATGAATTAATGAATAGAAACTCTTTATTGTTCACCATAACTTAAACCTAGACAATTTAATATGAATACATTTTCATCTGCGGAGTGACGCTCACGGACCGCGTTCGTAATACCGAAGTAAGAAAGAGAGTTGGTCTGAAAAAGAGTGTCGGGGTGAAGGTAAGGGAAGGAATGCTCCGGTGGTTCGGGCATGTGGAAAGAATGACTAAACAGATATACAATGCAAAAGTGGAGGGATGCAGAAGTCGTGGAAGGCCACGACATAACTTCCATGATCAAATTGATCGTGTACTAGCGGAGGGTGATGTCAGGAGCCTTAAGAACAGACGATTGTGCATGACAAGAGTTATGAATGTCAAAGAAGCAAGTGAGGTGTGTAAAAATGGGCCTAAATGGCGCTCTGTTGTTCGTGCCTACCCCGCAAGGAAACTGGCGTGAAGGTATGTATGTATGTACATTTTCATCAGAAAAATGGGCGACCTTATCACTTATAGCAATCTCTTCTAGACAACCCGCTAGAGCCTTAATAGCTTTTTATTTAAGTCAAGAATTTAATTCAAGAGTATAGAAGATATTTATTTCCAAAGTTATGAAAATTGTGTCCCTTTTTTTTAAGCTAAGCGGAAATATCTGGAGAAATCAAGACGGTAGAGCTGGAAAAATACTTTGAATTGAATTTTTTTTTAAGCAATATCTATCAAATAGTTTCTGAGTCGTGGTAGCGTAATGGCTAGTGCACGCGTCCCAAACTCAAAGGGCGCGGGTTCGATCCTGGCCGGAACGCGTGCACCACTTAGGCAGTTTTCTGATCTAATGTGCATATTGTTACAATTACCACGTGCTAATAACGATACAGGAAAACAAACCTGCCAAGCCGCCTTGGACAGGCGTGGTGGGTATATTGTCCATTCCTCTATGAGGAGGAGGCCCGAGCCCAGCAGTGGGACATTTATGGGCTGCTATTATAGTTTCTGAGAAACTAAGTATTTTTTCTAGAATATATACTGCATTACAATTTAAAATGTCTATTTATTATTAGTACTTTATTAAGTTGATGAACAATGTTATAAATCCCAAGTGCTAATTATATTCTAAAAATAAAATAAAATATTAATTAAAGTAAACTAAAAATTAACTATATATACAAACTAAAATTGAACTATAAAATCTAGCACCAGACCGCTGTCAGTCGGTCAGTCAGTATTTTTGAATAAACGCTTTTGTGTGATTCCTTAGTTGAATAACTAAAAACAATGGTTGTTAGTCATGTCTACGGAACCTTGTATAAACTGGCACGCCCTTGGCTGATTTTATTTAATAATAAAGAGCACACTATCCTCAAGGAGATCGGGTTCTTTCAAATTATAATTATAACCTAATTTTTGTTAATTATAAATTGGGTATAATCGTGAGAAACTACTAAAATGTTATAAAACACGATTTCGGTAAAACAACCAGGATATACATATTATACATATACAATTAATTATTTAACTATGTAAATTTTATCGCCAAATTGTCTTGATGTTTCCCTGTATTTATATTATTACAAGATAATTTATTTATATATTGCATTTTCACGTACTTTTTGTCTTATTTTAATTAATAAATCTTATTTCCTGATGAATTTAAACTAGTGGTCGCCCAGTAGTCGAAATACGACCATAATTAATTTAAATTATAAGTTTGAACATTATTAAGGTTCTGTTGTCAAAGACTATACTTTCATAATCACAGATTTCGCCAAGGCTACACTGTTAATTTGACTTTAACAATAAACAAAAGAGTATATATGCGTGTGTGTGTCAAATACATGGCAGTGTGTGTAATTATTTATTTATTTATTTAATGTATGTTTTATGCATATTTTTTTTTTAAATTAGCATTCTGCACTACTTCTCTGTATAAACTATAAGTGTGCGAAATTTCATACTCCTCCGTCCGCGCAATTTTCGTAAAAAGGGGTACAAAGTTTTTGCTTCACGTATTAATATAATGATTAATCTATAATATTGTACATTGAAGTTATTAAAAAAAAACTGGAATAGATTATATAAAAGAGGGAGAACACGCTGCAATTTTTTTTTATATTTCTTGTCGGTTTATCTGTTTGTTTGTTCGAGATTCACGTCTGGGCCGAATTCGACGCGGATTCCGCCGATCGACAGCAAATTCTTAAGACTTAAAATCTGAGGTGCTTTTTATCCGGGTAATCCGGCGGCATTTTTTTGGGAATTATTTAAAATGGCCAGACTGATTTTTTTTTCGAAATCCAATGCGATTTTGTCACTGATCGATAACAAATTTATGTAATAAAATGTGTGATATTTTTTATCCTGGGCATCCCGCGGGAATTTTCCTGGGAGCGGTTTGAATTTGTTCGGGTGCATAAAAACTTGACTAAAACGATAGCTTACATTCATTTTTAAATGTTGCGGTATTTTGTCCCGGGAATCCCGCGGGAATTTTAAGTCAAGCGTGGACGAAGTAGCCTAGTGTATCCTAGTAATAATAACTATTAGAGCATATTATTAGAGCACTTTGTCAGCTTACAACTATTTAAATCTATTTACAATGTTGCGTGCGACGTTAGCCAACCCAGCGAAAGTGTACATCGCGGTTGTAATATTAAATAGGTCTGTATGAATAGGCTCGATTGACAAAGCTGCAGTATAATAATAAAAATCTAAGTGACTTTTAAGCAATCACTTTTTAGGACGTTAAGTAATACGACTTTATTACAAATATCATAATAAGTATCATATTAACACAGCGAGTTAAACTTTAACAATGAGTTCAAAAGAAACTTACATAATTGTGGGTTATAAACTTATAAGTAAACCTAGCTCAATATTATAACGGTTTGTTTGTTTGTAATGATTTCACGCCTTAACTACGCAATAGATCGTCATGAAGTTTTACATACAAATGTTGTCAGGTGAATGAAAAGGACATCGGCTACATTTTAGCCAAAAAATGAACTTCCACAGATTTTAAGTCTAAGAATTTACTTTCGATCAGTGAAAGACGCATCGAAGTCGGCCCAATAGTTTTTATGTGAATCCCGAACAAACAGACAAGAGATCTACAAGAAATTGCATCGTGTTCTCCGTCGTTTATATAGTCTATTCCAGTTGGATTGTTGTACAGAATGTTATAATATTATAGATACATTTTCTAATTCAGTTGTACAATTTCGACTAACGCTATCATCACTAACAACGGGAGTTGTGAGCGAGAAATACGTAGACATATTAGAATGGCCAAGATTGCAATGACCCGTCTAAAGAAGATTTTAAAGCTGACTAATAATGCTTAGTGAAGACCCTTATCTTCTCCATATTTTTGTACGATCCGGAAACTTGGCCTGTAAAGCAGATAGGCACAAAATTGTCGCCTTTGAAATGTGGTGTTGGATTCGAATGCTAGAAATTCCGTCACTTGCCGAATGTCTCCATTCTGGAAGAGCTCAAGATTGGAGATTACCAAAGGTTATCAGCAGTGTACCGTCATCGGATACTGAAGTAATTTGGACACAAAGCCTGCAAGAACCCAAACAACATGGAGAGAACTGTAGTCACTGGGAAAGTTGTTGGCAAAAAACCTCGTAGGCCACCAGATGGTAAGTGCTGCCAGCCTCGAAAGATGGACTGGACCCGGGTCACTGATGCCAAAACAGACCTCAAGTTCGTTAAACCAAAGATGGTAGCCATTAAGACTGGCAAATGACCTACCACTTGACCGTTGGCTGTATTTCCTTTTTACGAACATTAATAATCTCCAAAGGTTATCAGCGGTGTACCGTCATCGGATACTGAAGTACTTTGGACAAAAAGCCTGCAAGAACCCAGACAACATGGAGAGAACTGTAGTCACTGAGAAAGTTGCTGGCAAGAAACCTCGTAGTAGATATATTAATAGGTGGATTGACCAGGTTGCTGAGCAGTTAGACATGTCGATAAATTCGGCTTTCCATCATTCTTAAAACCGATCTCGGTGGAATAAAGCAATTATTCACTGCCGTCAAACTGCACTGCATTTCAAGAAATTTACACTATAACCCAGAAAAATGCCATGAATTGCAATAATATACCATTTCAAAAACATTTAATAAGCTTATTAGAAGCCATATCATATTTTAATACAGTTTTGGAATCACAATAAATAAGCAAAAACTTAAGATAATAAATACACATTCATTTAAAAGAATAATTAGAGTCGCTAGATTCAGACATCCATTCCCTCTAGGTGCTCAAACCACCTTAACTTTCCTGTTTCAACTTTCATCTCTACATCCTCTTTCAATCCACAACGGTCCTTCCTTCCTTGTAGTTTAACAGCCTTAACATTTTCATTAGAATCTTAATAGGAGCTTACTCCAGTGCAAACTTCAAATAAAATAACAAATCACATTTCTTAAAATTGTCATGTGTAGCAGGAATTACTTAATTAGGCATAGTATAACCAGCAGTTATCGCTTGAATGTTGGCAACTATTTTGAAATCACAGAGATACTCAAGTTTATTTTTATGGTTTAGATATGTACAGTAATAAACAAAAACGTTAGAACAGGTTTCAACACAACCTACACCCTGGGGCGAGACCGGCCCGGCTATGTGGCTCATGACCGTGGATTACTTAAGAAATAATTAATTGTTTTGATCAAGGTAGTGGGCGGTAGAAATGATTTTGAAGAAACGACTATGGAGGATTTATTTCATATACATCATCAATCAATCATCTAGAATAAGGGATTTGACACTCAAATTTAGTTAGATCGGTATTAGACGGTTCATGTTTGTCTTTCAATTTGCCTGAAACAACCAGTGACCTGTATGACTACTTGAATCATTCAATGTCATTGAATATCGTTGTTTCCTTTCGGTTCTGTGCCTTTCAACCAAATTGATTCACTTTGGTTGATCGGTGTAATTCAGCATTACAAAACATCGCATCCGCGTACATTTTGTACGAACAAACTTATGACGTCATAACTTGTAAAGTAAAAGGAGTCAAATATCGCATATAAAATTGTTTTATGATATTTGTAAAGTAAAATTTCAGGATCATAAGGTCGCCAGGTTATCACCCCTGGTCTGGAGTATGCCATCATAACAACCTTGAGTTGTGTTCCGGTATTAGTGGCCAAGTTCCAATCTCTCTTAAGAGTGCAGCAGCGCATGTAGCACCTTACAAATGTCCACAGACGATGGTAACCGCTTTCCATCAGGTGGGCCGTTTGCGTGTCTGCTGAACTCAAGCATTTTTTTTTAAGATGTTATTTTAGCGTCTGTTCTTTTATATGTAAATAAATAGTATTATAGTAGAATCTATTTTCTTTTTTTATATGATTTTGGAAAGTATACGAATATAGGAAGTTCAAATATCCAGTAAGTATCACGAAAAGTTTCTAAACTTATTTTTCCCCCCTTTAAATGGTGGGAACTAGGGTCTAGTCCAAAATAAGCGGAGCGCATTGACTACTTTGTTCCTTTTTCTTTAATCTAACACTAAAATATAACACAAAGGGTCTAAAGCGGTCGCCTTTCGAGAATAGCTTAGTGAAATTTACACGTGTCTAAATATACTGGTAGTTGTAAGATAGCATTAGTTCATCATATGAATTGTCAAGTTTATCGTATGAATTGTCAAGTTCATCATATGAATTGTCAAGTTCATCATATGAATTGTCAAGTTCATCATATGAATTGTCAAGTTCATCATATGCATCTGCGAAAACCGACCTCTTTAGGCCTACATTCCATGCTAATTATATCATCTCTTTCTATATCACGTACAATTAAAAAACTCATTAATTATGAATTTTTCACCTATCATAAGTTTCGTAATATATAAATACATCATATGTATAGTAACAGCCATAAACGTCCCACTGCTGGGCTCGGATCTCCCATTATAGGGGAACAGATAGTATACCCGCCACGCTTGTCCAAGGCGGCTTGGCGGGTTTGACACATCGGTTATCTCGATCTGCAGGCTTAATCATGATGTTTTTCTTCACTGTGATTAGCACATGGTAATTGTAACAATATGCACATTAGGTCAGAAAACTGACTAAGCAGTGCATGCATTCCGGTCAGGATTCGAACACGCACCCTTTCACTTTGGGACGCGTTCGCTAGCCATTACGCTACCAAGACATATAATTATGATAATTTAAATAAATAAGCTTGTCTTATTTTTAACGTTTCAAACAAAGGAGTTTGAAAAAAAGGCGGTAGTCGATAAGAAGTAAATGAGTTCTGCACTACTAATTAAATGGCCAAGGTTGATGCAATTAAATACATTTTGTAAAAGATTTGCAATATTCAAATGAAACTCACAAGTTGCAAAGCTATATAAACCGTTTCATTTATGAACTTGAAATAATGAGATTGCCTCATAAAACATGTTCATGTAGGAAAGTTCCTTTAAGACATTTTGATACTACATGTATACAGTACAGTCGACTCTCGATAATAACACTCAAGGGACCAGAGAAAATTTAAAATTACAGGCAGTTCTAAATAATAGGATCTTTAACCAATAAAAAGGGAGGAAAAAATCAAGTAGACTTGAGTTTGATCTAGATTCCTGATTTATTATTTTAAACAATTTTACAATTATTCGCAAATATTCATATTGAAAAGTGTGTCATTTTCTATTCAATGAGAGACTTTAGTCTATCGCTGTCCAGTGAATTTTCGATAGTGGTGAGAGCTAAGAAGAAATCGTCACCTGTGTCAGTTCTGAGTGCGTAGAAGTGGAGATAGTGCTTAAAATTATAGAGAGTAAGGAAGCCCGGACTTCAAATAATTGCATGTTGGCGGGTAAGCTACTATTCCTACTATTCCTTCAAATTCAAATTACCGAGGGGACTAATTAATATAGATTTTGTAGCGGATGTATATATTTCCAATTTGTAAAGTATTAAGTTTCTTTGATAAACACAGGAGCACATCCCCGTTAGACAGTATCGTTACTTAAATTACTTTGAATACCATAACACGTGTAAGTTATTTGTGTACACACCATAGTTTTATTCAATTGAGTATTGCTCAAGGGACCGGGGAAAAATTTCAAATTATAGACACATTCAAATTAACGAACGTCAAATTATCGACACATTCTTTTTTTTTTGTGATGGCTGCAATGCCATTTATGCATTGATTTTGCCAATGTCGAGTGTATTATCGACACATTCAAATTAACGAGTGTCAAATTATCGACAGTCGACTGAATATTAATTGACAATCTCCCATTAAAAAAATGTAACTCGGGTTCGTGTTTTCATACGTGCAGGAACGGAGAAAGAATACAATTTCCTGCGGCGGGGTGGCCTGTCGTAAGAGGCGACAAAACAACCCACAGCCAGGTGGTAAAGTAAGAAAGAAAAAAAAGACTTTTTTTTTTTTTTTTTTTTTTTTTTTTTATTGCAGGAGTTCAGCAGACAAGCAGACGGCCCACTTAGTGGAAAGCGGTTACCATCGCCTATGGACATTTGCAACACCAAAGGTGCTACAAATGCGCTGCTGCTCTCTTAAAGGAGACTGGAACCTGGTCACTAATGCCGGAACACAACACAAGGTTGTTATGGCGGCATACTCTAGACCAGGGGTGGTCGCCATCCAGTCGAGCAAATACTCTACCACCTGGCTGTGGGTTGTTTAGTCGCCTCTTACGACAGGCCGCCGGGCCGCAGGAAATTGTATTCTTTCTCCGTTCCTGCACGGAAATTGCGACGTAATTAGAAATTAATTTACCCGTCTGGATGGCTACCACCCCTGGTCTAGAGTATGCCGCCATAACAACCATGAGTTGTATTCCGGCATTAGTGGCCAGGTTCCAATCTCCTTTAAGAGAGCCGCAGCACATTTATAGCATCTTTGGTGTTGCAAATGTCCATAGGCGATGGTAACCGCTTTCCGTGGGCCGTTTGCCTGTCTGCTGAACTCATGCAATAAACAAAATACATCTGTTTGCAGCAGTCCTTCTTGTTTTTATAGAAAATCTCAAATGAAACTTTCTATCAACGCCTTGCACGTGACGATGGTACTCGTCCTGATGGAATGACTTTAATATCCCTGGCGACGTGGAATTCGTAGATTTCGATCATAAGGCAAGTGAACAGTCGGTAACATATAAGAACCGGCCATTACTGGGCGATTGTCTTTCATTATGTTCGGACTTCATGTGGGATAATGTTGTAATTAGTGACTGTAGTCAAATGCGTCTTATTTATAGCATTTAAAATAACGCCGTTATCGAATAACTACATTAGTGTATTTACATACGCTATCAGCCAATATTTAACGTCATTAACGACGGCCTCTGTGGTTCAGTGGGCTAAGCCTTTGCCGGCCTACCTCACTGCAACGCAGAGGCTCCGGGTTCGATTCCTGGTATAGTAAATTTCGGAAACGTATTTTCTCCGTTATTTACTATGGTCTGGGTGTCTGGGATCGGCCCCAGAGTAGTCCGTTGTATATTAGCCATAACACAAGCGTAAGTTGCTTAATTTGGGGATATACAATATGTGTGTTTGTCTGCCGATTATTATTAACAATTAATAAGAGTATCGCATGACAAATAACGCATTAAGCCTGGTTCTTCATTCTAATATTATTCCAGATGAAGCAGTAACATGTACGATTCTTCTTCCACAGTACAGTCACTGTTATCCTTCAACACAGTCAATTAATAGTACATTATGGTACTAGTGTGTAACATTGGTGATTACCGCCGAGGCGCCATTGAGACTCGAGCCATAGGCGACGGTCTTAAGAGAGCCGAGGACGGTAATCATCAATACACACGTGTATCATACGACGTTTTTCAACACACTTGTGAATAAAATAATAACAAAAACTCATTTTATTTAGTAGATAAAAAAAGTTATATATGAGTGAAAGTTTTATTTGTTAAACACGTACAAGTTAAAATTATCTATTTAAATAAGAAGTTGCATGAAATGATCGAGCAATAGGAACATTAATTTATTTGTTCTATAGAACACGATCTTTTTTTTTGGAATAAAAACTTTTTTAAGAACAAAGCAACTCAACCAATAAAATTAAAAAAAAAACTATAACTCACTAGGGAGTTATAATGTTTTTTAGTCACAGTTTGATTATGGGTGTCATTCTGTGCCTAATTGCGGTGACCATAGAGCCACTTTATGAGCAAGTGTGTTGAAAAATATGTTATTTCAAAACACGAATTCCTCTCTGCCACCTTGACGTATTAATGCAGGGAGTGTTGTTAGCGATGTTTTCGCCAAACGACATATAAATAGCACCAATCAAAACTCAATTTGAGATTGACATGATACACTTACAACACTGCTTACATGTGTTGATGAATGAGTGGTATTTATTACGTTGTAGGATATTGATAGTTTTTGAGTAGTAGTTATGTGTTTTGTGAGAAATGTGAACTGTAAAGTCAAATGTGGCCTTTCGAGTTGTATAGCCGCGACTTCGTCCACACTTGACTGGAAATCTAGGGACACAAAGTACCGCAACATTTAAAAATAAGGAAAGATTAGATTGTTTGTTTGCATCGAAGAGGCTTCGAAACTACTGAACCGATTTGAAAAATTCTTTCACTGTTGGCAAGCTTTTTTTTTTCAGGCGGGGGAAATGCTATTTACGCACAATACCGGGTCCTTTGCAAGGGATTAGACCATAGTTGATCATGGAGGCTTTCCCAGAAGGGGCAATCCAAACAGTAATCAACCGGCTTGTGTGGAGACTCGAGCCCAAATGGATAATACCCACTAAAACCCTTCTCCGACGGCCCCGCGCTTATGGCAGGAAAGGCATGAGACTTAGAACGTAGTTACGCCCACGCCGATCCTAGCGCAATAAGTGCCTGAGAAAGCCTCTGCAAGAGCTAACTCACTTCGAACTGTTGGCAAGCTACTTTATCCCCGGGTGACATAGGCTATATTATATTTACAAAAAAATTAGGGATCCTTACTAAAACTCCAATAATGTAACCCAAGGTGTAAAAAAAATACCTAAAATCGCGTGCGCTGCGAAAACTATTGGTGATAGAATAAAATAATGTGCTACGACTTTGCAGAACACATCATTGTTTATAAAAAGTGTCGCGACAGCATATGTCTAACTATTATAGTTACACCACAATAAGTGTTCTTTTATTTAAAAATTTAATTAAAATGCCGCCGCTAGAAAAGGCTCTTTATTTGTATCTTGGTATTCATCCTTATCAAAATAAATTACTTCATATTCAAGACTGCTTCAATACCTTTATATAACTTTTTGAATTATTCGATTCGGACATTCCATTCGAAAGATATCACGACTTTCTTTTATATATATAGATTTTAACAGGAAAGCATGTAGCACTTAGCTAGTTTTGTAACCTCATGTGCGTGTTACAATTACCACTTTCCGCCAAGCGGCCCATGACAAGCTTGGAAGGTTCATTTTCTGTTCTCCTAAAGAATGGTAGGCTCAAGTCCAACAGTGGGATGTTTAGAATCTCTTATTATTATATTATTAAATGGTCCTTAGCGTTTGTTCTCATGTTGTGATGTTGTGAAGCGCGGAACATAAGACAACATCATGAAAATTACAGCAGACTAGAAAGAAAGAAAGAACCTGGAAGTAGCCGGGATTAATAACACCGGTGCACAAAATAAAAAGTGATCTGTACATTTGACCAGACCCACCTACCTACACGTATTCCGACACGCCGAATCCGTTTGGCTCGTACACCCTCAAAATTTCAATTAAATTGCGAAAAACCGCTAAAAATGGCTGCGACCCCAGTTTGGATTCAGCGCATCTAAATACACTTGTAAGTAGGTGGATCTGGTGAAATTTACATATCACTTTTTAAATATCATTGACCATGTGTATATATATATATATATATGACTATGTATATATACCTATACATATGTAATTGATCGTGTACTAGCAGAAGGTGATGTTAGGAGCCTTAAGAACAGACGAGCGTGCATGACAAGAGCTATGAATGTCAAAGGAGCAAGTGAGGTGTGTAAGAATAAGCCTGAATGGCGCTCTGTTGTTCGTGCCTACCCCGCAAGGGAACTGGCGTGAAGTTATGTATGTATGTATTTGTATATTTATTTCTTAAATTAGTTTGAGTATTTATGTATCTATTGCCTTTTTCCTGCATCACCTACATCGCCCTTTGATTAAGGTTGCCTGGAAGAGATAGATCGCTTTGGCGATAAGTCCGCCTATTGTATTACCTAGAAAATATATGTTTTGTAATTGTATTTTTCGGTGTGCAATAAAGTGTTATCTCTCTCTCATTTTTTTTAATTTATGTGCCCTTGTAATCACAAGGCAGAAATAAAAGATTATTAAATTTCCATACATATATAGCACTGACGAGCTATAAGCTGAGATCATTCTTCTTTTTCTTCAGCCTCCGCAAGTCTGCGTTATATATCCCGGTCTCCCGCTATCCTTACTTATCCTTACTTATCCGTGCAGGAACGGAGAAAGAATACAATTTCCTGCGGCCGGGCGGCCTGTCGTAAGAGGCGACTTAACAACCCACAGCCAGGTGGTAGGGCATTTGCCCAACTGGATGGCTACCACCCCTGGTTTAGAGTATGTCGCCATAACAACCTTTTGTGTTCCGGCATTAGTGACCAGATTCCAGTCTCCCTTAAGAGAGCAGCAGCGCATTTGTAACAACTTTGGTGTTGCAAATGTCCATAGGCGATGTTAACCGCTTTCCATTAAGTGGGCCGTCTGCCTGTCTGTTGATCTCCTGCAATATAAAAAAAAAAAAAAAAAAAAATCCTCATCCAGCCCCTACCGGTGACCTTGCGCAGGTCATCAGTACGCTACGCCTACCGAGACGCGGTCTCCACTCCAAGACACAATTCCTCCATCGCCCGTCCCACTAACACTTCAACTTGATAATTTTGGAGCTCTGTCGGCATAACATAAGCTAACATAATTGCCTTTATAGAAATATTTATGATTCAATTGAATTTCTCCACCGTGCATAATCTAAATGCCAAGTTCACAGCCAACTTGAACTCGCGGAATCCATGTCTTGTGAAAATATATGCGAGAGATGCTTTCTAATACTTTGGTTCACACGACAGACTGGTCCTTATATAGATTGGATACGTTTAAACATATTCAGATTTCCAATATATATTTTTTTATCAATATAATATGTACGATTTCTAGTTTTTTCGCATAGCATTACTCTCGTTAGTGTAAATTTTGTAGACAGTGTCTCGGGCCTGATGATTGGGCGCAAATTCATTCCACTAGCGTTAAAAAATAAATATTTTTGTATTTTATTAATACATACATACATACATAACTTCACGCCAGTTCCCTTGCGGGGTAGGCACGAACAACAGAGCGCCATTTAGGCCCATTCTTACACACCTCACTTGCTTCTTGGACATTCATAACTCTTGTCATGCACGCTCGTCTGTTCTTAAGGCTCCTGACATCACCTTCTGCTAGTACACGATCAATTTGATCATGGAAGGTGTGTCGTGGCCTTCCAAGACTTCTGCATCCATCCACTTTTGCATTGTATATCTGTTTAGTCAATCTTTCATCATGCATTCTTTCCACATGCCCGAACCACCGTATTTTATTAATCTTAGTAAAAATAGTGGTAAAGATAGAAGCTGTAAAAGAAATCAGTAAAAAGCACTAATGTCATTTAAGCATAAAGTGTAGTAGATAGATATAATAAGAATTGTAAACTCTAATAGACATAGAAGACTGTATTAGAAATATAAGGACTCGATTGTAAGATTTTTAAAAAAGAAAATAAAAAAACAAGAAAATAAAAACAATAAAAGAATAAAACCCTAAAAGATATATAAGGCCAGATATCGTTGTACGTCCGGTGGAAGGGAATTTAAAAAAAAACAGATGTGAACAGATAACAAAAAACAAAGTCATATTCCCGGGCAAAACCTAGTTAGCTAATAAAAAAACATTAGGCATAACTGACAAATATATTATTTATATTTGTGATTTCGCATTTTACTATTATTTCACCTAGAATTAAGTAGGTATCTCTCTATAATACATAGAAAGTTATTCTCATAATGGATTCAGTTTAAATCTAATCTTATTGGACAACATAAGTGCGATGGATAGAATAATAAGCACTTTTGCTTTCTATGCACTTTTAAATTATGTACGTGTAGTATATGCTAATTCAGAAATTTACTATTCAGACAAAGTGTAGTAACGCGTTACATATTTTATGCCAAGAACATAATTTAAGAAAATTAATTGTCGCTCACAGATCGCCCTTTACTATTTAAGTCGAATGTATAGAACAGTAGCTTTTACTTAATGTTATCCCACGGGAACCGTATATTTTTCCAGGATGAAAAGTAGCCTATGTACTATTCCGGACTATAATCTATCTTTGTGCCGTATTTCATCCAGATCTGTTCAGCCGTGAGTAACAAACAGCCATCCAAACTTTCGCATTTATAATGTTAAATATAGATATAATATATACCTCTTGCGAGTGAGCCTTCTGACCTTCAAAGGTCCTAATGTGAATAAAGCAACACGAACTTTCTTCGTGATATTCGAAACTCATGGGGCTATCATTTTGAAATATAATGTATGAACTAACCTAACGTAGTAAAAATTGGTAAATAACTAACCTGATCTAAACTAAAATGATAACAAAATAAAAAAGCTAACGCAATATTCTCAAATAAGACATCTTAACTAAAAATCTTATATTTAACAATACGAAGTATATCTCAATGGATAATATAATCGGACGCCATATTGGAATATTAAAGGTGTCTGCCCACATCGTATCATACCATGACCGTGCTAGGGACGTATCCGGCAAAAAATATTCTTTGTATGTGTTACGTCACGTACATGAAATCATTTATTGTTACATAATTAACAAGATTATAACTGAGTAGTCCATGTACGTGCCAAAAACTGCCAATACGCAAAACCTACGGAGATGCATCTATGAACATTTTTAACATTAAATTTACGACTATATATACAGAAATCTTAAGTGCCACGTGAGAATATCTAAAACCTAAACATATTCGTAGATAAAAGAAAGAAGAAAGAAAACAAGTTTATTTTTAGGACATATCCAAGTTAAACAAACACATTTAAAATATTAAATAAAGCATAATAAAAAAAAGAGAAAACAACCACAAAGCATCAGAAGATATACATATTATGTCCTAGAAATTGGATCAAGCTCAGCAAAAATGTCGATCTGTTAGACCAACGCATCGCATGCAGATGCATCTTCGAAGGTTTTTAGCATGTACATGAACTACTCAGTTTTGATCTTGCTAATTATGTGGCAATAAATTATTCCATGTACGTGACATAACAGTATTGAAAAGTATATACAATAGAATATAATAAATAACACTTTATTGCTCACCAAATATAGAATTAAAAAATGCACGATTACAGTATTGTCATGTCCAAGTATTAGACTATACCCACTCAACCGTTCCGCCACCGACCAACACCGTTGCGTGCCATACACGGACCGTCAACAATTGCCGGCGAGAATATTTTGCCAGCGCCGCTACGCTCCGTACATGGCATGCCACGTTGTCGAACCGGTACGCGCCGGCGGCGAAACGGGGAGCGTACGGGTTTTAACCGCGTATAATGACCCTTATAAGCCCGTTCAAACCTGTTAAACACAAGTGAACTACTACAAATGAGACGATGTGAAGCACACGGATATGACACGCGGATGCTGCCCGGACACTAAACCCGTTATACCCTGATATGACGTTTATTCTATTACTATTTATTTGTCCATTGACACGTTCTAGTGGACATAGTAGACCGTGTCGTTTTCTTACCGTGCCTGAGGCATTTATAGCACGGTCATGTTATGATCCGGTGTAGTGGGCAGACACCTTAAACCGATCGATGCGCTTGCGCAATCCAAGTTTGTTAATAACAATTTTGCACTTTGTCAATATTCGGGTGTCGCAAACTTAAGTATTACTAATTTTTGAATTAAGAACAATTATTTTAGCGTATATAATAAGGAGGGATGAAAATCAAGTGACAAAAAATGATTGTTAAATTAGGTAGGTCATAAAAGGTCATTTGTCGTATGTAAAGTATTAGTAAAAGTATATGAAGAAAAGACACCTGTGACGAGTCTGAGTCGTAGTAGCTTAGTGGTTAGTACACGCGTCCCAGGCTCAAAGGGAGCAGGTTCGAATCTAGGCCGGACAGCATGCACCATATAGGCACGTCCTAATGTGCATATTATTACAATCACCCGTACTAACAGTGAAGGAAAAAATCGTGTTGAAACCTCCACATCGAGATAACCAATGTATCAAACCTGCCAACCCACCTTACTCGAGCCGGGCGGGTAAACCGTCCGTTTCCCTATAATGGGAGGCCCAAGCCCAACAGTGGGACGTTTATGGGCTGTTATTATATACTTTCTTTTTTCAGGCAGAGTACATTTCGTACACTACCGGATCCTTTACTGGGTAGACCAAAGCAATGAGAGTTATCCACTGAAGATGGCGCAGATAACATAGTCAATTGCCGGCCTGTGTGGGGACTCAGCAAGGTACCCTAAGGGTAACCCATGGGCCAATACTCCACTAAAACCACCTTCCTCCCATGTGCCCCGAGCTCAAGGTAGGAATAGCGTGAGACTTAGAACGTAGTTATGCCCACACTAATCCTGCGCATCAGTGGAATTCCGCGCAGAATTCTCCGGAGAGGTAAACCCGCTTAGTCAACAGGGGTTGGTTCCTCCGCTCCCCAGGTGCTGGAGGACCCCCTGTAGTGTTAAAATATACTGTGCCAAACTCAAAGTTGAACGTGAAAGGAGATACTCTTTTTTGTGGCGAAGCCTTAGGTGACTAGACCTCGTACCTGACTCCGGGGGCCAAGGCAAGGCCCCCGCCTCCGTGCTTGCCTTAGCTGGCCGGCACGGAGTGGAGATCGCTAGAGCTAAGACTCAAGCTCCAGGGGTGGAAGTGATAAATGGCATCACGTCAGAAGTAGCTACTGTGAACCTGCAGCCCACCTCTCTACACCCCTTAGCCACTCACACCCATGTTGCCACTGTCTTCTATGGCATTTTTTTTGGGCCCATGCAGGGAGTGGCGTGTCACCGTCTGCCCATTTTTCCATGTTCCCTGAACATTGCGACGGACAGACGCTATAGTCCCCATATTCCCAGACCCCTAGCACCACTAACAGTTCACCCCAATAGCCCGGTACTTTTTGTCCTCATTTCCCACAATAGTTCTACACTGGCCGGGGCTTGTCCTTGGGTACATTGTTATATGGTGTAGACAGGGATAATCGCCGGTCAGTGTCAGGCCACATTTACATTAAATTTGTCAAAGGGCCTCTACGTGTTGGCCTTCCCATGGCTCCACGCAAGCCCTCCAAAAGTCCGGGCCGTTTTTATGGCCCGTGGCCTTAAAAGACATAATAATAATAATCGGCAAACAAACACACATATTGTATATCCCCAAATTAAGCAACTTACGCTTGTGTTATGGGTAATATACAACGTAGTATTCTGGGGCCGATCCCAGACACCCAGACCATAGTAAATAACGGAGAAAATACGTTTCCGAAATTTACTATACCAGGAATCGAACCCGGAGCCTCTGCGTTGCAGTGAGGTAGGCCGGCAAAGGCTTAGACCGCTCAACCACAGAGGCCGTCAAATTCCAGTAAAAATGTTCCAGTAAAAATAATAAACTTTAGACTGAAATACTAAATATAGAAAAGAAACACGTCAAAACACTTTCACTTCATATATTAGTATGAATTATTGTAATTTATTTCATAAAACACGATTCAAAACAACTTTTTATTAATTGATCACTTTAAAAAAATCTTCAAACGTTTTACTGCAACCGGTGCATAGCTAATTTCTTATAAACCAGATATGTAAAACTGCATTACATAGTCTTACATAAACATTATGTTTGTTATTTACATACAATAGCCCCTCAATGCCTTTTAAGATCACTATCGGTACGTTATACACATGCTTGTATGATCCATATTATTTCCTTATTGTGTTAGCAGATTCAAATTCATGTAAACAAACTACGGGCCAACTAGAAATTACGACACATGACTTTCATTATTAGTAGTAGTAGTTGTATTCGCCACAAAGGCAGGCAAAGGAATCTAGTCCATACAGCCCATTCTGATGTTTAAGTATTCGTATAATAGTCGCGCAGTTGTATTGTAGGCTACAACTAACGCCATTCAACGGAGTTCTTGTGAAAACTCAAAAGGCCACATTTGACTATACAGTTCACATTTCTCACAAAACACATAATTACTACTCAAAAACTATCAATATCCTACAACTATTGTTCATTTTAGAGTAATTTTACACATTTTTAGAAAATAAAACTGCACAGCACAACGTCTCCTTTCAGTTCCCGCCAAAAACTCCTTTCATTATTTTTTTGACACACTCCCCCGTTCTAGCTACAGATGGTCACATTCGTGAGATACCAGCCTCCCTTGGCTACGTTCCATTAGAGACACACAACGACGACGGTCACGACCGCGATTTTTCCCACTTGCTTGCCAGCGTCGTAAACCCAAGTGGAATGGTTACTCGACCCACCGCTTGACATGGGTCGTTGTGAGCGTTGTGTGATCGAAAATGATGACGTCATTAGTGACGTTTTCGCCACGAACGCAACGACCGCAGTCGCCTTGTGGAACAGCTAACGGAGCATTTTGGGCGTTGAGAGCTACTAATGAAACGCGCTGCTAGTGTGACATCACATATAATGCAATTAAAATTTTACATCAAGAAATTATTAAAGTAAAACAGCAGTTCCCTAATTAGTTTCATGTCCATTCAAATTACTATTCAATAATTTAGACACTTGTACAGATAGAGTTGGAAATATTTTAGTTAATAGTTCAAATTTCGTGTTTTAAAGCTTAAATATATTAGATTTCGAAATGTGACGTCACGAAATTTGGGTCCCTCCCGCCCCTTGTCACACAATGTCACACTATATCAACTCCCCTCCCCTCTAACGTGTGACTATCGACGGATCAGAAATTCTCTATGCATAGTTACCATTTGTAGTTATTATTATTTCTACATAGGTTTATTGCTGCAGAGTCGTTATATAGAAAGAAGAAAAAGAAAGAAAAAAGAAGGTTTATCTGGTCTCCACATAGCGAGACAAATGGCGGTAAATTAAACGACGTAGGTATATACCAAAAAGTCTCGAGATGGTACCAAATAGGTGCAGCTCAGCATATGCCAGGTGCCTGACGCTGGTTTTCAACTGCACCCTAGGACGGACGGATGTTGCACTGTTATTTATATATAGTATAAATAATAATAATGCTACGAGTTGCAGGACTCGAATTAAAATGCCGTTAGAATTACTATAGAATTTATTAGAACTATACAAACACGTATAACACAGGTACAAATATAACTGAACACAACCAGTACAAACGTTATGCACGATTCAATAACACGCGCAAAGTCCGTCACTAAATAGATAACCGAATGTACACAAGTCTTGCCTCGCGGCTGGTTATCGCTCGACTGCCGATCTCTCCCTTGGGCCATTGCTTTATACTGCACTGATACAATATGTCTCTCGCCCGCGTGGACTGAATTTCTTAGAATCATACCTGTCTAATGACTACCATAAAAGATTACAATACACAATGGGCTGTTTTTCTAATTACAAATTTTAAACACAAAGTAAGCACAAGAAGTCCAAATGCTAACAAGGTAATAAAATGTGTTTCTACAGACGCAGGTGTAAATTTGTCTTTTGTCGGCATTCAGGTCGTAACAATAAATTACATACATAGATATACATATAATACATAATTATAATTACTATAAACATAATAATAATAATTAGTACTCAGCCAATTAGTAACAAATATTTTGGGGATACTGATATATATGAAATGCATAATGCATATTTATAAACAGAATAGTGTTGTAGAGAGATGTGTAGAGAATAGGTACAGAGATATGTATAGAGAAGGATGTAAGTAGAAGAACAAATGGAGCATGGCTAAAGTAGACCAGGGTATCTAGTATGACATGTGACAAATTAAGGCCCCTATTACCGCAAATGATCGTAAAATGAGGTGCAAAAGAAACAACCATCGTTGGTAACTACTATTCAATAAATAAAAAAATAAATAAAAAAAACATAAATCTTCAAGATATAAGACGTAACGTAGTTTTTATTATTTTTCTATAGTTATTTTAAGTTAAGAAAAAATTTCACCAAACCACCTCCAAATTATTGACATGAAACCGTTTCACTCCTTCAATTTTTTGTAAAAGAGCATAAAAGATATCTACATCATTATAAAAGAGAGATAAATGATTTGATTGTATTATATTTTTAAATACGACTTTATGGTATTCACAATAAAAGTGATCGTGTCTATGGAATCCCCGCTATCGCCCGAAAAATCCTCAAGTTGGCGTTGCTACAAGCCTTAAGGTTCAGGTTTATAATTTTGTAATACGACCGGTCATGTTATACGAGTTGGAATGTTAAGACACTAAAGTGATAAACCTCAAACATCTTCACTCAGCTGAGATAACAATGTTGTGACGGATATGTAGTATTGCAAGAATAGATAAGGTGAGAAATGAGTACATAAGGTGATGAAAGTTGCACCCGTGACTGAAGAATACTGTTTTGTTATTAAATACACTTTAATTAAGATGTTTAGTTTTATTTCTTATAAGACAAAGAGTGAATACAATTACAATATATAAACAGAACATGAACAAGTCTAGAGTGGCAGATCATAGATCGCTCGCTGTTAAAACAATTATTATTTAAATGCCTTCTAACACTTGTCATATCTATCTAGCGAACTGGTTTACTTCATAAAGTAATATCCAGAAACAAATTCTAAGGTTGTATGGGCATGTAATGAGGAGGGATGAAAGTGACGTGACGAAAAGAAGGTTACACTGGAAGACAGATTCATTTTGTTCTTGTGTAGTATAATTTTATAGTTCACATTTATTATCCAAAGAAAGAGAGTTGGTCTGAAAGAGAGTGTCGGGGTGAAGGTAAGGAAAGGAATGCTCCGGTGGTTCGGGCATGTGGAAAGAATGCATGATGAAAGAATGACTAAACAGATATACAATGCAAAAGTGGATGGATGCAGAAGTCGTGGAAGGCCACGACACACCTTCCATGATCAAATTGATCGTGTACTAGCAGAAGGTGATGTCAGGAGCCTTAAGAACAGACGAGCTTGCATGACAAGAGTTATGAATGTCAAAGAGGCAAGTGAGGTGTGTAAGAATAAGCCTAAATGGCACTCTGTTGTTCGTGCCTACCCCGCAAGGGAACTGGCGTGAAGTTATGTATGTATGTATGTACATTTATTATCATATTTCATAATCATAATATTCTATTACATTGCAACCTTGAAAGTATGTATGATCGATTACGCTGAGATGACGGTCAGCACGATTATTTCCACGAAAATATGGCTTCTATACATAAAAACATTTCGACAAAGGTTAAGGTTATAGACAACTTAATGGTTAAAAACTTGAAAAAACCTCAAGAGAAACTAGTTATTTCCATATAACATATTACAATACATATATATACTTAGTTATATATATATATATATATATATATATATATATATATATATATATAGATATATATATATATATATATATATATATATATATATATATATATATATATATATATATATATATATATATATATATATATATTAATACGTGAAGCAAAAACTTTGTACCCCTTTGTACGAAAATTGCGCGGACGGAGGAGTATGAAATTTCGCACGCTTATAGTTTATATTTTTTAAATTATGCATAAAAAATACATTACGTCAATAAAAAAACATTACACATTACTACCATGTATTTGACACACACGAGCATATATACTCTAATGTTTATTGCTAAAGTCATATTAACAGTGTAGCCTTGGCGAAATCTGTGATTATACAAGTATTGTCTTTGACAACAGAACCTTAATGTTCAAACTTATAATTTAAATTAATTATAGTAGTCGAATTTCGACCAATGGGAGACCACTAGTTATTATTATTATCCACTAGAGTGTGCATTGGTTAAGTTACGAATAAGTTCTTATCACCGTCTGGACAGACATCTATTTGGTTTAAAACTTGTCATTTATAATTATTACTTGACTGGAAAGTTTTTGTTCAAACAATGATGAGAACTTAACTCGCCAGTTTCACAAGTTAGGTAAGTAGGTAACTGTTTATTGCACATCAAAACATAGACAAACAGAAGTAGAAAAATACAAAAATAGTACAAGGTTATGACGTCATAATACAATATTTTGCCTTATTGCAAAAAAGCAATCTCTTCCAGGCAACCCTTGGCAAGTATTAATAGATTTTTAACACTGACGGTGGTGCAGTCTATAAATAATCTATATAGAAATAAATAAAATGGAAATATCAGTTTGTAATGTCAAAATAATAGCTTTTTACTGAATGTATATGAAAGTGCGGCATGCGGCACTTACATCACAAGATCAATTTTTAAATTTTTTGTCTGTCTGTCTGTCTCTTTGTTACGGCTAATTTCTGAAACGGCTGGACCGATTTTGACGAGACTTTCACTGGCAGATAGCTGATGTTATTAGGAGTTAGAGGAGGAGGGGTTTTAGAAAGATAATAAACATATAAATAACAATAAAAAGTACTTTATGCAATTATATAAGTATTAAAGAAAGAAAAAAACTTTATCCGAAGAAAGTGTACTAGGTGCTAACTACCCTCTTTCTATAATGTATAGCATTTTCAATAGCAGCAATGATGTTACGGATAGATAGATAACACTTTATTGCTCACCAAAATAAACAAATACAAAAACAAAATATATCATTACAATACTTCTTGGCAAAACAACAGGCGGCCTTATCACTAAAAGCGATCTCTTCCAGGCAACCTAGCTTAAAAGAAATTCTCAACTAATCTGGCGATGTAGGTAGTGCAGAAAAAAAGTAGGACTGTACAATTTAAATATATATACTTACACTAATTTATAAATTTAATACGTATATAAAAAATATAATACATACATACATAACTTCACGCCAGTTCCTTGCGGGGTAGGCACGAACAACAGAGCGCCATTTAAGCTTAGTCTTACACACCTCACTTGCTTCTTTGACATTCATAACTCCTGTCATGCACGCTCGTCTGTTCTTAAGGCTCCTGACATTACACGATCAATTTGATCATGGAAGGTGTGTCGTGGCCTTCCACGACTTCTGCATCCATCCACTTTTGCATTGTATATCTGTTTAGTCATTCTTTCCACATGCCCAAACCACCGGAGCATTCCTTTGCTTTCCTTCACCCCGACACTCTCTTTCAGACCAACTCTCTTTCTTACTTCGGTATTACGAACGCGGTCCGCGAGCGTCACTCCGCAGATTTTGCGCAGTGCTCGCATCTCGACCGCGTTTACTCTACTTTCGTGCTCTCTCTTCCATACCCAACTCTCGCTTCCATACGTGAGCGTAGGTACCAGCACCGCGTTGTGTATGGTGAGCTGGGCCATAATAAAATAGTAATATATATACGTATAGTATATAATATATATACGGATATTTACTTTGATCCCAAGAATTTATTTTATAAAAGATTCGTTTAGCCTAAAAATATATTAATTTGACATAGACTGACGGACAGACAAATTCCAATACTTTAGTTACCCTTTTTTGTAATTTTCATTATTACGGCCCTACTTATAATCATCTCGTAAATTTTAAGCAATTGCTCAGCAACTGAATTAGTCTTTCATTAAATAACAGCAGTGAAGAAATTAAATTGCAAGCTGTGTTCACCTATAAGTAGTTTTTACATCGCATTGTAGACCTCAGTCATAACTCAATTACTTTAATTGATCAATTTTAAAAAACTGTTGGTGATCCTTTATCAAATAAATAAGTAATGTTCCGTAATATTAGAACAATCAATTTTTCCGCGTATTTCATAACTTCCGATTTTTGTCAATTTAAAAACAAATACATCGCCACCCCTTGTGAGCTATCGACGCCGATGCTGCCCTCACAGGGTCAGTCAGCGCAACTGTCTACATCGCACGCGCTGCATCGACCTTCCTGTTTTTTTTTGTCCATTTCAAGTGTTTTCCAAACTATACAATTAGCTAATCCCCTAGCCAATCAATAAATCGTGCCAGTGACTGTGATTTACAATCCACAATCGAAGGGTTCCAGCAGCACAGCAAACGAGGCAAGTGGCTGTGCATCTGGCGTTTTCCAAATTCCGCATTCTTAACCGTACAAGTGAATTTAAAAAATAATAGTTTAAAAAAAAACCAAAAAGAATACGCGTTTATAAAAAAAATCCAACTAAAAAATAGAAAATAAATTTTAATAAATTTGAATTAAAAATAGTGTAAGAAAAAATTTTTTACTGATTATTTAGTGATTTAACTCCCTTCTCCGTGGAAACTTTGAAAAAAGAATTAAATACACTCTTATGACAAAATGGAACGTTATGTAAAAATAAGCTTTTTTCAAAAAGGTTTTTAAATACAAGCTTTTGAGATCCTGCATATCATGTAGCAGCAGAGTGCTAGCCAAGACAAGTAAAACGAGCCCAAACACGACGGGTCTATCTTGTTTAGTACAGGAGTTCCTACGGCCACCTTCCGACTCCATCATCAGATCAGCTCCATGGTACCATATTATTGCATTGTCACGCGATATACACATACGTGCTAAATTTCAGCTCAATCGGAAACCGGGAAGTCGATCAAATTTAACTTGAAAGATTCCGTTACAAATATACGTATGAAGCTAATAAGCGTAATAAAAACGCGACGTTATTGCATTTTTACATATTATTATTGTATTGTATTGATAGTTGATAAAATCGGTGATTGTGAGAACAGTGCACCAATACGACTCTCACAATGCGTGCTAACTTACGAAATACTTCGTTTTGTAAGATGAGCAACACTTGTTCTGAAGTTTCAATATATTGGCGTGGAAGAAGAATATATGACTGACAATCTCTCAGTGAAAAACGTAGATTACGTCTCACGTAATAAGTCCCACTACAAAAAATGGAACTAATCAGAACACATCGGCCATTGTTTTTATCAAGTTTTTTAATTGAAATGTTACATTATATTATTATTATTATACTAGAGCTGTACCAGGCCGACGTTGTCCTGCCCTTAGACATAAAAATCTAAAACCCGATTGCAGCGAGATTTACCGGGATCAATAGTTAATTTAAACCATTGTCGAGTCCACTTTAATAAAAACAAAAAAAATCATCAAAATAGGTCAAATTAGGAAGACTTTAGCGGTGCCACCTACCGGTAGATCTATAATCTTAACCATTCCGGGACCCACTTGAACACGCACAAAAATAATTTCACCTAAATATTGGAACCCGATTACAGCTAAATTAATTATTTTACATGTATTTTATCAATAAAATAACTCCGACCGAAGCATCTGTTTTAAACGATATTCAGTTTTTTTACATCCTCTTTGACGATATTTGCAGCACGCATTCTGTCAATTCTATGTCACACGCCATAAGGTTACATTAAAAAAGTGTTTATATTGTCCAAAGCGCTAAGGTTGGATTAGAAATAATTTTATATGGTGGTTAAGTATTCTTAAATTTTCTAATATTCCGCGCAATTTTCTTAATTTTTTCTTTCATAAGAACCTTCTCCTGACAAAATAACAAACACAACAAAACAAGTATTAGCGAAATCGGCCCAGCCGTTCACGCGTGATGGCGTGACCAAAGGAAGTAGGGATTTATTTTTATATATATAGATTTACTAATACTATAGATAGATAGATAAGGCACAGGAGCGCAATTCTGCTATTACTGTCTTGTCAAAATCGCCAGACACTATCCTCTCAATCGTAGTTTTGCCTGATTTCGGTATTCTGGTAATTTAAATGGCGTGCTCGTGGCATCTTCATCTTTATAAATATTTATTTAAAAGCGAAAACTCATGAAATTAATATTTACAATTTTTTGTAACTTTTCAATATTCATTATGACTTTTTAATTATTATATAACGGCAATATTCATTTGTGCTAATGGCCATGTCATTTTTTTCTATTATTACTCCGCCCCGACGATATAGAGAACATATTGTGGATTTAGTAGAATACGAATTTTCGACACTGTTTCAATGGAATCGTACTTTGAAATGTTCTCAACGCCAAAGTATTGAAATAGTAGAATTGGGTCCCTGATAATCATCGTACGAATCGTATCGACAAACAAACCAAGACACACAAAGAGCCTAAAAATTTATAACCCAGGCACAGAAAAGAAAAAAACAACACACATGGCACTAGATACGACTATATATAAGTATAGATATAAGGCCAACACTGCACATGCACTTCCTCACAACACCAGCATGTAACAGATACACTCTACATTAGTATAAGTTTAGTATTAAAATTAGAATAAATTAATATAATAAGTTATTCTTAAGGTATACCAAAACAGAAAAATTACTACATATAATGTCACATACACTAACAAAAATAAACAATAAGCGTGTACAGAGTCTCAAATATTTCATAGAAATTAAGTATTAAAAAAGGGTACGGAACTCGAGTCCGTAGAGATATATATAATAATAAAAAAATAATAAAAATCATCGTACGAAACTTGAATAGTGTCCTAATAAAAGAATCGATTAATAAATTAACAGTTAATCTTTATCTCATTATTTATGTGATTATAACAAAAGATCTCATTATTCAAAGCTTAGAATCGATTCACTCGAATTATGATTAGAGAGTTGCGAAAGCTATTATGATATTAATTTATTGTACAGTCATCATCTTATACATAGACACGGCCAAGATGGTTGTGGGGGTTGAAATATGAAATATGTTGTGTGGTGCGTCGATAATATACCCCTTGGATGGGGAGTGACCTTCGGCCGCCGTAAGCGGGCGGCGCGGGTGGGGCCCCTAGAGGTATAGGGGTTCTCACTCACCTGCACATGCCGTCGAGATGAGAGCGCGAGTGTTCCGCGCGCGCTCATCTCTCTTCCCGTGGGGCGCGTTACAGACCGCCCCACGCATGGACTAGATTTAGTAGTAGCCGGGGGATACGTCCTCCGGCATAGGAAGAGGCCCAGTGAGGGGGGCCCACGCCTGCCAGGGCACGCGGAGTTGGGAATCCCGCATTCACGTAGCCCTGGCATAAGGCGCAGGACGGAACACCCAGGGGTTTTAGTGGGTATCCCTAACTGGGGCGTGGCAATAGCGTGGCACCGGTTCTGACCGGGCACGCTAGTGCCACCCCCGATCTGGCGAATCCCACACTCACACGGGTCGCGAACATCCCCCCAGGCTTCTGTGCCTGTCGCGGCTTAGTCCTCAAACGGATTTCCCCTGGCCAAAAAAAAAAAAAGGGTGACCCACCATTGGGCCAGAGCTCATGGCTCAATCGCCGCGGGAGATAGGCTTACAAGCCAATAGATGGCGCTGTACAATAATAGAGGTCGCAAACGATTCCCGAAACGTACAAAGAATATATTCAAATTTCCAACAGTAGCCTCGCTGGTACGGAGGAGCATTCCATCTCGCTCCTCCGCCCAGTCGGGACATCCTTAAAATAGTACTTCAGTTCAGTGTAGACGCTCGTCAACAAGGGCTGCTCACGATTTTTTCATTCATCAGATCCTGACTTGTTGATCATGGGACCACGTCAGGAGTATAGACTTACGAATAAAGAAAAAAAAATGAAAATCGATTGACAATTGACAGAGATATCGTGAAACAAGGAAGTCAATCAACAATTTTCGAGGGTTGCTCTGGAATTCCCTGGGAACCACCAATCAGATCCTGACATGGTCAATGGCCCCTATTCGGGAGTATACCCTTTCGATTAAAAGAAAAATTTTGATAATCGGTTCACAATTGACGGAGAAATCGAGTAACGAACATACAAAAAAAACATATAAACGAATTGAGAACTTCCTTCTTTTTGAAGTCGGTTAAAATAATAATAATTAACAATTTCGATGTTCTTAAGTACTTGACCATCTCGGCTGTGTCTATGTATTTGTATATGATGCTGACTGTACAGATCGTTAATTATTCATATACATGACAAACTAGAACGTTCTAGTAACTTCTTCCGTGTAATATTAATAAAATTTATTTGTACGTCTATAATGCTAACACTAGACGGACCAGCCAATTTGAATCGATTTCGTTGAAAGGCATAGTAGGCAAGGGTAGTAGGCCAATACCCACTAAAAACCCACTCCTCCCTGTCGACCCTGCGCTTTTGTTTGTGTTGGAAAGGCTGAGATTTAGAACATAGTTACGCCCAGCCGATCCTGCGCAATAAAGTGCCTGAAGTGTGCCCTGGGAGAACATACCCCACTTCGTTGTGCGGGAGTAGAAGGTCCTTTGCCCTCCTAGCAAGCTAAAGGCCCCCCGCGGTAAACGACATAAAAATACAATATGATGTAACCTGTATTAACGCCGGCTCTTTGAACAAGAGGCACGCACTAGAGATTGACCCCCGGGGCAGCCGCGGGGTAAACAGGACAGTTTTCAATGACGTTGAATGATTCAGATGAATCTAGATTGAAAGACAGAAATAAACCGTCTAATATCGGCTTACGCCCGGTTCCTATATTAAACCGACCGTTCATTTGCTTTACTATCGGTTAAAATTTGACATAAGCTCCATACTAATATAAGTAATGTCAAAATTCAATCGATGGTAGCACAAGTGACTGAATAGTCAGATATAGGAACCGGCCAATAAACAAACCAATACATATAAAAATAGAGAGGGAAAGAGAGAGAGAGAACACTTTATTGCATACCAAAATATACAATTACAAAAACAGACCATATTTACAATATTTTCTAGGCAATACAATAGGCGGCCTTGTCGCTCAAAGCGATCTCTTCCAGGCAACCTAAATGAAATGAATTTGAATCAGGCGGTGTAGGTGGTGCAGGAAAAAGGCACAAGATACATTATACATACATACATACATACATAACTTCACGCCAGTTCCCTTGCGGGGTAGGCACGAACAACAGAGTGCCATTTAGGCTTATTCTTACACACCTCACTTGCCTCTTTGACATTCATAACTCTTGTCATGCAAGCTCGTCTGTTCTTAAGGCTCCTGACATCACCTTCTGCTAGTACACGATCAATTATACATTATACATTATAATAATAATATAATAATAATCCCGCAGGGGGGCTTTGTGGCGAAGCCTTAGGTGAGTAGCGACACCTCGTACCTGACTCCGGGGGCCAAGGAAAGGCCCCCGCCTCCGTGCTTGCCTTAACCAGCCGGCACGGAGTGGAGATCGCTAGAGCTAAGACTCAAGCTCCAGGGGTGGAAGTGATAAATGGCCTAACGTCGGAAGTAGCTTCGGTGAACCTACAGCCCACCTCTCGACACCCCTTAGCCACTCACACCCATGTTGCCTCCGTCTTTATGGCATTTTTTGGGGCCCATGCAGGGAGTGGCGAGTCACCGTCTGCCCATTTTTCCATGTTCCCTGAACATCGCGACGGGCAGACGCCATAGTCCCCATATTCCCAGACCCCTAGTACCATTAGCAGCTCACCACAATAGCCCGGTAGTTTTTGTCCTCATTTCCCACAATAGTCCTACACATGCCGGGGCTTGTCCTTGGGTGCATTACTATATGGTGTGGACAGGGATAATCGCCGGTCAGTGTCACGCCACATTTACATTAAATTTGTCAAGGGGTGGTGTTGCGTTATAGGAGAATAGGTGTAAGGAACACTCACTTGTTTGCTGGGTTTGCTGGTTCGTATTTTTGTAATTTGTATTTTTCACACGTTAAAGTACTTCAAGCGGTCGCGTAGCAAGACAGAATGATTTGACAGATGCGACTTAGTCTTCCGTTCCGTTTTCTGCGTCTCGTTCGCGCGAGTGCTGTGGCGGATAGGGGGGAGAAGGAAAGGACACTGGGAGGATATTAATACTTTTTTTTTTTTTACGCGGTGTATATGGCGCCAACAAGGGGCCTCTACGTGTTGGCCTTCCCATGGCCCCACGCAAGCTCCCCAAAAGTCCGGGCCATTTTTATGGCCCGTGGTCTTGAAAGACATACAGTATATAATAATAATAAAAGAATTTTACTGTCACCAAAAATATAACAAATTTTCCCTAAAATTAAGACTAGATACTAACACCTAGACTAGGCCGAGCCTGTATCCTAGGTGTTAGTTGCTTCCAGTGACGTAATAACTAAATTTTATAACAAATTAAATGTTCTACATTACAAATAAAAATTACAACAAAAAATTGGAGGTAGTTCCAAAATTGTTAATGTAGCGACTTGATAAACATGAACTTGAATTGTCTACAGAACGAGAATTCTGTATTCTGGGGACTTAGGAACATTTTTCTTCTAGTGAGTGTAGTGAGTTTACGAGTACAAAGTTATTTTTATTATTTATATACTACTTATATTATTTATATACTTATGAACAATGTATATGATTATTGTACATATTTCGAATAATAAACATAATTTATAATAGACATTAAATGCTTAAACTAATTTAAGAAATAAATATACATATATACTTAGTGTACTAGCAGAAGGTGATGTCAGGAGCCTTAAGAACAGACGAGCGTGCATGACAAGAGTTATGAATGTCAAAGAAGCAAGTGAGGTGTGTAAGAATAAACCTAAATGGCGCTCTGCTGTACGTGCCTACCCCGCAAGGGAACTGGCGTGAAGTTATGTGTGTATGTATGTATATATATACAATAACACATTTCAAAATATATAAGTTATTATAATAAATGTATTAGCATGATTATATTCCGTAAATCAGATATAGCTATTTGTGGACAAATAGTATTTTCTGAGCAAATTTCTAAATGTTGGTAAGGATTTGGCCTCTCTGACAGTTAGAGGCAGCATATTCCAGAGTTTGACAGCTTGCACCGTAAAAGAATTATCATAATGACCTTGTTGTCGCTTAAATTGACAGGATTTTATCATAAAACTACATCTGAAGGGCAATTATCGTTTATTTTTGATAAGGTAATTAACAAATCGCAATTAGAAATGTCATAATCGTGACATACCTTTCAAAATCATTATAAAATTATTACTAAGAACTTAAACTTAAAATGTAGCAGATTTTGGAATACGAAGCTGATCGCACTTCAGCGATAGGAGAAATGAGTATTCAACAATCGAATTAGTGCGAATAATGATGATCGTATGATTTGATGTATTTTTTATGCATAATTTAAAAAAAGATATTGGCACTCTGCACTCATTCTCTATATAAACTAGTTCATTTGTCAAATTGTCAATTGTCGGCGCTTAGTCTATGCTTAATCCATCATAAAACTACCCAGGAGCTTGGAGTAACTTTTACTCGGAGACTAAAGTCGAATTAGTCTACTGCTTGTTTACTCCACGTTTATTAATACTGATGTTGGTTGCTACTGAGATAATACTAGAAGTAAAGTTGATCTAGGTTTACTCCATGTTTATTAATAAGACGGTAAGTGTGCGAAATTTCATACTCCGTCCGCGCAATTATCGTACAAAGTTTTTGCTTCACGTTTTAATATATAGATATCTCTCTTTATCGACCACAACAGCCAGTTTACTTACAAGCAAACATTTTTATTAATTTTTTCTATTTTTTTTTAAGGGGTTTTATCACTCAGTGACAATGCCACCCCTGTAGAGACATACATCAGATAATACAAATAAAACAAAAAGCACATTTTTTTTAAATAATCGGATAACACACAACATAACATTTACTTATATAATATTTCACATACTTATATCGTTATAAATACATACATACATAACTTCACGCCAGTTCCCTTGCGGGGTAGGCACGAACAACAGAGTGCCATTTAGGCTTATTCTTACACACCTCACTTGCCTCTTATAAATAAATGAAATATATGTAAGTAACTGCATAACCTCTAATATTTATTTATACCAACCACCTTTGCCAATACAATCTGTTTTATTCCTGCCACGGGTTGTCTGGAATAGATCGCTTCTTAGCGATAAGACCGCCCATTGTGCACATTTAGAATATTTTTAGGCTATAAGTTTTTCTGTGTTTTCTGTAATGGTGTACAATAAAGTGTTATCTATCTATAACTGCTTGCTGAGATAGGAGAGAGGCCAAGATAGTGTTACAGACACCTATGTTGTAGCTTCTGTTTCTTGTTCGTAGGGTACTCGCACTCTGGATACACTCCACCAGCACGTGTAAAACATCGTCTGGTACACCACAAGTTGAACAACAAGTATTATTACTAGATATATATTATAGAACAACAAGTATAAGTATAGTTTATTAATATTATATTTTAACTATACAAAAGTCGAATGAAGCAACTAATGCTGAGAGGCAAATTAAAACATATTTTTAATTTTTTTATCTTAGCTCGTACGTACTTGAGATTCTACATTGCCAACTCACTACCTTTTGAATTTTGATTCAGAATTCTCTCCGTTAACCGCAAATGGAAACCGCAGTGATTTGCATATCGCATGTCACGGAAGTCGATTTGCGAGCACACCTGGCACTCTAAGACACGCTAGTTTAGGTGCTTCACATTCTACGAATCATTCGCATGCTTCACTCTATTTCCAGTAACCGCGGTAGCTTATTACCTAACGCACTCGCGTCTTTGACCCCTAGCCGGGAAGCAGTCGCTGTTTAGGAACGTTTCTGACCGTGTAAAAAAACGCAGCATAAAACGCGTGCCCGTAGCGACCCCTTTTTGGCCATATTCATCTATCTCACGGAAACGAAATGACTTATGGGGGTAAAAGGTAGAGATGCCACGAATAGTGGTTTAGCTGAATACCGATTATTCGGCGTAAGATATTCAGAATAGTATTAGGGCAATAATTTATGAATTACTTTTTTGAGTTTTATCCGTGAAGGAACGGAGAAAGAATACAATTTCCTGCAGCCTGGCGGCCTGTTGTAAGAGGCGACTTAACAACCCACAGTCAAGTGGTAGGGCATTTGCCCGACTGGATGGCTACCACCCCTGGTCTAAAGTATGTCGCCATAACAACCTTGAGTTGTGTTCCGGCATTAGTGACCAGGTTCCAGTCTCCCTTGAGAGAACAGCAGCGCATTTGTAGCAACTTTGGTGTTTCAAATGTCCATAGGCGATGGTAACCGCTTTCCATCGAGTGGACCGTCTGCCTGTCTCCTGATCTCCTGCAATTAAAAAAAAAAGTTAAATACAACTATATTTTAACAGTTTTTAACCACGACTTTAAAATATTTATTATTTGATTCTGGCATTTTAAAAATGGCTGAAACTTAATAATTTCAATAAAAAAAATATTACAATCGTATTTAACACTGTCAAAATGTAGTTTCAACTATCAATTTATGATGGAAATAGTTAGAATATCTGCACTGACCTAGATGAAATGTAGAGATGTACCGGGCGTGACGCAGTGATGCGTGAATGCGCGCGCGCATTAGATAAGACGAGGTGCGCACGTAAATTGGGCGAAAGTTGCTAAATGCGCACATAAGCTTTGTTTATAACGAAAGCCAGCCTTCAATGTAATTACGCGGCTTACGAAATTCTATTGTTCAATTTTAATAACACAAAAATACTTCGCCTGAGTGCTTGTTTAAGTAACTGTCACACTCATAATGCTTAAAGGATAAGCTTTTGTTCTGGAGTACAGCAGACTGACAAACTGAACACAACTCGATGCAGCATCAACGAAGTGGGGTGTGTTCTCCCAGGGCACACTCCAGGCACTTTATTGCGCTGGATCGGCTGGGCGTAACTATGTTCTAAATCTCAGCCTTTCCAACAAAAACAAAAGCGCAGGGTCGACAGGGAGGAGGGGGTTTTTAGTGGGTATTGGGGTTGCTCGCTCGTGCAGCAACGCTCGGAGTCTTCCACACTATTCTGTGACGTCGATCGCGGACGGAGCACTGCCAAGAGCATACTATTGCTGCAGAGTTATCGCCCCCGACCCAGTTTGTGCGTAAATCGGTTAAGCATTTCCCTCGCCTCAAAAAAAAAAAAAGCATGGTCTAGACCAGGGATGGTAGCCATGCAGACGGGCAAATGTCCTATCACATGGCTATGGGAAGTTTTGCTTCCTTTCTCTGTTCCTGCAGGGACTGTAAGATGTACTCTACCTAACTATAAAAATGTTAAATTTATTATTTCAACAAATCAGCTCCTGCATTCAGTCTGATAATATTGCCTATATTTTAGTTACGCTACCCAATGACGACGTTCTGATGGGCTAAGACCAGAGATACTTTATATATGTGTAGTCTTGTAATTTAGTCATTAGTTTTCATTATTTAATGAACCTTTAATAATGACAAATATTGTCAGAAATAAGTATTGTTTACAATTTAAGGATTGATTTTACAATTTAAGGAAGGATTTGTAATGTAACATAATAATGTGTGTGCTGTTGGTGTGCCTTAAATAAATAAATAAATAAATTTAAGCGGTGTATATTGTAATAGGAACTAGGCTTAATTTTTACTTATATGTATTTATTACCTTCAAAATATGTTCTCCAGTGGAACTTATTTCGAACAATGTGAATTTTGAATTTAAATTAATTCATTATTTTGCTGCTGAATAATTTGTTTATTTTATGTGACATATGTAGTTTTAAAGCTTAACAAATACGTTAAATTAACGTGCAAACGCTTATGTTTGTATGTAAATCTGTTTTATATATATGCATACGCTTGTTGTCAGCGGACACTGCACAACCTTGTGTCTGTGTCTTTATCCTTTCTAATGCCATTCCTTGGGCCCTTTGGCGGCTTTACAATGTTGGCCTTATACACAGCTGAAATATCAATCCGCAGAAGATAATATATTTTATGTACATGTTATCGAAGGAAAGCGACCTAGCGGACAAAGGACTGATGACACTGACGACGGACTGACGGACGGACGACAAAGCACTCTGGTCTACGTCTCCGTTCACAATGGAAACACCATCAATGCGAACGAAACGCTTTGCTTCCGCTTTCCTTTTATTTATATCTTTATTTATTTATGAGGGTTTTTTCAAAAAGAAAATGTCACCCCCGTTATTGCTCCCAAAAATATATAAAAGCAACATTAATAATTAATTTCGACGACTTGACTTAAAAGAAATAATTTTAAACAGCATTCTGGCCTCATCGCAAGCCAGAACACTGTTAAAAAAGTCTAAATTAGACGTTCTAGCGCCAAATTTGTCACGTCTCTGAGGGTCGACGCGCACACATTCAACCAAAATGTGATGGACATCTCTCACTCCGCTTACAGTGCAATTCGGGGAATTGATTTTACGCATCATAACCAAAACAATTCAGTGGGACATGCCCAGATCTGAGCCTCAGTGCCGTAACAACTTCTTGTCTTCTCATTCTGCTCACATCGAATTCCGCTTTCCTTCTGCGTACGGCAAAGCTGTTTTTTTTTTCCTTTAGGCTCAGGCGAACAAGATATGCCCGAGTGGTTTATTTTTTATTTTTTAACTATTTAAGAGGTTACATTTTTATCCTTATTTTAATTCTACGTGCTATCAAGGTAAATAAATATTACTGCTTGGGTGTTTTTATATATTTATAAGATACTGATTCGAAGGTGTGTCGTGGCCTTAGTGAGAATAATGCAACATACCTCTGTTCTTATCAAATTTTTTGTCCATCCAAAGGTTGTTGAAAAATTTGAGACTCCGTACACGCTTATTGTTTGTTTTTGTTAGTGTATGTGACATTATATGTAGTAATTTTTCTGTTTTGGTGTACCTTAAGAATAACTTATTATATTAATTTATTCTAATTTTAATACTAAACTTATACTAATGTAGAGTGTATCTGTTACATGCTGGTGTTATGAGGAAGTGCATGTGCAGTGTTGGCCTTATATCTATACTTATATATCGTCGTATCTAGTGCCATGGGTGTTGTTTTTTTCTTTTCTGTGCCTGCCGCCTATTGTATTGTAAAATTTTATTTCTGTTAACTGTATCTTTAAAACACAATAAAGCATATTCATTCATTCATTCATTTATTCATTCATTAAAAAAAAGAGGAATAATAATAAATGTAAAGTAAAGATATGATGCTGAGGAGTTTGTTGCGCCACTTCTTCTCCTTTAACAGTAACTAAAATTGCTTTGGAAGCGGTGGTAGACTCATGACTTTCAACAAGTAATCTGTAAAATTCCATTTTGAAATAAATACATTCAATTCTCATTTCCATAAAAAAGTCAGTTGAATGATTGATGTAATAACGCCAATAGTGGGAAATAGAAATGAGAGTAGTTACGCTAGACACATACACATCAATAGTGTAGTGTTCAAAATAAGAATTAAAATTATTGTAAAGTAGTAGTATACAATACAAAAGTGGATGGATGCAGAAATCGTGGAAGGCCACGACACACCTTCCATGATCAAATTGATCGTGTACTAACAGAAGGTGATGTCAGAAGCCTTAAGAACAGACGAGCGTGCATGACAAGAGCTATGAATGTCAAAGAAGCAAGTGAGGTGTGTAAGAATAAGCCTAAATCGTGCTCTGTTGTTCGTGCCTACCCCGCAAGGGAACTGGCGTGAAGTTATGTTGTTGTTGTTGTAGTATATTATAAGTAGTCTTAACACGATGTTAAACGTAGAAAAATAAAAAGAAATGAAAATAGGCAGTAAAATAGTAGAAAGTAAGAAAATCTTGTAATAGAAATTAGATAAGCAAGAGCTCTTCAGATAGAGAAGGAGAATGAAAAAAAAGATAACATAGGTTAAGATAACAATGATAAATTTAATAATACAATTATGACGAATGCAAATAAATGTACACACTGTAGGTAATCTTCTATGAAGTCAGTAAATAATGTAGTCGGTGTCGATAATAATTTTATAGGGTAGCCTGGAGCAGATCGCCTTTGGCGATAAGACCGCCCATTGTACTTTAATGTATATGCAATAAAGTTATTCATTCATTCATTCAAAAACAATAGACTAATGGTAAGTAGTTGTATGTGAGCATTATGGATAGCCTATATATTTTAGACCCAAACAGAATAAATGTGCATATATAAGACTTTCCAGTTAACTCTAATTTATGTATAATCTCAAGCATTTTAATAAAGAATGTGATAACTCTGTAACATTTGTCTGTTTGTTGAAGTCGAGGGTGTGGTTTAAACTGTATAATAACAATCTGTATTTAAGGTGTGGCATTGTACGCTAAATTTAGAGCAAAATCGGTTCGACTTTAATTTCCAAGATTGTAGATATGGTAAACTATATCATTGTTGGTACTAATGACAATGATTGGCACTCTGTTAGTTTATTAAGGTACTGCGTTGTATTAATAGATAATGGGAGAAGTTAGTGAACCTTGTCAGCGGGAAGCAACATTGCTACGGCGGCCAGTTCTGACTACCTGGCAGTGTAGACTCATGAGTCCTCAATATTAGAATAAAGTTAATGTAATTTATTACTTTGTTTATATATATTTTTTAGGTTTAGAATTGACTCTAATAGTGGAGGAGTGAGATGGAGTGCTCCTCCGTCTCAAAAGGTAAATCTTTCGCTGAGGCTATTGTCAATCCTCGCAGGCCCAGGCTCAAAGAATGTCGGGAATGGTTTGTATCTTCAATTATTGCACAGCGCCATCTATTGGCTTGTAAGTGTCCTACTACAGGTGTACACACAATAACTTGTGTTAATTATTAGGGGTCGATTTTTAGACCTGGTCGACCCCCAAAATCAATTTCCTATGTAGACCTTGGAAAACCGATTTCGCGTCGTAAGTGTCAATATCGACCACTTTGGGAATCCCTGAGCTAGAACAACAACTCTTCTTCGCTCTGATATAAACGAAACTACCCGTAAATAGAAGAAAAAGAAAAGAATCTTGGAGGGACGATAAAGTACAATGAACCAAAGCAATGGTGAACCACTTATAAGACTAAAACCGCCTGGGAAAAACTTTCGCTAACAGCGCAATGACACGCGCACAAGTGAAACATCAATTTTAAGGGGCGGGGTTTTACTGTAACCTGTTTCGGGTTTTACAAAGAGGCAATAAAATCGATGTCGGAAAACAAAGCTAGAGTAGAATACAAAAGAAAAAAGGCGTCACCAATCGGCAAAGTGTATATTGCAACTAAACACGAGTAATTGTTTCCTTGAGTTTAAACATTTTAGAAACGTCCTGGTTGGTGTATAATAAATTTGAGAGTGTATGCGTGGATGTCGAAACTTTATGAACGGTTCAAAGTAAAATCTTAGAGAACTGATCAAGGAGGAATTTGTCCGACCGTACATAAAATAATCAATAAGATAAGCAGCTTTCCTATACTATCACTTACCGTATGAATCATGATTGAATTATGTTTATTAATCCCGGTTATTTTCTGCGAGAGTATGGTGGCAATCTGAGTTGGTTCAAAGTAGTAAATATTCAGCGTGGCCCTGCTAATACAGGTTGTTTTGTTGCACAAATCCGGAAACAACTCAATACTTACCTGAAAATAAGAAAAAACGGTAATTAAAATTTAATTAATTATTAACATACAAACAATGCACAAAAAATACATTAGCTTTTGGTTTATCAAAATATTAACAAAAAAAAATGGGCAAAGTGCGTATCAGGACATGTAAGATGAAGGATTCCGTAGAGTAACTTAAAAAAACTTGTCTGCGGGAAACTCATCACAAACTTTGTCACAGCCACATTAAGTTTAATGTAAGCTAGAAAACATTAAGAAAAGGTACGATGGGGCTGACACAACCGTAAACGTTCAAAGCCCCTAAAAAAGGATTTTGATTAAAAATAGCCTATATCTCAAATAGCGCCGCGACAATGGTCAGCGCTAGTGTGCAAAATAAATGAAGCGCCTCTTTAAGACACTTTGCACACCAGTTTGAAAAATCTTCAAACTCACGTCATAGCGGTAGTCTTGCGTAGTTCATGAACGATGAACTATTAGGAACCGATTCCCTACATTGAACTAAAAGAACCATTTCACATTACCAAACGTTAATCGCTCAGTCTCTTAATACACTTGGTCAGGTTCAGCGCTCCAGTTAGCGATCTGACACAGTCTTCTGTAGTTCATAAGCGATGAACTATTAGAAGCTGGTTCCCTACACTGTACTAAAAGAAACGTTTCATATTACGAAACAATATGTCTATTAGTTCACTCGGTCAGGGCTCAGCGCACCAGTCGGCGTTCCGACAGTCTTGTATAGTTCGTGAAATATTAAGAACTATGATGCTAATCAAGATCGAAAAGTTCAGGTACCGAATTGTACTAGAAAAAAGCGCTCACTTGTATGACCGAATAAACACAAGACCATCGCACGGTGTAGTATGAATCTATATGAATTGTTTAATCTCACTGAGTGACTGACTGATATGTCAACGCACAGCTGGAACTACTGGTGCTAGGGCTGTGATAATTTGCATGCGGTTTCTTTCTATACTGCGCTAAGTCTATTTTTGAAAATTCAACTCCCACGAGGGTGAAAAAGAGAATTAAAGTTTGCATGAATTCCGACATATTCAAAATACTCGAGCCTGTATTGTATCACAGCAAGGTAAAAGCCTCCCTTCTTACTTTCCTTCCTATAAACTTTTATGACTTAATTACGCAAAATACAACTATTTTTAATTTATGCGAGAGAAGCCGCAGGAAACAGCTATTAGCTTTCTACTCGTAAAATGCTCTTGAAGTTTTAAATCCCACTCTTATTCACGAGCGTCTTTCGTCATTCGGGTTTACTGTTACTTGTTACATTTACTGTGGTGATGGGTCAAATATTAATCAACGAGGCGGGGTCGGCACTTAAAATCAGCGCTGTGCTGGAGTAAACTCCAACACAGCTTTATGCTGAGTTGCCGACCACATCTGTAGGAAATGCAGTGAACAACATATTGAATTTAACCATAGAAATGTATGTATAAATTATCTCTATATCCTTATATTATCGCTTTCCTAGCATTGTTTCGGGTCGTTTTGGAAGTTCCTTTGCTTTTTTTTAAATATTTAAGTGCATTTTCAATTTATTTTTCGGTTTTAAATACTTTACTATTGTAGTTTTAAAGATTTTTTTCTTCTTTCTTACTTCTATCTAAAACGTCATTTACTCTTTCGGCCTGATCGGTTGAAAACGAGCGACGACGTTTGAGAGTAAGACCTCTGGTCTTGGCGTTGCGATATTAAAATACGAGTACATAGCGATAGTGCCAGAAATTGGCATTCTACTAAATCCACAATTATCGTCTCGATATCGTCGTGGCAGAATAATAGTAGAAATATACAGTGTAAACTCTATATAACGACACCGACGGGTCTGTGCATTTTATGACGTTATAGAGAGATGTAAAATGGAGAACAGTCTGTTATTTTTTCCTGACGTCTTTTGCTGCACCAGTTATTTTATTGTATTTTTTTACTTGTTTTATTCATATCTTGCGATATTAAGGCATCTTTATGATAAAGGAAGTACTTTTAAATTTCGGTATTTCGGATTTTTTTAGAAATTTCGTTATGCATAATGCCGACAGTTGAGTTTATTACGGGCTAGGATAATAAAGCGATAAAAGATCGTACACAGCTGCGCAGCTTTTACTTAATTGTTGTTCGTTATTGAGCGTCACTGTGGCTGTAGCTGGCCGTTGAAGTGATCGCTCCGAACGTAACCGGGATTTAACGCTCGGACGATCATGATGATAATGTTGTCGTTATTGAGAGTGGGTGTAATGCTATATATAATGTATCATTGTATGGAAGACAAGCTAAACCAACCAAAGCCAAGTGATTTTGACGTTTAAAGGAGTTTGTCGTTAAATCGAGTGACGTTATATGGAGTTTACACTGTATATAGAAAAGCTACCAAAATTTCAAACATTTACTTCGCGAATTTTCGCTTATAAATTATTTCTAAAGATAGAGTGGCGTGCCATGAGCTCGCCAGTGGGATTAACAGACCACCGAAATCGGGCAAAGCTACTATTGAGACGATAGTGTTCAGCGATTTTGACGAGATATTAAAAGCAGAATCGAGCCTCAGGCCTTATACCGGGCGCTGCTCATATGAGTATGTAAATCATTCTTAAGTAGGCCTATTACATAATACGACAAATCTCAAACCGCATATTTTAAACCGCTAATTGTGGACTAATTAAAATACCTAATGCATGAGGGTATTCGTTTAATTGTATGACAGATAACGTTGTGTTTTTTGTTACGTTACTAATTTTACAAAGCGATTTCTAAATGCAAATTTTGTTTGTACGTTGACCTTTCAAAATTTATACAACATGTATTTATCATGTAACCCCATAGTAGATTAATCAAAACTAGTGACCGCCCGTGGTTGAAATTCGACCATAATAATTAATTTAAATTATAAGTTTGAACATTATTATGGTTCTGTGGTCAAAGACTATAACTTCTATAATCATAGATTTCGCCAAGGCTACACTGTTAATTTGACTTTAACATATACATACATATATATATATATATATATATATATATATATATATATATATATATGTGCGTGTGTGTGTCAAATACATGGTAGTGTGTGTAATGTTTTTTTATTGATTTAATGTTTTGTACTTAATGAAAATTAAGCACACCAACTTTATTTCCAATAAATACAATTATAGAATTTATATAAAATAATTTTTAATATCAATTTTATGTCATTTATAGCATGAAAATATTTTAGAAACTTTTAAATACAGTTATATTTAAGGTATGGAAGAGCGGGATCTTCTGCTACAAGTAAATTTTGCTTAAAAGAAGATTCCAGCAATTGTCTACAAATTGTGCATGTGTTTTCTAAGAAATAAATATTTTCATTTTCAATGTATTTTTTATGCATAATCTAAAAAAAAATATTAGCATTCTGCACTCCTTCTCTATATAAACTATAAGTGTGCGAAATTTCAGACTCCTCTGTCCGCGCAATTTTCGTAAAAAGGGGTACAAAGTTTTTGCTTCACGCCACTACCAAAACTACCACAACTACCAAAACTACCAAAACTCCCACAACTATCAAAACTACCACAACTATCAAAACTACCAAAACTACCACAATTATCAAAACTACCAAAACTACCACAACTATCAAAACTACCAAAACTACCACAACTATCAAAACTACCAAAAATACCACAACTATCAAAACTACCAAAATTACCACAACTACCAAAACTACCACAACTATCAAAACTACCAAAACTATCACAACTATCAAAACTACCAAAACTACCACAACTACCAAAACTACCACAACTATCAAAACTACCAAAAATACCACAACTATCAAAACTACCAAAACTCCCACAACTATCAAAACTACCACAACTATCAAAACTACCAAAACTATCACAACTATCAAAACTACCAAAACTACCACAACTACCAAAACTACCACAACTATTAAAACTACCACAACTATTAAAACTACCACAACTATTAAAACTACCACAACTATTAATATATATTTTAAATTAATCTTTTAAATGTTTAAATGACCCTCTGTCCATCTGCCTTTGTGCCTTATAGTCATTTCTAAATGGTAAGTAAACATATTCGGGTAGTAACATTAATGAGCTTTTAAAAACTAACTGTCGTCCTTATCCAACTGCTAAGAAGTATCAAACACTGTGAAGCATTCTTAACATAACATACCGGCTGCATAACTTAGCCTTACATGCATTAAAATGACAAAAACTTTTTAATGTATAAGAAAAATATAAAATATTGTTGAGACAATATTTTATATTTTTCTTATAATATCTGATTTTTTACAAGACTCTTAGGTGTTATAATATGTTATATAGAGTTCAAAAGTTAAGAAACAATATTAAACAAAAACTTAATTATGTAAGCTATTTCAATTACGAATAAACAAGGACGTTGTTTTTATAATTTACATACATATATACATAACTTCACGCCAGTTCCTTTGCGGGGTAGGCACGAACAACAGAGCGCCATTTGGGCTTATTCTTACACACCTCACTTGCTTCTTTAACATTCATAACTCTTGTCATGCACGCTCGTCTGTTCTTAAGGCTCCTGACATCACCTTCTGCTAGTACACGATCAATTTGATCATGGAATGTGTGTCGTGGCCTTCCACGACTTCTGCATCCATCCACTTTTGCATTGTATATCTGTTTAGTCATTCTTTCATCATGCATGCATGTTTTTATAATTTAATTGATTATATTAGTAAATATATATAGTATAAGTTGAGTTTTACAAACGAGTAGGCGAATGTAAGCCCGAGACGAAGTCGAGAGTGCACCGTAGTCAAGAATTTGTAAAAATCAACAACCGCACGTGTGTCATACAGTATTTTTCAACACAATTGCGAGAAAACAGTACAATAGGTAATGAAACAAACATAATCAGTCGGAAAGTCGCAACAATTTTTGACGTTTCTAATATGAAAAAGTCGCGTATTTGCAAATGGCGCGCCTGGTGAAAATTAGAACTGCATCTTTCGTCTCATCTTCTCTATGGTATTAATATGAGACAAATGTTATTGATCAAAAGAGCTTCCAACGAGGTTCGATTATTAAGGTTATTTACTTTCGTAATGTGAAACTCATTGGTGGAATTCTTATAATTTTTTCACCTAAGTACCTAGAGTTTTTGGCGGGAACTGAAATGAGACGTTGTGCTGTGCAGTTTTATTTTCTAAAAATGTGTAAAATTAATCTAAAATGAATAATAGTTGTAGGATATTGATAGTTTTTGAGTAGTAATTATGTGTTTTGTGAGAAATGTGAACTGTATAGTCAAATGTGGCCTTTTGAGTTTTCACAAGAACTCCGTTGAATGGCGTTAGTTGTAGCCTACAATACAACTGCGCGACTATTATACGAAGACTTAAACATTAGAATTGGCTGTATGGACTAAAGATTCCTTTGCCTGCCTTTGTGGCGAACACAACTACTACTACCTAAGTACCTATTTTCCGCACGTTCCATTATGTGGTTCGTCATTTTTAACTTTCGAACAATGTATATACGGGCTTCGTAAATGCATTTTTTGAGCAAATGGCTTAATACTGGCCAAGAAACGTAATTTTTAAATTTAGAAAACAGGTCTTTTTATATAAATTGCAGTCGGCCATTAATGTATACATACTTATTTTAAACTGCAACTGAAAGGGGGCCATTGTACTGCATACAGTCTTATTTAATGTGCAAAATTACTCCAAAATGTATAATGATTGTAGGATATTGATAGTTTTTGAGTAGCAATTATATATTTTGTGGGAAATGTGAGCTATGTAATCAAATGTGGCCTTTCGAGTTGATACAAAAACTCCTTTGATTAGCGTCAGTGGAAGACCTACAATTCGACTGAGCTATACGAAGGCTTAATACACCGAAGGAGGCTGTATGGATCATGTTCTTTTTCTTTCCATTATGGCGAATTGTACTACTACTACTCTTTGCGGACCCCTTCATTGTGGCTGTGACATGCACTTGGCTAATTTTTGAAAACTGTATTTTTTATATTTTACCATCATTCCGCAATGGTAAGTAAAGTGTCTCATTGCCTTCATAGCTTGCTTATTATTTTTTTTAGCAAACACTAAACCGATTTTAAACGAAAAAGAAAAAAGAATGACATCTAAACATAAGCAACAACAAATGTGCAAAATAAAGTAGTATGTCCGTGTGTTATTATGACGCAACGTATGATTATTGTCTACTGTATACATATGATTTGTTATTTTGATTGTAGTACCTCGTTTATTGCGTTTCGTTATTTTTTTCTCATTGATATTTCATTCTTAGTTTGTGTGGTTTTCACTTGTTTTTTAAACAACTTACTCCAATTGAATATTATTATTTTTTTATTATTGATATATATATGTACATATGTACATGTGATGTATATATGTACTAACTATTTATCTTGTCTATTGTCTGTAAAATACTTTGTTCGAAAAAGTTGCGTTTCCATACAGATGAAAAAATTGTAGTTTTAACGACAAGATTTACTCTTTATTTACGTGCTTTAGTCAGTTATGACGGCCTCTGTAGTTGGGCGGGCTAAGCCTTTGCCGGCCTACCTCACTAAACGCAGAGGCTCCGGGTTCGATTCCTGGTATAGTAAATTTCGGAAACGTATTTTCTCTGTTATTTACTATGGTCTGGGTGTCTGGGATCGGCCCAATGGTCCGTTGTATATTACCCATAACACAAGCTTAACTTGCTTAATTTGGGGATATACAATATGTGTGTTTGTCTGCCGATTATTATTATTAGTTATATTGATTGCAACATTCTTCTTTCATGGTCATTTGCATGATTGTTTGACAAGTAAGTAACATTGACAAATATTTTTTATCTGTACGGTCTGTACGCCTCTTAAAAAAGCAAGAGCTAGAGCCCGCGCCACGAAAGATGTCTCACGGAAAATAAAAGAACTAAAAGTGACAGCTCCGGTATTTGATAGAATTTTGATCGTAAACTAACCAGGAAATAAATTTACAGATTTAAATATGGAATATCTTGCGTTTATTGCTTCGTAATTAACTACATCTATTTACGGATTAGCAAATAATTACCCGGGCAAGATTAAATACGGCGATTGCAGCGCCGCGTCTGTGCGACTTCTTTTGTGGCGCGGACTCCTTTCCAAAACAGACTTGGCTTAAAGATCTTAAGTTTTTTTTTGACGGGAAATGAAACAGAACGTTGTGCTATGCAGTTTTATTTTCTAAAAATGTGTAAAATTACTCTAAAATTAACTAGTTGTAGGATATTGATAGTTTTTTAGTAGTTTTTATAAGAACTCTGTTGAATGGCGTCGGTTATAGCCTACAATACAACATCGCTACTACACGAAGACTTATACATCAGAATTGGCTGTATGGAGTAAAATACCTTTGCCTGCCTTTGTGGCGAATTCTACTAAGCCATAAAATAAAAAAGGAACAGCTAACTTTATACGTGAAAAAAAGATAAGCATTGATTAAGTACTTAAGAGCTTATTAGATAAGAGATGGTTAATCATTGCTTAGCAAATGTTTGTTATAAACAGGACGAATTTAGACGGTTAAGAATAATTGAATTCCATATTTAAAAGTTTAATGACAACGCGTCGCCGCCATGTTGCAGTCGCAGGCGTGTGGCGAAACGTATTTAACATTCCCTTACGTAAGTGAAACAAAAGTTTAACAATAACTTCATAACACGAGTAAATAGTATTTATTAATAATGTCCATATACGTAGACACGTTAATTACGTTTCATTAAATAATGAAAGAATAGACGCTGTTTTGTAACGGATTTTGCAAATTTGTTTCATAAATAAAGTTTACTTGGAAATTTTGAGGTTTTTTTTATTAATGAATGGTTCACGAATCTATATTATAAGTAGAATATAATATTGATATTAGACGGATCAACCAAATAGAACAATTTGGTTGAATGATTCAAATTTATGCTTACATGTAACACCGTGGAAAAAGAATGTAACACTGGTTGATTCATTCAAATCGAGTGACAGATATGAACTATTTAATAAAGGTTTAACGGATTTTTTTGCGATATGAGAACAGGATTCCTACTGTCTATAATACATACATACATACATAACTTCAAGCCAATTCCCGTGTGGGGTAGGCACGAACTTCTTTGACATTCATAACTCTTGTCATACACACTCGTCTGTTCTTAAGGCTCCTGACATCACCTTCTGTTAGTACACGATCAATTTGATCATGGAAGGTGTGTCGTGGCCTTCCACGACTCCTGCATCCATCCACTTTTGCATTGTATATCTGTTTAGTCGTTCTTTCATCATGCATTCTTTCCACATGCCCGAACCACCGGAGCATTCCTTTCCTTACCTTCACCCCGACACTCTTTTTCAGACCAACTCTCTTTCTTACTTCGGTATTACGAACGCGGTCCGCGAGCGTCACTCCGCAGATTTTGCGCAGTGCTCGCATCTCAACCGCGTTTACTCTACTTTCATGCTCTCTCTTCCATACGTGAGCGTAGGTACCAGCACCGCGTTGTGTATGGCGAGCTGGGCCTTCTGGCTGAGGTTCTTAGCGCCTAGAAGTTTACCTAACGCTCCATTCAAACTATTCCCCAAATTCACTCTTCTTTCTATATCAGCGGTGTACCTTCCATCCCTGCTAAAAGCACATCCAAGCAAGTCTATAATAACTCTATTAAACCCTAAATCAATAAACGCTGTATACTTAATAAATATGTGGGTGTATCAGTACAATGAAATTTAAGAATAAGAAAATATTTGGGGAGCTAAGTCGGACCAGCAGATTCCGATATGCAACTTTTAGAATTTTGGTCTGTCTGTCCATCTGTTCATACAAAGCTAGCTTATATCCCGGGCTTACACTTAGGAAAATTTAAGAATTGAACGTGCTCAAAATGTTGCAAAAAAGAAATGTAAACTATGTTTTAACGGTTTCAAGCGCGGTATTTTATTTGGTTTTTATTATTCCGACGTTTCGGCCACTTTTCAGTAGCCATGATCACGGAAGACAACACGGTCCACCTGATGTAAAGCGGTTGCCGGCCTCGAAGAAATTTTATGACACCCTTTTTGAAAACCTTAGCTGGGAGCTCATTCCAAATCCCCACGGCACGCAAGAGATACGTTCTGGAGAACCGTTGCGTACAAGAGCGAAGCGGCTCGAGGAAGTAGGGATGAACGCCCAGCCCATGGAGAGCAGTGCAGTTGAAGAAAGAAGACGAAGGCACCATTCTTAACAGTTCCTCGGAACAGTCCCCGTTATACAGTCGGTAGAGTATGCAGAGAGACGCGAAGTTTCTCCTAAGGCCAAGCGTATCTAGACCACCTGTGAGTATGGGATCATCAACAACGCGAATGGTTCGACGTTGAACACTGTCCAAGGGGTTAAGCTGGTAGGCGGGTTCTACAGCCCACAGGTCTGAGCAGTACTCCGTATGCAGCCTTACTGAGTTTTTTTTAGTTTTATTGCAGGAGCTCAGCAGACAGACAGACGGCCCACTTGATGGAAAGCGGTTACCATCGCCTATAGACATTTGCAACACCCAAGGTGCTATAAATGCGCTGCTGCTCTCTTAAGGGAGACTGGAACCTGATCCCAAATGCCGGAACACAACTCATGGTTGTTATGGCGACATACTTCAGACCAGGGGTGGTAGCCATCCAATCGGGCAAACGCCCTACCACCCAGCTGTGGGTTGTTTCGTAGCCTCTTACGACAGGCCACCCGGCCGCAGAAAAAATGTATTCTTTCTCCGTTCCTGCACGGATGGATGAGCTTTATAAAGTACTGCTTGGATCGGTTTAGCACTCCCAGCATCTTGGAGGCAAGTTTTGCCTTACCTTCAAGATGGCCTGTGAACTGCACATCATTCGCGATTTCGACACCGAGGATCCCAATACCATGGAGGTGGTAAGGGGAGTTCCTTGGAACTGAACCCCTTTCTTGGCGGAAAATACGCAGACCTGTGTCTTCTTGCGGTTGAAATGAACACGGTTTTGTCTCTCCCATCCAGAGACTCTTTCTAAGGAATACTTTACTTCAGACATTAATCTAACCCGACTTTTCGTCACAAATGAGCGAGGGACGTTTGCACGACCAGCTGCTGCATGTTAGCTTTGACTGTATTTTAAGTTAATTTCACTTAAATTAAGGGCTGATTATAAATAAAAAAGGCACGGAGCGAACTGTAAATTGCGTGTATTGCTCTCAACGGTTGGAGGCAGAAGGAAGGGGTGGGAGACAAAAGGGATGCAACAACGGATGGGGTTTTTAGTGTTGCTTGTGCAGAATCAGTGTTGCAAGTAAACTAAATATTGTGAATGTTGGGTAATCCAACATGCAGAGTAGACTAGTAACTAATAACAAAGTGATTGTGTGTAAGATAATATAAGAGATGCGACTGAAATAATTACGAGGATGCTAATGATAAACGAGTTAACGTTATTACAGCACATAAATCAACAGGTATGAAGTAATGCATTACGTTTTTGTTACCCAGTGTCTGGTCACGCTTCACTCGACTCAGGGAAGTAATGAATTCACAATATCTGTTGTTATATGAGTTGTCTACATCATTTAACTTTACGATGAGAGCGCTTTCTCCCATCTACGGTCGTCTTAACTTTGAATTCATTTTCCAAAAAAATATTATATTTATCCCCGTTTTGGAAAGTGTATGTATATACATTTATCATTTCTTAGTGGTCGCCCGTGGTCGAAATTCGACCAAAATATTTTTTTTATTTTTTATTGCAGGAGATCAGCAGACAGGCAGACGGCCCACTTGATGGAAAGCGGTTACTATCGCCTATGGACATTTGCAACACCGAAGGTGCTACAAATGCGCTGCAGCTCTCTTAAAGGAGACTGAAACCTGATCACTAATGCCGGAGAGAGTGAGAGAGTTGTGTACTCAAGGTTGTTATGGAGACATACTTTAGACCAGGGGTGGTAGCCATCCAGTCGGGCAAATGCCCTACCACCTGGCTGTGGGTTGTTTAGTCGCCTCTTACGACAGGCCGCCCGGCCGCAGGAATTTTATTCTTTCTCCGTTCCTGCACGGATGAATTATTAGTTTGAACATTATTAAGGTTCTGTTGTGAAAGACTATACTTCTATAATGACAGATCGCGCCAAGGCTACACTGTTCATTTGACTTTAACAATAAACAAAAGAGTATATATGCGTGTGTGTGTCAAATACATGGTAGTGTGTGTAATGTTTTTTTTTTATTAATTTAATGTATTTTATGCATAATTTTAAAAAATATTAGCATTCTGCACTCCTTCTCTATGTAAACTATAAGTGTGTGAAATTTCATACACCTCCGTCCGCGCAACTTTCGTAAAAAGGTATACAACTTAGAATAATTCCAAAAGTGTTTGCTGTTTTTAACCGACTTCAAAAAAAGGAAGAGGTTCTCAATTCGTCGGGATCTTTTTTTTTATGTATGTTCACCGATTACTCCGAGCTTTATGATCCGATTTACGTGATTCTTTTTTTGTTCGACGCGGAATAGCTTCCATTTGGTCTCCTAAAAATTTGACATACTTTGGCTCAGTAGTTTTCATTTTAAAAACATTTTTTAAGAAAACATTTCCATTCCTTTCCATATGTACACCGATTACTCTGAGAGTTATGATCCGATTTACGTGATTCTTTTTTTGTTCGACGCAGAATAGCTTCCATTTGATCTCCTAAAAATTTGACATAGTTTGGCACAGTAGTTTTCATTTTATGAACATTTTTTATAACAAATTTTCCGTTCTTTAGTTTCTGAAGTCGGTTTTTTAAACGAAGTTTTTACTCCACGTATCCAAATATAGAGACTGCACTCTCATGCATACTCCACCACATAAATAAACACAACACACACACAAACAGACAAACACAAAAGCATATTGTTATTACTAACATGTTATGAATATTAACTTATAATTCTTAATATAGTAGTAGAAAACATCTATAATATTATAAAATTCTATACATCAAATCTGTACATTGAAGCTATTAAAAAAAACAACTGTAATAAACTATATAAACGACGGAGAACACGATACAATTATTTATTTTAGATTTATTGTCTGTTTGTTCGGGATTCACATAAAAACTACTGGGCCGACTTCGATGCGGTTTTCGCTAAGAATCCCGCGGGAATTTCCTGAGAATGATGGGAATGTTTATATTTTATAACACGCTCTTTTATATGAAAATATTATTAAAATATATTGTAACGTGTTTCATATACCCAATTCTTATTTACTAGCAATGCTATAATCAGAACCTATTCACACGATACAAAATCAACCACATTCCTAACTACACATAACACCTTTTACATAACTCGAAGCGTTGCGAATAGTTGTGTAGTGCTCTACATATTGCCCTTAGAACCGGTTTGCGTTATACTGCAGCACGGTCAACCGGCTGGCCGTTGCTTGCGCAAACGCAGGGCGGTTGCGCGCGCGCACCTTGTCATTATATTGTGCTAACACCCAATTGTCAGTGTCGTGCACCTCTATTCACACTTGTCGGTTGTCGGACCCGACCCAAGCTAGAGCTGCGATATGTATGCGGGCGACAGAAGAGGGAGCTGAGGGAGAAGTGTGAACAGCGTCATACTTAATCCGTGCAGGAACGGAGAAAGAATACAATTCCCTGCGGCCGGGCGGCCTGTCGTAAGAGGCGACCAAACAACCTACAGCCAGGTGGTAGGGCATTTACCCGACTGGATGGCTACCACCCCTGGTCTAAAGTATGTCGCCATAACAACCTTGAGTTGTGTTCCGGCATTAGTGACCAGGTTCCAGTCTCCCTTAAGAGAGCAGCAGCGCATTTGTAGCACCTTTGGTGTTGCAAATGTCCATAGGCGATGGTAACCGCTTTCCATCAAGTGGGCCGTCTGCCTGTCTGCGGAACTCCTGCAATAAAAATTCAAAAAAACTTACTCATAGGCGAGCGAGATCCGATACGACTTTTTACAGCGTAGAGGGCTGGCAAAACACCCAAAATTTTTTGTCGGCGCCGATAATACAACGGTGTCGGGTAAGTGTGAACAGCTTCATATAAAGTGTTCTGCCACTAGAGCAACCGATTTTTTGTCGGGCCCGATAACCGTCAAGTGTGAACGAGCGGTAAGGCATTATTCCAGCTTTGCACAAGTATTCTTTTTGTTCGACTTTAATTGCGATTTTCTTAAAAATTCGCAATATGAAGTCAACTGAAGTCAATGAATGGTGTTTTTTTTCTTTTCACGTAAAAACGACTAAACGAATTTTGATGAAATCTTGAAAATATATGAAATTAGAATCACAAATCGTGATCAAATAACGACAGTGTTAGAGAAACAGAAAACTCAGATAAAAAGCATCTATGATAAGATTAATGAAAGTAGATCAACATAATACATAAGCTATAACTTAGAAAGACTTGTAAGTTGGTCAAAGTATAACCATAAGCGTTAAGAGACGTGGGGCGAGGCGGCCTTACGCGTCATCACCAGGTGCGCACGCCCGAGGCGGGTAGATTCATAAGTGCAGACGTCGTTGACGTTTGTCCATATTGCGAATTTTCAGTACAAGCACAGACAAAGTCAATTGAACAACTCTACTCAAGGTAAGAACTTAGCCTTAAAGGTTGCTTATGTGTATATTACGTAAATTTACTTGTTACTTAAATGGCTATTACCTAGAAATATATGGTCTTGAGGTCTAGGTTTCCTAACATGTTGGTCTAGACTCTAGATGAATAAGGTAACCCTAAAATGCCAATTTTTCAGCCGTGCCAATTGAAGTTGTCAAATGAATATTTAATAAAACTACGTTTTAACGGTTTTAAGCGCGGTAATTTTATTTGATTTTGGTTTTTCCGACGTTTCGGCCACTTTTCAGTCGCCGTGATCACGGAAGACAAAGATGTCAAGTGTCAACGAGTATTGTTAAAGTTTTATTTAGCCTACCGCCAACTTGTTAATTTTAATTATTTAATTTTAATTTTGTTTATGGTTATTATTTGCTCTATGGGAGCCTAATCTAATTTACTACCGCTTCGCAACTTGTTATGGCTTGAAGAGAAGAAGCGGCGCAAGAAACTCTTCAGCAAACATGCCTAGCTCTAATAATTTTATATAATATTAAAATGGGTGGAAGGAAAAATAAAAGTAATTATCAGTCAAGTTGGTTTGTGTTCCGTTGTACGCAGAAAGAGCTCACAGTGTCTTGAGGTCTGGCAGCTGGTTTTTCCTGGGTTTAGGTCTTAATAGTTTTGATAATTGGATCCCAAACAGGTAGTACTTGCCAACCATCTTCTCTATTGAAATTTGGGTGTTTTTTGATTTCAATAGCCTCACGCATCATTCTAGGTATGAAACGATTCTCTTTCGCGAGGATTTGTGGGTTATCGAATCTGATGTAGTGGTTGGGTTTATCCAGCGTGTGTTCACTGATCGCAGACTTCGTAGACCTTGTGTGTTTCATGTCATGTTTATTATGTATACAAGTCGCGAAAACTTAAGAAAATATTAAATGAATATTTGCTTAACCTTATTGTTGTGGTAGTTTAGATCTCTTTTTACTTGAATTATTAGACTTGAATGAAATACATGTTAGCTGCATAAGGTGTATTTTGAAAACAGCTAAGTTAACACCAAACATTTATAATCTACTTATACCAATATTGTACTACTGTGTAACCGTCTGTGTACTGCCTACAATAATATCTGCCACCAGCTCTCGATATTTTCCATGCATCGGTTAAGCACATCAAGAAGTTTAACACTCCTTTTTAATTATTTGTGTAACTTAATTAATTATTAATTTCTTCTTTTTTTTCTAAATTACTATGTACTCAATGTCTTTATTAGCTTAGCCTGGACACAGTTCCGAACCAACGTCTCAATCCTCGAAGAACTCGACATAAAACAACGTCTCTCTTCCATCGTTCAAGGTCGTATTCCCACTTTCTTTGGACAGAGGACACGTCGGTGGAGCGACTCGTAGTCCAGGGCAAAGTGGAGGGCACGAGGGCGCGCGGTAGATCACCAATGCGCTGGACCGACCAAATCAAATCCGCACTAAATGGCCCACTTCACGAATGCACGAGGAAAGCTACAGTGCGAGAGGAATGACGACGGATTGTGAAGCTTGCCACCACCCCTGTCATGCGGACCACGACCACTCTGCCAAGAGTGTGACGACGGAGAAGAAGAATGTCTTTATATAATGCATGCTGTGTTCGCACCAAGAAGGCCAGTCAGCAACCATATTATCTGTACTCTAGTTTTGTTTAAGTAAAAGTAAGCTGAGTTGGTCAGATTGCGAACCAAACTAAAAGAAAAAAAAAAATTATAAAAGCAACCGCTTTCCATCAGGTAGGCGTTCCGCCTGTCTGCTAAACTTATGCAACAAAAAGAAATTATGTTCTTAGAAATTATAGGTAGAATGTAATATAACTGAATAACCTTACTTCATGGTATTAATTTATCTTATACTAGCTGACCCGGCAAACTTCGTACCGCCTCAGAATCAATAAATAAAAAACGTTCGATTTCTGAACGACGGGACGAACATCAAACGTTTGACATGCAAAACCAAAAAAGTGAAAAATAAAACTACACTTTTAAATTTAATTTGATTTCTGATCGACTTTTAAATTTAATTGATTTCTAAACGACGGGACAAACATCAAATGTTTGACAGGTAAGAATAGTTTCTAAGGGAAAGCGAAATTGTTGTTTTTACTATATTCCAAGCATTTTTTTTCATATTTACTCACCTTTTAAACCTTCCCTTTACTTCCACAAATAATTCAAAACCAAAATTAGCCAAAGCAGTCCAGCCGTTCTCGAGTTTTAGCGAGACTAACGAACAGCAATTGATTTATATATATATAGATTATTCTTAGTAATTTGCCAGGTGCTAGGGTATTTGCCCGACTGGACGTCTACCACCCCTGGTCTAAAGTATGTCGCCATAACAACCTTGCGTTGTATTCCGGCATTAGTGACCAGGTTCCAATTTCCCTTAAGAGAGCAACAGCGCATTTGTAGCACCTTTAGTGTTGCAAATGTTCATAGGCGATGGTAACAGCTTTCCATCAAGTGGGCCGTCTGCCTGTCTGCTGAACTCCTGCAATAAAAAAATTAAAAAAACAGTAAATCACAAAGCCTATAATAGTTTCGAGTGAAAGTTAAACTCAATAACTAGAACTAAACCAGAAAGAAGGAAATAGTTCATTGAACTGATATAACCTGTTTTATGCCTTTTACTGAATCAATAGCAATTTGTGCAGTGTAGAGTAGTGACAACATGTTTCGTGTTACATAGAATTTACTTCAGGGTAGTGCAATGTAATTTTATGTCAAAGCTCTTCATTAATGTTCCAAGCCTATGTATTAAATAGATTAAACCTCGTGCGTAAAATATTGTTCGAGATGATAGCCCGTTTGAATTAAAAAGATTTCGAAATGTTCAAGGCGTTACAAGGCCGGACGACATTTTAATTTTACCGTTTACTATTGCAAGAGTCGGGTTATCTAATATATAAAATTCTCGTGTCACATTGTTAGTTACCATACTCCTCCGAAACGGCTTGACCGATTCTCTTGAAATTTTGTGTGCGTATTGGGTAGGTCTGAGAATCGGACAACATCTATTTTTCATCCCCCTAAATGTTAAGGGTAGTCCACTCCTAAATATTTGTTTTAATTTTATAGTTTTTTTTTAGTATACAGCAACAAAAAATACATACAACCCTAAATTTTCACCCCTCTACGATCAACCCCTATTTTTTATTTGTTAATTATAAACTTTAATTTTTTTGGCAAGATTTTTAATCTTATTTTGTCATAACTTACATTAAAAAAAATTATATTACTCTTGATTTTCCACCTCGCTACTATCAACCCCTATTTTTTCTATCGCGATTTTTTTTTTGAACTATCAATCAATCAGTTATCCCCGCTAAATGTCTACCGTTGTCACTTCTCATCCAGCTAACATCACGGAGTAGGGACGAGTGGGTTCCCGGATGGTTTAGATTCACAATAAGAACCGGTAGGTGGCGCTGAGATCGCGTTCTGGAATCTTCCTAATCACCTGGAGCGATTTTAGTGATTTTGTTTTTGTGTGTTTGAGTTGGTACCCGGATAGTTTAGATTCGCAGTTAGAACCGGTAGGTGGCTCTGGGATCGGGTTCTAGAATTCTATTTTTTAAAGGCACGACAACGTCTGCCGGGGCCGCTAGTTTTACTCTAAAATATGGTCCTTAAAAGCCATGATAGCTTAGTGGTTAGTGCACTCAGAAGCGCAAATATAAATAAATATGTATTAGAAATATTGAATAAATAGATTGTATATCACATACAGTACATATGAATATTATATAATATTGTTACGAGTTGCAGGACTCGAATTAAAATGTCGTTGAAATTACTATAGAAGTTATTAGAACTATACAAACACATATAACACAGGTACAAATATAACTGAACACAACCAGTCCAAACATAAAGCACGATTCAATAACACGCGCAAAGTCCGTCACTAAATAGTTTACCGAATGTACACAAGTCTTGCTCCGCTTGTGGTTATCGCTCGACTGCCTCATCCCTCCATTGCGGCAATACTTTATACTGTACAAGTACAATATATCTGCTCGACCGCGTGGACTGAATTTCCTACAATCACACCTGGCTAATGACTACCATAAAAGATTACAATACACAATAAGCTGTTTTTCTAATCACAAATTTTAAAAACAAAAGAAGTCCAAATGCCGCAAAGCTAATAAAACGTCTACAGGTATGCAGGTGTGAATTTGTCTTTTGTCGGCGCTCAGGCCGTAACAATATATATAGATAAGATAAAAACAAAAAGCATGAAGCATGAAAGTAGGATAAATGCAGTTGAAATGAGAGCTTTGAAAAGTTTATGTAAAATTAATATAAGTGATATGATAAGAAACAGTGTGTGTGATAAGGGAGCGTTGCGGATTGAAAAAAGATTTTTTTTATTGCAGGAGATCAGCAGACAGGCAGACGGCCCACTTGATGGAAAGCGCTTACCATCGCCTATGGACATTTGCAACAACAATGTTGCTACAACTACGCTGCTGCTCTCTTAAGGGAAACTGGAACCTGGTCACTAATGCCGGAACACAACTCAAGGTTGTTATGGCGACATACTTTAGACCAGGGTTGGTAGCCATCCAGTCGGGCAAATGCCCTACCACCTGGCTGTGGGTTATTAAGTCGCCTCTTACGACAGGCCGCCCGGCCGCAGGAAATTGTATTATTTCTCCGTTCCTGCACGGGTAAACAAGACAAGTAGTAACAAGAGTTGAAAAAGGAATGTTAAGGTGGTTTGGGCATATAGAGAGAGAGACTGAAATGAAAGCAGAATCACAAAACAAGTATATGACAGCAATGTGACTGGTAGAGTCGGTGCCCGTAGACCGAGACGTACTCACCATGATCAAATTGAAGATATTTTGAAGAAATGTCAGATAAAAATTAGTTTAAATAAGCATGTATGTATGAAAAGATTAATGCAAGCTGATGAAGCGAAAAGTGTTTGTCAGGATCGTAGCAGGTGGAGATCCATCGTCTCTGCCTACCCCAATGGAAAACAGGCGTGACAATATATATGTATGTAAAAACAAAAATGTAAGTAAGTAGACAAATCATATTATTCCACAAACGAATTCCTTAATGACAAATTTGAAACATAATATCAATACATAATTAATAATAATATTTAAATTAGACATTAAATAATTGACATACAAAGACTGCAATAATAATTTCATCAAAAACAGATATCTATATAATTAATAAATAAAGGTAATAAATGTTATCCAGGTTACATAAAAGGTATTTAATAAAATAAATAGGAACTAACTATTTAAATAATGACTATTAAGATCCTGCTTACTTGTAAAATGTACTGAACCATGTATTTCTAAGAATAACAATCACCTGTATACATAAATACATATATATACATACATAACTTCACGCCAGTTCCCTTGCGGGGTAAGCACGAACAACAGAGCGCCATTCAGGCTTATTCTTACACACCTCACTTGCTTCTTTGACATTCATAACTCTTGTCATGCACGCTCGTCTGTTCTTAAGTCTCCTGACATCACCTTCTGCTATCAACCTATATACAACTACATTTATGCAAGAATAAACATTCCATTTCATTTCAGTAATGTTGTAAACTCCCTTTATATTAAATAAAAGTATTAGACTCGGCCATATCGTGTACGCTCGGGCCAAAATTATCAAACAAAAAAAACTCAAAGGCGCTGGTTCGAGCCCTGGTTGAAAGCATGCACCATATTATAAGGATTTTCCTGACCTAATGTACAATATTGTTACAATTATATCGTGCTAAAGTTGAAAGAAAATATCATGATGAAACTTACTTATCTTGGAGATACATTGTCTGTAGATTATCTTCCAAATAATTATATTGTTATAAAACTCGATTTAATGCAAAATATCTGAAAGCTTTAGGTAGCAAAAGCCGACGCGCAATTTGATAAGTTGTTTTAATTTTTTACTTTTGAAACGTTTTCCTACTGCAGCATGGTGTCTAATAAATGTTAAACTTAACCTCTATGCACAGTAATAAAAAAGAACAAGAAAGAATACAATGATCCAGAAATAAACCAGTTACAAACAAACATTAACCTACAAGTCAAATGAAAACAATAATTATAAAAAGTATTAAACGCAGCTCGTCCAAAATAATGGCCCATTCTTATAGAGCAATCACGAATAATCGATAACAATCGGTTGATAATCGATAACAATCGGTTGATAATCGATAATTAATCGATTATCGACTGTACATATCAATCACTGGCAATCGTTTAGAAAGTATAGTATGCTAAATGGATTAACGATTTCGACATACTCTTGTATGTTGTCGCTGCGTTCATTATACTAATTCCGAGTCTGTGTTTGAATGATATTTGAATTATCTGTATAATATTAAAAAATTCTAAACATGCTGTGTCTGTACGTTGAAGCTATTAAAAAAAACAACTAGAATAGACTATATAAACGATGGAGAACACGATGCAATTTTTTTACATTTCTTGTGTGTTTGTTCGGGATTGACGTAAAAACTATTGAGCCGATTTCGATACGGTTTTCTCTAATCGACAGCTAATTCTTACACTTAAACTCTGCGCTACTTTTTATTCTGGGAATTTTGAGGGAATTTTTCTGGAAATTATTTATAATGGCCCGAATAAAAAAATATATCGATTTTCAATGTGATTTTTTTCCTGATCGATAGCAAATTTAATATAGTCTTTGGATCTTTGAAAGTTGCACCTGTGACAGAAAAATTGAGAGGAAGAAGATTAAGTTGGTATGGGCATATAATGAGGAGGGATGAAAGTCACGTGACAAAAAGAATGTTATACTACAAGATGGATGGGTACAAATTTAAAGGTAGACCAAAAAAAAGATGGATGGATGTGTGAAGGATGACATGATGATATGCGGTGTGACAGAAGAGGTATGTCAGAATAGAAGAGTGTGGAAGGAAAAGACATATTGTGCCGACCCCAAGTAATTGGGATATGGTGAAATAAAAGAGAGAGCAAATTTAATATAGTAAAATGTGTGATATTTTTTATCCCGGGAATCCCGCGGGAATTTTCCCGGGAGTGATTTGAAGTTGTTCGGATGCATAAAAATTGGCTTATTCCGACACAGTTTCCACTAAAAAGATAATTTATATTATTTTTTAAATGCTGCGATACTTTGTGTCCCGGGGATTCAGCAGGAATTTCAAGTCAAGCGTGGACAAAGACGCGGGCATATCCTAGTAATATAATAATTTTTTTCTGGGTCAATACCCCAGTTTGTACAATGAATTTAAAAATGAGAAAAATATCAAGGCTAATTGCGAAAGATTTCAAAATGCAACTATTAGAATATTTGTCTATAGTTGTCAAGATCAAATTACTGTGATACATTCGTAACATAATTTTTAGGATTCGTCGTATACTGATTACTCTTAAGAAAATTCTGTTAAGTAACTATTATCTTCAAAAATGTAATAATGTGTCTGTAGTGAAACTTATTTAGAATCATTATGATTTGAAACTCGATGAAACGAAAAAGCGACACTAAAAAGAGATAAACACATAAATCTATAGGAATAGTTCTGCGAGAGAATGAGATAGATTACATTATCTATATGCATATAATAAAACTGTAGAGGTCGAATTTCTCTACAATGAAAAAATGGTAAAAACCGAGTCAGCGGGATGTAAAAAGTGAAATAGAACTAATTTAGATTTTAAAATATGCGAGCGAGAAAGCGAACTACAAGATACTACAACTAGGTAGCCCTAAATTCGCTATCCAACCTTGTTTACTAAATAAATGTAATTATATTGTTACAAATTTTATTAGAAGTACACCCAAGGAAGTCGCAGTTCTGACAAGTATAAACAAATACAACAAGTCCAAACCGTAAATCAACAAATCATAATGACATATATCACGCCAAGTTCGTCGTTATAAGATACTCGTTCTGAGAGTGCACTAGGTAACGCGTCGATCGGTGTTAAAACTCAACTAACTCATTCTCAATGGACCGACCTTATATATTTGTAAATTAGACATGGCCTCCTAGCAACATGTCCATTACTTTGAATTCTTAACTTGTAAACTTAATGGCTTCTCAGAATGTGCAACGAAATGCAAACAAAAGAAAGAAGGATTTATGACGTCTAACTGTCATACAAAAGGATTAGCGCAAATAATAGATCACTTAAATTCGAAGGGGAAATAAAACACCTGTAAAGGATTAGTATCGGTTCGCAACAGTATTTTATGAATTACGCTCGTTATATTAAAATGCCAACCTTGAGTGTATGTAATATAATGTGTATTAAAATTTGCAATGTACTTCTAAAAGCAGTTATTAAAACAAAATTTGAGTTTTTAACAATTGCATTGTTGGTAATTTATCTGTAAATCAACCTTGTGCTCTTAGATAATAATAAACAAGATATATAGAATTTTATAGATGTGTGGGCCATTTGATGATTGTTTTCAACTCAAGGCAAGTATTAATTACAAGTATATCATAATATTATTACAAATGATTACTAGTTCAAGTATAGCCGAATCGATTAAAATAAAATCTATTCGGCGTAAGATTTTCATTCCCACTCTACTACTATACCCCGTTCACGAGAACTTGACGCGTAGGGTTACCAACAATCATAAATATTAACACCTAAAGCTAAATACATAAACACCTAAAATCGCGATAATTACTAAATTCGAACAAAAAATAAGAATAATTTACATTTTGTAATAATCTCTTTTTATAACCTATTTAATTATTGGGTGATGTTAATTTTTAGAATTTGGTAACCCTGCTCGTCAATTTATCATGAATGGCTAATAGTCATAGACTACTCTTAGCCATCGCTAAACTTGGCGCAGTTAGAATATTTCAGTGTAACCTTTTCCGTAAATTTTTTGACATATTTTTTGATTATGTATGTTCAGCCATATTTTTTTTATGTTTAAGGTTTGGCAACTAGGCCTTTAAGCCAGGCGCCGTTGTATTGTAGGCTACAATCGACGTCATTCAACGGAGTTCTTGTGAAAACTCGAAAGGCCACATTTGGCTATATAGTTCACATTTCTCGCAAAAACACATAATTACTACTCAAAAACTATCAATATGCTACAACTATTGTTCATTTTAGAGTAATTTTACACATTATTAGAAAATAAAACTGCACAGCACAACGTCTCCTTTCAGTTCGCGCCAAAAACTCCGGAAACCAATATACGTTACCTTAAATGACAGATAAAAAAAATATCAAAAAAGGAATTGACTGCAAGAGTAAATACAAACCAAATAATAAAAAAATTCTACAACATCTTGAAGTCGGTGCCAAGTAAAATGCACCAACTTCAAGGTGTTGTAGATAATATTTATTTGTGTTTTTTAATTAGCTCTTGATCTTAGTATCTTTTTTGCTAGAATTTATTATTGGTTTTGACTTACTATTGAAGTCGATTTCTTTTTTGCTAGATAATTTTAATTTAACGTATTTATCAATTGTCTGTCATTGTTGATAACGTAATTATAATCTTATTCATATACGAGCCGGATTTATTTCACTTCGCCAGCACAGCAGCCAGAAGGTCGTCTCATTCACTCGCTGACCCCTTTTTTGTTGTGATTTTATCTGATTTGAATGTAAAATCAACGTTATTGACACGAACAGATTAATCACTGTTTTTTTAATTACAAAAAATTCGTTCACTTGATTGGTTAACTAAATTTGACCTTGTTTTCTTTGCACTAGAATTTACACGTAACGTTTGAAAGTTTAACTGATAAACTCTTTGGAAGAGTAATTATTTTGAGTTTATAAGTCATATTTTCTCCAGCTCGCCACTGACGGCCACGGTTGTCCAACGTTGATTGGTGAATTGAACATCACATCATCACATCATCTGTTATCTCGATGTACAATTTACATCACGATGTTTTCCTTCAACGTGTTAGCACGTGAAAATTGTAACAATAAGCACACTAGGTCATAAAACTGCCTATGTGGTCTTTAGGGATGTCGGATGCCCCGACTAAGTGGAAGAGTGAGATTTGTATATATTGTTTGTACGTGTCGGGAATCATTTGTGACTTCATTTATTGTACAGCGCCATCTATTGACTTTTAAGTAGTTCTGCTACAGGTCAATGCATTTCAGCCAGGTTTCGAATCCAGGCTCTTTGTGTATGGGACGGGAATTAACCTAACCACTAAGCTACCACGGCTTTAATAAAGGACAATTGGGTATTTGACAGCCAAATCAACTAAGGTACTTTTTATCAGGGCACAAAACGTCACAACCTGCTTGAGATTGTATAGAAATACTGCCTTATGACGTCACAATTTTAACAAAGTCAAACAGCGTATTAATTATTGTTCAAAGTATAATTAAAATCATTTCTATAATGAACCGTTGAAAGTAAGATGATAACAAGACATTTTGACGCTTGCTCTTTTGTATGAATATTATTTTAGAATTTATTCTAATTAGGGTTTTCTTTTATTGTATGAACTCAGCAGACAGGCAGACGGGCCACCTGATGCGCTGCTGCTCTCTTAAGGCAGACTGGAACCTAGTCACTAATACCGGAACACAACTCAAGGTTGTTATGGCGACATACTTTAGACCAAGGGTGGTAACCATCCAGTCGGGCAAATGCCCTACCACCTGGCAAATTATTTTACAGTGCAGGCTGTCAAACTTTGGAATATGCTGCCTCTTACTGTCAGAGAGGCCAAATCCTTACCAACATTTAGAAATTTACTCAGAAAACACTATTTGTCCACAAATAGCTATGTCTGATTAACACAATATAATCATGCTAATACATTTATTATAATAACTTATGTATTTGAAATGTATAATTATTTATTAAATAGAGAGTGTCGGGGTGAAGGTAAGGAAAGGAATGCTCCGGTGGTTCGGGCATGTGGAAAGAATGCACGATGAAAGAATGACAAAACAGATATACAATGCAAAAGTGGATGGATGCAGAAGTCGTGGAAGGCCACGACACACCTTCCATGATCAAATTGATCGTGTACTAGCGGAGGGTGATCAGGAGCCTTAAGAACAGACGAGCGTGCATGACAAGAGTTATGAATGTCAAAGAAACAAGTGAGGTGTGTAAGAATGGGCCTAAATGGCGCTCTGTTGTTCGTGCCTACCCCGCAAGGGAACTGGCGTGAAGTTATGTATGTATGTATCTATGTAATGTATCTTATGCCTTTTTATACTGCCACCTACATCGCCTGATTCAAATTCATTTCATTTAGGTTGCCTGGGAGAGATCGCTTTGAGCGATGAGGCCGCCTATTGTATTGCCTAAAAAATATTGTAAATATGGTCTGTTTTTGTAATTATACATTGTGATGGACAATAAAGTGTTATCTCTCTCTCTTTCTCGCTCTAAATATGTCATATACTTAATTTTGTATGAATTGCGAAGTTGTCTGCCATCCAGCAATCTCGTTAAATGAAATTTTAATTTAAGTCTTACATAAATACAGTTTGCTACAATTATACAAGTTAAATAATAACTCTAACGTCTTATAATAATGTAACACATTAAACAAATTCATTAAAATAATTACTTCCGATTTTATAATAAGCTACTTTCTCTGGGATTGTGGGTAGTTTCTCTATTATTCTGTTCATTTTATTTTTTTCAAGTAAAAGTAGTACATAAGCTACGCAGTGTGCACATTTAGAGTTCTTCTACGTTTTCAGTGTGGTTCTGCATGTGTCAAGTATACATGAATCTAGTCAGTGTCAAGCATACATGAATCTAGTCAATGTCAAGCATACATGAATCTAGTCAGTGTCAAGCATACATGAATCTAGTTAGTGTCAAGCATACATGAATCTAGTCCAGCGACGTAGCGTGGGTGACGGCCGCCCGGGGCGGAAGACAATTTTGCCGCCCTTTTATTTAGGTATTTCGATTTAATGCATACTAATATTATAAAAAGATAAAGTGTATGTGTTGGTGACGTTGTAGGGGGTAATCGCTGGATTTACTGAACTGATTTTGAAAATTCTTTTTCTTTTGTGTTGCCAGCAGTCACTACAAAATATCATTAAAAAAAAGTGGATTCCCCGAATTCGTCACAGAATAAGTAATGAAAAATTCCGTGCTCTTTTCAATCGGTCTGAATTTGCAGTTGCGATAACAATATGAAATGATTTAAATATTTACATTATTTGTTGTGAAATTTTGCCGCCCCCTAAAAAGTGCCGCCCGGGGCGGACCGCCCCTGCCGCCCCCACTACGCTACGCCACTGATCTAGTCAGTGTCAAGCATACATGAATCTAGTCAGTGTCAAGTATAAGTGAATATTTAAAAATCGTTAGCCAGGTTACGTTACGCAGTAAAGCCATACTGGACTCATTAAGTCAGTAAGGATGTTGTTGTATATATGCGAGATATACGCAGAGGAGCAAGGACGGAAAAACAACGCTAAGAAGAGTGAAATGTTCTTTTTTAAAACACAGTAGCGTTTACTTACCCATATCCCTCCTCTAATTCTCAGTGGCGTAGCTCTTAAAATGTTTGATAGGTTCCAGTACTTGGGGCATATTGTAACGAGTGATCTTAGGGATGATAAGGATATAGAGAGGAAACGTAGGGCATTGGCGGCTCGGAGCAACATGTTCACCCACTGGTTTGCGCGAAGCACAGTTGAAGTAAAAACTAGTCTTTTCAAAGCTTATTGTTAGTCATTTTACTCGAGCGGCCTATACGCAATGAGCCATCAACGCCTTATAAGTACATATAATAACGCTTTCAGAATGATGTTGGGGTTGCCGCGGCACTGTAGTGCGTCTGGGATGTTTGCGGAGACTCGCCTAGACTGCTTTAAGGCCATTTACGCACAATACTGGGTCCTTTGCAAAGGATTAGACCGTAGTTGATCATGAAGGCTTTCCCCTTTGACAAGGGGCAATCTGAACAATAATCAAGCTAGCTTGTGTGGAGACTCAGAGAAGTTGCACGGGCAACACCCACTACCCACTAAAACCACCCTCCTCCCATGTGCCCCGCGCTTTTTATAAAGCAAAGGCTGAAACTTAAAACGTAGTTACGCCCAGTCCGATCCAGCGCAAAAAGTGCCTGAATGTGCCCCGGGAATCAGAACACATTCACTTCGTCAGCGGGGGTGATGAATCCTTTGCTCCCTTGATAGCTAAAGGCCCCCCGAAGCGGTATTAAGGCGATTGTTTGCAATAACTCCGCTTACCTGATACAGCAGCACCAACAGCAACCAAATATGTGTTAAATATAATATTACTAACATTAATTTGTATGATATTTGTAACTAACAACACACTTACTGTGTGTATGGTATACACAGAAATGTATCATCCATTCTTCGCTATGGAATAACTTTCTGGGGGAATTCTACCAATAAAGAAATTGTATTTAAGTCACAAAAGAGATGTGTGGACTAAATGAAACTGATAATTGTAAGCCATATCTATACTACTATATAAAGCTGAAGAGTTTGTTTGTTTGAACGCACTAATCTCAGGAACTACTGTTCTGATTTGAAAAATTCTTTCAGTGTTAAATAGCCCATTTATCGAGGAAGGCTATAGGCTATATAGCATCACTCTATGAACAATAGGAGAGGAGCACCAATGAAACCAAAATCAGGAAAAATTTCCTTTTGACAGCTTTGTTAAATTTTCGCAAAAAATCAGGTGTGACAGAATTGTTTCCCTTTAAAAGTTCTAAAAAAAAGTCCGCGCCAAGCCCAAAGTAACTGTTCCACGCGGACGAAGTCGCGGGCAGAGGCTAGTACTTTATCAAATTGGGCATCCTTAAAGTTCCTTGCCTTTATATATTTGTAGTTTAAAAACTTAATACAGTTTGTCAAACAAAATCTCATCCTGTTCACAGTTCACACACCCTGTAAGCTTAAGAACATAACAACTCTTAATATATTGTTACATGCCGACAAAAGTGAATGCATACCTGCCGGCCATAAAGCACAGTTTATTACCTTCCCGCATTTGCATTTCTTTTGTTTGCTTAGAAAAACAGTATATTATGTATTGTACTAGTTTATGGCCGTTCGCAGGAATAATTAAGCAGGTGTGCGGATTACGTTTTCTGGGAAATTACGTCGACGTTTGGAAGGTAGACATATTGTATTTGTATAAAACAATGCCCGAACTGAGGGGTGAGGCAGTCAAGCGAGGATTACGATACAAGCAAGACGTGTGTACATTCGATAATCTGTATAGTGACGGACTTTGCGCGTGTTATTGAATCGTGAAGTTTGTACTGGTTGTGTCTAGTTATATTTGTACCTGTGTTATACGTGTTTGTATAGTTCTAATAAATTCTATAGTAATTCCAACGGCATTTTAATTCGAGTCCCGCACTCGTAACAATATTTAAACGTAAGTTTAAGACATTTTTAATACAAAAAGAATATTATACAGTAAACGAACATCTAGGACAGAAATAACTATATTATAATTAATTACGACTTACATAATGTATAATAGTATTATTCTGAAATTGATTAACGGACGATAAAATATAATTTATAGTAATGTGACATTGTTTTAAGCTTGTATAAAGATAAAGTTTTATACATACATACATACATAAATAACTTCACGCCAGTTCCCTTGCGGGGTAGGCACGAACAACAGAGCGCCATTCAGGCTTATTCTTACACACCTCACTTGCTTCTTTGACATTCATAACTCTTGTCATGCACGCTTGTCGGTTCTTAAGGCTCCTGACATCACCTTCTGCTAGTTTTATATTAATTTAATAATTTGTTTATTAATTAAATAATGTAATTATAGCCAGGCACCATTAGAACTGCCTGTATTGTACGTCTGAAAGGTCAAACTGTCGTTCCAACAAAAAAGTTATTTGTAATTTTATGATTGTGACAGTTTATACAATAAATGTTTATTCTATTCTATTTTATATTATATCTGATCTTATACTTATATATAAAGCTGAAGAGTTTATTTGTTTGAACGCGCTAATCTCAGGAACTACTGGTCTGATTTGAAAAATTCTTTCAGTGTTAGATAGCCCATTTATCGAGGAAGGCTATAGGGTATATATCATCACCCTAAGATCAATAGGAGCGGAGCACTAATGAATAATGTTTCAAAATCGGGGGGTTTTGAAAACAAATTCCACGCGGACGACGTCGCGGGCACAGCTAGTTCTAAATATGGGCCCCGGTGTGATCAAAATAAGCTTCGCAATAAAAATGAAATATAAAAATATTTTCAAAATTTAATATCTGTGTAATGTCTGTTTATCATTATCAAGTACATACATACAAATATATTGAAACAGATTTAAGTACATGCACTTGTAACGAGGCAATGACTCAAAACCGGCTCTCGCTTGATCGCAGTACCTATAGGTCACTTGTATGTACACGCAGTCTTTCACATTGCACTTGTGTACTTGGCTTCAATCGACTCGAATTCTTAAAAGTCAAAAGTTTATTTCAAAATAAGTTCTGCCGAAGAGCATTTTGAAGGCCACAAGGTAAGTATCGATGTAAGTTGTATATACTTTTTATGTGTAATTGCTACAGTTTCCACTACTAAATGACTGAACAGATTTTAATAAAATTTGGCAAATAAGAAATGCGTATTGTTTATTTCAAAATAAGTTCTGCCGAAGAGCATTTTGAAGGCCACAAGGTAAGTATCGATGTAAGTTGTATATACTTCTTATGTGTAATTGCCACAGTTTCCACTACTAAATGACTGAACAGATTTTAATTAAAATTGGCAAATAGGAAATGCGTATTTAAGAACTAGGAAGATACAGTTGTGTTTTCCCTTTATCCAGAAGGTATTAAAGTAAATATAGACAAAGTTGCGGATAACAGCTAATAACTTAAAAACTCCTTTGCGAGAACACAAAAGAGGTTAAATAACTTTATTTTTCATAAAAGAACTATAGAATACTAGCTGTGCCCGCGACGTCGTCCGCGTAGAATTTGTTTTCAAGACCTATTAGTCTTAGCGTGATGATATATAGCCTATAGCCTCGAGAAATGGGATATCTAACACTAAAAAAAATTTTCATATCAGACCAGTGGCTCCTAAGATTAGCGCGTTCAATCAAACAAACAAACAAACACTTCAGCTTTATATATTAATATAAGATTGGCTTTTGCCCGCGGCTTCGCTCACGTTAACGTTATCCCACGAGAATCGTACTTTTTCCCAGATTAAAAAGTAGCCTATGTCCTATTCCAGACTACAGTCCATCTCTGTGCCAAATTTCATCCAAATCCGTTAAGCCGTTCTGGCGTTATTGAGTAACAAACATTCATCATAACTTTCGCATTTATAATATTATAGAAGTATAGATAACCATAATATTCTATTGGGAGATATTCAAATCCAAAAGTGTTTATTCAAAATAAGTTCCTCTGGAGCGCACTTCTTGAAGGTCATATCTATATATAATATATATTTATATATATATATATATATATATATATATATATATATATATATATATATATAATATATTATATATATATATGTATAATATATATATATATATATTATACATATATATGTATATATATATATATATATATATATTTATATATATATATATATATATATATATATATATATATATATATATATATATATATACGACACACCTTCCATGATCAAATTGATCGTGTACTAGCAGAAGGTGATGTCAGGAGCCTTAAGAACAGACGAGCTTGCATGACAAGAGTTATGAATGTCAAAGAGGCAAGTGAGGTGTGTAAGAATAAGCCTAAATGGCACTGTGTTATTCGTGCCTACCCCGCAAGGGAACTGGCGTGAAGTTATGTATGTATGTATGTATGTATATATATATATATATATATATATATATATATATATATATATATAATAAAATTGTAGAGGTCGAATTTCTGTACAATGAAAAGAAATGCTAAAAACCGAGTCAGGGGGATATAAGAAGTAAAATAGAACTAATTTAGATTTTTTCAAATTTTTTGTTTCTCTGTTTGTCTGTCTGTTTGTAGTGGCTAATCTCCGAAACGACTGGACCGATTTAAATGAAATTTTGTATGGTGGTAGCTTACATCCCTGGTCAACATATAGGATACTTTTGATCCCGAAAAATTAAAGAGTTCCCGTGGGATAGTTAAAAATCCGCACCACGCCGACGAAGTTGCGGGCTTATTGTTACACACCTCACTTGCTTCTTTGACATTCATAACTCTTGGCATGCACACTCGTCTGTTCTTAAGGCTCCTGACATCACCTGCTAGTACACGATCAATTTGGTCATGGAAGGTGTGTCGTGGCCTTCCACGACTTCTACATCTATCAAGCAATACGTCTAGCTAAAAAAAGATTTAATCATCACAATTATTTAAATTACTTTTCAAAGAACGAATGGCGTTTTGACAAACAAAAATTTTTTGTCACCGTCGGAATAATGATATATTAAGAATTCATACAACGACAAATCTCCATGGACTCCTTGTATGTTATAAAATATAAACGTTAATGCAGTTTTGTCATTTATGTCAAACGAAATAAAATCAAAAATAATTACATAAGGCTACGTTCCATTTGGGACTCACAACAACCACGTTCACGACCACGATTTATCCCGTTCCACTTGCTTGTCGGCGTTTCAATCGTAAACCCAAGTGGAACGGCTATTCGACCCACCTATTGACATCGTCATGAGCGTTGTATGATCGAAAATGATGACGTCATTAGTGACGTTTTCGCCCCGACCACAACGATCGCGGTCGCTTAGTGGAACGGCTAATCATTTTGAGCGTTGTGAGCTACAAATGGAACGCCCTGATTGTAATATAGCATATGGTGTTGTTATCCATGCCGGAACGCGAAAATACTAAACTAAAATTTTAACAATACTCATTGACACTTGACATCTTTGTTTTCCGTGATCACACTGAAAAGTGGCCGAAACATCGGAATAATAAAAATCAAATAAAATGCCACGCTTACAACCATTAAAACGTAAAATAAAAATTCGTATTAATAAATGAAATAAACAAACAGAATTTCCTTTTTTTTTGGTACATTCTTTTTATAGAAGAATACCGTATAATGCCGTCAATGAAGACAATCAATGAAAATTAACGCGTTTAATTGTTTAATTGATTGTAAAACACTTGAAAGAATCATGTGAAAATCGATTTGATACGGAATGCTGGTGGCAGTGAGAATTGATTGTCTACCGACGACCTTAAGTGGTTTTATTATACGAATACTGTAGATACTATTTGGTAAAATCCTTCAATCATGAGCGGAAATTATTAGGCAGAACAGTCGTCTTTAGAAATGTCTCTACTTGCGAAAAGTAAAGCAGCGTTTAATATTTTTCAACACACTTGCTCATAAAGTGGTTCTATGGTCACCGCAATTAGGCACAGAATGACACCCATAACCAAACTGTGAGTAAAAAACATTATAACTCACTAGTGAGTTATAGATTTTTTTTTAAATTTTATTGGTTAAGTTGCTTTGTTCTTAAAAAAGTTTTTATTAAAAAAAAAAAGATCGTGTTCTATAGAACAAATAAATTAATGTTCCTATTGCTTGCTCATTTCATGCAACTTCTTATTTAAATAGATAATTTTAACTCGTACGTGTTTAATAAATAAAACTTTCACTCATATATAACTTTTTTTATCTACTAAATAAAATGAGTTTTTGTTGTTATTTTATTCACAAGTGTGTTGAAAAACGTCGTATGATACACGTGTGTATTGATGATTACCGTCCTCGGCTCTCTTAAGACCCTCGCCTACGGCTCGAGTCTCAATGGCGCCTCGGCGGTAATCACCAATGTTACACACTAGTACCATAATGTACTATTTCAACACTGACACCCATAACCAAACTGTAAGTAAAAAACATTATAACTCACTAGTGAGTTATAGATTTTTTTTTTTAATTTTATTGGTTGAGTTGCTTTGTTCTTAAAAAAGTTTTTATTCAAAAAAAGAAGATCATGTTCTATAGAACAAATAAATTAATGTTCCTATTGCTTGCTCATTTCATGCAACTTCTTATTTAAATAGATAATTTTAACTCGTACGTGTTTAATAAATAAAACTTTCACTCATATATAACTTTTTTTATCTACTAAATAAAATGAGTTTTTGTTGTTATTTTATTCACAAGTGTGTTGAAAAACGTCGTATGATACACGTGTGTATTGATGATTACCGTCCTCGGCTCTCATAAGACCCTCGCCTACGGCTCGAGTCTCAATGGCGCCTCGGCGGTAATCACCAATGTTACACACTAGTACCATAATGTACTATTATCAAGTTTCCGCGATTAGTGTACATAGTACACATTCTATGCTTGCAGGAACGAATAGAACAATACAGCTATATCTACAGTACACTAAACAGTCCTTTGTCGAATTTGAAAATAATGCAAAACAATTATTTCTGCACTTCACTTAAGCTCGTAAATGCCAAAAACACAATTACACTAAAAATAACTACTTCGAAAATCGTAGTTTAAAACGGCTTCTGTAGTTGAACGGTCTAAGCCTTTGCAAGCTTACCTCACTGCAACGCAGAAGCTATTCTTTTTTTTTATTGCAGGAGATCAGCAGACAGGCAGACGGCCCACTTGATGGAAAGCGGTTAACATCGCCTATGGACATTTGCAACAGCAAAGTTGCTACAAATGCGCTGCTGCTCTCTTAAAGGAGACTGGAACCTGGTCACTAATGCCGGAACACAACTCAAGGTTGTTATGGCAACATACTTTAGACCAGGGGTGGTAGTCATCCAGTCGAGCAAATGCCCTACCACCTGGCTGTGGGTTGTTAAGTCGCCTCTTACGACAGGCCGCCCGGCCGCAGGAAATTGTATTCTTTCTCCGTTCCTGCACGGATAACTATGGTCTGGGTGGCAGGGATAGGCCCCAGAGTTGTCCGTTGTATATTACCCGTAACTCGCTTAATTTGGGCATATACAATATGTGTGTTTGTCTGCCGATTATTATTATATTGTATGTCTCTAGAGTCCAAAGACCATAAAAATGGCCCGGATTATTGGAGGGCTTTCGTGGGGCCATGGGAAGGCCAATACGTAGAGGCCCCTTGACAAATTTAATGTAAATGTGGCGTGACACTGACCGGCGATTATCCCTGTCTACACCATATAATAATGCACCCAAGGACAAGCCCCGGCCGGTGTAGGACTATTGTGGGAAATGAGAACAAAAAGTACCGGGCTATTGGGGTGAACTGCTCGTGGTACTAGAGGTCTAGGAATGTGGGGACTATGGTGTCTGCCCGTCGCAATGTTCGGGGAACATAGAAAAATGGGCAGAAGTTGACTCGCCACTCCCTGCAAGACAGGGGCAACACGGATGTGAGTGGCTACGGGGTGCCGAGAGGTGGACTACAGGTTTACCGAAGCTACTTCTGACCTGATGCCATTTATTACTTCCATCCCTGGAGCTTGAGTCTTAGGTGTAGCGATCTCCACTCCGTGCCGACTGGCTAAGGCAAGCATGGAGGCGGGAGGCTTGCCTTGGCCCCTTGGTGTCGCTACTCACCTAGGACTTCGCCACAAAGCTCCCCTGCGGCTTATTATTATAAAATTACATTGACAATTTGCATTATAGCATTGCCATGTAATAAAATTGTAAACAATTCTAGTGCTTACTTTTGTTATCCAGTCTACAAAATCTTAAAAATACTTTTTAGTTCATACGATTCTGCAAACGTATCTGTTCTGAGATCTCCGAACTATAGTTTATAACAATAAAGACTATAGTTTTCTCGTCAAATATTGCAGTGTGATAAAAGAGTGTTGAACAAAAAGAATCACACAAGTTTTAAGTTAAATATTTTCGCAATAACACAAGCCAACCCACTTGCAAGGCGAAAATGTTTTCCCACGCTAGAAAGACCTTTAAGACGAACATACATAATGCATACTGGTTTATATATCTATAATATCTTTACAGGGTTCAAGATTCTACAATGATTTGAAAAAAGGAGAAAAAACCTCAGTGCTGCAATTTAGACGAGCAAATTTCAACAATATAACTTTTAGAAGTTATATATGTCTCTCTGTAAACTGCACTACACACCAAAGACGTCGGCGCAACCCGGCAGCGTATATGAAAAAAAATATGTCGGCAACATGCGTCCGCGTGTGTTGCCCGCCGACATATTGCCGGTATGTCGGCGGCTTAGTCCCGACGACACTCAAGCCGCAGTGGCATGTGCTGTATTTTTTATTCCTCATCTCGAGCCGCCGACAAAATGTTGCCGACATAAGTGGTGGCATGTCGAGGGTTTGGCGTGTATTGCACTTTCAAGCATTATGTAAAAACTACTGGACGTATTTAAACGAAACCACCATCCTAGTCAATTAGCTACCGTGGGCAAACCTTTGTTTCAGAGAGCACAGAAAATCTGTGACGAGAACCACGTAGCTGGAGAGCTTCAGCATGTCAAGCGAGTTCTACAACGCAATCAGCTGAAGACTCCACACCAACGTCACAAAGGCCCCAAGCCACCTTCAGTTGAGCGGTGCCTTGCTACCCTACCCTACATCAAGGGGGTCACAGACAGAATTGGCCACATACTCAGGCGAGCTTCAATCAAAACATATTTTAAGCCGCAGAAAAAGATTACCCAATTTCTGAGACCTGTGAAATGCAATATCCCACTCCAGGATGCAGGGGTCTACAAGCTCGATTGTGAGTGTGGATTGTCATACATTGGGCAAACAAAGAGGAGCATAAAAACACGAGTAAAAGAACACATTGCTGACATGAAACACACAAGGTCTACCAAGTCTGCGATCAGTGAACACACGCTGGATAAACCCAACTACTACATCAGATTCGATAACCCACAAATCCTCGCGAAAGAGAATCGTTTCATACCTAGAATGATGCGCGAGGCTATTGAAATCAAAAAACACCCAAATTTCAATAGAGAAGATGGTTGGCAAGTACCACCTGTTTGGGATCCAATCATCAAAACTATTAAGACCCAAACCCAGCAAAAACCAGCTGCCAGACCTCAAGACACTGTGAGCTCTTTCTGCGTACAACGGAACACAAACCAACTTGACTGATAATTACTTTTATTTTTCCTTCCACCCATTTTAATATTATATAAAATTATTAGAGCTAGGCATGTTTGCTGAAGAGTTTCTTGCGCCGCTTCTTCTCTTCAAGCCATAACATGTCGCGAAGCGGTAGTAAATTAGATTAGGCTCCCATAGAGTAAATAATAACCATAAACAAAATTAAAACTAAATAATTAAAATTAACAAGTTGGCGGTAGGCTAAATAAAACTTTAACAATACTCGTTGACACTTGACATCATTGTCTTCCTTGATCACGGCCACTGAAAAATGGTCGGAAAACCCAAAATCAAATAAAATTGCCGCGCTTAAAACCGTTAAAACGTAGTTTTATTCAGGACTCAAATTTAAAAAAAATGAAGTTTTACTAATTACATAAATTTTATTATTATTATTTTGACTTTGATTATCATGATTTAATATTTGACATGTATCACGATTTTTTTATGGCGTGATAATTATAACTTAACAATGATATAGTTAAATAGACATATTGTATAGTTTTTTTTTGTGATATTGTATTACTTCTAATATTGTATCAAATACATTATAACTTTCTTATAGTTATAGAACAGACGAGCTTGCATGACAAGAGTTATGAATGTCAAATAGGCAAGTGAGGTGTGTAAGAATAAGCCTAAATAGCACTCTGTTGTTCGTGCCTACCCCGCAAGGGAACTGGCGTGAAGTTATGTATGTATGTTCTTATAGTTGTATGAGTCAAATATCTGATATTAATTATTTTTTTTAAAGATTCTTAGCTGATACGTGTACTGATTATGTAATTTTATATTGTAAGAATGATAATTATTGTATGTTTCCCAAATAAATTTGCCCGACTGGATGGCTACCACCCCTGGTCTAAAGTATGTCGCCATAACAACCTTGAGTTGTGTTCCGGCATTAGTGACCAGGTGCCAGCCCCCCTTAAGAGAGCAGCAGCGCATTTGTAGCACCTTTGGTGTTGCAAATGTCCATAGGCGATGGTAACCGCTTTCCATCAAGTGGGCCGTCTGCCTATCTGCCGAACTCCTGCAATAAAAAAATAAAAAAAAATAACAAATATGTCGTTGCTATGACAACGCTAACGAAGTATGGGCACATGCTAGACTTTTAAATAATTTAATACATACGGACGCCTACTCATACTGTGTACACGCAACGCTACAGGCCGTATGTAGATCAATAACTGCCCGATTAAAATAACTATACAATTATCATAATTACAGTGCAACAATTAAAAACGCTTAAAGCAATTAATGTTTTACAATATCTTGTTAATTATTTATCATATTACACAATTGCCCTTTTATACGAAAACTGGGAGAAGGCAGCTCTTTTTTTTACAATTAAGTAAGGCAATAGTATTGCTAAAGTAAACTTGTATTAAAATAGTGAACTCGTCAAATCTCTAAGTAATTATATAAATTTACAGACTACTAGTTGTCGCCCAGTGGTCGAAATTCGACCATAGTAATTAATTTAAATTATAAGTTTGAACATTATTAAGGTTCTGTTGTCAAAGACTACACTTCTATAATCACAGATCGCGCCAAGGCTACACTGTTAATTTGACTTTAACAATAAACAAAAGAGTATATATGTGTGTGTGTGTCAAATGTATGGTAGTGTGTGTAATGTTTTTTTTATTCATTTAATCTATTTTATGATGCATAATTTTTTAAAATATTAACATTTTGCACTCCTTCTCTATTTAAACTACTAGCTGTGCCCGCGACGCCGTCCGCGTGGAATTTGTTTTCAAAGCCGCCCCCCCCCCACCCCGATTTTGAAACATTTTTTATTGCTGCTCCGCTTCTATTGGTCTTAGCGCGATGATATATAGCCTATAGCCTTCCTCGATAAATGGGCTATCCAACACTGAAAGAATTTTTCAAATCAGACCAGTAGTTTCTGAGATTAGCGCGTTTAAACAAACATACAAATAGTTCAGCTTTATATATTAGTATAAGATAAGTGTGCGAAATTTCATACTCCTCCGTCCGCGCAATTTTCGTAAAAAGGGATTATTTTATATATATTTATCATTTTTATTTGGAATCGTATTCTATTCCAAATAAAAATGAACTAGAATCCTAAGAATATCAGAGAGACACAAGTCATTACAAAATACATTAATTTATATCACTATAAGACACTGCCGTACGCAAAGATCTTAAAGGGCATTAATAAATTTCAATTAACTTCTAATTCAAAAAATTACATATTCGTCACATTTTATTGTAATTAATGCATATAATACGCAAGTGTATTGTTCTACAAATGGTTCCGGTAAGTTTCTAACATTATAAAGTATAAATGATACGCGAGTAACCTAGTTTCGTTTTAGAAATATACATCGGAAGCTAATTTGCTAATAACGTTACATAATAACAGCTAATATATTATAACAGTTAAAACAAAAACATTATTATAAACGACATAATAAATCTTCTCGCTCGAAATCGGCATTATAAAATAAGTTAGTCAACATACTTTTTATTCAACACGACCGACTAAATTATTATATCACGTCGATATTGAACCTGATTTCCGGCATTAAACGGACAGCAAAAACTGGCCTTATTTACAAAAAATTAGTTTTATGTACATGCACAGGGGACACTATACCATTGTTTTTATAATCACTCTTATCGTCCAGGTTGTGCGTTCTCTGTAATGAGCTACCTATTGCTATAAGACAGGCCAAATCCTTACTATGATTTAAAAATCAATATCAAAAACATTACTTTTATACTGTATATATTAATTCCTAATCATATATTGTCATATGTATATACATATACATATAGCTATGTTGTTTCTGTACTTATATGCACTGTATAATTATACATACATACATAACTTCACGCCAGTTCCCTTGCGGGGTAGGCACGAACAACAGAGTGCCATTTAGGCTTATTCTTACACACCTCACTTGCCTCTTTGACATTCATAACTCTTGTCAAGCAAGCTCGTCTATTCTTAAGGCTCCTGATATCACCTTCTGCTAGTACACGATCAATTTGATCATGGAAGGTGTGTCGTGGCCTTCCACGACTTCTGCATCCATCCATTGTATAATTATCATTATCATTTATCATTATTTATAAACTGCACCACCGTTAGTATTAAAAATCTATCAATCCCTACCAAGGATTGCCTGAAAGAGTTTTTTTTTATGTTTAAGGCTTGGCAACTAGGCCTTTAAGCCAGGCGCCGTTGTATTGTAACGCTACAATCGACGTCTTTCAACGAAGTTCTTGTGAAAACTCGAAAGGCCACTTTTGGCTATATAGTTTCACATTTCTCGAAAAAACACATAATTACTACTCAAAAACTATCAAACATCCTACAACTATTGTTCGTTTTAGAGTAATTTAAAACTGCACAGCACAACGTCTTCTTTCAGTTCCCGCCAAAAACTCCAGGAAAATTGTATTCTTTCTCCGTTCCTGCACGGATAGAAATTGTTAATTAAACGCGGACCATGAATATGGATACATTTGCATGTGCAAAAGTGGACTCATGGGATTGAAAGAAGTAATTCTTGATATGACATTATATAACATTGATGCTGTAAAGCATGAATAATTGACCAACCTTCGTCGTCGCAATTAGGTATATCGAATGAATGCATAGGTCTCGTTCACACAAACACTTACACACTTTAATTGTTTTATTCAAGTACACACATACATTAAATACGTTTTTGCTCAGTTTCGCTGTTAAATAATTGTTCCCACGGTTCACGAGATGTCATCTAAGATTTGAAGTACCTCTTCTTAATAAGTGACTTTGTGAGTAGCTTCCAGCCTTCTTTGAGTTGATTTCTAATTAAATTAATCTATCTACATATCTATATATATAAAAAGCAATTGCTGTTCGTTAGTCTCGCTAAAACTCGAGAATGGCTACACTGATTTGGCTAATTCTGGTTTTGAATTAATTGTGCAAATCCAGGGAAGGTTTAAAAGTTGAGTAAATATGAAAAAACTGCTCGGAATGTATTAAAAAGAACAATTTCGCTTTCGCTAAAAACTATTCCTACCTGTCAAACATTTGATGTTATTTCTAAACGACGGGATCGTTTAGAAATCAATTAAATTTAAAAGTAGTTCAGAAATCAAATTAAATTTCAAAGTGAAGTTTTTTTTTCATTATTTTGGTTTTGAATGTCGAACGTTTGATGTTCGTCCCGTCGTTCAGAAATCAACGTTTTTTATTTATTGATTCTGAGGCGGTGCGAAATTTGCCGGGTCAGCTAGTCTGTAATACAATAACGATATTGGGGATGTGAAGTCTATACAATGATAAATTTAAAAATGAGTAAAAACTCAGGGAGGCATATTCGGACCAGCAGTTTTCCAAAATGCAGTTTATAGAATTATTACACATACATAATATATATGTTAAACATAATACTAAATATATAAACATAAATGTGTCTGGATCTATTTATGTATTAAATTTATAAATTAGAGTTAGTATGTATATTTAAATTGTACAGTCCTATCTTTTTTCTGCTCCACCTACATAGCCAGATTAGTTAAGAATTTTTTTAAGCTAGGTTGCCTGGAAGAGATCGCTTTTAGCGATAAGGCCGCCTGTTGTTTTGCCAAGAATATTGTAGTTATGTATTTTTTGTTTATTTTGGTGAGCAATAAAGTGTTATCACATACAACGATCAACTCTGCACACCTTGTAACAACCAGACCAGAATACACGTTGAAAATATAGTGTCAGAAATTTACTCTACTTGAAATAGAACTGTTTAGTTTCTCGAAAGAAAGAAAAAACATTAAAAATAAAAAAATTAACATCTATAACCCGATTCCAGCGCCACCTACCAGGTCTAATTGTGAATATAAACCATCCCCGGATACACTCAAACACTAATTTCTAACACCTTGGGTTACATTATTGAAGTTTTAGTAGGCGTTCCTAATTTTTTCTAGTAATAAATATAGCCTATATTACTCTGGGATAATGTAGCATTCTAATGGTGAAAGAATTTTTTAAATCGGTCCAGTAGTTTTTGAGTTTATTTATTACAAACATACAAAAATATAAATCATTCCTCTTTATAATATTTATTAGTGTAGATGAAATCTAGTGACCCAAACGCGCCAAAATTACACTACTAGATTACAATGATAAATATCATAAGTTTAACAATAAGAATATATCAAGATTAAGTAATACCAGGCTACGTTATCACGCGTCTGATCAGTGCAACTCGCTTTGCAATTTTACAATTATTATAACCAGCCTTGAATTTACAGCGCTGTGTCATTCAGAGGTTTTGTAAGATACCTACCTATACAAGATTTTAAGAAACTTTGTATATTGATGAATATAAAATATCAACTACTGACCCCTGGTTTGTAAATTGAGGGCTGCTCTATAGATACGACATATATGTCTCTCTGTTTTCCCAATTATTTAGCTTATGGACTTTTGTAACACAAAAGTACTACCAATGTGCTGCCGCTTTCTAAAGGGAGCCTGGCCACTAATGCCGGAACAAAACTCAAGGTTATTATGGCGGCATACTCTAGATCAGAGGTGTTCTTCGGTGGATGTGTGGAGTCACGCGGAAGGATCGCGTCAGGAACTCCCGCATCCGCGGCAGTCTTCACGTCCGTGACATAGAAGACTGGTACGGCCACGTTTTACGGAAACCGGCTAGTTGCGCAGGGAACAAATGTCGCCATGTCGCCTCCTCCAAGTCCCGGTCGAAGAGGAAGGCCCAAGATGTTGGCTTGACGTTGTGTAAAACGATATGCGTATCAATGGTCTCAATACAAGGGATGCCGAAGATCACGCGAAGTGGAGAAGAAAAGGTAAGAAAGCGGACCCTGCGCATCAAGTGATCGCATCGAACGTAACCGGGATTTAACGGCCGGATGATGATGATAATGACTCTAGATCTACCACCTAGCTGTGGGTTGGTTTGTTGCCTCTAACGACAGACCTTCCGGCCGTAGGAAACTGTATTCTTTCTCCATTCCTGGACGGATTATCAGTGCGTCTAGAAAATCTTTCGTCGTATAACAAGCCTTCTCGCGCTTTTGCTTTAATATTCTTTTAACTTGTTCACTGAAGGTTCTTGAACGTTTTCTTGGATTTTGTGGAAGAGTTTTGCCACACGAAACTATTGTAAAGTTTATGTTGCCTACACCTGGGGGTTTACATTTTATCTTTATGTCTCTTATTTTTATAATGTACACGACGTAATCTGAGAAAATCCGAAAATTTTCTCTTAACATATAGAAAATTTTACAAGTACACTGCTGCTTATCTCGATGTGCAGGTTGCATCACGATGTTTTCCTTCACCATTGTTAGCACGTGGTAATTGTAACAATATGCGTATTAGGTCAGAAAACTGCGTAGGTGGTTTAAGCGTTCTGGCCAGGATCGTACCCGCGCCCTTTGAGTATGGGACACATGCGCTAGCTTTTTTATTTTTTTATTGCAGGAGTTCAGCAAACAGACAGACGGCCCACTTGATGGAAAGCGGTTACCATCGCCTATGGATATTTGCAACACCAAAGGTGCTACAAATGTGCTGCTGCTCTCTTAAGGGAGACTGGAACCTGGTCACTAATGCCGGAACACAGCTCAAGGTTGTTATGGCGACATACTTTAGACCAGGGGTGGTAGCCATCTAGTCGGGCAAATGCCCTACCACCTGGCTGTGGGTTGTTTTGTCGCCTCTTACGACAGGCCCTCCGGTCGCAGGAAATTGTATTCTTTCTCCGTTCCTGCACGGATAAAAATGTTGCTCCCATTTTGTATTCTAGACAAGCTACCACGGCAAAATGTCTAATACTGTATTTGTATCTACTCTAATCACGTACGCACATGTCTCGGTCTGTCCGTTCACACATTGACGTATTTATTTCCTGTACATATATAATTTCACTTTCCGCTGCGCGCGCGCATTCGCTTTCGTCGAGTTTTCACTTTCGACGCTCGTAATGTCGTCGCCCGTCATTTTGCATGTGTCATTGGTGTTAGATTATTCATATATATATAGTGGACTTATTAATACGTTTTTATTAGCTTCATGCAAAAGTGGATGGATGCAGAAGTCGTGGAAGGCCACGACACACCTTCCATGATGAAATTGATCGTGTACTAGCAGAAGGTGATGTCAGGAGCCTTAAGAACAGACGAGCTTGCATGACAAGAGTTATGAATGTCAAAGAGGCAAGTGAGGTGTGTAAGAATAAGCCTAAATGGCACTCTGTTGTTCGTGCCTACCCCGCAAGGGAACTGGCGTGAAGTTATGTATGTATGTATGTATGTATTAGCTTCATACGTATGTTAGTATGTAACGGAATCTTTCAAGTTAAATTTGATCGACTTCCCGGTTTCCGATTGAGCTGAAATTTTGCACGTATGTGTATATCGCGTGACAATGCAATAATATGATACCATGGAGCTGATCTGATGATGGAGTCGGAAGGTGGCCATAGGAACTCCTGTACTACACAAGACAGACCCGTCGTGTTTGGACTCGTTTTACTTGTCTTAGCTAGCACTCTGCTGCTATATGATATGCAGGATCTCAAAAGCTTGTATTTAAAAACCTTTTTAAAAAAAGCTTATTTTTACATAACGTTTGATTTTATCATAAGAGTGTATTTAATTCTTTTTTCAAAGTTTACACGGAGAAGGGAATTAAATCACTAAAAAATTAAAAATAAATAATAGTTTAAGAAAACTAAAAAATACGCTTTTTAGAAAATCCAACTAAAAAATAGAAAATAAATGTTCTTTCTTATAAATAAAAATCAATTACCGTTCGTTAGTCTGGCTAAAATTTAAAAACGGCTTGACCGATTTTGATGAAACTTTGTGTGCGTGTTTGAGTGGATCCCTGGATGGTTTAGAGATTCACAATTAGAACCAGTAGTTGGCGCTGCGATCGGGTTCAAGATTTTTATTTTATCAGGGGAGGAAACCGTCGGACGTGCTTACTAGTGTCTTGATAACCTTTTACGTTCCGTCTGACTGTTTATCCTTGTCTTTGTGCTTGACGTCCTCTGTTGTTGAGGGGCCTAAGCTTTTGCCAGCCGAGCTCATTGAAACACAAAGGCTTCGGGTTCGATTCCTGGCGTGGCAAATGTCTATAGCAAACTTTGCGTTATTTATTTATTTATTATGGCCTGAGATCGATCACAGAGTGGTTCGTTATATATTACCCATAGTACAAGCGTAACTTGCTTAGTTGGAGTATATAAAATATATGTGTTAGTTTTCTTGGAGCTACTGGACCTATTTAGATGAAATTTAGTAAGAATCATTACATTAATACGTGAAGCTGTTGAAATATGACAATGTTTGTGAACGTAAGCCCAAGTGTCAAACTCGAGTGACATTATCTGTCAATTGTAATACACTCACTTCCTTTCAATAAATGCAGTCGATAGCTCTCATATCGTTTTTCATTTCAATAACTAGGCTGTATTTAGTTACTTACTTTAAAATAAAGTTAATAGAAGCAAAAACTTCGTACCCCTTTTTACGAAAATTGCGCGGTCGGAGGAGTATAAAATTTCACACACTTATAGTTTGTATAAAAAAGGAGTGCAGAATGCTAATATTTTTCTTTAATTATGCATAAAAATACATTAAATAAATAATTACACACACTACCATGTATTTGACACACACACGCATATGTACTCTTTTATTCATTGTTAAAGTCAAATTAACAGTGTAGCCTTGGCGAAATCTGTGATTATACAAGTAGTCTTTGATAACAGAACCTATTATAATGTTCAAACTTATAATTTAAATTAATTATTTTCGAATTTCGACCACTAGTATAATTTTAATCTATATTCCTCAAGATAATCATTTTATTTTTAGGATATAATTTACTTTATGGTCTTATTTATTATTATTTGTGAATATTTAATTGAAAATGCGATTAAATTTGAAAGTATTTCTATCAAATGTTCATACTGTACATGATTGTATGCAAATCGAGAAAAAAGCAAATAACAACGATGGTTGCCATATAACCATATAACCAAATAACCAAATATGATGTAACTGAAGGTTACATTTCTTACTAGCTTCTGTCCACGACGTCGTTCGCGTGGAATAGTTAAAAAAAGCCCCCGATTTTAAAACATTCTTCATTTGTGCTCCGCTCCTATTGGTCTTAGCGTGATGATATATAGCCTATAGCCTTCCTCGATAAAGGGGCTATCTAACATTGACAGAATTTTTCAAATCAGACCCGTAGTTCCTGAGATTAGCGCGTTCAAACAAACAAACTCTTCAGCTTTATATATTACCGCTCCCCTATTTTAAAACCTAGCAAGTGTTTCCCACTGAATTCGGCAACAGCACAAAAAATGCTATAAACTTCAAAAAAGTGCCATTTCAAAAGTGTTTATTAAACTTATTGAGAATAATACTATAATTTCACTTAGTTTTCATATTTTTTGGACAAAACAATACATCAAAAAATGCATGGCAAGACAATAAGACACAAACTTTCATTTTAAAACAATGTCGTTTGCTAGGTTTTGAAATTGTACAGCTGATTAGTATAAAAAGTATAAGATTATTATCACTATGCATAAGCTAAGGGGTCATCCATAAAATTCATGATTTTTGACCCGTCCTTGACACAGCTGGTCACATTCGCGAGATTCCTCCCTAACTCCTCAGTCACTTGTATGGAGCTTATGTCAAATTTTAACCGATAGTAGCAGTAGGCAAATGAAAGGTCGGTCAAATCTAAGAACCGGGCCAGGCTTAAATGAATATTTGAACTGGCAACTGATTTTTTTACAAAGTAATGCGGGTAGATTTTTACAGGATATTTTCAATGAAACTTGACATCAGTAATTTTATTGGTAGGTAAGGTTACCTTAACTTGTATCTGAGTTATAGAATACTTGAAATTGGACTATTTTTTTAGTCAAATGACCAAAACCTTGAACATATATCATCACATCTATAACATAATATAGCTAAAACACTTGCCATGTTTAAAAAATCTGTAAAAACCATTACCTTAGTTTATAATATATTATATATTTTTCTATTCATCTTTCTTAACTTAGCTGTTTACTGTCCACATTGTAACTGTTCTTCCTTTTTTAATTTACTTGTTTTTAATTTAATTATACATACATACATACATAACTTCACGCCAGTTCCCTTGCGGGGTAGGCACGAACAACAGAGCGCCATTTAGGCCCATTCTTACACACCTCACTTGCTTCTTTGACATTCATAACTCTTGTCATGCATACTCGTCTGTTCTGAAGGCTCCTGACATCACCCTCCGCTAGTACACGATCAAATTGATCATGGAAGGTGTGTCGTGGCCTTCCACGACTTCTGCATCCATCCACTTTTGCATTGTATATCTGTTTAGTCATTCTTTCATCGTGCATTCTTTCCACATGCCCGAACCACCGGAGCATTCCTTTCCTTACCTTCACCCCGACACTCTCTTTCAGACCAATTTAATTATACCTAGACATAAATTGTTGAAAGTATCCTCTCAGGCAGGTAGCCTGGAAGAGATCGCTTTAAGCGATAAGGCCGCCTTTTGTTTTGTGGTAAAACATTGTAATTATTGATTCTGTAACTGTTTATTTTGGTGAACAATAAAGTGTTATTTATTCTATAATATAATAACCCATTAATGTATGTAGTCCAATAGACATTTAGTCTACATTTTTTATAACATGAAAATTATTCAATTTATTACTTGATGCACACCATCATCTGAGATTTCATCATAATTTTAATGAAAATGAAAGTTAATTAATAATGGTTTTTGTTTTATATCAAATCAAATAAGACCAAATATAGACCTACATAAAATATACCTGTAATAGATGTAAGAATAAGAATAAAAATGGAAAATCGATATATACAATTAAATGCATACATAAAAATATGTAAGAATTATAAAATAGAAGAAATTAAAAATATATAGGTGTTGAAAAATAAGACGAGATTTTAAAAATATACAATAAACCCGAAAAAAGAATTACCCTGAAGAGATATGAGCTCAAAAACCCTTAAAAATAGCATATCAGAATATATAGACACATAGTCCATTGCCTTGCAGGTAATATCCTTTGATTTTAAATATTGGCAAAATAATTGTAATCTTTGTTACCTGTCCAAAGTGGACGAAGTCCCGGACAAATGCTAGTCTAAACCCACCAGAGAGAGGTAAAAAATATATAGACCAAAGTCAATAGGACCGACCAGAAAGTGCAGCGGGCGGGTTAACGACCCACACTGCGTTATCCTTTCAAAGCTCAAGCCGAGGGCAAATGTAGGCTGTATTTAGGTCTCAACATGATTATAATATATTTAAGATTTAAAGTTGGGTATTAAGGTATATTAAGAGTTGGGTATGGAAGAGAGAGCATGAAATTAGAGTAAACGCGATCGAGATGCGAGCACTGCGCAAAATCTGCGGAGTGACGCTCGCGGACCGCGATCATAATACCGAAGTAAGAAAGAGAGTTGGTCTGAAAGAGAGTGTCGGGGTGAAGGTAAGGAAAGGAATGCTCCGGTGGTACGGACATGTGGAAAGAATGCATAATGAAAGAATGACTAAACAGATATACAATGCAAAAGTGGATGGATGCAGAAGTCGTGGAAGGCGACACACCTTCCACGATCAAATTGATCGTGTACTAGCAGAAGGTGATGTCAGGAGACTTAAGAACAGACGAGCGTGCATGACAAGAGTTATGAATGTCAAAGAAGCAAGTGAGGTGTGTAAGAATAAGCCTGAATGGCGCTCTGTTGTTCGTGCCTACCCCGCAAGGGAACTGTCGTGAAGTTATGTATGTATGTATGTAAGATTTAAATTAAGTCCAAATTTTATTATTTATAAATTATTAAAATTTAAATTATATTTCAAAACCCACGTGTCACACATTTTTTTCTAAACCATCCTAAGTCTGGAAGAAATTGTTTTCAGTAATAAGACCGCCTATTGTTTTCTGTACTTAAGCTTCTTGCACCGTATCTTAATGTTACGCAATAAAGTATATTCTATTCTATTCTGTTCTAAGTCTCCAGAATTTGTGTGTCTCGCTAGATTTCTTTATCCAGGACTTCTTAATCTTATACTAATATATAAAGCTGAAGAGTTTGTTTGTTTGAACGCGCTAATCTCAAGAACTACTGGTCTGATTTGAAAAATTGTTCAGTGTTAGATAGCCCATTTATCGAGGAAGGCTATAGGCTATATCATCACGCTAAGACCAATAGGAGCAGAGCACCATTGAAGAATGTTTCAAAATCGGGAGGTTTTTTTTAACTATTCCACGCGGACGAAGTCGTGGGCAGAAGCTAGTTAAACAATATAGGTTCGAGACCTGTAAGACAGCATGCATAAGTTACACAGTTTTTCAACATAAAGTGCTTAACTGCATAATATCAGCCCATAAATGTTCCACTGCTGGGCTCGGGCCTCCAATTATAGGGGGAATGGACTGTATACCCACTACGCTGTCCAAGACGGCTTGGCAGGTTGCGTCACGACTTTTCCTTCGCCGTTCTTAGCACGTGGTAATTGTAACAATATGCACATTAGATCAGAAAACTGACTAAGTGATGCATGCGTTCCGGCCAGGATCGAACCCGCGCCCTTTGAGTTTGGGACGCGTACGCTAGCCATTACGCTACCACGACTTAACACGACGCATAACCCTATAATTTCAAATAATGCATATTTCAGTCTCAACCAGGTATGGAACGCAACGGCTCTCACCATCTATGTAGCCAGTTACTATCAGAGTGACCGTCTGTGTTGCCTACAAGCAAACAAGAATACCGTTGCAAATACCACGTTCTGACTGTATAGGAAAACATGAGAAACCTTGAGATCAAGATTACCGTAGTGTGAAACGTACTAATACATCTTAAATAAACGTGTCATATATACCATCAATTACCCAAAAGTTTAGTGGACTGAATTATGTATTATAGGAAGATTGAATAAAAAGTCGTCACGACAGATTAAGTAGTATAAGAGAAAAATAACTTTAAGCAACTATATATTAAAAAAAAAAACAAAAGCAAAAAGAAACAGGAAAAAACCACTTCCGTATGGAAAATAGTCTGAGCTTAAAATTAATTGATTTAAAAAAAACTAATTTGAATAAATCAGTCAACCGCCAAGTTTTAATTATAACTAGACTTTATAGTTCAAAAACAGTGTTTTAATTGGGGTTATATTTAACTTTCAATTCCATTTTAATAGATTAAACTACCGAGAACGGTTTGTATGTAAATGCCTACTTTCTTTGGGTAGGTTTCCGATATCTCATAAAGTTTGATATTACTTGTATGTAGCGGTCGGTAAGATATAGGAACCGGCCATTAATGTACCAATCAAAAGCTTTATAAAACTGTAAGTTCTTACAATAGAAAAGTAATGCAATTATTTGATTAAATTATCGTTAAAATATGATAATGTTTATTACAATAATTCACGAAAATATCACTAGAATCCATCGCTCGAAAACTAGTGAAATAATATAAACTCAAAAGTTAAAACCCTTCAATGATTGATGTCTAGAAAAATTCATGCCAATTTTCATTCAAGTTATCTGAAAACCGATCAAAATCCCATTAAAATACAAACAAACAACGTAAACTTTCAAATTGGCTTGAACTTTTCAATGATCAACCGTTATGTTTCACAACACAATATCACATGCAAAGAAATGTGGTTTTTGAACCACCTCGTTATAAAAAGCACAGATTAATTAAAACACTTATGTATCCGAACACTCTTTTTTAAATCGGGTCCATTCTAAAACCACAATTCTTTTTTTAAATTTGACATTTGACACTTACGTAAATTTTAGGCGCCATTTTAAAGTAACTGTCACTTCACTCGCGAGACATACACTTGCGCGGGAATAACGCGCGGCGAATGGTGGCGTATCCTCGGACACAGCTTTATAACCTCCCCACCAAAGGTTTAATATTAATTACATTTTCACTTCGCCCGATAGCCGATCGATCTGGATCATATGCTTCCTACTCCTATTGATTCGGGCGACAGTCATCTCATGGAAGAATTATCACTTAATATATGACATGACCCTCTATAATTCTAGGACAAATCTATAATAGTATAAAATACTAACCATGCCGTGCCTGTATATTTAAGCTATTAAAAAAAACAACTGGAATAGACTATATAAACGTTGTAGAACACGGTGCATTTTTTTTGAGATTTTGTCTGTTTGTCTATTAATCTATTTATCGGTTTGTCTGTTTGTTCGGGACTCACGTCAAAGCTACGAGGCCGATTTCGAAGCGGTTTGCGCTGGTCGACAGAAAATTCCTAGATTTAAAATCCTCCTAAATTAGAATTTCTCTGGGAATAATTTAAAATGGCCAGATTGAGAAAAAAAATCGAATTTAAATGCGATCACTGATCGATAGTAAATTTTATGTATTAAAATGTTTGATACTTTTTAACCTGAGAATTCCGCGGGAATTTTCCCGGGGGCGTTTCGAAGTTATTCGGGTGCATAAAAACTGGCTTATAACTGGATTACTGGATCCCGGGAATTTCAAACGTGGACGAAGCTGCAGGCATATCCTAGTAATAATTAATAAAAACAGTAAAAATTTAAAATAAGAATAAGTTCCAAATGTTGCCGAGAGACTGCTTGGCAGTTTAGCATAGACAAATTTGTTTAAATATTTTTATTGGATACTTAATATTTATTTATTTATTTATTCGATTCAAAGATAAGTAACAAATTTAGAATTACAACATGAAAGACTACAAATTTGAAATATTAAAAACTGAATTTTTATTTGTGATTCGACTAGCTCCAAAACTATTGTAGTATTAACTGTATTTTTGGAGCTAATCTTAATATATATAAATCTCGTGTCACAATGTTTGTCCTCAATGGACTCCTAAACTACTTGACCGATTTTAATCAAATTTGCACACCGTGTGCAGTTTGATCCGACTTGAAAGATAGGATAGTTTACATTTGGATCCGGTAGGTGGCGCTGCAATCGGGTTCTAAATTTTATTTCTTCAGGGCAGAACAACGTCTGCCGGGACAGCTAGTGTTCTATATATCTCTATGCTTCTATAATGACGATGATTTAATTGCTTTATGTTTGGAACTTAATAGCTATTAAAGCCTTATAATTTTTTATTTCTTCTTTAAATTAATTATATTATAGTTTACTCAAACTACAAAATATCAAATTGCATTGTAGTGTTTGCCTATAAGTGATTACTGCGTTTGTCATGTCTAAAGCAATGTATACATCCTTTGTATTAGTGCTAGTAATTCTATTCTATTTTTGTTCTAAGTGGCATAGGCATTTTGCCAATGACACATAGAGAGTAAAGTGACAGCTGAAAGAAAATTTATAGAAAAAAGGGTTTAATCGGTATTCAATAGCAAAGACCTTCTGTCATCCTGTGGACAAAACAAACATATATTATGTTAGACTATCTACACTATAAATAAATGTTATTATGCATTAAAAAATTATATAAAGTATAAACATAAAGAGAGTAGACAGAGTTTAGACTGACAGGGCGGGGGAATCTCGTATTAAGATATCGTAGAGCGGGGTTTTAATTTTATTGCAAAGGAAGAAAATATGCTCCAACGTCCCTTCAGCTAATCCACATTCACAAAGGGAGTGGTCACAGAGGGAGTGGTGGTGGAAAAAATAAACAAATATCTATTTATATAGAAAAATAAGTTAATTAACAAACAAAAGTCCCAATTGAACACAGTCATTATGTCAGTTATAGCAGGGGCCTAAAATAAAAAACGTCAATAAAATTACTATGAAGGTAAAATAAATGCATTTGATGACGAATTTATTACAAGTCCAATTTGTTATAATGTATTTATTTTTCACAAATATGGCCATTACAAGTCAGTCAGTCAGTCAAAGGAAATCCGGTATCTAGCTTGACCTTCAAAGTAACTTTATTATAACACTTGTAAGTTCATGTTTGTTATAAGTAACGACATATATAGATAACAACATACATACATACATACATACATACATACATACATACATACATACATAACTTCACGCCAGTTCCCTTGCGGGGTAGGCACGAACAACAGAGTGCCATTTAGGCTCATTCTTACACACCTCACTTGCCTCTTTGACATTCATAACTCTTGTCATGCAAGCTCGTCTGTTCTTAAGGCTCCTGACATAGATAACAACATATATGAAAATGTGTCAAATCTTACATTTTATTATGTCTTTGTTTTACTGAGTATGCACTATTTGCTACATACAACTCCATTAATTCTTTGAAAAATAAATGTGTAACGTACTTTTGCATAAAATATTTAAAAAATAAAAGAGTTTGCATTTAACACGTTTCGAAGCGGTGTACATAGAATAGGAGGTTTTACTATTGTTACAACTCAGGTCCCGACAAAAACAAAATCCACCTGCATATCTGAAACAAAACATATTTATTACCCGTCTGCATTTGAACTCATAACTAATTAACATTGAAACTATTGTAATTCTTTTATGATCGTCTTCTTTTATTGTACTCTTTTATAGCGGTTTGTGGCCGAGTGATTAGCCAGGCGCGGCGGATTAAGTCGACTTAGATACGGGCACATTGCATTTGTGCAGTATAAAACGATGACCTGATGGAAGGGGAGGCAGTCGAGCGAGAACCACGAACGAAACGAGACGTGTGAACTACTATCGGGAATATAATAAGTGACGGACTTTGCGCGTTTTATTAAATTACGACCTTCTGTATTACGTTTGGACTTGTGGTGTTCGGTTATATTTGTACCTGTGTTATACGTGTTTGTATAGTTCTAATAAACCCTATAGTAATTCTAACGGCATTTTAATTCGAGTCTCGCGACTCTTAACACTATTAAAAAGTCTTCTCCAGTGAAACTTAATTTGAATAAAAAGTTTACATTTTCCCTAACATTATCCCAAGTGCAGCAGGGGCATTAAAGTTACATAAGGTTTGTCTTGCTCACCGTAGAAATGTTTTTATTTAAATTAATACGCTCTTTCTGTCTCTTGTTGGATCAGAGATTGTTTATTTATCTTTCTTATTTATATCTTTGGCATGTTTTCTTAACCATTTTACTACTATTAAGCCCGGTTTCCACCGCGAAAGAATAAAATGGCTAAGCGGAGTGGACTTTGTTTTCACAAAAGGTTTGCGTTTCCACCAAGTCTGATTCCTACCGCAAAAGAGAAATAAAACAAAAGAATGAGCTAAGCGAGTCGTTTGCAAACTAGTTGGTGAGACGTTTAGGGAAACGTGAAGCTTACTTGGGAACGCTCCCGAATCTCAAACAACGGTTTCAAATAAAAAGACGTGGCTTCTAAATCTGGTCGAGAAGACTGTACCATTGTATTCGGACGTAATGCGAATTGTGCATACTGTTACAATTATCACGTGCTGACGCTGACGGTGAACACAAACATCGTGATTAAACCTGCACGTCGAGATATACAGTGCGTTCCCTTAGTAGCTCACGACGCCCAAAATGCTCAGTTAGCCGTTCCACTAGGCGACCGCGGTCGTTGTGGTCGTGGCGGAAACCTCACTAATGACGTCATCGTTTTCAATCACACAACACTCACAACGATCCATGTCAATAGGTGGGTTGAATAGCCATTCCACTTGGGTTTACAATAACGCCAGCAAGCTAGTAGAACGGGATAAATCGCGGTCGTGAACGTGATCGTTGTGAGTCCTTAATGGAACGTAGCCATAATAACCGATGTGTCAAACACTCCAATCCGCCTTAGGGCTATCATGCAATATCATAGAAATATGATCATAGAAGTATCAGTCATTTTTATATGAAGAACCTATGACAGTGTAATAACTACATATATTATGTATAATTCATATTCTCTATGATCATAGTCAAGGGATCCTATTTGACAGCAAGCGTACAAATATGATCATATCATCCGTCTAACCTCAAAACTGTCGACTGGAATGTCTCTTTATCTTGCAATCTAAGTTCTTGCAGCAAGGTGTTATGGACCCCTCTGTCTGATCGCCTTGCTACCTATGATCTAACCCAAATACGTCTTTTATTATTGGTTGTCTTCTTTATCGTCTTTATCTTATAGCAACGGAAAGAATGGGTACATCACTAGTATGCATCTTGATACTATCTCCTCAGTAGTTTGTGATCTTGATAAAGTATGACGTTTATATGATCATAAGTGTGATATGTAAAAATGACGAACAGCATCATATAAATATGATCATAGAATTTGACAGATATGAGATCATATTTATATGATAAACATATGATAGTGTAATAAGGCCCTTAGACAAGCGTGGAGTGTACACTGTTCGTCCCCTTTCCATCTAAAAATTCAAGCTCAGCAGTTGGACATCATGGGCTGTACTTATAAGTATGGATTTAGACCAGCATAGTGCTGCGTAGTACACTACTTCCTAAACCCTAAATAACCTCATCCGTAAAGTACAGCATAATATCCTACGAACTGTAAAAACTGTCCTAGATTCATTTTAAATATTAACTGTTACGACTTCAGAATTTAATTGTTTTAATGTGTAATATAAACTAAAATTAATTATGTAATTATGTAATAAGTATAGCATCATATTGCCTTTTCACATACTAACCGTAACAGAGTATTTATTATTTATATAAAATGTTACATAAATAAAGTCATTAAAACATAATTTACAGTAAGAGTAGACCACCTTGTCATGAATTTTTATAATTAATCTGCGTTACAATAAAACCATCTCAAGGTGGCTAATTTACGGATTAAGAAAAAAAAAATACAGTAGGTAACACAATGACGCAATTGTGAAATATTTTGCTCTCGTTGACTTCGCACGATATATACATTAAACCATTGCAATATCATTTTAACAACTCACTGCTAGGTTCGGGTTTATCGTATTTAGAGAACTGGATAGTGTATATTATTAAACCAAACCAGTTAAATGTTAAAGAGAAACGTGATTAAAATGGTAAAATTTTTAAGTACTTTATACTTATTCCTCTTTCAGAAAAAAGTTACTACATGTCACAAGGAAATAACGCTAGAATCGTATCAAGTGTACCCGTGCAGGAACGGAGAAAGAATACAATTTCCTGCGGCCGGGCGGCCTGTCGTAAGAGGCGACCAAACAACCTACAACCAGGTGGTAGGGCATTTGCCCGACTGGATGGCTACCACCCTTGGTCTAAAGTATGTCGCCATAACAACCTTGAGTTGTGTTCCGGCATTAGTGCCCAGATTCCAGTCTCCCTTAAGAGAGCAGCAGCGCATTTGTAGCACCTTTGGTGTTGCAAATGTCCATAGGCGATGGTAACCGCTTTCCATCAAGTCTGCTAAACTCCTGCAATAAAAAAATAATAAAAAAATGAAGATCTCTCCCTATTCCTATGAAAACAAATGTGTTGTTATATATTGTATCCTGCGGAGGAAGAGAGACATACACCTATTTTTATCTCAAAAAACATTATTCAAGGAGATTGGTTTGTATGGTCAATCTATTTTTCAAATTAAGGCAAATAAATTAAATAAGCTCCAGCTTTTGGGAAGAAGTAAAGAAATTATGTAAAAAGAAACGTATTTCAGCGGTTTGGTCAAAATAATCCCTGTTTGGAATAGACTAGAAGATTATAATTATGAGATGGTGTTAAAATTTGGTGCCCGACATTTTTATTTCATTAAAAATATTATAACAATAGCTAGATGTGTTATTTATCATAGTTCAAAAACAATGATCATATAAAAGACGTTAAAACACTTTTGCTCTCATATTATTTTTAAAATATCATGATGAAATATGTAATTATAATTATTGTTAAAACAGTGACTTGCTACACTCGTAAAAAATCTACGGGCCTTCAGTGTTTTGTAATAAGACGATAAAGTGTCAGTTGATATGACTGTCAGACTATCCTATTCCAGATTCCTGTATAAAAAAAATGTACAATAATAACATACAGCCGCAGTCCATTGTTTCTGAAAAAATATGACTCTCTTTACAAAATACGTGAATCGTAAAACTGGAACGTTACCGTCAATAAACCGGTAATTATAAAAAGTCAACAATTTTAAATACACAACTAATTATAACACGACAAGTCTGTTACACTAGCCACTTTTAACTATCCTAGCGTGCAAGTTCATTTCTAATTTACAATTACAAGAATGTTATTACCTAACTTATTCGTAATCGATAATCGGTAAAGTAACGTGTAATAGTTACAACACTATTACGAGTAAAGGAAATTTGGAGTTTTCGTAGGAAAACATTGTGTGAATGCAGAACCGGTTTTTTTGCCGGGAACTACGAGGTTTACGTTTTACTGTGCATTTTTATTTTTTAAACTTATATACGATATTATTCAGTGTATTTTCTTAAGATTTTTTAACGCTTAAATTAGATAAGGCTCCCATAGAGTAAATAATGACCAGAAACAAAAATTAAAACTAAACAATTTTTTTTTTTTATGGCTATTGCTGCTAGGGCGATGTTGCCAATGTCAAGTAGTGAAAGAATCACTTATGTCGATTTAACGACAGCAAAGAAATATAATAAAGATTTGATCAATCTGAAATGTTACCTGAAGCAAGTACAAACACAAACATTTATCAAGACACAAACATGAACATACAATTATTATAATTTAGGTAAATATGCATAAAGGCGGAACCCGAAAATTATGCGTTTTTTTTATATACAAGATTATAATTATGGTTTGCTATGGTACAATAACGAAATTAAAATTGTCGGAAAGCCTTCATTTAGGCACATAATTAATAAACAATACAATTACCTTAGAATATACAGAGACTGCCTACTATGCTAATATTATTATTGTAAAGTAATAGGGCACGTTGCTAAACACTTATGATTTTGAGCACAAACACATAAGTTAACGTAAAAACAATCAATATCTTACTTTATTAAATTTTAAAGCACATTTTATTAGGTTAAAAACTACAAAACACTTCCCAGATAAAACCGCCATGCTACATAAAGAAAACTGCTAAAGACAAATCTTTTTGTTGTAATTTAGTTCATCAGAGTGGCAGGCAAAGGAAATAAATCCATACAGCGTTGTCTGATGTATTCTTAATAAAAAATAGGCTGTTTGGATTTATTTCCTTTGCTTGCCACTCTTTAGGTTGGGTTAGCTTCACACTAGAGCTCAAATATGCAATGCCAATGTTAGCAACACAAAAAATAGGTTGTGAGGAGCAGTTGAAGGTTGTGACCAATGAGAAGGTCAGTGGGTTAGGTTAGGTTAGCTTCAGACCAAAGCCGCAGGCAGAATCGACTTTAACCATAATTAATGGTAAGCAGTCGGTTCTGCCACTTTGCTACTTGTTAGGCAAAAACACTAAATCCATACAGCATGAATATCAATATTTTTCAATCAATCTGAAGATCATTGAATGACATGAAAGTATGGAATTTTAGATTTTTCACATTATTGTAACTAAGATAATTAATATATTTTTCTAGTTTATATATATAAATACTGACTACATGCAATACCAATGTAAGCAGAACAAAGTATAGGTGTAAGGGGTGGTCGAAGGTGTAACCAGTGACAAGGACAGTGGGTTAGGTTAGGTTATCTTTAGACCAAAGCCCACGAGCCGAGCGAGCGAAGCGAGCGAGCCGCGATAGCGGCCGGCGAGTGGCAGAACCGACTAGTTTCCATTTATTCGTTGATATTTTCAATAAAAGTTAAAGTCGGTTCTGCTACTCGCCGGCCGCTGCCGCGGCACCCTCGCTTCGCTCGCTCGGCTCGTGGGCTTTGGTCTAAAGATAACCTAACCTAACCCACTGTCCTTGCCATAACCTTCGAACACCCCTCACACCTATATATTGTTTGTCTAACATTAGTATTGTATGTTGTCGGTAATTATATATACAAACTACAAAAATATAATAATGATCTTAATCACAATAATGTGAAAAATCTAAAATCCCGTATTTTTATGTCATTCAAAGATGTTCAGTTTGATTGAATAATATTGATATTCATGCTGTACGGATTTAGTTCCTTTGCCTGACATTTAGCAAAGTGAGGTAAAAACTTTGTCTCTCAATATTATTAATCTGAGGTTTTATTTAGAAATTACAAAATGTCGTGATTTTTTAGCAATGCCGTAATATTTGATTATATAATTGTTAATTATTTTGATCATGTCATATGTGTTACATTTGCAGACTAATCCCAAAATTAAAATAATTGTGCTTTTATTATAATTAGTAGGTAAGTCATCACGCTAAAATTGAACATTATTTCTAGCGATATAATGCACGTATTTCGTACCTAATTAATTGTATTGTTTATTAATTTTTTGCCTAAATGATGGCTTACCGATGATTTCAGTGTCGTTATTGTACCATAGAAAACCATATGTAAAGTCTTTGAATACAAAAAATGCGTAATTTTCAGGTTCCGCCTTTATGCAATTTTACCATAATTTAATTTGGTTAGTATCAATAAAGTAGACTAACACAGACAAAACATCATGGGATGGGAGACATACAAGCGACAACAAATTAGTAGGGAGAGGAGTTTTAGTTTTGGTGAGTAAGGAATATAGAGGTGGGCATTTATTGTTGAGGGGACAGTTAAAAAATATATGATCCAGGGTACCTTCTTCTAAACTACAATCACAAATGGGGGAATTCTTTATCTTAAGTTTAAATAAATGTATAGGGCTGCAAGTGTGGCCAAGTCGTATGCGTATTAAAATGCTAGAGGCCCTCTTACTGAATCCTCTAAATTTAAAAAACCAGGGAATCGATGGAACAACTGGTTGCACCTTAGAATATTGGACAGATACGGATTGCCAGTCGCTCTCCCAGCTTGACTTTAATCTCCTTTTAGCACAGCACATTAAATCCCGTGAAAAATGTTGGTAAAATTTTGTGTCGCCTTCGTTAATTGCTTTCTTGGCAGCTTGGTCAGCAGCTTCATTTCCTTTTATACCTAAATGGCTAGGCACCCAAGCAAATTCTATTTTTATGTTTTTACACTGGCAGAAATGTAATAAGTTTTTAATCGTCGAAATAATTGGGTGTTTCATGCAGTTTGTAATGGGTTTTTGGGAAAGAGCATTTAGTGCGCTAAGACAGTCAGTGACAATTGTAGTAGGGGAGAGGTTGTTGTCAGCTATATACATTACTGCACTAAGTATAGCAATACATTCACCTGTGAACACTGAAGCTTCTGGAGGTAATTTGTGCATATTCGAATATTTAGTGTCAGTATGGACAAAAGCAGAGCCAATGCATTCATTGTCAGAGGATTTTGAAGCATCTGTAAAGATAAGAGTGGAATTGGGACACTTTTTCTTTATAACGCTATTAAAATTTGAGTCGGCATTCAAACAAGTTTTAGATAGATTTAAAGTGTGTGTAGTCACTTTTATGCAGATAGATTCAAAGGCAATTTTGTATAAGGGTAAAAGATTAGAGTTAAATATAGGAGCTTTAATGGTATTAAGGTAGTTCAAGCTATTTATTAAGGGAGGAGGATCTTTATGAACCCAGTAATTATTACAATGAATAAGGTTAGATAATGTTTTTAATTTGTCTAATAGGGGATGAGAGTTAAGTTGAGCAATACGAAGTAAATATCTGTCAGCCAGATATTGCCGTCTCAGACGAAGTGGGGGGTCTACGCATTCCACTTGAAGAGCGCGAATGGGAGAGGATTTCATGGCCCCAAGTACAATACGCAAAGCTTTGGATTGTACGGAATCTAGCCTAGATAATGAAGTTTTATTACAAGGTTCTAATAAGAACATATCAAAGTCGAGGTGAGTTCTAACGAAAGCATTATATAATAATTTTTGTGAGTATGGATGGGCACCCCACCACGTGCCGGAGAGAGCTCTTAACATATTTATGTTTTTTTCACACTTTTTGACTATATAATCAATATGAAATTTACTTGAGAGGCGAGAATCCAAAAACAAACCCAAAAATTTGACTTGATTATCCTGTGGAATTTTTTGACTGTTATAAATAATATCGATTGGCGGTACAACAAGAGATCTAGTAAATACGACTGCAATACTTTTAGTTGGAGACAGATCCAAGCCATGGGCGGAAAGCCATCCCCCCAAAGCAAGAAGGCATTTTTCGACCTTAGCGGCTGCAGTTATAACGCTCTTATTGGAGCTATAAATACACAAGTCGTCAGCGTACTGCAGAAGGCTACAAGACTCGTCTATTGTTGACTCAATATCATATGTGTAAATGTTAAACAATATTGGACTTAAAACAGAACCCTGCGGTAGGCCCTTCCAGATGTTTCTGCTTGCTTTGTTTTGTCCATCTAGTCTTAGCTTGATTTCTCTGTGAGCTAATAGATTACAAATAAAGAGTACTAATTTGTCAGGAATGCTCAGCTTAAACATCTTGTTTCTGAGTACCGAAATTAGTACATTATCATATGCAGCGGATATGTCAAGGAAGGCAGCAACCACTGAAGTCGAGTTTGAAAATGCAATACGGATATCGGTAAGAAGAATGCTGTGGTTATCAGTTACGCCTCTGCCCTTTCTAAAGCCATGTTGCGTTGAGGGTAAAATGCAATTTTTTTCAACAAACCAGTCAAGCCTGTTTTTGATCATATGCTCCGCGACCTTGCATAAAACGGAAGACAATGCTATAGGTCTGAACGAACTAGCCTCTTTCGGGTCTTTCCCTGGTTTTAAGATTGGAATCACTATTTGAGATTTCCATGAATGCGGAATATATCCGTTAGAAAACATGGAATTTACGATGGATAAGTAATATAGCAGTGAAGATTCACTAGCATTGACTAAAAAGGAATAAGGAATGCCGTCGTGTCCAGGTGCTGAATCAGAAAGGCCCTGAAGAATGATTTTAAGCTCTGGGAAAGAAAAAGGGATTGACAGAGGATCAGAGGACTCCGAGAGACTGTATATTATGGGGAGATCTATTAGGGTTGGGACAAAAGGGGGGGCAATTTTGTCAAGAAATTTGTCTAACCAGATCGGTTCATTAGAAGATGGAGATGGAGGAGTACTATAGCTAGATTTGAATTTTTTGATGGATTTCCACACTTTTGTGGGGTGTGTGTCAGGAGACACAGATTCACAAAATTTAAACCATCCTAAACGTTTCTTTTGGGCTAAAGTGCGCTTGCATATCGCTTGAGCTTTGCGATACTTGATGAAGTTTTCTAGTGTCATTAGTGACGTGAAAGCTTTTTCCGCGACATTTCTCTCCTTGATTGCTTTCGAGCATTCATTGTCCCACCAAGGTGGCGGAGCGTATTTGTGGCAAGGACGTTTAAGGGGGATAGATTCAGAGGCCGCAGAGTGTAATGATTCTACAAAGCCATCGTAGCATATTTGGACGTTATCTGTAGATAAAATAGGTAATCGATTTGTTTTTTCCGTTAAAATTCCGGAGTATTTATTCCAATTAGCACCCGAAAGTCGGTATTTTTGAAGGGGAGAAAAAGGAGGAGGGGAAGATTTTTGTGGCAGAGAAATAATAATGGGCATATGATCACTACCATAAGATAGAGGAGCCACATCCCAATATAAACTAGAAGCAAGTGAAGAAGAGCAAAGAGATATGTCTAAAGCAGAAGGGGATTGCAAAGGGGAGCCTCGCCGAGTGGGACGGCCGTCATTAAGGATACATAGATCCATTTCATCTATTAAGTCAACCAATTTATTGCCAACTGAGTCACAGCTTAGTGAGCCCCATAAATAGTGATGGCAGTTGAAATCGCCGAGTATGAGGACCGGAGAAGGAAGAAGGCTTAGAATAGTTCTAAGGTTATTCATAACATTTATAACAGGATGGGGTAAGTAAATACTTAAGATAGTTAGGTTTGTGATTTTTATAGCAACGCCATAGAGGTTATCAAATGACGGAAGTGGGATTCTTGAATATTTAATATCATTTCTAATAAGGATAGCAGAGCCATCCCAGCCATCGGGCCTATCATGCCGAAGGCAGGCATATCCTGCTACAGAAAAGTGAGACTCTGGTTTTAACCAAGTCTCAACAATACTAAAGACAATTGGGGAATATGTATTTATCAAACAAATAATATCTGATTTTTTACGTAAAACGCTTCTCGCGTTCCAGTGGAGTATAGAACTCATTGTTAGAATTTGTTTTAGTCTGGTTTAAAAGAAGATTTAAGGCACTAAGTTGATTTGCAGCGTTGGACGGTAGAGGCGTGTTTGTGGAGAGCAAATGGAGGATTGATAGAATTGTATCAATTACAGAGGAGTAGGCTGAAGAATTAGATGGGATATTAGGTTGAGAAACAGTTTGGCTTAAAGCACAGCCATTAGCAGGGGAAGGAGGATTATAACTATTAATAATATCCTGATGGGCTTTTTTGTCATATCCAGGAGGAAGGGGTCTTCTGGGCTTAGGTTTTAGAAAAACTGTTTTCTTGTATGATGAAATAGGAGACAATGTAACTTCATCGCGTAAGTTTTGGGGCTGATACTGAAATTGCGATAAGCTTTGAGAGTTTTTAAGTACTTCCGAGTAGGCACGTCTAACCTTAGGGTAAAGCTGAGCTGCTTCTTGAAAAGAAATGCCCTTATCAGACATAGCCAATTTTATTGAATGTTGTCTTGAGTATTCAGGACATATTTTGTCTTTAGCTGTGTGGTGACCTAAGCAAAACAGGCATGTAGCTTCACTATCGTCTATGTTACAAGAGTCCCCTTGATGAGGTTGGGCACATTTGAAGCACCTGGGTTGAGATCTGCACTGGGTCTGTATGTGTCCATATCTACAGCATTTAAAACATTGAATAACTGGATATTTATACGGTTCAACCAAAAATGAATTATGATAGAAGAATACATGTTTTGGCAGTTTCTGACCGTCAAAAGTGAGGACTACTGTCTCAGTTGGCTGCCATTCGTGAGATTCATTGATTTTAATCTTTTTGTTTAGGCGTCTAACTTTACAAACTTTTTCAATATAGCCAAGAGGGAGGTGAATAAATTGCAATATATCCTCATTAGAGAATTCAGTCGGGATACCTCGAACTATTCCCATTCGCGTAACATTATATGATGGAACAAATGCTTTATAGCCCTTTTCTAGGAGAAGTGGGTTATCTATAAATTCGTTGGCCGTTGTGGCTGAATTAAAGCAAACAGAAATTCTATTTCTTCCTATTTTTTTATACCATCAGCTTTGACATCTTTAATATGGTTCAAATAGATAAATTTTCCAAATTTAACTGGATGTATATAGGTACCAGATGCAAGATCGTCTTCAATTTTTGTTACGTGTACTAAAAATGGTCCTAGGTCGTAACTAGAGTATCTCCTATTAAGTGAATCTGGACGAGAGGAGCTCCCCAGGTCAAGTTCTGATTCAACCCGTGAGAACTTCTGTGGTCCGCCATCAATACTAGTTCGAATGATGATAGATCTCTTTCTCTGTCGAGGAGGAGTCGTTTCGACCTCAGATGTAACGATTTCTTCATGGTGAACCGGAGATGGCACGTTATTGTCAATTAATACTTGGGGTATAGAAGATTGGAACCGAGGATAAAAATCAGGAGGAGGGTCAGGCTCAGGGCGTTTATCGGGAGGTTCATTCATGATGGATCGGGAAATAACAGAGACACAAAAGCACTTACCACCACCAGTAACAAGTAAGGTTAAAAGCAGGAAACAAAATCAGAAAAGAACTTAGTAAATAAAAATGGGACAAATTTTAGGTTAGGAAACGTGATTCACTCACTTTCGTTTTAATTCCTGAAATTTTTATTTAAAACCGTTAAGGTATTTCGAAGTCTATTCGCAAAGAACTTTTTAAACAGATTGACAGACAAAAATAACAAAGCAACTATTTTCTATAAGGATACATACATACATAACTTCACGCCAGTTCCCTTGCGGGGTAGGCACGAACAACAGAGTGCCATTTAGGCTTATTCTTACACACCTCACTTGCTCCTTTGACATTCATAACTCTTGTCATGCACGCTCGTCTGTTCTTAAGGCTCCTGACATCACCTTCTGATAGTACACGATCAATTTGATCATGGAAGGTGTGTCGTGGCCTTCCACGACTTCTGCATCCATCCACTTTTGAATTGTATATCTGCTTAGTCATAAGGATAATAATATAATATTGATTGTTTCTATGTTTTTTGGATCGGTACAAGAAAGAAACAAACATTATTTATTGTCGAGATTGAATGCACATAAAACTAAAAATAACTACTACAAAACATACAAACTAATTAAAAGGAAAAAGTACATAACATTCTGAGGCTGGTAACTCGACATTATGCTATGTCATGAATTGACACAACGCTGATTTTAATATAAGCTTCCATCAAATCACAAGAGACCTCTGTTAGTGACGAGAGATCTGAAAATCAGAATTATAAGCTATACACATATTAATAATATAGTGGTCGCCCAGTGGTCGAAATTCGACTATAATTAATTCAAATTATAAGTTTGAACATTATTAAGGTTCTGCTGTCAAAGACTATATATACTTCTATAATCACAGCTTTTGCGACAATAAACAAAAGAGTATATATGTGTGTGTCAAATACATGGTAGTATGTAATGTTTTTTTTTATAGTCTTAATGTATTTTTATGCATAATTTTAAAATAATATTGGCATGCTGCACTCCTTCTCTATATAAACAACTAGCGGCCCCGGCAGGCGTTGTCCTGCTCTGAAAAAATAAATAAACCATCCGGGACCCACTCAAACACACAAAAACAAAACCACCAAAATCGGTCCTGGTGATTAGGAGGATTCTAGAACCCGACCTCAGCGCCACCTACCAGTTCCAACGGGATAAAAAGTATCCTATGTCCGTCTCCTGGTTCTAAGCTACCTCCACACCAATTTTCAGCCAAATTGATATAGCCGTTCTTGAGTTATAAATAGTGTAACTAACACGACTTTATTTTATATATAAAGATAAGTGTGCGAAATTTCATACTCCTCCGTCCGCGCAATTTTCGTAAAAAGGGCTACAAAGTTTTTGCTGTGTGTTTGCTTCACGTATTAATATATAGATATTAGTATATGTATGTTTATATATATATATATATATATATATATATATATAAAAAGAAGTCGTGTTAGTTACACTATTTATAACTCGAGAACGGCTGTACCAATTTAGCTGCAAATTGGTGGGGAGGTAGCTTAGAACCAGGAGACGGACAAAGGATACTTTTTATCCCGTGGGAACCGGTAGGTGGCACTGAGATCGGGTTCTAGAATTCTCCTAATCACCTGGAGCGATTTTGGTGATTTTATTATTGTATGTTTGAGTGGGTTCCCGGATGGTTTAGATTCCCAATTAGAACCGGTAGGTGGCGCTGAGATCGGGTACTAGAATCCTCCTGATCACCTGGACTGATTTTGGTGATCTTGTTTTTGTGTGTTTGAATGGCTCCCCGGATGGTTTAAATCTACAATTGGAACCGGTAGATCGGGTCCTAGATTTTTATTTGTTCAGAGCAGGACAATCTGCCGGGGCCGCTAGTATATATATATATATATATATATATATATATATAGCGAGGGCTTCATAACAAATGGGCGTACAGACAAAAAGTGCAGTTTTACACAAGGGGCAAAATCATGAATAAAAACAACACTAGTTGATTGTATAAGGCTGGAACTTGGAATACCCGTCTATTTAAGTACACTTGCATAGTGCTAAGACTTTCTACATTGTAACATGCATAGTTTTTAGTAAACAACAAAAAAATGGCATTTTTGTGTATACGCCTATACGAGTACGTTATGGAGCCCTCGATATATACACACACATATATGATATTGATGTGTTATTGTTTATTTATTTTAGATATATGCTAATATTTATATATCCTATTTGTATATGTATGTATTTAATGTGCACACCACCGTCATACACTTGTGATTCCGTTTGTAAAATCCACAGCCCGCGTTGTCTGGAAGAGATCGCTCTAAAGCGATTGTTTCTGCCTTTACTGTTTAATGTGTCTTCTATTCTATTCTAACTCTTGACACCCTTGTCAAGATTGACAAGAACTCTATTTATTCCAATCAGTCAATAAAATCACAATCCATAGGAAGACATATTTGTTTTTCGTTCAAGTGCGTGAGTACAAGACAAGCGTGCATTGTTTTCGTAACTGCCAGATTTTTTTTTATTGCAGGAGATCAGCAGACAGGCAGACGGCCCACTTGATGGAAAGCGGTTACCATCGCCTATGGACATTTGCAACACCAAAGTTGCTAGAAATGCGCTGCTGCTCTCTTAAGGGAAACTGGAACCTGGTCACTAATGCCGGAACACAACTCAAGGTTGTTACGGCGACATACTTTAGACCAGGGGTGGTAGCCATCCAGTCGGGCAAATGCCCTACCACCTGGTAAGTAGATTATCTTGTTACATACATAACTTCACGCCAGTTCCCTTGCGGGGTAGGCACGAACAACAGAGCGCCATTCAGGCTTATTCTTACACACCTCACTACATCTTGTTGAAACCAAATTTCCTGGAAATAATGTTTTTTTCAAAATCTATTTTGATTTTTTTCGTTATTAAGTTGATGATCAATATGAATACTTTTTATCTCGGAAAATGGGACTGATTCTGCGAGATATGGATCCCAAGTGTAGGCTAGCAAAGCGTGTAAACACTGTGTTTAATAAACTATATTCTATTGTTCCTGTCTAAATATCTATAGATCGTTTATCCTTCGAGTTTAGATGAATTTTATATTTCTATCCCTATCCCTAATTATATCCCTAAGTTAAACAAGTGAACCTTGTATTATGGGTAATAACATATAAAAAATAAATCTGGGGCTTCCGAGACACCCGGACCGTAGTAAATAAATAAAAGTTCGATTTTGCAAAATTTACCAGACCAGGAATCGAACCTGGGTCTTTTGAGTAAGCGTAAGCGGGCACGCGACCATGGTAAACGTCATTATTTTGAATTGTGTCAATAGCCTAACGTCTTTAACACGTATTAAAACGCCATTGAATTGTTTAGCAATTCTGTTTGTTCGAAATTCGTCCTCGAAGAATGGGTGCTGCGTTTCGAATGCGCTGCGCGTACGCACGTTCATTTTGTAAGAAAGTTGCAGAAAAATACGTATACGTTGTTTTGACTTTAAATCTGTGATGTAATGAGCTAAATAATAGTAATAGGCTTATCTAATACTTTGTTGGAAACCAAATTATGATTAGCAGGTGTCATGCTAGATTATATTGTTTGATGTTTACATGTAGGCAAATTTTATTCGTGCAGGAACGGAGAAAGAATACAATTTCCTGCGGCCTGGCGGCCACTCGTAAAAAGCGAGTAAACAACCCACAGCCAGGTGGTAGGCCATTTGTCCGACTGGATGACTATCACCCCTGGTCTAAAGTATGTCGCCATAACAACCTTGAGTTGTGTTCCGGTATTAGTGGACCAGGTTCCAGTTTCCCTTAAGAGAGCAACAGCGCATTTGTAGCAACTTTGCTGTTGCAAATGTCTATAGGCGATGGTAACCGCTTTCCATTAATTGGGCCGTCTGCCTGTCTGCTGATCTCCTGCAATAAAAAAAATTAAAATAAGTTTTACTGGAGAACAACTTTTTGAAGGTCATACATAAAAGTTAAAATTTAATTTTACTTCCTATTCTAAGTACACCGCTTCGCAACGTAAGAAGAAGCGGCAAGAAACCTCCCAACACGTCTAGCTAAAAATTGTTTTTCTTTATATTACTTATTCTATTTTTTTTTATTTCAGGAGCTCAGCAGACAGGCAGACGGCCCACTTGATGAAAAGCGGTTACCATCGCCTATGGACATTTGCAACACACCATAGGTGCTACGAATGCGCTGCTGCTCTCTTAAGAGAGACTGGAACCTGGTCACTAATGCCGGAACACAACTCAAAGTTGTTATGGCGGCATACTATAGACCAGGGATGGTGGCCATCTAGTCGGGCAAATGCCCTACCACCTGGCTGTGGGTTGTTTAGTCGCCTCTTACGACAGGCCGCCCGGCCGCAGGAAATTGTATTCTTTCTCCGTTCCAGCACGGATAAAATGATAATAATATATCTCAAGTTCTTTTTTTATAAGTTTTATACAGAAGTATGTTACAGAATTACTTTTGTAGAATTAATGAAGTTGTAGCAAACAATGAATACTCAATAAGACTATAAAAGGAAAGAAAAATATTATTATAGTTATAATAATGACATGTCGCACAAATTTTTTTTTTTCTTACAAGCTTAGCAAGATAAAAAAAGTTATACAAAATATAGTATAAGAGGATGGAGCGAGATGCTATGTAAATGAATTTTCGTCATTTAAGTATTCTTCAGAACATTACTTTTTAAATTAGTGAAAGGCAGATCTAACATTTCATTCGGAATCTTATTGAAAAAGCGTTTACAAACCCCAAGAAAGAGGACAATACTTTTTGTATTCTAAAAGATGGCCATATCACTCTATTAGATATGGGTACCTGGTGTATAAATTGTGAAAGTCCTTACACTGCTTTTTTTTTATTAACTACTCTATGGACTCTAGTTCCGTACCCTTTTTGTACAATTAAATGAAGAAGTTAAGAAGTTGTACACGCTTATTTATTACTTTGTTATTGTGTATGGCATTTAATGATTGTATGTTTGTGTTTTGGTGTACCTTAAGAATAACTTATTATATTAATTTATTCTAATTTTAATACTAAACTTATACTAATGTCCTTATACAGCTTGTAAACTGGCAAACTGGCAGACGGCGCGTCCGATTATAAGCCTCGTCGAAAGGCTCTTGTGCGACGACCGCGTAACGTCCTGACGGACAGAGTCGACGTTATTACGAAACGGCTGGCCCGGATCAGTCCGCCCACGGTTAGAACAGTAGGCTGGCAGGCACCGACAGACAGACACAGACGGCGGCGCCTCAGACGCCACCAATCAAGATCTCTCCACGTCCCCGCGAGGGACGCTAGGAGACATAGCTCACCCCACAGGATAGACTAGGCGTGTTGCTGGGAAGTTTCTTTTCCCAGTTTTCCGTTTCTTCTCTCCCAGCCATAACACGTTGCGAAACGGCAGTAAGATAGCGTAGGCCACCGCAAACCACCGATCCCGGCCCGCCGTGATCCTTCCCTTCGGGCTTTATATTACCCGTCGCCCGTTCTCAATTAGTATTTTGTGTCGCCCTATGGTGGGCATCATTAAATTCATTCCCCATTCATGGCAACAGTCCAGCCGAGGTAAAACTCCTTAGGGAGCTCCCTCGAGCAAGTTGCCCCCCCGGGCTCGAGCGCCTTCGCTTCGCGAAGGCACTCGCCCCAAAGACCCCGGTAAAGTTGTAAGGTCTTCGGACCAACAACATAAAGTCAAGTCCAATAAAAAAAAAAAACTGGCAGACGGTCCATCATCTCATCCTAGCGTTATATAGTTTTTGTATTCACGGACTTTGTATTGTTAAAAAAGTAATTTATATCATTTTATTACATAACTACGAAAAAAAGAGTTTTTACATTTGCTTCAAGTTAAACATTTGGACACCCGGATGGGGTAAAACATGCTGTAGGTATTTATTCACCTTAACGTAATGCTTTCGCCATGTTTTATACAAATAAAGATAATATGAGTTTGAATTGCACTACAAAAAAATACAACCAGGAATGCAGTTCTGAACTGGCCTTGGCTCAGCATGATGCTGGTTGAAACAACCAGCGCTGATTTTCCGCTAGGTCTATCACAGTGCACTCTTGCATTGTTAATCAATTGTAAATCTACATTAGCTTGATTAACTTTGGTTATGCTTGATAAATTTGCTTGATAAACCTTGGTTATGCTTGATAAGTTCAAGCATAACTCAGGCCGGATCTAGGGGGGGAAGGGAGCGCGACAAATTTAAACTTCGAAGACAAATACACAACTCATCACTAACGCAACTTTGACCACTGAGAAGTCCAGTACTTTAAGCACATAAATTACTTATTGCGGGGCGCGTAAGCATAGGTTAAAAAGCACAGACGCACAAATATCCATCAGTGGACATTTGACGTCTGAAATTATGATGATTATTGAGGTAAAAATATAGGCGAACGGGGTCGGCATTGTTCAGTTTTTGCACCCCTTCGAAAATTCAAGATCCGGGGCTGAGTATAACTAACAATAATAATAAATAATAATAGATCGATCTATTATCACAGACAGGACTATTGTTGCCAATATGCCTGACATTGTGATAATAATAATAATATAATAATAATCGGCAGACAAACACACATGTTGTATATCCCCAAATTAAGCAAGTTACGCTTGTGTTATGGGTAATATACAACGGACTACTCTGGGGCCGATCCCAGACACCCATACCATAGTAAATAACGGAGAAAATACGTTTCCGAAATTTACTATACCAGGAATCGAACCCGGAACCTCTGCGTTGCAGTGAGGCACGCCGGCAAAGGCTTAGCCCGCTCAACCACAGAGGCCGCCGTAATAGATTGATCTCGTTGATATAAGTATTTCACATGACTGTAATCTCGTATTTTTTTTTATTATTGCATTCGTTCAGCAGACAGGCAGACGGCCCACTTGATGGAAAGCGGTTACCATCGCCTATGGACATTTGCAACACCAAAGGTGCTGCTGGTCTCTTAAGGGATACTGGAACATACTCAAGACCAGGGATGGTAGCCATCCAGTCGGGCAAATACCCTACCACCTGGCGAATGGTGAAACTGATAAATTAACGAAATACCTCGCACACGAGATTACTGACATGTGACATCTAGATAGGCTCTCGCTCGGTAAATGGGTAAATGGCCAGATACAGAAGGCGGTACTCCTGAGCACGCCACGCATTATGAGGAAGTTCCTGTCTCTGGAGCCTTAACCACCGGCAGCCTGGACCCTAGGCCCCGCTGCCGACGGACGTTATCTTTTTATATTTTTTTAATATGTGTTTATTTTTTATATAGTATATTATATGACGGCCTCTGTGGTTGGGCGGGCTAAGCCTTTGCCGACCTACCTCACGGCAACGCAGAGGCTCCGGGTTCGATTCCTGGTATAGTAAATTTCGGAAACGTATTTTCTCCGTTATTTACTACGGTCTGGGTGTCTGGGATCGGCCCCAGAGCAGTCCGTTGTATATTACCCATAACACAAGCGTAACTTGCTTAATTTGGGGATATACAATATGTGTGTTTGTCTGCCGAAAAAAAATAGTATATATATATTAAAAACACATAAAAAGAATAAATAACTATATATATGTCATATAATAATAAAATGATATTAAAATGACCTATAAGTTAGCTTACCTTAGTTAAGCTTACCAAGTTCAAAATCTATAATGCCACAACTTGACCTTGACTAGTACAGTGAAAGTGAATCGAAAACTGAGCTCATAACAAACGTAATACAAGCCGTTTAAAGTTCCACGCGTAACTATTACAGCGACATATCCGGTTTATTTTATTATGACAGAATGTTATGTTTATTACAGAAATAATTTAAAAAATGTTCAAGAAGAGAAAACTTAACCTGAAGTTGTATAACAGAACGTTTTCTTATGAAATTCCTTGTTGTAAATTATCGAAGCTTTCCTTGAATGTATATACTTAGAGATTCAGCGATCAAAACTAGCTTATGATCTGTAGATAATAGCGAACGACAAAGGATTCTTGGAATATGCACGAATAAATAATAGGTTGGGGAAAAAGTCTTTTCGCATGTGTATGAACTTGTAATAAGATCTCTTTGGCTATACCATTTGTATCTGGCTGGTTTTGGTATCATTAAAAAGTTTTAATTTTAAAGAAGACAATTCCAAATTCAAATTAGGAAAATGTGTGATTTTCATTTGTTTTTCGTATTGTTAAAATGAGTGAATCTAATGAAGAAATTCGATATATTTTAAAATTTTACTACAAAAAATGTAATGCAACACAAGCCGCGAGCAAAATTTGTGATGTTTATGGACCTAATTCAGTATCTGTGAGAGTAGCGCAAATTTGGTTTAAGCGTTTTCAATCCGGAAATTTTGATATCAAAAATGCACTGACCTTGCACCTTCAGATTTTCACCTGTTTCGGTCTCTGCAGAATGCCGTGGCAGTGTCAGGTTAACATCACGAGAGGACTGCCAAAACCACTTGTCGCAGTTTTTTGATCAGAAGCCCCAAAATTTTTATAGCAATGGCATCACGTCCCTACCTACAAGATGGCAACAAGTTATCCAACAAAATGACACCTACATACTTTAGTCAAATGTAAATAAACTTTATAAAAAAACCTTTTGAATTTTTATATAAAATGTGATGAAACTTTTTCCCCAACCTAATAAAATGCTTTATTTTGTCTTTATGATAAATACACGTTCGCCTTTGACCAGGATCACACACACGACCGGTTCCTGCATCTTACTACTATACATTCACATGCCCTACCATCGTTTGAATTTTAACATTACTTGTATGAAAATGAAAGTATATTACAATACGGAATCTTACAAATTACTTATTGTTTATTGTATTGTGTCTTTGGTTCCCAAGGTCCTGATATATGACGTCAAGATCGGTTAAAGAGGTGGTTTAGTTGGTAGGTCCGAGCATGTCATCGGGATTCCAACACTACCCTAGTATTGTCCCCGAGCGGTAGGGTGTTCATAAAAAAACAAAGGGCGTGAGTGCAAGTCTCTGCTCAGTTGCCATCTTTACCAGCCCCTAAGCTCGCTGAAAATATATACACTCTTGCTAAGAATTTTAAAACAACCACGTAGTTTTTGCTATACAGCCAAAAATCCCTTTTGCATCGAACAATAATTCTGATCACGACAAAGCAAATAACAAATACGCCGTGACAATGCAAGGCCGTACGCGTCCGGCTGACCGTCGGTTTGGCAACATTATTACGTGAAATAGGCATAGTTTTGAGCTGGCAACAATAACTCAAGCTAGTTTTGAGTCTATTGAGTGCCTTCATTTATATCTGTGGCAAGCAGGTTTCCTTTATTTAAAATGCAGTTTTTGGCGGGAACTGAAAGGAGATGTTGTGCTGTGCAGTTTTATTTTCTAAAAATTTGTAAAATTACTCTAAAATGAACAATAGTTGTAGGATATTGATAGTTTTTGAGTAGTAATTATGTGTTGTGTGAGAAATGTGAACTGCATAGTCAAATGTGGCCTTGTCACAAGAACTCCGTTGAATGGCACCAGCTGATAACCTACAGTTCAGCTGTACTACACATAGGCTTAAGAAAATGTAGAAACTATATTGTTAATTAAGATCTGGCTTAAAGGCCTAGCTGCCAAGCCATAAACCCAAATAAATAAATAACTTTATTTAAAATCTTAACACTCTATCTATAGGGTACCAAAAATTTTCCGGGATATCATAGAGTTTATCATAAAATCGTATCTTCAGAACTCTCCAAGATATTGAGTTGAATCATACATGTAAAAAAAAGATAAAATTGCCGTTGTGAATATTTATTTATGGTTAACTACATAAATTATAAGCTAGTACAATGAAGAAATTTATAAATAACCTAATACAATAAAAGAAAACTTATTTGTATTGTATTCTACCCATAGTCCCTCAAGACAATAAGTAAGAATATATAAGAATACTGAGCCTAGACCACCGGCTTCTATGGGTGAGGTGCCCAGAAGGCTGGCTACGTTTCCTCGCTCGATCGCCATATTGATCCGTTGCTCGAGGTAAGCACCAGCCTTCTGATCACCTAAAGATTCAATGAGTCGTTTTGATAAATTTTGGTAGAGGCTCATGGCCTCAGGACCCCACGGTCCAAGCGTCTCGACACCAAACAGCACAAACATATAACTCTCACTGAGGGTTGCATATTTGCGCCGCTTGAGAGATTCGGTTGTTTCTGACGTATTTGCTAAATGGGATGTGGCCAACGTGACAACGCAGGTCGCATCCCAAACCAAAGGCTTGCTACGCTACCAGGGAATTAGTATCATTCCGTCAGGACGCCTGCCATCGTCACGTACAATACCGTGCAGCTCCAATAAAGCCGCAACTTTTTTATTTTTTTATTGGACTTGACTTTATGTTGTTGGTCCGAAGACCTTACAACTTTACCGTGGTTTTTGGGGCGAGTGCCTTCGTCAAGCGAAAGCGCTCGAGCCCGTGGGGGCAACTTGCTCGAGGGAGTTCCCTAAGGAGTTTTACCTCGACTGGACTGTTGCCATGAGAGGGGGATGAATTTAATGTGCTAGGGGAACGACACGCGTCGGTCGGAGGCGATAACACTGCAGTAATAGTATGCTCTTGGCAGCGCTCCGTCCGCGATTGACGTCACAGAATAGTGTGGAAGACTCTGCTCAAAATATAACTCAAAAAAATTGCTGCTTTAATTTGTTTTTTAATTCGTTAAGTTATTTCGGACCTGTCGATTATGTCATTTCTGATTATACATCGATTAAATAATTGTGGCATATATTTTGGGAATTACTGACTTCATTTGTATTTACTGATGTCGAGGCTGGATGCAGTGAAATTTAAGTTTTTTAATCTTTATTCCAGAAATGAGATTTTTTAATTTTTATTTAATTTGTAGTGTTATAGATACATTCTTTATATACATATATTATGTCACTGAACTACTAAACAGCTGGACCGGTGTTAATGCAGTTTTATGTTTGACTGGGCGTAACTATGTTCTAAATCTCTGCCTTTCCAACACATTCAAAGCGCAGGGTCATCAGGGAGGAGGGGCTTTTTAGTGGGTATTGGGGTTGCTCGCCCGTGCAGCAACGCTCGGAGTCTTCCACACTATTCTGTGACGTCGATCGCGGACGGAGCGCTGCCAAGAGCATACTATTGCTGCAGTGTTATCGCCCCCGACCGACGCGTGTCGTTCCCCTAGCAACGAGCCAGTTTGTGCGTAAATCGGTTAAGCATTTTCCCTCGCCTCAAAACAAAAAAAACAAAAAAGTTTTATGTTTGAGCGAGTCCCGGTCGGTTGAGATTCACATTTTGGCCCGATAGTTAGCGCTGCAAACGGGTTCATGTTTTTACTTTTTCAGGACAAGACAACGTCTGCTGAGCCTACTACTAGATTATTTATAAGAATAAATGTTGCATACCACAAGTTACCATTTGAAATTATAACCACAAATGCTTTGTTCATTTCAATATTTATCAAGAAAACGAACCACGAGATACAGATCACGAAATTGTTTTGCCTACACTTCCATTCCGTAGTTGTAGCAAAAAATAAGACGCGGGCCGTGGGAAGCAAAATTTACTCCGATTTCTGACACTGGATTACTTAATAGCGGATTTACGACACCGTATAAGGAAATCGAAATTGTAAAACATAATCTTGATGTCCTGAGCTTAGACTTCTTGATGTTATGCGATTTGGTATTATTATTTGGAGTTTATTTTTGCTCTGTATTTATATTGTACTAGCAGACAGGCAGACGGCCCACTTGATGAAAAGCGGTTACCATCGCCTATGGACATTTGCAACACCAAAAGTTGCTAGAAATGCTCTGCTGCTTTCTTAAGGGAAACTGGAACCTGGTCACTAAATCCGGAACACAACTCAAGGTTGTTATGGCGACATACTTTAGACCAGGGGTGGTAGCCATCCAGGCGGGTAAATGCCCTACAACCTGGCGAGGTTAAGACTTGTAACATTAGCTGGAGCATCCAGACATGTAAAAAAAAATATTTTTAGTAATGACGTTATGTTGACATTACAAATAGACACTTCAATATTTTATTTAGCTGTATAGATTTCTAAATAAAGGATTTGTCTACAATTAGTAATGCCGGAAGTTTTTCAGAAACTAATTTGAAATTAAATCCATTTACTCAAGGTAACAAAGATCCTAAAATACATTGTGAATTCTAAACCAAGTTTATTATTAATTTTCGTATTTTCATAATGATCTTACCTTACTGCTTCATCTGGGATAATGTTATGGTTAGAGGCTGTTTTACGCAGATGTAGCGATGGGTTTAATGCGTTATGTTATCGTTATTGATTGTGGCCAATAAAACGCTATCGGAACGCCATCATTTCTGCTATTTTTTTTTATTTTTTTTTGAGGCGGGGGAAATGCTTTTCGCACAGCTAGGGATTAGACCAAAGCGATGAGAGGTAAAGCCACGAATAGCCACCAGAGTTAATCGCCGGCATGTGTAGAAACTCGAATACTCAATACTCCACTAAAACCACCCTCCTCCCATATGCCCCGCGCTTATGGCAGTAAGAGCATGAGACTTAGAACGTAGTTACGCCCATGCTGATCCTAGCGCATCCGTACTTGAGAGTGCCCCGGGAAGCAGGGCAGACTCAATTCGTCAACAGGGGGATGACTCCTCCGCTCCCTAGATAGCCCCTAGAGGGCTCCTGAATCATTTCTGTTATATATACTATCCCTCGGCAATAAGACTTTTTTTATGTTTATGGCTTGGCAACTAGGCCTTTAAGCCAGGCGCAGTTGTATTGTAGACTACAATCCACACCATCCAACGGAGTTCTTGTGAAAACTCGAAAGGCCACATTTGACTATACAGTTCACATTTCTCACAAAAACACATAATTACTACTCAAAAACTATCAATATCCTACAACTATTGTTCATTTTAGAGTAATTTTACACATTTTTAGAAAATAAAACTGCAAAGCACAACGTTCCCTTTCAGTTCCCGCCAAAAACTCTCAAATCATTAAGAATAACGCCGTTAACGAATAATTACATTAGTGTTTACATATTATCTTATCTGTGAATATTTAATATTATCCGTGCAGGAACGGAGAACGAATACAATTTCCTGCGGCCGGGAGGCCTGTCGTAAGAGGCGACAAAACAACCCACAGCCAGGTGGTAGGGCATTTGCCCGACTGGATGGCTACCACCCCTCGTCTAAAGTATGTTGCCATAATAACCTTGAGTTGTGTTCCGGCATTAGTGACCAGGTTCCAGTCCCCTTTAAGAGAGCAGCAGTGCATTTGTAGCACCTTCGGTGTTGCAAATGTCCATAGGCGATGGTAACCGCTTTCAATCAAGTGGGCCGTCTGCCTGTCTGCTCAGCTCCTGCAATAAAAAAATAAAAAAAGAATACCCGTCTGCCTGTCTGCTGAACTGTTGCAATATAAAAAAATATAACAAACACATTCTTGTTCACCACATACACATAAAATAAACAATTTACAATAGTCACATAAAACAGTAAAAGTAGGAACAGATCTGTTTGTAGTTTTATGGACTGCTACTTACTTTCTCGCTTTTATTAAACAACATTATAGACTTTAATAATATAAAACTGCACAGCAAAAATATCAAGTTCCCACCCAAAACACGTATTCCCTATATAATTAGCAAGTAGTTTTTGGCGGAACGGAAACGGGACGTCGTGTTGTTGCAGTTTTATTTTCTAACAGTGTGTAAAACTACTCTAAAATGAACAACAGTTGTACGATATTGATATTTTTGAGTAGTAATTATGGGTTTTTATGAGAAATGTGAAATTTGTAGTCAAATATGACCTTTTGAATTGTCACAAGAACCCCGTTGAATGACGCTAGTTGATAACCTACAATTCAGCTGAGCTATACGGAGATTTAAGAAAATGAAGTCAATCTCAGCGCGTTCCAGTAGTAGCTCACAACACCCAAAATGCTCCGTTAACCTTTCCACGAGGCGACCGCGGTCTTGTGGTCGTGGCGAAAACGTCACTAATGACGTAATCATTTTCGATCACACAACGCTCACAACGATCGACGACAACACTTGGGTTCAGGATTGTAACGCCGGCAAGTAAGTGGAACGGGAAAAGTCGCGGTCGTGAACGTGGTCGTTGTGAAGTGTCTAATGGAACGTAGCCTATGTAATCTAATATCTGGTCTAAAGGCCTAGCTGCCAAGCCATAAACCCAAATAAAACAAATATACAATTAGCAAACTCCCGCCAATATCTTCATTCAGAGACACATGTCAAATCACAAGAGGCTAAGACACCATTGATTATTCAGCCTACGACAACATTACAAATACACATGCGTTCCGAAACCGAATCGAATAGCATTGCCGCGGGCCGCATCGCAAGTGAAATTGTGCAACATTACTTGTACTTAAGAAATACGCCAATTTAAACTTTAAGTCCTTTCAATAAGGGTTTCAATGAGAGATTTAACTTGTAAAACAGGTGGCGAGCATGCATTGCATTTGTGTACAGCTACGTTCCAGATATGTCAAGGACTGTTTTGTAAAAAAAGTACTTTCTTTATCCTTTTATAAAAATGCAAGTGTTTTACTTAAAGTTGCAATGTACCACGTTTTGTTTAAATGTAGCTTTAGCTCTATTGAACATTGAATATTGAAGTGCTCGAAAGGTATTTTAAAAAGCAACTTGGCGGAAATCTTCGGAGGCCAAATAACTATTAACTCTATTAATATTTCAGAACTTGGTCAGGAAATACTATCTGCTATATATACTAGCTGTCCCGGCAGACGTTGTCCTGCCCTGAAGAAATAAAATTTAGAACCCGATTGCAGCGCCACCTACCAGGTCCAATTGTGAATCTAAACCATCTCGAATCCACCTGAACACACACATAAAAAATCATCATAATCAGTTCCACCATTTACGAGTTCAGTCACATACATACATACAAAAAATATATATATATATAAAGATGTAATTTTATGTAATTAGTACCTACTATATTGCATGTAGCTATTTGTTTATTATGTGTAATGAGTTGAATTTTATTACTATATCGTGTATATATATATATATACTAGAGTTTACCCCGCGGCTGAGCCGCGGGTTAACCTCTAGTTCCTGCTTCTTGTTTAAAGAGCAGGCGTTAATACAGGTTACATTGTACAACATTTTTATGTTAGTGCCATTTGCACCCGAAAAATTCACTTAATTTTATATCGCAAACTATCCGATCTCCTGGCGTGAGTATATAAAATATGTCCATTTTCGGCATTAAAACTACATTTAAACAAAATTACAATAAAAACAATCCAGTATTCCCAGTGTTTTCCGAAAACTTAACAGAAAGACATATTGAGTTACTGTCGCATTTTTATAGACGATGAATTTTTATATCTACGAACTTGAGAAATGATTGGTCTCATCCAAACTTTCATCCTCTATTACAAACGGTCCTAGTTTTATTTATCTATCCCCGTCAATGAAAACTACAAAAATGACAAAAAGACAAAAACAGCAAAAAGGACAAAAAATTAAAAAGGACAGAAAGAGCCAAAAGGACAAAAAGAGCAAAAAGAGCGAAATTGTTAAAATGGACAAAAAGAGCAAAAGAGCAAAAGAGCAAAAGAGCAAAAGAGCAAAAGAGCAAAAGAGCAAAAGAGCAAAAGAGCAAAAGAGCAAAAGAGCAAAAGAGCAAAAGAGCAAAAGAGCAAAAGAGCAAAAGAGCAAAAGAGCAAAAGAGCAAAAGAGCAAAAGAGCAAAAGAGCAAAAGAGCAAAAGAGCAAAAGAGCAAAAGAGCAAAAGAGCAAAAGAGCAAAAGAGCAAAAGAGCAAAAGAGCAAAAGAGCAAAAGAGCAAAAGAGCAAAAGAGCAAAAGAGCAAAAGAGCAAAAGAGCAAAAGAGCAAAAGAGCAAAAGAGCAAAAGAGCAAAGAAGGAGCAAAAGAGCAAAAGAGCAAAAGAGCAAAAGAGCAAAAGAGCAAAAGAGCAAAAGAGCAAAAGAGCAAAAGAGCAAAAGAGCAAAGGAGCAAAGGAGCAAAAGAGCAAAAGAGCAAAAGAGCAAAAGAGCAAAAGAGCAAAAGAGCAAAAGAGCAAAAGAGCAAAAGAGCAAAAGAGCAAAAGAGCAAAAGAGCAAAAGAGCAAAAGAGCAAAAGAGCAAAAGAGCAAAAGAGCAAAAGAGCAAAAGAGCAAAAGAGCAAAAGAGCAAAAGAGCAAAAGAGCAAAAGAGCAAAAGAGCAAAAGAGCAAAAGAGCAAAGGAGCAAAGGAGCAAAAGAGCAAAAGAGCAAAAGAGCAAAAGAGCAAAAGAGCAAAAGAGCAAAAGAGCAAAAGAGCAAAAGAGCAAAAGAGCAAAAGAGCAAAGGAGCAAAGGAGCAAAGGAGCAAAAAGGAGCAAAGGAGCAAAGGACAAAAAAGCAAAAAGCAAAAGAGCAAAGGAGCAAAAAGGAGCAAAAAGGAGCAAAGGAGCAAAGAAGGAGCAAAAGAGCAAAAGGGCAAAAGGGCAAAAGGGCAAAAGGGCAAAAGGGCAAAAGGGTAAAGGGGCAAAGGGGCAAAAGAGCTAAAGGGCTAAATGGACAAAAAGAGCAAAAGAGCAAAAGGGCAAAAGGGCAAAAGGGCAAAAGGGCAAAAGGGCAAAAGGACAAAAGGGCAAAAGGGCAAAAGGGCAAAAGGGCAAAAGAGCAAAAGAGCAAAAAGACAAAAAGAGCAAAAAAGCAAAAACAGCCAAAAGAGCAAAAAGAGCAAAAGAGCAAAGGAGCAAAGGAGCAAAAGAGCAAAAGAGCAAAAAGAGCTAAAGGACAGAAAGAGCAAAACGGACAAAGAGGACAAAGTAACCAAAATTATGAAAATGGCAAATCAAAAAACCAACCAAAACCTGTCCTACTTTTGGGATAACCTTTACATAAATCTATCCCAAAATCTATCCCAGTATCCGGGATGAAAAGTATCAGAAAGAGCAAAACGGACAAAGAGGACAAAGTAACCAAAATTATGAAAATGGCAAATCAAAAAACCAACCAAAACCTGTCCTACTTTTGGGATAACCTTTACATAAATCTATCCCAAAATCTATCCCAGTATCCGGGATGAAAAGTATCCCTTGGCCACCCTCGGTATTCAAATTACATATGTACCGAGTATCAGCCAAATCGGTCCAATAGTCTTTCCATAAAAGGAAAACAAACAGACAGACAGACAGACAGACAGACAGACAGACAGACAGAGTTACTTTCGCATTTATAATATTAATAGGGATATATATAACTTATGTGTATATATGTAGCATAGTATAGTTATATATTTATTATTAAAATGTAAGTAATCATATAATAATTATGTATACCACCTCCGCCACTCCTAATTAGAATTTTTTTTTGCAGGAGTTCAGCAGACAGGCAGACGGCTCACGTGATGGACAGCGGTTACCATCACCTGTAGACATTTGCAACACCAAAGGTGCTTAAAATGCGCTGCTGCTCTCTTAAGGGAGACTGGAACCTGGTCACTAATGTCAGAATACAACTCAAGGTTGTTATGGCGACATACTTTAGATCAGGGCTGGTAGCCATCCAGTCGGGCAAATGCCCTACCACCTGACTGTGGGTTGTATTGTAATACCCCTGCCACGAGTTGTCTGGAAGAGATCGCTTTTTAGCGATAAGACTGCCCCTTGTACACAATTAGAATAATACTAGCTCGTAAGTTTTTTTTATCATGGTATATAATAAAGTGTTATTTATCTATCTATAACCAAAATTAATAAATAATCGAAGTAAGAAAGAGAGTTGGTCTGAAAGAGAGTGTCGGGGTGAAGGTAAGGTAAGGAATGCTTCGGTGATTCGGGCATGTGGAAAGAGTGCATGATGAAAGAATGACTAAACAGATATACAATGCAAAAGTGGATGGATGCAGAAGTTGTAGAAGGCCACGACATGTTCAAATTGATCGTGTACTAGCAGAAGGTGATGTCAGGAGCCTTAAGAACAGACGAGCGTGCATGACAAGAGTTATGAATGTCAAAGAAGCAAGTGAGGTGTGTAAGAATAAGTCTAAATGGCGCTCTGTTGTTCGTGCCTACCCCGCAAGGGAACTGGCGTGAAGTTATGTATGTATGTATGTATGTATAACAAAAATCCGCAAAAGAAACTCAATCAATCAATCAATCAATGGTTGATCCTGATGAAAAATTGTTATCGTCGTCTATGCTAGCCTTCAAGGGGAGAACAGGGACCTAGACACTGATGCAGGTACACTGCTCAAGATTATTATGGCAGCATGCCGTAGAACAGGGGTGCTAGCTATCAAGACGGGCAAATGCCTTAGCACTTGGATATGGGTTGTTTTATAACCTCTTACGACAGGCCGCCCGGTCGCAGGGAATAATAGTATTCTTACTCACTTTCTGCCCGGTTAAAACCTTGTAACACCAGAGGACCTAAAGCAGCTGCTTTTGGAGAAGCGTCTAGTGAAATTGGTACGTGTCTAATATACTAGGCGTTGTAAGAATGCTTAGAGTTCCGCTTTCTTTTGATACTTGTCATATACGTCATAATAATCTGCGAAAGCGGCCGCTTGAGGCCCCCTGAGGTGTTATCAATGTCCTGCCGGCATCGAAAGATTCTTATGACACCTGTTCTAAAAATCAAATATCAAAAACGTTAGTTAATAATAATAATTATTTATTGTGGCGAAACCGCAGGGAGGCTTTGTGGCGAAGTCTTTGTGGCGACACTTCGTACCTGACTCCGGGGGCCAAGGTAAGGCCCCCGACTCCGTGCTTGCCTTAGCCAGCCGGCATGGAGTGGAGATCCCTAGAGCTAAGACTCAAGTTCTAGGGGTGGAAGTGATAAATGGCATCACGTCGAAAGTAGTTTCGATGAATATACAGCCCAGCTCTCTACACCCCTTAGCCACTCACACCCATGTTGCACCTGTGTTCTATGGCATTTTTAGAGGCCACGCCACATTTACATTAAATTTGTCAAGGGCCTCTTCGTGTTGGCCTTCCCATGGCCCCACGCAAGCCCTCCAAATGTGAGGGCCATTTTCATGGCCCGTGGTCTCGAAAGACATACAAAAAGTTCTTTATTGAAATTTCTGCCTTAACTTTAGATACTTGGTGGTTAGAATCTTCTTGTTAGTATGAAATACTAACCAGAATCAAAAGAAGAAAACAACTGCTACCAGTAAATTATATATCTTCCTTGTAGGAAATATATAATTCCATGATCAAATTGATCGTGTACTAGCGGAGGGTGATGTCAGGAGCCTTAAGAACAGACGAGTGTGCATGACAAGAGTTATGAATGTCAAAGAAGCAAGTGAGGTGGGTAAGAATGGGCCTAAATGGCGCTCTGTTGTTCGTGCCTACCCCGCAAGGGAACTGGCGTGAAGTTATGTATGTATGTATGTAGGAAATATATTTTTATTTGCGCGTTGTGTATGTGAGAGAGAGAGTATGTGTGTCTGTATGCGTATTAGTGTATGTGTGTGTGTATACATATATATATATATATATATATATATATATATATATATATATATATATATATGTGTGTGTGTGTGTGTGTGTGTGTGTGTGTGTGTGTGTGTGTGTGTGTGTGTGGGTGTGGGTGTGGGTGTCTGTGTGCGTGTGTGTGTGTGTGTGATTTTTAAATATGTGCATCGAGTATTAGAGAGGAATTAATCAACATTTCTATATCATCATATGTTTTAAATTTTAACCATTTCAAAACAGCCATTTTACAATTATAGTAGTTCATGGGATATATATTTAGTTTGTTGTGTATTCTTTTATATATAAGTTTAGATTAGTTGGAAGCTATGACACCTTTTCTCGCGAATATTGTAATAAATGCTAATGCTGTGGGAAAATCTCAACTGGAACCTCAAAATCGTGAAGAACTTCACACCAGCCTGTTTAGGAAGTGTACATTAAGTTTTATTGCGGATGCAAACGTAAGCGTCGGTTAATCACTAATTAATAAATGTTATTTACTTGCAGGATACAGCAGTTCACTGTTAAAGTTCAAGGATTCAGTGATTTAAATGTTGGATTTGAAATTAATGAGTTTCGATATTGACTTACTTTAGGTGTTTTTAACTTTAAATACAACTTCCGTTGTTATAAATTGAAATTAATGACCTTTGTTTCGCAGTTGATTATTTTTTTAATTTGCCATAACAACGTTTTATGACTATTGAAATCTAAAAGCACATATGAACATAATGACATTTAACTTCCGTAAGCTTCTGAATATTAATTTTAGGTCGTTACTAACAAACCCAATATCTTTAAATAACTACTTCTCTTACTTACTTTCACAGTTATATTATGTTTCTATTAATAATAGTATTATTATAGCATATATATAATATATAATACTAGCTAATACCCGCCCGCTTCGCGTGCCGTAAAATCCGTTCTTAGCCGACCTCTACTTGGCGAAAGGAAGGTCCATGCCAAATTTCAAATCTATAGGTATGTAGGTTCCTAAGATATCGTGATAAGTCACTATATACGTCGATTTCAATTTATACTTAATGTTATAAAGAGGTAAAGTTTGTGACGTTGTAGGGGGTAATCTCTGGATCTACTAAACTGATTTTAAAAATTCTTTTACTGTTGGAAAGCTACGTTAACAGGGAGTGTCATAGGCTATATAACATGACGCTATATATCACGGGAGCGGGACAGAGCGCGGGTGAAACCGCGCCGGGCCGCTAGTTATATATATTTAGACTAGATTAGCTTGTGATGACGCTTCTAATAATACATAAAGTTGTAGTAGTTTAGCAGCTTCGAGTATTATCTGTATGTTTGAGTTTTTTGAGATATTTCTGATACCATTCGCAACTGCATTTCGAAATGACCAACTTTTGTAATCGGCTAGTTTGACTTGACAAATGTGGGGGTGGTATATTTACCATTTGTTCTCCTAAAATGCGGAACCCCAACCTAACTGTGGGTCGTAGGGTGAAGCCCTATTTTAATGTATTATTATGAATACGAGTTGTCTGGAAGAGATCGCTTCTTAGCGAGAAGACCGCCCATTGAGCACATTTAGAATATTTTTAGGCTATAAGTTTTCTGTTTTCTGCAATGGTGTACAATAAAGTGTTATCTCTCTCTCTTTCTCTCTCTCTCCTTCTTTCTCTCTGTTTATGAATATGAATATCTCATTAGATATTCATTGCATTAATGCATTCTTTACAGTAGAATACAAAGAAGCTCAGCAGTATTTTTTCAGAGTTGATACAGCGGGATCCAGCTAGTTTATCTTTATATCAATAAAATTGAACAATGTGTGATTTCAAAAGTCATGCTAAAGTGTAACTGAAAACTGCTATTAATACGATGCTTAAATTTTCGTGTAGAGGTCATTTCGTTATCTTTAGCTGATATTGTACAATTCAACTAAATTGAATAATTTGATTTTGAAAGGACCGTATTGAAAGTGTAATGTATGTCATGTATTTTACATATTAATTATATACATGACATACATTACAGAAAGAAATCTACAACATTCGATGAGATTGAATGACTCAAATTTACATTAACATAACATTTTGACTCGTCAGCAATTGTTGAATACAGTATAAAGTCTATATAACGACAGTGAAGTTGTAGAGAGTTGTCGTTCAATGGAGAGAAGTCTGTTTTATTTCTGTCACTTGCTGCACCAGTAATTTTGTTGTATTTCTTTAAATATTATTCATATCTTGCAATATTAAGGCATCATGGTGATGAAAGAAGTACGTAGAAATTTCGGAATTTCTTAGAAATTTCGGAATTTCTTAGAAATTTCGGTATGCATTATACCGATAGTCGAGTTTATTATGGGCTGAGATAATAAAGAAATTACATAGTTGCGCAGTTTTTGCTCATTTTGGCAACTTAAAAGGCACTTTTTATTACTTAATTTTTGTCGTTATTAAGAGTGGGTGTAATGCTATTTAGAGTGTATCATTGTATGGAAGACAATTAAACCAATCAAAGCCAAGTGATTTTGACGCTTAAGGGAGTTTGTCGTTAAAGCCGAGTGACGTTACATATCGTTTACACTATATATATATATATATTTTTTTTTTTTTTTTTTTTTTTTTTTTCAGTCACAACAAGTAGTGCAATTTTGTGAATCTACTTTCCTTATGAGACACGAAAACTTTGCTAATGAATAGTAACCACTGGTCCAATTCTACTATTACTATTTCGTCAAAGCCGGACACTATGATCTCAATCGTAGGTTTGTCTAATTACGGTATTCTGTTAATCCTAATCGCGTGCCCCTGGCGCCACTCTATAAATATTTATAAGTGAAACCTCGTGAAATAATGTTCACAATGTTAGTAGCGTTTCAGTATCCATTTCTGCTAAGGCCGTATCTGTTAATGATAATACCAATTTTTTTCTACTATTATTCCGCCACGACGAAATCAAGAAGATAGTGTATTTAGTAGAATACGATTTTTTGACAATATCGCAATAGGATCGTACTTTGAACATCTTCGCAACGCCAATGTCGCGTTCCTGTAATACGCCCAAAATGCTCAGTTTGCCGTTCCACTAGGCGACCGCGGTCATTATAGTCGTGGCGAAAACATCACTAATGACGTCATGATTTTCGCTCATGCAGTGCTCACAACGACCCATGTCAAGAGGTGGGTCGAATAACCGTTCCACTTGAGTTTAGGATTGTGACGCCGTCAAACAAGTGGAACGGGAAAAATCGCGGTCGTTGTGAGCTACTAATGGAACGTAGCCCAAGATATTGGCTATGTTCCACTAGGGACTCACAACGACCACGTTCACGACCGCGATTTTACCTGTTCCACTTGCTTGCTAACGTTACAATTGTAAACACAAGTGGAACGGCTAATCGACCAACCTCTTGACATGGGTCGTTGTGATCGAAAATGATGACGTCATTAGTGACGTTTTCTCCACGACCACAACGATCGCGTACGCCTTGTGGAACGGCTAATTGAGCAAGCATTCTGGGCGTTGTGAACTACTGATGGAACGCCCTAATTGAAACAGCAGAGTCGAGCTGTTTAAAAAAAGAATTTAGAAATTAAAATATCATTCCTTTTTTAAATTTTTAATAATCTATACGATTTCGATGACGATGTTGGTTCGGATACGCAGACAAAAAGCTTGTGCTAGATACGCTCTCTTGGACGTACTTTAGATATAAGGTCCTCAATCCAAACATTATAGCGAAAAAGATGCCTGTCCATAGTGCAATGTGACGTAACTGCGTCGTATAGTAGTCCATACATTTTTGGCCCTTAGTTTTGAGGTAAATCGAACGCTTCAAACGATAGAATCTGGTAGTCTTTTTGGGCGTAAAATTGAACATTTAGAATCGTTGTTTTTGTAAACTCTACTGACATATTTCGTGGGTAGGAGGGTCGGTTCTGAAAACAAATTTATTTTTATAATTACTGTAAAATATATAATAGTACGTATGTAATACGTATAAGAAAGAAAGGATGCACGATGAAAGAATGACTAAACGGATATACAATGCAAAAGTGGATGGATGCAGAAGTCGTGGAAGGCCACGACACACCTTCCATGATCAAATTGATCGTGTACTAGCAGAAGGTGATGTCAGGAGCCTTAAGAACAGACGAGCGTGCATGACAAGTGTTATGAATGTCAAAGAAGCAAGTGAGGTGTGTAAGAATAAGCCTAAATGGCGCTCTGTTGTTCGTGCCTACCCCGCAAGGGAACTGGCGTGAAGTTATGCATGTATGTATGTAATACCTATACTAAGTATTCATAGCATTTTACAAAGTCGAACTACGTTATTTTTAATTACATACATACATACATACATAACTTTACGCTAGTTCCCTTGCGGGGTAGGCACGAACAACAGAGTGCCATTTAGGCTTATTCTTACACACCTCACTTGCCTCTTTGACATTCATAACTCTTGTCATGCAAGCTCGTCTGTTCTTAAGGCTCCTGACATCACCTTCTGCTAGTACACGATCAATTTGATCATGGAAGGTGTGTCGTGGCCTTCCACGACTATTTTTAATTATGTTTTAAAATATCGGTATTTCATTAATGACTATATTCATTCAAAAGCAAGAAAGTATAAACATGTAAATTATAGACAGTTTTTTTTATTGCATGAGTTCAGCAGGCAAGCAGACGGCCCACCTGATGGAAGGCGGTTACCATCGCCTATAAACATTTGCAGCACTAAAGCTGCTACAAATGTGCTGCTACTCTCTTAATGGAGACTGGAACCTGGCCACTAATGCCGGAACACAAGTCAAGGTTGTTATGGCGGCATACTCTAGACCAGGGGTGGTAGCCATTCAGACGGGCAAATGCCCTACCATCTGGCTGTGGGTTGTTTTGTCGTCTCTTACGAGAGGCCGCTCGGCCACAGGAAACTGTATTCTCTCTCCGTTCCTACACGGATAGATGATTTCGGTATTCTGATAACTTCAAAGGCGTGCCCTTGGAAGGCCTCCCCATCTTTATCTTATACTAATATATTAAGCTGAAGAGTTTGTTTGTTTGCTTGAACGCGCTAATCTTAGGAACTACTGGTCTGATTTGAAAAATTCTTCCAAAAATTTGTCGAGGAAGGCTATAGGATATATATCATCACGCTAAGACCAATAGAAGCGGAGCACCAATGAAGATTTCAAAATTGAGGTTTTTTTAACTTACTTTTTTTTAACTATGCCACGCGGACGAAGTCGCGGGCAGAAGCTAGTAATTAATATTTATAAGCGAAAAGTCGCGAATTAAATGTTTTTTTGTTCGCCTTTTGTACTAATGGTTGTCATTTTTTCTATTATTCCACCGTAACGAAATCGAGAAGATATTGTGCATTTAGTAGAATACGAATTTTTGACACTATCGCAATAGAATCGTGCTTTGAATATCTTCGCGCTGCTACTCAGATATTCGGTGCACAAACTTTAAGTAGTGGGTTAGCGTAGTGGGTAGGGAGGAAGGCATGCTTACCCTTTATGCCGCCCCTAGGGTCCGGAGTTCTTGAAATATTTAGAAGAAGATCTCCGGAACATAGGGGTTGTAGTAGGGGTAAGCATGCCTTCCACCTTCCCCATTCCACCACCCCGCTACTTAAAATCCGTGCATCAATCATCTATAGATTAACCAGCCCCTGTTCTTCTGCTTGTTTTTGATTTGAGTCCGTTTTCATCAATCACAACGATGTGTATATGTGCTTGTCTATCTCGCTACTTTGTATTATTGTAAAATCACAAGCTTACCTCACGTCACCTCCGACTTTATACAGCAAGTACAAAAACTAAAGATGACATACTAGACTGCCCATTCATCATCTTGATCATTCGATAATTCCATTGGTTTTGATGTTTCCACTTTCATATTTCTACATTGTGTTTACATTATAACAGACTAAATAAATAAAAATGTTATCCATGTTATTCCAGATTACTCCTTATTTTATTTTATTTTTTCGCTAAAGTCATTGTTGTGGACAAAATTTCTGTTTTGAACGTTTTCTAATTGATGGCGATGAAGTCTATTTATTATCTATGACGGCGATTTTGATAGAGGCATGTTTTTTTTTAATATTGCGAAGAAAGAAGGATTATATTTATTAGCCTACAACCTTCCTCAAACTGAACTACAGAATTATTAGCATATGCTATTAATACTGTCAATAAAATTAATGTATTCAGATTTAGTTATAGATGTGTAATCATGCGAAAAGACTGCGATAGAAACTCTTGTTTTCGCGGCAAACTTCATGTCCGTGACATAAATGATAAACGGCCATATTATAACCGCCATCACTCAGACTGGTGTGGCCATATTTTTCTACCATCCATTTCCCTACATAATTAATGTAGGGAAATGTCTAGACCACGCCATGTGTACCATATTCTGGTAAAAAGAGCACGCCAAAGGAATGCTGGCTTGACATCATGAAGAATAATACGAACGTATGTCGAATATCAAGGAAGCAAAATAAAGAAAACTGCCTTGAGCTCCAAAGCAACTGGGATTTTACATTAGAATGACGGTGAATTAATATTACGTTTGTATATTATACAAGTAACTGCCTGGAAGAGATAGAACCTAGGTTTAATTTGCGGTGAATCAAAAAGTGTTATGAATTTTTCATTCAATATATTTAGACAGATATCAAACGGTTACGATCTTAGAGAATAGAGATATAATTAACAACGTGTTAGGGAAGTGACCTCAGGGCGATCAGATTATGATAGAACCACAATGCTCGGTCCAATAAGTCCTTGACTGACGGCCTTTCATTTTAAAACAATTGCGATGAAAGGCAAGTCCAATGATCGAAGTGGTCAGTCAATAGCATACTATTATAGCATTACCAGATCTTTTTTTACCCGCGGTTTCGCCCTCGTTAATGTAAATTTTGTAGACAGAATGCAGGACTGGCTGTTGAAAGTACCACACACCGTCCGGTAACCTCCTCTCGGGCCCATAGATAATGTTAAAATTCCCCCAGAGTTATTAAAAAAAACCATAATGCCATCAAGCGACAGAGCCGGAGCCTGACACGTCCAGTACCCAGCACATAATTTACTTTTTGAGGGGTACGTAGGCAAAGATCAAAAACCACAGACGCAGGCGTGTCCGTCAGTGAGCGTCTGATGGCTAAAATGATGAAGGTAAAAATATAGACGAGCGGGGGCAGCATTTTTCAGTTTAAACCCTCCTCGAAAAAATTCAAGATCCGGGGCTGTCTATCGACGATGGAACTAACCAAGAGCCATATAGTAACACATTCAAATTGCATTTATTCATTACCATGACAATATATTTGTTATTGTAGTGAAACAACGCGGTGCTGGTACCTACGCTCACGTATGGAAGCGAGAGTTGGGTATGGAAGAAAGAGCATGAAAGTAGAGTAAACGCGGTCGAGATGCGAGCACTGCGCAAAATCTGCGGAGTGACGCTCGCGGACCGCGTTCGTAATACCGAAGTAAGCAAGAGAGTTGGTCTAAAAGAGAGTGTCGGGGTGAAGGTAAGGAAAGGAATGCTGCGGTGGTTCGGGCATGTGGAAAGAATGTATGATGAAAGAATGACTAAACAGATATACAATGCAAAAGTGGATGGATGTAGAAGTCGTGGAAGGCCACGACACACCTTCCATGATCAAATTGATCGTGTACTAGCAGAAAGTGATGTCAGGAGCCTTAAGAACAGACGAGCGTGCATGACAAGAGTTATGAATGTTAAAGAAGCAAGTTAGGTATGTAAGAATACCCCTAAATAGCGCTCTGCTGGTCGTGCCTACCCCGCAAGTGAACCGGCGTGAAGTTATGTATGTATCTATGAAAGTTACAGGCGCAACTTGTAAAGACGCCCATAGGTAACAAAAATGCCTGAAATTGCAAAGGTACCCCGTGGCTTAAAAGCCTAAATTTGCACGTAAATCATACAGGAAAATTCCGAAGAAATATTTTTATGTTCGAAATTATATAAAAGCAAAAAAGATTATTTAGATTAGAAACATGACAGGTCAAGGAAAGCTTTTTGTATCAAAATCCATTGTCCGTGCGTCCATTCGTCATGTTTTGACAAGCGCCACGCTCTAACTTCACCTACAAAGGTTACGCTTGTATTATAGTGTTAACTCTTAATAACTATGCACTTGTGAATTCTGACAAACGGTTTATCACCTTGATATTAAACGCTCTTTATATTTTAAATGAAACAATATTATTCCTTTAATTGAAAGCTGAATGAAACCTTACAAAGACACTTTAGAGAAATCTTTAAAAAGTATTAATAAATGATCCATTTAATAATTCGGGAATCTTTTTAATTTCATAAAAAGTCGTTCGCGACTATTTTTAACTAGAGTCAATCCTTTAGACTCGGTTTCCACCAGATGCTCGTGTCTATTTCATAACACACTATAATGTATCTAAAATTGGTTTTATATGCCAGCGTGTGAAGCTATAGTTAAAAGAAGATCGATAGAAAATAACTTTTTTGTTTTTTAAATAAATCATAAATATTCAGTCTAAGGCCACAGCTATTATTACGTTAATCCATATTACGATCTTACGAAATAATTATACAACATTTGCTCCCTTAAAAGACGTCACATGTAATACGAAAAGAAAGCGGCTGTCCTTAACCGGCCTAATCGTGCGGCGATAGCAAGCGAAGGAATGCACGCAAAATATTCATAACTGGTCCGAACTGCTGAATGATTGTTGTGGTTTTAAGATATTTTTAACCGACTTCAAAAAAGGAGGTTCTCAATTCGTCGGGATCTTTTTTTATGTATGTTCACCGATTACTCCGAGATTTATGATCCGATTTACGTGATTCTTTTTTGTTCGACGCGGTATAGCTGCCATTTGGTCCCCTAAAAATTTGAGATAGTTTGGCCCAGTGCTTTTCATTTTATGAACATTTTTTATGAAAAAAATTCCATTCCGTTCCATATGTACACCGATTACTCTGAGAGTTATGATCCGATTTACGTGATTCGTTTTTTGTTCGACGTGGAATAGCTGCCATTTAGTCCCCTAAAACTTTGACATAGTTTGGCAGAGTAGTTTTCATTTTATGAACATTTTTTATGAAAAAAATTCCATTCCGTTCCATATGTACACCGATTACTCTGAGAGTTATGATCCGATTTACGTGATTCGTTTTTTATTTGATGCGGAATAGTTGCCATTTGGTCCCCTAAAAATTTAACATGGTTTGGCCCAGTAGTTTTCATTTTACGAACATTTTTTTTGTTCCCGTTTCTTGGGACCTATATTTTTTAAGGAGCGCAGCACCTTTCGTAGGTCTACGCATACATAGCTAGACACAAAAAAATAAAAAAAACTTCGTTTATAAAAACCGACTTCAAAAACTAAAAAAGTATAAAATAACTTATTTCTAAAGCTATTATTATTAATGTATATTATCTAAAACATCTTAAAGTCAGGAGCCTTAAGAACAGACGAGTGTGCATGACAAGAGTTATGAATGTCAAAGGCTCTGTTGTTCGTGCTTACCCCGCAAGGGAACTGGCGTGAAGTTATGTATGTATGTGTGTATCTTAAAGTCGGTGCTTAGTAATTATCAAAATATAGTAATTTTTATGTTTTACTTTTACATTTTAGTTTTTTAGATTTTGAAGTCGGTTTTTTAAACAAAATTTTGTTTATTTTTTAATGTATAAATCATGTTAAGTGACATTCCAGAAGAATAAGAGAATAATGAACAATACGTTTATTTATTTCACGCTTTGAGTACCTTAGAAATCTTACATTATTAATTACGGCATAGCTTTTCTACCTAATTCTGTTTACTAATCTCCTTATAAATATATAACTAGCGAAATGTAATTTCGAGCTAAAAACATCATTTTGTACCTAATTAAAAATTTACTCATATAAAAATCACTTCGTGTAGTGTGAAAAGTGGATATAAAGACTTGCAGCTATTAACAGATTCAATTAAAAATGGTACTGTCAATTTCGTACAATAATGTCAAATCATTCAAATGTCAAGTCAGCACTCAGCTGTCAAATTTGCAAAATAAAGTAATGCTTGTGTTTAGCTATCGCGGTATTTCAGTAAATATATAATAAAATTGTGCCGTGTCTACCATAAATAGTTATTGAATTTCGATCTGCTCTTTCTGAAAAACCAAATAATATCAACAGGTACCTAGATTTCGAAGCCTTCAACACAATTTTCTAGCTATTCAGTGTGTTGAGGTGTATTTTTATACAAAGAACTAATTATAAACGTTTTATTCATAGATTAACGTTTGAAATAATAAAAAGAGTATCTATTGGACCTAATTCCAACATTGTTCGCGTGAATGAAGTACTAGTTATACAACTATTGTAATCTAAATTTTACAGAAAATAAACACCACGTTACAATGTCTATGCCACATAGCAGCTCTAGCACTACTAGTTCTAGTACAAAACGAAAGGAAATATACAAGTAAGTAATGTATTTCCAAGACTAAAACTTTCTAACTTAGTATCTTATAAACAAAAGAATAATTACTTTATTGTAACTAGTATATAATTTTTTAACTTTTGACAACCATTCCTGGTGCATATAGTTGGTCATTATAATTTAAGTATTTTCATTTTTCAGATATCAAGCCCCATGGCCATTATATTCTATGAACTGGTCTGTGAGACCAGACAAAAGGTTCAGGCTTGCGTTGGGCAGTTTTGTAGAGGAATACAATAATAAGGCAAGTGAGTTGTTTGCCTGCTTGCCAGCTTTTGGCAATAGAAGGTATCTTAGAAAAGAAATGTTTGTAGAGTATCAAGGATGCATTGAAATTATCACTATATGCTAAATGCTTAATTATATTCTAAATCCAGTTAAAAAAACATAAAACTTACTTTAATTATTATAACCACAGCAAGTTTTATTAAAATATCTTTAAATAGTTAAATACTTATGTCTATGTTATGTACCATAACAAAAATGAAAAAAACTAAAGTTCAAATTCTATATTTTTATTTTATTGCTTCAGTTTTTATTTGTAATCTTTTGCCTGACGTTAGATCATAGGTAGACCTTATAAAGTTCTTTCTGCCACCTACAGGTACAAATAATATCTTTAGATGAGGAGACGAGTGAGTTCAGTGCCAAGAGCACATTTGATCACCCATATCCAACCACAAAGATCATGTGGATTCCGGACAGTAAGGGGGTGTACCCAGATTTACTTGCTACCAGTGGTAAGTATTTAGTATACTTTTATACTGGAACAGTTCAAAGAAATTCAAAAATAATTTTGTCAAGGATAAAATACTGTCCATAACTGTAGCATGACAGATGCCAGAATAAATTAGCATGAAAGGAAAGACTGTACAAATCATTAGATAGTGATGAATAAAAAGAAAAGTAAGTATGAGACCATGCACATTCTGTTTTGGTTGTTGCTGGCTCCAACACCTTTGACAATTTGGCATTGAACTTGCTAATGTCATAACAGTGCTTATAAATATATCATAATTTTGTTCCACATGAAACTCACAATGCGCTCAGGACTGCAATTTTTCCTGTTCCACTTGCTTATGGGTGTTACAATCATCAACTCAAGTGGAACGGATTATTCGACCCACCTCTTGACTGAATGTGAATTTAATTCTTACAGGTGATTATGAATGTGAATTTAATTTTAACAGGTGACTATGAATATGAATTTAATTTTTACAGGTGACTATGAATGTGAATTTAATTTTTACAGATGACTATGAATGTGAATTTAATTCTTACAGGTGACTATGAATGTGAATTTAATTCTTACAGGTGACTATGAATGTGAATTTAATTTTTACAGGTGACTATGAATGTGAATTTAATTCTTACAGGTGACTATGAATGTGAATTTAATTTTTACAGATGACTATGAATGTGAATTTAATTCTTACAGGTGACTATGAATGTGAATTTAAATTTTACAGGTAACTATCAATGTGAATTTAATTCTTACAGGTGACTACCTTCGCATATGGCGTGCAGGAGAACCCTACACTCTATTTGAATGTGTGCTCAATAATAACAAGAACTCTGACTTTTGCGCACCTTTGACTTCATTTGATTGGAACGAAGTAGACCCTAACCTTATTGGCACTAGCAGTATTGATACCACTTGCACAATATGGGGTCTTGAAACAGGACAAGTATTGGGCAGAGTCAACGAAGTTTCTGGACATGTTAAAACCCAGTTGATTGCACATGATAAGGTTTGTAAACCATTTTACACTTGACTACTCTTTTTTTCTACAGCAAACAGGAATGAAGCAAATTGGATATTAAGTCTTTTGGTATAGATTCTGCCGATAGGGCAGTTGGCTGTTAAATCAACTGCATCAATCAACCGTCAAGTTATGAAGTAGTTCCTTTAACAAGTCAAATATTGTATGCATTATTGTTTAAAATTTAAACGGTAATTAAAATTCTATGAGAACATTTTTAAAGTATGATGATAACATGGTATTTTACTTACCATTGTTTTATACATGAAGTGTTTTAGAATTCATTGTGTAACATGTCAACAACCCAATTAGGATATTATCTTAAATATGTAGAAGTAGTATGTCTTGGTACTCTAATTCAATGTGAAAGGCTTGGTTAAGCTAAAATTCTTTAAAAATGAAAGCTAATGATTTGCATTGTCAATTAAAATTATGTTCCAAATTTCGCAACACCTCTGTTTTATTTAAAGAAAATTATATGTTTTTTATACTAACATCTGTATTAGGGTGGTGTATTTTTGTTATTATATCTGAAGCAATGCAGACAGTTGGAAGAACCACCTGATGGAAAGTAGTTACTGTATCCTGTACACTTTTGCACTACCAAATGTGTTATCTGGCAAAGTGCTGCTGGTCTCGAAGGGGTGATTGGAAGCTGGCCACTAATTCCGAAACACAACTTCAAGTTGTTATGGCGGAACTCTAAACCAGAGTAGCTTAGTGCGAATTTTTCTACTACTCCATCAGTTTAAGTTAACGCAATTCACGCTCACGAGATGGTGTAAAGTCATTCCTATACAAAATTGTGTTAACTTGAACGTGAGTAGTAGAAAAACTTACACTAAGCAAGGAAAGGTAGTAGCCATCCAGACAAGTGAATACCCTACCACAAGGCTTAGTGCTTATTACTAGCCACCCAGCCGAAGGAATTAGTGTTCTGTTCCTGCAGGGATATAATATAGTTTGTACTTTTGTATGGCGCTAAATGGCGCTCTGTTGCTCGTGCCTACCCCGCAAGGGAACTGGCGTGAAGTTATGTATGTATGTATGTACTTTTGTATGGATATTTTTCTTTCGTTATTATTAAGGATAGCTGTTTATATGTTTAATAAAACTATGTTTTAACGGTTTTAAGCGAGGTAATTTATTTGATTTTTGTTATACCGACAACACAATTTAACAATACTCATTGACACTTGACATCTTTGTCTTCCGTGATCACGGCTACTGAAAAGTACCCGAAACGTCAGAATAATAAAAATCAAATAAATTACCGCGCTTAAAACCGTTAACACGTAGTTTTATTATACAGGATGTTTCAGCAAACGGAATACCTGCTTGAAACCGTTATATTATACCGGGAATGTATCTTAATTAAGATGCATTATAATTTTATTATTTAATAATAACAAAGATACAGGAAGAAAAAAAAATTTGATTGTGCTTCTCATTGTACATTGTACACTAAGAATGATTAAATTTTGCATAAAACATTTGGTAAGTTTGTTGCCCTTTAATAATGCCGACAAACACAAACACGCCGACAAAGCAACCGAGCATCCGGCTTACAGATAGTCGGCGTTTTTATAAAGTTCAGCTGACAGTTTGTGACCTTAACGATTTGTAAACATTGTTAAAGGGGATCCTATCAAAAGTACGTCGCTGCTGAAGTTAATTTTCATGCGTTTTTTAAATACCGGATGAATAAATTTGAAAAGAATAAAATATGTTCCATTTAAAATCTTTAACTGTACATGTTCCACCTGGTTTTATGCGAAATTATGGTGATAAGAGTGAAAGTTTAAACGGTCATAACTCTAAAACTAAATTTTTAAGATTTTTTTCCTTTTTGTAACTGTACGCTGGTGTTATGCCCTTTCACCCATTTAAGTAGGTGTTCCGTTTGCTGAAACATTCTGTATATACAAGTCGCGAAAACTTAAGAAAATATTATAGTTACGACCTGAGCGCCGACAAAAGACAAATTCACACCTGCATACCTGTAGACGTTTTATTACCTTTGCGACATTTGGACTTCTTTTGTTTACTTTGTGATTAGAAAAACAGCCCATTGTGTATTGTAATCTTTTATGATAGTCATTAGCCAGGTGTGATTCTAGGAAATTCAGTACACGCGGTCGAGCAGACATATTGTATTTGTACAGTGTAAAGCAATGTCCCAATGGAGGGATGAGGCAGTCGAGCGACAACTAGCCGCGAGGCAAGACTTGTGTACATTCGGTAATCTATTTAATGACGGACTTTGCGCGTATTATTGAATAGTGCATTACGTTTGCACTGGTTGTGTTCAGTTATATTTGTACGTGTGTTATACGTGTTTGTATAGTTTTAATAAACTTTAGAATAATTCCAACGGCATTTTAATTCGAGTCCAGCAACTGGTAACATTATGTTTATGTGTTGTAATTGCAACTGTAGGAGGTGTACGACATAGCGTTCAGTCGCGCCGGCGGAGGCCGAGACATGTTCGCGTCGGTCGGCGCTGACGGCTCCGTCAGGATGTTCGACCTCCGGCATTTGGAGCACTCCACAATCATTTATGAGGTGAGGCGGGACTAAAATATGAAGTAGCTTTATGGCCAGTTCCTATGTCTCACCTACCGTTCATTTAACTTGCTTTTGGTTAAAATAATTTGGTTTTTATCCGTGCGGCGATATAACAACCCACAGACACGTGGTAGCGTATTTACCCGACTGGATGGCTACCACCCCTGGTCTAGAGTGTGCCGCCATAACAACCGTGAGTTGTGTTCCGGCATTAGTGACCAGGTTCCAGTCTCCCTTAAGAGAGCAGCAACGCATTTGTAGTACCTTTGGTGTTGCATATGTCCATAAGCGATGGTAACCGCTTTCCATCAAGTGGGCCGTCTGCCTGTCTGCTGAACTCGAGCAATAAAAAAGAAAAAAAAATGACAAAAGCTTTTGTCCATACAAATAATGACAAAATTCAACCGATGATAAGACCAGAGAATGAATAGTGAAATATAGGAACTGGCCATTAATAATGCTTCTATTACATTTTAAAATAAATATTATATACAAATAAATTAGTTTCGAGATGTCTTTCTGTTTGTAGTAGTGTACGGTCAGCACACAAATAAATAAACTAATACTTTTTGCATATTTTTATAGTCAGGTACTTATATGAAACTAATAATATTTATTTTTATTTTATTTAATTTGTTTGGGAAACATACAATAATTTAATATTCTTAAATATAAAACACAAAATTAATACATATATCAATCAAGTTTCCACTAAAAAATAATTTATATAATAAAAATAAAAATTGGCTCAAATAGTTAATTACAAAAAAAAGAAATACAATTATACGAAAATTACATAAATAAAATGTCTATTTAATTTACATTAGGTCAGTATTGAATAAAATCGAAAAAAAAGTCACAATAATTACTAATAAAATAGAGATAAGAAAAAGAAAGTATGAAAAAAAAGTTTATGTCATTATTCTAAAAGTCATTGGATCAATCTAAATTACAACATTTTTTAATTTGGGTTTTAAATTGATATAAGTTACCTATGAAAGGATCAATACTAGTAAATAGTGCATTGTATTGCTGACAAGTGCGGTATAAAAACGTGTTTTTTGTATAGTTAGTTTTTATAAGTGGTACTGAGAATAAGGATTTATCACGTGAGCTCAAACGGGGACACTTCAGGAGTAAATTATTGATGAGAAAAGGGGAATCAAAGGATATTATAGATATTCTTTCCTTTTATTGTCTTGGTATTATTGAGTATGCATTGTTTGCTACAACGTTCTGTACAAAACTTATAAAAAAAAGAATTTGAGATATAAATAGAATATGAAATATAAAGAGGCACAATATTTAGCTAGACTTGTTGCTGGGGAGTTTCTTGCCGCTTCTTCTCCTTTACAGCATCAACACGTTGCCAAGCGGTGTACATAGAATAGGAAGTTAACTTACATGTATGACCTTCAAAAAGTGTTCTCCAGTGGAACTTATTTTAAATAAAAACTTTTGAATTTGAATTTGAATATTAAAGGATATTAAAATAATAAATATTAATATGAAACATAATTTTTAATACTAAATTGCAAGTTTAGAATTAATTCAAATATACAAACGCAAAAACATCTCGAAGCTAATTTACTTTTTTTTTTATACAGTACTTGAACAGAATCTGCAATATAAAAAAGGAGCTAATTCATTTTGTTGCTTAACCCTTTAGCTCTTTTTTGTTATTGTCTGTGATTGTCTTTGTTTGTGATTGTCTCTGTTTGTGATTGTCTCTGTTTGTGATTGTCTTTGTTTGTGATTCTCTTTGTTTGTGATTGTCTCTGTTTGTGATTGTCTTAAGGGTTAAGAACTAGGAAAGTAAGTTCATATCACAGCTTCAAACTCATTTTTTTTATAGTGGCATAAGTTTGCGTTTTTCAATGATCTCGCCTGAGATAAGGTGTAGAAGACCTAAAATGGTGCATGCTTACTTGTCGAATTCTTTAGATAATTTATAAGATCCAATAATACCATAAACCTTTAATGCCACGAATTTGCTATTCAGAATATTCCATAGACAAAAAACCATCGACTTGATCGATGTCTACCTTGCTTTCCCTCGAATACTCACTAGATGGCACTAGACGTTCCGAAAATTGTCGTATCAAGGTACACCTATTCACACAGTGAAGACACCCAGGTTGTAAGTGTAGGGAAAAATAGACTCCAACAATGAGTTACACTCTTTTGCAGTGCGCATGATGAAGGTGCACTCAAATCGCTTTGTTTGTATAGGTGGACTATATTTTACGTATGGCAAGATACAATAATAAGCTGTACAATTTCAAAATCTAGCATCCAACGATTTTTTTACATACATACATACATACATAACTTCACGCCAGTTCCCTCGCGGGGTAGGCACGAACAACAGAGTGCCATTTAGGCTTATTCTTACACACCTCACTTGCCTCTTTGACATTCATAACTCTTGTCATGCAAGCTCGTCTGTTCTTAAGGCTCCTGACATCACCTTCTGCTAGTACACGATCAATTTGATCATGGAAGGTGTGTCGTGGCCTTCCACGACTTCTGCATCCATCCACTTTTGCATTGTATATCTGTTTAGTCATTCTTTCATCATGCATTCTTTCCACATGCCCGAACCACCGGAGCATTCCTTTCCTTACCTTCACCCCGACACTCTCTTTCAGACCAACTCTCTTTCTTACTTCGGTATTACGAACGCGGTCCGCGAGCGTCACTCCGCAGATTTTGCGCAGTGCTCGCATCTCGACCGCGTTTACTCTACTTTCATGCTCTTTCTTCCATACCCAACTCTCGCTTCCATACGTGAGCGTAGGTACCAGCACCGCGTTGTGTACGGCGAGCTGGGCCTTCTGGCTGAGGTTCTTAGCGCCTAGAAGTTTACCTAACGCTCCATTTAAACTATTCCCCAAATTCACTCTTCTTTCTATATCAGCGGTGTACCTTCCATCCCTGCTAAAAGCACATCCAAGATACGATTTTTTTAATGCGTTTTTTTGCATTATTTGGTTTTTTTACGCATCTCTCCATGTACCCTGTTTGTCAAAATATGTAAAAGCTACTCACAAACGAAGTTATCAACAATCCAAAACCTAGCAAACTACATACAATTACAATTTACAAACTTACATTAAAAACAAACTTAAAAGCTAACATCTGACATCAATCAGTACATGACCTAGCAACTGACGGTAGTTGCTTGTTGAAATTGTGTCAGTAATACTTTTTTTTATAAATAAGGGCCTTTCAGACCCCTCTTCACCGCTAACATACTCAGGGCCTTTATACACCTATTTTAATATTAGCGGTTCTTTTCCAAGTCATACATTTCTATAATACATCATACATAATATATTACACACACATATTATGATACTAGCTGATGCCCGGGACTTCGTCCGCGTGGTGCGGTTTTTTAACTATCCCACGGGAACTCTTTAATTTTTCGGGATCAAAAGTATTCTTTATCCGTGCAGGAACGGAGAAAGAATACAATTTCCTACGGCCTGGCGGCCTGTCGTAAGAGGCGACTAAACAACCCACAGCCAGGTGGTAGGGTATTTGCTCGACTGGATGGCGACCACCCCTGGTCTAGAGTATGCCGCCATAACAACCTTGTGTTGTGTTCCGGCATTAGTGACCAGGTTCCAGTCTCCTTTAAGAGAGCAGCAGCGCATTTGTAGCACCTTTGGTGTTGCAAATGTCCATAGGCGATGGTAATCGCTTTCTATTAAGTGGGCCGTCTGCCTGTCTGCTGAAGTCCTGCAATAAAAAAAAAATTAAAAAAAATCCTATATGTTGACCAGGGATATAAGCTATCACCATACAAAATTTCATTTAAATCAGTCCAGTCGTTTCGGAGATTAGCCGGTACAAACATGCAAACAGAGAGACAAAAAATTGTAAAAAAAAACGAAATTAGTTCTATTTCACTTGTTACATCCCCCTGACTCGGTTTTTAGCATTTTTTTTTCATTATACAGAAATTCGACCTCTACAGTTTTATTATATGTATAAATATACAGTGTAAACTCTATATAACGACACTTAAAGGACTGTGCATTTTATGGCATTATAAAGAGTTCTCGTTAAATGGAGAGAAGTATGTTATTTTTGTCTGACGTCCTTTACTGCACCAGTAATTTTGTTATATTTTTTTTACTTATTTTAGTCATATCTTGCGAAGTTGCGATATTAGAGCATTTTGGTGATAAAGGAAGTAGTTTGAAATTTCGGAATTTCTTAGAAATTTCTGTATGCATGATGGCGACAGTCAAGTTTATTACGGACTAGGATAATACTGCGATAAAAGAACGTACACAGCTGCGCAGTTTTTACTAATTTTGGCCTTAAAAAGTACTTTTTATTACTTAATTATTGTCGTTATTGAGAGTGGGTGTAATGCAATATAGAGTGTGTCATTATATGGAAGACAAGCTAAACCAATTAAAGTTAAGTGATTTCGACTCTTAAGGGAGTTTTTCGTTAAATCGAGTAACATTACATGGAGTTTACACTGTATTCTCTATTACATATATGACGTCAGAGGTGACGGAACCCTCCATCACCTCGTGCTGTTGCGCTTCTCAACCTCTTTTACCAGCCGCAGGAAAAGCTGTAATGAGACATTGTATACATTCACGTAAAAATCACTGCCAAGGGTCTATAATGTAACTGCTGTGACTTTATTAGAAAGATGTTTAATATATGTATAGTAAATTGTGGGGGTAATGATGGTAGGACCCGCAGCACACGCCGCTCCTCCGGCTGGCGTGGAACAAGCAGGACCCGAACTACCTGGCGACCGTGGCGATGGACGCCTGCGAGGTGATCATCCTGGACGTGCGCGTGCCCTGCACCCCCGTCGCCAGACTCAACAACCACCGCGCCTGCGTCAACGGCATCGCGTGGGCGCCGCACAGGTATCATCTTCAGCATAGCAATCGCAGCTGGATGCTAATACACTCACGTTAAAATAACAATTACAGCTAAATACACTCATGGAAAAATAACAATCACTACTAAATACACTTGTGTTAAAATAACAATCACTGCTAAATACACTTGTGTTAAAATAACAATCACTGCTAAATACACTTGTGTTAAAATAACAATCACTGCTAAATACACTCGTGTTAAAATAACAATCACTGCTAAATACACTTGTGTTAAAATAACAATCACTGTTAAATACACTCGTGTTAATATAACAATCACTGTTAAATACACTTGTGTTAAAATAACAATCACTACTAAATACACTTGTGTTAAAATAACAATCACTGTTAAATACACTCGTGTTAATATAACAATCACTGTTAAATACACTTGTGTTAAAATAACAATCACTACTAAATACACTTGTGTTAAAATAACAATCACTGTTAAATACACTTGTGTTAAAATAACAATCACTGTTAAATATACTCCTCTTAAAATAACAATCACTTTTAAATACACTTGTGTTAAAATAACAATCACTGCGAAATACACTCGTGTTAAAATAACAATCACTGCTAAATACACTTGTCTTAAAATAACAATCACTGCGAAATACACTCGTGTTAAAATAACAATCACTGCTAAATACACTTGTGTTAAAATAACAATCACTGTTAAATATACTCCTCTTAAAATAACAATCACTTTTAAATACACTTGTGTTAAAATAACAATCACTGCGAAATACACTCGTGTTAAAATAACAATCACTGTTAAATACACTCGTGTTAATATAACAATCACTGTTAAATACACTTGTGTTAAAATAACAATCACTACTAAATACACTTGTGTTAAAATAACAATCACTGTTAAATACACTTGTGTTAAAATAACAATCACTGTTAAATATACTCCTCTTAAAATAACAATCACTTTTAAATACACTTGTGTTAAAATAACAATCACTGCGAAATACACTCGTGTTAAAATAACAATCACTGCTAAATACACTTGTGTTAAAATAACAATCACTGCGAAATACACTCGTGTTAAAATAACAATCACTGCTAAATACACTTGTCTTAAAATAACAATCACTGCGAAATACACTCGTGTTAAAATAACAATCACTGCTAAATACACTTGTGTTAAAATAACAATCACTGTTAAATATACTCCTCTTAAAATAACAATCACTTTTAAATACACTTGTGTTAAAATAACAATCACTGCGAAATACACTCGTGTTAAAATAACAATCACTGCTAAATACACTTGTGTTAAAATAACAATCACTGCGAAATACACTCGTGTTAAAATAACAATCACTGCTAAATACACTTGTCTTAAAATAACAATCACTGCGAAATACACTCGTGTTAAAATAACAATCACTGCTAAATACACTTGTCTTAAAATAACAATCACTGCTAAATACACTCGTGTTAAAATAACAATCACTGCTAAATACACTTGTGTTAAAATAACAATCACTGTTAAATACACTCGTGTTAATATAACAATCACTGTTAAATACACTTGTGTTAAAATAACAATCACTGTTAAATACACTTGTGTTAAAATAACAATCACTGTTAAATATACTCCTCTTAAAATAACAATCACTGTTAAATACACTCGTGTTAAAATAACAATCACTGCTAAATACACTTGTGTTAAAATAACAATCACTGTTAAATATACTCCTCTTAAAATAACAATCACTTTTAAATACACTTGTGTTAAAATAACAATCACTGCGAAATACACTCGTGTTAAAATAACAATCACTGCTAAATACACTTGTGTTAAAATAACAATCACTGCGAAATACACTCGTGTTAAAATAACAATCACTGCTAAATACACTTGTCTTAAAATAACAATCACTGCGAAATACACTCGTGTTAAAATAACAATCACTGCTAAATACACTTGTCTTAAAATAACAATCACTGCTAAATACACTCGTGTTAAAATAACAATCACTGCTAAATACACTTGTGTTAAAATAACAATCACTGTTAAATACACTCGTGTTAATATAACAATCACTGTTAAATACACTTGTGTTAAAATAACAATCACTACTAAATACACTTGTGTTAAAATAACAATCACTGTTAAATACACTTGTGTTAAAATAACAATCACTGTTAAATATACTCCTCTTAAAATAACAATCACTTTTAAATACACTTGTGTTAAAATAACAATCACTGCGAAATACACTCGTGTTAAAATAACAATCACTGCTAAATACACTTGTCTTAAAATAACAATCACTGCGAAATACACTCGTGTTAAAATAACAATCACTGCTAAATACACTTGTGTTAAAATAACAATCACTGTTAAATATACTCCTCTTAAAATAACAATCACTTTTAAATACACTTGTGTTAAAATAACAATCACTGCGAAATACACTCGTGTTAAAATAACAATCACTGTTAAATACACTCGTGTTAATATAACAATCACTGTTAAATACACTTGTGTTAAAATAACAATCACTACTAAATACACTTGTGTTAAAATAACAATCACTGTTAAATACACTTGTGTTAAAATAACAATCACTGTTAAATATACTCCTCTTAAAATAACAATCACTTTTAAATACACTTGTGTTAAAATAACAATCACTGCGAAATACACTCGTGTTAAAATAACAATCACTGCTAAATACACTTGTGTTAAAATAACAATCACTGCGAAATACACTCGTGTTAAAATAACAATCACTGCTAAATACACTTGTCTTAAAATAACAATCACTGCGAAATACACTCGTGTTAAAATAACAATCACTGCTAAATACACTTGTGTTAAAATAACAATCACTGTTAAATATACTCCTCTTAAAATAACAATCACTTTTAAATACACTTGTGTTAAAATAACAATCACTGCGAAATACACTCGTGTTAAAATAACAATCACTGCTAAATACACTTGTGTTAAAATAACAATCACTGCGAAATACACTCGTGTTAAAATAACAATCACTGCTAAATACACTTGTGTTAAAATAACAATCACTGCTAAATACACTCGTGTTAAAATAACAATCACTGCTAAATACACGCGTGTTAAAATAACAATCACTGCTAAATACACTCGTGTTAAAATAACAATCACTGCTAAATACACTCCTGTTAAAATAACAATCACTGTTAAATATACTCATTTTAAAAATAACAATCGCTGCTACCATAGCATCAGTCAAATCAACTGAGATACTTTTATCATCTTACAAAACACTGAAGCTGCTTAGATTTTGTATGAGAATAGCAATTTATGATTTCATATCTTTAATGAGTTCAATTTTTTTTTTATAAAATATGTATATCATTTACTCGATTAATACATAATTTAACTCCACAGCTCCTGTCACATATGCACAGCGGGTGATGACCACCAGGCCCTGATATGGGACATTCAGCAGATGCCGAGGGCCATCGAAGACCCCATCCTGGCATACACCGCAGCTGAAGGCGAGGTGAATCAAATCCAATGGGGGGCCACACAACCGGACTGGATCGCCATATGTTACAACCGACATACAGAGATATTGAGGGTCTAAGATAATTCCAAATTTATAATAGCAACTCTTGTTATTAAACTGTAGAAGAAAAACACTAGGAACCCTGTATTTCTAGCCACAAGGTTTTCTTCTCTTTTCTCTTGCATTTGTATAGTAAAATATCACTGAAATTTGAACCAAAGGACAATGCCCATTTTGGGTTCCTCCTTCAAATTGGACGAACTTTAACCAAATATCTTTCTAAAATCTTATATTATTTTTTATGTTATTATAGCAATATTATAGAATTTTTGGTAACCCAGTGTAGAAATTACAATTATATATACATATATTGTTTTCCACTCTCAACATTGGTGGTTCATGTCTTGACTTTTAGGTTATTATTAACTGACATCTTTAATTCAAAATTCAATAACCTCAAATATTGTTGACTGTGGAACTCACTTATGTACCTCCATAAATAAAACATACACGGTTGATATACTGACACTAACGTCGTCACCATGGCCACAAAAAGCAAACCCTCCAAACAAAATGGATTAAATCTATGGAAGTGACGGGCAGCAAATCATAGTGTGTATTAATAATGAACAGCGCCATCTAGTTTTGAATTTTGTTATTTTGAATTTACATTGTTTTAAAGAAATACTGCTCTAGAAAAATGAAGATTCTTCTTAAACCTGGTTGAAGGACTTAAATTTTTTATGTGTATGTGATAATTATTTAAATTTTCTACAAAATAGTGACAAGATTGTAAAGGCTCATGCAATTTTATATGAGGCCTGAGTCTCCTAACAAACTGGGCATTGTACTTTGATTATTGGGTTCGAAACCATTGGATGTTCTTATTAAATATGGCTACCTAAATGGAGTTTCCTAACTCGGCCGCGCATTACCACATTTAGCAAGATATAAATTGACAAAACTTAGACAAATCTGTGTTATACTATACGAATCTTAACAAAAAAATTACGAATATTTTTTTTTATTTGATTTAATTCGATAATATAAAAATTAATATATGTAAGAAAAGTTTTTATGTATGAAACCCAGTCTGACACCAAATATTTTTGTTGAAATTCGTAGAATACAAGTGCAGCCGCAACTGCGATAATGTTAAAGATTCAGACCTATGGCCGAATAAGTTTTGTTTAAAGCGTCAAGGAGTGACGCTCGCGGACCGCGTTCGTAATACCGAAGTAAGAAAGAGAGTTGGTCTGAAAGAGAGTGTCGCGGTGAAGGTAAGGAAAGGAATGCTCCGGTGGTTCGGGCATGTGGAAAGAATGCATGATGAAAGAATGACTAAACAGATATACAATGCAAAAGTGGATGGATGCAGAAGTCGTGGAAGGCCACGACACACCTTCCATGATCAAATTGATTGTGTACTAGCAGAAGGTGATGTCAGGAACCTTAAGAACAGACGAGCTTGCATGACTAGAGTTATGAATGTCAAAGAGGCAAGTGAGGTGTGTAAGAATAAGCCTAAATGGCACTCTGTTGTTCGTGCCTACCCCGCAAGGGAACTGGCGTGAAGTTATGTATGTATGTATGTATGTATGTAAAGCGTCAAAATATAATAACGAATATGTAATAGAATATACGTTATCTGTCGTAAGGTCTTTAATAGTGTCGCAACTCAAATAACGCATTAAGCCTGTAGTAGAACACTTACAAGCCAATAGATGGCTCTATACAATAATTGAGGTCGCAAACGATTCCCGAAACGTACAAAGAATATATACAAATTTCCAATAACAATAGATGAGCCTCGGCCTGCGAGGTACAACAATAGCCTCGCTGGAAGATCTTCCGTTGAGACGGAGGAGCATTCCATCTCGCTCTTACACCCTATACGTCGAACTCTCTTCAAGCCCATCACCATTCTGCGTGAAGCGGCCTATATCGCAGATGAGAAATAAGCCCCTTGACAGAAGTTACTTCTTACATACATACAGAACTTCACGTCAGTTCCCTTGCGGGGTAGGCACGAACATCAGAGCGCCATTCAGGCTTATTCTTACACCCCTCACTTGCTTCTTTGACATTCATAGCTCTTATCATGCACGCTCGTCTGTTCTTAAGGCTCCTGACATCACCTTCCTAAGTTACTTCTTCAGAATTTAATTCTGTCAAAATACCTTCAAAGTCGTAGTAGTATAGTGGACATCGCAACCGTCCTAAACTCAAAGGGCGCGGGTTTGAATCCTGTCCGGAACGCATGCATCACTTAGTCAGTTTTCCAACCTAATGTGCATATTGTTACAATTGTCACGTACTAACAACGGTCAAGGAAAACATCGTGATGAAGTGAACATCGGGATAACCGATGTGTCAAACCTGCCAAGCCGCCTTGGACAAGCGTGGAGGGTATACTGTCCGTTCCCTAATAGAGAGGCCCGAGCCCAGCTGTGGGCCTGTGGGACATTTATGTGCTGTTATAATTTTATCTTCAAAAAATTTGGTAATACGCGAGCGAGTTAGTGTTGCAAATGTTTACAGGCGACGGTAACCACTTTCCATCACTGTTAGCTGTACTCCAGCAATGAAAATTAAAAAAAAAATAGTATAATAGTAGTATTTTGGTAGCCCCTTAAAAATAATATTATTTCCTTTTGTATTCCAATAGCCGTAGAAGGAATGTTGTGATCACATGTGTGTTATTATAATTATTGTTTAATATTTACTAACCAATGACTAGCCTACATATTGCCTCCTGAGCATATAAATTTGAGCCACTTTCCTATATTTGATAATGTTGAGTGTAGCTGGTTCGTGCTTTTGAATATTATTTGGAGTCACTATGAAGCGAAATGGTGATTTTTTGCAAGGAATGAAACGACGCCATTGAATGTTAAAAACGGAAGAGGATTTTTTTTTATAAATGTGTTTTACATGACATTTATACTTATAAGGTAACTGATACACTTTCGGGAAATTAAAGGCGGTGCCAGATATTCGTGTCGGTAACATTGATTTTATATGTATAGTTGCCTTAACTGCTGAGCTGTTGTCATAATATGGACACAATGAACAGTTCCATAGAGCCCAATGGTTGTTGTTGTAATTTGACTATAGAACAGTAAAAAATATGTTTGTTGTAATTTGTCTATGGAACAGTAAAAACGCATTTAATCAAATATGTTCTATATTTCAAAAACTACTACTAATATTTTCTTAAGTTTTTGCGACTTGTATACATAATAAAACTACGTTTTAACGGTTTTAAGCGCGGTAATTTTATTTGATTTTGGTTTTTCCGACGTTTCGGCCACTTTTCAGTGGCCGTGATCACGGAGACAAAGATGTCAAGTGTCAACGAGTATTGTTAAAGTTTTATTTAGCCTACCGCCAACTTATTAATTTTAATTATTTAATTTTAATTTTGTTTATGGTTATTATTTGATCTATGGGAGCCTAATCTAATTTACTACCGCTTCGCAACATGTTATGGCTTGAAGAGAAGAAGCGGCGCAAGAAACTCTTCAGCAAACGTCGGAAAAACCAAAATCAAATAAAATTACCGCGCTTAAAACCGTTAAAACGTAGTTTTATTAACTACTACTAATTTTGATTTTTATAATATCAATCTTGTGTTGTGTTGACATTGGTGAGCAGGTCTTTACTCGAAAGGACAAGTGGTGTGTAGTACCGAGTGTTGAAATCTATGGGATGCAAGCGTGCCTACTTACATAATTTGATAGTTTTCAAAATTACTTAACATTTATGAAGTCTATAAAATTGTAAGCAGTATTGTTTACTAATTGCTTCTAACACAGCTGTCGGCACAAGTCTTACGCAATTGTAAATTTAATAACGTTGAACATAAAAATGCAGGTGCACCCCGGCATCCAATGTTAACTCGGCCATGTTGGCAGTGGTGGACTTACATGACATGTTTACAGCCAATAGGCTATTCAATTTTCGTCCCATAATTTTTTGGTTCATGAAATTGTAAATATGAATTGTGTGCTATCATTCTATACTCTGATTTTTAATTACCTGGATGCAAATGACAGCTGTGATCGACCCTTTTTTTAAGTTGCCCCACGTTGGGCGCCAGTGTGGCGAGTAGTATAATAAAAGATACCAATATACCGCACACATTTATTAAATAAAAAAATTGATGAGAGTGGGGTGAGTTTACGCCTTGCTTGTCTTTTTGCTTATTCTGATGACGGTACCGCCCTGAAGCGTCACGCAAGTCCAAGGGTGGCGCCGACGGTGCTGGGCTCGGTATATATATCTCTTCTTAATATATATAAATTACGTGTCAGGTTGTTTGTCCGCGATGGACTCCTAAACTGCTTGACCGATTTTAATCAAATTTGCACACCGTGTGCAGTTTGATCCGACTTGAAAGATAGGATAGATTACATTTGGACCCGGTAGGTGGCGCTGCAATCGGGTTCTAAATTTTATATCTTCAGGACAGAACAACGTCTGCCGGGACAGCTAGTATATATATATAGTCAGATTTAATCAATAATCAATATTAAGATAATTTAGAAAAATTGACGTGTTGGTCGTTCCGAATTTTAAGTCAAATCAACTAAGCACCGATGTGCTGTCGAGAACGCGCGGTGCTCGGGCCGCCTCGACCGGTTTCTCAGACCACTAAAAGGTAGTGTCTTCACTCGGCGATGCTCACGTTTATTATTTCAATGTGATATTTAGACTTTTTTTTTAATTTTAATATTTATTTTCAAATACATGTCATGTTACGTTACAGTTTAAAGCAACTCACCACAGTGAGTTGCATTCTATAGAAATTCTGTAGGACTCAACTCGCAGTGCGCACTGCTGTAAGTTATATCCAAATACGGTGGATCGTAGCTGTCATTTTAGTCCAAATAATTAAAATCAGAGTATAATCACACTCTTTTTTCCCTTAATTAGTATGATTGTTAATTGGGGTTTTTTTTTGTAAATGAAGTGTATTTAAATATATTTTTTTATTGCATGAGTTCAGCAGAAAGGCAGACGGCCCACTTGATGGAAAACGGTTACCATCGCTTATGGACATTTGCAACATCAAAGGTGCTTCAAATGTGGTGCTGCTCTCTTAAGGGAGACTGGAACCTAGTCACTAATGCCGGAACACAACTCAAGGTTGCTATGGCGTCATACTCTAGACCAGGGGTGATGGCCATCCAGTCGGGCAAATACCCTACCACCTGGCTGTGGGTTGTTTTGTCGTCTTTTACGACAAGCCGCCCGGACGCAGGAAATTGTATTTTTTCTCCGTTCCTGTGCGGTCAAAATTTCTGTAAGACAAAAAGTTTTAGCTTTAAATTTGCTGCCCTAGGCTCCAGCCTACTCAGCCTGCTGGTAAATCCGCCACTGCCTGTTGGTGAGTGTAAAGAAATATATGTATTAGATCTAGAATTTTTTAGTGGCTTCATTCAAGTAAGTTTTGATCATAGGCCGTGGAAATTATATTTTCTGTGATAAAATCTCATTTTCATCTTCATTTCGGCTTCTAAAGTACCTATGGTACCAAACTTAGTGTAGATCGACTCATGTTAAAGGCAGTATAGAATAAATAATCTATCACATTATTACATATGGTGCCGAGACATGGACACTGACAGCGGGACTGGTCCACAAATTCAAAGGCACTCAATGGGCTTTAGAGTGAGCTATGTTAGGTGTTTCTCTTATGGATGAAATCAGAAATGAGGACATCTGTAAGAGAACGAAGGTAACCAACATAGCTCGCAAAATTAGCAAGTTGAAGTGGCAGTGGGCCGATCACGTCTGTCGCAGGACCGACGGCCGATGGAGTAAACGATTCTTAGAGTGGAGACCACGTCTCGGCAAACGTAGCGTAGGACGCCCGCCAGCCCGGTGGACTGAGGACCTGCGCAAGATCGCCGGCAGGGTCTCGATGGGGAAGACGGGAGATCGCGATATGTGGGGCGTACTTGGGGAGGCCTTTGCCGGGCTGAGGTGGCTGAAGAAGATGAATTGGCTGATGAATGCATTTTTATGAATGTAGAAAAAAAGCAATATAGAAATTGCACTATGACAGTACTATTTAATGTTAAGTTAAATATACAATTACATTATGATTACGATTAAGGACTAGAATATAATAATTTATATAGAAATAGTTTTCTTATTATACAATAAAAAAAATTAGTAGCAAAAGGCACTACTTATTTTAAGTTTAAATTCCTTTCAAAATCATCAAAATGTTTTCAATAAACTATATAATAGAATAACAGGTTTTTCAAAAATACTTCTTACTTTTGTAATGCAAAACTTGACCATACACAATGTATAAATGAATAAGCTACCACAATCCTTCATTTAACAATGATCTCAACTCATTTGCAACCTAGACCCAGATCCATTAGAAATAATATCATCCAGATTTTTGTCCCAGAGCAAACTCTTCATATATTTTCAACAGATAGTCAGGTGTCCGTGGTTTGAAATCCTTTAGAACATATTCAAAGTGCTCCATAGTCACTTCTTGGCAGTCGAGATCTCTTTCCAAAGCTCTTAATGCTGCTTCATGGCATAAAGCTTGAAGTTCAGCACCGGAGAATCCTTCAGTTCTTGATGCTAAACTGTCAGAATTCACATCATCACTTGTGGCCATTTTTCCCAATTTTAACTCCAAAATTTGTAACCTTGTTTCAATATCTGGCAAGGGTACATATATCAGCCTATCTAACCGACCAGGTCTTAGTAAAGCTCTATCCATGCGATCAGGTCTATTAGTAGCTGCTAGGATTGTTACAGAATTTAATGGGACAACACCATCTAGTTCTGTTAAGAGCTGAGCCAAAACCCTTTCATGGACACCTTCTCCAGCACCTCTTTCACCTCCAATAGCATCCATTTCATCAAAAAATATTATTGATGGTGCAACTTGCCGTGCCTTTGTGAACAGATCTCTAACTGCCCTTTCAGACTCTCCAACCCATTTAGAAAACAATTCTGGACCTTTTATTGAAAGGAAATTAAGGCCACTCTCCGTTGCTAAAGCTTTGGCTATCATTGTTTTTGAGCAGCCTGGTGGTCCATAAAGCAGTACTCCACCTGGAGGTGTGATTCCCAATCTTTTAAAACTTTCTCCATGCTTTAGTGGCCATTCAACTGCTTGCCGCAACTTTAATTTTAAGTCATCTTGTCCACCTATATCAGCCCATCGTACATTGGGTACTTCTATTAATAACTCTCGCATAGCACTAGGTCGTACAATTGTCAAAGCTTGTACTAAATCTTCTTTTTCTATGCAATCATGACAGCGCTTAATACATTTCATAGAAGCTTGCGAACAGAGATTCACAATATCAGCAGCTACATAACCATGAGCTAAGTCAGCTATACCTTCCAAATCTTGACTTGACACTCTATTTGACAGATTTTTGAGCAAACTGTACAAAATTTCCCGCCTTCTAATTCTGTCGGGAACTGGCACTTCTATCTCTTTATCTAATCTTCCAAACCTTCGTAACATAGGATCTATAACTTCAGGTTTTCTAGTTGTAGCCAGAACAAAAACCCTACGGTTTTCTACATGTAAACTGTCTAAAAGGGCTACAAATGCTGATGTAACTCGCCTTTCTTGCTCTGTACTGCCTGAAGATCTCCTTGAGCAAATGGTTTCAATTTCATCAACTAAAATAATACTGGGTTCATTTTGTACTGCTTTTAAAAACAAACTTTTCATAGTACTTTCTGTTTCACCAAAATATTTGCTAAAAATAGCAGGCCCATTTATGTCTATGTGAAAACAATTGAGTTTCTCTATCAAATATTTACAGATAGTTGTTTTTCCTATACCAGAATGACCATATATTAATAATCCACGAGTTGGCTGAAAATTAGCAGTCAAACCGTCTTTAGCAAAAGAGATTTTAATATAAGTTTGTATTTCTTCTACAATATCATCTACTCCACCTAAAGATATTTCTTTTTTCTTTACTTTCTCTACAATATCTTGTTCCATATTCCATATTGTATTGTCTGTTAGCACATACCAAGATTTATTAGAATTAACATCTGCTTTCTCAGGCCGAATCCCTGTTACTTCAATTTCTAATTTCTTACCAAAGTAATAATAAACTAACAAACTACCAACAGATATGAAATAATTATAAAAATGTTGTTTCAGAATGTCACATATATCTATATTTGTTTTATGGTTATTAATTTTGATGTTAACATAAGATGCTTTAGAGATTTCTTCTTGTATCACTGATGCAATTACTTTTTTATCATCATTGCTCCAAGCTTGTGGTAGATCTGAAATTTATAAAAGAAAATCTATAAATTTAAACACATAAATTTATTTTTAATAGCAAGGTATTCTTGTTGTAGCTGCATTTTCTTAAAGTTTGGTTTCATATTCCTCCCACTATGATATATTTTGTCCACCCACTCTATATGTACTAAAAAATATGAATATAATATATACTTACACCAAATTTCCTAAAAATGGATTAATAAACAGGACCATTAGAAAGTATTAATTTTGTAAGAGTATCTATTAAGGAACTCCTATAGCATGGTATTTCGAATCCATGTATTATGGTAATCCTAACACTTTCCAAGATGATTGGAACTCCAATATGCCTGGCCCTTATAAATCTCACATAAAAATTGATTACACATCACTTAAATAACTCACCACCAGCTGGTAAGACAACGGCAGCAGGAGATGACGCTTTTGATGGCCACATACGCTTTACCATACTTGGAACACCATCTCTACTCAATTCTAAAGCACCTCCAATAACTGCCCCTATTAACGACGCAGCAGACGGGTGTACCATCACAGCATCCCTTGGGGCGTCATCAGGTGCCATTCCTGCTCGCACTAACCACGTATACAGTTTTCCATCTACCACAAAAGGACATTTTAATTGATCTTTAGCACAATTAAGCTCTGCATGAATATTTTTATCATTTGAGGTTATACTGCAACCACATCGCTCGCAATCCACCCATAATGTCTTCTTGGCTTGCTTTGGTGGCATTTTTATTTATCGTGTTAAATTCAGTTAGACTTTATGCATAATTTAATTTTAATTAGGTAATTGAAAACGACCAGATTTATACTATAGGTTATGTTATCCTGTCAATTTCTGTCAAAGTTATTAATTTACTATCGATTGATTTTTTTTATGTTTAAGGCTTGGCAACTATGCTTTTAAGTCAGGCGCCGTTGTATTGTAGGCTACAATCGACGTCATTCAACGGAGTTCTTGTGAAAACTCGAAAGGCCACATTTGGCTATATAGTTCACATTTCTCGCAAAAACACATAATTACTACTCAAAAACTATTGATATCCTACAACTATTGTTCGTTTTAGAGTAATTTTACACATTTTTAGAAAATAACTAACTGCACAGCACAACGTCCCCTTTCAGTTCCCGCCAAAAAACTTAATGTACTATCAAACTCATAAAGAAATGTCAATGTAATTAGTATTTAAAAAATACAAAAACTATATAACATGGTTTAATTTATTTAATATTATTACTATTGGAGCCCACGGTCTTTAAAGAAGTACATCAATGAAATAGTGAATAAAGCCCAGCACCAAATCCAAGTTATTAAAATAAACGTCCACGGTACTATTTTAAGTACCCCAACTTGAAGCATTGCTGTTAGAAAGTAATGTATCCAAACATGTTCAAGGTTTTTGTGTGTGACCAAGCAAAAGTGCCAACAAAAACAAAACAAATTTGTCTTTTTTGATTTAATATCGAACAAGATCTGCGAGTGTAAATATTAAACTTAATTTATTCATGAAATCTTTACGACTTATTTGATATGCTTATCAAAAATAGGTGCTTAAAATTTATATTTGCTGTTTACATAAAAACTTTATATGGATCTGAGACATAATGAAAATTACCATAATCCAAATATTTTTACCTTTTAACAGACCTTTTATATATAGGATGTTTCAGCAAACGGAACACCTACTTAAATGTGTGAAAGGACATAACACTAGCGTACAGTTACAAAAAGGAAAAATTCTTAAAAATTTATAATAGTTTTAGTGTTACAGTTATGGCTGTTTAAACTGTCACTTCTTATTACTATAATTTCGCATAAAACCAGGTGGAACATTTACAGTAAAAGATTTTAAATCGAACATATTTCTTTTCTTTTCAAATTTATTCATCTGGTATTGAAAAAACGCATGAAAACTAACTTCAGCAGCGACGTATTTTTGATAGGATCCCCCTTAACAATGTTTACAAACCTTTGAGGTCACGAACTGTCAGCTGAACTTTATAAAAACGCCGACTATTGGTAAGCCGTATGCGCGGTTGCTTTGTCGGCGTGTTTGTGTTTGGCGGCATTATTAAAGGGCAACGAACTTACCAAATGTTTTGTGCAAAGTTCAATCATTCTTAATTTACAATGAGAAGCACAATCAAAACTTTTTTTCTTCCTGAATTTTTGTTATTATTAAATAATAAAATTATAATGCATCTTAATTAAGATATATTCCCGGTATACTATAACGGTTTTAGGCAGGTGTTCTGTTTGCTGATACATTCTGAATATAATATTATCTATGAATAGACCTTTGGGTTAATAAGGATTCATGACTGTTTCGAATATCTTAAAAAAATAATAATAAAATAAATGTTTCTATTAATTTTAAATGTTTTTTGTTTTGTTTATTAATGTTATTAAATTGGTTTTTAAGTTTAATTTATTGTTGATATTTTTGAAGGTAGTTGAAAAAAATTGATAATGTAAGGCGTATGTTGTTATAAGTCTAGTGCTTTTTACCCAAAGGCCTACCAAAAATTTTGTTTTTTTTTTCCTTCTCTTAATTCAACTAATACAAGAAAAAGAAATTTATACTTCTGAGATTACCTTAAGGTACAATTTTTAAAGTTCAAAGTCTTAGGTTTTCGCCATGGAAACCTTTTTTAAGGACTTTTGGCGTTTAATTTAAGAAAGCGTTGCATTGCAAAACCTGGGCGTTAGGAGGATAGTGTCAAGTAGTGTCAACTGCCATTTGCCAAAAATGACAAAAATCATAATGCCTGAAAATGGTATTTGTAGTTTGTACGTGAATCATAATTCACAGATTATGAGCTTATTATAATTTTTTTGTTTAAAGTGGTTTAGACTCAAATGTTAGAATTCAAGTTAATTTGACATATATTCAATTAATAGCTGTGTTTCAGCAGCCTCTTCATATTGTATATTTATTGTACAAAGGCGTAGTTTTAAAGTGATAGTTGACCAAGATGACTTTGGCTGAGTTTTTTGGTTGTTCGCTGCTGGCTTTTGGGACTCCGTTGGTCATGTTCGCACTAACAATAGCCAACGACCCGGTACGGATTATAATAATGATAGTGGCAGCCTTTGGATGGCTGTTATCATTTCTCCTATCATCTCTAATTTGGTACGCTGTAGTACCTTTAAGATCGTATTTGGCGTTCGGAATGGTGTTTGCTATTATATTTCAGGTGAGAGTAAACACCTATATTTTTTAAACTATTCATTATTATATTTTAAAACAATGTAAACCCACACACACCCACAGCTGCTACTCAGCTATCTGGTGCACAAATTTTAGGTAGTGGGTGGGCGATGTGGGTAAAGGTAAGATATACTTACCCTTTATGCAATTCCTAGGGTCCAGAGTTCTTAAAATATTTATTTTTGGGAAACATAACCTCACCTATTTTTTCACTAACATTATTGTGATGGTTGGTAACATATCGCGACCAGTGACTAGAACAGTAATTTAGGTTTGCTTCCGACCAAAGCCCACAAACCGAGTGTGCGGAGCAAGCTTGTTAGATTATTAAAAGATGTCCTAATATGGTTGAAAGCAAACGGCGGCTGTTACTTTGCTGAATAGTTAAGAATCAGCGCCTATTAGGCTGCAAAGTGATGTATACGTACTGTCCTCAAAGAAATGATTCTAATGCCAAAATTCTTCATAACGGAATGGGAATTCATAACATAAATGTGCACAAATAAACATAAAAAAATGTCTGTTTGTACACAAGTTATAGAAAATGTAGTTTTGTTATGTTTACATAGTATAAAACAAAGTTGCTTTGCATGTCTGTCCTGTATATCTGCTATAATCATAAACCAATGCAGTGGATTTTTAAGCAGATTTCACCATCAGTTAGATAATTTTTAACAGAAGCTTTATATAAAAAGTTTTAAATTTTTATATAAGGGAACATACTCATACAATGTGACCCATTCAGAGGGTGTCTTCAAAATACTACACTTGGTCACAGGGGCGATGGAGGGGGCTTTGGTTTCCGTCACATAGTCAATATCCTCTAGGGAAATCTTGTGCTTTTTCATGTGTATTCATATATGATGTACAACAGCCTTTAGCAGATTTGAAAAGGCTAATTAGCCAAATTCCTTTTTTTTAATTTCTATTCACAAAAAATGATTGAAAACCATATTTATGAATTTCTATGTGAAAACTATAACAGGAGGGGGGGGGGGTCCGATAAAAATTGTAAAAAAAAAATGGGTTACATAGTATGGGTATGTTCCCTAAGTAACATAAAGCTACTTGCTAAGGGTTGACTCTAAAACTCTAGTTTGTATATAAAACAATAGTTTTATATCAAATCTTATTTTTAAATGCTTTAATAATTACATCTAATTTGCACAGTAGGCTTATTGTTGTTGTTGTTGTTAAATTTTTCCACAAGGGCAGGCAAAGGATTTGGTCCATACAGCCTTGTCAGTTGTATACATTTTAAAGAAATCATCATTATTAAAAAAGGCCTAAGCCATGTCAAATGTGATTTTATCCATATCTCTTCAATTATAATGTATTGTACTCAGTTTCCATCTCCATTTTTACAAATCCAATCTGGTCATAGTCAAAAAATTATAAAGAATTTTATATGTATCCGGGTTTCTTAATCAGTCCTGGGAAGAGCGCGCGTTCTCTCCAGGGTCATTATAAATCTTGAGGAGGGAATCGATCATCACAAGTCTAACCGTTAAGAAATAAATATGATTAAAGAAGATATGAGCAATTGTTTGATTGCCAATTGTAATAATGATAAGTGGATGATGAAACAATTTTCATTCTAGCCAAAAATGCATTGACTTTACAATGACCAATCCTTAGCCTGCAGATTGTTGTGTAAAACTTTCATCCTAAGTATACATTAGAATAGGATAACTGCTCGTGGACAGCAATAAACTAGTATGGAGCATGTAACTCTGCCATTAATCAATCAAATCATACAAGCCAGAAACAGGATCCTGGCAGTAGTTGATTGACTCATAAATAATTTATAATACAATTACACAAAATACAATGCAAAAGTGCATGGATGCAGAAGTCGTGGAAGGCACACTACACTACACACCTTCCATGATCAAATTGATCGTGTACTAGCAGAAGGTGATGTCAGGAGCCTTAAGAACAGACGAGCGTGCATGACAAGAGTTATGAATGTCAAAGAAGCAAGTGAGGTGTGTAAGTATAAGCCTGAGTGGTGTGAAGTTATATGTATGTATGTACAATTACATACTTTTTGAAGAATTTATAGTTTTGATTTACTTTCCTTATTCAGCATAATAAACTGCTTTATTTTTATCTATGTTATTATTTGATACCAGTGTTACTTTAAATGTATTAATTTGAATAGGTATAATTATAGTTGAGCTTTTCTAAGGAGCTCCATTTGATTGATGTATAATCAAAAAGTTTAAACATAAATTGTTATTAAGTGATGCATATTATCTACATTTCAAAGAGAAAAAAGGACATGAAACATAAAACATATTTTTTAACTGACTTGCTTTTTATTTTAATGGTTCTTTTGGGTACGATTTAACAAAGCTTTGAAATGGTCCCATATAAATTTTATTGCTAGCAGACTTTAGGTTCCGAAAGTATTGCAGAAAACCCCTTGAAATCAGACTGAAATTTGAAATTTTTGGGGTTTTTCAGCCATAACTTTTTTGTACCTAAACTGATTTTTTTACATTATTAAACTGTTCTATATTCATTGATTAGTTAATGTGTCATTTTGTATATCAATACCAATTACCAATTCTATCATCATCAATAGTTCACATAACCACTAACATCAGTTTGATGGATGCCAAATGTGGCTTTGTAGAATGGCCCAACGATGGCTATGTTCCATTAGTAGCTCACAATGACCACGTTCATGACTGCGATTTTTCCCGATCCACTTGTTTGCCAGCATTACAATTGTAAACCCAAGTTGAACCGTTATTCGACCCACTTCTTGACATGGGTCGTTGTGAGCGTGGCGAAAACGTCACTAATGACGTCATCATTTTCGATCACACAGATCCAAAATGATGACGTCGTTAGTGACGTTTTCGCCACAACCACAATGACAGTAGTTGCCTTCTGGAACGGCTAAAGGAGCATTTTGGGTGTTGTGAGCTACTAATGGAACTCACTGTATAATATACATTATGTCTTGTACTCATATCAGATTTTGTAGTTTTGTAATTTACTTTTTATTTATATACTATTATAGGAACTGTTCCGTTATGGAATGTACCTGTTATTGAGGAGAACTGAAGCTGGATTAAAAGAGATATCTGAGAATCAAGACATTGGCAGCAATAAGATGGAGATGGCTTATGTATCTGGCCTTGGATTTGGGACCATGAGTGGCGCCTTCGCCCTTGTTAATGTGTTAGCAGATTCTGTGAGTAATTATAGTAATTTAAGTAGAGTAATACCCCAAACTTACCCAGTAGGTGGGATGAGTGATAACAGATAGCTGGGATGAGTGATAAAGCGATAACCTCGTAACCCGAATTCACATAAGTTGAGGTTCAACTTTGCATATAAATACATATAAAGTATGTTTAATTGGGACCAGAACCTAAAGAAAACATAATTTAGAAAAAAAATGTTTAATAAAATGTTAAATAATAAAAATAATTTACATTGTTATGAATAACACAATGTAAACCCTAGTTATTTCGATGTCCAAGGCTTCATATATTCTAACAAGGTCACCTAATGTGTTGTTTTTCTTCTTTTCACATGTAAAATGCAAAATTGCAAAATTTCTTCCTAGCTTGTCAGTAACTTTTTTACCCCCGTTTTGTAGTAGAAACGCCTCTTCATTGGAGTCTATTGTTTCTACAATTGTAATCCTTTTTCAATTGAACTGAGGCCTTCTGTTATGTTTTGCAGTCCTCATTTGATTCTCTGTATCAACTGGGTCTAACGAATCAGATCAGTTTGTTCAATGTCTTGCTCATGTTCACGCATTTCTATAAGCTCATAAATTGTTAGCTATTGTTTGTGTCAGTCCAGCAATTCTTGAATGTCATCATTCATCCACCTCTAAATTTAATTTCTTGGCAATATCGACCACTTCTTCAATTACACTACCAGGGCGTAGAGGGAGACCTGATGCGTCGCCGCCATCAAAAAGAAAAAAATCGCGTAAAACTGGGTAGCATAACATAATTTGGGGTATTACTGTATTTCATTATATTTATTTAAAACTAGAGCAAAACATCATTCATCTAATATTCCATGGAAAGCTCATATAGCACTTTCTGCCTATTAAAAAAAAAAATTGTTTAGTATTGTTACGAGTTGCAGGACTCGAATTCAAATGCCGTTGGAATTATTATAGAGTTTATTAGAACTATACAAACACGTATAACACAGGTACAAATATAACCGAACGCAACAAGTCCAAACGTAATGCAGAAGGTCGTAATTCAATAACACGCGCAAAGTCCGTCACTAAATAGATTACCGAATGTACACAAGTCTTGCTTCGCTCGTATTTATCGCTATACTGCTTCGTCCCTCAATCGAGGCATTGCTTTATACTGCACAGATGCAATATGTCTGCCCGGCCGCGTAGACCGAATTTCCATGAATCAGTTTGTACTTTAAATCCGACACGCCTGGCTAATGACTGCCATAAAAGATTACAATACACAATGGGTGGTTTTCTAATCACAAATTTTAAACACAAAGAAGTCCAAATGCCGAAAGCTAATAAAATGTGTTTCTACAGGTATGCAGGCGTGAATTTGTCTTTGTCGGCGTCTAGGTCGTAACAGTATTTTTACATGAGCCTCTACAAGGTCTGTCAAAAAGACTTATTGTTTCTTTGGTGATCAGAGGGCTGGTTTGTACCTCGGACAACAGATCAATATGACGATCCCATGAAGTAAAGTAGCCAGCATTCTAGGACCCTTACCCATTAACTTTGATGATCTAGGCTCAGTATTCTACTTATAGTCTTGAGATAGGTAGAATATGGTATAAGCTAAGGTTGAAATCTCAACTGTGATGGAAAGTAGTTGCCATCGCCTATAAACATTTGCAACATTAAAGGTGCTACCAATGTGCTGCCAGACTCGTCACTCTCTGCTCTTGAGTGTAGACCAGGGGTGGTAGCCATCTAGACCCTACCGGGCTATGGGTTGTTAAGTCACCTCTTACGAATGTCAGTTTGCTAGTTTTTTTAATTACACAACTAACATGTAAACATCAATTTTCAGGCTGGTCCAGGAACACTCGGACTCCAAGGTGGCACGGAATACTTCTTCGTTACAAGCGCAGCGATGACGTTATGCATGATACTATTAAACACATTTTGGAGTGTTATTTTCTTCAGTGGATTAGACGATAAGAAGTACAGTAAGGTAGCATGGGTTGTGTGTTCACATTTTTTTGTTTCATCAATAAGTTTGTTAAATAAGAAAGAGATGTACGCAGCTACTATTATACCATCATATTTGGTGTTGTTATTAACAGCGTATGGGGCATATTTGTCTGCAGGAGGTACACATAAAAGCCTGCATCAAACATTTTCTACCAGATCATAGTTCGACTTAGTTATAAGGTTGTTGGACATGACTTTTTATATTTTAAAATGTATGCGGTCTTCCCTTACGCCTTGGCTCCACCTGCGCCGTAATGCTTTAACTAATGCACTAATAAAGACATTACCGCGGATGTGGCAAGGTTTTAGTGCATTATATGGGATACATTGTTAAGACATTTTATGCTTAATTGTTTTTTTAACACCAAGGGCCTTACTTATAATCGTATCATAAATTTAAAGAAGCTGCTCAGCAACTGATTAGTGAAAATCTTACCCATAAACTCCTCTTTAGTCGAATAATTTGGGTACAACCTACGTTAGTCATTCAAATTTCGTTTATCTGTGCTCCTCTTAGGTAAACAACAGGTAATACACGTTTATAAGTGAAAAAAAGATATTCATTGATTAGGGTCTGATTCTCATTCTCTTACTTAATAATATATAATATAATAATATCAGCCCATTAATGTCCCACTGCTGAGCTCGGGCCTCCCATTATAGGGGGAACAGACAGTATACCCGCCACGCTTGTCCAAGGCGGCTTGGCAGGTTTGACACATCGGTTATCTCGATGTGCAGGTTGCATCACGATGTTTTCCTTCACCGTTGTTAGCACATGGTAATTGTAATAATATGCACATTAGATCAGAAAACTGACTAAGAGGTGCATGCGTTCCGGCCAGGATCGAACCCGCGCCCTCTGAGCCTGGGACGCGTGCGCTAGCCATTACGCTACCACGACTTTTTTCTATCACGACTTTTTTATTCTCTTACTTAAGAGATGCTTAATCGTTTCTTAACGAATTTATTATAAGTAAGGCTGTATATATGCATTTGAAGACAATCACTAACATTATCACAAGTGGAGCAGGCACATCAGAATGCTTAAGATACAAATAATTAAATTATTTTATATGAATGTTGACATGTAGTAATATTTCCTGTATGACACTGAAACGATAATAGGCAGAGATAAACTGAGCTACATATACATTTTCTATGTAAACCATTTATTTAGTAATAAGCAGTGATATTATACGGATCAACCTAATTGAATTACTTTGGATGAAACGACAAAACTAAAGAGACAGCATGCAATGACAATGAATGATTCAAGTTTATATAGGTCACTTTGGTTGATTAATCCAAATTGAAACACAGAAGTGAATTGCCTGATATTAGCTTTAGTAAATGTTTGACGATAAACTAACAAAGCTATATGTGAAAAGCTGTAAAATTTTATAGGTTTTGTTGTTTAGAAATTATTTGACTGTCAATAAAGGGAAGACCGTATGCACTTTTTGGCGCCAAAAAACGTGCCTAGACTAATTTTCCAAGTGTGGCGTTTAAAGCCGATTCATATAATCAGATATGTAACAGACAAGTAATATTTGAATCACTTAGGCTACGTTCCATAAGAGACTCACAACGACCGCGATTTATCCCGTTCCACTTGCTTGCCGGCGTTACAATCGTAAACCCAAGTGGAACGGCTATCCGACCCACCTCTTGACATGGGTCGTTGTGAGCGTTGTGTGATCGAAAATGATGACGTCATTAGTGACGTTTTCGCCACGACCACAACGAGCGCGGTCGCCTTGTGGAACGGTTAACTGAGCATTTTGGGCGTTGTGAGCTACTAATGGAACGCACTGTTAATAATGCGATAATAAAATGTATCTTGTGACAAGTAACTGTAAATATTTAGGACTATAAGATTGCAGGACTGAAAGAGAGTGTCGGGGTGAAGGTAAGGAAAGGAATGCTCCAGTGATTCGGACATGTGGTAAGAATGCATGATGAAAGAATAACTAAATAGATATACAATGCAAAAGTGGATGGATGCAGAAGCCGTGGAAGGCCACGACACACCTTCCATGATCAAATTGATCGTGTACTAGCAGAAGGTGATGTCAGGAGCCTTAAGAACAGACGAGCGTGCATGACGAGAGTTATGAATGTCAAAGAAGGAAGTGAGGTGTGTAATAATAAGCCTAATTGTCGCTCTGTTGTCGGTGCCTACTCCGCAAGGGAACTGACACGAAGTTATGTATGTATGTATAAGATTGCATAAACCAAAACCAGCAGATATAAGTAAAATTTGAGACGATAACTCAATGAAGTTGAAAAATGTTTTTTAAAGCATTAGGCTTAAACAACACTACAGTAATACGTATTATCTTCATCAGTGTGGATATGTGGAATGTTTGTAAAACATGCCTTACTACATAATAAGGTTTGCTGACTAGTAAAAATTTTAATGTTGATGAAAAATAATCATTATAAATCAAAAATAAAATAAATGTTAAGGTGGTTTGGACATGTAGATAGAATTAATGAAAGCAAAATCACAAAACAAGTGTATGATAGCAATGTAACTGATACCAGTAGACCCCAACATACTCTATAATCAAATTGAAGACATTTTGAAGATCGGATAAAAATCACTTTCAGTAAATATGTATGTATGAAGTGATTAATAAAAGTAGATGAAGCAAAAAGTGTTTGTCCAGGACATAGTAGGTGGAAATGCATCTTTCTGTTTACCCCAGTGAGAAACTCAATTATAATTGAGGACACGAGTGAATGAAAGGGATATGTTACGATAGGTAAATATTGATAAATTGGCCTACGAAGCTCTTTTACTATCACTTTGCTACACATATAACTCCTTCATTACTTACTATTTTCAAAATCAAATTCAAAAAGTGTTGTTTTAAGTTCTAATATGGTTTCCTTGCCTGTTTACATTATATATTTTCCTTTAATATATTTTTTTTAATGTCACAAAACTCCTTCATCTACTCATGTCTTCAATTGATTCCACATGTCTGATGTTGCATATCTGTTTATATGAATCAAAATTGATTAGTAAAGTAAAATGCTCATGTTTAGTAATGACTAACAATATGGAAGAAGAAAAATATCCGTGGCAATTGCTGACTACGAAATGTAACTTTCAAAAAGACCGAAAATCCTATATTTCTAGAGGGCACCACAAGTCTCCTTGAGTTTTTGAAAATTCTCCAACTAACAATTTATTCGCTACAAAGCCTGGCATCCACTTCGCGCGGTTTTCAGCATCTCTTGTTTTGAAGGGACTTGTCATCCTTCACGACGACATTTATTTATTTATTTTATTGCAGGAGATCAGCAGACAGGCAGACGGCCCACTCGATGAAAAGCGGTTACCATCGCCTATGGACATTTGCAACACCAAAGTCGCTACAAATGCGCTGCTGCTCTCTTAAGGGAAAATGGAACCTGGTCACTAATGCCGAAACATAAGTCAAGGTTGTTATGGCGACATACTTTAGACCAGGGGTGGTAGGCCATCCAGTCGGGCAAATGCCCTACCACCTGACATTTGTTCCTCATAAAACTAAACTGTCTCCATTTAATGTGGTGGGTGTGCCACTGTAGGCGACTCGCTTGTTTTGAACATTTTATTATTTAAAACTATTTTATACATTTTCAGCCAATAATAAAGTCTCAATAAATTTCTTGGTAAGTATAGGGATTTATTAAAAAAAAATGTTTATCTATCATGAAGTTGGTTGCAATTTTTTGTATAAGAGGAGAATTGTGCCCGACCTCTGGATACGTACATTACGTGCAAATCTTAAATGCGCCTAGAGTGAAGTTAGCTCCAATCAAGTTTCGATGTTTATTTACTGACAGTGTGTAGTGCGAAAGAGATAGCGTGCGAACCTGGATAGTGACTGAGCCAAAGAGCAACAGCCCCTTACAACTCTTTACATAGCACTTTTTGAACCTTATACTTATGTTCTGCACAATAACGAGTACTAACTTCAGAGACGCATTTAAGTTTTGCTCGTAGTATAGGATTTAGGAGCTTATTCAGGGTTTAATTTTTACCGGATATTTTTTATTCTTATGCCCCTGCTACACCGGGAATATAATATTTTTATTAATCACTGTGCAGAGGCTGAGACTTCTAGTTTCAAGTTAAAAATTTCTAATTCAGGACCCTGAAAAGAAACTACACAATTCATCATCATACAACTGTCTAAGAATGATCAATTTTGTTCCTAATCATCTTCAGGAGCTCTCTAAGATACACTTGAATCAATAGCTCATCATGAGTATATCACTCTATGAAATCATGGAGCGCTTCTTTGTAACTTTTTGAAGTTGACGGGTTGACTCTACGAAGCGTCTTACTTCTGTCCCTGGAGCAATTGCTTGTATTAAGTATTGAAATTTATCTGATGTATCCAGTGACTCATCATCATTGATTTTCCAGAACTGACCCCAAAATGGAAGTCAATTTTTTATGTTTCCGTGGAATTGTTTTGTTTCAAGAACTAGCAGCTTGAATTTTGTTGATCGCTATTTTAATGGATGTTTTGTGTACATGTATTTTTTTGATGTTGTCGTCTTCATAACTTCTTGGATGGAAATCCATGTTATATTATATGACATAACCTTGTCCATCTCTTTTTCAAAATCTGCTTCGGAACAGCTTTCATCCATCAGGTTTAGGATTTCTTTGCCTAAACTGTGTAGTTTCGCAACTATGAATATGGAGAAACGGGGAAAGAATACAATTTTTATTTTATTGCAGGAGATCAGCAGACGGCCCACTTGATGGAAAGCGGTTACCATCGCCTATGGACATTTGCAACACCAAAGTTGCTACAAATGCGCTGCTGCTCTCTTAAGGGAAACTGGAACCTGGTCACTAATGCCCGAACACAACACTCAAGGTTGTTATGGCGACATACTTTAGACCAGGGGTGGTAGCGATCCAGTCGGGCAAATGTCCTACCACCAATTTCCTGCAGCCAGGCGGCCCGTCGTAAGAGGCGACATAACAACCCCCAGCTAGGTGGTAGGGTATTTGCCCGACTGCATGGCTACTATCCCTGGTCTAAAGTATGCCACCATAATAACCTTGAGTTGTATTCCGGACTTAGTGGCCAAGTTCCAGTCTCCCTTAAGAGAGCAGTAGCGTATTTGTAGTTAAAGATTTGTATTTGTGTGAATCTTTATTTAACACTTTACTTTACATACATTAGTAATTACTATTTTATTACCACTCTGACTGGCTTATAGTGTTGCCAGTCTATAGAGAATGTTGTCAACCTAAAAGTGGTGGTGTACACATATCACCGCCACGTAGTACTTTTGATGTTGCAAATGTTCATAGATGATGGTAACCGCTCTCCCTCAGATGGGCCCTCTGCCTGTCTGCTGAACTCGTGCAATAAAAAAATCTAATAATTTAAATGTTGCTCCGTGTTCTTTGATGTCGGTATGCTTCGTTACTAGGTTAGCCGGCTTTGTGAATTGCGTGCGCATAGTCTGTCGCAACTTATCCCTGTTTTCCCTAGTAACCTTTATTTTTTTATAAAGCAGATTCAATAATTACTATAACAATATTATGTTTTAACAAATTTCTGATTTAAGATCACGAAATAAAACTACACAATTTACCGTTCGCCATCTTGCTGTAGGCGTTTGTTTTAGGCGTGTGTAACTCTTTACTGAACCGACTCACTGATCCGACTCACTGATCCGAAACATGTAGGTGTTCCAAAAGATTGGAACATCAATCATGTTTCAAATGCATCATTTGGATCTGGAACATCGCGATCTCTCTGACTCTCTGTTGCGCGCGATCATGTCGCTTACGTGTGAGAGAGACCGACCAGAGCATAATGAATCACAGAGCAACAAGCGTAGCGAGAGAGCAGGAAAACAATAAAATATAAGCAAATTATAATTTATTAATGCTCTCACAATTTGTAATTTTTTCAAATATTATGAATATTCATCTTTATCAATATGCCTGCGACACGACATATATATATATATATACTAGCTGCCCGGGCAGACGTTGTTCTGCCCTGAAGAAATAAAATTTAGAACCCGATTCCAGCGCCACCTACCGGATCCAAATGAAAACTATCCTATCTTTCAAGTCGGATCAAACTGCACACGGTGTGCAAATTTGATTAAAATCGGTCAAGTAGTTTAGGAGTCCATTGAGGACAAACATTGTGACACGAGATTTATATATATTAAGATATAGATATATATATATATATATATATATATATATATATATATATATATATATATATATATATATATATATATATATATATATATATATATATATATCTGTAATTTTATCTTTGACAAGTTTGTCACGATGTTTCAAATGAAACCGCAGCCCGTTTCTCAGCCTCAGTCCGCGACGTACCACGACGTACAAGACAACCATGATTTTATATCTTTGACTCGATGTTCCAAATGTTCCAAATGAAACATATCAGTGATCCGGAACATTTTACTGTTCCAGATACAAATGTTCCAATCGCAAAAATGTGACATTTCTCCCACGCCTAGTTTGTTTTATTTTTGACATTGACAGCTTGAAAAACGCTGCGTTCCATTTTAGAAGTCACTGTGACTAAATGCCTCTTACTTATAACGTTAAAAAATTACGCGTTAACAAATAGTTACATGAGTTCTATGTCGATGTTTAACGTCATTAACAATGTAGCATATGAAATAACGCCCTTGGCCTACATAACTAACTGTAACAATATCCCAGGTGTAGCGGGGACATTAGCATTTTTCTTCCATGATAAGATTGACTAAACATTCACCACCAGTTATTAATTTTAATGATTTTTTTATAGACTGTAATAGTAAAACTTTAATAATGATGATTTTAGCCTAATGTTATTTATTTATATTTTTTTAATACAATTATAAAATAGAATGTAAAACTTGCCTTACAATACAAACAAGCTGATTGAATAATTTGTAAAATATTTGTCTATTAACATTGCCTCTAAAGTAGTACAATATTTACGCATTTTTCAAACAGACATAGATAATTTTTGAAGTTATAAACTTAAGAATTCTTCAGCCATCACGACACGATTTGCATTCACGTAGCATATGTTTTCTTACGAAATATTTTTCTGGGTTGCAGAGTTGCAGTGAAATCGTGTATTGAGATGGCTAATTTAAAACATTTTCTACTTTGATATTCGACTTGAGGTTCCTTAATGGTCGATTTCTATATGTTACTATTCGTTCATTTACCTTACCATCGGTTCATTTTTGACATTACTTGTAGCTGTGTCTGTCTGCATGCATGTATGTATGCTATTATAGTAAAGCAAATGAACGGTTGGTAAGATACAAGAACCGGCCATGATTAAAAAAAATCGTATTTTTAACCAAAACGTTCGAAGGAAAGCAGTGGATATAAAAAATATTATTATATTGAATTTTTTTTAAGGAACACATTTCTCTGACTTGTTAAATATTAAATCCAGAGACAATTATATAAACATAGATTAAATCAAATATTTTATTCATTCCATTTACTGTTTTAAGTGTCTATTTGGTTTAACAATGTTTATTTTAAATATAATTTAGATTAAAATAACTCTGAACATCTCTAATATAATAATTATTATTAAAAAACTTCAAAATTAATAAAATGTTAAATTGCGACTACTTAAGTTAAACAATAGCAAGCAGGAAAGTGGCGATGGAAATGGACAGCGCGAGTATCAATTACCTTGCGTTTATATACTCGCGCTGCCTACTTTCCTGCTAGCTGCCGTGGAAGCGGGCATAGATGTAAAAAACAGGTTTCTTTTATCAATACTATTTCACCTAAAAATATTGTAAATAATAATAGACTTGCCCATAAACTTCTTTCTGCTGGGTTCGGACCTTCCCGTTTTTAGAGGATTGAAAAGTATACCCCCCATACTTGTCTAAGGCAGGTTGGCGGGTATGACACATCGATTATCGCGATAAGCAGGTGTCATCACCATGTATTACTTCATCATCAGCACGTCGATAATTGTAACAGTATGTTGTCAGAAACGTGCCAAGCGGTGTATTTACTTCCCGGCCTAGATTCGAATCCGTCAACTGAAACGCAATTATATTAACCACTAAGCTAGTGAAGCTAAAAATTATTGACTTATGTGGTCGGTTCCTATATCTCACTAATCTTTCACTTGCCTTACTGTGGTTTTTTTTTATTAACAAGTCTACGGACTCGAGTTCCGTACCCTTTCTATACCCGTAGCTTTCTTCGAAATTAAGTTGCCTTACTGTGGGTTAAAATTTGACATAAACTCCATAAATGTAATGTCAAATTTGAACCGATAGTAAGACACGTGGGTGAACAGTACGATATAGGAATCGGCCAATAAAAATATATTTATTGTTTATTTTAATGAGCAATTAATTTCGGCAGTATGAACTGAGAGGTAAAATGAGTTGAACTGTAAGAAATATAACCCAGTTATGTCTATGCACACAACTTGTTAACAGGTTTAGAATAGTCACTGATGTCTTGCTGTCACTTTTTGTACTTGTCACATTGTCGCCATTTTGGCGCTGAGTGCGAGAGTCCCAGTGAAGTAAATAGTTGTTTTTTTTTTTAAGTTGGGGGCAATGCTATTTACGCACAACACTGGGTCCTTTGCAAGGGATTAGACCATAGTTGATCATGAAGGCTTTCCCCTTTGATAAGGGGCAATCCGAACACTAATCAAGCCAGCTTGTGTGAAGACTCAAAGAAGTTGCACGGGCAACAACCACTACCCACTAAAACCACCCTCCTCCCATGTGCCCCGCGCTTTTTATGTAGGAAAGGCTGAGAGTTAGAACGTAGTTACGCCCAGTGCAAGTAAATAGTTACTTATGTTAATACTAATCAAAGCTGATTTAGTTAGTACATTCATCCCGCTACTAACTTCAAATTCGAAGGAGTGATGACTTTATACTGGCATCGTGTATTTGATTTGAAGTCAGTACAAGGCTACCAAGTGTGACTAACTTCAGTATTCCCGATTTAATAATTTGAAGTCAGTCCCGCTCCCTGTCAGTATTTGAATTGATCCATAATGTAAATCAGCCTTTAGTTCCAAGAGACTCGCAAGTGGCGATTCAAATTGTCAAAAAATATGCCTATTATTGGTATGTAACCAGTCCAGTGATATTTATAGATGTTAGTCCCAGTGTGGATACTTACCAAAAATGTTGCCAGAATAATAATGAAAATTGCATCAGTGCTGTGATCTAGTGGGTAAAGCTTTAACGCGCGTAGCCATTGGTACAAAGAGCTGGGACACGATTCCTGGTAGAGTAAATTTCTTAAACTGAATGTCTGGAATCGGTCCTAAAGATATTCATACATATTACCTGTAGTGGAACACTTACACGCCAATAGATGGCGCTGTGCAATAATTGAAGTCGCAAACTTTTCCCGAAATGTACAAACAATATATACGGCCTGCAAGGAACTACAATAGCCTCGCAGGAAGATCTTCCTTTGAGATGTCGGAGCATTCCATCTCGTTCCTCCACCCCCACATACCCATAATACAAGCATAACTTGCGGTTTATTATTATTGCTCTATGTATAGACTTCCACTTGCCCCAGACGCCCAAAATGAGCGGAAATATAGCTCCAATTAATTTAAAGGAAACAAATCATTGAATGTTGCCTTCTTACACAACCTCAAACAACCAAACCGTCCGCTTATCGCAGATAATAAAAAAAAAATATAAGGCTTAGTGTTGTATTGTGCAGAAATAACAATGTGACGCTTGCATTCATCATCACTTGAAACAAAAACATGTTTTTGTTTAATTAAAATAGAGCTAAATTATTTGTAAATGCTTTTTCGTGTTGTTAATTAATACGAACAAAAGTGTGTGCATAGACTATGAAAAAAAAACCTTATTTAATAGTATAAAATATAAATAATGAAGTTTTTTTTACAAAATAAAATTATGAGACTATGAATATGATTTTTATTTTAAATATAACACCTATTATTAATGTCTACAAGTGACAGCAAATTATTTTACTCTATAGTAACCCTATTTTTTAAATTAGTTTTAGTTAACATGCTGTTTTATCTGTGCTATTTTAAATGGGGGAAAATGGAAATATTTATTTTAAAATTGGATCTTAGGTTGCTTATTGTACAGTCAGCGTCTTATAGAAAGAAGCAGCCAAGATGATCAAATAGATAAGAACATCGAAAGTGATCATTAGTATCGGTACAACCATTGTCGTCTAATAGATCGAATCACCCGTCTTGACCAAATACATCAGTACACCGACAACGCCAAATACATGAGTACAACCATCTCGCCAAAACAAAGAGACACACTAGAAAAATGAACTCTATTCTAAATGTGATTAGTGTCAAATCGAGATGATTTCATACTAAATCAAAATTCCAATAGTATTATTACTGTTATAAAAATCTTTTTCATTTTTATAACGTAACTAGTATTTGCCTTCGACTTCATTTTCATTACTTAGATAGCAAAGATTAAAGTTATTTTATCAATATGTAAAATTGAATAAATATTTAATATGACAATACATGAATCCTGGATATATTCATAAACTCCCGATATTTGTAATTTACTAAAGACTTATTCAACTACAGATGTTTCTTCACTAAGGATTTCTAATAATTACAGACAGTGTCTTGTGATTTGCGAACATTGCGTCAAAGTTGATCTAGTGGTTTGGAAGTGGAAGGAAATCCCGGGAAATCTCAAGAGTCCCAATATGGTCATGTATAAAAATGTCATAAAGTATTAAACTATGCTGTAATAAGAGTAACACGAATAGTTTTCATGCTATATCTAGGCGCATTATTCCCAAGAAAATTTTGGAACTTTCCGTCACTAAAGTATAGGAGTAAAAACATGAAAAAGTGAATCCAGTTTCCTGACAAATTACACTAGAATTCCCATGATATTAGCTTTTTCAGCATTTAAGTAAAAAATGTCTGTATAATAGTGAAAACCTCATAGAAATTAACATATTTATGAAAAAAAAACATTAATTGTTTCAATTTTCCATCAATCAAACAATTGGATCCCAATTGGTTTTTTTAATAGCTTCAATGTACAGACAAAGCTATTTTACAATATTAACTTAATTTTAACATTTCATTTGACATAATACACTATGTATATGTGAGTATATTTTCTATGTATATGTGAGTTTGTTGAAATATCTACTAAAGAGTTTCAATACATAAGAAATTTAGAATTCGAGATAAACCTTTTTTTATCAGCAATGAATAATTGATGTTTCTTGGATACTATTTTAATGTCTAATACGTATATGAATTCTCATGATCTATACTGAGATCATACTATACATATATATAATATACCCCAGTCATTGAAAAAAGCTTAATCTAACGTTCTGGTGAAATCGTATCGGAATCAGCCAATTTTTATGCAGTATAACGACTTTAATAGGAATTTCCCGGAATATAAACTAACAAAGCATTCGGAAAAGAACGTAAACCATCGTTTTAGTATCAATTGAATCTGAATCAACTAATTGTTATGCAAATAAATAATTGATACTTTTTCTATTTTTACTTATTTGAAAAAGAAAGTGCATTGTGTTTTAGTATAAGCTAATTTATATGCATACTAACCACTAGAAACCACCCTCGGGAAAATTTCCGTGAGATGCCCAGGACACAAAGTATTGCTGTATTTAAAAAATAATGTATCGTGTCTAAAATCGTGTAAGAATAAATAAACTAATTTGTAAGCGTCCTAACAACTTTAACCAGCTCCTGAGAAAATTCGCGGGATCCCCAGGATAAAAAGTATCACAGATTTAATTTCAGAAAATTTGCTATCAATGAGTAAAAACATCGCATCGAAATAAGAAAGCTTTTTTTATTCTGGCCTCTTTAAACCGTTCCCGGAAAATTTCCCGTGCGATTCCGGAATAAAAGGTAGCGCAGAATTTAAGTGTGAGAATTTGCTCACGATCAGCGAAAATCGAATCGCAATCGGCCTAGTAGTTTTTACGTAAATCCCGAACAAACAGAAAAACCGACTAACAGACAAGAAATCTAAAAAAAATCATCGTGTCTCCATCGTTTATATAGTCTATTCCAATTGTGTTTTTTTTTAATAACTTCAATGTAGAGAGACGACATATTTAGCATATTATAATATTATAGACTATCGTCTGCCCGCGAAACTTCCTTCGCGTTTCCATGATGATGATACATTTGATAGTGAAGTATGTTTGAACAGTTCTTTATGGTGGTTAAAGAAGCGTTCAAACTTACTCTAACTCTCTATGAATAAGACAGTTAGTATTTAGTAAAAACGAAAACTCAAAGCTGAAAAGCAGTGTCATCAAGTATTAAAGAATGTAAACAAAAGTATGAAAAACCTGATTTAATTAAGAGAACTGAAATATCTGGTTAGAAACAGGAACTTGAGACTATTTATAAAATTTGTAGGTTAATAATATATCTTTAGTTAGCTGGGCTCGGCTAATATCTCTGTTCCATCTGAAATAATATTATAGTTAGGTACTGTGGCCAAATGCAACTTAGTTATAAAGTTAAAATGAACGCCGTTATTAATTGGCTATATTAGAGTATATATGTCATGGTTAAATTGTACAGACCGTTAGATTATAATCTATCTCGAGAGCTATTGAAATATTGTGAACCGGAACAAACTGCTTACAATTTAACGCATTATTTCCCGATAGATTATAATCTATCGACGTGAAATCGTTCTGTGTCCATAGAGTTAGTAATAAAACATAGGTGGGTCAGTCAAAAATACTAAAGATTCGATCTCTGCCCTTATGGGTTAGAAGTTTTAACAATGTTTGTAAGTAGTCAATAAGTGATACTTCCAATCCCAGTGTTTACCCTCGATTAAACGTAATAAATATTATTATGCACATATCATCCTCTTCGTCAATCACACTGCTGTGATCAGGAGTTTTTTTTAAGTTTCAAACGTCTTCAGAATTGATTTCATTAATTTCACATTAGGAAAGAAAGGTGCTTTTCATTCAATGCAAATTTAGCAATAAGTAATTCAATTTGAAATACATAATTCGAAATACAATTTTGGTTTAGTATGAAATCATCTCGATTTGACACTAATCACATTTAGAATAGAGTTCATTTTTCTAGTGTGTCTCTTTGTTTTGGCGAGATGGTTGTTAACATAATAATGGTGATCTGAATGTACTCATGTATTTGGCGTTGTCGGTGTACTGATGTATTTGGTCAAGACGGGTGATTCGATCTATTAGACGACAATGGTTGTACCGATACTAATGATCACTTTCGATGTTCTTATCTATTTGATCATCTTGGCTGCTTCTTTCTATAAGACGCTGACTGTAATGGATTTTGATGAAACTTTACAATAATACGAGGGCGACACTGATAGTTTTTAGAACGGGCCACTTTTAAAGAATATAATAAAAAAATAAGTTTAAATTTTGAAAATAGAACTCTTTGCTAATATTATTGAGTACTAATTTCATTCATTTGTCATTTGTTTTACGATTTGGCGGCAAATTGAAATTTGTCTGTGTCACGCCAGTATGAACTTAACGCGAGAAAATTTTCGTACTATGATTTTTTATAACTTTCGATATCATTTAAGTCAACAAGAATGTTATGACAGACTTCGATTGGCCTTTCACGATGAAGCCCCTTCTCGGGCCATTGTTTATAACTGGTTTAATGAGTTTAAACGTGGTCGCACCAATCTTAATGATGCTCTGCGTGAGGGACGGCCTTCTACGGCGACGACTGAAGATAACATCAGTGTTGTGCGGTGTATGATAGAGACTGATCCAAGAGTAACCTATCAGCAGATTCGGACAAGTTTAGGCATCGGTATGACTCAAGTGCACAAAATCCTCCACAAACATTTAGCCGTTAGGAAGGTTTGTGCCCGGTGGATACCTCATTATTTGACTGAGGCCCAAAAACTCCGTCGTGTTGATTGGTGCCGTGAAATGATACAAAGATTTAACGGAGGTGACTCAAAAGCTGTGTTCGACACACTTACGGGTGACGAAAACTGAATTTATTGCTATGATCCGGAAACCAAAAGACAATCTGCTCAGTGGGTGTTTCCTTCCGAGGAGTTGCCAACTAAATTGAAGAGAGGTCGAAGTGTAGGAAAAAGTATGGTGGCCTCATTCTTCGGAAGGACCGGTCATTATGCGACAATTGTTTTAGAAGATCAAAAGTCAGTTACTGCAGAGTGGTATACTAACAAATGTTTGCCACTTGTCTTGGAAAAAGTTCGAGAGAAACGACCTCGCAGTAGGATCCTCCTTCACCACGACAACGCCTCCTCGCACACCGCCGGGCGAACGATCGACTATTTGGCGTCGTCAGACGTGGAATTGCTGGGTCACCCGCCATATAGCCCCGACCTCGCACCTTGCGATTTTTATTTATTCCCGAAAATGAAAGAAAAACTTCGAGGAAAACATTTTATGGACGCTAAGGAAGCAGTGGCTGCGTTCCAGAAGGCCATCGAAGAGACCCCTAAAGACGACTGGGCAAAGTGCTTTTCTCGGTGGTTCTATCGAATGCAGCGATGTATTGATGTGAACGGAAACTATTTTGAAAAGATATAATAAAAATAATAACTTGCTAGTTTGCTCAGTTTTTGATTTTCTAAGAACTTGCAGTGTCACCCTCGTATAGCTTACACGTCACAATATCACAAGCTATAATTTATCACAACTTTCCATCAGCACGCGGGTGAAACCGCGGAGAGCAGCTAGTATCTTATATTATCATGTCATTGTTGTATCAGCGAGTGGTAGGTTGGTGGCTAGAGATGGCTCCTGCATTTCGCTAGGCAGTTGTTTGTTGTCTGCAGTGATGACTGGATATTTGCATCTACCATGATATATAAAAATCCTCTTCGATAATTTGTTTGTATTATTTCTAAAATAGCTGAGTGATATTCATAGTATTTTTCTTCTGTGAAATGGCAATCTATGTTCCATCTTCCTGCATCTCTTCAGCCAATTGAGCCAGCAAAGAGTCTACAGTCCAGACATTATCAGATGTGTCCAGCTCAACTTGCGGAATGTATGAGTTTAACACTTCCAACACAGCCTCTATGCTATCAGCTGAACCTGTAATTCCACTGCCAACTTCTGCTAATGTGTTTGCTGTTTCTGTAACTTTCCTGTCAGAGCTGTGGAGAAATATTCACTGCTTAGATCATCTTGAAATAAAATGGATGTGCGGATGCCAGCTCATTCCAATGATATAGCTAACAGAGTGCACTGCTGGGCCGTCTTTCTGACCTAATGTGGAAATTGTTACAATAACTATATTACAGTAATTTATGTTTTGTACTTAAATAATATTTAACTACAGTAACTATATTTTGTATTTTTTTCTTCAATTTAATTTTAACATTTTCTTGTGATTATTATCATGTTTTATACCTAACTAGCGGCCCCGACAGACGTTGTCCTGCTCTGAAAAAATAAAAATCTAGGACCCGATCCTAGCGTTACTCAAACACACAAAAACAAAATCACCAAAATCGGTCCAGGTGATTAGGAGTTTAGGAGGATTCTAAAACCCGATCTCAGCGCCACCTACTGGTTCCAACGGGACAAAAAGTATCTTATGTCCGGTTCCTGGTTCTAAGCTACCTCCCCACCAATTTTTAGCCAAATCGGTACAGCTGTTCTTGAGTTACAAATAGTGTAACTAACACGACTTTCGTTTATACATACATACATACATACATAACTTCACGCCAGTTCCCTCGCGGGGTAGGCACGAACAACAGAGTGCCATTTAGGCTTATTCTTACACACCTCACTTTCGTTTATATATATAGATATTAGTATATGTATGTTTATATAAATATATATATATAAATATATATATATATATATATATATATATATATATATATATATAAATATATAAATATATATATATATATAAGGAAGTCGTGTTAGTTACACTATTTATAACTCAAGAACGGCTGTACCAATTTGGCTGAAAATTGGTGGGGAGGTAGCTTAGAACCAGGAGACGGACATAGGATACTATTTATCCCGTTGGATCCGGTAGGTGGCACTGAGATCGGGTTCTAGAATCCTCCTAATCACCTGGAGCGATTTTGGTGATTTTGTTATTGTATGTTTGAGTGGGTTCCCGGATGGTTTAGATTCGCAATTAGAACCGGTAGGTGGCACTGGGATCGGGTAATAGAATTCTCCTAATCACCTGGACCGATTTTGAGATGAATAAATAAGTACATTACCTATTTTTAAATACAATATATAGGTGAAATATTTTTGTTATCATCATTATTGTCTTATATTTCATGACAATATTTAAGAACTATTTATATGTAACTAGCTGACCCGGCAAACTTCGTACCGCCTCAGAATCATTTTTTTTCACGTTTACTCAACTTTTAAACTTTCCCTGAACTTCCATAAACAATTCAAAACCAAAATTAGCTAAATCAGTCCAGCCGTTCTCGAGTTTTAGCAAGACTAACGAACAGCAACTGATTTTTATATATAAGATATTAAGTTTATAGAAGAGTGGGATCTTCTGATACAAGCAAATTTTGCTTAAAAGAAAATCCCAACAGTATAAATTGTGTGTTTTAAATATATTAATTTTTAATGCTACATTACAAAACTTTCATCAAGAAATCAATATGGTTTGCTGAGTGTTCCTGACATTTCTTTATATTTCTCCTGGAACACAAGATGATAAAATTCTTATTAAATGCACAAATGTATATCTTCACTATATTGAAAGGGCCAAAATTAGTTTAAATATAATAATAATTATTATTTATTTCACAAAATTGATAATTTCCATATTATACAATTTTTATATTATAAAACTATTTCCATGTTATCAAAGTTCAAATTAATTCACAGCAAAACAATTAATTAATTGATTAATAAGACAGATACGAGGGCATTACACCTGCATCACTATAAATAATTATATATATAATTATGTAGATTATTGATAATAATATCAATAATCTACATGTATACCAAAATCACTTCAAGTATGGACTTTGGCACCGGGCCGCAATGTGGCAGATCACAAACAAACTCATACATCTAACTGGGTAAGCAGTTGCATAGCAGTGGCGAGTCCCATCGAGCTACAAAAAGACTAAATATAATTACATTGGTGGTTTAGGTATTTCCTTTTCCAGTATATCCTGTAAATCATCGAGATCTGGTATTGTAGGGATATCATCACTGGAATCAGGAGATTTTCTTGGTATAGTATATTCTCTGAAAGGAAACATTTTGGGAGTATTATTGACTTAGGGTTTCAATAGTTTGCACCCTTACATCATAATTCTTTATCCTGTGAGATCTAGTCTATATACTTGGATAAAAAGTATCCCATGTTCGACCCCATTAACAAGAGTACACATTTATACCAAATACTTTGTTAATCGAGTTGTACTACAAGCTGGATAAAGAACTAACAAAATTGGAAATTAATACCTTCTTTATATAGTAAATACTATGCATTTTATTATAAAATTTACGGAAATGATTAATATAGCAAAATAAAGAGTGTGGTATTGATATGAGACACTATTATTTGAGATATAAAGTGAATTTTGGGTGGTTAATGGAGTGTTTTGCCACCAACCATAGCAAGAGGAGATAGTTAGAGTAAATAATAGAATATTTAGTACCCCTCAGTGGGAAATGGAAGATGACGGTATAAATAATGATGCAATGAATCAGTGTTAGTAGTGAGTATGTGTTTAGAAGCCCATGAATGAGTGGCATGGAGCAAAAGAAACTTTTTTGAATATGGAATCGTCTGGACCTGCTAGGGTATTCGAAGATGAGTACGATGCGTTCGTTCCTTTTGGGACGATACGTTATTACAACACATCACGAACGAGACCAATCGGTACACTCAGAGGATCCAAAAAGATAGATTTAACAGAGATTGGTTTGAAATTTAAATCCTAACTTGTACTTTTCTTAAACTTTTTTTTTAAATTCCGAAAATATGTTCATAATAAATAAAAGGTGTCCCATAACTATACCCCACACACTGTCAAATGAATCGATTTACGTTTTGACTAGTATTATCACAAGGATATTAAGTTTTGAAAGATTTCATTTGTCTTGAAAATAATCAGTTTAGAAACAATGTTTACTTTGCTTCTATGTGTGTTCCCTCTGCCCAAACCCCAACTTTACGTGGTTCGGGCACATTTGAAAGCGAATCGTTCATGTTGTTCTTGTATGAGGCCTGTTTAGTTATTTTGATTAGGACAATATACAATCTGCTAAATACAGGACTACATACAATCTCAGCTACAATAAATAACGACGAAATGAACGCGATGGGCACACAACTAGAACAATAAATTAAATCAATAAAAACGTCAAGAACCAACCATAGACAATGTCGTCCATCGACAAGGACAACCATCTCATTTCAGTGGCTCTCCTCTATATTGTATAATCGAAAAAAATTAAAAATGTATAGAAACTAGCGCCATCAAGGTACGGAGGGAGTTACAAATAATAAGTCATTGGGAATTACTAATTCCATTTAGTGCACTTAGCTCTGTACAATATCTTTGAATAATGACATCGAGCTGACAAGATATTGAGAGTAAAACGTAAATCACAAGTGATGCTTCTATTTGGTGAATCACACATTCACACACACACACACACTTTTATTTAAATTTTAACTAGCTTCAATTTTCAAATTATCAAGTATTTTATTTTGGTTTTTAAATTATAATTTTATTATGTCTTTATTCCAATTAAAAATGTCAAAAGTACCATCTAGTGGAATTTATAGAAATATGGATTGAAACGCCATCTAAAGATATTTAAAGGAATATAATACCGGTTAAGATAGCATCTACCGGGTGAGGTGAATTTTATACAAAAGTGGCTCATATCTTTTATATATAGTGTATCTATGACTGTTTGTGTTTAACTTTTTCCTTTTTTTGACAGTTGACTTTTGATTATTGATGTCAGTAAATGTCAAAATTTTGCTTTAAAAGAAAATTTGGCAATGATTTTGTCATGGTAATGCTAATTACGCACAATACTGGGTCCTTTGCAAGGGATTAGACCATAGTTGATCATGGAGGCTTTACCCTTTAATAAGGGGCAATCCAAATAGTAATCAACTAGCTTGTGTGGAGACTCAGAGAAGTTGCACGGGCAACAACCACTACCCACTAAAACCACCCTCCTCTCATCTGCCCCTCGCTTTTTATGTAGGAAAGGCTGAGACTTAAAATGTAGTTACGCCCAGTCTGATCCAGCGCAAAAAGTGCCTGAATGTGCCCCGGGAATCAGAACACATCCACTTCGTCAGCGGGGTGATGAATCCTTTGCTCCCTTGATAGGTAAAGGCTCCCCGAAGCGGTATTATTCAGGGTGGGAAGTCATGCGCATACCTGCGTCTGCGGATGACAGCCACCCGCCGGCGTTCGCGTGGAGTCGCATTAGTACGCGCAATAATACTCCTCTCCCTATCTCGTTGGGCGGCCTCTTTGAGAGACATTACCGTGTCGCAAAAAGTAACCGCCGCCCCCCAGGTATCGCTGCTATGCAGCATGGCTTTCACCAGACTGCAGAGCGAGTCGATCGCTCCTACTTGTGTCTCGACTTCGAAACGCTGCGGCGCCCATGCCGCGCACTCGACTAGCGTGTGAAACGCCGTCTCGGGTGCGCCGCACTGGCGGCATTCCGGGGAACGCAAGCAGCCCACAATGCGACACAGATACTTATCGAAACACCCGTGTCCGGTAAATATCTGTGTCATCCTGAAGGTCAGGGTTCCGCTTTCGCGGGTGACCCATTCCATCAGCTGCGGCCTGATTGCCTCCACCGTGTAGCCGCCGGCCGCAGGGTTTTCCAACTCTTGAGACCAGATGGCGAGCATGGAGGCGGTTTCCCGCTTCCTGATCGCCTCGATTTCGACCTGGCAGAAGACCAGGCCGCGAGCGAGAGCATCCTGTCGGGAGTGCCGCACTTTCGCCAGTACGTCCGCCTGGAGAGGCCAGGGTGGATCGCATGATGCATGATAGCATCGTAGCTACAGGTTTACTCTAAATATAATATAATATTTTTGTTTATGTAATTTATAAATTATACATACATACATACATACATAACTTCACGCCAGTTCCCTCGCGGGGTAGGCACGAACAACAGAGTGCCATTTAGGCTTATTCTTACACACCTCACTTGCCTCTTTGACATTCATAACTCTTGTCATGCAAGCTCGTCTGTTCTTAAGGCTCCTGACATCACCTTCTGCTAGTACACGATCAATTTGATCATGGAAGGTGTGTCGTGGCCTTCCACGACTTCTGCATCCATCCACTTTTGCATTGTATATCTGTTTAGTCATTCTTTCATCATGCATTCTTTCCACATGCCCGAACCACCGGAGCATTCCTTTCCTTACCTTCACCCCGACACTCTCTTTCAGACCAACTCTCTTTCTTACTTCGGTATTACGAACGCGGTCCGCGAGCGTCACTCCGCAGATTTTGCGCAGTGCTCGCATCTCGACCGTGTTTACTCTACTTTCATGCTCTTTCTTCCATACCCAACTCTCGCTTCCATACGCGAGCGTAGGTACCAGCACCGCGTTGTGTACGGCGAGCTGGGCCTTCTGGCTGAGGTTCTTAGCGCCTAGAAGTTTACCTAACGCTCCATTTAAACTATTCCCCAAATTCACTCTTCTTTCTATATCTCTTTCTATCTTCTATAAATTATAGCAATATTAATTTCTTTAAATTTTTAACTAAATTGAATTTGCAAAAGGTAAACATAACCATGACAATATCATTTCCCAACGTAGGGGGCCCGGGAGGTGCGACGCGGAAACTTTACTCTGGCATCCTGAGGAGTATGGCACTGTACGGTGCACTCGTCTGGTCCATTGCACTTCACCGCCACAACAGAACCCTGCTGCATCGGGCACAGCAGGTTCTGGCCGTGAGGACCATACGGGGGTATCGCACAGTGTCGCGGACGGCGGCCACCCTCTTGGCAGGCGATCCGCCCTGGCATCTCCAGGCGGACGTCCTGACAGTGGTGCGCCGCACCCGGCAGGATGCCCTAGCTAGAGGCCTGACCTTCTGTCAGGTCGAAATCGAGGCGATCAGGAAGCGGGAAACCGCCTCCATGATCGCCGTCTGGTCTCAAGAGCTCGACAACCCTGCGGCCTATGGCGGCTACACGGTGGATGCAATCAGGCCACAGCTGACGGAATGGGTCAACCGCACCAGCGGCACCCTGACCTTTAGGACGACACAGATACTTACCGGACACGGATGTTTCGATAAGTATCTGTGTCGCATTGTGGGCTGCTTGCCTTCCCCGGACTGCCTTCAGCTGGCACCCGGAGAGGCAGGTACGCGCATTACTTCCCTCCCTGAGTTAGGTTCGGTTTATCGCGGGGGGCCTTTAGCTTGCTAGGAGAGCAAAGGACCTTCTACCCCCGCACAACGAAGTGGGGTGTGTTCTCCCAGGGCACACTCCAGGCACTTTATTGCGCTGGATCGGCTGGGCGTAACTATGTTCTAAATCTCAGCCTTTCCAACACATACAAAGCGCAGGGTCGTCAGGGAGGAGGGGGTTTTTAGTGGGTATTGGGGTTGCTCGCTCGTGTAGCAACGCTCGGAGTCTTCCACACTATTCTGTGACCTCGAACGCGGGCGGAGCGCTGCCAAGAGCATACTATTGCTGCAGTGTTATCGCCCCCGACCGACGCGTGTCGTTCCCCTAGCAACGACCCAGTTTGTGCGTAAATTGGTTAAGCATTTTCCCTCGCCTCAAAACAAAAAAAAAATATATATATAAGATATAGAACCGGGCACTGGTGTATCAAAATATGATTATATGTATATAACTAATTATACTCGTATAATACTACCTGCAAATGCCAGCATGCCCGTAATAAGCCTTAAAAGTAAAAAAAAAATTATATCTAATTTAAATAAGCTTGGTATACGTAGGTACTTTTAAAAAATTATTATAACCATCGAACTTTTCTAAATATTATTACTTAGATTACTAATTATGACATATATTTGTTAAAATAAAACAAAACCATATTTATCAAGTACTTTTATTTTTCACAGGATATAAAAATTACAACAGATTGAATTAATTTATCACAATTACATTTGACGTAGGTATATTGGATTGTGATGTATAACAGGCTTAAGATTTATTAAAATAATGATATATTCGTTTGTTGTCGAAAAGCAAATTATATGCTTGGAGATAATATTATTACGTTTCAAATAATGGCCATACAGTAACAGATGTGCAACATAGGGTGAAGGCTGCGAAGTAGTGCGAAGTGGAGAAGAAAATGTAAGAAAGCCGACCCCGTGTCCCAGAGAGAATGCACCGGGAAATTAATAATTCAAGCAAGAGCTAGAAGTTCAATTCATGAACACTAGAGTTGTGTACACATAAATTCATAGCATATTTATAATGCTTGAATCTTAGGACTGGATTTAAAAACAATATCGAAGAGCCGAACTATACAGAAGCCGACGCTTGAGATTATAATGCCTCAAAATTCAATAGCGAGTTTTTAAGACTGAAAGCAGGTTTGACATTAAAGTGACAATGTTGCCAATTACTTTTTATAATATGATATCACGCACTTAGCATGACAACAATATCAATATATTTGTATATACTTAAAATAGTGTCAACCCGGAACTAATCATGAAAATATGATACCTATGCTTAATGCATCAAACATTCTAGTACTCTGCATTAACTGTAGGAGGCTGCTTAATAATTATTTTGTATGAAAAATTCTGTATATATATATTCTGTATTTATATTTGTAGGCGGGAATGCGATCAATTTTATAAATTCATGACCATGTGAACGCAACCCTAGTGCTGTCGCGATTTGTTGCAAGAAGCAAAAATAAATTTCAGTAAATTTATTAATGCGATAAAATTATTATATTACAAAAACTTAGAGCATATAATCGAACATTAAATTGCAAAATATTTTTCTGCGGCCGAGAAAATTAAGAAAGCAGGTTTTTCTTTTTTAAACTAAAATAAAATTTTATTTATATACAAATCATTATCTCTATTTGGTAACGAATCATAACCGAGAAAAATATTTATACTAGCACTTATAGTGAAAGAACAGTTTTAAACTTAGGTATAAATCTCGATTTATCAACCTTAAAAATACATAAATTCGATAAAATTTAACAAGCTCTAAATATTTACAATTATTACGAATTCAGTTGGCTGATTAAATCAGCCAAATGGTTTCAAACCATATCAGATCGTCTAACGGATACAGTCAAGCTGGATGCAATATCTTTAATATCAATGCAATTTGAAGACAACTTATTTGAGCTGTAATAACTTTTTAATACGTATATATAGTATATTTAATAGAGATGTAGAAAGTAGAGTCTGAAGTTAACAAGCAATCTATTTAGATTTAAGCCAATTTTATAGTCCGTACGCACGTCATTTAAACTAAATTATCAACATATTTAGGTAATTACGTCTCGTTCTCATATGACGGATTTATTATCGCAGCCAGATTATATTACAGGCATATCTCAAAACAATTCCCAATTTTATTATTATTCTTATGTTCCTGAAAACTTACTCCCAAACGCATTTCGTCGAATTTCTGTACAATTATAATTTTATTTTCAATTTTTTTTTATTAGACGAAAGGCGTAGATGAAGCTCTCTGTATGAATATGAGAAATGCATTCCAGAAAAGTAATTACAGTCTTTAATTATATTATTTGTATACTGTTTATAACTAAGTTTTAGTTCCCAGTTTATACAGTTATCATTCAGTTAAATACACGAAAAGTAATTAAATTCATTAAAATATTAATTAAGTAGATATATCACGCGACAATGGCACATGAACTGATTTGGAATGAGTGCCAATGGAAGATATCAGACCAGATTCGATCGTGTGTACGGGCTATAAAACTTAGTTGCGCCGATGAATTGTATTGCACAATCGGGTTTTTCGAGTAGTTTGATTTATCGTTTATTAGCACCTATATTTTAGCTATGTAGCGTCTAAATTTATATTCTTGGGCTTCCCCAAGAAATAATGTATATTACATCACCAGCAATAACATTCCCAATAGGCATTTCTAGCGTCGTAGAAATGGTACTGGGTTAACTAATTGCTTCTATATAATATCAACTTACTTATATTAGTTTTAAGCTTTTAAAAAATTAGGCGAACTAATGTTTAGTTTAATAAAAAACGACCATTTTGTTAGTAAAAATATTAAAACATTTATTTGGGAGATCGAGCTTAGCAAAACAAAACAATAAAATTATATAAGCCTTTTACACGTTCCGACCGAATCTTATAAAATTAATAGCAAAAATTTAAAAAACGATAATTTGGATAATAGAAATCTTACTAAAGAAAGAAGTCACGGAAGACCGATTCTATTTCTTCAAATTTAATTTATCAAATTTAATAAATTCGTACAAATCATAATTATTTATCGTATTAGATCGGAATGTGTACACTTCGGTATCCTTTTTTTTCACATGGAAGACTGAAATTATACTAAATTTTTTTAAACTATTTTATATAAATGCTACAAGATTTGCAGTCAAGATATGTCTTAAAATTAATTTCATAAGTTCACCATTGTTACATGTAAATTATATGTATTAAAATGACATTATTTAAAATATACGTATTTCATTGGTACTTAAGTAAATTAAGCATTTTTACAACCATTCCTTTGCGTTTGATAACATATATTTAAAAAAAAAAGTATGACAGTTGTGCTTATTGAGCAAAACATTTTGTTTTCAAAATTAAATGCAGCACTAGAAATAAGTTTTATCTATTTATTGTTGTTATACAACTCATTAAAAACTAAATTAAAACCTGAATAGGAGCAATTCATAAAATTTTGTTAAAAAGGAAATTACTTCGTAGAAATGACAACTGTCTAGTAAAAATGTTACTTTGATGCTGGGGCTTCATCTGCGTTAGGGTTAAAGATTTAGGCCGTAGCCGAATGCGCCTTAATAACGCCGATAACTCATAGCTACATTAGTGTACATATGTAAATTATGCATACGTCATCTGTCAATATTTAACGTCATTGACAACGTCGCATTTCAAATAACGCATTAAATCCAACGCCATACCTGCGTGAAACGACCTAAATCTTTAGCACTAACGCAGATGAAGCCCGAAGCCCGAAGACATTTATTTACAAGAAAATAAGATCTGTGTTGCCTGAAAACCTGCGAATTTTTCCGGTACACAATCGCATTTATAATATTATTTATTTTTCATTGCTATAATTATCTAACGTGATGCTTCAGCTTTGGTGAAATATATTTAAAACGGCCTTTTAAAAGAAATATTAAAATTTGCCCCATAATTCACAATAAAATTTGTCTTTTATGTACAGATCTGTGATCTACAGCGATGTAAAAAGGCTAAGTATGACAATCCTTTAGTAAAAAACCATCCTTAGGTAACAAAACAAAAAAAATCATTTAATCTATTGCTTAATATTTTCTTAAGTTTTCGCGACTTGTATACATAATAAAACTACGTGATCACGGCCACTGAAAAGTGGCCGAAACGTCGAAAAAACCAAAATCAAATAAAATTACCGCGCTTAAAACCGTTAAAACGTGGTTTTATTATAATCTATTGCTGGTCAGAAGGCATAATATTTCTCCTATTTTTTGATATTTTAACTTTAACGAGTCAAAAGGCGTATTTTTTTATGAAAATTACTTTATTAAGTTTCCGTTATCTTCTGCCCACTTCCCTCGCTAATTTCCTGCTTGCTGCCGCGGAAGTGACATAATATCAACGAGACATAGCGAACAACAAAGCAACACCTGATTTATACATTTGGATTGTCATTCCTAAAACTCCATGATTGTCTTATACACATATTACACAACACCAGACAGTTTACAAGTGATAAATCAACAAGATTTTAGTGAAAATATTTAAATAAAAAAAGAATCTCAAACTTATAACTTAACATGCAGATTTCATAAATCACTTGACAAGTACCATATTCTTACAGGTACATCACTTAACCTAATGGATACATTAATGACAGCAAAACATGCAAGTCCTTAGTTGTTCGCCTCTGACTATCCCTATGGATTTTGATCGTGAAAATACTCCCTATTCAAAAGGCAAAGTAGGTTAACAGCCTGTTTCTATATCTACGGTTCATATACATTTGCTTTGCTGCTGGTGAATATTTTACATAAACTTCATACAAGTATTGCTTTTCTATCAGAACATCGTATGATCAGTAAGCTATAGAAACACAAATGTAAGGTGATTTCAACGACACTTGCTTCACCTACATATTGATATATATATATATTTAGTTACTAATAGTTTTTATAGTACATGTTTAATTGCTGAGATTAATTTGACAATTGCAAATGTCAAACTTGTGTTAAAATTAGTGTTGCCAGTTCTGTAGAGACAAATTTACATTTAGGTCCTTGAAAACTTACATTTTTCGAACATAATATGCATTGGGTTTTTCTTATCCATGATTATATTCGTAAACTATAATTAACTATCAAAAGACGAATAAAAATTATGAAATCATCAAGTTACAAAACCAAATCTAAACAATAAAATTACGAATGTTGTTTCACTGAAATTTGATTGTAATTTAAAAAAAAAATATATTTTTAAATATGAAGTTTTGTCTGAATCAAAATGGTTTTAGGGAGCTATAGAGCTCCGTCAATAAGTCATGTAGATAGATTTTTAGAAACCTATATACATGACTTACTCATATTATCTGAGCTATTCTCAATTTTCTTGACCATGATTTTTTTTTTGTTACTTGCCTTTCCATGCTATACGATACCTCGCCATAGTAAAGAACAGAAGTAACGAACTCAAGGTGTAAAACTTTCCAAAAATATATTCTATTTGTAAAGCCTTTAAACTTGTTAAGTTCTTTGAAAAAAAAAAAAATACTGAGAACAATTGAGTCAAAAGTTCTGTGATATCATTGAGACGAGCAATTTTCCATAGACTCCATTATTGTTTATGGTGTTTTAATAAAATTAACTTGCTTTTTATGTGTTTAATATGCTATTATTTGTTCTTGGGACACTGGCGAAATTACTATGGTCAATAATTCTGAGAAACACCTGTGTGAAGCAAGAAATCAGTGAAACCACCTTGACGTGACTTTTAAGTCTAAATTAACCGTGGATAATTATCTTTGAAAACCTTTATTTAATGCTGTAAGAAAGAGGATAGACTGGACAATTCAGCAGAATTGATGTTCAAATCTGTCTCACAGTCCATTTCCAGCAGTCTAGAGAGCGATGTGCTGTTCTGCTGACTGTCCATTGGGTTCTGTGCTGCTGCCACTTGCTGAAATATACATAACTGAATCTCACTTCTATTACTGGAGTATAGTTTAATATAATACAATGAGATACATCATTGTGTTATAAATAAGGAATGTATACTGTTAACAACAATTGTTCCAATGACACCTAGTATTATACTATTATTATATTTGCGGGTAGTTGTGATTACTACATGGCTAGTTTCTTTGAGTGCTGCGAAGCTACTGTAGTGAAACACTTACAAGCCAATAGATGGCGCTGTGCAATAATTGATGTCACAAACGTTTCCCGAAACATACAAAGAATACATACAAAATTTCAACTACAACAGATGGGCCTAGGCCTGCGAAGAACGACATTAGCCTCGCTGGAAGATCTTCCTTTAAGACGGAGGAGCATTCCATCTCGCTCCTCCACCCTATCGGGGCTTACCCTTCACTGGTGACCCTCGACTAACGAACACGCAACCTTCACTTCAACAACTTTCAATCTTCAATAACTTCATTCAACCTTCAATCAAGTAACTTCAACTTTCAATAACTTCAAGATCTCAAACTACCTTCAATCAAGTCTCAAAAATTAACTTCAAGATTTCACTTCAACCTCAAGCCTCCAACTCCATAGAACATCAATTCAAACTCAACTTCAAGCACGATCATTAGTACCACACTCCCCGCATACAAGACACTGAGTATATCCTGCTAGCCTCCACTGCCAATCATCACTGGTAGTCACTATAGGGTTAGATCGCTCATCTGCAACACGATGTACCTCCATCCCTACTACCACGGCTACCCACTCAAGCGACTTCGGCAACTAAATCACGGCTGCTGTACGCTGCTTCCTATGGATGGCCACCACTCAACAGCCAACACAGTCCAGCCATGTGACCCGCTCGAAGCTAGTCGCCCACTCCAACCGTCTTTCTATACGCATTGGAAACTGACACACGAGCTCCTGCTCTCCCGACTCACTGGGACAACCAACAAAAGTTCTGACTCACTAGAACTGCATCCAGTCCGACTCATAGGACTGCCAAAGTGACAAATGAATTGACATACTACGAGAAGCACTGATAGCTGTGAACAACTCTCGACTTCATTCGTCTACCATCGACTTCCAGTCTCAGCAAGGGGGTGTGTAGTGAAACACTTACAAGCCAATAGATGGCGCTGTGCAATAATTGATGTCACAAACGTTTCCCGAAACATACAAAGAATATATACAAAATTTCAACTATAACAGATGGGCCTAGGCCTGCGAGGAACAACATTAGCCTCGCTGGAAGATCTTCCTTTGAGACGGAGGAGCAATCCATCTCGCTCCTCCACCCTATCGGGGCTTACCCTTCACTACGATGAGTTATTGTAAGAAATTATCATAGTGACGTCACACGCGCGCTCGGCGTGTTCTTGGTCCTCGGGTACTTCGGGTTAAAAATTTATTTTTAATTTGAAAAAGGTTATATACCTTTTAAAAATAATTTGCTATAAAACTTATTAAGGTGTTAGGGCATTTGCCCGACTGGATGGCTACCACTCCTGGTCTAAAGTATGTCGCCATAACAACCCTGAGTTGTGTTCCGGCATCAGTGACCAGATTCCAGTCTCCCTTAAGAGAGCAGCAGCGCATTTGTAGCATCTTTGGTGTTGCAAATGTCCATAGGCGATGGTAACCGCTTTCCATCAAGCGGGCCGGGTGCCTGTCTGCTGAACTCTGAAATGAATATGCACTGTTTGCTATAACTCCATTAATTCTTCAAAAAATAATTGTGTAAAAATATTTTTTTCAAATAAAAGAGCTTTGTTTAAAAAAAAGTGAGAAGGAAAACATTTTTTTGCTAGACGTGTTCCTGAGGAGTTTGATGCCGCTTCTCCTTAACAGCAATAACACGTTGCGAAGCGATGTACATAGAATAGGAAGTAAACTTAAATTTCAACTTATTACCCTCAAAGTGTTTCCAGTGGAACTTATTTCGAAAAAAAAAAGAATTTGAATGAATACTAACCTGAGTATAGTTAGGCGGTAACTGGACAATATTTTGTACACTGTCTATCTCCTGTATGGGCGAAACGGCGTGCCCCGGTGAAAGGCTCTGTCCGTACGGGGACGCTTGTCCCGGGGACATGGTCTGCCCGTAAGGGGACATCGTGTTCGAGAGCGGGGACGCCTGGCCCGGGGACAGCGCGTGAGCGGGCATCGGGGACACCATGCCCTGACCCATCTGAGCCAACATGGGGCTAGGGGCCACGGTGTAAGGCACGCTCGGGCCGACCGGGGACACCACCTGCTCGTACTGGGCCTGAGGCCAGTGCTGGTACGGGCTCAGGTGGCTTGGACCCGGGACCGGTATGTTTCCTTGCATGTGCCACGCCGGCTAAGGGGAAAACATATTTTTACAAGTTAAAACAGATCTTTTAAAACAAATCAGGGTCCTACAACGCCCTCTTTTGGAGATTCGTATTATTAAATTGACACATGTCTATTACTACACTTTTTTAATATATACTACCCGCAAGAGTTATCTTGAAACTTCGCTCAGATGACGTAAGCGCGAGGTACTGACTGCAAAAAAGAATAATTTGTCGAATTATTTTTTATGGTTGATTGATTGGTAAATCCATCAGTCGATGTCACTGTACAGTAGCCATACATGCTCGCTTGATGGCTTGTTCTACGGGAATAATGTAAGCACGAGTCTTTTTTTCGTTTTCAAAAAAGGTTATCACTTTTAAAACAAGATTTCGTTCAACACTGTGGATAGTCTTTCCCATGTTATCATAAAACTACCAAATTGATACCATCAGGTAAAAAAAACAAACGAAACCAAACGCACGTATGCCGATTGTCAGATTGCTAACGGTACTGACGCGTAGGTGGCGAGAGCGGTAAGAAAGCGGGGGCCGGGAGGGGATGGCACATTCCGCTCAGGTCTCAAGTTAACTCTTGCGGATAATACAGTGTTGTTATCTATGATACCGGTAGGTGCAACATATGACATATGATTCCACGTTATTTTGACAAGTTGTAATACGAATCTGCGGTGGGAACTATTTTAAATTTTTGATTGATTTAGTCTGCGCTGGGCTACGTAATTGCGCTAAATCAGTTCACTGCGCTGGTGTATCGACAGACTTATTTCAATGGTGTTGCCGCGTAATTCAATTTAGATAAAGTTGCAGAGTTTTTGTGGGAACTGGAAGGTGACATTGTGCTGTGCAGTTTTATTATCTAAAAATGTCTAAAATTACTTTAAAATGAACAGTAGTTGTACGATAGTTTTTGAGCAGTAATTATATGTTTTTCTGTGAGAAGTGTGAACTGTGTAAAATGTGGCCTTTCGAGTTGTCACAAGAACTACTTCGATTGGCGTCAGTCGATGACCCACAATTCGGCTGAGTTATACGAAGACTTGATACTTCAGACGAGGCTCTATGGACTTTGAAGTTCCTGTGCTTGCTATTGTCGCGAATTGTACTACTCTTAGATAATGTTGCGTTAAAGCAACAATGCTGCATATTATATTGCACTTAAAGCTAGCGATGTGTTTGGCGCTCTTCGGGGCCGACTCAACAATATATTTTCTTGTGCCATAACGAAATTTTGATTTAACTCAAAGCGTTGGCGCAGTGGTCTGCGCTTGAGTTACTGAGTTAACACAACTACGCAAGGGATTTTATTTATTTACCCAGTTCTATTTGATATTATCTCTATGGCAAACGGGCAATAATCTATGTTCGGGAGTTTTTGGCGGGAACTGAAAGATGTTGTGCTGTGCAGTTTTATTTTCTAAAAATGTGTAAAATTACTCTATAATGACCAATAGTTGTAGGATATTGATAGTTTTTGAGTAGTAATTATGTGTTTTGTGAGAAATGTGAACTGTATAGTCAAATGTGGCCTTTTGAGCTGTCACAAGAGCTCCGATGAATGGCACCAGCTGATTACCTACAGTTCAGCTGTGCTACACATAGGCTTAAGAAAATGAAGAAACTATATTGTAAACTAAGATCTGGCTTAAAGGCCTAGCTGCCGAGCCATAAACCTAAATAAATAAATCTATGTTCGAGTGTGTTTAATACTGTCTCTAAAAGAAGATATGGGAACGAGCTCTGCAGTGATTACGAGCTCAAATTTGCAGTTTGCATATATATGTCCTTACTTGAGGATCCGCGGCGTACTGCGGTGGTGAATACACGTTCAGAGGCGACGTGCTCATACGATGGGGCGGTGTATTGTCTGAAAAACAAAACATGTTGTAGGAGCTTTGAATTACATACATACATAACTTCACGCCAGTTCCCTTGCGGGGTAGGCACGACCAACAGAGCGCCATTCAGGCTTATTCTTACACACCTCGCTTGTTTCTTTGACGTTCATAACTCTTGTCATGCACGCTCGTCTGTTATTAAGGCTCCTGACATCACCTTCTGCTAGTACACGATCAATTTGATCATGGAAGGTTTGTCGTGGCCTTCCACGACTTCGACTTCATAGTATTTTTTATAAAACGAGCTGTTATACCCGCAACTTCGTATATATTTTTACTTTAAACAAAGTAAAAACGCAATTGCAATTACTTGACCATTCAAATTCGTTCATTTGCTTTTTTTTTGCCTTTTAAGCTGCTATCGATTAGTAAAAATATTACATCGGAACCAGATTTTAACCGGGCAATTTGAGCCGCTCCCAAAAAAAAACCCGTGGGATTCTCAGAGGACTACACTTTTACAATATTAAAAGAGCTGTGTAAAGACCCTGATTAAGTTATGAATGACGCTGGGTCTGAAGGGCCCTTAAAAAAAAAACACGGTATGTACATAAATACGACATAATATAAGGATATAAAATTAGAATAAATTAATATAATAAGTTATTCTTAAGGTAGGGGATTTGCCCAACTGGATGGCTACCACCCCTGGTCTAAAGTATGTCGCTATAACAACCTTGAGTTGTGTTCCGGCATTAGTGACCAGGTTCCAGTCTCCCTTAAGAGAGCAGCAGCGCATTTGTAGCATCTTTGGTGTTGCAAATGTCCATAGGGGATAGTAACCGCTTTCCATCAAGTGGGCCGTCTGCCTGTCTGCTGATCTCCTGCAATAAAAAAAATAAAAATATTTTAATACGAAACTTACTGGGTTCAGCTTTGATAGGTTTTTGCTCTAATGGATACGCACCTGAAAAAAAAATTCAGTTACAATTAATTCATACCAACACAATATTTAGTTTAATTAAGTGATGATAAAAACTCAACACTTATTTAAATTAACAATCACTTCCCAAGATATTGTATTACGACTTTCATATTCATGAAATATAACATTGATATTATATGTAATTTCAATACTGTAAGAAAAAAACTATGATTTCTTCTTCTGATATTTGTAACTTTATTATTTGGAATTCTTAACCATGGGCGTCGTGAGCTACTAGTGGAACGCGCAGAGTGTGAACTCTGTGGGTAATATTATTATTGTTTAAGAACGCATTGTTTGGAAATTAAAGAACAACGTATTTAAATTAATACGATTTGCATAATTTTCATTCAAAATTCACATTAATTAATCAGAAAAGTGACGCTAGTACGAAACAAAAAAATTTATTATACAATTTAAACAATGTCTTAAGTTAAAATTAAAGCTAATCCGACAACTACGTAGAATGAGTACAATAAAATATGATTTTATTTTATATATTTTTGGAAAATAAGTGCTTCGGCTGAAAATTTGCAAATACGCTTTAGTAACGGTTTAATTCTAAGCGTGCGATTTGTTTACACACATAATAGTTACGAAGATAATAAGATTTTTTTTTAAAATACGGTTTTTCCCTTACATGTAGATTTAATACAATATTTAGGATTTTATCAAATTGTGATTGTTAATCTAATTGGAAGGTTCTGACATTTTACAACGCATGAGGTCATAATTGGTAACATTAAAATGTCACGACACCCTGGCTATTTTCATTAGAGACTCACAACAACCACTTGATTGCCGACGTTACAATTGTAAACCCAAGTAGAACGGTTATTCGATCAACCTCTTGAATCGAAAATGATGACGTCATTAGTGACGTTTTCACCACGACGACAACGACCGCGGACGCCTTGTAGAACGGCTAACGGAGCACTTTGGGCGTTGTGAGCTACTAATGGAACGCGCTGCTTATGATTCCTTATTTTTAATTTCAAAGGAGTATCATCTCAAACGTCGGCTATTGTTTCAGAATACAAGCCTTAGAAAACTAAGTTATTAAGACAACACTCAATGATCATGCAAACAAAAACAAATTTTGTAGTAATAATAAAAAAAAAATCAAAACACATGCAAATTAACTATAAACTAAATCTATTTACATCTTATACTGCGTCCACATCTGTATCATTTTGATCGATCATCGTCAACGCATCGATTATCTTATTTTGCAAATAAAATAATACAAATGTGGATTATATTAAACATACAACAAACATTTCTACAATAATTGCAGACTTCTAATCAAAAATTTAACTAAGTCCCCGATTTTTTAAACTAACACAACCTACTTACAATACCAAGGGCCGCTTGCATAAGGTTGCTTAAATTTATTTAAGAAACACAAAACGTATTTAACACCCTTAAATACAATTAGCGTCTTGCACAACGCAAAATTTGCCGCTAAATATGTTTAAAGAACTGTCAATACGTTCTGTGTAAAACGTATTTAGGCAGTTTAATATGATTAACTAATTTTATTTAAAGGCGATCGTTATGCAAGCGGCCCTAAAATATGTACAATAAAACACATGCAAATCAACCTACCAAAAACTAAACAGTGAAATCAAATTTAACAATATTTTACAAAAGCTAATATGAATATGTGTGATATAAAAAGAAATTATAAGAAAACTATACTCTAGTAACACTAATGTTGCTATTCGAAAATAATCCAAAATAATGGAAACTGAATTAGGGAATTAATTTAAAAATTCGATTTTAAATATTTACAGAAATATAATACAAAAATATCTACTATATACATATTTAGAGGTAAAAAAATGTAATCCATATAAAATCGATATTACATTATGGCTTTTTGTTTCTTTTAATTTGGCAAGTTATATTATTATAAGCCACCATATTCGTACATGACCACTTGTAATCATAGACAAGAAGGTTCATAATATGTTAAACTGTCTCAACTATCCAAATTACCATTGTAAATGTTTATCATTTATTACAATATAGCTAAAATTAGTAACCTTGATTGAATTAAGTAAATTAGTGATAAACCACAAACGTCTCCACTCAATTGAGATGAGAATGTTGAGATGGATAAGGTGAGAAATGAGTACATAAGGGGATCTTTGAAAGTTGCACCCGTGATTGAAGAATTGAGAGGAAGAAGATTAAGTTGGTATGGGTATATAATGAGGAGCGATGAAAGTCACGTGACAAAAAGAATGTTAAACTACAAGATGTATGGGTACAAATGTGAAGGTAGACCAAAAAAATTGATGGATTGTGTGAAGGATGATATGATGATTTGTGATGTGACAGATGTATCTCAGAATAGAGGAGTGTGGAAGGAAAAGACATATAGTGCCAACCACAATTAATTGGGATATGGTTAAAGAAAAGAGAGTTAAAATTAGTAACCTTAGCGATATTTTCATAAATGAAACCAATTCAAGCAGGGCCCCAATTCTCCTGCGACATTTGTATTGGAATGTTCAATCACTGGTGTAATAGTGGTACCAGAATGGTTGCTTTTATATACAAAGACGACAGAGCCACGCTGGAATTACTATCTTAATCACAGCTCAGGACTAGTTCGATAGGTGTGATGCCACGCTCTCACAGGATATCGGCGTAAAACAATTAGCCTCGGGCTAATTTCGTGTGATGAGCGAGAGATCCGATCCGATCCTATCATCCTATCCATCCAATTCCTCCTGTCTGATCCTTCTATTTTCATATGCCATCCTAAAGGCTGCCAACGCCTTGGCTTCGCCATTAGTGATATAATGATTATACATTTGAACAACTTTGCAGTGATCACAAATACTTCTGTAAATACAAGTACTACTTTTAAAATAAACATATCTCGTGTATACTATTCAATTTCGCCATGATTTTGGATTTAAACAAAACAAAAAACACATCAAAACAATCATGCCACAAAATTATCATCCGTACCTCAATTCCGAAGCTGTTTACGGCATGGTATCTCATTGAAACAAATTAATTAAGTATATAATTTTTATTAGCACAATAATTTCGCATCACTCAAGCTTCACTTATCAATTTTATTGTATAAAAGTGTAAAATATATTTTTGTAGAACTTTGATAACATACAAAGCCACTTATCCGTGTAAAGTGATAACAAAATAAGTTATCCATGCAAAGTCATAATTAATTATCCACATGAAGTGGCGCGTAAGTTACGTACAATTTATTTGCGTTAAAATTAACTTTTAAAAAGTAAAATTAAAATTGAGTTAATTTAGGTTTGTATTAGAAGCCAGATAAGTATTCTGTATGTCATGAAAGTTCTAGAAATGCATAAAACTCTTTCACGTATTAACATCGAATACAAGTTTAAACATCATAATTTTGGTGATATGATTTAATAAATTTTTGATTATATCAATACACTTTTTAAAATTTAAAGTAACGTTTGAACTTGTGCCCTAAACACTTTGTTTTTTTTTAAATATTTTGACACGTAACGACATTTTATAATTTACTGTCATAATATGTTTTAACTAAAGTAATCAAAGTTCCATACCCCTATAATTTTCTTTCGAAGAATTAACATACAAAAACAAACAATTTTATTGAATAGGAAAAAAGTAACATAATTGACTTCTAGTCTAAACAAGAACAAATTAAAAAACTTAATCAATGTTCAATTTTCAAAATGGCCGACATGCAATTTATTTTGCGATACAATTATAGTCGTCACATTTTTTTATATTGAGCCTTTGATTAGGTATCCGGATCAGGAATTCAGATCCGGAAACTTGAATACTCTGCTTACATACAAAATGTTCAGCAAGGCGCATACGTTCTTACTTTTTGCGAACGGAAAAAACCCAACGTTCGGTTCGAAACTTTCGCCGTGCGTTCCGAATACAAATAACCTGACGCTTGCACTATTCCCACGGAATTCCGAATTTGAATTCCTGATCCGAAAACCTAATCAGGAAACCGAGCGTATACGGCCAGCATAAAACAGACCAGTTTAAAGACTTACTATATTTGTCTATTATTTTTACTTGAATTTCTAAGATGTTATTTTTTAATGTAGATAATTCATACGAATTAATAGTTATTTTTAAATAAAGTCTGATATTCTTGGCAAACATACTTCTGGAATACGTAATGATACTCTCAAATCTCAACGACGATGACAACAACCGACGTGCTTGAAAAAAGAATCCGAAATGGCGGATAGTAGATGTCACATTTCAAAACTACGAGTAACTTCGGGCTCGTGTCTTACTTCTTTTTACATTTCACACAGAAACATACAATTGCATGAATCCATTCGACTTTAGATTAGCATCGTCTGTCAGTCAGCAGGATGTTTCTTCACATTTATGCAGAAAAATCGCTAATAATCCGGGATTTATAAATTAATGTCCCATCAAACGCAACGAAATGTTTTATGTATGCTTAAGATAACTAACCGCCACTAAATAGTAGAGATGCCACGAATATTCGGCTGCTATTCGGTAATCAGCCGAATTCCAAATCTAAAAAAAAAACGTATATATTGCTCGAAATTATAGTATATATTTCCATCAAAAATTGTTAGTTAAACTACTTTTTAACAATGTTAAATGAGTTTTTTTTTTAATTTTACATTATATTTCGGCCAGTTTTAAAAATTTCAAAATCAAATTAAAATAATTTAAAACTGCGGTTAAAACGGTTAAAATATAATTTTAAATATGTGTACCCATCATTCGCGAATTGCACATACTTTACGACATTCGATAGCCGAATTTTCGGCGCTTCGGCCGAGAGCGTGACCGAATTTCAGTACTCGGCCAAACCACTATTCGTGACATCTCTACTAAATAGTGTAAAAAGTAATGAAACGAAACAACAATAGCACTTTAGATCAAAAAACAACATAACACTATACCAGCCTGCAGGGTTGCCAGATTGAGTTTTGGAATTTTCTCAATTTGATGAATTTATTATACTGGAATAACATAACATCCCGACCATTATCATATCATACTTTAGTGATTGGCTCGAATTTATATATTCCAGAGTCAAAATTTTGTTCGCCGAACAACAAATTTTTGCTGCGGGCAATATTCCCAAACTGAAGACCCTGCCAGCGTGATAACGAACCGATGCGCAGGTCTACTAAAGATAGGTACAGTGTATGAAATCGTTCATACGACACTAAACAATTTTCGGCATACGTCTGATAAAATAAAAGCCATCCGTGATGTGTATTATGATTGTCGATAAAACAGTCTCATTACGTTTGATGCGACCTATTAATTACATATCTAAATTTCTAAACTATTAAGAGCACACATATTCACATTAGCTCTTGAAATATTACAAAATAATTTATTTTGTACTTAGTCTCATACAGCTGCAGACTTTTAACGCTATGATTCGTCATAGCGATATCTATCAGTGTAATAATTATGAAAAATAGCTTAGCCTACTTACAAAAAGGGTTATACAAAAATTATAATAAATTTAGCTGCCATTGTTATCGTTGTTAATCGTCAAAAAATAAATTTGTCAGCTAGAAAGTCAAAAATAGCTTTTCAATATACCTATATGTTTCATATATTTCTTATTAATACCTATACTATACGTCGAAGTGCATTTACACAAAAATAAAACTAAGCGAGTTACGCTTGTGTCATGGATAATATATAAATTACAACTCTAGGAGCAATCCCAGATGCCCAGAGCAGAGTGGATAGCGGCAAAATCGAATCGAACATGGAACCCTTGGGTTTCACCGAAATATTATCAGATATTCTAATAACCTATTAATAAATAATTTAACAAATTGGGTTCTCCTATTAAAATTATGTCATTAAATTAAAACACAATGCATGATTATTTAAAAAATAAATAATAATATTAAAAACGTAACAAAGGCTTCTATCACCACAAACAAAAAGAAAAACTATGTAGCGAAAAATAACAACATAAACTATACATTTGTGTTAGTTAAGACGTCTAAATACACATATTTCTAAAATACTAATTCACCAAAAATAGCTCAATTTTTCTACTTAAACCTATTTTTTGTTTCGTACATCATATAAGCTGATTATATATTATGATGTAATATTAATTTATATAATTATATTCATGTTTAATAACACTGCCGATTACACACCACGCTGTTTCCAAGGATTTATTTTACTCTTGACGTTTGCACATCTATTACGTTAATATTTCTAGACAGTACACAGTCAGTCCACATAAAACAAGTGACATAATTGTCAAACTTTATTGTAGTTGGTGACGTTATAGTGATGTTCTGCGAGTCATGTAACGCACAGACTATTAAACCACCGATACTATACCTAAATAAATCGAAAGTAATCGTTTTGAAATTTAAAAAAAACTTATTTAATATATGTAAAATATGTTACTGGAAATGTGGGTATATTTATTACACGATATATTATTTGTAGCAAATATACATAGATAAGTTACATTGATTAAAACTTATTTATAAGTGAAGTCGATTTTTATAACAAATCGAGTCGGTAACGCATTAGGACATTACTAGTTGATCCGTCATCGAGCTGTCAAAAGCAAAATAAACGCTTGGAAAATGGAGGAAATGCTTACTTATCCATGCAAAGTCTGACATTATACAGCCTTCTACAGTTAATCGTGGCCATAAAAGGCGCAGGCTGTATGGCTATTGAGGTATTTTACATAATAAATGTCGAAACTTCTTTAAGTATTATACTCAATTAAACTTTGGAATATACTTGCTCAATATAAGCCGCGCGCAGGTTTTCCGATGACTACTTACTATTATTGTATTGTATTAATTATTATTATTGTATGTACTTATGTAAAGTATATACGAGAATAATAAAGGAAAATAATAAATTTATTGCAACATCTATTTATATAACCTTTTTTGTCAACCCTACTGACCATCAACGTGCGACGTCATGAGGCTATCGGCAAACCTTCTGCGCACGGGTAGTAAACGGGCATATTTTTAAAACATTAAAATACTATGCCAGCGACTTCGTCTTCGCTCGACTTGAAATTCCCGCGGAATTCCCGAGTTAAAGAATATCACACAAATTATTACATTAAATATGTCATCGATCGGTTAAAAAAATCACATTGGAATTCGATTTTTTATTTAATCTGACCATTTTAAGTCCATCCGAGAAAAATCCCGCGGGATTGCCAGGATATAATGTTGTGCAGAATTTAAGTGTAAGAATTGATCAGCGAAAACCGCATCGCAATTGGCCCAGTAGTTTTAAAGTGAATCCCGTCCGACAAACAGACAAGAAATCTAAAAAAAATTGCTTCATGTTCTCCATCTTTTATATAGTGTATTCCAGTGCTTTTTTTTTAAATATCTTCAATGTACAGACACAGCATGTTTAGAATTTTATAATATTATAAATATCCATACAATTCAACGTGAACAAAATATATTATTAATCAGAACATAAAAACAATGATACCACATAATCACGTTAATACATATTAAATTTTTACTTATCCAGTAAAAGTCTAAAATACCATCACCATAAAACAATGATTTTATAAATGGAATTAGCTTATAACTGTTTTAATACTACTTTGATATTTTTCTGTATATATTGTAAAACACATCACATTTCCATGTTGATGTTATCAATTCAAAGTCATCCAAATAACGAACTTATCACTATAAAGTCAGATGATTTTTTTTTCAACGCGTAAGTTATAAGCGACTTCCAAAGTATATGAAAGTAAAAATAAACAAATTGACACTTACTATCATAATTGTGTGTAGACAGTGAGGGTAAGGGGGTTTTTCTTTTTCTAACAGTACACATATGGGAATCTAAAAAAATAATAAATAAAAATATTAAAAAACATAACCAATAAAAACATTTGTCACAAATAAAACGATTGGAACACTTAAAAACATTAAATTAAATAATAATGAAAAGAATACTAAGGGCTTAAATTTATTTAAGAAACACAAAACGTATTTAACACCCTTAAATACAATTAGCGTCAACGCAAAATTTTCCGCTAAATATATTTAAAGAACTGTCAATAGGATTTGTGTAAAACCTATTTAGGCAGTTAAATATGATTAAGTAATTTTATCTAAAGGCGATCGTTATGCAAGCGGCCCTAAATATATATCAACAACAAAACAATGAAAAAAAAAACAACAAGAAATATATTAATAGTTTTTTAAATTAAATTGTATGTATCAAGGGGCGCTTTTAAAAGCTACTCATTAAGCATAAAAAGTTATATATTGACATAGATAATTTATTATAAACTTACTTTAAATAAATAGAACAGGTATAAAAGTCTGTGTCTAAATTCATAGAATACTGGGACAGTTAGCAAGACTAGATTAAGAAGTATTCTAAAAGATTTCTCAAAAATGTTACTTTATAAAACTGTAAAACATTATATAAAAACTTTGGCAGTATGGGCGGACTAGAATCGACTTGTATGAGATTAGTCTACTGAATAATGCATTTTAAATGCAATACGTATTTTTTTGTGTTTTAACAATAAAATTTAAATCAAGGCCGAATTGGCTAAGGCCAATTCTCCTAGAAATTGTCAGTTATTTTTGGTACAACGACTAACTATGTCGAACAAAATTAATAAAATTATTTAGATCAACGGGTAATAAGGCAGTGACGTGTATTTCACCTCTTTGCTTTAATAACGTGATAAGTACGAAAAATGTTTTTTATTTGATAGCTAGCTGATGCCCGGGACTTCGTCCGCGTGGTGCAGTTTTTTAACTATCCCAGGGGAACTCTTTAATTGTTCGCGATCAAAAGTATCCTATATGTTGACCAGGGATATAAGCTACCACCATACAAAATTTCACAAACAAACAGAGAAACAAAAAAATTTGAAAAATGTAAATTAGTTCTATTTCCCTTCTTACATCCCCTTGACTCGGTTTTTAGCATTTTTTTTCATTGTACAGAAACTCGACCTCTACAATTTTATTATATGTATAGATTAATATCGCCATATGTATTTCCAACAACGAGGATGGATAATAGAATACTTTTTATCCCAAAAAATTAAGTAGTTGCTGGGATAACAATCTTTCTGTTTGTCTACATACTACGCTTTCACGGAAAAATGATTGTACCGTTTTTGCTGAAATTTAATATGTGTAGATTCAATACCTAGGATGGATATAGGTAACTTTCATCCCGGAAAATGAGATAGTATTCGGAACAAATTGAGTAAATAATATTACGGAAAATAGGAGTTTCCGGCTAGGCCGATTACTGCAACTACTAAGTAATGATTAGTTAGTGACTGTACTGAGTTTTTGGATATTTACACTTTTGTACTTTTCGACATTTTTGACATTTTTCCATACTTTTTTACTGCTCTGTAGCCAAATAATACAAATAATGGACGTTCGTTACTTCTATCAATTCCTTGACTCCACGTTGAGTGCCATGCACTTCCCAATATGTTTTTTTGCAATTTATTTTATATAATAATGTGTTTATTTGATTCAGTGAAGAAGCTGTTAAAATTATACATATAGTGCTGGTTTGTGTTTTTATTCAATAAGACTAGCGGCCCCGGCAGACGTTGTCGTGCTGTGAAAAAATAAAAATCTAGGACCCGATCCTAGCACCACCTACCGGTTCCAATTGTGGATTTAAACCATCCGGGGACCCACACAAACACGAAAACAAAATCACCAAAATCGCTCCAGGTGATTAGGAGGATTCTAGAACCCGATCTCAGCGCCACCTACCGGTTCCAACGTGATGAAAAGTATCCTATGTCCGTCACCTGGTTCTAAGCTACCTCCCCACCAATTTTCAGCCAAATCGGTAGAGCCGTTCTTGAGTTATAAATAGTGTAACTAACACGACTTTATTTTATATATATATATATATATATATATATATATATATATATATATATATATATATATATATATATATATATATATATATATATATATATATATATATGGATAGATGTGTATTACATTTTTCTTCAATATAAATATGACATTATTATCTTAAATTTTTATTTTTATGGATGGCATAATCTCTGTAAAATTTAATACTGTCGATATTGTATGAACATCGATAAGTTAATCATCACTTAAAATGTGTGTAGAATATATTGTAGACTGACAGTAAAAAGTTATTAATATCAATCGATACAATTATTTTCTGAGTTAATCTTTTTTCTAAAATTTCAATTTACAGCTGATAACAGATTATTGAAGCAAAGAGGCGTATTATAATCACGCTATTTATGTATTATTATGAAATTTACTGCCATCTACCGGCGAATAATAGCAACTAGTTTCATCGAATTCGGACACGGTCGCGTGCGGCGCCACTGCCATATACAACGCATAATGCTCAGCGTCGGTCAAATCTAGATCGTCTTGCAACTTTTTGAACGCATTCGCGTCTAGAGCCAAGACGCTTTCAGCCACGAGTATAGTGCCGCCATCTGTCGGTGGCAAAGGCGCTAAACTAGCCGGACGCCGTAAAGAGTTCTGAGACTGACTTTTCTCGAGTTTTTCGTCCGCGTCGCCGTGCAAAGATATATGGGTAATGCTATCCGCGTAACTGAGCCCAGTGCCTGACGCGTTATCTTTTAGAGATGTATGCGAGACTGACGATTTAAATTTTGAAGGTCGCTGCCCTGAGACGCTACTGACTGACCGACCGACCGGCTTACTCCTAACCTCTTTCTTGCCTTCAGATTTTACACTAGGAGCCGGCGATTTGTCCTTCCGTCTAAACAATCTAGAAAAGAACGACCGTTTTTTCACCGGCGGCAACGCGGGCTCACTTTTCGCTACAGTCATGTTATTGTCGTGTTTCAAAACGTCTGGATTTCGCGTTACTGGCAACGGACGACCGGGTTTCAGTATGTTATCGACAGATGTCTGACTCGACTTAAACTCGCTAGATGTCGCTTTTCGAACGCGCTTCGGGGGCAACGGTGGCGCCCTGTCATCGTCATCGTCGCGTTTTAACGGCGCAAACTCTATAATCGGACCGCGGAAAGTTTGTACTTGAACATCTTCGTACGACATCGGATCTGGCTCAGAAATTTCGACTGGATTTTTAAACGCGAGTTGCAAACTAGTGTAAGTGCCGGCATCATTGAAATCTTCTAAATCAGTTTCTGCTGTATCGTTAGCGACCTGAATATTCTCTAAGCGTGTACGATTTTCCGAATATATCTCGTCTAGTTCCGCAACCTGATCTAGTAAATCGTTGAGACTCTTTTCATTTGTATCTACCATTTCTACATCAGCTTCTGCTAAGTTGCCATTTACATCTATAGTTACGTCATCTACTTGGATAGGATCGGGTTCGATATGAATATCATTAACCGGTTGGATATCTGTACTTGATGAAACTGCTATATCAGGTTTGTCATTGTTATTAGTGTCTATACGTCTTTCGTTTAGGAGAAGGGTAAGGATAGAAAGGTCGGCGGGGGTTTTACGAGTGGTACCTATATATTCCGGTATATATTCGAAAGGCAGAGAGTTGCTTCTTGCATTGTCCGTTGTACGTTTCAACTGGAACTTTACCTGTAAAGAGACATTTTTAATGTCATAACATGTAGATTAGTATTGACCAGTGATGATAAATTTAAAGATGATGTTTTCAAAAGAAATTGCCATTATCTTGTTGAAATAGATGATAAAGTTAAACAGCTGGAATAGACCTTTTGCTGTAAGGACTTGTAAAGAGGGAATTAAAACGGATTTAATTGTTTTTAGTGGACATGATGATCGCTACAAGTATTATCAGATTAAAATTGAATTATTCCAGCCTGACTATGAAGCAGCAAGAATTTCGTACAATTTATCCAATGCTATTTATTAATTTCCCTTGCGCACAAAACGCGTTATAATTAAATTGGGTCTTGGTACTTTGTCCTGGAAATTGCGGCAGTAACTAGTGTTACAAGTTTCCACCGTCAACGGTAACCACTTTCCATCAAGTGGGCCATCAGAAAGTCTGCTGTATAACAAGATTAAAAAAGATGTTACACTAATTAATCGAATATAAAAACAAGCTTAAGAACAATCTAAACCAGCTGTATTCAAAGTTTAATTTTTTTTGGAGTTCCTTGAGAACTTTGGATAACTTCTAAGTCCTAAAGCGGTTGCCTTTGGAGAATCGCTTAGTGAAATTGACAGGTGTACATATACTGGTAGTTAAAAGACATAGCATACAGTTCCACTTTATTTTGATACTTGTCATGCTCATCATATGAATCTGCGAAAACGAACTCTAGGCTCTCTGGTATAAAGTTATCTTTAGCAAATTCTTGATGTTGATAATTTAATATAGGGTATCCAGGACATTTGAACATTAGCGGAATTCGCCCGCAAGTGGAAGGATAGAGTGCTAAAGTTGAAAACTCACTTTGACGTGGTCCGTGATCTGCGGATTTCTATATGGAGGCGTTTCAAAGGCAATGGCGCATTGTCTATGCACCAGGAGGGTAATCGCCGGCTCCTCCCACAATATTTGATCGTTGTTGTCATCCTCGTAGAACACGACCACTACCTCCTCGCGTGTCACCTGCAACAATGAATGAATCAATCAAAACTCTTTATTGTTTACCACAAACTTAAACAGAGACAATAGGTTAGTTGACGTTCAAATCAACTGATGAGATACTTTTGATCATCTCACAAGACGCTGAACCGCCTATAGGGTAGATACGAGCGTTTTTACAACAAAATTTCGGGTGGGGACCTAGAAAAAAAATCACCCTAATATACATACATACATACATAACTTCACGCCAGTTCCCTTGCGGGGTAGGCACGAACAACAGAGTGCCATTTAGGCTTATTCTTACACACCTCACTTGCCTCTTTGACATTCATAACTCTTGTCATGCAAGCTCGTCTGTTCTTAAGGCTCCTGACATCACCTTCTGCTAGTACACGATCAATTTGATCATGGAAGGTGTGTCGTGGCCTTCCACGACTTCTGCATCCATCCACTTTTGCATTGTAAATCTGTTTAGTCATTCTTTCCACATGCCCGAATCACCGGAGCATTCCTTTCCTTACCTTCACTCCGACACTCTCTTTCAGACCAACTCTCTTTCTTACTTCAGTATTACGAACGCGGTCCGCGAGCGTCATTCCGCAGATTTTGCGCAGTGCTCGCATCTCGACCGCGACCCTAATATCAGAATTGACTGTATGGACTAAGAATCCCTTACCTGACATTGTGGCGAATACTACTACTACGACTACTACGTACCTTCTCGCAAAGGAGTATGACATGGTTGCCACCCCTGGCGGTGCCCGAGCAGTGGCTGGCCCTCATTATCTGAAGGTCGCTCATTGCCTTCTTGTCGTAGATGATGTCAGAGGCGACCGTGGGCAGCTGCCAGCGCATACGCCCATCCGGTTTCGCCACAAACACTTGGAACGCCAAGCGAACCGCGTTCAGGTCTATACTCTGCGGATGGTTGCGATGGCTGAAACCGGCTGGAATAGAAGTTTGCAATATACAATCCAACATACTTCAAACTAATAAGCAAAAAAATATATTACCATCGCCTATGGACATTTGCAACACCAAAGGTGCTACAAATACGCTGCTCCTCTCTAAAGGGAGACCAGAACCTGGTCACTAACGCCGGAACACAACTCAAGGTTGTTATGACGGCATACTATAGACTAGGGGTGGTAGCCATCCAGTCGGGCAAATACATACCACCTGGCTGTGGATTGTTTTGTTGCCTCTTAATTAAGAAATTGTACTCTTTCTCCGTTCCTGCACGGATAATTTCTACAACCTCTTGAAGGCGGTGCATCTTTCAATTTTGTTGTTTTTTTATGTTTTATACTTGGCACCGACTTCAAGATGCTGTAGAAAATATTAATTTTTGTTTTTCAATTACTTTTCAAATCGGTTTTGTTATTTAGTTATTTAATACTTTAATATATATAATAATAATAATCGGCAGACAAACACACATATTGTATATCCCCAAATTAAGCAACTTACACGCTTGTGTTATGGGTAATATACAACGTGTACTCCCAGACACCCAGACCATAGTAAATAACGGAGAAAATACGATTCCGAAATTTACTATACCAGGAATAGAACCCGGAGCCTCTGTGTTGCAGTGAAGTAGGCCGGCAAAGGCTTAGCCCGCTCAACCACAGAGGCCGTCAACTTACTACTTGAATAGCTTTAGAAAATAAAAACATGAGAAACACGTTGTAGTACGTGCCTATAGTACTCGCGGGTTGCTCGCGATTTTCCCAGAATCCACTCATCAGATTCTTGACTTGGTGACAATGGGACAATCCTTTTTGACGTCGGTTAAAAACGGAATATTTCCTAAAAGTTTAATGCAATATAACCTGTGTATATTTTAATGCAATCATTGCATTAAAATGTACATAGCGTATTGAAATGCGATTTGTCCGAATGCTTTCTCTCGAAATAAACTAGTGGTAAAACCAGGGATTACGCAGCCGCGAAGTCGCATGGAAAACCCTGGTCGCCGTGGAGCGGTGACCTTGAAGTGATTTTAACATGCAGCCACCTTCTGACATTCTTTTGTTGCATGACTTCACTAGTTCGACTATTGTGGCGCACGTCTACAGGGATTTTACATTACATACACACTACAACTGTCCCGTGTGAAAAACCCTAAGTAGGCTCTGTTACTCACATAAAAATTTAATTAGGTGTTTTATATATATATAAACCTTCAATACTTTAGTTTCTTGTTCGAGACTACAATTACAAAGATATAAGTCAATATAGTGTAGACAACTACACAGAGAAATATAAAGAAAAGTCGCAGCCAACCTGATTTGAAGAAAGGCGACTATTATGAGATAGGTTCCTTAATAGACATAGTTCATTATAATAAAACTACGTTTTAACGTATCTCCTGGTTCGAATTGTCCCCCCCCCCCCCCCCCCCCGATTTTCTTCACATTTTTAAACGCTTTGTACAAACTCGAAACATTACCAGATTTATTATAGTCTAGATTTTTTAGAAAACCGCATACACCGGCACAATTAGCGGAAGAGAAAAACAATTAAGAAAGCGGTACTTGTATTAAAAAATAATGTGGATTGTATTTGAAATAATAATTATTAGGAACAACTTTTTTAGGAGTTACAACTCTTATGGCCGGTTCCTATATCTTACTGGCCGTTCATTTGCCTTACCGTCGGTTAAAATTTAACAGAAACTCCATAATTACAAGTAATGTCGAAATTCAACAAACGGTAGGGCAAGAGAATGAACAGTAAGATATAGGAACCGGCCATTTATGTAGTATTTGTGGAGTTTAAAGTAACTAACGGAAAAAAAATAAACACAGCAACGAGCACTTTTTAAAATTTGATTTGATTTAATTTGAAAAAGTTAAGCGATTTAACATTAAACACCTTACATAATCTATATATATATAAAAGAAAGTCGTGTTAGTTACACTATTTATAAGTCAAGAACGGCTGTACCGATTTGGCTGAAAATTGGTGGGGAGGTAGCTTAGAACCAGGAGACGGACATAGGATACTTTTTTTTATCCCGTTGGAACCGGTAGGTGGCGCTGGGATCGGGTCCTAGATTTTTATTTTGTTTTTGTGTGGGTCCCCGGATGGTTTAAATCCACAATTGGAACCGGTAGGTGGCGCTGGGATCGGGTCCTAGTTTTTTATATTTTCCGAGCAGTACAACGTCTGCCGGGGCCGCTAGTCGTAAATAAATTAAATTTTAGTATAGCCTGTTTCCTCTCCGTGTTATGACATCTTTATATATGTATAAACAATGTACTAAGTACAGCGCGTTCCATTAGTAGATCACAACGCCCAAAATGCTCCGTCAGCCGTTCCACAAGGCGACCGCAGTCTTGTGGTCGTGGCGAAAACGTCACTAATGACGTCATCATTTTCGATCACACAACGCTCGCAACGACCTATGTCAATAGGTGGGTCGAATAACCGTTCCACTTGTGCTTACGTTTGTAACGCCGGCAAGCAAGTGGAACGGGGAAAATCGAGGTCGTTGTGAGTCTCTAACGGAACGTAGCCTCTGTGACTACAATCTTATGTATAGTGTATTATTATTATCTATGGACTACAGTTTCCAGTCGTCTGGGCAGGAGCTTTTGGCGGGAACTGAAAGGGGACGTTGTGCTGTGCAGTTTTATTTTCTAAAAATGTGTAAAATCACTCTAAAATGAACAATCGTTGTAGGATATTGATAGTTTTTGAGTAGTAATTATGTGTTTTTGTGAGAAATGTCAACTGTATAGTCAAATGTGGCCTTTCAAGTTTTTACAAGAACTCCGTTATACGGCGTCGACTGTAGCCTACAATACAATTGCGCCTGGCTTAAAGGCCTAGTTGCCAAGCCATAAATATTTAAAAAAAAATCGTCTGAGCATAGTGCGGATGATGTTGGATCAATGAAAATATTGCCTGTCAGCTCTTTTTCTTTTTTCGAATGACAGCTAAACAAGATAATTTAATTACCAGCCAGTATTTGGAAGAAGAAAAAATGAATTACTTTAGAATTTTTGCTGTTATTATCAGTGTTCTGCTAATTTTACCGGTGAGTGTATATATGAGAAATTATAAATTCAGTTCTTTATAGTAGATTGTTACACAGAGGATGACAGAAACAAGATAAATAGTAGAAAGGAAATAAAAACCTGATCAGTTAAACAAACAACTATTCTACTAATAAGACTTTAAATCCATATCTAAATCTGATGAACTCACTTAATACGTCACATATGAAGCGTCAAGTAAATTTCTTTTTCTGTGGCGTTTTACCAGCCAGTATTTTTCTTGTCATTGATGATAGTAAATATTTAGCTCATGTAAATTAAATAATAATTATGTGAAAACTAAAGGCCGCTTGCTTAAATTTATTTAAGAAACACAAAACATATTTAACACCCTTAAATACAATTAGCGTCTTGCACAACGCAAAATTTGCCCTTAAATATGTTTAAAGAACTGTCAATACGTTTTGTGTAAAACTTATTTAGGCAATTTAATATGAGTAACTAATTTTTTTTAAAGGCGTTATGCAAGATGCCCTAAATTATGAGTATAAAATTGTTTTAGCAGGGATGGAAGGTACACCGCTGATATAGAAAGAAGAGTGAATTTGGGGAATAGTGTGAATGGAGCGTTAGGTAAACTTGTAGGCGCTACGGCTTCTAGCCAGAAGGCCCAGCTTGCCATACACAACGCGGTACTGTTTACCTACGCTCACGTATGGAAGCGAGAGTTGGGTATGGAAGAGAGAGCATGAAAGTAGAGTAAACGCGGTCGAGATGCGTGCGCAAAATCTGCGGAGTGACGCTCGCGGACCGCGTTCGTAATACCGAAGTAAGAGAATTGGTCTGAAAGAGTGTCGGGGTGAAGGTAAGGAAAGGAATTCTCCGGTGGTTCGGGCATGTGGAAAGAATGCATGATGAAAGAATGACTAAACAGATATACAACGCAAAAGTTAAGAACAGACGAGCGTGCATGACAAGAGTTATGAATGTCAAAGAAGCAAGTGAGGCGTGTAAGAATAAGCCTAAATGGCGCTCTGTTGTTCGTGCCTACCCCGCAAGGGAACTGGCGTGAAGTTATATATGTAAAATTGTGATATTAATTACAATTTGATGTCGGCGATTTAACAGTGACTGTGTAAAAAGCTCGCATAGTTTTGAAACTTTTTGACGGCAGGGAAAATCGTTTCCCAGGGGCGAAAAATACTGTTTACATCCCTGCGATCAGATCACTTCAAGCGTAAGCAGTTTCCGAGTATGCGAATTGAAAATGTTATTTACACTTCAGCGACCTGCAGTAATGAGTCATCCTAACCAACTTCAGTAAACACGAGAGGGTCATCCACAAAACCTGTTACGCAAGGTCAAGTCATAATCGTGTATATACTATTATTCATGTTCATTAAATGAATTATACAATTAACCACTTTCCTCTACAAATATTGCACGTATTAATATACGAATGAACATCTCACAACATACATACATACATAACTTCACGCCAGTTCCCTTGCGGAGTAGGCACGAGCAACAGAGCGCCATTTAGGCTTATTCGTACACACCTCACTTGCTTCTTTGACATTTATTTCATAACAAATATGTCAAATACAAGTTCGATACAAGTTTCGATTCGATTCGATACAAGTTGATACACGAGTATTTATTTTAATTTTGTAGCAACGTATTTATTGTTGGTTTTTTATTAAAATTTATTTGTTTTTTTACAATTTAAATATTATATAAAGTAGAATTAGTTTTATTAATTATTATTCTTATTATTTTTTTTTATTTTTTATTCTTATTTATTATTTAATTAACAAAACTGGGATATTTCGGTCTTACACCTAAAGGAAGGTTTGCACTGAAAATCAGCGTTGGGTCGGACATTGTTCCGACACAGCAATATGCTGAGTGCAAACCTTGTTTGCTGAAAATGCGGCGTACAAATTCTCAAAATATGCTTTGTGTATAAAAATGTATAAGGAGTATAATTGCGTCGCAATTTCTTCAAATAAAGTTTTTTTTCTTTCTTTCTATATGTGACGTATTAATAAGTTCCATCAGATTTAGATATGGATTTAACGCCTGATTTCATTAGAGAAGTAGTTATTTATTTAGCTAATCGGTTTTTTTTTTACATTCATCATATTCGAAATGAGAATAAGAGTATTAATTAACCTCGGGTGAAAGGCCTATTTAGGCATTCGAATTATTAGCACCCTCGATACGCTCGTGCTCCAAACCATCTCATGCCTAAATAGGTCACTCTCAACTCTCGTGTAACAATCTACTATTACGTTTAATTTACAACGTGGTAGAGCCATGCGGGAATTAATAATCTTGATTACTCCCCCCTATTAGTGTCTCCCTTGCAGGGTACCCTAAGCGAGAAGCCAAGCGTGGGGTGCTACACATGTGGTGTCTATATATGAACTAGTCTAAATATCCTATATACATCGAGTGCTTCATAAAAAATGGGCGTATACGCAAAAATGCCATTTTTTGGTTGTTTATTTAAATCTATGCATGTTACAATTGAGAAAGTCTTACCAGTATGCAAGTTGTACCTGAAAAGAAGGGTATTCCAAATTTCAGCCTTATACAATCAACTAGTTTTGTTTTATTCACAATTTTGTCCCTTGTGTAACACTGCACATTTGTCTGTACGCCCAATTGTTATGAAGCCCTCGATATATATTTAAAAAAAAACCTTTTTTTGCCGTTTGATATTACTTCACAGAAATTGATCCTTGCAAGCTACACTATTGACTGATGTTGTAATACAGTTCTTTAATTCAAAATAAGTCGATTTGATACCTAAGGTTTTTAGACTTTTCAAAAATCTAATTAAACTGCTATTAATTAGTTTTTCTAAAAAAAATAGTACTTACATTACGTACAAAAACGTAGTCGTGGTAGCGTAATGGCTAGCGCACGCGTCTCAAAGGCCGCAGGTTCGATCCTGGTCGGAACGCATGCATCACTTAGGCAGTTTTCTGATCTAACGTGCATATTGTTACAATTACCACGAGCTAACAACGGTGAAAGAAAAACATCGTAATGCAACCTGCACATCGAGATAGTCGATGTGTCAAACCTGCCAAGCCGCCTTGGACAAGCGTGGCGGGTATACTGTCCGTTCCCCCTATAATGGGAGGCCCGAGCCCAGCAGTGGGACATTTATAGGCTGTTGTTATTATTGAGTCTTGTTAGTTTAATGTTTTTTTAGTTTTATGTGCATTCGTCAACAATAAATAATTTATTTCTTTCATATTTTTCTGAAATTATACAGTTTTATGCTTGATATATATACCTATAATATCTGTTTTTCATTTTTTCTTACTATTTACCATACTTTTTTCTTTATAATAATAATAATAATCGGCAGACAAACACACATATTGTATACCCCCATATTAAGCAAGTTACGCTTGTGTTATGGATAATATAAAACGGACTACTCTGGGGCCGATCCCAGACACCCAGACCATAGTAAATAACGGAGAAAATACGTTTCCGAAATTTACTATACCAGGAATCGAACCCGGAGCCTCTACGTTGCAGTGAGGTAGGCCGGCAAAGGCTTAGCCAGCTCAACCATAGAGGCCGTCTATTGCATGAGTTTAGCAGACAGGCAGACGGCCCACTTGATGGAAAGCGGCTACCATCGCCTATGGACATTTGCAACGTCACAGGTGCTACAAATGCGCTACTGCTCTCTTAAGGGAGACTGGAACCTGATCACTAATGCCGGAACACAACTCAAGGTTGTTATGGCGGCATATCCTAGACCAGGGGTGGTAGCCATCCAGACGGGAAAATAAGTCTATTTGACCTGGCTGTGGGTTGTTATAAATACTACACGGATACCCTATGTATTAAGTTAATTTTTACTATCTTTCTATGAAGCTCGATCAATGACCATTTGTTGGTTTGTGGTGCAACAGAAGATGTATGTCAAAACATAATATTGTTACATGCCGACAAAAAGTGAATGCACATCTGCCTGCGATAAACCTGGTTTAACACCTTTCCCGCATTTGGACTTCTTTTGTTTACTTTGTGTTTAAAATTTGTAACTAAGAAAAACATTCTATTGTTATTGTATTTGGTTTAGGGCAGTCATCAGGCAGGTGTGTCGAACTAATTCTTAGAAATTATTGTTCTGCGTCGAGGCATATTGTATTTGTACAGAATAAAAGTAATGCTCGGACGGAGGGGTGAGGAGTCAAGCTAGGATTACGATACGAGCAAGACGTACATCCGATGAGCGATATAGTGACGGACTTTGCGCGTGTTATTAAATCGTGCAGTTTGTACCAGTCGTGTCTAGTTATATTTGTACCTATGTTCTAATAAATTCTATAGTAATTCCAACGGCATTTTGATTCGAGTCCCGCACTCGTAACAATATGAAAAGAAAAAATCTTCGCTGATCCTAAATAATGTAGGAAAATGTAAAAGAAATTATAATGTAAATATATATATTTTTTAATGATGTTTACGTTCTGCAAACCCTATGTTCTGATAATTTATGCACTCCGCTTCGCACGCAAAGGGTTAGTAGTGCCCCAGTATGTTAATTAAAATTTAGTTTAGAAACTGTTATTATTGATTTTCATGTAATTTTACACACTTAGCAAGCATGAGTGATATTTTTTATTTAAATTATGAAGTTAAGAAAATATTGATATTGTGTATTTAAGTTTTTTTTTTTATTGCAAGAGTTCAGCAGACAGGCAGACGGCCCACTTGATGGTAAGCGGTTACCATCGCCTATGGACATTTGCAACAGCAAAGTTGCTACAAATGCGCTGCTGCTCTCTTAAGGGAAACTGGAACCTGGTCACTAAAGCCGGAACACAACTCAAGGTTGTTATAGCAGCATACTCTAGACCAGGGGTGGTAGCGATCCAGTCGGACAAATGCCCTACCACCTCGCTGTGGGTTGTTTTGTCGCCTCTTACGACAGGCCGCCTGGCCGCAGGAAATTGTATTCTTTCTCCGTTCCTGCACGAAGTAGGTATATGTTATCATTTACAAATTAAATAGTTACTAGATTCACAAAATATTCGGGTTGTTTTAGTATCACGCCAAAAGGAATGTATTTGCGATATAAAATGAAGTAAATCTTCCGGGGGCAAATAGCACTACTATAAAAAATTAATACAATGCAACCTGTATTCACGCTTGCTCTTTAAACAAGAGGTACGCTAGAGGATGACCCGCGGCGCAGCCTCGCAGTAAACTCTACTTAACAATAAATTATGCTTTAATGAAAGTAGAGTACTATTCTAAATACATTTAAATGATATTTATATAATATACTAGCGGCCCCGGCAGATTTTGTCCTGCCTTTAAAAAATAAAATTCTAGAACCCGATCCCAGAGCCACGTACCGGTTCTAATTGCGAATCTAAACCATCCGGGTACCCACTCAAACACACAAAAACAAAATCACCAAAATCGCTCCAGGTGATTAGGAGAATTCCAGAACCCGATCTCAGCGCCACCTACCGGTTCTAATTGTGAATCTAAAAGAGTAATATATTTTTTTTAATTCTAAGTCATGACAAAATAACATTAAAAAACTTGCCAAAAAATTAAAGTTTATAATTAACAATTAAAAAATAGGGGTTGATCGTAGAGGGGTGAAAATTTAGGGTTGTATGTATTTTTTAATTCTGTATCCTTAAAAAAAAATTTGGGGTGGACTACCCTTAACACTTAGGGGAATGAAAAATAGATGTAGTCTGACTCTCAGACCTACCCAATATGTAAACAAAATTTCATGAGAATCGGTCAAGCCGTTTCGGAGGAGTATGGTAACTAACACTGTGACACGAGAATTTTATATATAAGATAATGAATTATGTAATACTAGCGGCCCGGCGCGGCTTCACCCGCGCTCTGTCCCGTTCCCGTGGTATATAGAATCATGTTATATAGCCTATGACACTTCCTGTTAACGTAGTCTTTCAATAGTAAAAGAATTTTTAAAATCGGTTTAGTATATCCAGAGATTACCCCCTACAACGTCACAAACTCACAAACTTTACCTCTTTATAATATTAGTATAGACTTAATTCACAAAACAATTATAAGATTACATATTCTACCCATAGTCCCTCAAGACTATAAGTAGACTATGAGCCTAGATCGCCGTCTTCTATGGGTAAGGTGTCCAGATTGAATAAATTAAAATTGTATGCACTTTATACCGATAATTCGGCGTTGGATATGCAAAAACATTGATGGCCATTTCCTATATCTTACCAAACGTTAATTTACCTTACTGTCAATTACAATTCTTAAGCTCCATACAGGTAATGTCAAAATTCAACTGATGGCAGGGCAACCGAACGAATAGTAAGATATGGGAACCGGCCATTAAAGGTATCATAACCATCAGTCAGAAGGCCGTGCGCACACGCACCGTACGGCGCTTATGGATATTTCTGTACACGGACGGCTATTTCGGAACTCGGCCGCGCCGCGGCCCCCAATGTATGTACTTCTGTTTAACAATGTTTTATAAAACAAACGGTTTGCGTTAAAATATTGTTAAGTATGCCTGCGAAACGTAATATCGTTCAATAAATCAGACCGTTTCGGCGGCGGAAATAGTTGAATCATTCAAACGTTATATAGCTATATTTATTTATACTAGTGGTCGACGGTGGTGGAAATTCGACCATAAAATTTAATGTCAAAGACATATAAGTATAAACTTCTATAATCACAGATTTCGCCAAGGTTACACTGTTAATTTGACTTGAACAATAAACAAAAGAGTATATATGCGTGTGTGTGTCAAATGCATGGTAGTGTGTGTAATGCTTTTTTTTTATTGATTTAATGTATTTTTATGCATAATTAAAAAAAATATAGCATTCTGCACTGCTTTACTATATAAACTATATAAGTGTGCGAGATTTCATACTCCTCCGTCCGCGTAATTTTCGTAAAAAGAGGTACAAAGTTTTGGCTTTACGTATTAATATATATATCTCTAAACTGGCAAGCAGAGGCTTATTTCTGCTATTACTATCTCGTCAAAATCGCCGGACACTATCGTCTCAATCGTAGATTTGCCTGATTTCGGTATTCTGTTAATTTCAATGGCATGCCTGTGGCCACTCTATTTCTGTAAAATTCAAGTTTTTATTCAAAATGAGCTCCACCGGAGAACACTTTTTGAAAGTCGCATATATGTTAAAATTTAATTTTACTTCGTAGCCTATGTACACCTGTATTAGTACGTATTCCCCCCGTGGTCTCCGGGCGGAGGACAGGGCGATGTCGATCGTCAAGTTACCCACTAAATCTAACCTGCGCCCCTCATGCGCTTTTATCGGGTTTAAACTAGTTCATATATAGACACTACATGTGTAGCACCCAACGCTTGGCTTCTCACTTAGGGTACCCTGCAAGGGAGACACTAGTAGGGGGGAGTAATCAAGATTATTAATTCCCGCATGGCTCTACCACGTTGTAAATTAAACGTAATAGTAGATTGTTACACGCGAGGTGAGAGTGACCTATTTAGGCATAGCGTATCGAGGGTGCTTCGAATGCCTAAATAGGCCTTTCACCCGAGGTTAATACTCTTCTTTTCATTTCGAATATGATGAAAGTAAACAAAAACTGATTAGCTAAATAAGCAACTACTTCTCTAATGAAATCAGGCGTTAAATCCATATCTAAATCTGATGAAACTCATTAATACGTCACATATCAAACGAAGGGTAAATTTCTTTTTCTGTGGCATTCTTCAGACAGTATTTTTTTGTCACTAATGTAAGTAAGTAAAATATTTAGCTTTTTATGTAAATTAAACAATTTAGTGAAAAGTAAAAAATTGTTGATTAAATTTTTTATTACAATGAATGCCGCGATTTGACAGATGCTGTAAAAATAGTTGGGACATGAGTCGCATGTATTATCTATGGTTCACACAGTTTTTACATTTTTTTGAGGAGTTTTTGGCGGGAACTGAAAGGAGACGTTGTGCTGTGCAGTTTTATTTTCTAAAAATGTGTAAAATTACTCTAAAATGAACAATAGTTGTAGGATATTGATAGTTTTTGAGTAGTAATTATGTGTTTTGTGAGAAATGTGAACTGTATAGTCAAATGTGGCCTTTTGAGTTCTCACAAGAACTCCGTTGGATGGCACCAGTTGATAGCCTACAGTTCAGCTGTGTTACACGTAGGCGTAAGGAAATGAAGAAACTATACATATTATTGTAAACTAAGATCTGGCTCAAAGGCCTAGCTGCCAAGCCATAAACCTAAATAAATAAATTACATTTTTTGACAGCACGGAAAATTGTTTTCCAATGACGAAAAGTATACCATTTACATCCCTGTCAATAGGCAACAGAGTATGAGAGTATGAGAAAAGAAAATCATATTTAACGTAACCCCAAATCTGCGTGCCGGATAATCTGCTAGATGATGAGATGCTAATTCCGTCGGTTACCACGTGCGTAGGGTATCTCGCGGGTTGATCGTTAAATAGATCATAAAATCAACAATACGCCTGCTGTCTGTTTCGTGTCCACACAAATTAACCTTTACACTTTTGAATTTGCGGGACGGAATCGTTCATTTATACTGACGCCTGTTCCAATACATTTATTAGTAGGGAGTGGTTGCGTCGTCATCTATATATGTATAATCTATATTATAAAATTCTAAACATCATGCCGTGTCTGAATATTGAAGCGGGGCACCAATTAAGAATGTTTTAAAATCGGGAGGGTTTTTTTAACTATTCCACGCGGACGAAGTCGCGGGCAGAAGCTAGTTAGTAATATTCAAAGTGACTTTGAATATAACGTAATATTCAAAGTCATCCGCTTACCTCGGTCCTGATTTTAAGTATTCCTTTTCAACGTAGCTCTTGCACGAGTATTATTGTAGGTTTGTTTTTTTTTTTAAATTTAAGTTTATGGCTTGGCTGCTAGGCTTTTATGCCAGATCTTAGTTTACAATATAGTTCCCTCATTTTCTTAAGCCTATGTGTAGCACAGTTGAACTGTAGGTAATCAGCTAGTGCCATTCAACGGAGTTCTTGTGAAAACTCAAAAGGCCACATTTGCCTATACAGTTCACATTTCTCACAAAACACATAATAACTACTCAAAAACTATCAATATCCTACAACTATTGTTCATTTTTGAGTGATTTTACACGTTTTTAGAAAATAAAACTGCACAGCACAAAATCTCTTTCAGTTCCCGCCAAAAACTCTTGTAGGTTTGATTTTAATTGATTAACATGCATAAAAATATATTTATAAAAAAATAACGGTCTCTACTCACTTCTGAAAGGGTCCACCCTTAATTCCTCCCGCGCTTTGAGGGCCTCCCCAATGTCGCGTCGCTTCACACATTGTATGCCCAAATTCCTAAACTGGTATTCGTTGTTCTCTTCGGTGATTTCGGTGCGGACGGTGCAGACGCCCCGGTCGCAGCGATCACGCCCCACCAGGTTGTGGGGGTGTGGCCTGCCGAACAGAAGCAATAATAAAATCCCATTTTCCATTTTTAGGGTACCATGGCGTTTAAGTGCCAGGTGGTAGGGCATTTGCCCGACTGGATGGCTACCACCCCTGGTCTTAAAGTATGTCGCCATAACAACCTTGAGTTGTGTTTCGGCATTAGTGAGCAGGTTCCAGTCTCCCTTGAGAGAGCAGCAGTGCATTTGTAGCACCTTTGGTGTTGCAAATGTCCATAGGCGATAGTAACCTCTTTCCATCAAGTGGGCCGTCTGCCTATCTGCTGAACTCCTGCAATAAAAAAATAAAAAAAAAGTAATTGTAAAGTGCAAGTCTGCGCAGTTAAATCTCAATATAGAGTCTTGCGCAGTTAAATCTCAATATAGAGTCAATTCCCCGCAGCGGTCGAGCCGAGGTCGAACCTCACAGAAGGTGCCTCCTCGAGCGCGCTACTTCCGGGCTGAACGCCTCCGCCCCCACGGAGTCGGGAAACCCCCAAAGTCCGGTATCGCTGAAACAGCCATCTTTTTTTTTTTTTTAATCGGCAGACAAACACATATATTGTATATCCCCAAATTAAGCAAGTTACGCTTGTGTTATGGGTAACATACAACGGACTACTCTGGGGCCTATCCCAGACACCCAGACCATAGTAGATAACGGAGAAAATACGTTTCCGAAATTAACTAAGCCAGGAATCGACCCCGGAACCTCTGCGTTGCAATGAGGTAGGCCGGCAAAGGCTTAGCCCGCTCAACCACAGAGGCCGTCGGCCATCTGCGGCTATTCAGCTGGGTCCAGCTCCAAAAAAAAAAAACTGCTAAAAAGACCCGATTTGTCCTGCGTCACGGGTCCGAGGAACACCTCTTACTATCTCCAATGGTATCAGGATCCTTGGCGTGTACATTACGAACGAAATGCAGTTTCAGGTCCAACTCGCTAGATTTTTTAAAGGCCCGTCAGGCCTTGTGTGCCCCCCCCAACAAAGTCATGGAACATCTATAAGATCTTTTCAGTCATAATATCTTTATTTACAGTTCAGTACAGCTAAACTGTTTCACTGTGATACTGATGGTAACAGTAACACCATCTGGTGGCAGAAGACCAAATTGAAAATTACTCACTTGTAAGGATCCCCGTCCTTTGTGACGCATGATACGACAATTGTAACTGGCCCCTTGTACCCCAGTATTTTGATCGTAGGGTAAGTTCTATTTTCGGGGGTGCTGTTCACGCCAGGAATCGAACCCGCTGAACGGCCCTCGCACTCGTAACGAAATCTGCAGATAAAGAATGTAAATTTTAATACATACATTTTTCTTTCACCTAAAAAATACAGTGTAACCTCCATGTAACGTCATTCGATTTAACGACTAACTCCCTTAAGCGTCCAAATCACTTGCTTTTGGTTGGTTTAGCTTGTCTTCCATACAAAGATACACTCTATATAGCATTAAACCCACTCTCAATAACGACAACAATTAAGTAATAAAAAGTACCTTTTAAGACCAAAATCAGTAAAAACTGCGCAGCTCACTATCTCATTCACTTCACTTCACTTCATATCACTTTATTATCCTAGCTTGTAACAAACTCGACTGTCGGCATCCTGCATACCTAAATTTCTAAGAAATTCCGAAATACCGAAATTTCTAAGCTTTTCTTTATCACCAAGATGCCTCAATATCGCAAGACATAAATAAAATAAGTATAAAAATACAACAAAATTACTGGTGCAGCAAAAGACGTCAGACAAAAACAACAGCCTTCTTTCTCTCCATTTAACGACAACTGTCTATAACGCCATAATGCACAACCCCATCAGTGTCGTTATATAGAGTTTACACTCAATTGCATAATTAGAAATACTTTCTTAAGCCTCGGTCACACAGATGACAGAGCGATCACTCGCTGCGATTAGGCGTTAAAAATAAAATAAACCCATTGAGCCCCATTAACTAAAATATCCCGTAAATGATTGTTATAATATAGCAATAATATCCTGTGAATGACGCTCGCGGACTGCGTTCGTAATACCGAAGTAAAAAAGAGAGTTGGCCCGAAAGAGAGTGTCGGGGTGAAGGTAAGGAAAGGAATGCTCCGGTGGTTCAGGCATGTGGAAAGAATGACTAAACAGATATACAATGCAAAAGTGGATGGATGCAGAAGTCGTGGAAGGCCACGACACACTTTCCATGATCAAATTGATCGTGTACTAGCAGAAGGTGATGTCAGGAGCCTTAAGAACAGACGAGCTTGCATGACAAGAGTTATGAATGTCAAAGAAGCAAGTGAGGTGTGTAAGAATAAGCCTAAATGGCGCTCTGTTGTTCGTGACTACCATGCAAGGGAACTAGCGTGAAGTTATGTATGTATGTATGTAATAATATCCTGACTATGCCACTGGCCATCGACGGAATATTAACCTGATTTCTTTGAGGTCAACTTTGAAACGATGCTGTAGAACAAGAACTTAGGGCTAAGGCCTTATTGTCATCTGTGCAGGAACGGAGAAAGAATACAATTTCTTTCGGTCGGGCGGCCTGTAGTAAAAGGTGACAAAACAACCCACAGCCAGGTGGAAGGCTCTTTGCCCATCTGGATGGCTACTACCCCTGGTCTAGGGTATGTCGTCATAACAACCTTGAGTTCTCTTCCGGTATTAGTAGTCAGGTTACAGTCTCCCTTTAAAGAGCACCTTGATAGCACCTTTAGTGTTATAAATGTACATAAGCCGGTGATAACCGCTTTCCGTCGGGTGGGCCCCGTTTGCCTGTCAGCTGAACTGTCAGATGTAATAAAAAAAAGTTCTCTCTGTGCTAAGACATGTAGTCATTTTTTTTTTTTAAAGGCAAGCAGGTCGACGGCTTCTCTAGTTTGCCAACATCCATAAGCGTCACTGATCACTTTCCATCAAGTACGCTTTCTGCCCGCTTCAGGCAATAAAAATCCAAACATGGGAATATGTTTGTAAGTAATGCGAATCAGCACACACGATTGCATCACCTATAAATTATTTTTCCTTAGAACATCGTTTTGGTACTTTACGCACACGATTTTTGCACTCTGTTACACTATTTTGACGGCCTCTGTGGTTGAGCGGGCTAAGCCTTTGCCGGCGTACCTCACTGCAACGTAGAGGTTCCGGGTTCGATTCCTGGTATAGTAAAATTCGGTAACGTATTTTCTCCGTTATTTACTATGGTCTGGGTGTCTGGGATCGGCCCCAGAGTAGTCCGTTGTATATTATCCATAACACAAGCGTAACTTGCTTAATTTGGGGATATACAATGTGTGTGTTTGTCTGCGGATTATTATTATTATTTAATTATGTTTAAATGTCTGTCAACTGAAGGCACATCTAAAGTTACATATTAAAGTAGAAAATATTTTAAACCAACTATTAAATATACAATTTAACTAACACTTTACAACTAATAACAATTAAAAATAGCAAAACAGATTTTGCGGAAAAGTTAATTTACTCAGCAGAGGTACTTTTGTTCTGTTGTTATCGGAAAAATCTCCAACACTCGGTAATGTTAGTGACCTGACAACCCTGAATCGCGGCCACTCAACGACGCGATCAGTTTTTTCGCCGGCGCAAAGTTGTCTTTGTACAGTTTACAACTTCTTGTGTAGTATTTTCCTGTATACGCCCGTATTCAGCGTACGAAATGTTTATGTAGTTAATTTTTTGATTACCTTTTTGTCTAGTAAATAATTTATTACATACATACATAACTTCACGCCAGTTCCCTTGCGGGGTAGGCACGAACAACAGAGCGGCATTTAGGCCCATTCTTACACACCTCACTTGCTTCTTTGACATTCATAACTCTTGTCATGCACACTCGTCTGTTCTTAAGGCTCCTGACATCACCCTCCGCTAGTACACGATCAATTTGATCATGGAAGGTGTGTCGTGGCCTTCCACGACTTCTGCATCCATCCACTTTTGCATTATATATCTGTTTACTCATTCTTTCCACATGCCCGAACCACCGGAGCATTCCTTTCCTTACCTTAACCCCGACACTCTCTTTCAGACCAACTCTTTTTCTTACTTCGGTATTACGAACGCGGTCCGCGAGCGTCACTCCGCAGATTTTGCGCAGTGCTCGCATCTCAACCGCATTTACTCTACTTTCATGCTCTCTCTTCCATACCCAACTCTCGCTTCCATACGTAAATAATTTATTACTAGTTCAATTAGACATTGACCGGTTCCAGTATGTTACTATTCATTCACTTGCTTTAACATCGATTGAATTTTGGCTTTACTTGTAAGAGGTCGGTTAATAGGAACCGGCCATTAAACACAGTTATTGCGTATAGCTAAAGAAAAGGTATTACATTCAATTCATTTTTTTTTAATAAACCTGCACATCAAGACAAAGTTCACACCAATTATTAGAACATTTGTAATTCTTCTATTATATTAATGTATGTGTGATGAAAGAATGACTAAACAGATATACAATGCAAAAGTGGATGGATGTAGAAGTCATGGAAGGCCACGACACACCTTCCATGATCAAATTGATCGTGTACTAGTAGAAGGTGATGTCAGGAGCCTTAAGAACAGACGAGCGTGCATGACATGAGTTATGAATGTCAAAGAAGCAAGTGAGGTGTGTAAGAATAAGCCTAAATGGCGCTCTGTTGTTCGTGACTACCATGCAAGGGAACTGGCGTGAAGTTATGTATGTATGTACTATATTAAAATATAGTAGGCTTCCCCGTTGTGTAGGATTATAGCAACTGTCCCGATTGACTTGACCGCAACATTGATGGGTTGAAATTGTAACAACGAGGGCATTACGTCATAATAACTAAATAATTAGCAACCTTATTATGTGGTTAACAGTCGATTGTATGTATATATTTGAAAATTTCCACTTCACTCATTATTTCTTAGCAATAAATAAATGATTTGTAATAAAATAATTAGAACTAACACTAAAGGGATATTTCCCATAATATAATTAGTCAAATGTAGTATTTCTAGGGATTCGTATGCATTTTAGTGGTCAAGCAATTCATCAGCCTGCCCGTGAAAGATACAGACTGATGATGCACTAGGGTTGCCAACCGTACTTCACTAACGTATCCTACTTTATTTTTGGTACGCATACTTTATACTTCTACATAAAAATAAACTATGGGACTCTGTAATATTTTCTTAAGTTTTCGCGACCTGTATACATAATAAAACTACGTTAACTTCTTCTCTTCAAGCCATAACATGTTGCGAAGCGGTAGTAAATTAGATTAGGCTCCCATAGAGTAAATAATAACTATAAACAAAATTAAAACTAAATAATTAAAATTAACAAGTTGGCGGTAGGCTAAATAAAACTTTAACAATACTCGTTAACACTCGACATCTTTGTCTTCCGTGATCACGGCGACTGAAAAGTGGCCGAAACGTCGGAATAACCAAAATCAAATAAAATTACCGCACTTAAAACCGTTAAAATGTAGTTTTATTATGTGTCTCTGTTTGCAATTTTTACAGTGGCGCGTAAAATGAAACACTTCCGATACTTCTAATGCCATTGTGTCGATTAAAATAAAATTAAAAAAAAATATATATATTGATTAAAAACACTTTTTTTCTTTCAAATGTTTTATTTATTCCCTACTGTTCTCATCTTTGGGATGGCTCAGCTAAATACCAACTCGAGGCACTAGAATCGATTGAGCGGAAAACCAGGAAGTTGATAGGCAAGGAGCAGCTATTTAATGACAAATTACAAAGTCTCGAACATCGACGCAGGGTTGCCAGCTTGTCGGTTTTCTATCGGATACATTTTGGACAGTGCATTGTAGCTTTTCAATCTCATCCCGCCGTCTCCCTTCCATCATCGGACAACCAGACGCACTGGTATGCGGCACCGCTGTATGGTGAACATACCACCTATACGAACAAAGCTTTTTGAGTTCACCTTCATTATGCGCACCGCAAAGGAGTGGAACTCACTGCCGGAGTCTGTTTTACCCGAAACCTACAACCTGGGTGTCTTCAAGTCCCTAGTGAATAGGTACCTTCTAGGTAAGCGTGCTCGATCTTAGACCATAACTCCGCTCAAATTGAGCGAGATCATGGTCAAACGTGAACCTATACGTAATTTAAAAAAAAAACTAATGAGGTGCCTTTAGGACACCTGTTTGGAACGAAGTTCTCCTTAAATGTCTTAAAAATTCTCAAAACGTCTCAAAAAGTGTGTTGATAAGCATCGCGAAAACCATCGAAATTTTATCAAAAAACTATGTATAGAGATACATAAACAAACAAATAGTATCAAAAAACAGCGTATATTACACTAATTGATATTATTTTAGATTTTATTTCATTGCATTAAAGTTGAAATTGTATAATAATAATTTTAAGTTATAATATTTTTTTTATTATTAACAAATATAATGCAATATAAACTTAATCAGTAGGCTCAATTTTAGTAATAATTGGCTTGTGGTAACTGAAGTAGGAAACATATGTTTGGGATTCTATTTTTTATTATTTATTATGTACAAAAAACCTGTATACACTCAACAAAAATAATCGTCGCGACACCACACTGTTCAATGCGAAATAGAAAGACGAAACGAAAATAACTGGCTTGCTTTCTATGAGAGAGAGAGAGAGAGAGACAGACAGAGAAACACGCGCACGCCGCAAGGCTTACAACTACAGCAAAAAGTGTCGTTACAAGTTTTGCTCTTCATTTTTTCCGTCTAGCACCCTTTCGCAACGCGCGATAAGGAACTTCGTTTCAAAAACTTAAAAAATATTATACTTTATTTTGCTCAAAAACAGTTGGCAACCCTAGGCACCACTGACAGAAACAGCGGGTCTGGAAGAGATCGCTAAAGGCCTACTATTGGACATCGCTATCTCGCCATGCATGATGAAAGAATGACTAAACAGATATACAATGCAAAAGTGGATGGATGCAGAAGTCGTGGAAGGCCACGATACACCTTCCATGATCAAATTGATCGTGTACTAGCAAAAGGTGATGTCAGGAGCCTTAAGAACAGACGAGCTTGCATGACAAGAGTTATGAATGTCAAAGAGGCAAGTGAGGTGTGTAAGAATAAGCCTAAATGGCACTCTATTGTTCGTGCCTACCCCGCAAGGGAACTGGCGTGAAGTTATGTATGTATGTACGTATGTACAAATAATTTATTACGGGGTTTTCCACGTGTGTTTGCTTATTAATAGAAAATCTATTATTGTATTAAAATTAGACATTTTTGAAGACTCAATGAACTTTGTGCGCACAGTTCGTAGGCGAGGTAAAATTTCATCTTTATAATTAAACTAGGATGTGCCCGCGACTTCGTCCACGTTTGACTTGAAATTACCGGGACACAAAGTAACACAGCATTTAAAAAATAATGTAAGCTCTATCGTTTTAGTGAAAACTGTTCCGGGAAAAGCCAATTTTTATGCACCCGAACAACTTCGAACCGCCCCCGAGAAAAGTCTCGCGGGATTCCCGGGATAAAAAGTATCACACATTTTATTACATAAAGTTTGCTATCGATCGGTGAAAAAATCGCTTTGGAATTCCATTTCTTCTTTTCAATCTGGTCATTTTAAATCATTTCCCGAAAAAATCCCGTGATAAAAAGTAGCGCACATTTTAAATCTAAGAATTTGCTGTCGATCAGCGAAAATCGCATCTAAATCGAGCCAGTAGTTTTTACGTGAATTCCGAACAAACAGACAAGAAATCTAAAAAAATTGCATCGTGTTCTCCATAGTTTATTATAGTGTATTCCAGTTGTTTTTTTTAATAGCTTGCGTCAATGTACAGACACCATGTTTAAAATTGTATAATATTATACATGTAAAATTATTGTGTTCGTGTGCATATCACTGAACTCCTTCTAAACGCCTAGACAGATTTTGATGAAATTTTTAATGCGTCGAAGTGAATTCGGGAATGGGGTATAACATAATAAAGTATAAAAAAGTAAAATAAAAAAAATAATCTATTTGAATTTCGAATAATAGAAAATGCAGCAGAAGTACGTGACCAAGGTCAAATTTTTGAATTTGGAATCTAAGGGCCTTACTTATAATGGTTTCTTAAATTCAAAGAAACTGCTCAGCAATTGATTAGTGAAAATCTTACCCATAAACTCCTCTTTAGTCGAATATTGTGGGTACAACCTACGTTAATCATTCAAATTTCGTTTATCTGTGCTCCTCTTAGGTAAACAACAGGTAATACACGTTTATAAGTGGAAAAAAAGATATTCATTAATTAGGGTCTGATTCTGATTCTCTTACTTAAGAGATGCCTAATCGTTTCTTAACGAGATTATTATAAGTAAGGCCGTTAATATTATATTGTGTAGTAATACAATTGCCTACAATGGCAGGTAATGGATCGCAGTATCGAATTTTTTGAAGATGTTTATATATAAAAAAATTCTGTGCGTATGTATATCACTGGACTCCTCCTACGCCCCTGGACCGATTTTCGTGGTTTTTTGTGTGTGTGTTTGAGTGGGTCCCCGGATGGTATCGGGTTCTAGATTTTTATTTTTCAGAGCAGCACAACGTCTAACGGGTCTTGTATAACTTGGTTCCGCTTACGCAATAAACTGTTAAATACAATTTTAGTTGAATTGTGTGTTCAGATTATTAATTTAGGTAGATAACACTTTATTGCTCACTAAAAATAATAATAATCTACAAGATTGTTTCCTTTAATATCTAGCTTTAGATGTTCCTCGAGTTATCTAGACATTTAAATATTATTAAATGGTATTGCTAGCAAAAAAAACTAAATGGCCATGTAAAAAAAAGTGTACATCGATAATATCTAGCTTTAGATGTTCCTCGAGTTGTCTAGACATTTAAATATTATTAAATAGTATTATAATTGGAAAACTCGTCTGTATTTTATCCGTGCAGGAACGGAGAAAGAATACAATTTCCTGCGGCCGGGCGGCCTGTCGTAAGAGGCGACTTAACAACCCACAGCCAGGTGGTAGGGCATTTGCCCGACTGGATGGCTACCACCCCTGGGCTAGAGTATGTCGTCATAACAACCTTGAGTTGTGTTCCGGCATTAGTGACCAGGTTCCAGTTTCCTTTAAGAGAGCAGCAGCGCATTTGTAGCAACTTTGCTGTTGCAAATGTCCATAGGCGATGGTAACCGCTTTCCATCAAGTGGGCCGTCTGCCTGTCTGCTGATGTCCTGCATTAAAAAAAAAGGAATACAATAACGCCTCTACGTGTATTCAGATTCCCGAATTACAAAACCTCCTTTCGACATATTAAACATTTTTCTACATTGCATTCCATTACACGCACACACACACAAAGAGCCTAGAAATTAATAACCTAGGCACAGAAACGAAAAACAACACACCTGGCAATGGTTCAGATAATATATATAGGTATAGACAAGGAACACACTGCACATGCACTTCCTCACAACACCAGCATGTAACAGATACACTCTACATTAGTATAAGTTTAGTATTAAAATTAGAATAAATTTGTAAACTATTAAAAAATATTCTTAAATAACGCTTCACAATTAATGATACAATAGATTTAATTATATAGTACCGTATGTGTGTGTGTCTGTTTGTGTGGGTGTGTGTGTGTGAGTGAGTGTGTGTGTGCGTGAGTGTGCGCATGTGTGCGCGTGTGTATGTGTATATGTATATAAACACATAAGGGTTTACACCTGTTTAGTTTTATGAGTTTTCTGTATGCACCTATTTAGAATTGCAATCCAGATTGTTTATGTTAGTAATGTAATGTTTTAATTTGTTTCGGTTGTAACTTGTTTTGTGCATCAATAAATAAAAAAAAATAAAAAAAAAAATTAATATAATAAGTTATTCTTAAGGTAGACCACGACATAAAAATCACTAAATTAATGTCACACACAGTAACAAAAATAAACAATAAGCGTGTATGAACTCTTAAAAACTTTCATAGAAATTAAGTTGTAAAAAAGGGTACGGAACTCGAGTCCGTTGAGTTGTTAAAAAAAAACCTATAATATTTAAATTCCCTCTTCAAATCAGACGGCGCGTGCTCCTTTCGCACGCATGTCAGTTGTCACTGTGATTTCATCAATAAAATGAATTATCTAAAAACTTATTATTTTATACACCTACTCATACTTAAAAATTACGGCGTTATCAGGTCACAACGTGTTGCTCTAGAGAAAGCGTGACGAAATCAAACCGAAGTTCGGCCGAATTTTTTGTTTTAACCGAATGTTCGGCCGAAGTTCCTATTCGGTTCAAACCACATTCGGCCCATCCCTACATAACATACATACAAATATATCGCGCTCGCCAAACATAAACGTATATATTATGTAAATAACCCGATCCGCACCTCAAGTATAAAATATAATAAACATATACAATATAATACATATTCTATGTATTAATACGTGAAGCAAAAACTTTGTACCCTTTTTACGAAAATTGCGCGGACGGAGGAGTATGAAATTTCGCACACTTATATAGTTTATATAGTAAAGGAGTGCAGAATGATATTTTTTTTTAATTATGCATAAAAAATATATTAAATCAATAAAAAAAAAAACACTACACACTACCATGTATTTGATACACACGCGCATATATACTCTTGTGTTTATTGTTAAATTCAAATTAATAGTGTATCCTTGGCGAAATCTGTGATTATATAAGTAGTCTTTCACATTAACTATTACGGTCGAATTTCGACCACGGGCGACCACTAGTTAAAATAAATACATACTATAAACCACACTTCGCCTTTAAAATAAATATTTATACAAGATAAAGAAACTATCAAGTGAACTGAAGTGAAGAAAGTGAGGAGCAGCTGCATTTCATGCCCATTAATCAGGTACGTGCGTGCTCAATCTCACACTCCCATCTAAATTCCCCAACACTTCTTTTCTTACAAATTGAAATAGGCCATTGTTATCTTAAACCCAGCACCGCTGCAACATCAGGGTTAAAAAAAAGTCGGCAGCCGCCATTCTCGGCATTGTTTATCAAAACCTTTTCATCTAACAATCATACGTTTGCCTAGATCAATGGTCCCCAAACTATTTTGTCTCGTAGACCCCTAACCAATTTTACTGCACTCAGTGCATCCCCTATTTTTATAATTAACTAAAAAAAAATGGTATCAATTTTTTTTCTAATCGTTTAAGTTTTGCAGTAAAAAATAAGCATAATAAACCTTCAAGAATAAAACACCCTGATAAGAGTGTGCACCACAAGGAGGAGAATAATAAAAAAATCGACTTCAAAAAAAGGAGGAAATTGTCAATTCGTCGTGTAAATATAACTTTTTTTCTGAACCGATTTTAACAATATTTTTCGCGTTAGTTTCAGTATAATTTCTAGTTGCTCCCATATAAATATTAAGGCTTGTAAGTACAAAACCACTGTCCAAGTTTTACCTACATTTGTTACCTAGATTCTAGAGTAATGTGTCAACGACACCACAAGTGTCAGTTTAATTTCCATACAACGAGATGGCGCCACAGGCGAATTAAATCGCAGCATGGTTCGCTGGTAGTCGTGGTAGCGTAATGGCTATCACACGCGTCCCAACTTCAAAGGGCGCGGGTTTGATCCTGGCCGGAACGCACGCACCACTTAGTCAGTTTTCTGATCTAATGTGCATATCGTTACAATTACCACGTGCTAACAAGGAAAACATCGTGATGCAACCTGCACATCGAGATAACCGATGTGTCCAACCTTTCAAGCTGCCTTGGACAAGCGTGGCGGGTATGCTATCCGTTCCCCCTATAATGGAAGGCCCGAGCCCAGCAGTGGGACATTTATAGGCTGATATTATTTATTTATATATTATGGTTCGCTGATGTGGACATCATTATACTGGTTATGTTACATAAAATAAAATAAATTGTCTGCGTTCTTTCGGGCGTTTTCTTTGAAACCGGCTGGCTTTGACACCTTTGAACACGCAGACTAGCATATTTTATTATTCTATTTATAGAAAGTCAAAAATTTCGTCACGACTTGCTTAAATAGAATTCACTATTGTGGACCCCTATTTGTAGCTCGCAAACCTAGATTTTGTTTTCGTTGATGTGGACCCCTTAAAAGTTCGAAATGGACCCCCCAGGGGTCCGTATGAACCACTTTGGGGACCTATGGCCTAGATCAATGTAAAAAAACATATGCGAATTCGAAAAAGCTATAATCCAAACAATTTTTATATAACGTAACATCGTTTACATGAAACTACTAAATGATTTAACCGCATTTGATAAATCCTATGGCAAATCTTGTAAACAATACAACGATTTTTATTCACGGCCAACCTACAAGTTAGTCATAGTACAGTAATGCGACCTCCACTGTAATATTTAACACAGTACTCGCAGTCGTCTTGTCGTTACGCATACTTTGGACATTACCAATTTTTTTCTGTGTAAAGTATAAAGCCGCGTACTGAATTGTGAGCCTTAATTATAAGCGAGCGGATACATTAGCGTGCTAAAAGTTGCTGCCTCACCGCGATCACTATTATCGGAACACAATCAGAGATTGTTATGGCAGCACACTCTAGACCAGAAGCCCAATTGTGCTATTTCAATGTCTCGGCGTTGCAAAGATATTCAAAGAAAGATTACATTGCGATAGTGTCAAAAATTCGTATTCTACTAAATCTACGATATCTTCTCGATATTGTCGCGGCGGAATAATAGTGAAAATTGGCATTACCATTAGCAGAAATAGCGTTAGCCGAATTGAAAATGAAAAGTTACCAATAATTTTAAACATTTATTTAGCAGGTGTTCGCTTATAAATATTTATAGAGAAAGCGGGGAGAGAGAGGGCACGTCATTGGAATTAACAGAATACCGAAATGTAGCAAATCTAAGATTGAGTCGATAGTGTCCGGCAATTTTGACGAGATAGTAATAGCAGAATTGGACCCCAAGGCTTTTAGCTTTCGACCTGGCTGTGGGTCTTGTTGCCTCGACAGGCCACTCGGCCGCGGGAAATTGTATTTATTCTGTTCCTGCTCGGATTAAAGCTTAATAGAACCTAAGACCAACTGTTATTTAAGAAAAGTTTAATGAACTACATACATATTAAATAAGAATTAGAAAATTTTTATTCAAATAAGAATTTTTTTTGAAGGTAAGTTAAAATTTAAATCTACTTTCTATTCTATGTACCCGCAGGTACACATATAGTCTACATGTGTATCTATATGCACGTACCATCACGCCCTAGGGGTAGGCAGAGACGATAGCTCTCCACTTGCGGCGACCCTGATGTAAATATATTTTAATCTTTCAAACCAGGTTTATTTGACTTGCTTTTTTCCTACATACATAACTTCACGCCAGTCCCCTTGCGGGGTAGGCACGAACAACAGAGCGCCATTTAGGCTTATTCTTATACACCTCACTTGCTTCTTTGACATTCATAACTCTTGTCATGCACTGCTCGTCTGTTCTTAAATCACCTTCTGCTAGTACACGATCAATTTGATCATGGAAGGTGTGTCGTGGCCTTCCACGACTTCTGCATCCATCCACTTTTGCATTGTATATCTGTTTAGTCATTCTTTCCACATGCCCGAACCACCGGAGCATTCCTTTCCTTACCTTCACCCCGACACTCTCTTTCAGACCAACTCTCAACCTTCAAAATAACATAATTTGAAATGAATACATCATGGTCTACTGACACTGTATACAATAATTATACCTACTATACAGTTCTAAATTTTAAAATTACTATTTAACATAACACAAATAAAAACAAAATCAACTAACAATTAAAATTTTAAACTACCTGTAAAAAAGGTCATACAAAGCAATGAATAAAATATTCGCACCGCGCGCGCCGCCGACGCGGTTAATCCCCGCGGTAGGGCTGTACTGTACGCATTGTGATTTTAAAAACGTAATAATGTAACGGTTGGTGACTTTAAAAATCATGCGATATAACAATATATAATTGTTATAAATACATACATACATACATACATAACTTCACGCCAGTTCCCTTGCGGGGTAGGCACGAACAACAGAGCGCCATTTAGGCTTATTCTTACATACCTCACTTGCTTCTTTGACATTCATAACTCTTGTCATGCACGCTCGTCTGTTCTTAAGGCTCCTGACATCACCTTCTGCTAGTACACGATCAATTTGATCATGGAAGGTGTGTCGTGGCCTTCCACGACTTCTGCATCCATCCACTTTTGCATTGTATATCTGTTTATTCATTCTTTCATCATGCATTCTTTCCACATGCCCGAACCACCGGAGCATTCCTTTCCTTACCTTCACCCCGACACTCTCTTTCAGACCAACTCTCTTTCTTACTTCGGTATTACGAACGCGGTCCGCAAGCGTCACTCCGCAGATTTTGCGCAGTGCTCGCATCTCGACCGCGTTTACTCTACTTTCATGCTCTTTCTTCCATACCCAACTCTCGCTTCCATACGTGAGCGTAGGTACCAGCACCGCGTTGTGTACGGCGAGCTGGGCCTTCTGGCTGTTATAAATAGTATGTACAATTTGTACATGTATCTATTTGTACACTTGCTCAGTAGTTGGTGGTAGCGGTGGATGCTGGCAGTAGTTTGTTCTTGAAGTGCTGGTGCTTTCTTGTAATAGGATGAAGAAGTAAACCTTGCTTTTAGGAATTTATTCTTGTAACAGTCAGTACTTGCCAGTTTAACTTAGTAGTAGTTGAAATCATATGTTACGATTATTAGCGACTCGCTCACAAAACAAATGCGAGAATTATTTATATCAAAAGCCTAAGCAAGCCGCAGCGTCAGCAAAACGCTGTACAATCGACCAAAGCGGCGGTGAAACACACATAAGGCTAAAACAGCCTGGAAAAAACTTTCACGAAAATATTAAAAACTAAATATAAATTTGACGCAATACAAAAAGTATATAACAATAATAACTGCAACTACTATTATTATTATTATATACAGTTAGATAAATATAGAAATATAATAGACAGAGTAGAAAAGATTAATCAATTTTAAATAAAACAAACGTATCTGTACTATTATGTCTAAATATTTATATACTAATACATAAGATATAACTCATATAAAAATTAATACATTATAAAATCAAATAAATAAAAACTAACATGTTACACAATGACACTTCCACGAAATCTAGATCCTTCTTTCTTTTGGTTCGAAGGAACTTGTAACATGCATGTACAAAAAATAAACCAAAACTACCTGCAATTTTAGTATTTGTGCTTTCTATCTCGTCACAAATAAGAATTTATTTTCAATAAGTTATAAATATTGTCATAGTTTAAGTAACTTGTAAAAATTGTTTTATGAGAAATGAAGTTCTTTAACCCGAAAACTTTCAGTAACAGCGCAATGACACGAGCACAAATAATCATCAGTTTTGAGGGGCGGGGTTTTATTGTTACCCGTTTTGGGTTTTATAATGAGGCATCCAAATCGAACTCCGTACACAAAGCGAGAGCAGAATACAAAAGAAAAAGGGCGCCGTGAATCGGCTAATTTCATATTGAAACTACACACGAGTAAATTGTTTCCTTTAATTTAAACATTTCTGCAACATCATCAGTTTTATCCGTGCAGGAACGGAGAAAGAATACAATTTCCTGCGGCCGGGCGGCCTGTCGTAAGAGGCGACAAAACAATCCACAGCCAGGTGGTAGGGCATTTGCCCGACTGGATGGCTACCACCCCTGGTCTAAAGTATGTCGCCATAACAACCTTGAGTTGTGTTCCGGCATTAGTGACCAGGTTCCAGTTTCCCTTAAGAGAGCAGCAGCGCATTTGTAGCACCTTTGGTGTTGCAAATGTCCATAGGCGATGGTAACCGCTTTCCATCGAGTGGGCCGTCTGCCTGTCTGCTGAACCGTACAATATTCTTGCAAAAAAAAGTTTAGACAGTAATTCTATCCACCGATACAGTACTTGCTACGCGATAAACAAGTTATGCTGAAGACGTGTTAAATTATGAACTCGTTTTATTAATATATTTTCACATAAATTAGGCATATAAATATCTACTTTTTTGTGTATAAAATGAGAAAACTTTTTTTAGTTCTAGGACTGCAAGTGAAACAAAAACATGTTTATATTGATTACTACAAAACTAAATTCTAAAGGCACCACAAGAAATATTGACCGCTAATAAATCCTAATTGCAAAAAGATATTTTTGTCACAATCCAATAAATATTACTATGTATTTGCATAACTGTTTGTTCAAATAGGCTTTCACGGCCAAATCCTAAACTATAAGGATATACCGAAAAATACTTAAAAGAATCTCGACGCTACTTTCATCAAAAAACTGAAATGGTATCATTAGATAATAAAACTACGTTTTAACGGTTTTAAGCGCGGTAATTTTATTTGATTTTGGTTTTTCCGACGTTTCGGCCACTTTTCAGTGGCCGTGATCACGGAAGGTGTCAATGAGTATTGTTAAAGTTTTATTTAGCCTACCGCCAACTTGTTCATTTTAATTATTTATGGCTTGAAAAGAAAGTGGCCGAAACGTCGGAATAACCAAAATCAAATAAATTAACGCGCTTAAAACCGTTAAAACGTAATTTTATTATGTATACAAGCCGCGAAAACTTAGGAAAATATTAGGTATCATTAGATGTTTGAAAAACAAATACCCTGACCAGTAATCGAATCAGCTAATTTTGAAAAAAAAGCACATGCTATATTATTATACCAACTTATAAGAGTTGCTTGTAAGGATTAATTTCCGTGTTAGAATGTCAAAATAAACATTGAATTGCGCTGGTCATTTGACTGCATATAATTTCATCCAATATGCAAAGGATGATAGAATTCTATAGGCATCCATAAATCAAGATTAATTCGAATAATTTAATTTAGATTTGGCCACAGAGGGCCATTTCAATCAATTCACTTGTATACAAAAAAACTGCCTAATTACACACCAGTCCATTTCCTTAGAACAGAAGTCTATTTGACTGTTTATATCTTGCTTGTTCCCCTCTATGCCACTTTGAAGCCACACTTTCACTGATATGGATGGGTTCTCTTAAAATTTCGTATATTACCTTATGTATATGTCTTTAATGTGGAAAGAATGCATGATGAAAGAATGACTAAACAGATATACAATGCAACAGTGGATGGATACAGAAGGTGTGGAAGGCCACGACACACCTTCCATCATCAAATTGATCGTGTACTAGCAGAAGGTGATGTCAGGAGTCTTAAGAACAGACGAGCGTGCATGACAAGAGTTATGAATGTCAAAGAAGCAAGTGGGGTGTGTAACAATAAGCCTAAATTGCGCTCTGTTGTTCGTGTCTACCCCGCAAAGGAACTGGCGTGAAGTTATGTATGGTATGTATGTATGTATATGTCTTTAGAAATTAAATATGTTATACCAAAAACTGTAAGAGCTCCTATAAGATAGTAAAACGTGGTGTATGCAACCGAAGCTTGAAAGCTTTGTTTTTTTGTAATAATAGTATCTTAATGAAGCCCCATTAAAAATCAATAAATTTTCCTCAGATACTGAACTAATATAGCAGCCCTAAGAAGGCAGCGTGCCAAGTGGAGCGATCACGTGACGTCACGCGCCGTGCCAATGACGTCAGTACTTTCTCTAATGCGAACGGACAAACAGTCGCTGCCGGATCCGTCTGCATCGAGATCAATGTTTGATAGACTCGTTTATAGAACTGGCGGTAATTGAGCTCTCGTTGCACTAAGTGGCGTAGCGATTAGGATTCAAGATTTATACTGGCATCTTACTTGCTTAAAAGATAAAGATCTTTTTGCAATATAGTGATAGTAGTAAAGTTAGATGTCAGTGATGTAGCGATTAGGATGCAAGATTTATACGGCCCCTTACTTAATAAATTAAGGTTTTTTTTACATGAATATAGTGGGAGTGGTAAAATTTGAATTCAGTTTTGTAGCGATTAAGATGCAAGATTTATACTGGCATCTTACTTGCTTAATAGATAAAAATCTTTTTACATGAATACAGTGGGAGTAGTAAAGTTACATGTCAGTGATGTAGCGATTAGGATGCAAGATTTATACGGCCCCTTACTTAATAAAATGAAGGTTTTTTACATGAATATAGTGGGAGTGGTAAAATTTGAATTCAGTTTTGTAGCGATTAAGATGCAAGATTTATACTGGCATCTTACTTGCTTAATAGATAAAAATCTTTTTACATGAATACAGTGGGAGTAGTAAAAATAGATGTCAGTTTTGTAGCGATTAGGATATGCAAGATTTGTACTGGCCTCTTACTTAATAGATGAAGATTTTTTTTGACATGAATATAGTGGGAGTGGTAACTTTGATTTCAGTTTTGTAGCGATTAGGATGCAAGGTTTATACTGGCATCTTACTTGCTTAATAGATAAAGATCTTTTTACATGAATACAGTGGGAGTAGACAATTTAGATAGCGAACTCAAAAGAATAGAGACTACGCTGAAATGAATTAGTTCAAAGAAGCGTCGACTATACATTATACTACATACGGTTATTAAAAAGTAGAGTAGTAATAAATTTTTTATTAATTTTTCGCGACTTGTATACATAATAAATAAACGTTTTAACGGTTTTAAGCGCGGTAATTTTATTTGATTTTGGTTTTTCCGACGTTTCCAAAAAACCAAAAACAAATAAAATTACCGCGCTTAAAACCGTTAAAACGTAGTTTTATTAAGTACAGTAGTAATTCAGTCAGTAAACTAAATATTGATTTCATTATTAGATAAGCTCTAAAACACGTACTATGTTCCGATTGTTCTAACACATAAGCGTTGCTATCCGAGAAGACAACGTGGCCTTTTGGAAACTTAAGTTTATTTCTAAGATTTTATTTCAGGTTTAACTGTGTTCTTAATTTATAATGACCACAGTTATTTAGAAATTAAAATTTGAATGCAAATCTATACTAATATTATAAAGCTGAAGAGTTTGTTTGTTTAAACTCGCTAATCTCAGGAACCGCTGGTCCGATTTGAAAAATTCTTTCAGTGTTGACTAGTACATTTATCGAGGAAGGCTATAGGCTATATTACATTTTCAAAAAAGTTAAAATCCTTACTAAAAGTCCAATAATGTAACCCAAGGTGTAAAAAAACTGACCCGAAAAAATCCTTACACAGCGTGCGCTGCGAAAACTATTAATTAGAACAAAACAATGTACTACCACTTTGCAGAACATGTAATTGTCTAGAAAAAATATCGCGTAACCATATGTCTAACTATTGTAGTTATCTCACAATAAGTGTTTTCTTTTATTTTTATAAATAATTAAAATGCCGTCGCTTCAAAAACTCTTTATTTTGTACCTTGGTATTAATCCTTATCAAAATAAATTACTCCATATTCAAGACAAATTCAATAACTTTCTAGAACTTTTTGAATTATTCAATTCGGACGTTTCATTCAAAAGATATCGCGATATTTAAAATGTAAGTATTAGTGTTGTAGCCAAATATACTAATATTGTTTGATTGAACGCGCTAATCTCAGGAACTACTGGTCTGATTTGAAAAATTCTCTCAGTGTTGGATAGCCCATTTATCGAGGAAAGCTATAGGCTATATATCATCACGCTAAGACCAATAGGAGCGGAGCACCAATGAAGAATGTTTTAAAATCGGAGGGTTGTGAAAGCAAATTCCACGCGGGCACAGCTAGTATGTAATATATAATGTGTAACTCACCTTAGCGCCTTGCTAGCCGGCTGCTCGACAATCCTTACGCAGGGTTGTACCATCTGGGTAGGGGATGGGCGGGCTGCCATATCGCCGCTGCTTATGCAGACAACCGCACCAGCACCCTCGCAGACCACCGCACCAGCACCCTCGCAGACCACCGCGCCAGCAGCCGCGCAGACCCCCGCGCCACCACCGGCGGCCTCGTTAGCCCGTTCCGCCTCTTCGAGCACGTCCACTGAATAGAGAAAATGCGTTATTTTATGGCACACCAGTTAGGAGCAACCCAAGCACTGGCCAACAAACACGTGTATAATATATTTATACATACATTTTTTTTTCATATCAATTTTTACAGGGAAGAGAAATGTTTGCTATGCAGTTTTTTCTTTGTTGTAGACTAGAGGTCTCGGCAGACGTCCTGCCTTAAAAAAATAAAAATCTGGAACCCGATTTCAGCGCCATCTACCGGGTCTAATTGTGAATCAAAATCACCCCGGGACACCCACTCAAACACACATAAAATTTCATTGATGAGGTTTTCGCTGATCGACAGCAAATTCTGCGTTGCTTTTTACGTGAATCCCGCGGCAACTTTCCCGGGAACAATTTAAAATGCCCAGATTTAAAAAAAAAATCGAATTCCAATGCGACTTTTTCACTGATTGATAGCAAATTTTACGTAATGTGTGTTATTTTTTATGGGAATGCGGCTGGAATTTTCCTGGAAGCGGTTTCACGTTGCTCGGGTGTATAAAATTAGCTTTTTTTATCTTTTTTATTGCAGGAGTTCAGCAGACAAGCAGACGGCCCATTTGATGGAAAGCGGTTACCATCGCCTATGGACATTTGCTACAAATGCGCTGTTACTCTCATAAGGGAGACGAACCTCGCCATTAATGCCGGAACACAACTCAAGGTTGTTATGGCGACATACTCAAGATCAGGGGTGGTAGCCATCCGGTCGGGCGAATGCCCTACCACCTGGCTGTGGGTTGTTAAGTCGCCTCTTACGACAGGCCGCCCGGCCCGCAAGAAATTGTATTCTTTCTCCGTTGCTGCACGGATAAAAGCTTATTCCGACAGTTGTCACTAAAACGATATCTTACATTCTTTTTTTAACGCTGCGACACTGCCGCGGCAATTTCAAATCGAGCGCGAACGAAGTCGCGGGCATATCCTAGTTATTAAATAATTGTGTTATCTAACTTTTTTTCTTATAGCTGGAGTACATCAGACAGGCAGACGGCCCAGCTAATGGAAAGCGGTTACCGTCGCCTATAGACGTTTGCAACACCAGAGGTGTCACCGACGCGCTGCCGGCCTCGAAGAAATTTTACGACCAACTACCGTAAAGCTAACATTATACTAGATTCCCAACTATCCCATCAACGCACCTTAAGCCATCCAAACAGCTATCCATTCACTACCTCCCCAAAATTCCCACCTACCAACTCCCCTAGTAGCAAAACTTTTAATTTACCCTGTTATGAAATAAGTAGATACAATATATATATATATATATATATATATATATATATATATATATATATATATATATATATATATATATATATATAAGTAATATATAAATATCTCTATAAATATAAAAATAAAAAGTAACACACTTGGGCATATCTCGTTCGCCCGAGAGAAAGGAGAAAAAAAAAACATTATACCAGGTCAGACTAATAATAGTAACCGCTAAATATCTTGTCAATGTATGGTACATTATGTGCTCACATCTTTAGAGTCACGCTTAGAGCTAATAATTGATACATAATACATACATACATACATAACTTCACGCCAGTTCCCTTGCGGGGTAGGCACGAACAACAGAGCGCCATTTAGGCTTATTCTTACACACCTCACTTGCTTCTTTGACATTCATAACTCTTGTCATGCAAGCTCGTCTGTTCTTAAGGCTCCTGACATCACCTTCTGCTAGTACACGATCAATTTGATCATGGAAGGTGTGTCGTGGCCTTCCACGACTTCTGCATCCATCCACTTTTGCATTGTATATCTGTTTAGTCATTCTTTCCACATGCCCGAACCACCGGAGCATTCCTTTCCTTACCTTCACCGCGACACTCTCTTTCAGACCAACTCTCTTTCTTACTTCGGAAATAAATAAATGGCCACAAAAATGTTTACGCATATTCTAAGTAACTTTTTACATTGCTTGTACGTAAACCGTTGCCTTAAATGGTCGACATGCGATTTTATCCTTATTCATATCATAAACTCATGAAATCATTATCCTCAAACGTGGAAACAATATATTCACAAACTACGTATAAAAAGCATTTAATTATTGTAAAACCAACAATATAGAACATGTTAAGAAATCACCTAGTTAATTTCATATATTCTTTCATTGGTTAACTATTTGAGCCTTGTTTTTAAATGCAAACCAAAGACAAGTTTTCCTTAATTGCTTTTACTGTCTATAAAAAATAATATCAGCCTATAAATGTCCAAATGCTGGGCTCGGGCCTCCCATTATAGGGGGTACGGACAATATACCCACCACGCTTATCCAAGGCGGCTTGACACATCGGTTATCTCGATATGCAGGTTGCATCACGATGTTTTCCTTCACCGTTGTTAGCACGTGGTAATTGTGACAATATATACATTAGATCATAAAACTTGCCTACGTGTTCCGGCCAGGATCGAATCCGCGCCCTTTTGAGCCTGGGACGAGTGCGCTAGCCATTACGCTAGCACGACTTATACCAGATAGTATAATTAGAAAAAAAAAACATTTAAAAAAACCGACTTCAAAAACTAAAAAGTATAAATTAACTTATTTCTAAAGCTATTATTATTAATATATATTATGTAAAACATCTTAAAGTCGGTGCTAGTAATTTTCAAAATATAGTAATTTTTATGTTTTACTTTGCACCGACTTCAAGATGTTTTAGATAATATATATTAATAATAAAAAGCTTTAGAAATAAGTTAATTTATACTTAATAAAACTACGTTTTAACGGTTTTAAGCGCGGTAATTTTATTTGATTTTGGTTTTTCCGACGTTTCGGCCACTTTTCAGTGGCCGTGATCACGAAAGACAAAGATGTCAAGTGTCAACGAGTATTGTTAAAGTTTTATTTAGCCTACCGCCAACTTATTAATTTAACGAAACGTCGGAAAAACCAAAATCAAATAAAATTACCGCGCTTAAAACCGTTAAAACGTAGTTTTATTATGTATACAAGTCGCGAAAACTTAAGAAAAAATTAATTTATACTTTTTAGTTTTTGAAGCCGGTTTTTTTAAACGAAGTTTTTTTTTTGTTACTTTTTAGTGTCTAGCTATGTATGGGTAGACCTACGAAAGGTGCCGCGCTCCTTAAAAAATATAGGTCCCAAGAAACGGGAACAAAAATATGTTCGTAAAATGAAAACTACTGGGCCAAACTATGTTAAATTTTTAGGGGACCAAATGGCAACTATTCCGCATCAAACTAAACAAGAATCACGTAAATCGGATCATAAATCTCAGTGTAATCGGTGTACATATGGAACAGAAGGAAAAATTTTCATAAAAAGAAAACTACTGGGCCAAACTATGTCAAACTTTTAGAGGACCAAATGGCAGCTATTCCGCGTCGAACAAAAAAAGAATCACGTAAATCGGATCATAAATCTCGGAGTAATCGATGAACATACATTTAAAAAAAAGATTCCGACGAATTGAGATCCTCCTCCTTTTTTCCAAGACGGTTAAAAAAAGAAATTACAATGTATTTATGATAAAATATAAAAAAACCGGCTTTAACGGAAACTCAATCGCAGACAAAGCCCATATTAACTGTGCGTGCGTGCTATATATTAGTCAGATATCACAAATAAGTTGCACTCAACGTATGTCAAATATTGTAGTATATTTCATAATACCCGCATGTGTTGTCCAAGTCGGTCGGAATCTAGCGACAGTGCATAGTAATTTATGAACCCATATAGTTATATTTCTCATCCTTCCGCCTCGTCTATATACCTACAATATTTTTTTTATAACAAAAACAAAATCGACTTACATACATACATAACCTCACGCCAGTTCCCTTGCGGGGTAGGCACGAACAACAGAGTGCCATTTAGGCTTATTGTTACACACCTCACTTGCCTCTTTGACATTCATAACTCTTGTCATGCAAGCTCGTCTGTTCTTAAGGCTCCTGACATCACCGTCTGCTAGTACACGATCAATTTGATCAATTTGACAAAACCGACTTCACACTAAAAACCAAAAAATAAATATTTCACCGACTTCTTTCCACAACATCTTAAAGTCGATGCCAAGTAAAACAGAAAAGAAAAGAAAGAAAATATTCATTTCTAAAAATGCGACATTTAACAATAATTAATAATAATAACAATACCGCAGGGGGGCTTTGTGGCGAAGCCTTACGTGAGTAGCGACACCTCGTACCTGACTCCGGGGGCCAAGGCAAGGCCCCCGCCTCCGTGCTTGCCTTAGCTGGCCGGCACGGAGTGGAGATCGCTAGAGCTAAGACTCAAGCTCCAGGGGTGGAAGTGATAAATGGCCTAACGTCGGAAGTAGCTTCGGTGAACCTGCAGCCCACCTCTCTACACCCCTTAGCCAGTCACACCTATGTTGCTCCTGTCTTCTATGGCATTTTTTGGGACCCATGCAAGGAGTGGCGAGTCACCGCCTGCCCATTTTTCGACATTCCCTGAACACTGCGATGGCCAGACGCCATAGTCCCCATATTCCCAGACCACTAGTACCACTAACAGTTCACCCCCAATAGACCGGTACTTTTTATCCTAATTTCCCACAATAGTCCTACACTGGCCGGGTCTTGTCCTCGGTGCATTATTATATGGCGTAGACAGGGATAATCGCCGGTCAGAGTCACGCCACATTTACATTAAATTTGTCAAGGGGCCTTTACGTGGTGGCCTTCCCATCGCCCCACGCAAGCCCTCCAAATGTCCGGGCCATTTTTATGGCCCGTGGTCTTGTAAGACATACAACCCAATAACAATAAAAATGAAAAAGTATGCTGCAATTTGGGAAATGAGGTTGGGCTCAGTATTTTGCTTTGCCGAAATATAGTCCAAAACAAGACTTATTTTCAGTGCCCACCTCCTTAATCGCAAAAATCAACAAACAACAACAAATTTACAAAACATAGTAATTTTTATGTATTTACTTGACACCGACTTTTAAAAAGGTTGTAGAAAAAAGTAAATTAAATATTTATTTTTTTGGTTTTTAGCATGAAGTCGCAGAAGACGGTGTGGCAGGGTAAGGGAAGATTTATATTAGACCAGGCCGTGTCCGGGCCGGGGCGGGGTCGGAGCGGAGCCACTCCGTGCTGCACGTTTATATTACACCGGGTGCTAAACGGGCGATACCAAATGTATGTAACGTTTCAAATTCGTGCCCCGTCCGGGCCACGTACACGGCACGCCCCGGACACGGCCCGGTCTAATATAAATCACGGGCGATACAAAATGTATGTAACGTTTCAAATTCGTGCCCCGTCCAGGCCACGTACACGGGACGCCCCGGACACGGCCCGGTCTAATATAAATCTTCCCTAACTCGTTGGAGAGCATCGAGTATCCTGCGAGTGTCGCATCGGAGAGGGCGCGCTGGAGTTCCCATGCGCGAAGCTAGAGTCGCGTATGCCAAGGAAGAAGTCTTGTTGTCGTGGAAACATTGTAAGAGTCCATGCGTTAGAGTTAAGCGACGTACACCGGATAAGGATAAAGAAGCCTATGGCCTGGTTATCTACAGATTCGTGACTGCCATCGAGTGTAGTTTTATCCCGGAATTGAACAACTTAACAACAAGTTATACTTGTATCGGCTTAAATAAAGACATATTCTCTTAGATCGGTGTTTTCCCTTCCAATCAGCTTACCCATAGCACGTAACAATATTATTAACTATCGAAAAGGAAATTCCTGATTATAACATTTTACCAAAACATTTTCCTCGTTATTATAGCTAACGTTAATTATAATTTTTAAGATTATATATATAGGTCTAGGTATTATTATACATAGGTTTTCGTGGCCATTTTGCCATTGTATGCTAAAATTTATTCTTCTCGATAGCTACTACATCTAGTGTATGGGTTAGATTTAGTGGGGCCCTTTAATCCATATGACGCTAATGTTACATTTATAACACCAAGGTGTCACCAATGTGCTGCCGCTTTCTAAAGGGAGACTGGAACCTGGTCACTAATGCCGGAACACAACTCAAGGTTGGTACGGCGATATACTCTAGATCAGAGGTGGTAGCCATTCAGACTTAATCAGAATCAAATAAAAAATCATTTAAAATCGCGCTGAAAACTCCTAAAACAGTATTAATTATATGTACCTATGATTCGCGAGAACGTAAGAACATACTTAACAAATAGTTTCTTCAATACTATGCTGCTACACGTGTATTACACATATCTACGCAAAACATTCGGTACCTAGCCGATCATCGGTAGTCGGCCAAACCACTTTTCATGGCATCTCTACTAAAAACGCAATTGAGGTTAAATTAATAACGGTTGAAAAACAAAGTGAAAAATATACTTACAAACATCACTCAAGTTAGGATGTTCGGTTCCATTCTGTTCTGCGTTACCCTCTGAAAAATATAAAGAAATACACAAATTTAGAGAAGTATAAATGATTACAACAACTCTACTCTCTACGCCACTTTACCAAGCAGTGCACTTGTGTCCAAATCCAAAACTAATGGTCTTAGGCCCACTTTCATGTTCCTGGGTTAGCTCAGTTAACTTGGAGTTAACTGCTAACACAGGGTTAAATAAATAATTTATCTTGGGCCATCTAAAGTTAGGAGTAAACCCAGGGTTAAACTTCTAATTATTTAACCCCACCGATTTGGAAAGGTTAAGTCGCTAACACAGGGTTAGTGAAGTTTAATCTCAAGTATATAGGTGCCTAATTCTGCTATTTCAATATCTTGGTGTTGCGGAGATATTCAAAGTACAATTCCATTGCGATTGTGTCCAAAATTCGCATCCTACTAAATCCAATATGTACTCCATACCGTCGCGACAGAATAATAGTAGAAAACTGGTATTACCATTAGCAGAAATATTAGCCGAAATGAATATTGAAAAGCTACCAAAATTTTTAACATTCATTTAGCGGGTTTTAACTTACAAATGTTTATATAAATAATAAATAACTTTATCACTTTCACACTACAAAAGTAAATAAACGACATGAGACAATACGGTTAAAATAAAAACCTTCAACTGTCATACGTTGCAAGATATATAAGGAAGCCAGTGTGCTGTAGTGTAAAAGAGATAGAGATATAAGTTTCGTTTTAAATCTCTGGTTGGGTTACAACAAAAAAAGCAAAGACCTTTCAATGTTATCTGCTAAACAAAAGAAATGTCAGGTTATTTAACCCGGTGGTATTTTTTAGTGGCGCAAAGCACAATGAGAGTTAAAATTTTAATTAACTAACCCCGAGTTTATAAACTCTACATTTATTTATTTAACCTCACTATGCGTGCAAGTGGGCCTTAGTAGTAGTTAATAGTGAGTACGTGTATCAACTACCAGTGCGAGTATAGTGCTCCCAACTTATCTGTGAATTGAAGAGCGTCGCTATGTTCGCTCCGGTGTTGCCAATCTATGAATAATCAGCAAAGACATTTGAATATATCACACCTACCTAAGACAATCATATATTAGTTCGGGTTTCACCTGGAATAATGTTGTTATTGACTGTTTCCAAATGCGTCTTATTTATAGCGTTAAAAATAACACCGTTAACGAATAAACCAACTTCTTTACAGCTCTAATTCGAAATTTGAAATTTCAACATGGCTGCTGTAGTTCCATTTCTTGCCATTACACAGATAAGTTGGGCGAGCTATAGGTAACATTAAAGCCCTGATCAATAGCTACAATCAAGTTTTTTTTAATTTGGAAACATGCGTGTACACGAAACCATCGCCGCGAACTGTCGTCAGGAGCATGTACAATCCATCACACGTTAAGGGGGAGGGCTATTTTTTTATTTTTTTTTATTTATGGAGTTCAGCAGACAGGCAAACGGCCCATTTGATGGAAAGCGGTTACCATCGCCTACGGACATTTGCAACACCAGAGGTGCTACAAATGTGCTGTTACTCTCTTAAGGGAGACGAACCTGGCCACTAATGCCGGAACACAACTCAAGGTTGTTATGGCGACATACTCAAGACCAGGGGTGGTAGCCAACCGGTCGGGCAAATGCCCTACCACCTGGCTGTGGGATGTTTTGTCGCCTCTTACGACAGACCGCCCGGCCGCAGGAGATTGTGTTTTTTCTCCGATCCTGCGCGGATAAAAATGAAATATATAATGTGTAATCTGTAATAATAAAATGGTAAAATATACTTATTAAAGCTCTCAAGATTTGCCTTCGGGTATAAGTTTCTTTGATTAGTAACACACATAAAAAGCAATGACTTCGGACTTTTGAGACCGTGCCAAACTAAATCTCACGCGCGACTGTTTCCGGCAATGACGGCTATTCAGTTTCTATATGACACAACTTATTTTTGGAATATGTTACATACAATGAACTGTATTGTGACGTATTGAGCGATCCACAGTCAGAGATTGGTGTAACGAAGACTAAGGCCACGCTAGAACAATAATCGTGAGACTTTTTATCCGTGCAGGAACGGAGAAAGAATACAATTTCCTGCGGCCGGGCGGCCTGTCGTAAGAGGCGACTTAACAACCCACAGCCAGGTGGTAGGGCATTTGTCCGACTGGATGGCTACCACCCCTGGTCTAAAGTATGTCACCATAACAACCTTGGGTTGTGGTTCCGACATTAGTGGCCACGTTCCAGGCTCCCTTTAGAGAGCAGCAGCGCATTTGTAGCACCTTTGATGTTGCAAATGTCCATAGGCGATGGTAACCGCTTTGCACCAGCAGGGCGTCTGCCAGTCTGCTGAACTCATGCAATAAAAATAAAAAATAAAGTTTTTTTTTCTGTTTGTTCGGGATTCACTTAAAAACTACTAAGCCGATTTCGATGCGGCTTACGTTGATCGATAGCAAATTCCAGGACTTAAAATCTGCAGTCTGCATCTGCATCTGCATCTTTATATCCCGGGGAACCCACAGAATTTTTTTGGAAGCGGTTTAAAGTGGCCCGGTGGAAAAAATCCGATTTCGATGTAATATTCTCATTGATCGATATCAAATTCTCTATCATAAAATAATGTGTATCCCGGGAATCCCGCGAGATTTTTCCCGGGAGTGGTTTCAAGCTGTTAGGATACGTATAAATTAGCTTATTCCGTCCAACTTATACGAAGTCATAGGCAAGAATACACATTGTTACGAGTAGCAGGACTCGAATTAAAATGCCGAAACACGTACAACACAGGTACAAATATAACCGAACACAACAAATCCAAATGTAATGCAGAAGGTCGTAATAAAACGCGCAAATTCCGTCAATATTAGATTCCCGAATGTACACACGTCTCGCCTTGGTCGTGGTTCTCGCTCAACTGCCACTCCTCTCAATCAGGCCATCGTTTTATACTGCACAAATGCAATGTGCCCGCCCGGCAACGTGACCGAATTTCCTAGAATCAGCTTGTAATTTATAATCCGTAACACCTGGCTAATGATTACAACCGCAAGCGACCGTAAACGATTACAATAGAACAATAGGCTGTTATCTAGAAACATAAGCCAATAAATAAGTAAACAAAAGAAGACGACCATAAAAGAATTACAATTAGTTCAAATGTCGACAGGTAATAAATGTGCTTCTACAAATCTGTACGTGGAATTTGTCTTTGTCGGCGCCTAATAATAGGTTGGGGAAAAAGTCTTTACGCATATAGTATGTACGAACTTGTAATAAGATATCTTTGGCTATACCATTTGTATCTGGCTGGTTTTGGTATCATTAAAGTTTTAATTTTAAAGAAGACAATTCCAAATTCGAGAAGAGAGTTATGAATGTCAAAGAAGCAAGTGAGGTGTGTAAGAATGGGCCTAAATGGCGCTCTGTTGCTCGTGCCTACCCCGCAAGGGAACTGGCGTGAAGTTATGTATGTATGTATGTACAATTCCAAATTCAAATTAGGAAAATGTGTGATTTTCATTTGTTTTTCTTATTGTTAAAATGAGTGAATCTAATGAAGAAATTCGATGCATTTTAACATTTTACTAAGTTAAAAATGCAACACAAGCCGCGAAAAAAATTTGTGATGTTTATGGACCTAATGCAGTATCTGTGAGAGAAGCGCAAATTTGGTTTAAGCGTTTTCAACCCGGAAATTTTGATATCAAAGATGCGCGTCGCCCTGGTCGCTGCCCTGTTACGAACAAAATTGATGTCATTTTTGAAAAAGTGGCGCAAGATCGGCATATTAGTAGTTACGATGTAGCTGGAGAACTGGGAATTGACCACAAAACGGTTTTGGCGCATTGGAAAAAAGCAGGGTACAGAAAAAAGCTCGATATTTGGGTGCCTCATGAGCTCACTGAAAGACACCTAATGAATCGTGTACTCATTTGTGATTTTTTATTACGAAGTAATGAAACCGAACCATTTTTGAAGAAGCTGATAACTGGTGATGAAAAGTGGATCACGTACGACAAGAACGTGCGAAAAAGATCGTGGTCAAAGGCCGGTCAGGCTTCACAGACTGTGGCGAAACCCGGGTTAACTCGCAACAAGGTGAGGCTATGTGTATGGTGGGATTGAAAGGGCATTATTTATTATGAGCTGTTACCGCAAGACAGGACCATCGATTCTGAACTGTGCTGCGAACAACTGATGAGATTAAAGAAAAAAGTTAAGAGAAAGCGGCCGAAATTAATCAACAGAAGGGGTGTGGTTTTTCACCATGATAACGCTAGACCTCACACATCTTTAGCCACTCAGCAAAAATTACGAGAGTTTGGCTGGTAGGTGTTAATGCATCCACCGTATAGTCCTGACCTTGCACCTTCAGATTTTCAACTGTTTCGGTCTCTGCAGAATTCCTTAGGCAGTGTCAGGTTAACATCACGAGAGGACTGCCAAAACCACTTGTCGCAGTTTTTTGATCAGAAACCCCAAAATTTTTATAGCAATGGGATCACGTCCCTACCTACAAGATGGCAAAAAGTTATCCAACCAAATAGCACCTACATACTTTAATCAAATGTAAATAAACTTTATAAAAAAACCTTTTGATTTTTTATATAAAATGCGAAGAAAATTTTTCCCCAACCTAATACGTTATAATTTAGTTGATAGGAAACTAAAACTAACTTAAAAAACACAATAAAATAAACTAAGTTATAAAACACTAAATACTCAGTTTTTCTTCGAGAGCAATTATTTAGTTTAATTTTGATTCTATGCAAATATCATAATTGGCTCTATTAATAAATAAAGATTTAAAAAACCGAAGTCGACGAAATCCCAAAATATATATTTGCTCACATATTGACATTGAATTATTATTGTTTATGATTGTTTTTGATCAAGGGCACTAATACTCATAAACAAAACCTGTAATATTGTAAAATACTAAACACGCCGTGTCTGTGCAGTGAAGCTAATTAAGAAAAAAACAACTGGAATAGACTATATAAACGAAGGAAGAACACGATGCCTTTTTTTTAGATTTCTTGTCTATTTGTTCGGGGTTCACGTAAAAGCTACTGGGCCGATGTCGATGCAGTTTTCGCTGTTCGACAGCAAATTCGTGGTGTTCCGGCATTAGTGACCAGGTTCCAGTCTCCCTTAAGAGAGCAGCAGCGCATTTGTAGCACCTTTGCTGTTGCAAATGTCCATAGGCGATGGTAACCGCTCTCCATCAATTGGGCCGTCTGCCTGTCTGTTGAACTTCTGCAATAAAAAAAAAATCTTAGACTTAAAATCTGCGCTACCTTTTATCATGGGAATCCGGCGGGAATTTTTCTGGAAATGATCTAAAATGGACAGATTACAAAAAAAAACGAATTCCAATGTGATTTTTCTCTGATCGATAGCAAATTTTATGTAATATTTTTTTTATGCCGGGAGCGGTTGTAGTTGTTTGCGTGCATAAAAATTAGCTTATTCCGACACTTTTCACTAGCTTACATTCTTTTTACAATCTCTTCTTTGTGTCCCGGGATCCCGCGGGAATTTCAAGTGAAGCGTGAAGGAAGTCGCGGGCATAGCCAAGTAAATGTATAAAAAGAAATAATATTCAAGCGTCTATTTGTGATCTTAAAATAGACGGAAATCATTATATTAATACGTGAAGCAAAAACTTTGTACCACTTTTTACGAAAATTGCGCGGATGGAGGAATATGAAATTTAGCACACTTATAGTTTACTAGCTGTGCCCGCGACGTCGTCTGGGTGGAAATTGTTTTCAACCCCCCCCCCGATTTTGAAACATTCTTTATTGATGCTCCGCTCCTATTGGTGTGATGATATATAGCCTATAGCCTTCCTCGATAAATGCGCTATCTAACACCGAAATAAATGTTCCAATCGGACCAGTAGTTCCTGAGATTAGCGCGTTCAATCAAACAAACAAACAAACTCTTCAGCTTTATATATTAGTATAAGATATGGAGAAGAAGCGACGGATGCTATTTTTTTTTTAAATTATGCATAATAAATTCATTAAATCTATAAAAAAAAACATCTATACACATAATAAAACTGTAGAGGTCGAATTTCTGTACAATGAAAAATTGCTAAAAACCGAGTCAGGGGGATGTAAGAAGGGAAATAGAACTAATTTAGATTTTTCAATTTTTTTGTTTCTATGTTTGTCTGTCTGTTTGTACCGGCTAATCTCCGAAACGCCTGGACCGATTTAAATGAAATTTTGTATAGTGGTAGTTTATATCCCTGGTCAACATATAGGATACCTTTTATCTCGAAAAATTAAAGAGTTCCCGTGGGGTAGTTAAATAACCACACGACGCGGACGAAGTTGCGGGCATCAGCTAGTTAAATCAATAAAAAAAAACATTACACACAGTACCATGTATTTGACACACACGCATATATACTCTTTTGTTTATTGTTAAAGTCAAATTAACAGCGTAGCCTTAGCGAAATCTGTGATTATAGAAGTCTTTGACAACAAATTATTATGTTTGAATTTCGACTACGGGCGACCACTAGTAGTAAGAAAATCCCTAGAAATTAAAAAAATAGTGGTTTCTTTTTTCAAAGTACTACCTTTTTATATATGTTTTTTTGGTATTTAGCTCTCATTTGAAAAAAGAAAAAGCTGTCAGACATTGTCTCATTAATTTGTTAATTAGTTTTCTGCCAACATAAAGGAGACGGAGACTTTGGGCCAAAGTAATATAATGAGTAGCGACATGGCGACATGAAAATACCAGCCCTAAATTTATTTGGAAGAAGAGATATCTTAAAAATAAAATAAGTTAAATAGAATATGAAAACACTTACACAATACGATTCATTCATTCAACCCACTACAATTATAGAAAATCTAAATGTATGCTGGGACACATAATAGATGTGAAACTTCAACGGACAAGTGGAAAAACGAATGGCAACGGATAAGTGGCAAAACGAATCGCAACAAAATTTTAACTTCAAGTTTTACGGGCAGATTGTTAATGTACTTGTCCAATTTGAAAACCTGCCCGTAAAACTTCAAGTTAAAATTTTGTTGCGATTCGTTTTGCCACTTGTCCGTTGAAGTTTCACTTCTACTATGTATCCCAGCACACATTTAGATTTTTCGCAGGTGTTTAGTGCAAATTATGATTTGGTTAGGTTAGGTACATTTTAATGATGCATTTTTTATTCAAACATATTTTTTTTTGACGGCCTCTGTGGTTGAGCGGGCTAAGCCTTTGCCGGCGTACCTCACTGCAACGCAGAGGTTCCGGGTTCGATTCCTGGTATAGTAAATTTCGGAAACGTATTTTCTCCGTTATTTACTATGGTCTGGTCTGGGTGTCTGGGATCGGCCCCAGAGTAGTCCGTTGTATATTACCCATAACACAAGCGTAACTTGCTTAATTTGGGGATATACAATGTGTGTGTTTGTCTGCCGATTATTATTATTATTATTATTATTATTTTATCAAACAAAAAACCTCGAATTCGATCCGGAACCAAAAAACGCATCCATAGTACACACTAAAATTATGCCGCCTCTCACCACGTCTAGTCTAAATTTATGCCGCTCTTCCACACGGCCGTAACGCTTTTTCGTGACAGAAAAATCCTAATTCCCTAACCTAACAAATCTTTGCATTAGGCAAATGTCGCACTAACTCGGGATTCCGTTGTCCAGTACTTTCATTGATGAAGTACAGCAGACAGGCTGACGGCCCAGTTGTGATGGAAAGTGGTTACAGTCACCTTTGGACATTAGCACTACCAGAGGTGCTGCCAATGTGCTGCCGGCCTTGAAGGAGAAACTGGAACCTAGCCACTGGTGCCGGAACACAACTAAAAGTTGTTATGGCGGCATACTCTAGACCAGGGGTGGTAGCCATCCAGTCGGTACGTCACGTACAGTACGTCGCATGATTGATTCATATAACACTCTATTTATAAATGTTGATATTTTACAAGCTTTTATTTAACTTGCAATGGATGTACCTATGTATGTATGTAAGTTCGGGTGGAATCTTGCAAGTTAAATTTGACCAACTTCCCGGTTTCCGATTGAGCTGAAATTTTGCACGCATATGTATATCGCGTGACAATGCAATAATATGGTACCATGGAGCTGATCTTATGATGGAGACGGAAGGTGGCCATAGGAACTCCTGTAGTAAACAAGACAGACCCGTCGTGTTCGGGCTCGTTTTACTTGTCTTGGCTAGCACTCTGCTGTTACATGATATGCACGATCTCAAAAGCTTGTATTTAAAAACCTTTTAAAAAAAGCTTATTATTACCATCTGGGCCCAAGAATATATGAAAGCGTATTCGTCTCCTTTGTCAAGTAAATCGAAGTTTTTTCCTGTTCCGTTAATTGTGTCCGTGTGTATATCCAATCTTGGATATATATGTAAAACAACAGGTAAACTAATACGTACGCGATGTCGTATATCCGAAAGGCTTTGACGTTGGAGGAAAATAACAAAGTGTAATATGCAAAAAAGGTGAATGCTCTGTCATTTATTTATTGAAAAAAGCCAACAGCGCATATTAATAATACAAACAAACAAAAAAAAAAGTACTTGTAATGTATGGCTCATAACAGGTTTTTCTGAGTTAAATTTTGAGCAAACGAACGAACTAAAGTGTAAAAATGCAATAAATTAATAAGTGAAATAATAATAACACAAACCAACTTGACTGATAATTACTTTTATTTTCCTTCCACCCATTTTAATATTATATAAAATTATTAGAGCTAGGCATGTTTGCTGAAGAGTTTCTTGCGCCGCTTCTTCTCTTCAAGCCATAACATGTTGCGAAGCGGTAGTAAATTAGATTAGGCTCCCATAGAGTAAATATTAACCATAAACAAAATTAAAATTAACAAGTTGGCGGTAGGCTAAATAAAACTTTAACAATACTCGTTGACACTTGACATCTTTGTCTTCCGTGATCAAACGTCGGAAAAACCAAAATCAAATAAAATTACCGCGCTTAAAACCGTTAAAACGTAGTTTTATTAAGTGAAATAAGTATATACATGTAGTTTTATCCGTGCAGGAACGGAAAAAGAATACAATTTCCTGCGATCGGGCGGCCTGTCGTAAGAGGCGACTTAACAACCCACAACCAGGTGGTAGGGCATTTGCCCGACTGGATGGCTACCACCCCTGGTCTAAAGTATGTCGCCATAACAACCTTGAGTTATATTCCGGCATTAGTGACTAGGTTCCAGTTTCCCTTAAGAGACCAGCAGCGCATTTGTAGCAACTTTGCTGTTGCAAATGTCCGTAGGCGATGGTAACCGCTTTCCATCAAGTGGGCCGTCTGCCTGTTTGCTGATCTCCTGCAATAAAAAAAATACTTACACACACACATACATACATAATAATAAATACATACGCATACAGGGAAATATAATTTAAATTTAATATCGCGCGGTGAAATGCTATTTGCTATACGTCGTGTCTTTTCAGTTCTATGCCTTTCAACCAAATTGAATCAATTTGGTTGAAAGGTTGGTTGAAACGCAAACATATTTATAATAAAAAAAAAAACAAAATTACAAGTATTTCGCTTTTGCCAAAATGTCTAAAGAACCCTAAAAAGTTTAGACCTGTCCCGACTACGTGGAGGAGCGAGATGGAATGTTCCTCCGTCTCAAAGAAAAATCTTCCAGCGAGGCTATTGTTGTTCCTCGCGGGCCTAGGCCCGTCTATTATAATAATATATATAATAACAGCCCATAAATGTCCCACTGCTGGGCTAGGGCCTCCCATTATAGGGGAATAGACAGTATACCCGCCACGCTTGTCCAAGGCGGCTTGGCAAGTTTGACACATCGGTTATCTCGATGTGCAGGTTGCATCACGATGTTTCCCTTCACCGTTCTTAGCACATGGTAATTGTAACAATATGCATATTAGGTCCGAAAACTACCTAAGTGGTGCATGCGTTCCGGCCAGGATCGAAGCCGCGCCCTTTGAGTTCGGGACGCGTGCGCTAGCCATTACGCTACCACGACTATGTTTATTATTACGCCCGTTTATTATTGTTGGAAATTTGCATATATTCTTTGTATGTTTCGGAAATCGTTTGCGACTTCAATTATTGTGCAGCACCATCTATTGGCTTGTAAGTGTTCCGCTACAAAAGTATTTCAGAAAAGCTAATCTTATACGGACCGCGCTGACAACGGCGGCCACACGTCCCTACACGGGATTGCTCCACTACCACCAGACCATCAACGCACCAACGTCGTGAGGTCGCGGAACCCACAAAGCCGTTGACAGGCAACCAGAAGCCACACACCGAAAGTCATTGAATGGCCGACTATGCCGCATAAGCCAGCGCAAAACCCACGAAGGCTATCTGACACCGCAGATTGGCCAACATGAGCTGCTGAGAAGCCATCGCCATGCAGGGTCAACTCCAGCGATTCCAGTTGGTCACCGAGTTGCAGCCAGGGCAGAGGTATAATCTCGGGGCCCCAACCTTCTCAATTCGATACTATGGAAGAAGACCCTGGAGACAGATGGCGCAAATTGACCTTAGGAACTCATTTTGTTGACAAACACGCCAATGTAAAGAAATCGAGAGCGGTAGTTGATAAACTCGAATGACCTGATAAATAATTGTGATTCTTACATACGCAAGATATATGATAAAAAAACAACAACACTGCAATAATATAATAATTAGTCATTGTGCCTTGTTGAAATTATTTATGCTATCAGCCTGACTATACATATCTATACGTTGTTTTTAATTAGAAAAACATTATTTTACACAATACACGATTTTTGCAATAAGATACGCTATTCATACATACATAACTTCACGCCAGTTCCCTTGCGGGGTAGGCACGAACAACAGAGCGCCATTTAGGCTTATTCTTACACACCTCACTTGCTTCTTTGACATTCATAACTCTTGTCATGCACGCTCGTCTGTTCCTAAGGCTCCTGACATCACCTTCTGCTAGTACACGATCAATTTGATCATGGAAGGTGTGTCGTGGCCTTCCACGAATTCTGCATCCATCCACTTTTGCATTGTATGTCTGTTTAGTCATTCTTTCATCATGCATTCTATTCATACATATACAGTGAAAACTCTATATAACGACAATGAAGGGAGTGTGCATTTTATTGCGTTATAGAGAGTTGTTGTTAAACGGAAAGAAGTCTATTATTATTGTCTGAAGTCTTTTGCTGCACCAGTAATTTTGTTGTATTTTTTTTACTTATTGGAACGAAGTTCCTAATCGCGCGTTGTGAAAGGGGGTTAGACGGAAAAAATTCTTACGAAAAGTTGTCACGACACTTTTTATTACCATATGCAGCTTCGACTGGTGGTCGTACTATTTTCACCTTACGTAGCTTCTAGTGAAGATCACAGTAGTAATGGAGTAGAATTAGTTATTTTTGGAACGAACTTCGTTCCATCCGGGTGTCCCTTGACACCTCTCAAGTTTTTTTTTATTTATATCTTGCGATATTGAGGCATCCTGGTGATAAAGGAAGTACTTGGAAATTTAGGTATGCATGATGCCGACAGTCGAGTTTATTACGGACTAGGATAATAAAGCGATGAAAGAACGTACACAGCTGCGCAGCTTTTACTAATTTTGGCAACTTAAAAGGTACTTTTTATTATTTAATTGTTGTCGTTATTGAGAGTGGGTGTAATGCTATATAGTGTATTATTGTATGGAAGATGAGCTAAACCATCCAAAGCCAAGTGATTTCGACGCTTAAGGGAGTTTGTCGTTAAATCGAGTGACGTTACATGGAGTTTACACTGTATATTATTACGCCTGTTTCCCATAGGGATGCGCAGAGACGATGGATGGATCCGATTATTTCGTAGTTTCCTCCACTTAACAGTAGCCGTGATCACGTAAGACACAGATGTCAAGGGTCAATGAGTTATATTTAGCATACTCCATACTCAACTCATTGATTTTAATTATTTAATTTTCTTAAACATTCGTTTAGTCTACTTTCATTAACCTCTATACCTATATACATTATACATGCAAGTTTATTTTGATTTAATAAGCCTGAATGGCGCCCTGTTGTTCGTGCCTACTCTGCAAGGGAACTGGCGTGAAGGTATGTATGTATGTTTATTTTTATTTATTTATTCAAACAAAACATATATATTTTAATATATCTACATCAAAAACCCCGAAAGGATTTGACTAAAATACTAAATCTGCGCTTTAGTTACAAATAATAAATATGAAGTATTTTGAGTATTACATCTTCTGTGTCACAATTTCCAGTAACAAATGAGAGGAGGACAGCAAACATTAATACGTGCCATCGCACTCTATTCTTAGTTGTTAATTATTTAATTAATAAATTAGTTTAAGATAAATAATAGACATAAAATTGTACCTATACATATGTATAGGTGTCTGTGTTTATAAATATCTGTATATATATTGACACACACACACACACACACACACACACACACATATACACACATACATACATATGTGTATATATATATATATATGTATATATGTGTATATATATATGTATATATGTGTGTATGTATATATATATATATATATATATATATATATATATATATATATATATATATATATATATACATACCTATACACTTGATGTGTGTAACAATTTTATATGTGTACTTAAATGCATTTGAGTCTACGTTTATTTTATGTCATAATTTCTCCTTATGAGATAATCTGTTGTTCTTATTCCATAAATATTTGTAGCGGTGTTAGTTATTATTTTTTTATGTTTCACCGTATCTCGTAAATTTACCGCTATATGAGCTATTTCATTTTCGTAGAAAAAATAATTCTCAATTAGAAGCTGTATATTAACTTTGTTATGAATAGGGGTCGCATTACATAATTTAAATAGGCTGTATGTCTGTTTCGTATTCCACTCGTATATTTTTTTGGTACTATAGTTTTTAATATGCGTGTTTGTAGGTTCAATATTCGATCTAGATATAGTTTTGAAGGTCAGACCGTATCTGCTAACCTGCTCAATAGTTTTACAAACACGTTGAACAGGTTTCTCATGCAGGCATTTGTTACTATGAGTTATTTTTTATATAGGTGTCATATTTTAGTTTTGTTTGAGAAGAACACACTTGTAGTAGCTTAATTTTTTGTTGATTTAGAACTAGGCTATTATCATGAGACCATTCAGCAACAAGTGAAATCTTGTTGTAGCTCGCTCTGGGCAGTAAAAGCGTCTCGATCTGACACTACCTGACTACACGTATGTTATCTGCGTATTGGTATAATAATAAATAAGAAATAAATATTTATTGCAGAAAAGTCAGGTACAGTGATTTATTTAAGTGCCTAACTCCCGAGCTAGGCATGAAGCCTGTATTTCGAAAATCAGTGCCCTCTCACATTAGTATGTAGTTTTAAACACAAAAAATAAAAATCGTATGTGTGTGTGTGTGTGTGTGTGTGTGTGTGTGTGAGAGAGAGAGAGAGAGAGAGAGAGAATGTATGCTGTGAGTGTGTGTGTGTGCTATGTATGCGAGTGTGTGTGCTATGTATATGAGTGTGTGCTATGTATATGAGTGTGTGTTGTGTATGAGTGTGTGTATTTGTGTAATTATGTATGTACTGGACGGTTTCTATTAAGATAAATAGATTTTAACAGTGCTTCGGTGGTAGCATAGTCAAGGGTAAGTAGCCAGTTTTTTTAGTTTAATTTCATCTGGTATACTTTACAGAGTTGTATTACATTTTCCACATAGCTAACGTAAGCTAAATAATTTAAGGGACCTATTACTGATCCTTGGGCCGTTCCTTCAGTAATAGTTACACTGTCGTCACTAACTTCTGAATTAACTTTTACATATTTTTTTAGTGGAAACTTAGTTGATATGTGTATTAATTTATTATAAACTTAGTTATGTTTATGTATTTTATATTGTAACAATTATAATTATTGTATGTTTCCCAAATAAATTTAATAAATAAAATAAATGAAATGATCGGTTTTTTAGGTAATCGGTGCACCATTTGAGCAAAGGTCCTCTAATACCAGTTTGTGCAAGCTTTTTTAAAAGTACCTATATCATGTTTTAATATATCAAACGCTTTACTGTAGTCTGTAAATTCAATTAATACATGTTTACGATCATTTAAGCATTCGTTTATATAATTTGTAGAATGAGAAAGCCGTTGGGTTGTGATTTTTTTTGGTTGAAAACCATATTGTGTATCCGATAATATATTGTTCTTTGTAAAGAATTCATAAGGTGGTTGCATAATTATAAGCTTTTCAAAAATTTTATTTATCATTGGTAATATTGTATTTCAATTTTTTTAAATTACATATAATCGAATACAATGCAAGAAAAGTTCACTTATTTGTATTGTATTCTACTCATAGTCCCTCAAGATTATAAGTATAATACTGAGCCTAGATCTCCGTTTTCTATTGGTAATTATTCAATTATTAAATTAAGTTAAATTTAAAATGCTTTTTAGCTGTTCTTTTGTTTAAAATTCTTCTTTAACTCTTTTTTTTATTTATTTTTATTGCAGCAGTTCAGCAGACAGGCAGATGGCCCACTTAGTGGAAAGTGGTTACCATCGCCTATGGACATTTGCAACACCAAAGGTGCTACAAATGCGCTGCTGCTCTCTTAAAGGAGATTGGAACCTGGTCACTAATGCCGGAACACAATACAAGATTGTTATGGCGGCATACTCTAGACCAGGGGTGGTCGCCATCCAGTCGAGCAAATACTCTACCACCTGGCTGTGGGTTGTTTAGTCGCCTCTTACGACAGGCCGCCGGGCCGCAGGAAATTGTATTCTTTCTCCGTTCCTGCACGGATAACTCTATTTAATAATATTCAAATGTTTTTATCAACTTAAGGAACGTCTACTTAGATTTTCAAGTAAAAAATATGAAAAATTAACCATGCAAACAGACAATTTAACTAAAACTTTATTCAAATTTATTCGTCCAATTTTTTTCGCTTTGCAGATTTTGTTACAATATTTTCCTATAAGTGTGTCAGCGAGTTATAATTATTAGGCACAAATAACTACGCGATCTACGTTCACAGCCAGGATAATATATACACGTCAGAGAAATAAGACAACCGTAACCACTGAATCATCACAGCTTCGCTTTCATGAATAAATTCGGAATTAATTATAAAATATAATAGAAAAGATAATTAGAATTAATTGTAAGATGTACACAATTATATAACAAACGTATATACACCATTCACTTTGAGATATTTTTTATTTATTGCAGGAGTTCAGCAGACAGGCAGACGGCCCACTTGATGGAAAGCGGTTACCATCGCCTATAGACATTTGTAACATCAAAGGTGCTACAAATGTGCTGCTGCTCTCTTAAGGGAGACTGGAACCTGGTCACTAATGCCGGAACACAACTCAAGGTTGTTATGGCGACATACTTTAGACCAGGGGTGGTAGCCATCCAGTCGGGCAAATGCCCTACCACCTGGCTGTGGGTTGTTTTCTCGCCTATTATGACAGGCCGCCCGGCCGCAGGAAAATGTATTCTTTCTCCGTTCCTGCACGGATAAAAGATACAACGAACTTATACATGAAGAGATCAGACACTAAACAAATAATATCAAACAAGAATTTTTACAGCTCCGTAGTCATTTTGGCATATGCTATTACACAATTACCATATTTTCCTTACATTCGTCTCTCTTTCACTGTCATAGTAATTATCCTTAGAAACCACTGGGTGTATATGGAAGTAAATTGACAGGAAGGTGGGTGTTGCTATACAGATGTATTCTGTTATCTCTATACATGTAGGGCCTTACTTATAATCGTTTCTTCAATATAAAGAAACTGCTCAGCAACTGATTAGTGAAAATCTTACCCATAAACTCCTCTTTAGTCAAATATCTTGGGTACAACCTATGTTAATCATTCAAAATTCGTTTATCTGTGCTCCTCTTAGGTGAACAACAGGTAATACACGTTTATAAGTGAAAAAAAAAAATCATTGATTAGGGTCTGATTCTCATTCTCTTACTTAAGAGATGCTTAATCGTTTCTTAACGAAATTATTATAAGTAAGGCCGGTATTGTGTCCGATTACAAATGTATTCTATGTAGCTATACAAAAGTATTATGTCGACATACAAATGTATTGTGTAGCTATACAAATGTATTCTATGTAGTTATACAAATGTATTCTATGTAGTTATACAAATGTATTATATGTCGATATATAAATGTATTGTGTCGCTATACAAATGTATTGTATCGGTATGCAAATGTATTACGTATAGCTATGAAAATGTATTCTATGTAGCTATATAAATGTATTATGTCGATATACAAATGTATTGTATCCCTATACAAATGTTTTATATCGGTATACAGATGTATTCTTTATCGCTATAAAAATATATTGTGTCGGTATACTTTGCTATAGTGAAATCGTGAAAAACTAAAATTAGGGGTTAGCTCTCATAGATTTAACTGGGAGATTATATTTTTTATATCGTATAATAGGCGCGTGGGATATTTTTAAGGCGGCCATACATACTACGGTTCACCGGACAGGTCTATCTATCTCTGCAGGTGTGCGTACGCGTGTAGATCTGTGCAATTTTGTATACGCTACCGGTTCTTGTTGACCTTCGTAGCCACACCTGCAGAAGTAGACGATGAACTGTAGCGTGCGTATATTTTGGAGAGTGTGCATTGGAGCTTTTCAATCTTATCCCGCCGTCTCCCTTCCATCATCGGACAACCAGACGCATTGGTATGCGGCACCGCTATATGGAGGACATATCACCTATACGAACAAAGCGCTTTGAGTCTACCTTCAATATGCGCACCGCAAAGGATTGAAACTGCAGCAGTCTGTTTTTCCCGAAACCTAGAACCTGGGTGTCTCCAAGTGGTTAAGCGGGCTAAGCCTTTGCCAGCCTACCTCAGTGCAATGCAGAGGCTCCGCGTTCGATTCCTGGCATAGTAAATTTCGGAAACGTATTTTCTCCGTTATTTACTATGGTCTGGGTGTTTGGAATCGGCCCCAGAGTAGTCCGCTGTATATTACCCATAACACAAGCGTAACTTGCTTAATTTGGGGATATACAATATGTGTGTTCGTCTGCCGATTTAGAAAAAAAAGCGTACTCGATCTTAGACCATATCTCCGCTTAAAACCGAGCGAGATATTGGTCAAACGCGAACCTATACAGTAATAAAAAAAAGTGCTACGTCACATTTTTTTTTTATTTTTTTTTATTTTTATACAATGCAAGAAAACTTAACTTATTTGTATTGTATTCTACTCATAGTCCCTCAAAACTATAAGTAGAATACTGAGCCCAGATCACCGTCTTCTATGGGTAAGGTGCCCAGAAGGCTGGCTACGTTTCCTCGCTGGATCGCCATACTGATCCGTTGGCCGAGGTAAGCACCAGCCCTCTGATCACCCGAAGAGTCAATGAGTCGTTTCGATAAATTTTGGTAGAGGCTCATGGCCTCAGGACCCCACGGTCCAAGCGTCTCGACAGCAAACGGCACATACATATAACTCTCACAGAGGGTTGCATATTTGCGCCGCTTGAGTGATTCGGCTGTTTCCGCCGCTGAACCGGCTGATTTAGACGTGTTTGGTAAATGGGATGCGGCCAACGTGTCTACGCAAGTCGCATCCCACACCAAAGGCTTGCCACGCTGCCAGGGAATTAGAGTCACGTCACATTTAGACATGTTTCGAAATATCATCATGAATGACAGATAGGCGGGAAGATCTTAGCACGCAAAGTCATGAGCAATAGTTTAAGAATATTGATTATTATAAAGTTAAAACTGTTTGTATGTGGAACATATTAACTGTTTAATGAGATATGGCCTTTCGCCAACAGAATTCCGTTATTTGGCATCAAACCAAAACCAATTCGGTTAAGCAGCAAACTGTCTTTTATCCGTGCAGAAACGGAGAAAGAATACAAATTCCTTTGGCCAGGCGGCCTGACCTCAGAGGCGATAAAACAATCCAAAGCCAGTGGGGCATTTGAGTTATGTTCCGGGTTTGTTTTTTTTTTAATTGCACGAGTTCAAGCGACTGGCAGACGGCTCACTTGATGGAAAGCGGTTACCATCGCCTATGGACATTTGCAACACCAAAGGTGCTACAAATGTGCTGCTGCTCTCTTAAGGTAGGGAACCTGGTCACTAATGCCGAAACACAAATCAAGGTTGTTATGACGGCATACTCTAGACCAGGGGTGGTAGCCATCCAGTCGGGCAAATACCCTACCACCTAGTTGTGGGTTATGTTGTCGCCTCTTACGACAGGTTTGTGATCAGACCGCTTCGGGGGGCCTTTAGCTATCAAGGGAGCAAAGGATTCATCACCCCCGCTGACGAAGCGGATGTGTTCTGATTCCCGGGGCACATTCAGGCACTTTTTGCGCTGGATCGGACTGGGCGTAACTACGTTCTAAGTCTCAGCCTTTCCTACATAAAAAGCGCGGGGCACATGGGAGGAGGGTGGTTTTAGTGGGTAGTGGTTGTTGCCCGTGCAACTTCTCTGAGTCTCCACACAAGCTGGTTGATTACTGTTTGGATTGCCCCTTATTAAAGGGTAAAGCCTCCATGATCAACTATGGTCTAATCCCTTGCAAAGGACCCAGTATTGTGCGTAAATAGCATTTACCCCGCCTTAAAAAAAAATAAAAAAATGTAGGTTCCAACCCAGTACGAGATCAGCAACATATTGGTAGCACCTCTGATGTTGCAAATGTTGCGACGTTAATCGGCTGGGCGTAACTATGTTCTAAATCTCAGCCTTTCCAACACAAACAAAAGCGCAGGGTCGACAGGGAGGGGGTTTTTAGTGGGTATTGGGGTTGCTCGCTCGTGCAGCAACGCTCGGAGTCTTCCACACTATTCTGTGACGTCGATTGCGGACGGAGCACTGCCAAGAGCATACTATTGCTGCAGAGTTATCGCCCCCGACCGACGCGTGTCGTTCCCCTAGCAACGACCCAGTTTGTGCGTAAATCGGTTAAGCATTTTCCCTCGCCTCAAAAAAAAAAAAATGTTGCGACGTTAACTACTTTCTACCAGATGAGCCGTCAGTCATCAATAAATAAAATGTAAGGATATATAAACACGATATCGTCCTTATGCACTTATATCAATACAAACAACAAAGATGAACGCGCTGTTCAATGAATTAATAAGAATCGTGCGCGAGCGCAACGAGTGCTCACATTATACACACACATCCATATCAAGTGTCTTGTTTATTTATTTATTTAAGCACAAAACAGATTACAATCATTAAAATTAAATAACGAGTTGGGTATGGAAGAGAGAGCATGAAAGTAGAGTAAACGCGGTACGAGATGCGAGCACTGCGCAAAATCTGCGGAGTGACGCTCGCGGACCGCGTTCGTAATACCGAAGTAAGAAAGAGAGTGTCGGGGTGAAGGTAAGGAAAGGAATGCTCCGGTGGTTCGGGCATGTGGAAAGAATGACTAAACAGATATACAATGCAAAAGTGGATGGATGCAGAAGTCGTGGAAGGCCACGACACACCTTCCATGATCAAATTGATCGTGTACTAGCAGAAGGTGATGTCAGGAGCCTTAAGAACAGACGAGCGTGCATGACAAGAGTTATGAATGTCAAAGAAGCAAGTGAGGTGTGTAAGAATAAGCCTAAATGGCGCTCTGTTGTTCGTGCCTACCCCGCAAGGGAACTGGCGTGAAGTTATGTATGTATGTTATTCATAATCACATTTTGAATGCAGTTATGAATAACATTTTTCTGTTTTTTTTTTACTGCAGGCGTTTAGCAGACAGTCAGACGGCCCACTGGATGGAAAGCGGTTACCATCGCCTATGGACATTTGCAACACCAAAGGTGCTACAAATGCGCTGCTGCTCTCTTAAGTGAGTCTGGAATCTGGTCACTAATGCCGGAACACAACTCAAAGTTGTTATGGCGGCAAGCTCTAGACCAGGGGTGGTAGCCATCAAGTCAGGCAAATGCCCTACCACCTGGCTGTGGGTTGTTTAGTTGGCTCTTACGACAGGCCGCAGGAAATTGTATTCTTTCTCCTGCACGGATAAAATTACACGTATTTTTTAACGAGCCTAATAAACTTCCTATAAATGAAATTAAATTTATAAAAGGGGTCGGTTAGTAACATGTATTTTTAATAAAGTTTAACTTGTATTAATAAACATGTCGATAACATTATTTTCACAAATATTTTTCTTATATAACTCTGTTTTTTTTCAAGAATTTATTGATAACATACTACTTCCAAAAAGTCTAGCTTCAGTTACTACTCATAATTTTATTCGTGTTGAAATACTTGATAAATAGAAAGTATGTATATGCTAGATTAACATTTCTAATGTTACGTAGTTAATGAGTAATTACTAGGGATGGGCCGAATGTGGTTTAAACCGAATACGAACTTCAGCCGAACATTCGGTTAAAATTAAAAATTCGGCCGAACTTCAGTTTAATTTCGCAGCGCTCTCTTCAAAACAACATGTCGTGACTTGATAATATAGAATCTGTCGTTTTTCTGTCTCTATTAATAAGACCGCTATTGTTTAGTTTGTAAAGTGCTTTCACTCGTTACGCATTATTATTAAGCAGTTACACTACTTACTGATGAGATTTTCAGAAGAATTAGAAGAATACTATAGTTTTGTTTTAGTTTGATGTCTATTTATTTAGGAATAGATTTATAAGGCTCTTCTTCCATTAAGAAGAACAAATTTAATTTTTATCACATTGCAAGTTAAGGTTTTACATATTCCTAAATAAAATAAATGACCGTGAATGTATTATAATGGCCTAACTTTATTTTACGTTTATGATAGATACTAGAGTTTACCCCGCGGCTGCGCCTCTTGTTTAAAATAATCTTAAAAATCAATTAAATCTCTTGTTTAAAAAGCAAGTGGTACAGGTTACATTGTATTAAATTTGTATGTATTTGCCTCCGAAAGATTCACTTCATTTTATATCGCAAACTATACCACCCCCGTCTATATATAAACTACATAAATGACAAAACTTGACAAAAATGACAAAATAGATAACATGGTCCAAGTGGACCAAGTGGACCCAGTGGACCCAGTTGACCCAGTAGGCTAAGTGTTCCAAATGGATCCAGTGGACGAAATGGACAAAATCTGTCCTAGTTTCCGGGATAAACTTTACATAAATCTATCCCAAAATGTATCCCATTATCCGGGATAAAAAGTATCCCTTAGGCACTCTCGGTATTCAAATTATATATGTACCGAGTTTCAGCCAAATCGGTCCAATAGTCTTTCCATAAAAGGATAACAAACAAAAAGACAAATATATTTTCATCCCGGAAACTACCCCATTTTTCGGGATAAAAAATATCCTATGTTCATTCTCGGCATCGAAAATATATATATACTGAGTTTCAGCCAAATCGGTCCAGTAGTTTTTCCGTGAAAACGGAACAGACAGACAGACAGACAGAGTTACTTTCGCATTTATAATATTACTAGAGTTTACCCCGCGGCTGCGCCGCGGGTTAACCTCTAGTTCCTGCTTCTTGTTTAAAGAGCAGGCGTTAATACAGGTTACATTGTACAACATTTTTATGTTAGTGCCATTTGCACCCGAAAAATTCACTTAATTTTATATCGCAAACTAACCGATCTCCTGGCGTGAGTATATAAAATATGTCCATTTTCGGCATTAAAACTACATTTAAACAAAATTACAATAAAAACAATCCAGTATTCCCAGTGTTTTCCGAAAACTTAACAGAAAGACATATCGAGTTACTGTCGCATTTTTATAGACGATGAATTTTTATATATACGAACTTGAGAAATGATTGGTCTCATCCAAACTTTCATCCTCTATTACAAACGGTCCTAGTTTTATTTATCTATCCCCGTGAATGAAAACTACAAAAATGACAAAAAGACAAAAACAGCAAAAAGGACAAAAAATTAAAAAGGACAGAAAGAGCCAAAAGGACAAAAAGAGCGAAATTGTTAAAATGGACAAAAAGAGCAAAAGAGCAAGAGAGCGAGAGAGCGAGAGGGCGAGAGGGCGAGAGGGCGAGAGGGCGAGAGAGCGAGAGAGCGAGAGAGCGAGAGAGCGAGAGGGCGAGAGGGCGAGAGGGCGAGAGGGCGAGAGGGCGAGAGGGCGAGAGGGCGAGAGGGCAAGAGGGCAAGAGGGCAAGAGAGCAAAAGGGCAAAAGGGCAAAAGGGCAAAAGGGCAAAAGGGCAAAAGGGCAAAAAGAACAGAAAGAGCAAAACAGACAAAGAGGACAAAATAACCAAAATTATGAAAATGGCAAATCACAAAACCAACCAAAACCTGTCCTACTTTTGGGATAACCTTTACATAAATCTATCCCAGTATCCGGGATGAAAAGTATCCCTAGGCCACCCTCGGTATTCAAATTACATATGTACCGAGTATCAGCCAAATCGGTCCAATAGTCTTTCCATAAAAGGAAAACAAACAGAGAGACAAATATACTTTTATCCCGGAAACTATCCCGTTTTCCGGGATAAAAAGTATCCTATGTTTATTCTCGGCATCGAAAATATATATATACTGAGTTTCAGCCAAATCGGTCCAGTAGTTTTTACGTGAAAACGGAACAGACAGACAGACAGACAGACAGACAGAGTTACTTTCGCATTTATAATATTAATAGGGATTAATAGGGATGATTTCTACAATTTCAGTCAAAATAGTGCAAGTAGGTATTTTAGTCTTTCTTCACCGAATGTTCCGCGTTTAAACCGATTTTCGGTCGAATTCCGAAGTTCGGCTCAAGCTTCCGAAATTCGGTCAAACCGAATGTGAAACGAATTTCGGCCCATCCCTGGTAATTACTCATTGCAATGTAAGATGAATGAACTCGAATGGTGCGAAAACTTAACAGCGAGATTGCAAAGAACATTTAACACGAGAATGATAAGTATAAGTAGTGACGGTCGACATTCATAAAATTCCAATATCAAATCGGTAAAATTAAAATAGCACGCGGCTTTTTTTACTATTGATAATCGGCAAACAAACACACATCCTATATCCTATCCTATAAATATTATAAACGTGAAAGTTTGTAAGAATGTATATATGGATGTATGTTTGTTACTCTTTCACGCAAAAACTACTGAATGGTAATATTTTCTTAAGTTTTCGCGACTTGTATAAATAATAAAACTACGTTTTAACGGTTTTAAGCGCGATAATTTTATTTGATTTTGCTGCTGCTGCCAGACCTCAAGACACTGTGAGCTCTTTCTGCGTACAACGGAACACAAACCAACTTGACTGATAATTACTTTTATTTTTCCTTCCACCCATTTTAATATTATATAAAATTATTAGAGCTAGGCATGTTTGCTGAAGAGTTTCTTGCGCCGGTTCTTCTCTTCAAGCCATAACATGTTGCGAAGCTGTAGTAAATTAGATTAGGCTCCCATAGAGTAAATAATAACCATAAACAAAATTAAAATTAAAAAGTTGGCGGTAGGCTAAATAAAACTTTAACAACACTCGTTGACACTTGACATCTTTGTCTTCCGTGATCACGGCCACTGAAAAGTGGCCGAAACGTCGGAAAAACCAAAATTAAATAAAATGACCGCGCTTAAAACCGTTAAAACGTAGTTTTACTACTGAAATGGATTTTGATGAAACTTTACAGTAATACAGCTTACACGTCAGAATAACACATAGGCTATAATTTATAAAGATATAGTGTGATTTATGCAAAACATAACGATTTTCCATTACCACGTATATATCATAGTAATGTATGTTCCCAAGCTAATCAAGTTACGTTGTCTTGTGGTTAAGATACAACGGACCACTCTCAAGCGTGGATCCACCGTTGTGAGTAAGATAGGCATGTCCACGAGCCTATTGTTGGACTTGTGACGTCACGTATTCACGGTCTATTGAGATTTGAGGTCGAAAGGCTGATGATATTATATCTAATCTATCTTTATATATATAATTTTTCTGTACGTGTGTTGACAGTGAACTCCTCCTAAAAGGCTGGACCGATTTGAATGAATTTTTTGTGTGTGTTCAAGTGGATTCGAGGATGGTTTAGATTCACAATTGGACCCGGTAGGTGGCGCTGTAATCGGGTTCTAAATTTTATTTCTTCAGGGCAGCACAACGTCTGCCGGGACAGCTAGTAATATTATAAAATTCTAAACATGACGCATCAGGCACATATTGCAACATTTAAAAAACCAACTGAAATACACTTGTAAACACTTTATAAAGGATGGAGAACACAATGCAATTTTTTTTAGATTTCTCGACTGTTTGTTTGGGATTCACGTAAAAACTAATGGGCCGATTTCGATGCGAGTTTCGCTGATGGACAGAAAATTCCTAGACTTAAAATCTGCGCTACTTTTTATCCTGGGAATCCTGGTGAAATTTTTCTGGGAAAGATTTAAAATGGCCAAATTGAATTCGGATACAAATACTTTTTATCCGAAAAATCCCGCGGGAATTTTTCTGGGAGCGGTTTGAAATTGTTCGGATGCATAAAAATTCGCTTATCCGAAAACAGTTTTTTAAGAAAGTCTAAGTATTTGCTGTCGATCAGCGAAACCGCATCGAGATCGGCCCAGTAGTTTTACGTGATTTCCGAACAAATTGGCTAACAGAGAAGAAATCTAAAAAAATGCACCTGGTCTCCATTCATAGAGTATTCTAGTTGTTTTCTTTTTAATAGCTTTAATGTACAGACACGGCATGTTTAGAATTTTATAATATTACTAGCGATCCCGGCAGAGGTTGCCCTGCTCTGAAAAAATAAAACTCTAGCACCCGATCCCAGCGCCACCTGCCGGTTCCAATTGTGGATTTAAACCATCCGGGGACCCACTCAAACACACAAAAAGAAAATCACCAAAATAGCTCCAGGTGATTAGGAGGATTCTAGAACCCGATCTCAGCGCCACCTACCGGTTCCAAAGGGATAAAAAGTATCCTACGTCCGTCTCCTGGTTCTAAGCTACCTACCCACCAATTTTCAGCCAAATCGTTACATCCGTTCTGGAGTTATAAATAGTGTAACTAACACAACTTTCTTTTATATATATAAGATAGATTTCAACGGATACCATTTAAAGCGTCTTGATTAATTAATGTGGATATTTGGTGACAAAACCTACAAAAGCTGCGTGCTAAATGAGTTTTGTATATATTTGGGCGGCAAAAAACAAAGTCGTTTTATTACGCGTTTAAAGTACATGTTATTTGAAAACTGTAAGACTTATAATAATATCATGTTTATGGCCGAAAATAATTATTCCTACTCATTTACATGTCAGGAGCCTTAAGAACAGACGAGCTTGCATGACAAGAGTTATGAATGTCAAAGAGGCAAGTGAGGTGTGTAAGAATAAGCCTAAATGGCACTCTGTTGTTCGTGCCTACCCCGCAAGGGAACTGGCGTGAAGTTATGTATGTATGTATGTATTTACATATGACTAGCACCACGACGTTCGCCACAAAATAAATTTACACAGAAGGTTTACTAACAACGATGCACTTAGAATTTATGCGTCCAAGTGCAAGAACTGCTTGCCTTGACTAGAAAAAAAAAATTGTTACAATTGAAGTTGAATCAGCGTCGTGTCGGACATTATGCCGGCACAGCAATAAGCTGAGTGCAACCCTTGTTTGCGGAAAATGCGGCGTACAAATTCTCAAAGTATGTTTTTATTTTTAGGATTTTATCCGTGCAGGAACGGAGAAAGAATACAATTTCCTGCTGCCGGGCGGCCTGTCGTAAGAGGCGACTTAACAACCCACAGCCAGGTGGTAGGGCATCTGCCCGACTGGATGGCTACCACCCCTGGTCTAAAGTATGTCGCCATAACAACCTTGAGTTGTGTTCCGGCATTAGTGACCAGGCTCCAGTCTCCCTGAAGAGAGCAGCAGCGCATTTGTAGCATCTTTGGTGTTGCAAATGTCCATAGGCGATGGTAACCGCTTTCCATCAAGTGGGCCGTCTGCCTGTCTGCTGATCTGCAATAAAAAAAAGGATACATGTTATCAATGTAGGTACGTCGCTATTTCTTCAAATTTTCTTTCTTTCTTTCTTAAGTTGTAAGAACATTAAATTCATATAATCCTTTGCAACATGTATTTTATTACCCTTTGGAATTTAAATTAAAGAGAATTAAACAATTTATTCGAAACCATTAACATAGTGTACAGAAATAATTTAGTATCGCAAACAACTGCTGTAGTGTAATACTGTGTTGCAGTTGTTAGCGCCCATTTCCAGACAACTCGTTTGTTATACAATTTAAAAAAGTAAATTATTTTAAAGTTTATACATTTGTAAATTTTCGTGTTGATTTATAATGTATGTGGAGATGATATCGGTCTCAAACTAAGTGTGGCGAAGACGGAGTACTTGGCTTGCAACATTACAGATCCCACAACCGTGGTGCGCATAGGCGAAGACACGGCCGAGCGCACGGACCAGTTTAAGTACCTGGGATCTGTACTAAGCGCGTCCGGGGAGATCGACCATGACGTCAAGGCCCGAATATCAGCAGCTTGGGCCAAGTGGCGTGAGGTGACAGGTGTCATTTGCGACCCCAAAATGCCGGTTAAGTTAAAAGGACAGGTCTACAAATCCATTATTAGACCTGTTACTTTTATATGGCAGTGAAGCGTGGCCTGTACTTGAGCGACACGAGCAGGAGCTGCGTGTCACGGAAATGAATATGCTTCGGTGGATGTGTGGAGTCACGCGAAAGGATCGTGTCCGGAACTCCCGCATCCGCGGCAGCCTTCACGTCCCTGACATAGCAGTCAAACTGCAGGAGAGTTTTTTACGCTGGTACGGCCACGTTTTACAGAAACCGGTTAGTTACGTGGGGAACAAATGTCTATCCGGTCGAAGGGGTAGGCCCAAGAAATGCTGGCTTGACGTTGTGAGAGATGACATGCGTACCAATGGTCTCAATACAAGGGATACCGAAGATCGCGCGAAGTGGAGAAGGAAAAGTAGGAAAGCGGACCCTGGGCGTCGAAGTGATCGCTCCGAACGCAACCGGGATTTAACGTTCGGATGATGATGATGATGATGTGGAAATGATATGTAATCGGTTACATTAATTACTGACAGTCGCTTGTTCACATTAATTTCTTTGTATTGCCTCCCAGTAAGACGTCATAAATCCTTACTTCTATTGTTCAAATTTCTTTGCACATTCCTAAAAGCCATGAAGCTTACGAGTTCGAGAATTTCAAGGAATAGTGGGCATGTTGTTGGTTGGCAATGTATATTCTGCAAAAATATAAGATCGGCCCTGATGAGACTGAGTTAGTTGAGTTTCAACTACGATCGAAGCGCTACTAAGTGTACGTTCGGAACGGAATCTTATAGTGACGGACTTTGCGCGTTTTATTTATTACAATTTTCTGCCTTATGGTTTGCATTGGTTGTATTCGGTTGTTTGTAATAACTGTGAATTACGTATGTGTGCTTTTAATAACCTTTCTGATAATTCCAACGGCATTTTAAATTCAAATCCCACAAATTATTCATTATTCATAACCATACGAGGTTTATAAGCTCGTTAGTAATGCAATTATAAATAACATTTTTTAGACTAAAAACTCGTTCTCAACATAAACATTTTATTTATTTATTTAATATGTAAATAAAGTAAATGAGTAGTATACTCATTTATGAGTATTCCACTATGATACTCATAAAAAAATGTTAATTAACGTTCTAAACATTAGTTAAATAAGCAACTGATTAAGCCTTAAACATTATTTTAAAGCGCCAGAATCTTTGGGACGAGCCGCTCAGCCTTATAACGTATCAGAAAATCTTTACACTGCTTACGGGGCAGGCTGAGCGTGCTCGCTTCTTAGCTGTTTCACGTTGGGAGTCAGGTCTCTGGCTACAGGCACTGCCCTCGGCGAATCTTGGCACACTTTTAGAGGATACTACCTTCAGAATCTGCGCCAGCATTCGCCTGGGGGCAACCTGTGTGGTCCCTCACCTCTGTCAATGTGGGGATAAGGTGGATCGCTTAGGACACCATGGATTATCCTGCAGCAGAAGCGCCGGTAGAATTTCTCGTCACGCGGCACTGAACGACATTATCCGCCGGGCTCTTGTCACCGCCGGGGTACCTGCCGTTCTGGAACCAAACGGCTTGTGCCGCGACGATGGCAGGAGACCGGATGGGATGACGTTAGTACCTTGGAAGATGGGCCGCCCCTTAGTGTGGGATGCTACTTGCGTTGACACTCTGGCGGCGTCCCGTCTTTCAAGTACGTCCGTTACCGCCGGTTCTGCTGCAGCCGAACAGGAGGCCCTCAAGCGCCGCAAGTACGCCGCTATCGGCAATAGTTACACATTTGCGGCGTTTGGGGTGGAAACTCTGGGTCCGTGGGGTCCTAACGCTCTAAAACTTTATCGAGATGTTGCCGAGCGCTTAGTAGACCTCTCACGCGACCAAAAGGCTGGCGTCTATTTTGCTCAAAGGGTAAGCATTGCTATTCAGCGTGGTAACGCCGCCAGCCTTTTGGGAACGTTCCCGGTAAGTGACAGTGGTTTGGGACCAATATTTTATCTATAATTTTGCTCTCCTTTTTTTTTTATTTAGTTTTAGTATTTAATTTTAGGTTTCTATTTTATAGTTTAGTTTCCAAACCATCGGGAAATCTGTGTATAAAGTAAGCGTTAAAATATAAGTAGTCATTATTAGATTTTAAAAATAGTAGATAACTAGTAGGATCAGGCCGCTTCTTCTCTTTTGAACAACCAGAACACATTACGAACCAGTGTACATGGAATAAAATTTAAATATTGACTTAGATGTATGACCTTCAAAAAGTGTTCTCCAGTGGAACGTATTTAGAATAAAAAAAATGAATTTGAATGTAAAGTAGATAAATAGTAGTGTATTAGACAAGATAATAAATGTAATAGCCATAAGAACAATTGTATTAGAAAGTAAGAGATTTAATAAAAAAGAAAATAATGCCAACCCTTTCCCTGTTGTTGTGCAAAAAAAACAAAAGAAATATAGCACGCATTATGCCAGAGCGTGTGAGCAGGGGTCATCCCCCCACTCGGTATTGCTAGAGCGCGGGTGAATACCGTCCCGCCTCAAGCCGCAACCCCGCACCTCGTGTTTTTTTTAATTCAGGAGTTCAGCAGACAGGCAGACGGCCCACTTGATGGAAAGCTGTCACCAGCGCCTATGGACATTTGCAACACCAAATGCGCTGCTGCTCTCTTAAGGGAGACTGGAACCTGGTCATTAATGCCGGAACACAACTCAAGGTTCTTGGACTTCTTTGGACTAAGGTTAAACCCTACAATGATGGCATGAATGATGCAAACTAAAAGCTGCCATGTCTTTAATTAAATAAACAGGGTTACAAAAGTCATTATACACTGGAAGAGGTGATATCTTTATTTTATATAATATATATTTATTCCTTCCATGATCAACTTGATCGTGTACTAGCAGAAGGTGATGTCAGGAGCCTTAAGAACAGACGAGCGTGCATGACAAGAGTTATGAATGTCAAAGAAGCAAGTGAGGTATGTAAGAATAAGCCTAAATGGCGCTCTGTTGTTCGTGCCTACCCCGCAAGGGAACTGGCGTGAAGTTATGTATGTATGTATGTATGTATATTTATTAGCGAAAACATAAATAAATAAAATACGCGACTAAAAACATTATATTTGACTTGCTTTTACTAAAAAAAATTCACAAGTGACATACAGGAACAAACAAATGATATCAAATATATATTTTTTTTTATTGCAGGAGATCAGCAGACAGGCAGGCGGCCCACTTGATGGAAAGCGGTTACCATCGCCTATGGACATTTGCAACACCAAAGTTGCTACAAATGCACTGCTGCTCTCTTAAGGGAGACTGGAATGTGGTCACTAATGCCGGAACACAACTCAAGGTTGTTATGGCGACATACTCAAGACCAGGGGTGGTAGCCATCCAGTCGGGCAAATGCCCCACCACCTGGCTGTGGGTTGTTTAGTCGCCTCTTACGACAGGCCGCCCGGCCGCAGGAAATTGTATTCGGACGCGACACGGGTAGTGGTTGAACTGGTTGACAAGCTCTCGTCCGCAATGCACAGAGCCTGTCCATCGCGTCGCGAGAGTAACACCGAGTTCAAATGTAAAATTTCACAATGACAGTATTTATGTGTTAGTGTTCAATAAACGTTTTACTTAAATCTTAAATGCCATGTTTCAGTTCCCCCTGACCATAGCTGGCGCCCAACGTGGGGCCTCAACTATGGTCAAGGGGAAGTATAGAAATAAAATAGAAAAGAAAAGCCCTCTATCTTCACACATGATAGAGAAGACATAAAAAAACCTTTCTGTCTTTAATTAGGAAAAGAATATTACGAAGACCGATGCAGGCTCCATGACAATGACCGCCGTGCTACCCATTGCAGAATACAAGGAAAACTTGCAAATAACAATGTTGACACAGATAATACTTCGCCCGCCGCATGCTTAAACACAGTGCAACCTTATGCTATGAAGTTACATAAGGACCGGTCAAGTCAGTTCGTTTCTGTGGTTCACAATGTCTAGGGCTTTCACAGCGGCATATCTGTCATTTTCCTTGTTAAAAATAATCCTTTGTTCCATGGCCTTGTAAATAAAATTAGTGGTCGCCCGTGGTCGAAATTCGACGATAATAATTAATTTTTAAATTATAAGTTTGAACATTATTAAGGTTCTGTTGTCAAAGACTATTATACTTTATTAATCACAGATTTCGCCAAGGCTACACTGTTAATTTGACTTTAACAATAAACAAAAGAGTATATATGCGTGTGTGTCAAATACATGGTAGTGTGTGTAATGTTTTTTTTATTGATTTAATGTATTTTTTATGCATAATTTAAAAAAAATTGCACTCTGCACTCCTTCTCTATATAAAATAAGTGTGCGAAATTTCATACTCCTCCGTCCGCGCAATTGTCGTAAAAAGGGGTACCAAGTTTTTGCTGTCTTTTTGCATTACGTATTAATATATAGATAACTTTGAAAAGATCCTAAATCTACGTAAATAGAAGGCACCACGTTTTTGACTCACTTTTTCGAGTTTTATTTTACAGTTTGGTATACAATTCTTTGACTAACTTGGTCTATAAATGTAATAAAGTAAGCTAAAATTACAACTTTAATATTGTTACAACCTAGGCCTCGACAAAGACAAATTCCACGTACAAATCTGTAAAAGCACATTTTATTACTTGTCGGCATTTGAACTAATTTTAATCCTTTTATGATCGTCTTCTTTTGTTCACTTATTTATTGGCATACGTTTCTAGTTATTGTAGAGAACGGCCGATCTTTCTATTGTATTCGTTTATGGCCGCTTGCGGCTGCGTAATTAGCCAGGTGTGCGGATTACGATTACTAGGAAATTGTGTGGACGTTGCCGGGCGGGCACATTCGCATTTGTGAAGTATAAAACGACGGGCTGATTGAGAGAGGAGTCAGTTGAGCTACGACTACGATACGGGCGTGACGTGTGTACATTCGGGAATCTAATAGTGACGGACTTTGTGCGTTTTATTGAAATACGACGTTCTGCATTATGTTTGGATTTATTGCGTTAGGTTATATTTGTACCTGTGTTATACGTGTTTGTATAGTTCTAATAAACTCTATAATAATTCCAACGGCATTCTAATTCGAGTCCCGTTAACGCGTAATAATATTATTGTATAGTTCTCATCAGAACTAAGAAGAAGAAGGAAGAAGTCGTGGAAGGCCACGACACACTTTCCATGATCAAATTGATCGTGTACTAGCAGAAGGTGATGTTAGGAGCCTTAAGAACAGACGAGCGTGCATGACAAGAGTTATGAATGTCAAAGAAGCAAGTGAGGTGTGTAAGAAAGGCCTAAATGGCGCTCTGTTGTTCGTGCCTACCCCGCAAGGGAACTGGCGTGAAGTTATGTATGTATGTATGTATGTAGTTCTCATCATTTATTATAATTTTGATAATTGCAAGCTCGTGAATTTCTATAATTTTGTATAATTACAGGTGCATGCAAAAGCCGTGGATACAGTTTAAATGTTGGGAGGAACATATCTACTCCTAGGACCAGAATCTTCATTTCTTAAAATAATTCTTTGGACTAAGGTTAAACCCTACAATGATGGCATGAATGATGAAAACTAAAAGCTGCCATGTCTTTGATTAAATAAACAGGGTTACAAAAGTCATTATACACTGGAAGAGGTGATATCTTTATTTCTGCTTTAGTATAGAAATTACATAGATGTTACGAATTATTTTATATAATATATATTTATTAGCGAAAACATAAATAAATAAAATACGCGTCTAAAAACATTATATTTGACTTGCTTTTACTAAAAAAAATTCACAAGTGACATACAGGAACAAACAAATGATATCAAATATATATATTTTTTTTATTGCAGGAGATCAGCAGACAGGCAGTCGGCCCACTTGATGGAAAGCGGTTACCATCGCCTATGGACATTTGCAACACCAAAGTTGCTACAAATGCACTGCTGCTCTCTTAAGGGAGACTGGAATGTGGTCACTAATGCCGGAACACAACTCAAGGTTGTTATGGCGACATACTTTAGACCAGGGGTGGTAGCCATCCAGTCGGGCAAATGCCCTACCACCTGACTGTGGGTTGTTAAGTCGCCTCTTACGACAGGCCGCCCGGCCGCAGGAAATTGTATTCTTTCTCCCTTCCTGCACGGATAATACATGCATTGTAAAAAGTTTCAATACACTCCGGGCCCCAGCGATGCGTACGCGCAACTGAACTGCCCGACCGAAGCGCTTCACGAATTTCGTAGAGTCATCTATAGGAACTCTTACAAATTCCAGATACTGAGTTGCCTTTATACGTTCCCCATTCTCAGTTTTGACGCATGCAACTCCAGGGAATCCATCCGTTCCCAAAACCCTCCCCACCAAGGGAAAAGTTTCAATAATAATTAATAGTAGGAAAGATACAACCTCAAAATTACCAATGTACAGCGAAACCAAAACAGAAAACATGCAAATCACACGACTAACATGTGGACGAAAATTGATTTAATAAATACAATAGATGATTGAATGAAGATAATTATATTTACAAAAATATATAACAATATACAATCATACAACAGGTGTTTATTGCACAATGTTGTGAAATCGCGACTCCATTTTTATGTGTGTAGGTGAATGTCAAAAAGCAAATTAATGACACTAATTTGTTGATACATAGTTTATTACACATCGATTTACTTCAAAAGTATTCTTGACTAAGCAACATCTGATTTTCTCATTGCCTGAAGCAGTCGAAAGTCGTTGCCATCACTTATAATATTAATAATAATAATAAGGGATTGATCAGTTATCACGGACAGGACTATTGTAGCCAATAAGCCCGATATCGTGATAATAGATCGATCTGCACCACGAACAATACTCGTTGACATCAGTATCCCGCATGACGATAACCTCGTGGAGAAAGAAAAAGAAAAACTAAGTAAATACTTAGATCTTGCTCACGAGGTTACGGCTACGTGGCGTCTGAGGTCAACGAGCATTGTGTCGATAGGTGTCACCGTCAATGGTCTTATAGCGAAAAGCCTCGACCGTCATCTAGAGAGGCTTTCGCTGGGAAGCCGGGTGAAGGGCCAGATACAGAAGGCAGCACTCTTGGACACGGCACGAATTGTGCGGAGGTTCCCGTCTCTGGAACCATAACCATCGGTAGTTTGGACCCCAGGCCCCGCTGGCGATGAGATGCATGTTTTTTTTTTTTTTTATTAAATATGTATTTTACTTTTGATATATTTTTATAAAAGAATAATGTTATCTATTTTTTTTATAAAAAAATTTCTTTATACGTATATTTTAAAAAAATGTAAAATTTTTGAGAATAAATAAATACAGAATAATAATAATGCCCGCAGGGGGGCTTTGTGGCGAAGCCTTAGGTGAGTAGCGACACCTCGTACCTGACTCCGGGGGCCAAGTCAAGGCCCCCGCCTCCGTGCTTGCCTTAGCCAGCCGCCACGGAGTGGAGATCGATAGAACTAAGACTCAAGCTCCAGGGGTGGAAGTGATAAATGGCATCACGTCAGAAGTAGCTTCGGTGAACCTGCAGCCCACCTCTCGACACCCCTTAGCCACTCACATCCATGTTGCCCCTGCCTTTATGGCATTTTTTGGGGCCCATGCAGGGAGTGGCGAGTCACCGTCTGCCCATTTTTCCATGTTCCCTGAACATTGCGACGGGCAAACACCATAGTCCCTGAATTCCCAGACCCCCAGTACCACTAGCAGTTCACCCCAATAGCCCGGTACTTTTTGTTTTATTTCCCACAATAGTCCTACACTAGCCGGGACTTGTCCTTGCGTGCATTATTATATGGTGTAGACAGGGATAATCGCCGGTCAGTGTCACGCCACATTTACATTAAATTTGTCAAGGGGCCTCTACGTGTTGGCCTTCCCATGACCCTACGCAAGCCTTCCCAAATGTCCGGGCCATTTTTATGGCCCGTGGTCTTGAAAGACATACAGTATAATAATAATCTATTTTTTTATAAAAAAAATATCTTTATTTGTATTTTTTTTCATGTAAAATTTTTGAGAATAAATAAATATAGTATAATAATATTTATTTAATCCAGACTATAGGTCCATCCATAGCAAATTACATTATTGGTATTATGCTTATTATGTTAGCGCACATATGACTATGTAGTTTCCTCCAAGGTTCTATCAATGGTCCATTTTTTTTATTTTTTTTATTGCAGGTTCCAGTCTCCCTTAAGAGAGCAGCAGCGCATTTGTAGCAACTTTGGTGGTGCAAATGTCCATAGGCGATGGTAACCGCTTTCCATCAAGTGGGCCGTCTGCCTGTCTGCTGATCTCCTACAATAAAAAAAAAAATTTTTGGCTCAATAAAGGCTTATCAGTAGATATGTCGCACGACGGCGCAGAAGATGTTTGGCGCGTCACTGCCTGTGTTCTTCACTTTGGGGCCGATCCCAGACACCCAGACCATAGTAAATAACGGAAAATTTGTTTACTAAATTTACCATGCCAGTAATCGAACCCAAAGCTTCTGCGTTGTAGTCAGGTTGGCCGGCAAAAACTTAGCCCGCCCAGCCAGAGAGGCTGTCGTTCTTCTTAAAGTCTCACATATTTAAAAGTAAGATTTGGTCCTCGTTTGGACAATGTAAGAGCTGTTGGAGAATATTCAAGGATAATAATCAAGTTAGCCCTTTGACAAAAAAGAGCTACAAAAATATAAAAGCCAAGTCATATATATTGTTTTTCACGTTAATAAAAAGATATGAATTAGTTCCCATTTTAGCGACAAAAATTACAGTTGATTGTTTTTGCATTATCATATTCCAAACAAGTTTGAGAAGTGTATCTGAGGTCAAGTTGAATTATATGATAAGAAGCTGTGTGATAAGAGAACTTTGTGGAATTCAAAGACCATACAAAAGTATTGCAAAATCTACGTGTTCAAAGATGTTCAGGTGAGAAGCACCTATAATAATCTGTGTATGAGGAGATTAATGAAGATGGATGAGACAAAAGATGAAGTTCCGGATTGTAGAAAACCGAGATCGATCATCTCTGCCTACTATGTACAGTCATGACTTGATTATTTGGACCTCACTTATATGGATTCACGATTACCCCGAACTGGCTTAAGATTTAAACATTTTACTCATTTAAATATTATATATAAATATATTCATATGTATCTAATGTTTGTTTAACTTGATTAACGTTTCTTATTTGTTATTTCGAATAAACATAAGTATGTAAAGGAGCCAGAACATGTTGTGATGCCATGGTAAATTACATTACGCTCCCATAGAGTAAATAATAACCATAAACAAAATTAAAACTAAATGATTAAAATGAACAAGTTGGTGGTAGGCTAAATAAAACTTTAACAATACTCATTGACACTTGACATCTTTTTCTTCCGTGATCATGGCTACTGAAAAGTGGCCGAAACATCAGAATAATAAAAAACAAATAAATTACAGCGCTTAAAACTGTTAAAATGTAGTTTTATTAGTCATCAACATATTCAAACAAACCGTAGCTAAGCTAACACAGTAACTAGGCAGAATAAAGAAGATCTGGTTGTGGCCAGAGAAATTCATGATCACAACATCCACATTCCAGACTTTAAATAACATTAAATTAGGCATAATATTGTTACGAGTTTAACATTACTACAAGCCAATATGCAGTTCTTCATGGCTATTCTCCACCTTAATCAATCACAGATAATAAGAATTAGTGCAATCAGAATGTCAGAATGCAGAGACTGCCTACCAGATGAAGTATTAGGATAATTTCCTAGAAGAATCAGGTTAGCTGGAATAGCCAGTCTTCTCCGCAAAAAAGTATATCCAGGTATCAAATTGCAGGAACTGACCATTTGAAAAGAAATTATTAAAAGAAAAAGAGGAAGTACTGATGGCAACAGTAACAAATTTGACTTTGTCACATAAAATTTTTCTTTCAACATGTAATGGTGGAAATTTATTTATTTATACATACATACATAACTTCACGCCAGTTCCCTTGCGGGGTAGGCATGAACAACAGTGCCATTTAGGCTTATTCTTACACACCTCACTTGCCTCTTTGACATTCATAACTCTTGTCATGCAAGCTCGTCTGTTCTTAAGGCTCCTGACATCACCTTCTGTTAGTACACAATCAATTATTATATTAATTAAATATCTCTTGTGGTGCAATTTCTATCCTTTCCTTACTAGTTTTTGAGTTAATCAAGTCCATTTTAAAAGTTTGTATGAGTTCAAGTTGGTTTTGTATAAGTTCCCATGATGTAAACTGTAGATACAGTCCAAGTTGGAATCATACTTACCCGGAAAGGAGTTGTTCACTTGTGATTCTATGATTGAGGAATACAACACAATTATCCTGAAGTTATGTCACTTTCAAGGTCTGGCTATGAAGCTTACTAGTATTTGTTAAAGCTTATAGAAGCAAATATAGAACTCAATCAAGGAGATAGATAGACCAGCCATTAATACAAATTAGGTTTGACAAAACTCTTTGATAATATATAAACAATCAATACACACATACTTACTTTTATTTTAAAATGTAAATAAAAGTGGTAAACTAATCAAGGCTTACACATAAAGAACTTAAGAATAAGAGATATTACAGTTTTGTTCAATGTTTGAATAATTATAGTAATTTATGTAAAACAATTATTTATGCAATTTAAAGTTAGCAAAAAGTTGAGATCATTAAAACAAATGATAGTTTCAATCAACATTCCACTTTCAAAATCTTATACTTTGTATGGTTTTCAGCCATAAATCAAAACCAAACATAGGTAATCAAAAATCATGAAACAAACCAAAATGATACATTAAGTGCATCATGTTTACAACCTATATATGATTACACAAAACAAGATCATTTGATCCAGCAAATGGCAGCACATCTATGAAATATGAATCATTTTTAGTTCTTTATTTTTGTGATAAGTTTACTAATTGAGACATTGCATGAACATAATGTCCATTTAAAAAATTATCAACAAGTGCAGTGCAATTACATTTTTCTAAATGAAACCTCAGTAGATGAATTTGTTTTAATGTAGTGACCAATAAACCAAACAATGTAAGCAAAACGAAATAAAGGCAAGTGCGCCAGTTCAGTGATCCAGCTTCTATGTTAAATATAGAACAACGCTCAGCCACCCAGCTAACTAGCACAACGGTACAAAATAAAACGCTATTTATTTACACTACTATAGGTTGGAAATGCACCGAAACCTGACCACTGGCTGAATGATCCGATTCCTTTGCGCCAACCCGACCAGACCAAGTTTAGAAATAAAAACGTGCAAATGGAGCGAAGTGTCAATTTGTCAAACTCAGAAGGCTCTAACATGCATCTGAATGGAGATTTTTCACGCGTTTACCTCCGCAGTCCATGGCACTAATCAAGTAAGTCTCAGCCCCGGAAACTAACACAACGGTCCCACAGCGCACAATGCCAGAAACACTATTTAACTCATGACTTGTACACTTTCCAGTTTCAATACGTGTCCATCGTGAACTGAACACACTCCTCACTTTTAACTTTCTGGTTATTTAACAAACACACTTTCGACTTCACAATACGAAAACTAAAGACGTACCTCCAACGTGAATGATCCTATAATAATAACTGTCGCTTCGCTCTCGCTTCGGCCAAGGAACTAGTTATCAAGGTCTCGTCTCGATCGCAGCGTTCGGTTCCGAGAAACGACACAGGTTATTATGTACGCCGCGAATTGATAATGTAATATTACACTGTCCACTTTTGTGGCTAACAACACAACATTAGGATCAAAGTAGACTTAACATAAATTGTATGATTTTGATAAACAAGTCGCGATAAACTTGAACTCACTAGAATCAACGTCAAACTAATGAAAAATGTATAAGTGTGGACTAAAATTGCAAATGTCCAACTCCACACCACACCACGACGGGGACAACTGCTGATAGCTAGTAAGCTAGCACTGACAGGCGGCAGCGATTGGTCGCAACCAGTCACATGGCCCACCAATGTAGTGACGTCACCCATCCAAACAGCGCATGCGCATCGCAAGTCCAAGTTTTCTTACAAGTGTGAGCGAGATGGTAATATTCCTGTTTATTCTAAACTTTGCCGCCGAAAATACAATCGAAATATCAAGAGGATAAGCAAGCCAGGATTATAGTTTTAGATTTTATTAACATTTAACAAATCCCATATGCATTTTCATTAATGTAAAAAGTCAACTGGATAAAATAGAACATACTTTTTATCTTTATGGCTTATAGATACATACTTAACCGACTGCGATAATAGTGATGTGCATTACATTACAATTCAATTTTAGTTACCTAATAGAAAGAAATTGAAAAACTGTCAAAATCTATTATACCATTTACACCACATATTCATGGTAAATTTTTAAACATAAGCATAATTGTGTCATCGCGTTGTTTAATTTTAAATAAATATTTCAAAATTAGAGCTTTCTACGTAAACTATAATTTAGACAATAAAAGACACACCTAATCTGAATCGATCACGTTACTAAAAATAGCATGAAAATTGGCCGTGTTACTCTTATTACGCCATTGCTTGGTACTACATATAACAATTTGCATATGTGACTAAAGCGGGACTTTGTATATTTCCCGGGATTTCCTAACTTCGGAACCACGTAATTTTAGAAGTCGCTTGATGCGACAGTTTCTATATTTATTAGGATAATTGTAATGGTAGATGCCTTTAGTAACATAAATATTATGTTCCTAAAAATAAAATAAATTAGATAGAATAATTTTCATCATTTCCAAGTTACATAAGATGAAGTCAGATTTAGTTATTGTATGGAATGTTTTTTTATCAATAACAATCCACTCCTTTAGTTTTCCGTTTAACATTCCGTCACAGAAATTGATTCTTACAAGCTACACTATGATTTTATATAATAATACAGGGTTTATTTTTTCAAAAATCTAATGATACCATTTAAATTTTCATCAAAATCGGCTTCGAGACACTTTTGAGTGTTTTTATTTATTTAGCATAGTTTAGGATTTGGCCCTGAAGGCCCACTTGAAATATTCACCCTGTGTACACACACACACCCACATACATAACTGAATTTTTAGTTTTTTCTAATTACACTGTATCATTTTATTGCCGTATACAGAGTATTGAGAAATATGGCTACTATGTAGACAAAAAACTAGACATGAAGATTATATCCAAAATAAGAAATATATCCTTTATTTCAACCGTCAACACAATTTGTTTAATTCAATTTATATCTATAATAATCCATTAGTAATTAATTTTACATCGTATTTATAATTAATATGCACATCACTACATTACTTGACAGATAATTTGTTCAGGGTTGCTATTGCATGCATAACAAAATTTACTTAAAATTCTTATAAATCAATTTTGTTTAATGCGAAATTATGATATTTTAGCGTTATAGTGTTAAATAATAATAAATTTAACATTATTATATTTATTATTTAAAATCATGTTAATTTTATTATTGTTAAAACGATTACATCATAATTTTTATGTGTATTACTCAGACAGTGTATTCATAAAACAGGAAAAAACAATCTATTACTTGCCTATAAAATATAAATACTCGAAAAATTCACTTAGTAGATCAATATTGAAATCATCGAGGACCATGTTTCTTGAGTACCACAAACACTATGAAATTAATCAAACATATCATGAAGTTCACGAACGATTTTTTTTTGACAAAGACACCGAGAGATGCTCGCTTGTCCGAGTCCTATTATAAACTAAAACTCGTTTGTTTGTTGCGAGCTTATATCTTGCAATGATGTTTTATTTTATAATAATTATAAGCGTACGATACACTCAAGTGACACAAATCTGACAGATCTAACTTTTTTGTGACAATGAAGATTTCGTAAGAATGCACTGATAGGTAAATATGTAGTTTTCCACTTTATTAAACGGATATAAATCTCAGCGGGCAGCTAATGGTTTTAGGATGCTTTATTTATCTTTTTATTATTAACCTACTGAAAAAAGGAATTCACAATTCATTTGTACAGACAGATTCTATACGAATCGATTTTAAAAATTAGTTTTGCTGTGGACTATGTATAAGTTATTAGTTTTTTATTTTTATTGCAGGAGATCAGCAGACAGGCAGACGGCCCACTTGATGGAAAGCGGTTACCATCGCCTATGGACATTTGCAACACCAAAGATGCTACAAATGCGCTGCTGCTCTCTTAAGGGAGACTGGAACCTGGCCACTAATGCCGGAACACAACTCAAGGTTATTATGGCGACATACTTTAGACCAGGGTTGGTAGCCATCCAGTCGGGCAAATTCCCTACCACCTGGCTGTGGGTTGTTAAGTCGCCTCTTACGACAGGCCGCCCGGCCGCAGGAAATTGTATTCTTTCTCCGTTCCTGCACGGATAATAGTTATACATAATCCATATTAGTTATTAGTATTGTCCTGGTCTAGAGTATTCCGCCATAACAACGTTGAGTTGTGTTCCGGCCTTAGTGGACAGGTTCCAGTCTCCCTTATAATAGGTATCCACAGGGTATGGTAACCGCTTTCCATCAAGTGGGCCATCTGCCTGTTTGCTGAACTCATGCAATAAAATAAAAACGGGTTCCGAAGAAAATTATGTCAGGAAACTTCTCAAAATCAAACAGGAAATGTAGTGTTTCAGATATTGTTATTGATTATGATAATTCCAAAAGGAGTAAGTACATACATACATAACTTCACGCCAGTTCCCTTACGGGGTAGGCATGAACAACAGAGTGGCATTCAGACTTATTCTTACACACCTCACTTGCTTCTTTGACTTTCATAGCTCTTGTCAGGCACGCTCGTCTGTTCTTAGGGCTCCTGACATCACCTTCTGCTAGTACACGATCATCATGATCAATCACAATCGTAACGTAAGTAAATGAAAATTAATATAATTTTAATATGCTATATCAACATTATAATAAATATAAAGCCTAAAAGTACTCTTTTTGCTACAAATAAAGTAATTAACATTGTAAATGTTCCTAAGTCCCAAGTATGGAGTGTTTTTGTTCTATTGACAATTATAGACATATGTGCTTCTCACTCGATTTAAAATAATTTCAATCTACCTTTCAAAATTATTATCTCAGTAACTCTTTGTTTTTGAATGCTTAACTTAGTTACTTACTCAAATTGTTACATACTCACGTCATAGTTTTTAAGTCGCTGGAAGGGACTAACGCCTAAGAGACAGGTTTGGCCTAGTTTAGGTGTTAATACCCAAACAGTCTTAATTTTAAGACAATATGTAAATTTAATTTTGGTGTCTATAAAATGTTATTATAAATAAATAATAATAAAAGAATATTTATTGTTTCCAAAAATATAACAAATTTTGCCTTAAAATTAAAACTTATCTAGTCCTAACACCTAGACTAGGCTAAGCCTGTATCCTAGGTGTTAGTTGCTTCCAGTGACGTAATAACTAAATTTTATAACAAATTAAATGTTCCACATTACAAATAAAAATTTCAACAAAAAATTGGAGGTAGTTCCAAAATTGTTAATGTAGCGCTTGATAAACATGAACTTGAATTGTCTACAGAACGAGAATTCTGTATTCTGGGGACTTAAGAACATTTTTCTTCTAGTGAGTGTAGTGAGTTTACGAGTACAAAGTTATTTTTATTATTTATATACTACTTATATTATTTATATACTTGTGAACCATATATATGATTACTGTACATATTTAGTATAATAAACATAATTTCTAATACACACACCCACACTCACACACACACACACACGCATACGCGCACACACACACACACACACACACACACACACACACACACACACACACACACACATACATATATATATATGTATATATATATATATATATATATATATATATATATATATATATATATATACATGTAAATGTATACATGTATACATTTACATACATTTAAAATTAATCATGATTTAGGTGAGAATTTCGGATAGTTTTTCAATTTCTTCGTAAGTTTTTGTTTTTAGCCAATTTATTATTATTATTTAACGTCTGCTTATGTTAAGTGGATATATGTGTAGAAGTTTATTGTATAGGTAAGGACCAAGATAAATAAGAAACTTGTTAATAAAAGAAGTTTTGGAAATGATAATTGGACAGACATTATATGTACGCCGAGCATTTATTGAGTCGTTGAAAGTGATTTTTTTATGTTGGCACAATACAGCATTTAGTACAAATAACTGTCTGTCAATATATCACATTCTCGATAAAGGTCGGAAGTCGGGTACCTAAACGTTTTATTTTTAATAACTTTTAATAAAGCCCGCTGTGCTCTTTCAAGTTCAATTAAATGACTTTTACGGGCACCTCCCCATGACGTAATACAATAAGATAAGATAGACTGAGCTAAGGCAAAATACACGGTTTTAAGCAATTTCCAATCAGCGACGCTGCGCCATCTTTTAAAAATATATATTAGTTTTCTAGTTTTATCTGTGAGATGATTAATATGCGGTTGCCATGTTAGTTTGCTATCTAATAGAATACCTAGATATTTTAATTAATTTATTATTATTTGTTTATCTTGTGAGACCATGCGCCATAAAGATGGCCCGGACATTTAGAGGGCTTGCGTGGGGCCATGGAAAGGCCAACACGTAGAGGCCCTTTGACAAATTTGATATAAATGTGGCGTGACACTGACCGGCGATTATCCCTGTCTACGCCATATAATAATGCACCCAAGGTTAAGCCCCGGCCAGTGTAGGACTATTGTGGGAAATGAAGACAAAAAGTACCGGGTTATTGGGGTGAACTGCTAGTGGTACTAGAGGTCTGGGAATATGGGGACTATGGCGTCTGCCCGTCGCAATGTTCAGGGAACATGGAAAAATGGGCAGACGGTGACTCGCTAATCCCTGCATGGGCCCCAAAAAATGCCATAAAAACAGGAGTAACATGGGTGTAAGTGGCTAAGGGGTGTAGAGAGGTGGGCTGCAGGTTCACCGCAGCTACTTCTGACGTTAGGCCTTTTATCACTTCCACCCCTGGAGCTTGAGTCTTAGCTCTAGCGATCTCCACTCCGTGCCGGCTGGCAAAGACAAGCACGGAGGCGGGGGCCTTGCCTTGGCCCCCGGAGTCAGGTACGAGGTGTCGCTACTCACCTAAGGCTTCGCCACAAAGCCCCCCTGCGGGTGTATAGCATATTATTGGGGGTGCGGGTGTTTTAATATTGTATAGCTATTGCTGTATGCTATACACATATTAATGATGTGTATATACAATATTAATATGTGTGTTGTTTATTCTCTATTGTTTTATTTATTTTAGGTATATGTATTGTGTGATATTTATATATCCTATTTATATACGTATTTAATTTGCACACCACCGTCATACACTTGCGAACTTCCCGTTCATAAAATCCGTAGCCCTTTTTTTTTTTTGCCAGGGGAAATCCGTTTGAGGACTAAGCCGCGACAGGCACAGAAGCCTGGGGGGATGTTCGCGACCCGTGTGAGTGTGGGATTCGCCAGATCGGGGGTGGCACTAGCGTGCCCGGTCAGAACCGGTGCCACGCTATTGCCACTCCCCAGTTAGGGATACCCACTAAAACCCCTGGGTGTTCCGTCCTGCGCCTTATGCCAGGGCTACGTGAATGCGGGATTCCCAACTCCGCGTGCCCTGGCAGGCGTGGGTCCCCCTCACTGGGCCTCTTCCTATGCCGGAGGACGTATCCCCCGGCTACTGCCGAGTCTAGTCCATGCGTGGGGCAGTCTGTAACGCGCCCCACGGGAAGAGAGATGAGCGCGCGCGGAACACTCGCGCTCTCACTCGACGGCATGTGCGGGTGAGTGAGAACCCCTATACCCCTAGGGGCCCCACCCGCGCCGCCCGCTTACGGCGGCCGAATGTCACTGTCTGACCTCCGGCGTCGGCGCGTCCTCCTTTGGCGGGAGCGGAGCAGGGAATTACGCTCACGCTCCCATTCCGCCTCCTCCTTCGCGAACATGACTTGCTCGCAGAAGGAGGAGACGGCGTCCCATCCGGTGGAGCTCCCGACCATGGTGCGTACCACGGCCGGGAGCGAGGTGTCAAATCCGGTAAGGGCGACGAGCTCCCGGCGCTGCATAAAATCCGTAGCCCGGGTTATCTGGAAGAGATCGCTCTAAAGCGATAAGGCCGCCCATTGCTCATACTTTTACTGTTTAATGTGACTACTGTAAATTGTTTATTTTATGTGTATGTGGTGAATAATAAAGCGTTTTCTATTCTATTCTATTCTATAATAACTTTAAAAAAAATACTAGAAAAAACCGACTTCAAAAATAAATGTATTATCTGAAAAGCAATATAATAAATACTTTCTAACACACCTTGAAGTCGGAGCGAGGTAAAAAATAAACACCTACCTTTGTCAATATTTTTCCGTGTAAAGAGGTATAGATTAATAATTTTTTCAACACACTTGCTCATAAAGTGGCTCTATGGTCACCGCAATTAGGCACAGAATGACACCTATAACCAAACTGTGAGTAAAAAACATTATAACTCACTAGTGAGTTATAGATTTTTTTTTAAATTTTATTGGTTGAGTTGCTTTGTTCTTAAAAAAGTTTTTATTCAAAAAAAAAAGATCGTGTTCTATAGGACAAATAAATTAATGTTCCTATTGCTTGCTCATTTCATGCAACTTCTTATTTAAATAGATAATTTTAACTCGTACGTGTTTAATAAATAAAACTTTCACTCATATATAACATTGTTTTATCTACTAAATAAAATGAGTTTTTTTATTATTTTATTCACAAGTGTGTTGAAAAACGTCGTATGATACACGTGTGTATTGATGATTACCGTCCTCGGCTCTCTTAAGACCCTCGCCTACGGCTCGAGTCTCAATGGCGCCTCGGCGGTAATCACCAATGTTACACACTAGTACCATAATGTACTATTATTTCGTTTTACTTGACATCAACTTCAAGACGCGGTAGAAAAGATTTATTTTATTATTTTCAGTTTTTTTTTTAAACATAAAAGCAACACTGCGACCGTAATTGTTTTTCTTCCATGCTGTAAAGATAGACAAGGAATATAAAATTAAAATAATTAAAATGTTTAGGTTTAATTCTGAAACAAGAGTTGAATGCAATGTTAGCTTCGGGTATAGAAGCCGAAATAGAAGCATTGGCACCAACAGCAGCTGCCTTATGTGACGCGTATCTGTGTGTAAAACTTAAACACATACGGCCAGGAGTTTTTGGCGGGAACTGAAAGGAGACGTTGTGCTGTGCAGTTTTATTTTCTAAAAATGTGTCAAATTACTCTAAAATGAACAATAATTGTAGGATATTAATAGTTTTTGAATAGTAATCATGTGTTTTTGTGAGAAATGTGAACTGTATAGTCGAACGTGGCCTTTCGAGTTTTCACAAGAATTCCGTTGAATGGTGTGGATTGTAGCCTACAATACAACTGCGCCTGACTTAGAGGCCAAGTTGCCAAGCCTTAAACATAAACATATACGGCCATTGATATAGGGTTTTTATATATCAATGCATACGGCCTTACTTATAATAATCTCGTTAAGAAACGATTAGGCATCTCTTAAGTAAGAGAATCAGAATCAGACCCTAATCAATGAATATCTTTTTTTTTACTTATAAACGTATATTACCTGTAGTTTACCTAAGAGAAGCACAGATAAACGAAATTTGAATGGATAACGTAGGTTGTTCCCAAAATATTCGACTAAAGAGGAGTTTATGGGTAAGATTTTCACTAATCAGTTGCTTTAAATTTAAGAAACGATTATAAGTAAGGCGCATATTCTTTATGTTTCCGTTGGGAGTCTGGGTTTTATTTCTGTTTGTGATATTTTAAAGACACTGTTGTCATTTGCTTTATTATTTACGATGTCAAGCTTGGTCCTTACTACCCGGATCTCCGAAGAAATCTGTCTTGGCTAGAAATATGTCTATCTCGGCCAGAAAATTGTGGTAGGCAGGCATAACTTCGAGAAGGAAGCCAATAGGAGGGTTCAGTTGGTCTGGACGACATTCGAATATAATAAAATAGAATATCATTTATTGTATAAACTTGAAAGATGATTGATGAAAGAATGACTAAACAGATATACAATGCAAAAGTGGATGGATGCAGAAGGCGTGGAAGGCCACGACACACCTTCCATGATCAAATTGATCGTGTACTAGCAGAAGGTGATGTCAGCCTTAAGAACAGACGAGCGTGCATGAAAAGAGTTATGAATGTCAAAGAAGCAAGTGAGGTGTGTAAGAATAAGCCTAAATGGCGCTCTGTTGTCCGTGCCTACCCCGCAAGGGAACTGGCGTGAAGTTATGTATGTATGTATAAACTATCAGAAACAGAAAATTACAGAAAAGGTATTGTGTTGGAACGAAATTTGTGCTTTCGCACGTACAATATAATTTTGTTATTGTGGTTGTAATGGTGTATATAGCATTATAACATTAATTAATCAATAAATTACCCAATTAAATTAATATAAAACAATGTCATTACAGAAGCACAAACAAAGTCATATAATTATATAAACTAGTGGCCGCCCGTGGTCAAAATTCGATTACAATTATTAATGTCAGACTTTTTTTATTTTATTTTATGGCTTGGTAGCTAGGCCTTTAAGCCAGATCTTAGATTCAATGTAGTTACTTCATTTTCTTAAACCTATGTGTAGCACAGCTGAACTGTAGGTTATCAGCTAGTGTCATTCAATGGAGTTCTTGTGAAAACTCAAAACGCCACATTTGGCTATATAGTTCACATTTCTCGTAAAAACACATAATTACTACTCAAAAACTATCAATATCCTACAACTATTGTTCATTTTAGAGTAATTTTACACATTTTTAGAAAATAAAACTGCACAGCACAACATCTCCTTTCAGTTTCCGCCAAAAACTCATGTAAAAGACTATACTTCTATAATCACAGATTTTGCCAAGGCTGCACTGTTATTTTGACTTTAACAATAAACAAAAGAGTATATATGCGTGTTTGGTGTCAAATACATGGTAGTGTGTGTAATGTTTTTTTTTATTGATTTAATGTATTTTTTATGCATATTTTTTTCAATATTAGCATTCTGCACTCCTTCTCTATATAAACTACTAGCTGTCCCGGCAGACCTCGTCCTGCCCGGAAAAGCTTCAACCGATATGCCGACAGCGCCACCTACCGGGTCCAATTGTGAACCAACTCAGAAACCTTCTTTGGCTAATGCACAACAACTTTGCTAAAGATCATCACATGATCAAATATTCTATAAAGGACCTACAGAGAAACATTCATTTTTATATATAAAGATAAGTGTGCGAAATTTTCTACTCCTCCGTCCACGCAATTTTCGTAAAAAGATGTACAAACTTTTTGCTATGTTTTTGCTTCACGTATTAACATTTAGATTCCATGTCAATCAATCAACTTCAAAATAATGCATTGTAACTTTATAAGTCGTCATAATTATAATATTCTTAATTATTTCTATGCAGCATATTGATTTACTTTATACTATGCCTTTTAAATAACCTTACCTTTATATATATCAATTAGTAGTTGTGATATTCAAAAGCTCATCTGGTAGACGGTTGTACAATTTTGATGCCATACAAAATATACCAACTTTTTAACAGATTCGTGCAAAAAATGAATTTACTAGATAGAAAGTTAAAAATTACGCACCATATAACGGGAACATGCGGTAAAATAGGTACTTAGGTGAAAACAATATATACGAATTCCACCAAGGAGTTTCACATTACAAAAATAAATAAGCTAAATAATCGAACCTCCTTGTAAGCGCGTTTGTCTTACTTCATAATATAGAGAAATGAGACGAAAGATGTAGTTCTAAGTTACCCATAAACTCTTCTTTAGTCAAATATTTTGGGTACCACTTACGTTAATCATTCAAATTTCGTTTATCTGTGCTCCTCTTAGGTAAATGATAGGTAATACACGTTTATAAGTGGAAAAAAACGATATGAATTGGTTAGGGTCTGATTCTGATTCTCTTACTTAATAGATGCCTAATCCTTTCTTAACGAGATTAAGTAAGGCTGTTATTGTTTACTTGTTTGTATATAATATAATACATGTATGAATATGTATATATATATATATATATATATATATATATATATATATATATAATGAATATGTGTGTGTGTGTGTGTGTGTATATATACATATTGTAGTAGGTACATAATCTACATATATTATTATATTAATACGTGAAGCAAAAACTTTGTACCCCTTTTTACGAAAATTGCGCGGGCGGAGAAGTATGAAATTTCGTACACTTATAGTTTATATAAAGAAGAAGCGACGAATGCTGATATGTTTTTTTAAATTATGCATAAAAAATACATTAAATCAATAAAAAAAACGTTACACACCCTACCATGTATTTGACACACTCACGCATATGTTCATTTTTGTTTATTTTTATAATCAAAATAACAGTAGCCTTGGCGAAATCTGTGATTATAGAAGTATTATAGTCTTTGACAACAATTATTATGGTCGAATTTCGATCACGGGCGACCACTAGTTATGTATTATTTTTTATTAATTAAAATAGTCATATGGATCAAGTTTTCTCTCTCCGGAATATCGTAGAGAAGCAGCTGGCTATGGGCCGGAAGGTTTTCTGCGGTTTTGTGGATCTAGAGAAAGCATTTGACAGGGTTGTGCGGAAGGAGCTCTGGGACATATTGCCCGGATATGGGATTAATGGCCAATTGATGCGTGCTGAGCAGTCCACTTACGAGGACTGTATGGCATGCGTGCGAGTGGATGGCAGCCTGTCGCCCTTTGACGTCAATATTGGCGTCCGGCAGGGCTGCGTGCTGTCGGCTTTGCTGTTCATCCTATACCTGGACGATTGTCTCCAGAGAATAAGATTGATGGATGTTGGGGTGCGGATGAATGATCTAGTTGTAAGCACCTTGCTTTATGCGGATGATGCCGTGCTTTTAGCCGAATCGCCATCAGAACTGCAAACACTAATCACAATCATGGAAGATGACTGTCAGGCGAGAGGCTTACATTTGAATGCGAAGAAAACAAAGGTTATGGTGTTTGAAAGAGACGAAACCAGAACGAATGCAAGGATAATGGTTGATGATGTTATGCTGGAGCAAGTGAATGAGTTTGTATATCTTGGATGTGCTTTTAGCAGGGATGGAAGGTACACCGCTGATAAAGAAAGAAGAGTGAATTTGGGGAATAGTGTGAATGGAGCGTTAGGTAAACTTCTGGGCGCTAAGAACCTCAGCCAGAAGGCCCAGCTCGCCATACACAACGCGGTGCTGGTACCTATGCTCACGTATGGAAGCGAGAGTTGGGTATGGAAGAGAGAGCATGAAAGTAGAGTTAACGCGGTCGAGATGCGAGTACTGCGAAAATCTGCGGAGTGACGCTCGCGGACCGCGTTCGTAATACCGAAGTAAGAAAGAGAGTTGGTCTGAAAGAGAGTGTCGGGGTGAAGGTAAGGAAAGGAATGCTCCGGTGGTTCGGGCATGTGGAAAGAATGCATGATGAAAGAATGACTAAATAGATATACAATGCAAAAGTGGAAGGCCACGACACACCTTCCATGATCAAATTGATCGTGTACTAGCAGAAGGTGATCTCAGGAGCCTTAAGAACAGACGAGCGTGCATGACAAGAGTTATGAATGTCAAAGAAGCAAGTGAGGTGTGTAAGAATAAGCCTGAATGGCGCTCTGTTGTTCGTGCCTACCCCGCAAGGGAACTGGCGTGAAGTTATCTATGTATGTATGTAAAATAGTCATTATGAAACATCATAATGTTTTCTTAAGATTTTATTGGCTTGATTAACATGACTATGTAAATAAAAAATATATCAAACCACATGTACTGCCAGCAATATTTAATTTTTACGCAATTTCACTATATAATTTTGTAGTGCTAAGTAGCCTACACCTTATAATCAAATTTCATTCAAATATACCTAGTAGTTTCCGAAAATATGATTATAATATTCACGAACAGCCGGATTTGGGGATTACATAAGGGTCAAGGCACACTTACGCAAAATCGAAGCCACCGACATCAATAAAAACATATCCGCGGTGGAAGCGGATCGAAGTGATAATCTGATTTACATAGCATATTGGCCCCTATTTTCATGACGTAACGCACACGTTTCTATCGAGATGAAATGACTCGGCTATATGGCGTGATTTCAAAGTAAGAGCCTAATTTGCTCTGCTTGCACTTGCTCCCGTGTGGCGAGACACTTAACCGCTCCACGCTGGATAAAGAATGACGATGCCGGAGGTTTATATTTCCCTCCGGTAGTGGATGTAACCCTAAGCGCCCTCGCCTGCCAGGGTACTCGGAGTTGATCGTGTTGGCAACACCAACATAAGCTAATATTATTTTTAAACTTACAACACTGTCGTTGTTTCTTCTTCCGTTTAGGTTGCAGCCGTGGGCACACGTATTTGTTATGAAAAAGTGATTTATTATAAGTTTTCACCACTAACAGTGTTTAACTTCTACAAAATATATTATATGTGCGACGAGCTGCGCACGGGTCGTGCTTCTGCGTTCCCGTAGTTCAAGCATAACGCGCTGATGCATAGAATAGTGTTCACTAGTGGAACGTATTTTGAATTACGATTTGAATTTGGAAGAAACACTGAGGGGTTTTAGTGGGTATTCCGTACTGCAGTGTGGCCATAGTACTTTTTGCTTGCGGTGCATAGTCTTCAAACGGATTTCCCATTGTTAAAACAAAGTTAGACACCATAAAAAGAGGCTCAACTAGCAGACGCTGTCCGGGTTGTCGGAAATATTTTTGGTTCCTGAGACTGACAGTACGGTGCTGAGTTGGAAAACCGTAGTGGTTTATGGCCGGTTACTATTCTTACTATTCGTTCTTTTGCCCTACCATAGGTTGAATTTTGACTTCTATGGAGTGCAACTTGAGCCGAGCCAGGAGAGGGTTGATCTCAAGGTTGGTGGAGCTGCTGCTTTTATAGTGCAAGAATCTAGGTCCATAAAAATTAAACCGGCATAATATACCCGTAACCCGTAAGTTAGAGCGTCACAAAATCTTTAATATAAGAACTTCAAGAAGTAATAGGCATGACACTAGCAAATAAAACCGTCTGAGTTTCCAGCGTGAAAGTGTGAGTCATCGCTGAACGCACTTTCGGCTCGTAGTACTCATAAAAACGTATGCGTAACCGGGGTTGCCAGCGAGAAATTTTTTCTTTATTCATTGGGTATAAGTTATAGTCCAATATAAAATATTTACATTTTACCTTCAGTTCTTTTTCATATTATTATATTTTTTTTATCTATTTTATCTGTGCAGGAACGAAGAAATAATACAATTTCCTGCGGCCGGGCGGCCTGTCGTAAGAGGCGACAAAACAACCCACTTCAACCACCGATCCCGGCCCGCCGGAATCCTTCCCCTCGGGCTTTATATTACCCGTCGCCCGTTCTCAATTAGTGCTTTGTGTCGCCCTATGGTGGCCATCATTAAATTCATCCCCCTCTCATGGCAACAGTTCAGCCGAGGTAAAACTCCTTAGGGAGCTCCCTCGAGCAAGTTGCCCCCCCGGGCTCGAGCGCCTTCGCTTCGCGAAGGCACTCGCCCCAAAAACCCCGGTAAAGTTGTAAGGTCTTCGGACCAACAACATAAAGTCAAGTCCAATAAAAAAAAAAAAAACAACCCACAGCCAGGTGGTAGGGCATTTGTCCGACTGGATGGCTACCACCCCTGGTCTAAAGTATGTCGCCATAACAACCTTAAGTTGTGTTCCGGCATTAGTGACCAGGTTCCAGTCTCCCTTAAGAGAGCAGCAGTGCATTTGTAGCACCTTTGGTGTTGCAAATGTCTATAGGCGATGATAACCGCTTTCCATCACGTGGGCCGTGCTGAACTCCTGCAATAAATAATATATATAATGTTTATATATATATATATATATATATATATATATATATATATATATATATATATATATAAACATTATTACATTTGATTAAAACTACGTTTTGACGATTTTAGCCGCGGCATATGATTTGATTTTTATTTCGACATGTCGTCCATTGTTCAATAGCAGCGATCACGGAAGAGAAAGAAAGATACCTAATATCAGTGAGTAATGTGAAAGTTATTATTAAGCACCCAACATGTTAATTGTAATTAAGTAATTTTAGTTTTTTGTTTATAGTTGTTACTTACTCTATGGAATCTTAATCTAATTTAGCACAACTTTGCAACATGTGCTTTGAAAAAAAGATATGGTGTAACAAACTCTTCAGCAACATGCCTAGCTCTAATAGCTTCATATGCTACTAGCATTTGCCCGCGACTTCGTCCATATTGGACAGGTAACAAAGATTACTGTTATTTTGCTAATATTTAAAATCGAAGTATATTTCCAGCTGATCAACGGATTTGAAAATACATGAATCCCGAAAATCCCGGATACTAAAGGCATGCTTACTACGACAATCCCACCAAAGATATGTAATAAAATAGAAACTGTTAAGCAAGCCCTAAAATTATGTGTATTTCAAGTTAGGAAATCACGGGAAGTATAAAATTCCTGGTTAGTCAGATATGAAAATTGTTATGTAATACCAAGTTAAGCCATAAGAGGAACACGGCCACTAAAAGTCCATTTCAATCATAGTAACCACTTTCAATTACTCCCGAGAAAATTCCCGCGAGATTCCCAGATTGAATAGTATCGCAGCATTTAAACAAGAAATAAGCCATTGGTTTTGAGAAAATTGTGTTGGAATAATCTAATTTTAATGCGCCTTAATAATTTTAAACCGCTTTCAAGAAAACTCCTGCGGGATTCTCGAGAAAAAATGTACCGTAGATTATAAGTCCAAGAATTTGTTGTCGACCAGCGAAAAACGCATAGAAATCGCCCCAGTAGTAGTATATTTACATGATAGACAAGAAATTTAATAACAATTGCATCGTGTTTAAGATCCTCTTCCTATATCTTACTGACCGTTCATTTACCTTACTATCGGTAAAAATTTGACATAAGATCCATACAAGTAATGTCAAAATTCAACCGATGGTAGGGAGAGTGAATAAATAGTAATATACAGAAAACGTCCACCAGTCTATTTCAGTTGTTTTTTATTAAGTAGCTTCAAAGTACAGACAAAGCATTTATACAATTTTATAATATTATAGATTAAAAGAGGTTAGTGTGTACCAATTGCGGAAACTGAAGAAAACATTATTATTACACTTGGTTTTTTTTTATTGCAGGAGATCAGCAGACAGGCAGACTGGCTGTGAGTTGTTTAGTCGCCTCTTACGCCAGGCCGCAGGAAATTGTATTCTTTCTCCGTTCCTGCACGGATAAACGGATTTTGAATTTGAATAGAAAATCTTATCTTTAGATATTTTCCCTTTTTTTATTTAGTTCTTATATTGTATAGTTTATATTTAAGTTTATAATTATTGTAACTAAAATAGTATTATATTTTTTTTATTAAATGTCATTAAATTATTTTAATAGAAAATTAAATTTTTGTCGGTAATGTTTTCATTGACATGGCCACCCTGCGCGTAGACCGCGTAGGCGTAAGATGTTTCGAATGTATTTCAGTGGATTGATACCGGTGACTCATCGTCGACTCACTGAAGGGAATGACAAAATAGGATTATTAATGAAAATCTTTATCTTTAAAAAAAATTGATATGTACAGACAGTAATTTGAGGAAGTAATGAAAGGAAGTCATTTCGGATTGAAGACTCGGAGAGAATTTATTAGGAAAAATCTTGTCACAAATAAAAAAGTAATAATTTAGTGCTGCCAGATAAATATTAAAATTAATGTTATATTACTTATATTACCTACATTTAGAAAATATTAGGTTTTTTAATAAAATCTTAAAGAGAATAATTTTTCATTATATAATTGTATGTCTCTAGAGATCACAGGCCATAAAAATAGCCCGGACTTTTGGAGGGCTTTCGTGGGGCCATGGGAAAGTCAAAACGTAGAGGCCCCTTGACTTTAATGTAAATGTGGTGTGACACTGACCGGCGGTTATCTCTGTCTACAACATATAATAATGTACCCAAGGACAAGCCCCGGCCAGTGTAGGACTATTGTAGGAAATGAGAGCTAAAGTACCGGGCTATTGGAATGAACTGCTGGCGTCTGCCCGTCACAATGTTCGAGGAACATGCAAAAATGGGCAGACGGTGACTCGCCACTCCCTGCATGGGCTCCTAAAAATGCCATAGAAGACAAGGGCAACATGGGTGTGAGTGGCTAAGAGGTGTAGAAAGGTGGGCTGCAGGTTCATCGAAGCTACTTCTGACGTTATGCCATTTATCACTTCCATCCCTGGAGCTTGAGTCTTAGCTCTAGCGATCTCCACTTCGTGCCGGCTGGTTAAGGCAAGTATGGAGATGGGGCCCTGCCTTGGCCACCTTAGGCTTCACCACAAAGCCCCCCTGCGGGTACCATTATTATTGAAGTGAGAACTTCTTATGGGAGGGTAAAAGGCTTCGTTACGTAACGCGTTACGGTGCCAGTCTGTCTGGCTTCCCTTTCTCTCAAGCATACGGCATCGGTAGGCAGGCTAAGTTATCACTTCAGTCGGGAGTCCCGAGACGCACACGTTTTTTTTTTTATTTACGACTTATTGAATAGATATAATAAGTACATATATAATAAGTATAAATATTTAGAACCAAGTTAAAGACGCTAATATATCAATCAAACCGATTTAGAAATCATTATTTTTGGAAAAACAAGAATAAAATTAATTTGGGCGAGTCGAAAATATAAAAAGAAATTGCAACAAAACAGAAAAGAAAAAAAATCCAAATACGATACACACAAAATACATTAAATTAGCATCGGACATAAAAACATTTTAGGTTTTAATAATAGTCTTATGTCGGATTTGAGATACCTAAGGTTGTGGCATTCAGTATTTTGTTCTCCCGGCTGGGCGTAACTATGTTCTAAATCTCAGCCTTTCCAACACAAACAAAAGCGCAGGGTCGACAGGGAGGAGGGGGTTTTTAGTGGGTATTGGGGTTGCTCGCCCGTGCAGCAACGCTCGGAGTCTTCCACACTATTCTGTGACGTCGATCGCGGACGGAGCACTGCCAAGAGCATACTATTGCTGCAGTGTTATCGCCCCCGACCGACGCATGTCGTTCCCCTAGCAACGGCCCAGTTTGTGCGTAAATCGGTTAAGCATTTTCCCTCGCCTCAAAAAAAAAAAACAGTATTTTGTTCAAGCACTCATGCGCTAGGATCAGCGTGGGCGTAACTACGTTCTAAGTCTCGCTGTTCCTGCCATAAGCGCGGGGCACATGGGAGGAGGGTGGTTTTAGTGGAGTATTGAGTACTCGAGTCTCCACACAAGCCGGTCGATTAGTGTTTGGATTGCCCCCTTGGGAATGGCTCCATCAGTGGTGGATTTACCAATAGGCTGAGTAGGCTGGAGCCTAGGGCAGCAGATTTTGGAGGGGCGGCAAATTTGGAGCCAATTTTTTTATATATTATGTCTTACACAATCTTCAAACTGCGGTAAAAAGGAGGTCTAATTCAAGACTATACACGTCTCAAGATATGTACACAAATCATAAAGTTACAATTTCATTGACAAAAAAATGATGTAATTAATATGATTGTGAATTAGGGTATCGATTTATCGGTAAAATCTGAATAGCCTACAGGCGTCATATTTCTAAATCCGCCCCTGGCCTCGATAATCGACTATGGTCTAATCCCTAGCAAAGGACCCGGTACTGCGCGAAATGCATTTCCCCCGCCTTAAAAAAATAAAAAAATAATTCAGTATTTCGTTCAGTCGAAATCCAACACAAAACTAGTTTTCAGTGCCTATTATGGCCGGTTCCTATCTCTCACTATTTATTCAGTTATCCTACCATCAAAGCAAATTAACGGTCTGTAGGATATAATGTTGGCAGCCTAAAATATATGGCGGCTAATATATATTTATGACGAGATGTCATAAAACTATGGTTGTAGTAATCTATAATATTATGAAATTCTAAGAATGCCGTGTCTGTACATTGAAGCTATTTAAAAAAAAACTGAAATACACTATATAAACGATGGAGAACACGATGTATTTTTTTTTAATTTCCTGTCTGTTTGTTCGGGATTCACGTAAAAACTACTAAACCGATTTCGATGTGGTTTGCACTGATCGACAGCAAATTATTAGACTTAAAATCTGCGCTACTTTCTATCCTGGGAATCTCGCAGGAATTTTTCTGCGAATGATTTAAAACGACCAGATTGAAAAAAAATTAGAATTGAGATAAGTAGGGCGGCACAAAAAATGTTTAAAAAAAAAAACAATTTATTAAGACAAGTTTATTCGAACAGGAGAGGACTTCTCCATAAAACAAAGAGTAGTGTTCTCAAAGGAGAACACACTCATTAATAAAAAAAATTAGCACAAGCCATTCATTTAAAGTCGGGTTGCGACTGATTGTGGATATTTAAAAAAATAAAAAATAAATAAATAAATAAGTTTATTCGAAGACAGTTCTTACAAGACTAATTAAAATACAATTAATATCTTATAAACTACTTTAGTCTAAATTAATATTATTAGCCTAAACGATGACCAAGCGCTGCGTGGTCAGCGCTTTCGTAGGCAAACGCAGGCCGAGCGATTGCCTAACTATTGCAATGCGATTTTTTTCACCGATCGATAGCAAATTTTATATAATAAAATGTGTGATACTTTTTGTCCCGATAATTCTGCGGGAACTTTCCCGGGAGCGGTTTCAATTTGTTCGGGTGCATAAAAACTGGCTTTTACCAATACAGTTTTCACTAAATCTATAGCTTACATTCTTTTTTAAATGCTATGGATACTTTGTGTCCCGGAAATCTCGCGAGAATTTCAAGCCAAGCTTGGACGATGTCGCGGGAATATTCTAGTTACTCATATAGTAATGCTATTAGATTATGTGAAACTATGTAAGTAATTGTATAGGATGTATAACTTTGACAGTTGTCAAAATAAGCAGTTGTATTTGTTATAAAAAAAAGTTGTAGCGTAATGGTTAGCTCACGAGTCGAGAACTGAAAGGGCGCTCGTTCGAATCCTGCCCGGAACGCATGCGCACTGCATTACGACACACAAAGAGCCTAAAAATTAATAACACAGGCACAGAAAAGAAAAAAACAACACACATGGCACTAGATAGGACTATATATAAGTATAGATATAAGGCCAACACTGCACCTGCATTTCCTCACAACACCAGCATGTAACAGATAAACTCTACATTAGTATAAGTTTAGTATTAAAATCAAATCAAAAAATCAAAAATCATTTATTGAATAAAACATAATGAGATATAGGAACCGACCATTAATCCAAAAGCGAAAAAACTTTCTGATATGAAATGAAAATTAAAGCATGAGTCACACTGTCGGCGGCAGCGCGACGCGCCTCACCGCGTTGCGTGCGGCGCCCATGTGCTCAGCTATTCACAGGTACTACAGGTACACCCTTCCTTACATTATTATTAGACCTCCCCTTATTTTTAACCCTCATTTTATAGAACTTTATTGCGTAATGCAAATTATTTATGGCACACTTTACTTTTGTAGCAACAATGTGATTAACTATACATTTATGTAAGACTAGCGGTTCCGGCCCTGAAAAATTAAAAATGTAAAAGCCGACTCCAGCGCCACCTATCGGGTCTAATTGTGAATGTAAACCATGCCGGGACCCACTCACATAATTTTTTTACGCCTTGGGTTACATTATTGAAGTTTTAGTAGGGATCACTATTTTTTTCTAATCTGGGATAATGTAGCATGCTAATGGTGAAAAATTTTTGAAATCGGTCCAGTAGTTTTTACAATAATACAAATGTTTCCTCTTTGTAATATTAGTATAAGAGTATGTATTTTACTCAGTAACTTGCAACTTTTTTTATTGCGAAGCCAGCAAACTGACAGACGGCCCACCTGATGGAAAGCGGCTATCGTCGCTAATAAACGTTTGCAACACCACTTCTGAAGCCAACGTATTACCAGCCTTAGGAAGGGGTAGAAGGGATGGAATGGGAGGGATGAGATACGGGGATAGGATGGGAGAATTAGACAGGAAGAGTTGGATGTGTTATAGATGGTGATCCCATCACTATCTATTATATCTATAGGGGATATTTATAACACTAATTGAACCACGAACCTTTTGTGTTGAATTAAACCGTCTTTACGGTCTAGTGGTCAAAGCACTGTCTCGTCTAATTCATTGAGCACAGAACAGGGCTTCGATTCCCGCTAGGGTGATTTTCCTTAACAACATTTCTGTTATTTATACCGCTCAGCCTTGGGATCAGTCTCCAAATTGTACCATTATAAATTACTCAGAAAACAATAATTGTAATACATATACTTAACTTGGGAATATAATGTGTGTGTTTGTCTGCTGATTTAAATAACATTTATATTATGTATTAGAAACCAAACCAAAACTATTATTAACAAAAGAAGCCAATGACAGGTTTTCAAGAATAAGCTATTGGTTAAAAATATACATGCAGCCGTAAAAATGGCACCGAAATGCTTAGTCACTGTTGAAAAATTTAAGGCTGAGACACCGCTTGGCTCCTGGAATACTGATTACAAATGGTCGATCCGTCATCGTATTTACTTACATTATTTAAATAATTACTTGCTGGCACTAGAAATGAGTTTTGTCTGTAATTAGTAAAACTTAAAGGTACATTTGGATCTACTTATGCAAAATGGAACCAACCCACATACTGACAGTTTTGAGAAAAAGCCGTTTTTATTAAAATTTTGCGTACAAAAAAATATTTCTATATTTTGGAAAAAACATTTAGAATATTGTATATTATATTTTCTCGTTATGATTTTTATTGAGTCGATAGAAGGTGTATTTTGAAAGTCTTCTGCATCCTTAACCCAATTTTGGCATGTTTGTGGATTGGTTCTGTTTTGCATAAGTAGGTCCATTTATGGGTTGATTAAATAGTATAGACTCCGCTGGAATATTATGGTGGACAATGAATATTTAAATAATATAAAATTTCATATACATATATTTATAATGAAGATTTTAACGACCTCATTATAACGACGAAAAAAAATTTACATACACAAAAAAATACGAAAAGAACATCTATGTTCTATATTTACAAATTATTATTAATGACCAGCCATACACCTAACAAACCAAATTAAAAGCTCTTTGTTGGTGATTCCAACACAAAAACGCGGTTCTAACAACCGAGAAATATCTAAAAAAGTTCATAATGTCAACAAGCAGAAAATAAACGCAAACGACCTTGTGAGTTTAGTAGGAAACATTTTGAAGGCATTGATAGTTATCGTGCGATACGTTTGGGGTGGATCGCGTGTGTCGACGTGGTGACGACGAAGCGTCGCGACGAGGCCGCGGCGGCGCCCTGCTGCCTGTCGCCTGCCCGCCCGGCGCCCGCGCGACTGTCGCCCGCAAACGCTTGGAGGTGTGGCAGTTTGCATAGTGTATCCTTCGCCTAGGAATGTATGCAACGTAAAACAACAAATGGCTGTAACGACTTATGGCCGATTCCTTACTATTCGTTTACTTGCCTCACCACCATCGGTTGAATTTTGACATTACTGGTATGGAGCTTATGTCAAATTTTAACCGATGGTAGGCCAAATAGGTTGCGTCGGTAAGAAATGGGAATTAAAATTAAAAGAACAGGTCTATAAATCCATCATTAGACCTGTCCTTTTGTATGGCAGTGAAGCACGGCCAGTACTTGAGCGACACAAGCAAGAACTGCGTGTCACGGAGATGAGTATGTTCCGATGGACGTGTGGAGTAACGCGTCAAGACCGTGTCAGGAACTCCTGTATTCGCGGCAGTCTTCATGTCCGTGACATCATAGCAGACAAACTGCAAGAGTATCGAGACCGGATAATTATGCGGGTAACAAATGCCTAGCCATGCCGCCTCCACCAGATCCCGGTCGAAGGAGAAGGCCCAAGAAATGCTGACTTGACGTTGTGAAGGATGATATGCATACCAATGGTCTCAAAACGGGGAATGAAGATCCCGCGAAGTAGAGTAGAAAAAATAAGAAAGCGGGCTTCGAAGTGAACGCTCCGAACGTAACCGGGATTTAATGCTGCTTTAAATAATAATAAAATCTGTATTAATATTGTTACGAAGTTGTAGGGGATTTGTAGGATGTAAATTCGAAAATGCCGTTGGAATTATCACAAAGTTTATTACAAGTACACACACATACGTAAATCACAGTTCTTACAAGTATAGCCGAATATTTTTTTTTTATTGCAGGAGATCAGCAGACAGGCAGACGGCCCACTTGATGGAAAGCAGTTACCATCGCCTATAGACATTTGCAACACCAAAGGTGCTACAAATGCGCTGCTGCTCTCTTAAGGGAGACTGGAACCTGGTCACTAATGCCGGAACACAACTCAAGGTTGTTATGGCAGTCGGGCAAATGCTCTACCACATGGCTGTGGGTTGTTAAGTCGCCTCTTACGACAGGCCGCCCGGCCGCAGGAAATTGTATTCTTTCTCCGTTCCTGCAAGGATATTATATATGTAAAAAAAAACCAAACCATAGGGCAGAAAATCGTTATCACATAATTCGCGTAGAGTTCGTCGTTATAAGATACTTGCTCCGAAAGTGCTAGGTACGCTTCGTTCGAAAGTCAGAACACGACTGGCGTATTTCTGGACTGACCGACCCTCTTCAATTTATAAATTAGACATGGCGTCGTAGAAATATGCCGCTCACTGTTTCTTGAAATCGTTAAATGGTCAGCTTAATGGCTTCTAAGAATTCGCATGGAATACCAACAGAGGAAAGAAGGTTTTACAGATCACTCAAATTCAAATACCCGCAAGGGCCGGTTTGCATTAATGTATTAATTGTTTTAATTGCATTATATATATATTTTTAATGGTTAACAAAATTTTCTTAAGCTTCGGTGGGGGCGAGTTTGCCTACGGCAGCAAACAAGCTAGGGCCGGTTCTGGGTGAAGACGGTATATTTGTTTTTTTTTTTTATTTATTTATTTATTATTAATAACTCTACGGACTCGAATAAAAAAAGGGAAAAATGCCTATAAATAAGTTATTGATCCCAAACCACTGTCATTTACCGGGAACGTTCCCGAAAGGCTGGCGGCGTTGCCACGTTGTATAGCAACGCTTAATCTTTGAGCATAATGGATGCCAGCCTTCTGATCGCGTGTGACGTAGAACATATTAAATCATTAAATATAATATTTTTTTTCTTTCTTTTTCTGTCCGACCACCTGGGGCCCAATTCTGCTATGTCTATATTTAGGCGTTGCGAAAATATTCAAAGTACGTTTATATTGCGATAGTGCCAAAACTTCGTATTCCACTAAATCCACAATATCTTCTTGATATCGTCAAATAAAATTCGTCAAGTAAAATTTTAATCATCTATTTCGCGAGTTTTCGCTTATAAATATTTATAAAGATACGAGTGGCGTGCCACGGGCACATTATCATCTCGAATAATTCCTGAGGTTATCTGGAAGAGTTCGCTTTTTAGCGATAACACCACCCTTTGTACATAATTAGATATAATTTTTGTCTTTAAGTTCATTTTTGTATTGGTGTATAATAAAGTATTATCTATCTATCAATCTATATTAGTAATGCTCACGCATCGTGTACGTTGGATACCGAACACCTTAAAGCCCTGATACTAGGATAACCCAAGTAAAAGGGGGTAGAATTGGTCTCAACTCGTTCCACTCGGTTTCACGCCGTCTCCCGTCGTCGCACGTGGTCTCGCGTCGTTCCACATCGGTACCCAACGCTTTGACTCTTCAATTAAATTTGGCTAAATTCAGAATGCATGTTCTCACGGCACATGTACGTAGAATAATTAGTCTATAATTCTGTTGGAATGTAAAATTAATTATTTACGGAATTTTGTGTAATAAATTGAATGCTCACATATCTATCTTCTGAGTCAATAATATTATTGTAATAATTAGGTATTGTTGGAATCTTCACCAATGGAACATTGATGTTACATATATACATAACTTCACGCCAGTTCCCTTGCGGGGTAAGCACGAACAACAGAGTGCCATTTAGGCTTATTCTTACACACCTCACTTGCCTCTTTGACATTCATAACTCTTGTCATGCAAGCTCGTCTGTTCTTAAGGCTCCTGACATCATCTTCTGCTAGTACACGATCAATTTGATCATGGAAGGTGTGTCGTGGCCTTCCACGACTTCTGCATCCATCCACTTTTGCATTGTATATCTGTCTAGTCATTCTTTCATCATGCATTCTTTCCACATGCCCGAACCACCGGAGCATTCCTTTCCTTACCTTCACCCCGACACTCTCTTTCAGACCAACTCTCTTTCTTACTTCGGTATTACGAACGCGGTCCGCGAGCGTCACTCCGCAGATTTTGCGCAGTGCTCGCATCTCGACCGCGTATACTCTACTTTCATGCTCTCTCTTCTATACCCAACTCTCGCATCCATACGTGAGCGTAGGTACCAGCACCGCGTTGTGTATGGCGAGCTGGGCCTTCTGGCTGAGGTTCTTAGCGTCTAGAAGTTTACCTAACGCTCCATTCACACTAGGAACATTGATGTTATTGTGTTATTTTTATGTTTTTTTTTTATTTTTTATCGGCACATTTTTGCTCTCCATTAAAATCGTCATATATTATACACATGTGGTTTTTTTAATAATTAAAATAATTACAGTCAACAACAAATTAATATTTAACGAAATGTTTAACAGTATGTAGAAGTGTCATGATTTTATACAAATATTTTTTCTTTCTTTCTTTTAAGTGTCCAGTTCTGTCTGTCTATTAGTGTATCACTTGATAAGGGCTGCAACTTAAGACAGAGCTAGACCATAGGATACAAGTTTATCCCGAAGAATTAGGACGTTGCCGTAAGATAGGCAATTAAAGCGGGTATATCGCCGGTTCTTATATCATACTAACCGTTCATTTGTCTTACTAGGTATCGGTTAAAATGTGGCATATGCTCCATACAGGTAATGTCAAAGTTCTACCGATGTTAATTAAGGCTGTTGTGGGCTAAGAAGCCGAGATTAATAAGTACGAGAGATTTTCGTTGTTACAACATATTTTTCCAAGTGTAACATGATTGGTGGCACAAATAGCTTACAAAGACAGCAACGCAAACCAATATATTACATTCAAATTTAATACATACAAAAAGTTTGTGTGTTCATCACGCCCCTATAGATTTAAATTTAAATACAACATCCAAGAAATAAACTAACATTACTTAATACCTAAAGGGGCGTTGATGTCATAAACGACCAAATACACAAATGTCGTTGGTTGATTTGAAAATCGCGCCTTTTTCAATGTCAAGAGATAGAGAGAATTAAGGCTCTGTGGTCAACGCCCACTTCGACCCACCTTTTTGGAGTTTTTTAATTATTTTTTTTTGAGTTTTTTTCGGGAACTGAAAGGAAATGTTGTGTTGTGCAGTTTTAGATTCTAAAAATTTGTAAAATTACTCTAAAATGAACAATAGTTGTAGAATATTGATAGTTTTTGAGTAGTAATTATGTGTTTTGTGAGAAATGTGAACTGTATAGTTCAAATGTGGCCTTTCGAGTTTTCACAAGAACTCCGTTGAATGGTGTGGATTGTAGCCTACAATACAACTACGCCTGGTTTAAAAGCCTAGTTGCCAAGCCATAAACATTTAAAAAAATCGACCCACCTTTTGACATGTATGGGTCGATGTGAGCGCTGTGTGTTATATAATAATTAAGACCTGGCTTAAAGGCCTAGTTGCCAAGCCATAAACATAAAAAAGCGCTGTGTGTGGTGATATGTTTGAGGTAAGTTATGGATCAATGAAAGAATTTCTTCAATTAAAAGTGATTTAATTAATATATTTTCGTGAACATAGTTTTTTCGGGAAGCAATTTTATATGAGAGAATAGTAATGTCAATATTTTTTTTTTTTTTTATAGCTGGAGTACAGCAAACAGGCTAACGGCCCACCTGGTGGAAAGCGGTTACCGTCGCCTATGGACGTTTGCAACATCAGAGATGTCGCCAACGCGCTGCCGGCCTCGAAGAAATTTTATGACACCCTTTTTGAAGAACTCCATATCGTAGCGCTGTGGGAAAACCTCGGCCGGGAGCTCATTCCAAATCCCCACGGTACGCGAGAGAAACGTTCTACAGAACCGTTGCGTACATGAGCGAAGCGGCTCAAGGAAGTGGGGGTGAACTCCCAATCGATGGCGAGCGGTGCGATGGTAGAAGGAGGACGAAGGCACCATTCTAAACAGTTCTTCGGAACATTCCCCGTTATACAGTCGGTAGAATACGCAGAGAGAAGCAAAGTCTCTCCTAAGGCCAAGCGTATCTAAACCGTCTGTGAGTATGGGATCATCAACAACGCGAAGGGCTCGACGTTGAATACTGTCCAGGGGATTAAGTTGGTAAGCAGGTGCTCCAGCCCAAAGGTGTGAGCAGTACTCCATATGCGGCCTCACCTGGGCTTTATAAAGCACAAGGCGTTGCCGCGATGTGAAGTACTGCTTGGACCGGTTTAGCACTCCCAGCTTCTTGGAGGCAAGTTTTGCCTTGCCTTCAAGATGGCCCCTGAACTGTACATCGTTCGTGATGTTGATACCGAGGATCCCAATACTTTTGGAGGTGGTAAGGGGAGTTCCTTGGAACTCAAGCGCTTGCTCGAATGGAGTTTTTTTGGCAGAGAATACGCAGACCTGTGTCTTCTTGGGGTTGAAATGGACAAGGTTTTGTCTCCCCCATTCAGAGACTCTCTGTAAGGAATGTTCTACTTCAGACACAAGTCTAACCCGACTTTCCTCCACAAATGATCGAGGGACGTTTGCACGACCAGAGTACTGCGCATCGCCAGTGCTGTCATCCGCATAGCAATGAATGTTGTGATTAGACAACATATCATTGATATGCAAGATGAACAACGTTGGCGATAGCACACAACCCTGGGGCACACCAGCGTTGATGGGCTTGATACTTGAGCAGCAACCATCGACAACGACTTGAATGCTGCGCCCATCAAGAAAGCTGGATAGCCAGGTACAAAGTCCCTCAGGTATCCCATATGATGGCAGCTTCGATAGAAGAGCCTTGTGCCAGACCCGGTCGAAGGCCTTAGCAATATCTAGACTAACTGCCAGTGCTTCCCCTTTGCTCTCAATGGCTTCAGCCCAACGGTGGGTTAGGTAAACCAAGAGATCCCCAGCTGAGCGACCATGGCGGAAGCCGTATTGCCGGTCATTTAGTAGCTGGGAATCTTCGAGGTAACCCAGAAGCTGCGCGTTGATAATACGCTCCATCACCTTTGAGAGCAAAGAGGTTATTGCTATAGGCCTATAATTCGACGGGTCTGTGCGGTCCCCTTTTTTGGGGACAGGGTGCACATGGGCAATCTTCCACGAAGCGGGGACACAACCCTTGTGATAAGAGAGAGTGAAAAGTCGGGCAAGGACTGGAGACAGCTCAGCTGAACACGTCTGCAGCACAATGGCAGGAATGCCATCAGGGCCAGAAGACTTCTTGACGTCGAGGGAGCGGAGAGCACATCGGACTGCTTTTTGTGTAAAGCGCACCTCCGGCATTCTATACTCACACTCTGGGATTGTAGGTGGAGTTTCTCCCCCGTCGTCAAGAGTCGAATTGGCCGCAAAGATTTCACCCAGAAGATCGGCTTTGTCTTTGGCGGCGTGTGCCAGACGGTCGTCCACTGTGCGCAGAGGTGGAAGAGATGCCCGACAGAAGTTTCCTTCGACAGCTTTGGCGAGGGCCCAAAAAGCTCTAGTCCCAGAAGGGTAGCTAGAGAGGCGCTCACCAATTCTGCCGATATGAATGAATTTTGCTCTCACAAGCTGCTTTTTTAGGGACCTGGAGGCAGCATTGTATCTCTTTTTCAGGTCAGAGGAACTTGGATCCTGACGAGCCCGCGCTCCAGTCCAGGCTCGATAAGCCTGTTGCTTTAGCTTTACAGCCTCAGCACAGGACTTATCGAACCATGGTTTGCTCGTACCACCAATGGGTACCTTAGAGTTTGGAATGAAACATTCCATTCCCTGCAGTACCACATCGGCGATCGAGTCTGCGCATGCATCAGGATCTTCTGACGAGAAACATAGCTGCCTCCATGGGTAGGATGCATAGAATTCACGCAGTCCATCCCAATCTGCTGACCTGTATCGCCACACCTTCCGTCGTCCAGCGGGACGAGTCCGATCGGCAATAGGAAGGGGCACCACCGAAGATACCAGACAATGATCAGAGGTTCCCAGTGGAGCACTGATCGAGATCTGGTAATTCTCCGGGTGTGTGGTCAGCAGAAGATCTAGCAAGGAGGGCTCATGATCCACTCTATCCGGTATTCGGGTAAATCCCGTGATCACCTGAGTGAATCCATGGGCGAGAGCAAAATCATAGGCAGTAGTCCCTGGCAGATCAGTTCTCGGGGAACCCAACCACTCAGCGTGATGAGCATTAAAGTCCCCGAGTATGACTACCTCTGCCGAAGGGTACTGCCTGAAAACTCTGTCGGTTCCCTCATGAACGTGTTCAAAAAAGCGAGCTGTTTCAGTCCTTGCGCATTCCCTACCATGGGACCGGTATAAGCACGCATAGATCCGAGTGGAACCACCAAAATCTATGCGTACCCACAAGATGGAAAGGTCCCTATCTTCAAGGCCGTGGAGACGGCGACAGCAGATATCTTCCCGGACGTATACACAGACCCCGGCTTTTGACAGAAACAAGTGTTCCAGATTGTAACCGGGGTAGTGAAGGTATGATGTGTCGACCGGAGTAGAAATCTGTGTCTCCGTCAAAAATAATAAGGCCGGCTTTGCCGTCTCGAGGTGGTGATGGACGGCATTGATATTGGCGTGAATACCTCTTATGTTGCAAAAGTCCACTTTAATTGTGGAGTCAAAACCCGCCGTGGTAACCTTATTTCTTATTGTTCGGCTCATGAAGATTAATAAAAATTATGAAAAGGGAAGTCTAAGGAAGTGCTAACGTGTCTGCGACGAAGAGGAAAAAAAGTGTGATGTATGCCATTGTCCCCCAAATGCGCAGGTTGTATGAAGAGCTGATGTGGGGCACGGAAGGGCCCCCGATCCTCCCCGGAGAACACTGCCTGGCCACATCCGGTCACCAACCGGCACGACAGTGTTCCCCAAGATTATGCGCCAGTTGGTGGGTCAGCCTCCATGGGATTGGTTAGTCCGGGTTCAGGTCCCCTACTACCTGGCGGGCGGCCAGCGGTCAACCGTTTCATCGGGTCTCCCTGACCCCCACTTCACCTCATCACGCCTGCGGAAATGCAGTAGACTTAGACACACAACGAGTTCCAGATTTCGCAGACACTGTAGCACTTCGGAGTTGGGGGACTGGAACTTGGTCTCTAATGCCGGAACACCACACAAGGCAGTTATGGCGGCATACTCCAGACCAAGGGTGGTAGCTATCCAGGCGGGCATAGCCCTACCACCTAGCTGTGGGTTGTTTCTCGCCTCTTACGACAGGCCGCCCGGCCGCAGGAAACGTTGTTGGTATTATTATTATTTATTTAGGTTTATGGCTTGGCAGCTAGGCCTTTAAGCCAGATCTTAGTTTACAATATAGTTTCTTCATTTTCTTAGGCCTATGTGTAGCACAGCTGGTGCCATTCAACGGAGTTCTTGTGACAATTTACCGGCCACATTTGACTATACAGTTCACATTTCTCACAAAACACATAACTACTACTCAAAAACTATCAATCTCCTACAACTATTGTTCATTTTAGAGTAAACTTACACATTTTTAGAAAATAAAACTGCACAGCACAACATCTCCTTTCAGTTCCCGCCAAAAACCATTTGTTGTTGGTAGATTACATAATATAGTAGAATATAAAGTATATTTCTCATAGATTTTAGGGTGTTGCAACCTCGTTGCGGTCTGCAACCTTTTTCTAACCATTAAAAAAAAATATAAATTCTACATTCAAAACTATATCAAATCGTTGTCAATCTTTGCTTGTTTAATTTATAAGTCAACAAATTTTTATTGCTTATTCTTGTTATTAACGAAAAATCTGATCGAAAATGCCCGAGAATGTACCGAAAATGCCCCGCAGCGTGTCTCCAGCCGCGAAAGCCGGTGCCGGGGATATTTCTGAAAGAGAACTCTCGAGGGAACGAAATAATTTGCAGACCACACCACCAACGTAAGTTTAATTATTTTTATCTTTCAAGGGAGATAGAATTTAATCCCCTTGTTCATACAATAATATCGCGTGTTGCCGACTGCTGTTCTAGAGGACCCCAAAAGCTTTTTTAACCGACTTCAAAAAAAGGAGGAGGTTCTCAATTCGTCGAGATCTTTTTTTTTATGTATGCTCACCGATTACTCCGAGATTTATAATCCGATTTACGTGATTCTTTTTTTGTTGGACGCGGAATAGCTGCCATTTGGTCTCCTAAAAATTTGACATAGTTTGGCCCAGTAGTTTTCGTTTTATGAACATTTTTTATGAAAAAAATTCCATTCCGTTCCATATGTACACTGATTACTCTGAGAGTTATGATCTGATTTACGTGATTCCTTTTTTGTTCGACGCGGAATAGCTGCCATTTGGTCTCCTAAAAATTTGACATAGTTTGGCCCAGTAGTTTTTTCATTTTATGAACATTTTTTATGAAAAAAATTCCATTCTGTTCCATGTGTACACAGATTACTCTGAGAGTTATGATCCGATTTACGTGATTCCTTTTTTGTTCGACGCGGAATAGCTGCCATTTGGTCTCCTAAAAATTTGACATAGTTTGGCCCAGTAGTTTTTTCATTTTATGAACATTTTTTATGAAAAAAATTCCATTCTGTTCCATGTGTACACAGATTACTCTGAGAGTTATGATCCGATTTACGTGATTCTTTTTTTGTTCGACGCGGAATAGCTGCCATTTGGTCTCCTAAAAATTTGACATAGTTTGGCCCAGTAGTTTTTTCATTTTATGAACATTTTTTATGAAAAAAATTCCATTCTGTTCCATGTGTACACAGATTACTCTGAGAGTTATGATCCGATTTACGTGATTCTTTTTTTGTTCGACGCGGAATAGCTGCCATTTGGTCTCCTAAAAATTTGACATAGTTTGGCCCAGTAGTTTTTTCATTTTATGAACATTTTTTATGAAAAAAATTCCATTCTGTTCCATGTGTACACAGATTACTCTGAGAGTTATGATCCGATTTACGTTATTCTTTTTTTATTCGACGCGGAATAGCTGCCATTTGGTCCCCTAAAAATTTGACATACTTTGGCCCAGTAGTTTTTTCATTTTATGAACATTTTTTATGAAAAAAAATTCCATTCTGTTCCATGTGTACACAAATTACTCTGAGAGTTATGATCCGATTTACGTTATTCTTTTTTTGTTCGACGCGGAATAGCTGCCATTTGGTCCCCTAAAAATTTGACATAGTTTGGCCCAGTAGTTTTTTCATTTTATGAACATTTTTTTATTCCCGTTCCTTGGGACCTATATTTTTTAAGGAGCGCGGCACCTTTCGTAGGTCTACCTATACATAGCTAGACACTAAAAAGTAACAAAAAAATAAAAAAAATAAAAAGTGTAACTTATTTCTAAAGCTATGTATTATTATTAATATATATTATCTAAAACATCTTAAAGTCGGTACTTAGTAATTTTCAAAATATAGTAATTTTTATGTTTTACTTTGCAACCGATTTCAAGATGTTTTAGATAATATATATTAATAATAATAGCTTTAGAAATAACTTATTTTATACTTTTTAGTCTTTGAAGTCGGTTTTTTTAAACGAAGTTTTTTTCGCACCCCCCGTAACACATTTAGTGGCTATTTAATAAGTCGTAAGTATACCCCTAAACTCAAATCACCATTAATTCATGTAGGTACTGGATATCTACGTAGCAGCCGTAGGTATTAGCTGCGGTGAACCTGCAGCCCACCTCTCTATACCCCTTGGGGCCTCTCGCACCCATGTTGCCCCTCGGCAATATTGTACGGCATGTTTTTTGGGGCTCATGCAGGGAGTGTTGACTCCTGCCCATTTTTCCATGTTCCTTGAACATTGCGACAGACAGATGGACTAGTAATTCCACTAGCAACATCATCCATATGGCCACCGGTACCTTCTCACTCCCTACAATATTCCCACACTGGTCGGGGCTTGTCCTGAGGTGCATTTTTAAATGGTGTAGACGGGGATAATCGCCGATCAGTGTCTTGCCACATCTAGATTAAATTTGTCCAAGGGGCCTCGTGTTGGCCTTCCCATGGCCCCACGCAAACCCTCCAAAAGTCCGGGCCATTTTTAAGGCCCGTAGTCTTCTATGACATACAATAAAATAATTATACGAGGTTTATAGCCTATTTTTTTATAATTGCATCCAGACTGGGATTATAATATTATACTAGGATATGCCCGCGGCTTCGTCCACGCTTACTTACTTACTCCGTTGGCTCAGCGACCCAAAGTGGGTCTTGGCCTCCGAAACGAGAGCATGCCACTTTTCTCGGTCCTATGCGGTTTCTTGCCAATTACTGGCTCCTAGCTCCGACTGGTCCGCCTCTACTCTGTCCTTCCAGCGATATTTGGGACGGCCGACCGGACGCCGACCTACCGGCCGTCCCAAATATGCTTTGCTCACGCTGCGATCCTCTCCCATCCGTTCTACGTGACCGAACCAGCGGAGGCGGTGAGCTTTTATTTCTCCTATTATGTTTGGCTCGGCCACGAGATTCTCAATTTCGAGGTTACTTCGGACCCTCCAGCTACCATCCTCTCTTTTTGTTGGACCCAGAATCCACGTCTTCGTCCACGCTTGATTTGTAATACCCGCGGGATGCCGATTCGATTAATTTTTTTGTGTGTTTGAACATGTAGCCGCAGACGTCCGATCACCACGGCGACCGTTCGCAAATAATCGACAAGCGCGCCGCTTCTAGTCGGGGCCCCCGTGTTTCCCTCCGCGCATACCTCGCCTCACCTCACCGCGACACTTGTAATCGTTCAAATGCGCTTATTATTATCGAATGTCATATTTTGTTTAGCAGCTAAATGTGTGATGTAATATAAAATATTAATCGGTATTTTTATCCAATAAACAAGCATTCCTGAACTGCAATTCCAACACAACAGTATTTATTTTTCACCTGAAGACCTCCAAAAACACATACAAAAAATTTAGCTTAATTTTTTGTTTTTTCATGGGCTGCATTTAAAAATCGTTGAGAAACAAGAGCTCAGATAATAATATGTATTTCGGTTGATTTGACTGTACGGTCTCCTATTATCAGTGCCCCAATTCTGCTAGTACAATATCGTCTGGATGGTCGACCACCGACGGCAAAATGGTTACTTTTGTATGAAGAAACAACCAATATGACGCCAGTGGTTGGCCATTTTGGCGAGATTGTAATAGCAGATTGGGGCCCAAGTAGATAGAAAAAGGTATATTTTTCGTTCTGCCACCAACACAAATATGATGGATTCGACTTACCGGCAAGAAATAGTGTAATATTTTCATAAATTATGGGACATTAAAATACCTAGTGGTCATACACCATGACAATGATTCATGTATTATAGATTTTTTGTTTTTGTCAATTTTGCAACGTGTAATAACCAGTGTTCAACACGTATGTCAAACTACGTAGAACACGGCAGGCATTAGCAGCAATTAAAAAATAACCCAACGTCTGTTTTCGCACAGACAACAAGTACAATTCATTATTGTTTTGTTTCTAATCAGTCATTGTTCCCCTTTTAATAAAAAAAACTTGAGAGGTGTCAAGGGACACCCGGATGGAACGAAGTTCCTTTCGATTAATTAGTGAAGGAATTGTAATAAAATTTAATTTTTTTTAAGTTATAATAATATTTTTTTATTATTAACAAATATAATGTTATATAAACTTATTATTAACAAATATAACAAATTAAGTTGTCTCTCTCTCTCTTATAGAGACAGACAGACAGACAGAGAAACATGCGACGCCGCACAGCTTACAATAGCTTACTATAGCAAAAAGTGTCGTGACAACTTTTCGTAAGAATTTTTTCCGTCTAGCCCCCTTTCACAACGCGCGATAAGGAACTTCGTTCCAATAATATTGACATTTTAAAATTATTGTATGACATGTTCATTATGGACCAAATAAAAAGGCTTATTTTATTATTGTAACATTCTAATGGTAAAAACATTTTTGAAATCAGTCCAGTAATTTCTGAGTTTATTCGTTACAAACATACAATTTTTTCCTCTTTATAGTATTAGTATAGATGTAGGTAATATTTTTTTGTTTTACAAAAAGTAATTTTTTACGCTACGTTTTTGCTGTAAAACTAACAATAAACTTGTTTTAATTTTGTTTTCATTTTCGTGTATTGTCTTTAGGGCTGAACAAGAATTCAAAATTGCAGTCTTAATTCTCAACTGAACTGACTGGTTCTAATTCAGCTTGCACGATTAATTAGACTTAGGGCCGATTTTACAATCGTCACATAGAAAATCGAATAAAATAGACCATGAACAAATTAAGAACTGCAGCTGCGTGAATAAAACGGTTAAGCTGTTTCGCTTTTACATTCAGTCAGGTTTTAATTGATCCTCGTCCAGGTCCTGAGCTACGGGGCCGAGACATGGACACTGACGGCAGGATTGGTCCACAAGTTCTAAGTCGCTCAACGTGCTATGGAGTAAGCTATGTTGGGTGTTTCTCTTATGGATAAAATTAGAAATGAGGCTATCCGTAAGAGTACCAAGGTAAACGACATAGTTCGCAAAATTAGTCAGTTGAAGTAGCAGTGGGTCGGTCACGCTTGCCGCAGGACCGATGGCCCATCGGCCATCGGAGCAGACAAGTCCTGGAGTCAATCAAGTCATTTAGAAACAAATTAAATAATAAATCCTAGTATCGTTTATGGATAGAATTAGAAATGAGGATTATCAAGACGAAGTGGCAGCGGGCCGGTGACGTCTGGCGCAGGACCGATGGCCGATGGAGCAGACGAGTCCTGGAGTGGAGACCGCGTCTCGGTAAACGTAGTGTCGGACGCCCTCCAGCCCGATGGACCGACGACCTGTGCAAGGTCGCCGGTAGGCGCTGGATGAGGAAATCAGAGGACAGGGATGGGTGGCGCCGTCTTGGCGAGGCCTACGTCCAGCAGTGGACTGCGCATGGCTGACGACGACAGTAACTTTTATCTGATGATTGAAAAATTGGCTCTTAATCATACATACTGACAAACATTATACAAACATGTAATAAAACGATACTTATGTGTACAGGCGGATCCAGCCCGCTCATCCGAAGAAGCAGCTGTTCTCCACTCCTGTGAATAAGTTCACAGCGAAATGCAGCGCGCCGAGTCCCAACCTGGCCAGGATTAGAAGCTGCTTGGAGGAGTTCAGGGCGAAGACCCCGGCCAGACCCGTGAAGATGGCTCCGAAAGCAGTGTCTATGGAGGACCTGACGCCGACTAAGAGGATAAGGAGAGAAAGGTAATTTCTAGATTCTAGAATACAAGAAAACTTCAAATACATGATTTTTACGACCAACTCAACATTAAGACATTTCACAACATCATGGAAAAAAACACCATTTTCTGAAACTCGCACAGCGTCGGGAAATCGATGATTTAACCATCCTAGCTCGCATTGTCAACTCACACAAATTCGATTGTTCTGAATTATTAATACATACATACATACATAACTTCACGCCAGTTCCCTCGCAGGGTAGGCACGAACAACAGAGCGCCATTCAGGTTTATTCTTACACACCTCACTTGCTTCTTTGACATTCATAGCTCTTGTCATGCACGCTCGTCTGTTCTTCAGGCTCCTGACATCACCTTCTGCTAGTACACGATCAATTTGATCATGGAAGGTGTGTCGTGGCCTTCCACGACTTCTGCATCTATCCACTTTTGCATTGTATATCTGTTTAGTCATTCTTTCATCATGCATTCTTTCCACATGCACGAACCACCGGAGCATGCCTTTTCTTACCTTCACCCCGACACTCTCTTTCAGACCAACTCTTTTTCTAACTTCGGTATTACGAACGCGGTCTGCGAGCGTCACTCCGCAGATTTTGCGCAGTGCTCGCATCTCGACCGCGTGTACTCTACTTTCATGCTCTCTCTCTTCCATACCCAACTCTCGCTTCCATACGTGAGCGTAGGTACCAGCACCGCGTTGTGTATGGCAAGCTGGGCCTTCTGGCTGAGGTTCTTAGCGCCTAGAAGTTTACCTAACGCTCCATTCACACTATTCCCCAAATTCACTGTACTTTCTATATATCAGCGGTGTACTTTCCATCCCTGGTAAAAGCACATTATTAATAAAATAATGGCCCCTGCAGCGGTATTTTCAAGGAGGGAAGTCTTGCGCATACCTGCGCCTGCGGGACCCCGACTGACGTCGGTACCCGTCAGACGCATGCGCACTTGTACCGTTCTCCCTATAGTCTAAGGCAAGTTTTTTTTTTAAGGCGGGGGAAATGCATTTCGCACAGTACCGGGTCCACGCCAATGTTGGCCAACGCCGATGTGATGATGAAATAATTTAACCTGGTTTCAATATACTATTGCTGTAAGAGAATAAAATTATCATCTTTTATTATTTATAAAATATTATCTACGGGAAGCGTTCAGGCAAGGACTGATTAGATTGACCATGTTGTTTTTAAATATCCGCTGGCGAAAATGATGATAATACCGTGACATCTGACTTTATGTTTTGATATACTTGTTTGTCATTAGAATAGAGCTCTGTATACGGCTTTGCACGCTTCTATTGGGATTCTGTCTTCCCATATTCCGTGAATTCCGTGATGAAGTGTCTTACGTTCATCGCTGTTACTGAAAGTATTATATAATATTTTTATCCGTGCAGGAACGGAGAAAGAATACAATTTCCTACGGCCGGGCGGCCTGTCGTAAGAGGAGACTTAACAACCCACAGCCAAGTGGTAGAGTATTTGCCCGACTGGATGGCTACCACCCCTGGTCTAAAGTATGTCGCCATAACAACCTTGAGTTGTGTTCCGGCATTAGTGACCAGGTTCCAGTCTCCCTTAAGAGAGCAGCAGCGCATTTGTAGCAACTTTGCTGTTGCAAATGTCCATAGGCGATGGTAACCGCTTTCCATCAAGTGGGCCGTCTGCCTGTCTGCTGATCTCCTTCAATATAAAAAAAGTATGTATATATCGCCTCTTTGCTTCAATAATGAAAATTGAAATTTTAGAAGAGACGTTTTTTAACTTTCAGAAAATAATTGTATCGAAATGAATAACTTTGTTTCTGTCCACCTTCGACGGTTTTTATGAGATACATAGTTTTTATAAAAAATAAAATAAGAAAGAATATACAATTCTATACACAGCACTTTACAGGCAGAAGAGAGAAGAGAGGAGGGGAACGTAAAACGTCATAAGACGCTGTCGTCGTATGACAGTGACATTTTATTTAGCAGGCAAAGGGTGCTGAAGCCAGGGCTACTCAGTCTGACTTATCACATTATTGAAGCAAAGTGGCGATATAACGGAAGAAGAATATTTATAAATGATGCTTTCTCAATATAACGTCACATAGAATATCGCCGTGAAACGTTTAGCCCTGAACTAATCGTGGTTCGTGTGATAAGCAAGAGTTCTAATGCACGGGTGTAGTATTGGAAGATGGCGCCTAGGGCACGCGTCATAGTTGCGCCTCTTCGTAAATTATAATCATATCCTTCTCGCTTTTTTGCGAAGTTCGGGAATCGCGAACTTGATGTTTGATATGAAATCACGAAGTAAATAGAACGGTATGAATTTGTAATAGTTTATTGTAGTAAAATTTGACTTTTAAATTTAATACTTGGCGATTTTCGCGCACCCATTCGATAGACGCATCGCGCCTGGAGGTAGTCCCCGTCCACTATAGCTACGCCTCTATATCAATAGCCCACTTCCTTCTCTTTCTCTCTCTAGCCCATTCTTCCTATTCGATCCCTCTGTCCCGTCCTTTTTTATTCTATCCCCCTTATTCCGTCCCAACTATCCCATCTTAAAGGCTGGTAACGCGTTGGCTTCGCCTCTGATGTCGTAAAGGTCTATAGGCAACGGAGACCACTTTCCATGAGCTGGGACGTCGGCCTGTTTGCCAGTTTCGAAATCAAAAAGCTTAACTTCGTTTCTTTTTTAAAGTTGCCAATATCTACCAAATTGAAAGACAGAAATGAACCGTCGGCAGTCTTGTAAAAAATTGAATGACGTCATTTTAAACGAAATACCAATGGATGGTGGTGATGTCGCTCGAATTATATCACATATCGTTAAGAAGAATAATTACGCGCAAAGTGCTAGGCACGGGTTGGGCCAAATGGCTTTTTTAGGAGTATTATTGCGCGTACTAATGCGACTCCACGCGGACGCTGGCGGTTGGCTGGCATCCGGAGACGGAGGTATGCACATGACTTCCCACCCTCAATAATACCTCTTCGGGGGGCCTTTAGCTATCAAGGGAGCAAAGGATTCATCACCCTCGCTGACGAAGTGAATGTGTTCTGATTCCCGGGGCACATTCAGGCACTTTTTGCGCTGGATCGGACTGGGCGTAACTACGTTCTAAGTCTCAGCCTTTCCTACATAAAAAGCGCCGGGCACATGGGAGGAGGGTGGTTTTAGTGGGTAGTGGTTGTTGCCCGTGCAACTTCTCTAAGTCTCCACACAAGCTGTCTTGATTATTGTTCGGATTGCCCCTTATCAAAGGGGAAAGCTTTCATGATCAACTATGGTGTAATCCCTTGCAAAGGACTTAGTATTGTGCGTAAATAGCATTTCCCCCGCCTTAAAAAAAATGGCTTTTTTTATCACTATAGCTATGGAACAGCAACTATGGTGGCAAATTGTAGACCAGGGGTGGTAGTGCTAGCAAACGGAGAAACACCCTACCTGACTGTGCGTTGTTTTGGCGCCTTTTACGACAGGTCGCCCGGCCGCAGGAATTTGTATTCTTTCTCCGTTCCTGCACGGAGAAAATATATGATATGTGATCAAGACAAGTTTCATCTTATGTGGGTAAATTATGTGCGGGGTTAAAACCAAGACTATACAAAAGTTCACAATAAGGAGGACCATTAATATAGTTATTACCGTTCCGATCCGAATATTTATATCACCGACGATAAATATCGAGCCTTTACCACCATTTTATCGTAAGCGACATTTGCACCAAATTATATTTTTCGTTGCAAAAAGTATTTTAAAATATTGTATTGTTCTAAAACTGACAGTTTTTGTTTCAGTGGAGTCTAATCTAACTAAGATTGAAAGTTTTAAAACAAAATTATAGTTTAAAATGGCTTTTACAACATAAAATATAATTAGGTCGAAATGTCGCTTACGATAAAATGGCGGTAAAGGCTCGATATGTTACTGAAGCGGTAGGGTGAAGGAGCGAGATGGAATGCTCCTGCATCTCAAAGAAGTTCTTCCAGCGAGGCTAATGTTGTTCCTCGCAGGCCTAGGCCCATCTGATATAATTGAAAATTTGTATATATTATTTGTATGTTTCGGGAAACGTTTGTGACATCAATTATTGCATAGCGCCATCTATTGGCTTGTAAGTGTTCCTCTACATTACTGTATGATTTAAATTAATTTATTAATATTTCAATAGAATTAATAAAGTTATTTGCCATCGCAGAAAAGTTGTTGAATTTCAAAACAAAACAAGTCGCATCATTTAACACAGGTTTAACAGCAGAACAACGGGGATCTTCTTTTACGTAAACAACAACATCGTCCTTTTGGTTTTTTGAGCCTATGTGTATAGTAGATAATTAAATATTATAACTAGGCGTAAGCGGAGGTATTTTATTAGCTTCCAACCAGCATTCAGTTAAAATTATATGAGGTTAGTCAGTGGTGGATTTACCAATAGGCTGAGTAGGCTGGAGCCTAGGGCGGCAGATTTTGGAGGGGCGGCAAATTTGGGGCCAATTTTTTTATATATTATGTCTTACACAATCTTCAAACTACGGTAAAAAGGAGGTCTAATTCAAGACTATACACGTCTCACGATATGTACACAAATCATAAAGTTACAATTTCATTGACAAAAAAATGATCTAATTAATATGATTGTGAATTAGGGTATCGATTTATCGGTTGGGGCGGTAAAATTTGAATAGCCTACAGGCGTCATATTTCTAAATCCGACACTGAAGGTAGTAAGTACATCGGTGAAGTAACACTCTTATTCTTACACACCTCACTTGCTTCTTTGACATTCATAACTCTTGTCATGCACGCTCGTCTGTTCTTAAGGCTCCTGACATCACATTCTGCTAGTACACGATCAATTTGATCATGGAAGGTGTGTCGTGGCCTTCCACGACTCAATAAACTTCAATAAACGATGCCATAATATAAAGGTAGTCGAGAGGGAAAGCCATCAAAATGCAAATTAAAGTGATAGATATGTATAGATTTTTTTTTGCAGGAGATCAGCAGACAGGCAGACGGCCCACTTGATGGAAAGCGGTTACCATTGCCTATGGACATTTGCAACGCCAAAGTTGCTACAAATGCGCTGCTGCTGAACCTGGTCACTAATGTCGGAACACAACTCGAGGTTGTTATGACGACATACTTTAGACCAGGGGTGGTAGCTATCCAGTCGGGCAAATGCCCTACCACTTGGCTGTGGGATGTTAAGTCGCCTCTTACGACAGGTCGCCCGGCCGCAGGAAATTGTATTCTTTCTCCGTTCCTGCACGGATGCAGGATTTATAATTCGTTAGTAACTATAAATCTATACACATTGTTTATTGTTCGGCCAGTGTAAGATTATATCGGTATGAGTTTTCGATGGACATAATATTGTTACGAGTTGCAGGACTTGAGTTAAAATGCCGTTGGAATGACTATAGAATTTATTAGAACTATACAAACACGTATAACATAGGTACAAATATAACTGAACACAACCAGTCTAAACGTAAAGCACGATTCGATAACACGCGCAAAGTCCGTCACTAAATAGTTTACCGAATGTACACAAGTCTTGCTCCGCTTGTGGTTATCGCTCGACTGCCTCGTCCATCAATCGAGGCATTGCTTTATACTGCACGGATGCAATATGTCTGCTCGGCCGCGTGACCGAGTTTCCTAGAATCACACCTGGCTAATGACTGCCATAAAAGATTACAATACACAATGGGCTGATTTTCTAATCACAAATTTTAAACGCAAAGTAAATAAAAGAAGTCCAAATGCCGAAAAGGTAATAAAATGTGTTTCTACAGGGCTTCAGGTGTGAATTTGCCTTTGTCGGCACCTCGGTCGTAACAATATTCATACATGTAGGTGGAGGTATATTTGAGTTGTATTGAGCCATTAGATACGTCAAATGGGTGAGTGAAGGAATAATACGTATAAGTATATGTAAATATTTATGTGTGTGTATAGTATGAGAGTGTAAGTGAGTTTGAATAAAACAAAATAAAATACAAATTCATAGACAAAGTAATAAAACAAGTGACAGGTAAATAACCAGTCTAGACCAGTCTATGCCTACGTCAGTCCTGTGACTGATGTAGTCATAGACTGGATTTCAGGCGATCAAGGTGACCTTCTGAGTTAATGCGTATGGCCGGTTGTCCATCTCCTCTGCGTATGTATATAATATATATCCATAAAATGTCCAACAATATTTATACTCGTTTGATTTAACAAAATTACTAGCCAACATAAAGTCTTTTGTTTTTAGTGCTTAAGGTTTCCGAGATAAATACTTTCGTGGATGGGCCTTGAATACCTAATAGAGAAGACTCCGTTGACCTTTATCAGCACGTTTTAATTGTTTGATAGCTCCCAGAGTTTCTTGTTTCGTTAAACAGAGGTAAACTCAGTAATGATGGCTTATTTTCGGCCTTTGATTTAAATCTAAATATCTCCTTGACTTCATATGGTTGCTTTGAAACCTTAATTTTCTCAACAATTTTCATGATTAACTTGTTTCTTCTTTTCTCCTTCTCTTTGCTTTATATTGCGTAACTCTAAGCCAGTGGCCCAGGAAGTCCTTTCGAGGTCTTCAATTTTCGTTCCCAAGGTTTTAGGTAAAGATATTGGTTTTTTCTTTAGCTTTCAATACGCATGAATTCTTTTTTACGAGCTTTTATTTAACATACAATGGATGTACCTATGTATGTATGTATGTAAGTTCGGGTGGAATCTTCTAAGTTAAATTTGACCAACTTCCCGGTTTCCGATTGAGCTGAAATTTTGCACGCATATGTATATCGCATGACAATGCAATAATATGGTATCCTGGAGCTGATCTGATGATGGAGTCGGAAAGTGGCCATAGGAACTCCTGTACTAAACAAGATAGACCCAACGTGTTTGGGCTCGTTTTACTTGTATTGGCTAACACTCTGCGGCTACATGATATCCAAGATCTCAAAAGCTTGTATTTAAAAACCTTTTTTATGTCATTATACTCTTCCGAAAGAAAATGGTATGGTACTTTGAATATTATCATCCTGTCCTTGAATCTCTGATATAGTAGACATGCTGATAATTTAAAACTCCTACTGTGCCCTAGAACTCTACGTTTACGTCTCTCACGCCTTGGGGATCCATATTTTCCATAGACTCCGTAAGTCCAGCAGTAGTCAGATCCGGAGCTGTCATAGGTATGCTGCATTAGATCATCCTGAAGCTGAATAGTTAGTGATTCGATGGAGCTTTGTGGGGGAGACCGAAATAGTCGAGGCATATTTAAATTTGACGGTAGTATAATAAAACTACGTTTTAACGGTTCCAAGCGCGGTAATTTTATTTGATTTTGGTTTTTCCGACGTTTCGGCCACTTTTTAGTGGCCGTGATCACGGAAGACAAAGATGTCAAGTGTCAACGAGTATTGTTAAAGTTTTATTTAGCCTACCGCCAACTTGTTAATTTTAATTATTTAATTTTATTTTTGTTTATGGTTATTATTTACTCTATGGGTAAATGGTCTTGACGGTAGTATACAAAAACAACGAACAAAGTATTATTGTTTTAACTTGCGTCGTGGTTGTTATAAATAGACGCCTGATACTTATTACGTTGAGTATGTTACTCGCCGTTTAGATTAATATACTTGTAAGATGAAGGTATCTCTGTCTTTTAAAGACAAGGTAATGTCACAATGTTTATTAACAAATCAGCATGTTGTATTTCACAAGATGGCTGCCATACATTCAACGGGTAGGCGTGTTTTAGACGAGTCTGTTATCAATCAAATTCAATACAAAAGATTTGGGCGGAGCGTTGTGTCACATCGCATGCGCATGCTAAACGGCCACTTGTATATAGTCTGTTTAATTTGTCATAACATATAGTTATATACTAATCGTTGTATAAACAATATTGTTATAAGTGTGCGTACAGAGGTCCGTTCCAGGCTTGCACAACGATGTAAATCTACTGTTCTTAACAACGTTCGCCTTACATTTCTGCACTCCTATTGTAACTGATTATTTACACAATTTAATATAAAATATTTTAAATAAAATAATACCAAATATACTAAAAAGAGGTCCGAGGGAAAGGGGAAGTTAATTTAGGTTATATTTAAATTACTTATTGGTTTTATCAGTGCAGAAACGGAAAAAGAATACTACTAATTCCGGCGACCCGGCGGCCTGTCGTAAGGGGCGACAAAACAACCCACAACCAGGTGGTGGGGTATCTGCCCGACTGGATGACTACCACCCCTGGTCTAGAGTATGCCGTCATAACAACCTTGAGTTGTGTCCCGGCATTAGTGACCAGGTTCCAGTCTTAAGAGAGCAGCAGCGCATATGTAGCCTTTGGCTGTTGCAAGTGTCCATAGGTGACGGAACTAACTTTCTATCACAGTTGGGCTTTCAGCCTGTCTGCTGTGCTTCAGCAATAAAAGAAAGTCTCTTTAGATTAGATGGTATTATTAATGTAAATGTTTAAATACAACGCCTGTACGTCGCACCGTTCTTGGTGCCAACTCTCCAATACCTAGACTATGTAAACTAATAAACCTTTATAATGACATTACTGAACTACATGCAAATGTATATTACAAGTTTCGTAGAATTATTGCATCTCACATTACTAATTAACTTTTTTTTAAATGTCTTTATATTTTTTTCAACACACTTGCTCATAAAGTGGCTCTATGGTCACCGCAATTAGGCACAGAATGACACCCATTATCAAACTATGAGTAAAAAACATTATAACTCACTAGTGAGTTATAGATTTTTTTTTTAATTTTATTGGTTGAGTTGCTTTGTTCTTAAAAAAGTTTTTATTAAAAAAAAAAAGATCGTGTTCTATAGAACAAATAAATTAATGTTCCTATTGCTTGCTCATTTCATGCAACTTCTTATTTAATTAGATAATTTTAACTCGTACGTGTTTAATAAATAAAACTTTCACTCATATAAAACTTTTTTTATCTACTAAATAAAATGAGTTTTTGTTGTTATTTTATTCACAAGTGTGTTGAAAAACGTCGTATGATACACGTGTGTATTGATGATTACCGTCCTCGGCTCTCTTAAGACCCTCGCCTACGGCTCGAGTCTCAATGGCACCTCGGCGGTAATCACCAATGTTACACACTAGTACCATAATGTACTAATATGTTTGTAACTTAATAGCTTAATAGCTATTAAGCCTTATTGTTATTATCATTTTCTTGAAATTACATACATACATACATAACTTCACGCCAGTTCCCTTGCGGGGTAGGGAAATTAATTATATTATAATTTTTCGAACTACAAAATATTACAATGCATGTAGTGTTTGCCTATAAGTAGTTCTATTCTATCCCTGCAGGAACAGAGAATGTATACAATTTCCTTCGTTAGGGTGGCCTGTCGTAAGAGGCGACAAAACAACCCACAGCCAGGTGGTAGGGCATTTGCCCGTCTGCATGGCTACCACCCATGGTCTAGAATATGCCGTCATAACAACCTTGGGTTGTGTTCCGGCATTAGTGACCAAACTCCAGTCTCCTTTAAGAGAGCAGCAGCGCATTTGTAGCACGTTTGATGTTGCAAATGTATATAGGCGATGGTAACCGCTTTCCATCAAATGGGCGGCCGTCTGCCTGTCTGCTGAACTCGAGCAATAAAAAATAAAAAAAATGTTTTTTTTTATAAAGCTATGTATATCCTTGGTATTAGTGCAAGTAATTGTTGGTAAACCAAATAAATGAAATGAAATTAAAATAAGTGAATGAATAGTAAGATATACGAATCGTCCATAACTAAATATTCAAAAACCATAAAGGAGATGGTTAACTTTCATAATTCTTGGGCCCAGATTGTAAAAAGATGAGAGATATCTCTTTTATTATATTTATATTTTTTATAATTGTTGTGGATTTAGTTATTAACGAAACGAACGAACGAATTAATCGTCTGGTGTAAGTGGTTTCAAATAATTTATTAATTAAAAAAAAAAAAAAATTATTCGCATAAATTTATTATGGTAATTGATAACTCATTTTAAATGAGATCTTATTTTAACATTTCTCCTCTTCCAGATAGAACTTAGGGCTGATATTTTCCATTTTGTAATAGAAAAATCTAACGCTTTTATAATCCACTAGTGGTCCAAATTCGTATTAAATATAATTAATTTAAATTCGAAGACTGAGTACTTGGCCTGCAACACTACAGATCCCACATCCGTGCGCATAGGCGAAGATACGGTCGAGCGCACGGATCAGTTTAAGTACTTGGGATCTGTACTCAGTGCGTCCGGGGATATCGACCACGACGTCGAGGCCCGTATCACAGCAGCTTGGGCCAAGTGGCGTGAGGTGACAGGTGTCATTTGTGACCCCAAAATGCCGGTTAAATTAAAAGGAAAGGTCTATAAATCCATCATTAGACCTGTCCTTTTGTATGGCAATGATGCGTGGCCTGTACTTGAGCGACACAAGCAAGAACTGCGTGTCACGGAGATGAATATGCTGCGATGGATGTGTGGAGTGACGCGGAAAGACCGGGTCAGGAACTCTCGCATCCGCGGCAGTCTTCATGTCCGTGACATAGCAGACAAATTGCAAGAGTGTCGCTTACGTTGGTACGGCCACATTTTAGGGAGACCGGCTAATTACGTGGGGAACAAATGTCTAGCCATGCCGCCTCCGCCAGGTCCCGGTCAAAGGGGAAGGCCCAAGAAATGTTGGCTTGACCTTGTGAAGGATGACATGCGTACCAATGGGCTCAAAATGGGGGATGCTGAAGACCGCGCGAAGTGGAGTAGAAAAAGTAGGAAAGCGGATCCTGGGCGCGTGTGAACGCTCCGAACGCAACCGGGAATTAACGCTCGGATGATGATGATGATAATTAATTTAAATTATAAGTTTGAACATTATTAAGGTTCTGTTGTCAAAGACTACTTCTATAATCACAGATTACACCAAGCCTACTCTGTTAATTTGACTTTGACAATAAACAAAAGAGTATATATGAGTGTGTGTCAAATAGATGGTAGTGTGTGTAATGTTTTTTTTTATTGATTTAATATATTTTTTATGCATAATTTTAAAAACATATTAGCATCCTGCACTCCTGTATATAAACTAATAAGTGTGCGAAATTTCATACCCCTCCGTCCGCGCAATTTTTGTTAAAAGGGGTACAATATTAATATAATGATATCTCAAGTCATTACATTTCTTTGGCCCAGAAGTCCCCGTCTCTTTTACAGACGAAAGTACCATTAAGAACATTCTACTTAATAATCCTCACACAGAATTGGCCTGAGTCCGAATAAACTGTATTTATTATTGTAGGTTTTTTTTTACATGCATACATACATAGCTTCACGCCAGTTCCCTTGCGGGGTAGGCACGAACAACAGAGCGCCATTCAGGCTTATTCTTACACACCTCACTCGCTTCTTTGACATTCATAGCTCTTGTCATGCACGCTCGTCTGTTCTTAAGGCTCCTGACATCACCTTCTGCTAGTACACGATCAATTTGATCATGGAAGGTGTGTCGTGGTCTTACACGACGTCTGTATCCATCCACTTTTGCATGTTTTTTTTTAAATAGAACAAATATACGGACTCTCAAGTTCCGTGCCTTTTTTACGTGAATTTAATTTATTAAGTCTATCTCATAATACTTAATTTAATGTGTAGTGTAGTATTGTAGTAATCTGGTGTAGAGTGCTTGTGCAGTGTGTAGCAAGTATTATCGTACGTTATAATGGCTGACTTTTACGTATTAGGCACTTGTTCTAAAAATTGGATGATGTCATTTTACGAAATGCCGGTGCATGGCGGCGATATCGCTGAAATTGTAACAATTTTTAAGAAAAATAATAATAAATTACGCCTATAGTGCCAGCCAGGGACGAGTTGGGGCTATTAAGATTCACGGTGACTAATAAGCCCCTTCTACCTGAAGACATATAACTGGGGTATAGCAGACAGGCTCTGTTAGTGTTGATAATCTTTAGGTAAACAAAATATCTGATTATAATGATTATTTATAAACGCGGTCGAGATGCGAGCACTGCGCAAAATCTGCGGAGTGACGCTCGCGGACCGCGTTCGTAATACCGAAGTAAGAAAGAGAGTTGGTCTGTAAGAGAGTGTCGGGGTGAAGGTAAGGAAAGGAATGCTCCGGTGGTTCGGGCATGTGGAAAGAATGCATGATGAAAGAATGACTAAACAGATATACAATGCAAAAGTGGATGGATGCAGAAGTCGTGGAAGGCCACGACACACCTTCCATGATCAAATTGATCGTGTACTAGCAGAAGGTGATGCCAGGAGCCTTAAGAACAGACGAGCGTGCATGACAAGAGTTATGAATGTCAAAGAAGCAAGTGAGGTGTGTAAGAATAAGCCTAAATGGCGCTCTGTTGTTCGTGCCTACCCCGCAAGGGAACTGGCGTGAAGTTATGTATGTATGTGTTGCATCTATTAAGGTCCACTATTGTTTAGACTTGTAACAGGATTGACAATGAAATACGTGTTTACTCATAAAGGTGTATTTTGCGACTGACTACCAATAGAATTTAATAGCGGTTAAATATAAACTCAACATACCGGCCCCCGAAAAACACTGTTTTTCATCAAAACTATAAATTAATATCACTTAGCAATGGACTGTATCTTCAACATAAACAATATTTGATTGTAAAAAAATATAAACAAATTAGAATACCATTAGTAGTAGGTATGTATCAAACAACCAAAATATGTTTTGAGAAAACTAAAATAATAATTCTACATTGTTCAAAAACCACTCTTTTCAAACTGTTCTTCAAAGAACGGTGAAAGCCTGGTAAGAAATTGTTTCTTTCTAAAAACAAATTAATATTGACTTTTAGTAATTTTCTTTTGACTTGCCATAACGAGACTGTTTGCATATCTTTATCTCAATACTCATTTCTTTGCAGAAATTCTGCAAAGAATTCTTTCTGGTTTTCCATTTGTCCAGAAAGTATCCATCCTAACCTTGTTTTTTGAGCTACTATACCATCAGGTGACTTGACTAACCCTGCTTCTATAATCTTACAGAAAACTTCTGCACCGAGCAACATGTGAATTTTGCTTGGTTTGTAATAACTAGGATCGGCCAATTCGAAATATCCAAGTTCTGGCCAACTCATTGTGTTATGAATCGAGGGTAATTGTTTTGAAATCGTTTCCAAAACGTATGCAGGCACACGTATTGAATCACCTTTACTAAATCGCGATGTAATCGAGAGGTCAATCTTGTGTTTTACAGGTACACCTTCGCCTACTCCATAAGCTACACCATCGATATTAGTTCCGTCTAAATCTAAACCCAATAATTCAACTGATTCACGTGATATGAACGAAGCCTCGGATCCCTGGTCAATCAAAGCCCGAAGTGTATGTGTAGTACCATCCTTAGAAACAATCTGCACTTGAGCTGTAGCTAGTAACACGCCATGATCAGTTTGCCTTTTAGATAAATGCGTATTCGTAATGGACTGATCTAATTGTGGTTGGTTCTCTTTAGTATGACATTTATTATTACCCTGATGCAACAAAGAATGATGTTTCTTTTTACAAACCCGACATCGTGCTGTATTTTTACGTCTGAATACTTTGTGGTTCGGTGAAAGGCAGTTAAAACACAAACCCTTTTCTTTCACCAGTTCTCTTCTATTAGCAACAGATTGTTTACAATAAACTTTGCAATGAAATATGTAATGATTACCCTTACAATAAACACAGAAAGGGTTGTTCATCCGTCTTTTTTGTGGAACTTTAATGAAACCATGCTTCTCGATTGTAACGTGAAATGAATTGCCTAATTTGCTTGTTTGATATTTCTCCCTTGTGGTAGAACTAGAAATCGGAGCAGCTAATTCTAAAGTACGAAATTTGTATTCAAGAAACTTCTTCATTCCCTCTCAAGAAGGTAGCTCATCATAGTTTTCTTTGTATGTGTGCTCTTCCCAATCTTTTAAGGACTCTTGATCTAACTTCTGGCTGATTAAAAATACTATGATGGGGCTCCAGGTGGCAGTAGATACATTCAATTCGTTTAAGCTGTTTATACATTCTGTAGTAGTATCGAGTAAACCCTTGATCGTATTAGGTGACTGATTGGCTATTTTCTTCTGTCCAAAGATTCTTCCTAAAATAAAATTTATCATCATCCTTTTATTATCGAATCTATCCTGTAGTAATTTCCATGCTAGCAAATAATTATTCCCCGTGATTTGAAATTGTCGTAACAACATCTCTGCTTCTCCCGAAACACTAGTTTTCAAGTAGTATAATTTTTGAACATCACTCAAAGAAGTATTGTGGACTAACGTCGTAAATAAATCTTGGTAACTTGGCCAATTTTCATATTTACCCGTAAATATGGGTAACTGTATTCTCGGTAACTTTGCAAATGACGCTTGATTAATTTGTGACGAAATCAAAGTGTCTGCCGTCTTCGGTTGTGATTCAAAACTCGAAAGTAGTTCTGTCAAATCTCCTTGTAAACATAGGTTTAAACTTTAACTAACTTTTAAACTCTTCATATGTATAAAATTCTTAGTTCAAAAAGTATGCTAAAATACCACGTTGTTCACGTGGTGTACACTTCATCAAATTTGAATTAGCGTGATTGAAAGTATTGCAATAACCTTCAAGTGTTTCTTTTCTAGTTTTTATATATCCTTCCGTTAGTCTATGCTTCGGGCACTTCTTGTAAGTTAATTTGCACTTTTTTAAGCATATTCGCCATATCTTCTAGTACAGCTAAATAATTAGCTTGTTCCGGCGTTGGTTGTGCCATTTCTAACGATTAATAAAGCCCAATATCATTGCACCCGACGATAAATATGCGTATCATAAAACGATTCGACGTCTTCCCTATTCAATGCATTAGAATGTATATCAGTGTGTAAACCACTATCCATAATTTTGTATACGTATCTATGTTTGGTGCGATGGGCTCGAGCGTTGAGTCGCATGAGTAGATGTGTCGTCCGGCTCGATTTTCGACCATATATTGCATCTATTAAGGTCCACTATTGTTTAGACTTGTAACAGGATTGACAATGAAATACGTGTTTACTCATAAAGGTGTGTTTTGCGACTGACTACCAATAGAATTTAATAGCGGTTAAATATAAACTCAACAGTATGTATTACACGACATCACACGTGTTTGAATGAATAACGAATGCAAGGAATTTCAAAAAATAAACTTTGTATTAGTTCAAAATATTTATTTAAAAAAAGCATCACGAATATTTAACATCTCTATATATAAAAGAAAGTTGTGTTAGTTACACTATTTATAACTCAAGAACGGCTATACCGATTTGGCAAAACATTGGTGGGGAGGTAGCTTAGAACTAGGAGACGGACATAGGATACTTTTTATCCCGTTGGAACTGGTAGGTGGCGCTGAGATCGGGTTTTAGAATCCTCCTAATCACCTACAGCGATTTTGGTGATTTTGTTTTTGTGTGTTTGAGTGAGTCCCCGGATGGTTTAAATCCACAATTGGAACCAGTAGGTGGCGCTGAGGTCGGGTTCTAGAATTCTTCTAATTACCTGGAGCGATTTTGGGGATTTTCTTTTTGTGTGTTTGAGTGGGTTCCCTGATGGTTTAGATTCGCAATTAGAACTGGTAGGTGGCGCTGACATCAGGTTCTAGAATCCTCCTAATCACCTAGAGCGATTTTGGTGATTTTGTTTTTCTGTGTTTGAGTGAGTCCCCGGATGATTTAAATCCACAATTGGAACCGGTAGGTGGCATTGGGATCGGGTCTTAGATTTTTGTTTTGAGAGCAGGACAACGTCTGCCGGGGCCACTAGTAATATATAAATCAATGAATTATGAAAACCTGTTACGAGATAGTTCGTTGCCCCAATTATTCTTCTTTATTTATTGGCAGCGTTTTATTGCAGGAGTTCAGCAGACAGGCAGACGGCCCACATGATGGAAAGCGGTTACCATCGTCTATGGACATTTGCAACACCAAAGGTGCTACAAATGCGCTGCTGCTCTCTTAAGGGAGACTGGAACTTGGTCACTAATGCCGAAACACAATTCAAAGTTGTTATGGCGACACACTTTAACACCAGGGGTAGTAGCAATCCAGTCGGGCAAATGCCCTACCACCTGGCTGTGGGTTGTTTTGTCGCCTCTGTCGACTCGCTCTGCGACTTGGTCAAGGCCATGCTGCAGAGCAGCGACAATTGGGGGGCTGCGGTTACTTTTTGCGAGACAGTAATGTCACTCAAGGAGGCCGCAGAACGAGACAGGGAGAGAAGTCCTGCAGCGCGTGCCAATGCGTCTTCTCGAGGTCGCCGGCCTTCAGCTGGCACCCGGAGAGGCAGGTACGCGCATTACTTCCCTCCCTGAGTTAGGTTCCGTTTACCGCGGGGGGCCTTTAGCTTGCTAGGAAGAGCAAAGGACCTTCTACCCCCGCACAACGAAGTGGGGTGTGTTCTCCCAGGGCACACTCCAGGCACTTTATTGCGCTGGATCGGCTGGGCGTAACTATGTTCTAAATCTCAGCCTTTCCAACACATTCAAAGCGCAGGGTCGTCAGGGAGGAGGGGGTTTTTAGTGGGTATTGGGGTTGCTCGCCCGTGCAGCAACGCTCGGCGTCTTCCACACTATTCTGTGACGTCGATCGCGGACGGAGCGCTGCCAAGAGCATACTATTGCTGCAGCGTTATCGCCCCCGACCGACGCGTGTCGTTCCCCTAGCAACGACCCAGTTTGTGCGTAAATCGGTTAAGCATTTTCCCTCGCCTCAAAACCAAAAAAAAAAAAAAAAGGTCGCCCCCAAAGCAGGAAATTGTATTCTTTCTCCGTTCCTGCACGGATTAATAAAGTGATAGCCTTAAACAGTAAAGCCTATTTTCCGTGATAATAATTTAATCACTATTGATATCGGTCAAAAGCTAGTATTCGACCGTGCAACGACTGGCGTTGCAAGGTCGAATAGTGGGGTTTTTTATATTGTTCTTAGAAATTGACTCATACGTGAACTACCTGTCAGTCAAAATTCCCATCTACCACATTGCATTTTCATGCCTATTATCATTTAATTTTTATTTAAATACTAGAAAAAATAAAAATCTAGGACCCAATCCCAGCGCCACCTACCGGTTCCAATTGTGGATTTAAACCATCCGGAAACCCACTCAAACACACAAAAAGCGAGTCATGTAAAACGTGACTTTTCGAATTTAGATTTATATACTTGCATAAAACATAGTTTAAAAGGTGTTACAGTAGTTATATTTAATTACACATGGTTTTACCAGACTGGCGTGCAGATTTAGCTCGTACAATTAATTACAATATTACATTACTAGCGGCCCGTCGCGGTTTACCCGCGCTCTATCCCGCTCCCGTGGTATATAGCGTCATGTTATACAGCCTATGACACTCCCTGTTAACATAGCTTTCTAACAGTAAAAGAATTTTTTAAATCGGTTTAGTAGATTGCGCGGACGGAGGAGTATGAAATTTCGCACACTTATAGTTTATATAGAGAAGTGACGAATACTAACATTTTTTTAAATTATGCATAAGAAATACATTAAATCAATAAAAAAATAAAATAAAAACATTACAGACGCTACCATGTGTTTAACGCTAACACGCATATATATATACTCTTTTGTTTATTGTTAAAGTCAAATTAACAGTGTAGCCTTGGCGAAATCTGTGATTATAGCAGTTTATAGTATTATGATCGACTTTCGAGCACAAGCGTCCCCCTAGTCATAAATACATATCAATTTATACAGACTATTAAACAAAATTACATGAATTGGTTCCTCCCTCACCATTCTACCACCGGACAAGCAGACGTACGCACTCACGCCACCGATATATGGTGGAAATACCAACGAAGCGGACGAAACGCTATGCTTCCTCTTTCATCATACGCACCGCTGAAGAGTGGAACTCTTTACCGTCGTCTGTTTTTCCTGAAAAATATAATCTAGGTGTCTTTAAGTCTCGCGTGAACAGGTATCTTCTAGGTAAGCGTGCTCCACCTTAGACTGCATTTCCGCCTGACATCAGGTGCATTGTCAGTCAAACGCGAACCTATTCAATATAAAAAAAAATAAAAAAATAAAAATTCAGATCTTCACGGCAAATTATGTTTTTTAATAAATAATAAAGGAGACTGATATGCTTTAATACATTTTTGGGCCGAGATTGTAAAAAGATGACAGTGATTTTAAAATTTATTTTGATTATGTTGATACTTTTTATTATTGCAGTGGGTTTAGTTATTTTGAATGAATCGTGTCATGTATTTTCATAATATTTATTAATTGTTGAAATTAATTCATATTAAATCGATTACGGTAATCAATAATTTGATTTATTTGCAACCTAATGAACTGACCTAACCAGAAGTCCACATCTCCTTTATGGAGTTTTGGATTTTCATATATCTGATTATTCTAAGAACATGAATGCATTGTGTATTAGGTACTTGTATTTAGTTATATTATACCTCATTATCATTCGAGCGTTAAATCACGGTTGCGTTGGGTGCGTTCGCTTCGGCGCCCTGGGTCCACTTTCTTACTTTTTATTGTCCACTTCGCACGGTCTTTGGCATCCCCCGTTTTGAGACCATGTCTTGCTTCATAACGTCAAGCCAGCATTCCTTGGGCCTTCGCCTTTAGCCGGGACCATTTTGTTCTCCACATAGTTGAAATTTCGATCAAAGAGTTTCTATTATAGCTGCTAAGGTTTGGTACTGGCCACAATACATATAATTATATATTGTTTTTAAATATAGAACATGTTTTTGATGTCATATTTTTTTCTCTATATTTAATCTATAATATAATAAAATTCTGGAGTTTTTGGTGGGAACTGAAAGGAGACGTTGTGCTGTGCAGTTTTATTTTCTAAAAATGTGTAAAATTACTCTAAAATGAGCAATAGTCGTAGGACATTGATAGTTTTTGAGTAGTAATTATGTGTTTTTGCGAGAAATGTGAACTATATAGCCAAATGTGGCCTTTCGCGTTTTCACAAGAACTCCGTTGAATGACGCCGATTGTAGCCTACAATACATCAGCGCCTGGCTTAAAGGCCTAGTTGCCAAGCCTTAAACATAAAAAAAACTAAAAATGAGGTTTCTCTGCATTGAAACTATATAAAAAACCAACTGGAATACACTATATAAACGATGCATTTTTCTTAGATTTTGTTTTTGAAAATAAATTACGCCAATTTTCTGTAATCAAGATAATGATTCCAGCATGACTCTACCGGGACATGCTGAACGTAAAAATATTAAAGTATTTTCTCGTCTATTAGATTTCTTTGTACAGAAGTTATAATAAAAATTATAACAGCCCATAAAAGTCCCACTGCTGGGCTCAGGCGTCCCATTTATAGGGGAACAGAAGGTGGAATGGCGGGTTTCAATAATTTATCTCGATGTGCAGGTTTCATCACGATGTTTTCCTTCACCGTTGGCACATGGTAATTGTAACAATATGCATAGTAGGTTAAAAAACTGCCTAAGTGGTGTACGGTTTCCGGCCATGATACGAATCCGCGCCCTTAAAGTTTGGGACGTGAGTACTCTAACCACTAAGCTACAACGTCTTATATTATAAAAGATATAAAATTAAAAAATTGTTGAAATGTCAATACAATTTTATTGTCAATAATATTGACTGATGCCCTGAAAACATCAATATAGTGAAACGCTTGATAAATTTCTATTTTTAGGAAGGAAAATGATCTACCAAGGATACGTTCGCCTGGTGTCCGCACCCTAGCAGAGGAACAGGCTGCGGCGAGGATCGGCAGATTCATGATGGTCGTCGCTTGGAGGAGACGAAGGGAGGAAGTTAAATGCCTAAGGAAGACGTTGGAGTTTCAGGTAAATGGAATGAAAAAATAATGTTTTTGTATTTATTGTTTTGTAGGAAAAATGTCCTAAATAATAATAATAATAATTGACCCGCAGGGGGTCTTTGTGGCGAAGCCTAAGGTGAGTAGCGACACCTCGTACCTGACTCCGGGGGCCAAGGCAAGGCCCCCGCTTCCGTGCTTGCCTTAGCTGGCCGGCACGGAGTGGAGATAGCTAGAGCTAAGACTCAAACTCCAGGGGTGGAAGTGATAAATGGCATCACGTCAGAAGTAGCTTCGGTGAACCTGCAGCCCACCTCTCTATACCCCTTAGCCACCCATGTTGCCCCTGTCTTTTGTGGCATTTTTTAGGACCCATGCAGGGATTGGCGAGTCACCGTCACATTGCGACGGGCAGACGCCATAGTCCCCATATTCCCAGACCCCTAGTACCACTAGCAGTTCACCCCAATAGTCCGGTACTTTCTGTTCTCATTTCCCACAATAGTCCTACACTGGCCGGGGCTTCTCCTTGGGTACATTATTATATGTTGTAGGCAGAGATAATCGCCGATCAGTGTCATGCCACAGTTACATTAAACTACGTGTTGGCCTTCGCATGGCCCCACGCAAGCCCTCCAAATGTCCGGGTCATTTTTATGGCCCGTGGTCTTGAAAGACATACAGATATAATAATTGAATAATCTTTGAGGAAGTCGAACAGGTTCTCTTTGCAATTATGGACGAAGTTATTAAAACGAATAACTACCGGAGATATATCCTGAAGGATGGCACCTTAGAGATCTGTCGGAAATGCCATCGCCCAGGTGAATCCCTCAGGCATATTGTTTCCGGCTGTTTATGAACAGCCGGAAACGGCTGCGGCGTGCTGGTAATAGAGAAAGAAAGAAATGAGGCGCCTCCATTTCCAAGTATTCGCCGTTAGAAAGATATGTCTTTCTAACGGCGAATACTTGCATGTAACCTTGTATCCAGGATTATCTACCAGCAACTTGCTCTTCAATACGGTCTTGTGGAAATGGAGGCGCCTCATTTCTTTCTTTCTTTATTACCAGTACTCGCCGCAGCCAGCTCTCGAAAACAATCGTGCCACGTTCTACCGGGATCGATCAATTATCATGGACAAGACTATTGTAGCCAATAAGCCTGATGTCGTTTATCCGTGCAGGAACGGAGAAAGAATACAATTTCCTGCGGCCGGGCGGCCTGTCATAGGAGGCGACAAAACAACCCACAGCTAGGTGGTAGGGCATTTGCCCGACTGGGTGGCTACCACCCCTGGTCTAGAGTATGCCGCCATAACAACCTTGAGTTGTGTTTCGGCATTAGTGCCCAGGTTCCAGTTTCCCTTAAGAGAGCAGCAGCGCATTTGTAGCACTTTTGGTGTTGCAAACGTCCATAGGCGGTGGTAACCGCTTTCCATCAAGTGGGCCGTCTGCCTGTCTGCTGATCTCCTGCAATAAAAAATTAAAAAAAAGATTAGGTCGACAAATTGCCTACCATAACGTTACTACTAATTTTAATAACGTTATGGTCTAGAATAAATCTTTATAAGCTGCACTATATGCCGAAATTCCCGGTTGACATTGAAATACGCCGTGGTGGTCGAGCTCTACGCACTTTTCGCGGTCCATCACAAAAGAGGTTGAATGTATAAAAAAATGTTAAAAAACAATAGTTGCAGAAAATGAAATACTCTACAACTTTTGTTAATACATGGCAACATCTTTTAATGCATAGGAAGCGAGATATTAAAAAATAAAATACATTTTTCGGGACCTTTGATCTTAAATATCTTGACGCGGAAACAAGATCTACGAGACTTTTGAGACAACTTTTAGAATATCGAAATAAAGGTAATTAGAAGTTTATAGCTTATTGGCTTTCATTCCGAGATTTGCCCGTTTTTTGTTTGAATGATTGGATTAATTTTATTCTTGATTAGTGGAAATCTGTTTGAGTACTCCTTACCTGCGTAAACCCCTAAAAAGTTGTACTTACCAGAAAACAAAGCAGAGGCTTCTAAGTAATAATGATGTAATCGCGTGAATATGTGCATCGCTGACCACAGATTATATCGAGGGGTCCAACGTTATTTGTTTTAAGCGACATTTGTGAAATTGTGTCGATAGAGGAGTTTGAAGTTTCAATGACCCACAAAAAGACTTCATTAGTAAACTACATACTATATTTAAAAAAGAAAAAAATCTGTAGTTTTTAGTTGGAAATCAGGTTCATTATAATTCCTTAAGTTTGAGACATTAGGATGCAATAAAACCATCAAGTCAATTCTGTCACAAAATGTCGCTTAAAACAAATAGCCTTTCACCCCTCGATATGTAATACTTGCAACAACTCGGAAGGGTTTATGGTAGTAAAATTATAGCAACTGGTCAAAATACTTTATAATCAGAGAATCTTACGGTTTTAACACATTACAGACACTAATCTTAAAAATCGTCGAGCATTTTTTTTTTAGAACACCTCGCCATCCCTCCAACAATTTAACAGTTTAAGAAACTTAGCATACTGGCACAACCGATAGCGGATTGAAGTCATTGATAAACTATTTTAATTAAAGGTCATGCATGACGAGAATTTAATACATTATTGTTTGGATATTTTATATAAGATATTGTATAAAATATTATACTTAAAGTTTTATATGCAATAAAACAAGCCGAACACAGTATAAATCTATCGCATCTGCCAACATGGAAACAAAATGTAGTGAATACCGTCTATATACAATTAAGACATTTTGAATTATAATATACACAATTATCACATTATACAAAAGATAATAAATATAATAATATATAATAACAGCCCATAAATGTCCCACTGCTGGGCTAGGACCTCCCATTATAGGGGAATAGACAGTATATATGGAATGAGCTCCCAGCCGAGGTTTTCCCACAGCGCTACAACATGGGGTTTTTTAAAAAGGGTGTCATAAAATTTCTTCGAGGCCGGCAGCGCGTTGGTGACACCTCTGGTGTTGCAAACGTCTATAGGCGACGGTAACCACTTTCCATCAGGTGGGCCGTATGCCTGTCTGCTGTACTCCAGCGAAAAAAAAAAAAAATACCCGCCACGCTTGTCCAAGGCGGCTTGGTAGGTTTGACACATCGGTTATCTCGATGTGCAGGTTGCATCACGATGTTTTCCTTCACCGTTCTTAGCACATGGTAATTGTAACAATATGCACATTAGGTCCGAAAACTGCCTAAGTGGTGCATGCGTTCCGGCCAGGATCGAACCCGCGCCCTTTGAGTTCGGGACGCGTGCGCTAGCCATTACGCTACCACGACTATGTACAAAAGATAAATATTGTAACAAAATTATTGTAACTTATAGACAACTACTCTATATAAAACAGGCGCTAAACACAAAATAAATAAAAATATAACATTACTATTCAATGAAATGAATGGTCGATTGTATCGCTCAGAAATAAGAGGGTACATAACAAAATTAACTATTAACTTTAAACGGAAACATGACAAGAAGAACTATGCTACTAAATACAAGGGGTTCGGCGTATATGTACTTTAGATAACGGTGGTAATTAAAGCAAGGTATAATACAAAAAATGGTTAACTCAAAAATTTCAATGAATTAATATTATAATTTATATAAAAAAAAATGTATGTCGGCCTTGAAGAGATCGCTTTGAGCGATAAGGCCGCCTATTGTATCGCCTAGAAAATATTGTAATATGGACTGTTTTTGTAATTGTATGTTTTGGTGTGTAATAAAGAGTTCTCTCTTTCTCTCTCTCTCTACTTCAGTATATAAAGTAGAAGTTACAAGGTGTAGTTTAATGCAATACACGAGAACGCTGCCGACAAACTGCGCTGCAGTTTGGCAATGTAATTGTTTATATAATCTTGTAACTTTTTATTGAAAATAAATTGAAAAAAAATAACTGTAACATATATACAAGCGTTACTTGTATTTTTTTTTTAAATGTTTAAGGCTTGGCAACTAGGCCTTTAAGCCAGGCGCAGTTGTATTGTAGGCTACAATCCACACCATTCAACGGAGTTCTTGTGAAAACACGAAAGGTCACATTTGACTATACAGTTCACATTTCTCACAAAAACACATAATTTTAGAAAATAAAACTGCACAGCACAACATCCCCTTTCAGTTCCCGCCAAAAACTCCAGCGTTACTTGTAAAATATAATATGTAATTAGTGTTGTTTAAATACATGAAAGTATTTTGATTTTTTATTGCTGAAATACAGCAGGTAAGCTGAAGGCCCACCGTAATGTAAGAGGTTACCGTCGCCTGTGGGCGTTTAAAAGATGCTATCAAATCGGTTGGGAGCCAAGGTTGTTCGAAAGGAAAGACTTTATTTGAAGAAATAGCGATGTAATTACATTAGTTACACTGCTTTTTTAAGCGTTTATTTTACTTTTGACGTTTGCACGTCTATCAAGTTACAACGACAAGTTACTGTCAAGATATATGACAGTGAAGCCCACATAAAACAAATGATATCACTGTTGTACTCTGTGATGTTCCTTGTGTCATGTAACTCACAGACTATTAAAGAAAAATAATTTAATAACTGTTATTTATAAATAATATCCGTGCAGGAACGGAGAAAGAATACAATTTCCTGCGGCTGGGCGGCCTGTCGTAAAAGGCGACTTAACAACCCACAGCCAGGTGGTAGGGCATTTGCCCGACTGGATGGCTACCACCCCTGGTCTAAAGTATGTCGCCATAACAACCTTGAGTTGTGTTCCGACATCAGTGACCAAGTTCCAGTCTCCCTTAAGAGAGCAGCAGCGCATTTGTAGCACCTTTGGTGTTGCAAATGTCCATAGGCGATGGTAACCGCTTTCCATCAAGTGGGCCGTCTGCCTGTCTGCTGAACTCCTGCAATAAAAAAATAAATATAAGGTCGATTTTTATAACAAATCGGTTCGCTAACACATTAGGACATTACTAATTGATCAGTAATCGAAGTAACAATATTAATCGATTAGGCCCAAGAAATGCTAGCCTAATAACACCAGCGATGATATTTGAAGCAATGGTCACAAATAAGAATGCCGGAGACAAATTAGGAAAGCGTATACTCTAGGCTTCGAAAAGAAGGCACGACCGTAATCGTTAGATGACAATGATTAATTAATTGGGTTTACTTAAGTTTTCCTCGGCGTATTATGGGCCTATTCCTATAGCTTACTAAAGTTTCCTCGGCGTATTATGGGCCTATTCCTATAGCTTACTAAAGTTTTCCTCTACGTATTATGGCCTATTCCTATATCTTACTAAAGTTTTCCTTGGCGTATTATGGCCTATTCTTATAACTTACTTAAGTTTTCCGCAGCCTATTATGGCCTATTCCTGTAGCTTACTAAAGTTTTCCTCGGCGTATTATGGCCTATTCCTATATCTTACTCGAGTTTTCCTTGGCGTATTATGGTCTATTCCTATATCTTACTAAAGTTTTCCTCGGCGTATTATGGCCTATTCCTATTGCTTACTAACATTTTCCTCGGCGTATTATGACCTATTCCTATATCTTACTAAAGTTTTCCTCGGCGTATTATGGCCTATTCCTATTGCTTACTAACGTTTTCCTCGGCGTATTATGACCTATTCCTATATCTTACTAAAGTTTTCCTCGGCGTGTTATGACCTATTCCTATATCTTACTAAAGTTTTCCTCGCCGTATTATGTCCTATTCCTATAACTTACTACAGTTTTCCTCGGCGTAATATGGCCTATTCCTATATCTTACAAAAGTTTTCCTCGGCGTAATATGGCCTATTCTTTTTTTTATTGCAGTAGTTCAGCAGACAGGCAGACGGCCCACTTGATCGAAAGCGGTTACCATCGCCTATAGACATTTACAACACCAAAGTTGCTACAAATGCGCTGCTCACTCTTAAGGGAAACTGGAACCTGGTCACTAATGCCGGAACACAGCTCAAGGTTGTCATGGCGATATACTTTAGATCAGGGGTGGTAGCCATCCAGTCGGGCAAATGCCCTACCACCTGGCTGTGGATTGTTTTGTCGCCTCTTACGACAGGCCGCCTGGCCGTAGGAAATTTTATTCTTTCTCCGTTCCTGCACGGATAAAAAAATCCTAAATTCCTATATCTTACTAGTCATCACCTGCCTTACCATCGATTAAATTTTGAAATTACTTGAATGGAGCTTATGTTAATTTTTTATTTATTTTTTATTGCAGTAGTTCAGCAGACAGGCAGACGGCCCACTTGATGGAAAGCGGTAACCATCGCCTATGGACATTTGCAACACCAAAGTTGCTACAAATGCGCTGCTGCTCTCTTAAGGGAGACTGGAACCTGGTCACTAATGCCGGAACACAACTCAAGGTTGTAATGGCGACATACTTTAGACCAGGGGTGGTAGCCATCCAGTCGGGCAAACGCCCTACCACCTGGCTGTGGGTTGTTAAGTCGCCTTTTACGACAGGCCGCCCGGCCGCAGGAAATTATATTCTTTCTGCGTTCCTGCACGGATAAAAAACCGTTGGTAAGGACAATGAACGGTTGGTAAGATACACTACCGAGCCACTAGTTAATAGATTGTTAACTTAAAGGGCAACTTAAAGTTTTATTGTTATACGAATACATGATAATAATTCATCAAAGCGCCAATGTCTTACTCACATTGATTCCAAGTAGACAATTCGGATCCGGATTTGCGATTACAAAAAAACCAAAATAAAAACGCTTCACAAAAGTGTTTCGTCTAAAACCTAAACAATTTAATTCATAATAACTGCCAATATTTAATGATGCCATTATTATCAAACTCATTTTCATAACTGGATTCTAATTTTAGGTAATTTGTAGATATCTGTACGACTGTTCTACAAAAGGTGTAGACAGTGACCTATTAGACAACATTATCACTTGTTATTTTGGAATTTTAGACGCCATTTTTGAATATATAGCAATAAACTATATCGAGATATCTGTTTGTAATCTATGTAAATAAAAATAAATGTTTGTGCTCTATGCATTCCTAAACAATTGGTCAGATTAAGATGTAACTTTGGGCAGCATGTCTCCCGCGAGGGTTTCTCGCCAAAACAATTTTTTACACTACGTATGCAAAGTATCAGTGCCGTAAATAGGGCGATGCTACCGGTGCCCAGACAGGGCGTAGACTCTGGGGGGCGCAAGAATGGCCAGACCAGGCAGAGGACTATTTTTCGTTTTGCTCCTGATAAGTTCCCGCTGCGCCCCTAGTGCTCGATTCCAACACATACGTACTTACATGCCAGTATCATCAAAAACGTCTGTTAAATTAGACAAAACATCGCGCTCATTTTTTTGACAGCGCACGAACGGAATTGTGTTCTAGTTCTTTTAAAAAATACATTTTTCTCCCAAAATATTAGATAAATTATAAAGTTGAAGAGTTTGTTTATTTAAACGCGCTAATCTCAGGAACTACTGGTCTGATTTGAAAAATTCTTTCAATGTTGGGTAGCCCATTTATCGAGGAAGGCTATAGGCTATATATCATCACGCTAAGACTAATAGGAGCGGAGCAGCAATGAAAACTGTTTCAAAATCGGGGGGGGCTTTGAAAACAAATTCCACGCGGACGGCGTCGCGGGCACAGCTAGTATTAGATAATTGGTCCAACAACACCAAGGTCCTTGTCCGTTATTTTATCACCCTGAATGAAATAACATAGGCCTATACATGGCATTGCTCTAGCTAGGCTACCTATAATATCTAAAAAAACAAGGGCGCAGTTATAGAAGCTCGCATAGGGCGCAGAAAAGGCTATTTACGGCACTGCAAAATATAAGTGAAAATTGATATTTTAAATACGATACCTAATCATAGATTCATTCAAGTATCACAGATTCTATCCGTGCAGGAACCGAGAAAGAATACAATTTCCTGCGGCCGGGCGGCCTGTCGTAAGAGGTGACTTAACAACCCACAGCCAGGTGGTAGGGCATTTGCACGACTGGATGGCTACCACCCCTGGTCTAGAGTATGTTGCCATAACGACCTTGAATTGTGTTCCGGCATTAGTGACCAGGTTTCCATTTTCGCTTAAGAGAGCAGCAGCGCATTTGTAGCAACTTACATACATACATACATACATAACTTCACGCCAGTTCCCTTGCGGGGTAGGCACGAACAACAGAGTGCCATTTAGGCTTATTCTTACACACCTCACTTGCCTCTTTGACTTATATGACTTTGATTCATAACTCTTGTCATGCAAGCTCGTCTGTTCTTAAGGCTCCTGACCTCACCTTCTGCTAGTACACGATCAATTTGATCATGGAAGGTGTGTAGCAACTTGCTGTTGCAAATGTCCATAGGCGATGGTAACCGCTTTCCATCGAGTGGGCCGTCTGCCTGTCTGCTGATCTCCTGCCATAAAAAAAATATAGATTATCGTTTTTAGAAACTGCCTGTGTTTTGGTCTGAAAGTTTGTCTATTAGATTCCGGTTGAACCGATTTCAATTGAAAGTTTTAGCGATTGAATGGAAGACATAATTTGAAAAGCGTACTTGAGCGAACTCATATACATTTTATATAACCACTAGCTGTCCCGGCAGACGTCGTCCTGCCCGGAAAAGCTTCAATCGATATGCCGACAGCAGCGCCACCTACCGGCTCCAATTGTGAACCAACTCAGGAACCTTCTTTGGCTCATGCACAACAACTTTGCTAAAGATCATCACATGATCAGATGTATAGTTTACGATTCTATAAAGGACATATAGACAAACATTCATTTTTATATATAACTAGCTTCTGCCCGCGACTTCGTCCGCGTGGAATAGTTAAAAAAAAGTAAGTTAAAAAAAAACCCTAATTTTGAACCATTCTTCATTGGTCTTAGCGTGATGATATATATATAGCCTATGGCCTTCCTCGATAAATCGGCTATTTAATACTGAGAGAATTTTTCAAATCAGACCCATAGTTCCTGACATTAGCGCGTTCAAGCAAACAAACTCTTCAGCTTTATATATTAGTATATATTTTTATATATAAAGAAGAAGATTAGTAGTAGTAGTAGTAGTAACTGGTAGTTTATTTACCTAGCAATAGGTTTTTTTTTAATGGGATAAGGGAAATAATCTATTTAAATAAAAATGAATGTTGCTACGCGCAAAACTCGAGAACGGCTCAACCAATTCGGCTAATTTGTTTTCGTTTGTTAGTTAAGGCACACGGAAAGTTTTAATAAAAAAAACAAAAAAAATTGCGTGGGAAAAACAACTTTTCACATAAAAACTAGCTGTACACGGCAGACGTTGTCCTGCCTTAAAAAATAAAAATCGAGAAACCGATTGCAGCGCCATCTACCGGGACCAAATGTTTTTTTTTATTATTATTTTTTTATTGCAGGAGTTCAGCAGACAGGCAGACGACACACTTGATGGAAAGCGGTTACCATCGCCTATGGACATTTGCAACACCAAAGGTACTACAAATGCGCTGCTGCTCTCTTAAAGGAGACTGGAACCTGGTCACTAATGCCGGAACACAACTCAAGGTTGTTATGGCGGCATACTCTAGACCAGGGGTGGTAGCCATCCAGTCGGGCAAATGCCCTACCACCTGGCTGTGGGTTGTTTTGTCGCTTCTTACGACAGGCCGCCCGGCCGCAGGAAATTGTATTCTATCTCCGTTCCTGCACAGATGTTAATCTAAATTTTTGTCGAATCCACTTGAACAAAAATAAAATTTCATTAAAATCGGTCCGACCGTTTAGGAGGAGTTTAGCGGCGCCACCTACCGGGTTAGATGCAATCAGGCTCCCAGGCATTAGGTGAATTATTTTTGTATGTTCTCTAAACCATCCCGGGACCCACTTGAACACTCAAGTGGGTCCCGGGATGGTTTAGATTCAAATTTGAACCAGGTAGATGGCGCAGCAATCCGGTACCAGGAATTAGGTGAATTATTTCTGTGTGTGTTCAAGTGGGTCCCGGGACGGTTTAGGTATTCAAATTTGAACCAGGTAGCTTGCGCAGCAATCGGGTACCAGGAATTAGGTGAATTATTTCAGTGTGTGTTCAAGTGGGTCCCGGGATAGTTTAGATTCAAATTTGAACCAGGTAGATTGCGCTGCAATCGGGTACCAGGATTTAGGTGAATTACTTTTGTGTGTGTTCAAGTACGCCCCGAGATGGTTTAGATTCAAATTTGAACAAGGTTGATTGTGGTTGGTGCCTGGTAATCAAATCACTAGTAGCCGAGGGATACGTCCCCTGGCATAGGAAGAGGCCCAGTGAGGGGGGCCCACGCCTGCCAGGGCATTGCGGAGTCGGGTAGCCCATTTCCCGTAGCCCTGGCATAAGGCGCAGGACGGAACACCCAGGGGTTTTAGTGGGTATCCCTAACTGGGGAGTGGCAATAGCGTGGCACCGGTTCTGACCGGGCACGCTAGTGCCACCCCCGATCTGGCGAATCCCACACTCACACGGGTCGCGAACATCCCCCCAGGCTTCTGTGCCTGTCGCGGCTTAGTCCTCAAACGGATTTCCCCTGGCCAAAAAAAAAACTGGTAATCAAATCACAAAAATTACTATAATTATACTTTGTTACAAATATTGCAAAATATAGTGATTTTTGTGGTTTACATGGCAACGACTCAATATGTAGAAAATTTTAGTTTTTGCTTTTTAGTTACTCTTGAAGTCGGTTTCTTTTTTTGTTCCAGCGGTTCATTTTCGGCCAAACGGCTAAGATCCTTAAAAATGAATCATTTTTTTATTGTTGGTAGGCAAACTGATTTTCGCCTCCCGGCGGCCAATGCGCTTAAGACGGCTGCCTCTGTAAGGAGAGTGTACACTCGTGGCTGGCTCCGAAACTCTTTTAACTCTTCTTCCATGTTAACTTCCGGAGACCGGAGAAAGAATACAATTCCCTGCGGCCGGGCGGCCTGTCGTAAGAGGCGACTAAACAACCCACAGCCAGGTGGTAGGGTATTTGCTCGACTGGATGGTGACCACCCCTGGTCTAGAGTAAACATTCATCTTGAAACTTTGCAAAAAACAACACATCATACTATAATCCGTTGATAAGAATGTGTCGTGTCTACAATGAACTCTCTACAAAAAACAATAAATTAGATATATTTAATGCAAAACCTTTAGCTTTTAAAAACATGATAATTTCTATGCTGAAAGATCACACCTCTTTTCTTGTTTAGTAATATAATATATCCGTGCAGGAACGGAGAAAGAATACAATTTCCTGCGGCCCGGCGGCCTGTCGTAAGAGGCGACTAAACAACCCACAGCTAGGTGGTAGAGTATTTGCTTGACTGGATGGCGACCACCTCTGGTCTAGAGTATGCCGCCATAACAACCTTGTGTTGTATTCCGGCATTAGTGACCAGGTTCCAGTCTCCTTTAAGAGAGCAGCAGCGCATTTGTAGCACCTTTGGTGTTGCAAAAGTCTATAGGCGATGGTAACCGCTTTCCACCAAGTGGGCCGTCTGCGTGTCTGCTGAACTCCTGCAATAAAAAAAAATTGTTTAATGTTCGTATTTCTTTTTAATCTATTAGCTTATAATGTATCACTAAAACTAATGTCCTAGATTTAAGCAATTATTGAATAATTACTGACATTATTCACATAATTTTGTTTGCGAAAATATAATGTTAACAATGATGTGTCAGCACGCTTGGATTTCAATCTAGATGTAATAATTTACGAACTATATTATATAAATAAATGTTATCTGTTGTGTGGTCCAAATGAATAAATAGAATATGTCGCCATAACGACCTTGTGCTGTGTTCCGGCGTTAGTGACCAGGTTCCAGTCTCCTTTAAGAGAGCAGCAGCGCATTTGTAGCACCTTTGGTGTTACAAATGTCCATAGGCGATTGTAACCGCTTTCCATCAAGTGGGCCGTCTGCCTGTCTGCTGAAGTCCTGCAATTAAAAAAAGAACTGCAAACGCTATATTCCTTTTTTGGAGCAGCGCGCAAAAATTCAACCACTAATTAACCACTTATGTTTAATTTAGAAAAAGGTATAACAACAGATGAATCAACGGATTTGATGTAATCAAAACACTTGCGTCACATGTGTATAGCAACAATATTATGCTACACCCACACATAGCTATCTACTATTTTCAACTGGGGAAAACCACCACGTGTGGGTAAAACCCAGCGTAAATACAAGTGGGTAAAACCCAGCATATTTGAATGGGGAAAACCAAACGATTAAATACATACATAATTGCTTTGAGCTTTCTTAGTGTGCGTCAGTATCGGCTGATTTGCGTCTTTGCACAGAATGGTGATTTTTTTTCCGTGTGTGAATCATAAGATGAGATCGTTCGATCGTCAATTACCTAATTTCTTTATATTTGAAAGTCAAATGTTTTTATAAATTTGCGTATTCAATTTTAAAAGTTTTTATTACAACATAAGTTCCACCGGGGATTTTTGAAGATCATACATAGAAGTTAAAAATTAAGTCGTAAGATGTTGCCGCCGTAAGAAACATCCCAGCAACACGTCTGGCTTAAGATTATTTTACTGTTTCTCTTTATTGTTCATCGTCATATAGTCGTGGTAGTGTAATGGCTAGCGTACGCGTCCCGAAGTCAAAGGGCGCGGGTTCGATCCCGGCCGGAACACATGCACCAATTAGGCAATTTTCTGACCTAATGTGCATATTGTTACAATCACCGCATGCTAACAACGGTGAAGGAGGCGCGAGCCCAGCAGTGGGACATTTATGGGCTGTTATTATATATTTAATATCTGTAGTAGTTTCATTTTTGTTTTTACTAGTAGTTGCGGAGTGACGCTCACGGACCGCGTTCATAATACCAAAGTAGGAAAGAGAGTTGGTCTGAAAGGAATGCTCCGGTGGTTCGGGCTTGTGGAAAGAATGCATGATGAAAGAATGACTAAACAGATATACAATACAAAAGTGGATGGATGCAGAAATCGTGGAAGGCCACGACACACCTTCCATGATCAAATTGATCGTGTACTAGCAGAAGTTGATGTCAGGAGCCTTAGAACAGACGAGCGTGCATGACAAGAGTTATGAAAGCCTGAATGGCGCTCTGTTGTTCGTGCATACCCCGCAAGGGGACTGGCGTGAAGTTATGTATGTATGTATTATATTGTTCATCATAAACTTATACCTAGACAATTAATATGGACGCATTTGCATTGAAACAATGTGCGGCGTTATCGCTCATTGCCATCTCTTTCAGGCAACCCGGTGTTGGAGGAGATTTTGAACGAAAATGTGACCAATATTTGGTGTTCTAACTAAAATAAAACTAATACATTCGTATGTTTGTTGTTAAAGTGTGTATATTTAAGTTGTTTACTCTCTAATGCCAGATTACTTAGCTACAGTTATTCTTTAAGTTAGGTTGCCTGGAAGAGAGTGCTTTGTGTGCGATAAGGCCGCCTATTGTTTTCATCGTGACAAATTGTAATCGTACGTTTTTGTAATTGTTTATTTTGTGAGCAACGAAGTGTTATCTACTCTACAATCGTAATCAACTACTAGTAAAAACAGACAGTTTTTGGCGGGAACTGAAAGGAGACGTTTTGCTGTGCAGTTTTATTTTCTAATAATATGTAAAATTACTCTAAAATGAACAATAATTGTAGGATATTGATAGTTTTTGAGTAGTAATTATGTGTTTTTGTGAGTTTTCACAAGAACTCCGTTGAATGGTGTGGATTGTAGCATACAATATAACTGCGCCTGGCTTAAAGGCCAAGTTGCCAAGCCTTAAACATGAAAAACTAGTAAAAACAAAAGATAAACTACTACACATATAACATTCTTAAATAAATTATAATAATATACCTACATTACATATATCACACGCGAACAGTAATAAATCTATTTAATGCAGAAAGTGTTAGTTTGTTTTGACTCATATGTGTAATCATTAAACCGTGTCCGATAGTGGAACTGCTATAATACATGTACAATATCCGTGCAGGAACGGAGAAAGAATACAATTTCCTGCGGCCGGACGGCCTGTCGTAAGAGGCGACAAAACAACCCACAGCCAGGTGGTAGGGCATTTGCCCAACTGGATGGCTACCACCCCTCGTCTAAAGTATGTCGCCATAACAACCTTGAGTTGTGTTCCGGCATTAGTGACCAGGTTCCAGTCCCTTTTAAGAGAGCAGCAGCGCATTTGTAGCACCTTCGGTGTTGCAAATGTCTATAGGCGATGGTAACCGCTTCCAATCAAGTGGGCCGTCTGCCTGTCTGCTGAACTCCTGCAATAAAAAAAAAAAATAAAAAAAAATACAAACAAAAACTTATTTTTTTTTTTTGTAGTATAGGTTCGCGTTTGACCACAATCTTGCCTTATGTGGGGCGAAGATATGGTCTAGGATAGAGCACGCTTGCCTAGAAGGTACCTATTCACACGTGACTTGAAGACACCCAGGTTATATGTATCCGGAAAGACAGACTCCGGCAATGAGTTCCACTCCTTTGCGGCGCGTATGATGAAGCTAGATGCAAAGCGCTTCGTTCTAATAGGTGGAATATCCACCATATAGCGATGCCGCATGCCGGTTCGTCTGGTTGTCCGACGATGGAAGGGAGATGGCGGGATCAGATTGAAGAGCTCAGCTGCACACTCTCCAAAGTGAATCCGATAGAAAACCGACAAGCTGGCAACCCTGCGCCGATGTTCGAGACTTTGCATTTTGTCATCGAAAAGCTGGTCGTTGCCAACCATTAAATACTATTATAAACATATTTACAAGTAAATGATGTAGTCCAGATCGCTGTCGGTGATGAGCGTTCCCAAAATGCTGGCCGCATTCCCACGTTGTATGGCAAAGCTTATCTGTTGCCCTAAACATAGGCCAGCCCTTCGGTCACGCGAGACTTTAATGCACAATTTTTATTTGATTTATTTTATTTGAGGAAAAAAATATATATGATCATCAAGTGAGTCAGGCGGATCTTGTACATGATACTAGTGCCATATAATGAATGACGTTGGTTTTATGTGCAGGATCTGCCTGATTTACTTTAATTTTGCATTCTCTTTTTGCCTGTTTAACCATGATTATTCTCAGATTAGATATTTCCTATTTGCAGCATATTTGACACAAACCAACAGACTGACAGACAAAATATAAAATTAATATTGTTATAGTTTTTAAGCTTTATGTTCTTTATTCCATTATGTTCTTCTTTATAACTTCTCTTCGTAGCTTTAATTTTTATATCAGTTTTTTTTATATATTAATGATATAGTTTATTTTTATATAATTTTTTATATTACACTAGCGGCCCCGGCAAACGCTGTCCTGCCTTTAAAAAATAAAATTCTAGAACCCCATCCCAGAGCCACGTACCGGTTCTAATTGCGAATCTAAACCATCCGGGTACCCACTCAAACACACAAAAACAAAATCACCAAAATCGCTCCAGGTGATTAGGAGGATTCCAGAACCCGATCTCAGCGCCACCTACCGTTTCTAATTGTGAATCTAAAAGAGTAATACATTTTTTTTTTTTAAGTCATGACAAAATAAGATTTAAAAATATGTTAATAAAAGTACGTTTTAACGGTTTTAAGCGCGCGCTTAAAACCGTTAAAACGTAGTTTTATTATGTATACAAGTCGCGAAAACTTAATAAAAATATCTTGCCAAAAAATAAAAAATAGGGGTTGATCGTAGAGGGGTGAAAATTTAGGGTTGTGTGTATTTTTTAATGCTGTGTCCTAAAAAAATAAAAAATAATTTTTAAAAAAAATTAGAAGTGGACTACCCTTATCATTTAGGGGGATGAAAAATAGATGTTGTCCCATTCTCAGACCTGAATATTGGGTATAATGCACACAAAATTTCATGAAAATCGGTCAAGCCGTTTCGGAGGAGTACGGTAACTAACACTGTGACACGAGAATTTTATATATTTAAGAAGATATTAAATTTGTTTGCAATAGTACTCGTCATATATTTTTCTGTTTTGTTTTTGTCTATCCGTAAGTCACTTGAACGGCCCTAACGGAAGACCAGCGCTGGTTGAGCCAACCAGCATCATGCTGAGTTAGGACCGATTCAGAACTTCATTTCAATTGCATTGTCTTATTTATAAGTACGTTGTGGTGTTACACAACTCAAGGTTATTATCGCGACATACTTTAGAGTAGGGGTGGTAGCCATCCAGTCGGGCGAATGCCCTACCACCTGGCTGTGGGTTGTTAAGTCGCCTCTTACGACAGGCCGCCCGGCCGCAGGAAATTGTATTCTTTCTCCGTTCCTGCACGGATAAAAACGGTGTGTTTGTAGTTCTGAACAAATATTTTTTTCTTTCTTTCTTTCTTTCTTTCTGATGGGTTAATAATGGTCAGTGATGAAGTACTTTTTTAAATGTAGAATTGGATTTAGGTTATCTGACTGTCAAGGGGAGGAAGTTCCTCAGGGGCGAGAAGTCTGTAAGACAAAAATACTGCCTATGAAGGACGAAGTCTGCTTACGCATCGATAGCAGAAGATTTTCATTTGTGCGCAATTTACAGGAGTGAGACTGGCCGTTCCTTTAAATGTGGGAGTACAGGGATTGAACAGGATATTGTGTAGAAGTGAGAGTGCCCATTTTGGTGAAGGCGGATAGGCAACCATTTAAGCTTATCATAAAATAGGAGATATGGTCATAATTACGCAAAACAAATACGAACCGGACACAAACATTTTGAAAGTGTTCTAGCTTATTCAATTGTTCATTGGTTAAATCTAAATAGCAAACGTGTGCGTAATTATGGGGGGGGGGGGGGGAGAAGTAAGGATTGTGCAAGCATAATCGTAGAGCATTGTCAGTCCGGGCAAACATGCTATAGGCTTTTCCAATTGTGATGGCAATTGACCCCAGTCTCTCCCAAAAAGCGAAATAGCGTATGCTAAAAATAATAAAGAATAAATAAATCTTGTACTAATATATAAAGCTGTTTGTTTGTTTGAACGCGCTAATCTCAGGAACTACTGGTCTGATTTGAAAAATTCTTTCAGTGTTAGATAGCGCATTTATCGAGGAAGGCTTATAGGCTATATATCATCGCGCTAACACTAATAGGAGCGGAGCACCAATGAAGAATGTTTCAAAATCGGAGGGTTTTGAAAACAAATTCCACGCGAACGACGTCGCGGGCACACGCATTATTTGTTTATTTGTTTTATTTTGTGGTTCTTCATATATTTATTGATTCTGGTTTTTATAAAATACTATTCACCACGTTAAAAGTGTGTAATTTTACATTTGATTTCATAACAAGGAACGAACTATCTCTTTTTAGAATAGTTCTATTTCAAAAAAATGTAATACAAACAAACAAACTATTTCTACACTTGCACTGCTTTGTACTAAAAATTGTTTAGGTACAACAGACGCCATAAAATTTTATAAAATACAGCAGAGATGCGTCATGTTTGGGTCGTCGTGTTGCACTCGTACTTTTTTATTTACATATTATTAATTATTGTTCGGAATCGTCGAAAACGGCTATTGTCACGAGATGGTTTGAGAGTAATTCAAGAACTGCAAAGTGGGGACGTTGTCGTGATGTTTAATGCATGTCTCCATGCCAGGATTCATCACCCCCGCTGACGAAGTGAATGTGTTCTGATTCCCGGGGCACATTCAGGCACTTTTTGCGCTGGATCGGACTGGGCGTAACTACGTTCTAAGTCTCAGCCTTTTTTACATAAAAAGCGCGGGGCACATGGGAGGAGGGTGGTTTTAGTGGGTAGTGGGTGTTGCCCGTGCAACTTCTCTGAGTCTCCACACAAGCTGGCTTGATTATTTATTGTTCGGATTGCCCCTTGTCAAAGAGGAAAGCCTTCATGATCAACTATGGTCTGAACCCTTGCAAAGGACCCAGTATTGTGCGTAAACTGCATTTCCCCCGCCTTAAAAAAAAAACAGGTTTGATTTCATACTCATTACAGTTGACCTTTTATCAAATAGTATGAAATAAACAAAATTATTATTATTAATAATAAACATAGCCTATATTAATTTGGGATAATGTAGCAATCTAACGGCGGAAGAATTGTTGAAATCGGTCCGATAGTTTTTCTGTTTATTCGTTACGTTTATTTATATTATTTACTAATTGTCTAACTAAAGCGGTCGCTTTTGCAGAATCGCTTAGTGAAATTGACACGTATCTAGATATACTAGTAGTTTTAAGACATAGAATATAATCACAATTTACGTTGACAGTTGTCATAATTGTCATAATTGTCATGTTCGTCATATGAAACTGCCAAAAGCACCCTCTGAATAATAATTGTATTATTGTATTCATGCAGGTGTCATGCTCAGAACGCCTTCGCATCCAAGTGTCGGCCCTGAAGTCTCTACTGGACTCTGACAACGCTAAAGTCCGCCTCGCGATGAAAGAGCTGGAACGACTGAAGCAGCTGCTGAAAGACAAGGACCTCGAGAAGGCGATTTTGGAGAGAGAGAAGCTCGCGCTGGAAGATGACGTTTGCGCGGCCGAAGACAGGATCTCAGATATGAGTATTGGTGAGATGAAAATATATTATGAATGTTTGATGATTTCTGGCGTTTTGTGTGATCTTTCGCTCGGTCTTCATCCTAAAAAAGGAGGAAAATGTTTTTTAATAGTATACGTGTCACTCTCGTTCAGGCCCCACAGGCAAGTGGTGTTAGCGCTAAACGAATAGAATAGAAAAATGTACGTGAGTGACATTCAACTTTTTTTAATGTTTACTAGTTGTGCCTAGAGTTGCTAGATGTCGGGTTTTCGACCGAACAGTCCGGTTTTCTTTGTTTGCCCGGTCAAGAAAATCTTGCTAAACCGGACAAAAGATTTTTTAAATATTTTTTTATTGCAGGAGATCAGCAGACAGGCAGACGGCCCACTTGATGGAAAGCGGTTACCATCACCTATGGACATTTGCTACACCAAAGTTGCTACAAATGCGCTGCTGCTCTCTTAAGGGAAACTAGAACCTGGTCACTAATGCCGGAACACAACTCAAGGTTGTTATGACGACGTACTCTAGAGCAGGGGTGGTAGCCATCCAGTCAGGCAAATGCCCTACCACCTGGCTGTGGGTTGTTAAGTCGCCTCTTACGACAGGCCGCCCGGCCGCAGGAAATTGTATTCTTTCTCCGTTCCTGCACGGATAGAAGATAAGTTGTATCAGGCGAACTTACGTGTCTTACCGTAAATACTATAAAAATTGAATGGTGCGTGTCGCCGCACGATTTACAAGGTAGGTACACACCGGTCCAGCCGGGCATGAAACAGTACGCTCGCACCGGTGTGTACGCGCATTGTCATTTAATTTACTATGACAAACACTGTTTGTCTACGGCCAACCGCCAACTTTCAAAATTCACTACGGAACGAAAAATTATTTTAAAATTGAAATACACGCATTATTAGAGCAAAAGGTGCTTCATTGTAGACTTCCTACGCTTCAGTGCATTTTCTTTAATATAACTGACTAGCTGTGCGTGGAATTTGTTTTCAAAAACCCCCCGAATTTGAAACATTCCTCATTGGTGCTCCGCTCCTATCGGTCTTAGCGTGATAATATATAGCCTATATGTGTTTTGGTCTGAAAGTTTGTCTATTAGATTCCGGTTGAACCGATTTCAATTGAACGTTTTAGCGATTGAATGAAAGAAGAATGCCATATTCAATATCACATAATTTGAAAAGCGTACTTGAGCGAACCCATATACATTTTATGTAACAACTAGCTGTCCCGGCAGGCGTCGGCCTGCCTGGAAAAGCTTCAATCGATATGCCGACAGCAGCGCCACCTACCGGGTGTCCAATTGTGAACCAACTCGGAAACCTTCTTTGGCTCATGCACAACAACTTTGCTAAAGATCATCACATGATCAGATGTATAGTTTACGATTCTATAAAGGACATACAGACAAACATTCATTTTTATATATAACTAGCTTCTGCCCGCGACTTCGTCCGCGTGGAATGCTTTAAAAAAAGTAATTTAAAAAAACCCCTAATTTTGAAACATTCTTCATTGGTCTTAGCGTGATGATATATAGCCTATAGCCTTCCTCGATAAATGGGCTATCTAACACTCAAAGAATTTTTCAAATCAGACCAGTAGTTCCTGAGATTAGCGCGTTCAAACAAACAAACAAACTCTTCAGCTTTATATATTAGTATGAGATATACTTCATCACTCAACATCAGGTGTGACAGTGGTCTTAATGCAAACCTATACTTCCATTAAAAAAAAAACTTCTGTTTTCGAACACATCTGATAACAGCAGAAATCGTTCGCGTCGGTGCCACGACGACGACGACATTTTTTTTTTTTTTAATTGTAGGAGATCAGCAGACAGGCAGACGGCCCACTTGATGGAAAGCGGTTACCATCGCCTATGGACATTTGCAACACCAAAGTTGTCACAAATGCGCTGCTGCTTTCTTAAGGGAGACTGGAACCTGGTCACTAATCCCGGAACACAATTCAAGGTTCTTATGGCGACATACTTTAGACCAGAGGTGGTGGCCATCCAGTCGGGCAAATGCCCTACCACCTGGCATATTTGTTGACGGATTGCAATGGCGACCCCAAAAAAATATAACCCCAGTGGAACCTTTTTATTATTATTATATAATAAATGTCTCACTTGAGTGTGCTAATAAGAGCCTTTTACTTCTAACGCAACAGTGGCTTCGTCTATCCCACAGAAATGATGTCATTTGTCGGAATAAAAACATCCTAAGTTCTGACCCAGGATATGAGCTAGCTCTGTGTCAATGTTTTTTTATGTTTAAGGCTTGGCAACTAGGCCTTTAAGCCAGGCGCGGTTGTATTATAGACTACAATCGACGTCATCCAACGGAGTTCTTGTGAAAACTCAAAAGGCCATATTTGGCTATATAGTTCACATTTCTCGCAAAAACACATAATTGCTACTCAAAAACTATTAATATCCTACAACTATTGTTCATTTTAGAGTAATTTTACACATTTTTAGATAATAAAACTGCACAGCACAGCGTCTCTTTTCAGTTCCCGCCAAAAACTCCCGTGTCAATGTTCATTAAACCCGTTCAATAGTATCACACGATGCTTGAATGGACGTCTGTCTATTACAGCGCCAAGAAAACTCGTCCGCAGCGCCACCTCTTTCCCTATATTCATCTATTCCATGGTAACGACGTCATTTATCTGGGTAATAAGTATCCTAAGCGATGATGATCAAGCACATAAGCTAAACTAGCAGTTAAACTTTTAGAAGTTTTGTGTGATGCTCTATTAGACCGAGATCCCGCTGCAAGATTACTACGTTCATGAATTATTTAATTAATATCTAGTTTTTATATATATAACTAGCTGTACCCGGCAGACGTTGTCCTGCCTTTAAAAAATAAAAAAAATCTAGAACCCGATTCCAGCGCCATCTACCGGGACCAAATGTTAATCTAAACTATTCTCAAATTCACTTGAACAAACAAAAAAAATCATCAAAATCAGGCCCACCGTTTAGGAGTGTCGCGGCGCCACCTACTGGGTCCAAGCGTTCCATTCTGGGACAAACTTGAACACATACAACAACAAAAAAAACACCTAAATTCTGGTACCCGAATGCAGCGCCATCTACTTGGTTCAAATTTGAATCTAAATCATCCCAGTAGAAAATTATTAAAATACTAATATCGCTATTAAAAAATAGTGGTTAGTGGTAGAAGGGTGAAAATTTTGGGTTGTATGTATTTTTTAATGCCAAAACAAAAAAATCAAAGTAAAAAAATTTTTTTAGGGATGGGTCACCCTTATCATTTAGGAGTATGAAAAATAGATGTTGGCCGATTCTCAGACCTACCCGATATGCACACAAAATTTCATAGAAATTGGTTCAGCCGTTTCGGAGGAGTTTGGTAACAAACACCGCGACACGAGAATTTTATATATTACATTATATATGGGTGAATAGATTTTTGCTAGGTTGCCTATAAAAATGGGCCGCTAGTATTTTTAATTAAAACGTTTTGGTTCACTTGTTTAAAATAAATAATTAAAAAATAAATCTATGTATGATTGGGTTGCCTATGTAAAAGTGGCCGCAAATAGGGGTGGCCAGCTGTTAAAGATAGCGCGCTACGAGGGATGCTACGCTGCTTCTGCTAACGAGGGACGTAGCGCGTTAACTCTCTTTCACTCTAATTTATCTTTAACAGCTGGCAACCCCTATTTACATAAGCAACACTATTCCATCGTACAAAGAAAAAAATAGCTTTAATTTGATATATAATTTACTTTAAAAACAAGTGAATGAAATTTTTCCCAAGATATCAAACTAATATTATTTTAATCAAAAATACTAGCGGCCTCAATTTTTATAGGCAACCTTGCAAATTTTGTATTCCCCCTTATATAATTATCTATAAAAACTAGATTTCAATTAAATAACACATGAATGTAGTAATATTGCAGCCGGATCTCGGTCTATATCAGACAGGGAGACGGACAATAAATCTAAAAGTTATATCTTCGGATTTTGCTGGTCTGACTTTTTTCATATTCCGAAATGCATAGTACAGTTACGAGTTGCGAGACTCGAATTGAAATGCCGTTGGAATTATTATAGACTTTATTAGAACTATACAAACACGTATAACACAGGTACAAATATAACCTGAAAGTTAGTCGGTCTGAAAGAGAGTGTCGGGGTGAAGGTAAGGAAAGGAATGCTCCGGTGGTTCGGGCATGTGGAAAGAATGCATGATGAAAGAATGACTAAACAGATATACAATGCAAAAGTGCATGGATGCAGAAGTCGTGGAAGGCCACGACACCCCTTCCATGATCAAATTGATCGTGTACTAGCGGAGGGTGATGCCAGGAGCCTTAAGAACAGACGAGTGTGCATGACAAGAGTTAAAGTTAAAGTTAAAGAGGCAAGTGAGGTGTGTAAGAATGGGCCTAAATGGCGCTCTGTTGTCCGTGCCTACCCCGCAAGGGAACTGGCGTGAAGTTATGTATGTACGTATGTATGTATGTATGTACAAATATAACAGAACACAACGAATCCAAACGTAATGCAGAAGGTCGTAATTCAATAAAACGCGCAAAGTCCGTCACTATTAGATTCCCGATTGTAGTACACACGTCTCGCTTTGATCGTGACTCTCGCTCGACTGCCCCCCTCCCTCAATCAGGCCAACGTTTTATACTGCACAAATGCTATATGTCCGCCCGGCAACGTGGACCGAATTTCCTAAAATCAATTTGTACTTTAAAATCCGTAACACCTGGCTACTGATTATAATCCAATAATAGGCTGTTCTCTAGAAACGTATGCCAATAAATTAGTAAACAAAAGAAGACGATCATAAAAGAATTACAATAGTTTCAATGTTATTAGTTATTAGATCAAATGCCGACGGGTGATAAATGTGCTTCTACAAATCTGTACGTGGAATTTGTCTTTGTCGGCGCCTAGGTTGTAACAGTACAAACTCGAACCCTTTACAGATGGATACATTATGAAGTCTTTTTTTTTATTACAGGCGTTCAGCAGACAGGCAGACGGCCCACTGGATGGAAAGCGGTTACCATCGCCTATGGGCATTTGCAACACCAAAGGTGCTACAAATGCGCTGCTGCTCTCTTAAGTGAGTCTGGAACCTGGTCACTAATGCCGGAACACAACTCAAAGTTGTTATGGCGGCATGCTCTAGACCAGGGGTGGTAGCCATCCAGTCGAGCGAATGCCCTACCACCTGGCTGTGGGTTGTTTAGTCGCCTCTCACGACAGGCCGCCCGGCCGCAGGAAATTGTATTTTTTCTCCGTTCCTGCACGGATAATAGTATATAATCATAAAGAACTTGTGAAGTGTTTACTTCGGAAAGTAAAAAAATAAAAGCGGCCAGCGCTGATAACGACTAGTTCACGTTTTATAAGCTAGTACGAACGGAAATATAGTAAACAACCGATAATATTTTGTTTGTGGTCTTCATTCTGTTTAATTTTATCTTTATTACTTTTCTTAAATATTTTTATCAATAAAGGTCGCGTCAAAGAGAAGACAAACATATTACGTAGGTACATATTACATTGATTGTTGTAGTAACAACATATATAATGTTATTACATACCGACACAGGAATGCGCACACCTGCAGGTCGTAAAACGCAGTTTTATTGTCAAAAGATTTAGGAATTCTTTTGTTTACTTTGTGTTTAAAATTTGTAGTTCAGAAAACATGCTATTGTTTTTCTACTTCTTTTATGGCAGTCATTTAGTATCGAACTAATCCTTGCTTGCCAGGTGTACGGATTAACTCGGTGAACACGGTCCTTTGTTCTGTTATACAGTTTGGTATAAAACAATGAACGAAGGGAGGGGTGAGGCAGTCGAGCAACGGTTACGATACAAGCAAGACGTGTACATTAGACAAGCGATATAGTGACGGACTTTGCGCGTGTTATTGAATTGAGCATTACATTGGGACTTCTTGTGTCTAGTTATATTTGTACCTATGTTATACGAGAGTTGGGTATGGAAGAGAGATCATGAAAGTAGAGTAAACGCGGTCGAGATGCGAGCACTGTGCAAAATCTGCGGAGTGACGCTCACGGACCGCGTTCGTAATACCGAAGTAAGAAAGAGATTTGGTCTGAAAGAGAGTGTCGGGGTGAAGGTAAGGAAAGGAATGCTCCGGTGGTTCGGGCATGTGGAAAGAATGCATGATGAAAGAATGACTAAACAGATATACAATGCAAAAGTGGATGGATGCAGAAGTCGTGGAAGGCCACGACACAGCTTCCATGATCAAATTGATCGTGTACTAGCAGAAGGTGATGTCAGGAGCCTTAACAACAGACGAGCGTGCATGACAAGACCTATGAATGTCAAAGAAGCAAGTGAGGTGTGTAAGAATAAGCCTGAATGGCGCTTTGTGGTTCGTGCCTACCCCGCAAGGGAACTGGCGTGAAGTTATGTATGTATGTATGTTATACGTGTTGGTATAGTTTTAATAAGCTCTATAGTAACTCCAACGGCATTTTAATTCGAGTCGAACACAGGCCTTTTTTGTCACTTCTTTTTTGGGGCAAGCTACTTCTCGAAAGTTGTAAGTCTATAATTTTTTGTTTGTAGCTCCACTCCAAAAGATGGTAGTTTAACCGCTTCCAAAGCCTTTTCATAGTACGTACCGGGTTCAGATATTCTTCGTCCAAATATTTGAACCACGTTTTCAATTTTTCGTTTCATAATTATCCTACTAATATCAACAAACGCGAAAGTTTGTAAGAATGTATGTATGTTTGTTACTCTTTCACGTAAAAATTACTGAATAAATTTTGTATTTTTTTTTTATTGCAGGAGATCAGCAGACAGGCAGACGGCCCACTTGATGGAAAGTGGTTACCATCGCCTATGGACATTTGCAACACCAAACGTGCTACAAATGCGCTGCTGCTCTCTTAAGGCAGACTGGAACCTGGTCACTAATGCCGGAACACAGCACAAGGTTGTTATGGCGGCATACTCTAGACCAGGGGTGGTCGCCATCCAGTCGAGCAAATACACTACCACCTGGCTGTGGGTTGTTTTGTCGCCTCTTACGACAGGCCGCCCGGCCGCAGGAAATTGTATTCTTTCTCCGTTCTTGCACGGATACAGGATTGACCTTCTGTAATGTTTTCCAGTGTTATTAAGATGGAATCAAAACTTGAATTTGAATAATAAGTGTTAGCCGCACTTAAAAGGTTTGCCGATGAAAGTCTATAGTAGTAATTAGAAGAGCGCTGGCCGCAGTCCTTGGAAGACGGAGGGGTGGTCATCGGCAAACCTACGCGCAACTAAATATGGATGTCTGTATATCAAAAAATTATCTTTGAAAGTTCTTCCTTAGTGAATGCATTTTGTTGCCACCATCCACAGGGTGGCGCAACACTCGCAACGAGCTGGAAGGTGTCCGAGCCGCGGTCGCCGTGTGCGAGCACGCCCTGCAGTTGGAGAGGGCCGCCTGCGCAGATGCGCGCGCGCAGAGAGACCACGCCTACGAACGGGTAATCCGATTTTGCTATTAAGCTCTTAAGATTTATTATATAAGAATTAAATCTAAAAAAATCATTTTGATATCTCGATTCTTCTTTATATTATTTTATTTTATTATTTTATTTTATTTGGGAGGTTAACAGCTGTGATCTTACAAACTAAAGTTTACAAATTAGCGTTACAGAGATAGTTAAAGTAGTAAAGAGATAGTTATGTTCAGTTCCACAGCAGCAATGCTATGGAACTGAACTGAAATGCTGCAGCTGGATGGCGACCACCCCTGGTCTAGAGTATGCCGTCATAACAACCTTGTGTTGTGTTCCGGCATTAGTGACCAGGTTCCAGTATCCCCTTAAGAGAGCAGCAGCGCATTTGTAGCAACTTTGATGTTGCAAATGTCCTTAGGCGATGGTAACCGCTTTCCATCGAGTGGGCCGTCTGCCTGTCTGCTGATCTCCTGCAATAAAAAAAATCTCGATTCTTCTTTACATTATGCTCAGTTCCATGGCAGAAAGGAGAAAGTGGCGACGGAAATAACTAAGTAAAATTCTTAGGTTGTCATGTATTTTTTTTTTGCTGACAATTGTTTCTATTAGATACCTACGAGTATAATTAGGTAATTAGTACATTTGATTTAAGTAATCTCATTTAAATTTAAATATCTGTACGCCCAAAGAATGGTTAATGACATTATGTTCTGTAACATTATACCTAATGTAAGATCTTAATCTTCGTATACCGTGTCATTGACAAATAAATTTTATTATTATAAATCCGTTAGCTCAGCGGCCCAATGTGAGTCTTGGCCTCCGAAACGAGTGCACGCCAATTTCCAATGTCTTGCACAGTTTCTTGCCAATTGTAGCTTTGTATCTCGATCTTTCCAGCGATACTTGGTTGGCCAACCGATCGCCGATCGACTGGTCCCCCAAGTATGCTTTTTCCACATCAATCCTTCTCCATCCGTTTCACATAACACAGCCAGTGGAAACTGTGAGCCTTTATCTATCCAATTATGTTAGGCTCAGTCACGAGGTTTTCTATTTGAGAGCTAGTTCGGACCCTTCAGCTCTATTTCCTCTTTTTGCCTGGACCAAGAATTTTCTGAAACCCTTTCTCTGCGACTAGCAGCTGTCACGTTTTATTTTAAAATAAATAAAACGCGATCAAAACTAGAATAAGTAGTAGTAGTTGTTGTATTCGCCACAAAGGCAGGCAAAGGAGTCTAGTCCATACAGCCAATTCTGATGTTTAAGTCTTCGTATAATAGCCGCGCAGTTGTATTGTAGGCTACAACTAACACCATTCAACGGAGTTCTTGTGAAAACTCAAAAGGCCACATTTGACTATACAGTTCACATTTCTCACAAAACACATAATTAATACTCAAAAACTATCAATATTCTACAACTATTGTTCATTTTAGAGTAATTTTACACATTTTTTGAAAATAAAACTGCACAGCACAACGTCTCCTTTCAGTTCCCGCCAAAAACTCCCATGTCACTCCACTAGAATAAGGAAATTACTTTATTTATAACTATATTTTTTTTTAAGAAAATAAGAGCGTAACAAGTGGGTTCTCGCCAAACAAAAATCAGTTTCCCTGGCTAGTCTTAGAATAGGTACCGCACTACCCTGAGATTCCTTGCAGTATGCTGGATAGCACGGCAGTCCTTATTCGCAGCTCCTAATACACGAGGCCCACGCACATCGACGGAGTAGATTTTGGAGGGAGTGGGAGGAGATTACTCCCAACCAAATTCCCAGTATGGCAATAATAAGCACTTATTTTAACAAGAATATAATAGTACATTATGGTACTAGTGTGTAACATTGGTGATTACCGCCGAGGCGCCATTGAGACTCGAGCCGTAGGCGAGGGTCTTAAGAGAGCCGAGGACGGTAATCATCAATACACACGTGTATCATACGACGTTTTTCAACACACTTGTGAATAAAATAACAAAAAGAACTCATTTTATTTAGTAGATAAAAAAAAGTTATATATGAGTGAAAGTTTTATTTATTAAACACTTACGAGTTAAAATTATCTATTTAAATAAGAAGTTGCATGAAATGAGCAAGCAATAGGAACATTAATTTATTTGTTCTATAGAACACGATCTTTTTTTTTGAATAAAAACTTTTTTAAGAACAAAGCAACTCAACCAATAAAATTTTTAAAAAAAATCTATAACTCACTAGTGAGTTATAATGTTTTTTACTCACAGTTTGATAATGGGTGTCATTCTGTGCCTAATTGCGGTGACCATAGAGCCACTTTATGAGCAAGTGTGTTGAAAATAATATTTACGAGTTTAGCTTGTATTTAGTAACTAAGATATTAGAATAATAGTGTTCGATCCTTGCCTAGTATAAAGTAGGTAGAATATCGCTCCATCAATTTTGCTGTCTACCCTCTTTCTGTGTGAGGCGACGGCCAATGCACAGCAGGGTAGGAGCAGCCATTTTTTGACGACTTACTGTCGCCGTTTCACGAGACAACGCGCCGTGCGCTCATCATTTTAGAATAACATTCATTATACTAGTACTTATTGTGATTACTGGCCGTGCCAAGAACTGACTATATGTGCTTAGACTTTGTCTAAAGTGTTAGCTTAAGGTGGAGTTTAATGCCGTGTGCTGTTCCTGTGTGTAACCTGAACCGAGCCAGGCGAGGGCCGATCTCAAGGTTGGTGGATCTTCTACTTTTCTAGTGCAAGGATCTAGGTCATATCTCTCTCATACATACATACATACATAACTTCACGCCAGCTCCCTTGCGGGGTAGGCACGAACAACAGAGTGCCATTTAGGCTTATTCTTACACACCTCACTTGCCTCTTTGACATTCATAACTCTTGTCATGCAAGCTCGTCTGTTCTTAAGGCTCCTGATATCACCTTCTGCTAGTACACGATCAATTTTATCATGGAAGGTGTGTCGTGGCCTTCCACGACTTCTGTATCCATCCACTTTTGCATTGTATATCTGTTTAGTCATTCTTTCATCATGCATTCTTTCCACATGCCCGAACCACCGGAGCATTCCTTTCCTTACCTTCACCCCGACACTCTCTTTCAGACCAACTCTCTTTCTTACTTCGGTATTACGAACGCGGTCCGCGAGCGTCACTCCGCAGATTTTGCGCAGTGCTCGCATCTCGACCGCGTTTACTCTACTTTCATGCTCTCTCTTCCATACCCAACTCTCGCTTCCATACGTGAGCGTAGGTACCAGCACCGCGTTGTGTACGGCGAGCTGGGCCTTCTGGCTGAGGTTCCTAGCGCCTAGAAGTTTACCTAACGCTCCATTCAAACTATTCCCCAAATTCACTCTTCTTTCTATATCAGCGGTGTACTTTCCATCCCTGCTAAAATCACATCCAAGATATACAAACTCATTCACTTGCTCCAGCATAACATCATCGACCATTATCCTTGCATTCGTTCTGGTTTCTTCTCTTTCAAACACCATAACCTTTGTTTTTTTCGCATTCTCTCTCATACAGTCCATTACAAACTGAACCAGCATTTTATCCACGGGCTACAGCGCCCCACAAAATTTTTCAAAATATGTAGCAATTAAATACGCAGTCTCATCTATGAGCCAGCCCAAAAATGCTCTTTTTTCTGCCCACCGTCATTCAGTCGTCTTTTTTGTACACCTTGAGACGTTTCTTTACGTGTATCAAATTATAGTAAGACGTTATGGTAGGTGACTTTTAGATTATATTATATATTATTTTTAATTGATATTCATATAATTTAATTTTAATTATATGTATTATTTTATCTTAAATATTTATAGTTTTAATTATATATAATTAGTAAACAACGATTGTGATTAGTTGTTACACAGTTTGCTCTTTTCTATAAGTGTAAGTGTCCAGTCTTCACAGTTATATATTAAAATTGGCCTTTAACAGTCTTATTCAAGTCTTCCGGCTTTGAAGACTAGACACTAACACCTCATGTAAGGCAGCACTGCACCTGAGGGCATTTTGAACACTGATGTGCGTTTCTTCCTCAGTGACGGACGTAGACAGCGCGAATACGCCATGTTCAACATAATTATGTTTATATACTCGCGCTGCCTTTTTAATATGTTATTTAATATAAGTAGCGATGGGGTAACCAACGAATTTCCAAAAGCTAGCCATCCGGCTAGTGGTGGGTCGATAGCCGGCTAAAAACCAGCTGTTGGCTATATGGCTAATCGGTGAATAACTCGCCAACCGACAGCCAACGGCTAACGGCTAAATCGTAAACTTGTCAGTGGTAGGTTTTATTCGACAGCGTTGAAGTTGAAGAGTTGATGGACAACCTACCCGTAGTTATATTCTGGTCCTCCATTTGTGAGTTGGTGGTGGATGCTCGCTAAGAAGGAGGCGGAGCGGGAGCCTGAGCGCACCAGTCTGCTCCCCTCTTAATAAAGGAGGACGCGTTGGTGCCGGAGAGCGTCCTGGCGGCGCAAGTGGCTCCCTGGGGAAGTGTTCTCATCTACCATTAATACGGTTAAGATGGTGGCGCTCGCCGAGGCTCGAATCCTCCCCGCAGAGGAAGCGGTCGGTGGACCGGCGCCTGCCAGGACTTAGCGCAGCGGCAAGGCCATAGGCGATCCGCCCTGGCCTCTCCATGCGGACGTACTGGCAAAGGTGCGGCGCTCCCGACAGGATGCTCTCGCTCGTGGCCTGGTCTTCTGCCAGGTTGAAATCGAGGTGATCAGGAAGCGGGAAACCGCCTCCATGCTCGCCATCTGGTCTCAAAAGCTGGAAAAGGAGGCAATCAGGCCGCAGCTGATGGAATGGGTCACCCGCGAAAGCGGTACCCTGACCTTCAGGATGACATACTTACCGGACACGGGTGTTTCGATAAGTATCTGTGTCACATTGTGGGCTGCTTGCCTTCCCCGGAATGCCGCCAGTGCGGCGCATCCGACACGGCGTTTCACACGCTAGTCGAGTGCGCGGCATGGGCGCCGCAGCGTTTCGAACTCGAGACACAAGTAGGAGCGATCGACTCGCTCTACAGTATGGTGAAAGCCATGCTGCATAGCATCGATACCTGGGGGGCTGCGGTTACTTTTTGTGAGACGGTAATGTCTCAAACAGAGCGCCGAACGAGATAGGGAGGGGAGTATTATTGCGCGTACTAATGCGACTCCACGCGGACGCCGGCGGTTGGCTGGCATCCGGAGACGCAGGTATGCGCATGACTTCCCACCCTGAATAATACTGCTTCGGGGGCCTTTAGCTATCAAGGGAGCAAAGGATTCATCACCCCCGCTGACGAAGTGAATGTGTTCTGATTCCCGGGTCACATACAGACACTTTTTGCGCTGGACAGACTGGGCGTAACTACGTTCTAAGTCTCAGCCTTTCCTACACAAAAAGCGCGGGGCACATGGGAGGAGGGTGATTTTAGTGGGTAGTGGCTGTTGCCCGTGCAACTTCTCTGAGTCTCCACACAAGCTGGCTTGATTATTGTTCGGATTGCCCCTTATCAAAGGGGAAAGCTTTCATGATCAACTATGGTCTAATCCCTTGCAAAGGACCCTGTATTGAAAAAAAGCGGTAAGGCCATAATATACCCGTGGGCCTGGTTTAAGGGCGAAAGAAAGAACACCGAAGGGTTTTAGTGGGTATCCTCGACCGTGGCGTTTTTAGTATCAACCCAACGCACTTCTCCAGCGGCATATAGTCCTCAAACGGATATCGCCTCGTAAAAAAATGGTTATATTGTGATGTGGCTTCTACAATAGTATCCATCTTCAATAATATTAGTATACATAATATGCAAGTGTGAGCTCACGCGCTGTCTTTCTGTGTGTGTAGTATGTGTGTATATGAAACAGTGTGAATGTTTGTCTGGAGGTTCTGTCAATTACAAAACTCATAATTGCGCTTGTTGCCGACAAGTCCTGGTCTGATTCCTTCATTGCGTGTCAGCTGAACGTGCTGGAGGACGAGCTGGCCGAACACGAGGACCTGCTGACCAATGCGGAGGCGGAGGTGGCCGCCCTAAGGAGGGAGGCAGCCGACAGGCAGCAGACGCTCGAGGACATCAGCGAACAGCTCAAATTGGAACAACGGTTTGTATTAATTTGACATTAATATTATCTAGTATTATTATTTCTCAAACTTATAACTCTTCATATCCCTACTGGATTTTCGATTTGTCTTTTCACTAAAAAAGAGATGGAAAGAACAATTATATAGAGTTTTCCAATAAGTCGTGGTAGCGTAATGCCTAACGCACGCGTCCCAAACTCAGAGGGCGCGGGTTCGATCCTGGCCGGAACGCATGTACCACTTTGGCAGTTTTCTTTATCTAATGTGTATAATATTATAATTACCACGTGTTAACTACAGTGAAGGAAAACATCGTGCTGCAACCTGCACATCGAGATACCCGATGTGTCAAACCTGCCAAGCCGCCTTGGACAACCGTGGCGGGTAACTGTCCATTCCCCCCTATAATGGGAGGCCCTAGCCCTGCAGTGGGACATTTTTGGGCTGATATTATTATTATTATTATTATAAGTTTGAAACTTATCAAGGCTCTATTGTCAAAGACATACTTCTATAATCACAGATTTCGCCAAGGCTGCACTGTTAATTTGACTTTAACAATAAACAAAAGAGTATATATGCGTGGGTGTCAAATACATGGTAGTGTGTGTAATGTTTTTTTTTATTGATTTAATATATTTTTATGCATAATTTTTGAAAAATATTAGCATTCTGTACTCCTTCTCTATATAAACTAAAAGTGTGCGAAATTTCATACTCCTCCGTCCACCAATTTTCGTAAAAAGGGGTACAAAGTTTTTGCTTCACATATTAATATAATGATAATAAATTGGTTAAAAAAGTTTTTGATAGCGTAAAAATGGGCCACGTTTTGTCGGACCCGGGCCTCGTTATGATAATATGTTCGCTAGATCCTAGAAAGTTACTACATCAGCGACACGATCAAAATTCTCTTGAAGAATGAAATCGGTTTTTTTTTATTGCGGGAGTTCAGCAGACAGGCAGTCGGCCCACTTGATGGAAAGCGGTTACCATCGCCTATGGACATTTGCAACACGAGAGGTGCTACAAATGCGCTGCTGCTCTCTTAAGGGAGACTGGAACCTGGTCGCTAATGCCAGAACACAACTCAAGGCTGTTATGGCGGCATACTCTAGACCAGGGGTGGTAGCCATCCAGTCGGGCATATGCCCTACCACCTGGCTGTGGGTTGTTAAGTCGCCTCTTACGACAGGCCGCCCCAACGCAGGAAGTTGTATTCTTTCTCCGTTCCTGCACGGATACTTATTATTTTCGGATTATTTTCCGAATCATCATAGTTCGAAAGACATGGGTTTTTTTTATATATCAAAATACATTTGACCCTACTGAAGTTATCCTTTATTCTGTGTTATTAGGTAAGATGCATGTTAAAGGCTCCTTTTTAACCGACTTTAAAAAAGGAGGAGGTTCTCAATTCGCCGGAATCTTTTTTTTTTGCTACACAAAGTCGAAAGTGAGGCGCAAACCAAACAACTTTTCGTTGGTATTTGTCCAAACCTCATTGGACATATTCTCTTTGTATGATTTAATTCTTTAAGTTTTTAAGTTCCTACGCTCACGTATGGAAGAGAGAGCATGAAAGTAGAGTAAACGCGGTCGAGATGCGAGCGACGCTCGCGGACCGCGTTCGTAATACCGAAGTAAGAAAGAGAGTTGGTCTGAAAGAGAGTGTCGAGGTGAAGGTAAGGAAAGGAATGCTCCGGTGGTTCGGGCATGTGAAAAGAATGCATGATGAAAGAATGACTAAACAGATATACAATGCAAAAGTGGATGGATGCAGAAGTCGTGGAAGGCCACGACACACCTTCCATGATCAAATTGATCGTGTACTAGCAGAAGGTGATGTCAGGAGCCTTAGGAACAGACGAGCGTGCATGACAAGAGCTATGAATGTCAAAGAAGCAAGTGAGGTGTGTAAGAATAAGCCTAAATGGCGCTCTGTTGTTCGTGCCTACCCCGCAAGGGAACTGGCGTGAAGTTATGTATGTATGTATGTAAGTTTTTTTTGTTATATCAAAGAGAATATAACACATATTAATATATACAACATTTTGCCTTGAAATCGTTATATATTAGAATACAGTCTGCCACCATATTTTTTACAGTATTTACTTATCAATAATTTATCATAAATTTTCACGATATGATGAGACGTAGTGGCTATTTCGTATTTTTTCTATAGGTAGCTATTATTGACGTGAAACCATTTTACTATTTCAATATTTATCTAAACAGGGTAATAAAATAATTACAACTTTGTAAAAGAGAGAAATAATTTGGTTGTATTCTTTTTTTTAATACTCATTTATTGACAATTAGTATTAGAAACGCGACAGTTTGTAGGTATGGATGTATGATTGTTACTCTTTCACGCAAAAAGTACGCAATGGATTTTGATGAAGCTTTACAATTTTTTTTTATTGCAGGAGTTCAGCAAACAGGCAGACGGCCCACTTAATGGAAAGCGGTTACCATCGTCTATGGACATATGCAACACCAAAGGTGCTACAAATGCGCTGTTACTCTCTTAAGGGTCACTGGAACCTGGTCACTAATGCCGGAACACAACTCAAGGTTGTTATGGCGACATACTCTAGACGAGGGGTGGTAGCCATCCAGTCGGGCAAATGCCCTACCACCTGGCTGTGGGTTGTTAAGTCGCCTCTTACGACAGGCCGCCCGGCCGCAAAAAATTGAAGTCTTTCTCCGTTCCTACACGGATAAAATAATATGGCTTACATAAGAGAATAATACATAGGCTATAATTTATAAAGATATACAGTGAATGATCATGACAAGAGTTATGAATGTCAAAGAAGCAAGTGAGGTGTGTAAGAATGGGCCTAAATGGCGCTCTGTTGTTCGTGCCTACCCCGCAAGGGAACTGGCGTGAAGTTATGTATGTATGTATGTATGTGAATGATCATCATTATCACAAATTTCAATCACCACACGGGTAAAACCGCGGGGCGCAGATAGTAAAATAATAATGCATCTGAAAAACTACCGCGTCTATGAAACCCGCGTTATCGCCTGAAAAATTCTTAAGGTTGTTCGTGTTGCTACAAAGCTTAAACTGAACCCAGGGCCCGCGAGCAATGTTCCGTGGACTGCGCGCAACTGAGCTTGCGCGTCTCGTTGGCTGCGGCCGAGACCAACGCCCTGAAGGAAATCGTCGAGGATCTGAGGGGCGAGTTGGCCAGGATGGGCCAGCAGCTCGCCATTACGAGGGAGCAGCTCGACTGGTGGCCGAGGCCCCTCACCAGGTCAGTAAGAGATTAATCTTTTTATCATTTATATTTTTATTCATTTTTTTATCCGTACAGGAACGGAGATAGAATACAATCTCCTGCGGCCGGGAGGCCTGTCGTAAAAGGCCACTTAACAACCCACAGCCAGGTGGTAGGGCATTTACCCGACTGGATGGCTACCACCCATGGTCTAAAGTATGTCGCCATAACAACCTTGAGTTGTGTTCCGGCATTAGTGACCAGGTTCCAGTCTCCCTTAAGAGAGCAGCAGCGCATTTGTAGCAACTTTGCTGTTGCAAATGTCCATAGGCGATGGTAACCGCTTTCCATCAAGTGGGCCGTCTGCCTCTCTGCTGATCTCCTGCAATAAAAAAAAACTACTATTATAAATGCGAAAGTAACTCTGTCTGTTAAGCGTTCCCGATTTTGCTGAAATTTGGTGTATGAAATGGGATATAGGAATAAAATTAAATAAATTTGTGAAAAATTACTCCGACGCATAAAGACGAACGGACAAACATGACCAAAAGATTAAGGTATCGTTTTTTCCAAAATGGCTACGAAATCATAGCTATACTATATTTGAGCCATATACGCAAGAGCTGTATATTAAGGAGATGAATCTGTCGTGACAGGCGTGTAGAGTCACGGGAAAAGACCGCGTTAGGCGTTAGGTATACTGCATGACATATCACATAACGGACAAATTGAAAGAATTTGAAACCGGGTATTTACGTCGGGAACCAAAGTTTATGTTAATTAAGATGACTGTCAGGCGAGAGGCTTACATTTGAATGCGAAGAAAACAAAGGTTATGGTGTTTGAAAGAGAAGAAACCAGAATGAATGCAAGGATAATGATCGATGATGTTATGATGGAGCAAGTGAGTGAGTTTGTATATCTTGGATGTGCTTTTAGCAGAGATGAAAGGTACACCGCTGATATAGAAAGAAGAGTGAATTTGGGGAATAGTGAGAATGGAGCGTTAGGTAAACTACTAGGCGCTAAGAACCTCAGCCAGAAGGCCCAGCTTGCCATACACAACGCGGTGCTGGTACTTACGCTCACGTATGGAAGCGAGAGTTGGGTATGGAAGAGAGAGCATGAAAGTAGAGTAAACGCGGTCGAGTTGCGAGCACTGCGCAAAATCTGCGGAGTGACGCTCGCGGACCGCGTTCGTAATACCGAGGTAAGAAAGAGAGTTGGTCTGAAAGAGAGTGTCGGGGTGAAGGTAAGGAAAGGAATGCTCCGGTGGTTCGGGCATGTGGAAAGAATGCATGATGAAAGAATGACTAAACAGATATACGATGCAAAAGTGGATGGATGCAGAATTCGTGGAAGGCCACGACACACTTTCCATGATCAAATTGATCGTGTACTAGCAGAAAGTGATGTCAGGAGCCTTAAGAACAGACGAGCGTGCATGACAAGAGTTATGAATGTCAAAGAAGCAAGTGAAGTGTGTAAGAATAAGCCTAAATGGCGCTCTGTTGCTGGTGCCTACCCCGCAAGGGAACTGGCGTGAAGTTATGTATGTATGTACCAATGTTTAGCCGTGTCTCCTCAGCCAGGCCCCAGTCGAAGGGGTAGGCCCAAGATATGTTGGCTTGACGTTGTAAAGGACGACATGTGTACCAATGATCTCACAACTAGGAATACAAGCTACACAAAAAGCAATCTTTTAAGCGTAACGTAAGACTATTCCTTGTCAAACGAGCATATTATTCAGTTGACGATTATTTTTGTTCTTAAATGTTAATACGATTACATATATATGCCTTCTTATTGCACATAATACTTTGTAAAATGAATAATATTTATTGTAAATTTGACATTCTTATAATAATAATTACGGACTTTTTAAAATAATAATTTGAGATTTATGTACTACGTATTTATATTTAGACACAAAATGTTTTTGTTATTGAATTAATATAAATAAGTAAAATACCGAAGACAACACGTAGTAGAGAAGAAAAAGATAGGAAAGTTTACCGCTGGGATGATGATGATTATACCGTAGCTATTTTACGGGAAAATTGATTAACCGGGCAGTATTAATACGGACCGATCATTATGAATAATGGCCAATAACTTCTGCCAAATTGGTAAATTTATTACTTTGGCCGGCCAATAATAGTAAAGCTTGACGGCCCGTGGTCCATTTGAAAAGTCAAGGTTTGAAATAATTTGAATATATCACTTGGACCGGGCAGTATGAATACTTCCCTACTTCTAGCCGGGCAATATGATAATTCAGTCGTGCCGTGCGACGTGCGTAGAGTGCGCGTAGGAGGAGGGCCAGGAGCACACGCAGTGACGTGTTAGTCCACAGTGATGCTGAACGGCATCGGCCGGCGAGTGTCACAACTGACTTTAACCATCAATTAAATAGTTATCAATGAATATCAATGAATGGCAGCATTCGGTAAGCTTCATCACAAGTGTTCTCATTGACCAAAGTCTTCGAGCAGTGCGTCCTCCGCGTCCTGACCTACGCGGCCGAGACATGGACACTGACGGCACGATCGGTCCACAAGTTCCAAGTTGCTCAACAGAGTATGGACCGAGCTATGTAGGGTGTTTCTTATGGATAGAATTAGAAATGAGGATATCTGTAAGAGAACCAAGGTAACCGACATAGCTCGCAAAATTAGCAAGTTGAAGTCGCAGTTAGCCGGTCACGTCTGCCGCAGGACCGATGGCCGATGGAGCAGACCAGTCCTGGAGTAGACTGCGAGTGGCTGACGACAAATAAATGGCGACTGAATCTGTTCTAGCAATTGCCGGCCGCTGCCGCGGCACGCTCACTTCGAATCCTTGCTATTTATCACAATGACATCTCTTTGTTTGCTAAACAGCCATACAGTAAAAAAGTGACTAAAAATTGTTTTTCACTTTATTTTTCAATAATAATTATAAAGTTTCATTTCATCGAATAAACAAAAAAAAACTGCAGTTCATCCGTTTTCTTATATTTCCCATTATTCATACGGACTGGCAAAAAAACCTTATTAATCATGCAGTTTTTTGTTCATTGCCCACTTGATACATTGTGACCGGATTTTACATTGACATTTATTATAAGCGTATAATTTTCCTCGTCAGGATGCTGGGATTGGCTCGATCTTGGTTCAGATACCCCATGACTTTCCCCGAAGCGATCATGTGGACCATGGTGCCAGCGAGACATGGGTGTTAGGCCATTGCTATGAATAGAAACTGCTGTTTAATTTAAGCCGAGATACGTCATTGTGGCGTATAAGGGTTGGTACAGACGAGCCGGAAATCTGCCCTTGAGCATTTTCTTCAATTTAGATATTTTCGAAAAAGGCTTGTGTTGTAAACGGAAAATTTACTGTTTTTTTTTTCAAAAGATTTTGGGTAATCGCTACTCGTAGTTATAATATTTTTGCTTAGCATAAATTTACTGCTGGTTTTGTTTATCAACAGCGATGATTTGAATGAAATATTTGCAATAAAAATCAATGGTGTACTAGAGATACTGTCCAAAACAACAGCAGAAGCTGTAAGTGTATGTGCTAAGCCTAGAGCGTCAGATTTTCCTTTAAGTTTTTACTTAAACTTATGTCCTGAAATGTAGAAAATAATATAATATACCGCAAGCAACTCATATGGAATATTGACGTCATACTGATCATTTTATGACGTCCATGTAAATAAGTTAGGCAGGCTAATAATCTAGAATAAAGCAAAAAACTTATAAAATTGACTCATCAAAATGATATAGTTGTATCTGAGCACTATGGTTGTCTATGATGACATTGAATTCAGTCACGATTTCGGTAAGTATAATTTACATATATTTTGATAAGTAGTATCGTTTGTTAGATATTTTTAAGTGTTTAAGTTAATTAATAAAATATTTTATCTGTTTTATTGCATTTTTAATCAGAATCCATGGAAGAAGGGGCTTTTGAAGTTGTTAGGGGAAACATAGTAGGACTAGTGGTTGGTTTATACGTATTTTTAACCTTTCTTTTATAATAAAACTACTTATAACTTTATACTATACTTATAATTAAAATTTAAGTGACTGTGTGAGTATTTAAAAATTTAGTTTCTCGTTTACTTACGTTGGTGCTTAATGCATTTAAACTATTACAGATGCATAGAAACCCTATAGTAAATGGATAGTAAATCTCTTCTCTATAAATAGTATAAACGCGAAAGTTTGTATGAATGTATGTATGGATGTATGTTTATTAATCTGTCACGCAAAATCTACTGAATGGATTTTGATGAAACTTTACAGTAATATAGCTTCCACATCAGAATAACACATAGGCTATAATTTGATATAGTGTGAATTATCCAAAATATAACGATTTTCCATCACCACGCGGGTGAAACCGCGGGCGAAGCTAGTATAGAAACATGTTACGTTTTACCATACCACTACTTGTATAGAGGTCTGTTAAATTTATCTTTTTTTTAAAGTTTAAGGCTTGGCAACTAGGCCTTTAAGCCAGGCGCCGTTGTATCGTAAGCTACAATCGACGTCATTCAACGGAGTTCTTGTGAAAGCTCGAAAGGCCACATTTGGCTATACAGTTCACATTTCTCGCAAAAACACACAATTACTACTCAAAAACTATCAATATCCTACAACTATTGTTCACTTTAGAGTAATTTTACACATTTTTAGAAAATAAAACTGCACAGCACAACGTTCCCTTATAGTTCCCGCCAAAAACTACTCTGTTAAATTTAAACCATATTAAATTGTAAGGGAGAGGCACGCATTAAGGATTAATCTATGGGGCGAAATCACAAAGCTGCGGTGCCACGCCGCATCGCAAAAATCTACGATGTCGCACACCGTACAGATTTCCACTGCGTTGCCGTATCGTACAAATTCCATAATAGTGAAAAATGGATGCACCTAGTACTTTGTGAATAGAAACTACAGTTTAATTTAGTTCAAAATACGTCATTCTAGCGTTTAAGTGTTGGTACAGACGAGCCGGTAATCGGCTCTCGAGCATTAAGATGAAACTTTTTCGACAAACGCTTAATGGAGTCAGAAGATATTCCAACTTTTCAGAAAATGTTGGGTAGTCTCTACTCATAGATAAATTTAACGCTTAGCATACATACATGTAGGTATTGCTGTTTTTATGAAAACAGTTGCAATACGTCACCATGATATTGGATGTGATAAAAATCGATGGTAATAGAGGCAAATTCTCTAAATCGACAAGTTTAAGTTTTTACTTAGATTGATTGATATAGAGAATATTAACGTCATACTGGTTATTGTATGACGTTAATGTAAATAAGTTTGGCGTAAGCTGCTTTTAAAATAATGCAGAAAATTCATTAAAAATATCGAAATGTGCTGGTGGGACACATAGTAGAAGTGATACTTCAACGGACAAGTGGAAAAACGAATGGCAACAAAATTTTAACTTGAAGTTTGACGGGCAGGTTTTCAAATTGGACAAGTACATTAACAATCTGTCCGTAAAACGTCAAGTTAAAATTTTGTTGCGTTTCCTTTTGCCACTTGTCCGTTGCCATTCGTTTTTGCACTTGTCCGTTGAAGTTTCACACATTTCAATTTTTCGCAGGTTTGCTGCAAATTATGATTTGGTTAGGTTAGGTACATTTTCATAAATGCTTTTTTTATTTAAACATATTTTATTTCATCAAACAAAAAACTTAATTCGATCCGGAACCAAAAAACGCATCCATAGTATACTCTATAATTATGCCGCATCTCATCACATCTAGTCTAAATTTATGCCGCTCCTCCACGCGGCCCTAACGCTTTTTCGTGACAGAAAAATCCTAAGACCCCCGTTTATACAGAAGTTTCACTTCAAAAAATGATATCATCAAAAATATATATTATTATTATTAGATATATGACTGTATCTGGGCAGGTGAGCAGGCAGGTATGGCAGGTTGGTTTACACGTACCTATTAGGTTTAAGATAATTTTAACTAAATTTTAAATTACTTAATGCATGTAAACGATTTTAATAATAAGTTGCACTTAACATTTAGTTACTTATCTACTTAAGTAGGTGTCATTTCGAACAGTAGGCATAGAATAGAATATAATTTATTGCATAAACTGTCACATACATATAATTTAAAGAAGATGTTGTGTTCTTTGTAGGAACGACAGTTTGTGCTTTCGAACGTGCAATACAGGCAGTTTATAATGTTGCCAGGCCATTATATAATATAATTATTAACATGTCATTAAATTTTTCTGTTATTTGTCACTAAAATAATCCAAAAAAAATAAAAAAATATTACATTATTAAAATACTTCCACATCGTATGTTTAAAAGAATAAGCTGGATTTATATATCTTACTACATACATGCATACATAACTTCACGCCAGTTCCCTTGCGGGGTAGCCACGAACAACAGAGCGCCATTTAGGCTTATTCTTACACACCTCACTTGCTTCTTTGACATTCATAACTCTTGTCATGCAAGCTCGTCTGTTCTTAAGGCTCCTGACATCACCTTCTGCTAGTACACGATCAATTTGATCATGGAAGGTGTGTCGTGGCCTTCCACGACTTTTGCATCCATCCACTTTTGCATTGTATATCTGTTTAGTCATTCTTTCATCATGCATTCTTTCCACATGCCCGAACCACCGGATATATATCTTACTATTTATTATTTACCTTACCTTGGAAAAATATAATCATTACTTTGTTTGTCACATTTTAACCAGCAACAAGAGTAAGGCTACAACGCTGCGGTGCAGCACCGCACTGCAAATGTTGACGCATCGTGGAATTTTCCGATGCATTGCTGCATCGTACAAATTTCATAATAGTAATAAATGATGCCTGGGTGCATTCATTAATTACTATTATGAAATTTGAATTTACTTTCTTCTTTGTTTTACTTTTGTCAGGTGGTAGGGCATTTGCCCGACTGGATGGCTACCACCCCTGGTCTAAAGTGTGCCGCCATAACAACCTTGAGTTGTGTTCCGGCATTAGTGACCAGGTTCGAGTCTCCCTTAAGAGAGCAGCAGCGCATTTGTAGCAACTTTAGTGTTGCAAATGTCCATAGGCGATGGTAACCGCTATCCATTAAGTGGGCCGTCTGCCTGTCAGCTGATCTCCTGCAATTAAAAAAAAAACGTCCTTAATGCAAAGAATAGTGCGATCCGTGATTCATTAGGAACTTATGTTTAGCGTCTACTTCTACGATGCCTGCTGATTTATGCGATGCAATTTTGTTTGCGTCATCGTATTGCGTGGCGTGCGATGCGTTATGTCCTCGCCTTACCATAAAACAAACGAATGAATAGCAAGCAATAACAATTGATTCCATAAAGTTATGTAATAGATAAACTAACTAACTGTTAACTGTTAACCTACAACTAGTACCAAAATTCGCCACTAGATGGATCTATTTAAGAAAAAATATAATGAAAAAAACCGCCAACAACAAAACGTCATTAAAAGATATAGAATAAATAAACGCCTAATATTGGTCGGTTAAGTTGAACCTAGTTTAACTGTCGTACGATGGTGTGTACAAAGACGCAATTTTATAAGTTATTGGACCTATAGCGCTAACGAACAGATAAACTACAGTTAAAAGTCGTGGAAGGCCACGACACACCTTCCATGATCAAATTGATCGTGTACTAGCAGAAGGTGAGGTCAGGAGCCTTAAGAACAGACGAGCTTGCATGAAAAGAGTTATGAATGTCAAAGAGGCAAGTGAGGTGTGTAAGAATAAGCCTAAATGGCACTCTGTTGTTCGTGCCTACCCCGCAAGGGAACTGGCGTGAAGTTATGTATGTATATAAAAGTACCTCAGAAACCGGGCATTAGTAGTTTTTTTTTCTATATCAAAGAGCGAGAGAAAAATGACTTGTGGCCGCTGTAGCTAAGTAGGATTTACGGGCTTTTCGGAATACACGTTCCTTAAGTATCGGATTGTAATTCCTATTCCTGTTCTTTGATGGAATTAAGTTGATGTTTAAATAAAACACGCGTGGGTATAGAGTCATCATTTTATTTCAGTCTTACATTTCTAATAAACAATAATTCCTACAATACAATCAACATTTGGAATGGCTCGCTATCAGTGGGGCGGCTTTCGAATATTGTCCAAATTCTAAAAAATTCATGTTGACACATATTTTTGTTATAGATATTCGAGTTTCATTTAAATTCTATAGCTGTAAATATTTCAAGTGGACACATTCATAGATATAAGTTAAAATTTAACCCTAGGCCTTTTGTTCCAGGGTGAACCTTGCGAGCGATTATTGTCCGCAAGCATGTTTCTTACGACCGAATCGAACGGAATGAAATGCGATAACTATAATCATTCATACAAATTACTTCGTTATACATTGTATTAGTAGGTATGTACTACATTTGACGAATGTATATACATAATAATTATGAAGTAAAGTATGTTGTTGGAGAACTTGTTGCGTCGCTTGTTCTCCTTTAACAGTAACTAAGATTTCTTTGGATGAGATGGTTGACTCGTGACTTTCATTTTCACTTGTTAAATTCCTATGTCAGGAGCCTTAAGAACAGACGAGCGTGCATGACAAGAGTTATGAATGTCAAAGAAGCAAGTGAGGTGTGTAAGAATAAGCCCAAATGGCGCTCTGTTGTTCGTGCCTACCCCGCAAGGGAACTGGCGTGAAGTTATGTGTGTATGTAAATTCCTATATGTTAACAATTTCGTCGATTTTAATGCCAGTGATTTGACAGCCAAAAATAAATGCGGCGGACAATGAAGAGCTCAGGAGATTCACCCTGGGAAGTCTATCTATCGTTCTATAATATGGAGCCAAGTATCTGTTTAAAAAGAGTACCGAACTACTACTACATATCGAGCCATTACCGCCATTTTATCGTAAGCGATATTTGGACCTGAGTATAGTTTTTGTTGGAAAAGGTACTTTATACTATTATTTTGTTTTAATACCTCCAGTTTTACTTAGAATAGGCCCTACTGAATCTTTAGTGAAGCACAAGCCAATAGATGGCGCTGTGCAATAATTGATGTCACAAACGTTTCCCGAAACATACAAAGAATATATACAAATTTTCAACTATAAGAGATGGGCCTAGGCCTGCAAGGAACAACATTAGCCTCGCTGGAAGATCTTCCTTTGAGACGGAGGAGCATTCCATCTCGCTCCTCCACCCACTACGGGGCACCCACTACAAATCAAAAACTGAAGGTCTGAAAACAAAATAATAGTTTAAAATATGTTTGCAACAAAAAATATACCTAAGTCCAAATGTCGCTTACGATAAAATGGCGGTAAAGGCTCGACATATTCAGTACCGTATAAGGTATAAGCCACTTGCAATAACCTATTCGTATTTATTTAGCCGCGATAACGCAGAGTACACTCTGGCCGAGTCCACTCGGATAAAATTTACTTGAACAACGGCAACTGAGTAAATAGAAATGTATTCAGCTTTAAATAATCTTCTACTCAGATTTTATAAAACAAATATAGCATTAACTGGTCTGAGATCTTTAAATTAGGCTTCATTTACATTTGCATTAATAACTAACGAGTTATGTTCTTAAAATCGTTTGGACAGAAATTTGCCATTTAAATAGTAAGTTGTCGATTAAGTAGATGTCTGTTCACATGTTATCATAGGTTTAGTCACGAGTTGCGCAAGCTAACTCGCTACTTCACTAATGCAAATCCAAATGAATCCTAAATCTATTTGCAAATGAGCAAACTCGTACGAGTAAGAGTAAATCGCTCTCCGTGTACACTCGTAATGGTATAAAGTTATGCCGTATGAGTCTACTGGGTCCGAGCGAACTCTCATCGTGTGTATGCGGCTTTAAAGATTTTTCCATTCGATAAGTGTACAGAATTACGAAATATATATTAGTTTTCAGGAACGAAGGTGCTGTGGAAGGTTGTTGAAATGACCATGACACGTTCTGTTAGGTCGATATTATACGGTTCATTTGTCTTTCAATCTGAATTAATCAACCAGTGGTCCATATAAACATAAAATTGAATCATTGAACGACATTGGATGTCATTCAATTCCATCAAGTCCTTTTAGTTTCGTGTCATTCAACGAAATGGATTCGATTTGTAAGACTATCCAATATCATCATTATTCATGTTTACCACAAAAAATAAAAATTATATAAAATCTTGTTTTCATTAAAATGTAAATGTCATTTTTGATAACAGGTCTAAACTTTAACCGACCTGACATTCAAGAATGCGACATCCGAGAAGGTTATAAGATTCTTTTAGAAAACAACAATACAGACTAGAGATGCTACGATTAGTGGTTTGGCCGAATACCGAATAATCGGCCACGTTCTCGAGTATTCGGCGTAAGATGTGTGCAATTCGCGCTTAGCAGGTTAGTATTGAAACAATAATTTGTGAAATATTTCTTACGTTCTAGCGAATGATAGGTTCGCAGTAAAGACTATGTTTTACCGGTTTTAAATGGTTTGTTGATTCTAAAATTTTAAAAAGTGGTCCAAACGTGATACTGACATTTATTTATTTTAATTTATAAAAAATAATTAAAATCGCATTTAACAAGTAGTTTCACTATAAATCTTTGATGGAAATATGTATATATTTATTATATATTGCTGAAAATTGTATAATTTTGAGCAATACGCGCCCGTTTTCATTTCGCAATTCAGTATTAGGCCGAATACCGAGTAGCAGCCAAATATTCGTGGCATCTCTAATATAGACATAATATAAACGTCAAATAAGCTCGACGCCACCCCAGTCTACGAAGAATCTGAAAATATACATGCGAATTAGAATTCTGGATTTCATTAGCCTCTATATCACGTGTAATATCAACGACACTTGGTTAACTTGAACGACTTTACTGTTTTACACAAGAGTTTTCCGATTAAGCCTCTTCTTGAATCATATTTTCTAATGAATAGTTTTAGTACGATATCTGCAATAATCATAAACTAAACTAAACAGTAACATAATAACTCAATCGTTAAAGGGCCATCTAAATGGAGTTCGTTGCTCGCCCACGCATTTTCACATTTGGACGTAGTTTAGCAGAAAGGACTCGACCCACATTGTGGTCAAAAATGAGTTGTATATACCAATTTACAAGCAATTTTTGTCTAAACTTAAAACCTCAATAACTCAAAAACCGACTTTTTGTGTGTTAGGTCGTTTCTGCTAAACTACGTCCATTTTTGCATAAGACATACCTGTAACCCACTAATCTCAACAAAAAATTACGAACGTTTCACAGAATGTTAATTTTCATTCCAGTACATTTCTATTGTTACAATTACCACGTGCCAACGGTGAAGGAAAACATCATGATGAAACCTGCACATCGAGATAAACGAAATGTCAAACAAGCCAAGCTGCCTTGGACGAGCGTGGTGGGTGTCCACCAGTGGGACATAAATGTGCTGCTATTTATTATATTTAAAAAAAACGACAGACAAACTCACATATTTTATATCCCCAAATTAAGCAAGTTACGCCTGTGTTATGGATAATATACAACGGACTACTCTGGGGCCATTCCCAAAAACCCAGACCATAACGGAGAAAATTCGTTGCTGAAATTTACCATACCAGGTTTCGGAACCCGGAGCCTCTGCGTTGCAGTGAGGTAAGCTGGCAAAGGCTTAGCCTGCTCAACCAAAGAGGCCGTCTGTTCAAATTGGCGCCTTTTATAAGTTGTTGTACGAATTGTATTTTTTATGTCCTTTAAGCGTTGGCAACACCGCCCGTCTCATTTACCTTAATGAAAAGTACTCTCATTTGTTGTAAAATATATTTCATCAAATTTCGACTTGCAAGCTTGCTCTATTAAAACTCTGGAACAAAGGTTATGTATGCACCCAGCATACGGTGTGCGTACAAGCTTGGACATATAAAGAAATCACGAACACAGAAGTCAAACTACCACGCGACTAAGATGTCCGTCATTTGACCTTCACCAAAAACCAATAAAAATGTCTTCAAACAGTAATTTAGCTTTAATCGAGAGGTTAACCGGGCGTGATAACTTCGCAAGCTGGAGATTTGCGGTAAAGACATATCTCCAACACGAAGATTTGTGGGACTGCGTGGAAGGCAAAAGCGACTCGGTGGACACCAAGCGGGACACAAAGGCAAGGTCTAAAATCATACTGCTAGTGGATCCAGTGAACTACATTCATGATCAAGAAGCCACAACGGCAAAAGAGGTATGGCAAAATCTTTGTAAAGCTTTTGATGACTCCGGTCTTACTCGCAGAGTTGGCTTATTGAAAGACTTGATTACAACTACACTCGACGCTTGTCAGAATGTAGAGGAATATGTCAATAAAATCATATCAACCGCTCACAAATTAAGAAACATAGGATTTAAAGTTGATGAAGAGTGGCTAGGTACATTGTTGCTAGCCGGACTCCCAGACTAGTATAAGATCATGACAATGCCATTAGAAAGCTCTGGCGAGGCAATAATTGCGGACCTAATAAAAACAAAGCTTTTACAGGAAATTAAAAATCCTGAGACATCTGTCTTCTATGTTAACAAATCAAAGATTAAGAGAAATACAAACAAGAAATTCTCCAGTAGAGGCCTACGATGCTTTTCTTGTAATAAATATGGAAATATTCATTTCAATATATAACAATTCATGTGAATTTTTATATATGAAATTCCGTCTGAATCAAAATGATTTTTTGTGAAACACTCGTAATATCATTGTCGTAAGTAAATTAATCCAATCTATATCTTCAAAAATATGTTAATGCGTAAGCGAGGCAACGAAATCCATGTAGGTAGCTCTTAACTGCGTTTTGTAATTTCTATTTATACTAGTGACATTGACGTAAAGCCGAATGTCACTGACAAACTAAAGACAAGAAAAAGACCACATTCGATTTCGCGCCTTTGGTAACAACACTATTTAGGAACGAATTTTCAATCATCAGATAAAAGTTATCCGAGGAATAAATTATAACCTGATTGAATTCAATATCAATGAAACAATTCAACTATTTTATTCATGCAACTGTCATTTCAAATTTTTCATGATGTATTTTATTCTATTAATAACTTTTATCTGACGATTGAAAAATCGACTCTTAAGCAGTTAATAACGTGTATCTACTATAAGCAACAAAGTTAATAATAAAGTTTCACTTATTCTAAATACTTATGTGCTATTTACAAACCATAATAAATGCCAAACATACTTGAGACAACTTCTTTTACAAAGACAACCATTACTATTGAAAGTTATTCTTCATATACTTATCGATTCGATTCTTTTCAATTAACAACTCAATAATTTATAATTAGATTTAACAACTTTTAAATTAGCATTAGCGGTTTAGGCTGGAACCGAAGTGTTTTGTGTAACAATTTTAAAACTTTTGAAAACATTATTGAATTCTAAGTTGCTTTCGGACATGTAAGACGGAATCACAATCGTCCTGCGAACACGTAACTCTAATACCTCGTATAGTGGAGACGCAATCAGGCAATCTCCGCGGGTAGGGGGTTATGTGCTCAATGTATGGCCATCCCTTATTCCCCAATTAAGAACCGGTGCCCGGAGAATATAGAACCTTGCACTTACCCCGCAGTCAGCCACCAGCCCATGACAGCGCTGGTTCAGGGTTCTCACGTGGCGATAAAGGTGGCAAAGTCCTTCTACACGAGCCCCGGGGCGCAAGGGACGCAGATACACTGATCACTTAAGTTTATTTTTGGTTGAGGCGAATGTCCTAGTAATTAACTATTGGACGCGGAAATCTTCGATAGCTAATATGTGTATTTATGCGGGTGCGATACTACTGCGTGTGCGTCGCGGTAGCGTGGCGTTTGGCAACGTACTGAATTCACGCGCCGAGCAAGCGGTGGCAACATACGGGGGCTGCAAGACGCTATAAACCCAAGACACAATTGGTAATTGGGAAATAAGTGGCGCCAACATATAAATTATGCCGACTTCTATGGCAGCAAGCAGGAAAGTAAAGAGGGTAGTCTGCAGCGAGATTGTCTTGTTTTTTTTTTATTGCAGATCAGCATACAGGCAGACGGCCCACTTGATGGAAAGCGGTTACCATCGCCTATGGAAATTTGCAACAGCAAAGTTGCCACAAATGCGCTGCTGCTCTCTTAAGGGAGACTGGCACCTGGTCACTAATGCCGGAACACAACTCAAGGTTGTTATGGAGACATACTTTAGACTAGGGGTGGTAGCCATCCAGTCGGGCAAATGCCCTACCACCTGGCTGTGGGTTGTTAAGTCGCCTCTTACGACAGGCCGCCCCAACGCAGGAAATTGTATTCTTTCTCCGTTCCTGCACGGATTGTTCCACATATGTTTATATACTCGACCCGCCCATTTCTTTCGCCTGTTTCCTGCTTGACCCCGTGGAAGTAGGTATACATAACTTAAAAGATGCAATGTCAAACACCCAGATGGAATGTCGTTGGTGACATGGAAGATGGGACGCCACTTAGTATAGGACGCAACTTGTGTTGATACTTTGGCGGCTTCCCATCTCCCAGTTACAACCGTGACAGCCGGAGCCGCTACCGCAAACCAGGAGGCCCTGAAACGCCGCAAATATGGGTCCATCAGTAATGGGTACATATTTGTGGCTTTCGGGGTTGAAACCCTGGGGCCGTGGGGGCCTGGAGCTCATCACCTCTATCGAGACCTCACAACGCGTCTAATTGAGGTCTCGCGTGACCAAAAGGCTGGCCTGCACCTAGGGCAACGCAGCAGCGTAGCCATCCAACGTGGAAATGCGGCCAGCATTTTGGGCATTCTCCCCGCCGACAGCGACCTGGAGTCTATTTTTTACTTATAGTTTGTTATTTTGTAAATCTAGTTATATTTATATTGTAGTTTATATTAAAGATGCATAATAATAAATCCTCCTTTTTAGACGACCCCAGAAGTGTTTTTCTTTTGCGTTATTGTTGGAAAATCTTTTAAGTAAGAGATCGTGCTCTCAGTTCCACATTTTCTTATTGAAATGAGTTTTAAAAATGCATTCCACATAATAATGAAATTGTTGTCTATGACATGAGGTTTTTACAACAGTTATGACATGGTAAAGCATCATTACTAGACATTTCCGCGATTGTTTTTATTTAAAAATATCTTTAAACCATTTTATTCGAAAATGAAACTCAGTAAAAATTTAGACTTAAACCCCTCTTATTCATAATACTTATATGAGGTTTATAGGCTTTAAAAAGATTTCCTCGCGAGTATAATTATTATACATCTGCTAAGGACAACTATTATGAATAATTAAATTGAAAATAATACTATTTTATTTTCATTGAATGCTACTCTTCGATTGTTCGATTTAAAAAATATATTGAAATAATACACAATGTTATTTTTATAAGTTGGTGTTTCTATATCAAAAGCAAGCAAATCTCGAAGCGCTCTTTATATAGGATTTTTTTAGAGTTGCATGTTTCGATGGTCGATTGTTGTTCCTGGTGTTCCTCTTTCTTCTTCCATCGCAGGTATTGTATAGTATACAATGTATCAAGTTACAATATTACGGGCTAATTGCGATTATTCCATACAACTTTGGATGAATAGAAATTATGAACCTTTTTTATTTATATGTGTCTATTTCATTAGCATATTCACGCAGTATAAATAACACAGGCCGATCTATTGTAAAATTTGGAGCGTTGTCTTTATTTTGATGGCTCTTATTGTTAATTTTAAGTGTCCTGAATTCAAAATATGTTAGTTATTATTAATTTTAAATAATTCATGGTTTTACAAAAAAAAATAGAGACTATAACATTTTAAACGTAAAACAATTAATTATTATTCTAAAATAAAGGAAATATGAATTCCAATTACAATGTAAACTCTATATAACGGCACTGAAAGGCGTTAAAGAGAGAGGTCTGTTATTTTTGTCTGACGTCTTCTGCGGCACTAGTAATTTTGTTGTATATTTTTACTTATTTTATTCATATCTTGCGATATTGAGGCATCTTTATGATAAAGGAAGTACTAACAAATTTCGGTATGCATGATGGCGACAGTCGAGTTTATTACGGGCTAGGATAATAAAGCGATAAAAGAACGTACACAGCTGCGCAGCTTCTATTAATTTTGGCAACTCAAAAGGTAAAAAGTACCTACTTTTTATTGCATAATTGTTGTCGTTATTGAGAGTGGGTGTAATGCTATATATATAGAGTGTATCATTGTTTTTTTTTATTTTTATTGCAATAGTTCAGCAGACAGGCAGACGGCCCACTTGATGGAAAGCGGTTACCATCGCCTATGGACATTTGCAACACCAAAGGTGCTACAAATACACTGCTGCACTCTTAAGGGAGACTGGAACCTGGTCACTAATGCCGGAACACAAATCAAGGTTGTTAATGCGGCATACACTAGGCCAGGGATGGTAGCCATCCAGTGGGGCAAATACCCTACCACCTGGCTGTGGATTGTTTTGTCGCCTCTTACGACAGGCCGCCCCAACGCAGGAAATTGTATTCTTTCTCCGTTCCTGCACGGATGAAATGAATTGTATGGAAGACAACAACCAAGGCCAAGTGATTTCGACGCTTAAGGGAGTTTGTCGTTAAATAGAGTTAGTGATGTTTTCACGTTTTCCATAAAATATACCTTGAATATGTTTTTTTCAAAATTAAAACACAGCGTCAATGATTAGCTGCTGATAATTTATGATAAGCCACTGCTACTGCTTGCTTTTTTTTCTATAGCTTTAAACCTTAACGGAATCGTACTCTTTTTCATCAAAACTCTAAGATTTTCATGAAATAAATTCAAATATTAATCTAGAAATTGTGGTTTAGCCCTCGTATATCACTCCAATCTTGCCCCTCGTCTACATTATGCCGATTTACACGACAACAAGCATGAAACTGACCAGGAAGGTGGTTGTTTGAGTATTTGATACTCGCATTTCCCAATACAGTAATGGAAAATTAGCGAGGCAAGTAGAAGTAGGTATAATGTGAATAACGGGTTAAATATTTACCTATAATAATATCTTTATAGCTTAAATGCTGTTAATTGCCCAAAAATTATGCAAAACACTTTTGAGCGCATACCAAACCTCTGAATATAAGATTTAATCGTTGTTTTAACAAATTTTCCGCATGTTTCTGTTTGGTGGTACTTCCAACAAAAATTACTTTTGTTTTTAAGTTAATATCGGGTAATAATCTGTACTTAAAACTGTCATCCTCTTCATTTAAAACTTCACTAAATTATTTGGTAAACCCTATTTTAATAGATAACTTTTTATTGTACACGATTACAGAAAACTAACGGGGGGGGAAAACGGGGTTGCCTGGAAGAGAGCGCTTTAAGCGATAAGGCCGCCCTTTATTCAACATTTATTGTACTTAGTTTTAAGAAAGTAGTTTTAATTATTGGTGAACAATAAAGTGTTTTCATTCTTTCATTCAACTAACCTAAAATTATTCTAACCTCCTAACGCCCAGCTTTTGCGACGCTTTCTTGGATTAAACGCCCAAAGTCCGTAAAAAAGGTTACCATGGCAAAAACCCAAGACTTTGAACTTTAAAGATTGTGCCTTACATTAAGTAACCTCACGAGTATGATATTTTTTCTTGTCTCAGGTGAACGAGGACAAAAATAGATAACCTTTTGGTGGGCCTTTGAGTCAAAAGCACTAGACTTAAGACAACATACTACTTACAACATCAATTTTTTTCAACTACCTTCAAAAATATCAAAAATTAAATTAATAGAAACATTCCCTTTATTATTATTTATTTAAAACATTTGAAAAAATGATAGTCCTTATTAACCCAAAGGTCTTAAATTTTAAAGGTCTTAAATTTTGAATTATGATAATTTTCACTATATCCCAGATAATAATAAAGTTTTATGTAAACAGCAAATATAAAATATAAGCACCTATTTTTGATGAGCATAACACAAATCGTAAAGATTTAATGAATAAATTAACATTAATTTTCACACTCGACGATCTTGATTAAGTCAAAAAAGACAAATTTCTTTTGTTTTTGTTGGCAGTATTGCTTGGTGACGCACAAACAAAAACCTCGAACACGTGTTTGGATACATTTATAGAAACGCAATAAATCGAAACTAGCAGCAATACTTAAAGTTGGGGTACTTAGAATAGTACCCTAGGCGTTTATCTGACGAAATTGGATTTGGTGTTGGGCTTTATTCATATTTCATTGAAGTACTTTTTTAAGGACCGTGGGCACTAGGAGGCTCAATATGCTGACAATGGGCTGAAACTGAAATTATACCACATAGAATTTAAATTTAATATGCAAAAGAAGCAAATATTCATAATAACAAACATACATACATACATAACTTCACGCCAGTTCCCTTGCGGGGTAGGCACGAACAACAGAGCGCCATTCAGGCTTGTTCTTACACACCTCACTCGCTTCTTTGACATTCATAGCTCTTGTCATGCACGCTCGTCTGTTCTTAAGGCTCCTGACATCACCTTCTGCTAGTACACGATCAATTTGATCATGGAAGGTGTGTCGTGGCCTTCCACGACTTCTGCATCCATCCACTAATACTAATAAACTAAAATAATAAGTAATAAAAACTATAAATATTATGTTTATTCTATGTATTATGTGCATATTATTATTCATACTACATATATATATATAAATAACAGTGCGGCATCCGTCCGTCCCAGGGTCAGTTGAAAACCAGCATCGCACTCGCTGCTTGGCATATGCTGAACTGCACCATTGGGTATATAAATATATAATATCAGCCCATAAATGTCCCACTGCTGGGCTCGGGCCTCCCATTGAGGGGAACGGACGTATGCCCAAGCCACGCTTGTCCAAGGCGGCTTGGCAGGTTTGACACATCGGTTATCTCGATGTGCAGGTTGCATCGCGATGTTTTCCTTCACCGTTATTAGCACGTGATAATTGTAATAATATGCACATTAGATCAGAAAACTGATTACGTGGTGCATGCGTTCCGGCTAGGATCGAACCCGCGCCCTCTGAGTTTGGGACGCGTGCGCTAGCCATTACGCTACCACGACTCGACTACTACACCATTGGGTACCATCGCCATACTTGCTTTGTTATATACATAGTTTAATATCCATTTTATTAAATACTAGAATACGCCCGCGACTTCGTCCACGTTTGAATTGAAATTCCCGCGGGATTCTCAGGATAACAGTAGCGCAGATTTTAAGTCTAGGAATTTACTGTCGACCAGCGAAAACCGCATCGAAATCGGCCTAGTAGTTTTTACGTGAATCCCGAACAAACAGACAAGAAATCTAAAAAAATGCATCGTGTTCTCCGTCGTTTATATAGTTCCAGTTGTTTTTTAAATTGGCTTCAATGTACAGATACGGCAAGTTCAGAATTTTATAGTATAATACTATACCTATAATATTATATATCGTTTATTACCGACCAATAAAATTTACAATGAATATATCCTACAGCTTCAAAAAAAAAAAATACAAATAATAAATAGGCCGCAAATCACAGTCAATTGGAAACGTATATTTTGAGGCCAGCAGCAAATTAGTAATACTTTTGCCGTTGCTAACGTCCAATAGGCAACGGTTACTATTTTCCTTCTAGTGGGTCGACATTCTGCCTGCTGCACTGCGGCCAAAAAAAGCAAAAACTTTAATGTAATATGAACGACGTCAATGTAAGTAATCGTCATTTTAATACCTTGTATATAGGTGTGTCGCTGACGCATCTAGTATTATAAGGAAATTTGTAGGAAATGCTGACGCATCTAGTATTGTAAGGAAATCTGTAGGAAATGCTGACGCATCTAGTATTATAAGCAAAATTTGTAGGAAATGCTCACGCATCTAGTATTGTAAGGAAATTTGTAGCAAATGCTCACGCATCTAGTATTAAAGGAAATTTGTAGGAAATGCTCACGCATCTAGCATTATAAGGAAATTTGTAGGAAATGCTCACGCATCTAGTATTATAAGGAAGTTTGTAGGAAATGGTCACGCATCTAGTATTATAAGGAAATTTGTAGGAATTGCTCACGCATCTAGCTATATAAGGAAATTTGTAGGAATTGCTCACGCATCTAGCATTATAAGGAAATTTGTAAGAAATGCTCACGCATCTAGTATTATAAGTAAATTTGTAGGAAATGCTCACGCATCTAGTATTATAAGGAAATTTGTAGGAATTGCTCACGCATCTAGCTATATAAGGAAATTTGTAGGAAATGCTCACGCATCTAGTATTATAAGGAAATTTGTAGCAAATGCTCACGCATCTAGTATTATAAGGAAATTTGTAGGAAATGCTCACGCATCTAGTATTATAAGGAAATTTGTAGGAAATGCTCACGCATCTAGTATTATAAGGAAATTTGTAGGAAATGCTCACGCATCTAGTATTATAAGGAAATTTGTAGGAAATGCTCACGCATCTAGTATTATAAGGAAATTTGTAGCAAATGCTCACGCATCTAGTATTATAAGGAAATTTGTAGGAAATGCTCACGCATCTAGTATTATAAGGAAATTTGTAGGAAATGCTCACGCATCTAGTATTATAAGGAAATTTGTAGGAAATGCTCACGCATCTAATATTATAAGGAAATTTGTAGGAAATCCGCCAAAACTTAATAGCTTAAATAATTGTTATACAAAAAGTTTAAAATACCACTACTATATTGATTATTGTTAAAACCGAGTGAGATACTATAAAATTACTAATAGGTAAATTAGTAAAAATCATCAGATTATTAAAATTATTTTAAACAACAACAATCATGTCGGCCTGTGTTATTAAAAAAAAATATAAAATAATTTGTGAATTATATACGTCTAGTTTTTAATATAATTACTGAAATTATACTGTATAAAATTTAAATCAAATTATTAATTGACTAAATTAAGTAGTTATTAATAAACATAGGTTTAAATGCAATGGGTAAAGAAGAAAACACTATACAAACGTCTTGAACCCTTGTTCAGAATTGTTGTATAAGGTTTATAAGCTCGTTAAAATGGGACTATATTAAAGTCTCATCGTCTTAATCAAATTGAGTTAAAGTAAGTTTATAGGCTTCTTCAAGATTTGTTTAAGTTTTCGCGACTTGTATACATAATAAAACTACGTTTTAACGGTTTTAAGCGCGGTATTTTATTGCAGGAGATCAGCAGACAGGCAGACGGCCCACTTAATGGAAAACGGTTACCATCGCCTATGGACATTTGCAACACCAAAGGTGTTACAAATGCGCTGCTGCTCTCTTAAGGGAGACTGGAACCTGGTCACTAATGCCGGAATACAACTCAGGGTTGTTATGGCGACATACTTTAGACCAGGGGTGGTAGCCATCCAGTCGGGCAAATGCCCTACCACCTGGCTGTGGGTTGTTAAGTCGCCTCTTACGACAGGCCGCCCGGCCGCAGGAAATTGTATTCTTTCTCCGTTCCTGCACGGATAGAATATATATATAAGAATATTAATTGTCTAGTAAAAAATGTTCCTCGGAAAAATATCCCCAAATCGAGGTAAGCGTCACAAGTAATTAATTTAATTGCTATTTACCAACGTTGCAATAAAACATGGGAACGACGCCAAGCTTTTGGAAACGTTCCCGTTCAGTGTCAGTGGTTAGGGAAAATATGTCTATATTTTTCCCGTTTCTTGGTAGTTTTTCTTTTAGGTAGCTAATATGTATTTGTTTTAAAAAACCGTATACGATGTCAGTTAAGTCTAGTTGTCTGTTTTTCTGTATCAAAACGCAGAAGCATGATCGGTGGCGCCCTCTAGAGATGTAAGATTTAAGCGCTCTTTTGAGAGTATTATTTTTACTGGGCCATGGTCGTTTTTAGTTGTCTTCTTCTATGGTAATATTAAATCTATTGCCCTCTCGCTTTATTGAGATCAAAGTAACAATTATCTAAAACTAATCATTTATAAATATGTATTTAATTTGTATGTGCTTATAAACACTTTTATTATAATATAATAATGTATAATAATAATAATTAACAGTAAATTAGTCGAATCCCCGATATTTTCAATGGGTTTTAAATATTTCACTTGTTTCAAATATGGTAAAATGGATTGCTTTTATATAGAGTACATGCAAAACTTATATGCGTCTCGAGTGAAGTTAGCTCTGTGAGTTTCCGTTGAATCAGCCAAGTGGTGACGTTTATTAAAACTGAGAATGTATGGTGCGAGAGAGATGGCATGCGAGTCCGCATAGCGGTCCAGCGAGAGCGCTATACTCTGCCCATGAACCTTTTAGGTCTTGTGTTCTGCGCAACCTGTGCCAACTTCAAGTACGCACTTAAGTTTTAAGTTAATCTCGTATTATACTTATATTTTGATCAAGGACTTTTAATTTAACGAATCGAATCTACAAAACAATCGTATAATTAATCAAAGCAAACTATGCAAACGCAATTAATTTAAAAAAAAAACCTGTAAACCCTTTAAAACTCTTTGATAATAGGGGCATTAAGTGTCAAATTTTTGATATAGTAAACAAATATATATATAATGGTTTTAAAATACTATAAAAAAGTAAAATAAAAGTACTTTTCTTAAAATCATTTTCACGAGCCGATAAGCCTCGTAAAATTATTATGAATAAAGGGGGTTTAGTATATATTTCATGGAGTTTTCAAATGGTGTTTACGATGCATATAGGCCACATGAATTAATCACTTCTAATTTAGCAATAATAGTATATACAACTGTTATTTGTAAATGTTCAAGTATAATCATTATTATGACATACATAGGCTTGTATGCAAGTACTAGAACATACCTCGCAAAGCAAAGCAATCCCCGTTTTATTTTACCAAAAGGTAAAAATGCTTATTTCAGGCTATCATTATAATAACTGTGAATTTATATCTAATTCAAGTCAAGAAAATACTTTTAACCAGACGTAACTTTACTAAGTTAAGATCTGTAATTTCTTTACAATTTTAACTGCAGACTTTATATAAGTAAGAAAACCACTCTGTGATTCATTAACTTTATATAAGTAGGAAAACCACTCTGTGATTCATTATCCATAATAATAATAATAAATTTTTACGACTTAAAAATAATTATAACTACATAAATAATAGCAACTTAACTTCTCTTAGCATTTTCTTAAGTTTTCGCGACTAGTACACACAATAAAACTACGTTTCAATGGTTTTGAGCGCGGCATTTTATTGGTTTTATACAATTCCGACGTTTCGGCCACTTCTCCGTATTCCGTGTTCACAATTACTGAAAACTGGCCGAAACGTCCGAATAATACAAATCAAATACCATACCGCGCTGAAAACCGTTAAAACGTATTTTATATTATGTAAACTTCTCTTGTCAAATTTTTACCATAAATTTCATTATGAAGTAGAAAGTTATTTTTAATATTGATTTGAAAAATATAAGTTCGAATTTACAATAGAACTATAGTCAAACGAAAGAATTTAATTATAATTTAGCAATTATATAATTGAAGACATGAGTAGATGAAGCAGTTTTGTGACATTAAAAAAATACGCTAAAGGAAAATGTAATGTGTAATAGTACATTATGGTACTAGTGTGTAACATTGGTGATTACCGCCGAGGCGCCATTGAGACTCGAGCCGTAGGCGAGGGTCTTAAGAGAGCCGAGGACGGTAATCATCAATACACACGTGTATCATACGACGTTTTTCAACACACTTGTGAATAAAATAACAACAAAAACTCATTTTATTTAGTAGATAACTAAAAAAGTTATATATGAGTGAAAGTTTTATTTAAAATTATCTATTTAAATAAGAAGTTGCATGAAATGAGCAAGCAATAGGAACATTAATTTATTTGTTCTATAGAACACGATCTTTTTTTTTGAATAAAAACTTTTTTAAGAACAAAGCAACTCAACCAATAAAATTTAAAAAAAAATCTATAACTCACTAGTGAGTTATAATGTTTTTTACTCACAGTTTGGTTATGGGTGTCATTCTGTGCCTAATTGCGGTGACCATAGAGCCACTTTATGAGCAAGTGTGTTGAAAAAAAAGTTATATATGAGTGAAAATTTTATTATTAAACACGTACGAGTTAAAATTATCTATTTAAATAAGAAGTTGCATGAAATGAGCAAGCAATAGGAACATTCATTTATTTGTTCTATAGAACACGATCTTTTTTTTTTAAATAAAAACTTTTTTAAGAACAAAGCAACTCAACCAATAAAATTTTTTAAAAAGATCTATAACTCACTAGTGAGTTATATTGCTTTTTACTCACAGTTTGATAATGGGTGTCATTCTGTGCCTAATTGCGGTGACCATAGAGCCACTTTATGAGCAAGTGTGTTGAAAAATATCTAATGTAAACAGACAACGAAACCATATTAGAACTTAAAACAACGCTTTTTGAATTTGATTTTGAAAATAGTAAGTAACGAAGGAGTTATATGCGTAGCAAAGTGATAGTAAAAGAGCTTTGTAGGCCGATTTATCAATATTTACCTATTGTAACATATCCCTTTCATTCACTCACGTCTTCAATTATGATGCCGATTTGCTTCGTCTGCATTAAGTTTATTTGTGCAAATAATACGCCTATCAATTCACACACTTAATAAATACGGCATCATATTTACGTACATCGAAATATAGGTTGGCTTCAAACGGCGACTATCAGCAACGCATAAAAATCAAGCCAAACAGTCCCAAAGGCTTTATCGTACTTCATGAGCATGTGCCCATAAACTCCCATTCTTGTGCTCGGGTTTCTATTTGAAGATAAGAATATAGTATATAGGCCTAGGATTAGATTTTCAAAATATGTCAGTTATATAGACGTAGGAAGTTATTGTGAAAATAAGCTAAATGGTAGTTGCTCGGAGAATAATCACGGCTAAGTGTGGTCCGTCAGTTCGCCAGCTATGTAATTGTTTGTCTGTATCTTTTATATATATATTCTGTTTGTAATGTCAGAATAACAGCTTTTTACTAAGTGCATATGAAAGTATATAGGGTACTTATATAAAAAATCAAGTTTAAAAATTTTTCTCTGTCTGGATGTTTTTTTTTCATAAGTAAGAACTCGTAGCCTCAGGCGGACATGATTGCCCGGGTCTAAGCACTTGGGTTACTATCACTGGCATTTTTTTTTGGTTGTCTGTTATAGCCAGTTCCTATATCTTACTACTAGATGTGCCCGCGATGACGTCCGCGTGGAATTTGTTTTCAAAACTCCCCGATTTTGAAACATTCTTCATTGGTGCTCCGCTCCTATAGGTCTTAGCGTGATGATATATAGCCTATAGCCTTCCTCGATAAATGGGCTATCTAACACTGAAAGAATTTTTCAAATCAGACCAGTAGTTCCTGAGATTAGCGCGTTCAAACAAACAAACAAACTCGTCAGCTTTATATAATAGGTTGGGGAAAAAGTCTTTACGCATATAGTATACATGAACTTGTAATAAGATCTCTTTGGCTAAATTGTGTGGTTTTCATTTGTTTTTCTTATTGTTAAAATGAGTGAATCTAATGAAGAAAATTGATACATTTTAAAATTTTTGTACCAAACATACAAACTCTTCAGTTTTATATATTAGTATAAGATAAGATTTATGTATTTGACATTATTTGTAGCAGGCATGATATTAAGGGAAATTAGCTGTCCGTGTGATGTAGCAACCAGCCACTAGCCGTCAGTCGACCGCTGTCAGTTAGCGAGTCATTCACCCGTTAGCCAAATAGCCACCAACTGGTTTTTCAGCCGGCTATTGACGAGAATTAACCAGATGGCTAAGTCTTTGAAATTACGGTTGGTTACTCATCACGAGTCAGTTACATTAACATATCTCATATTTACAAAGAGGAAAGTTTTATATGTTTGTAACGAAAAAACTCAAAAACTACTGGACCGATGTCAAGAATTCTTTCACCATTAGAACGCTACACTATCCGCGAGTAATACAGGCTATAGTTATACGTTTATCCCAAAATGTTTAAAAAAATAACCACAAGCGAATCCGGGACGGGCAGCTAGCTTTGTATAAACACCGTTTGAAGCCACTTTTAATATCTTTCAAACCGCAATCGAGGGTCCTACACGCATAAATGGTCCAATCGGACCCCATCATTCAACGTTTTATTGTCACACGTGTTTCAATTCCGTACAGGTGAACTACTCTTTGGCAGGATTAATTTTTATTCTTGTTTGGTTGTTTTTTTTTTTCAAATATTTGAAATACTTAAAATTATAATATTTATTTATAACAGAAATGGGAGAAAAGTAATTTTTGAATGACATTTAAATCCTTTAAAAATCTTAGTTAACAAGAAAAACAATCAATGTGGATGTGACTTTGGTTTGATTGTTAATGATATTGGATGCATATTTAAATGGATGTTAGTGTAATTGGATGGTTGTATTGGTGGATGTCAGAGTAATTGGATGCTTGTATACGTGCATGTTGGTGTAATTTGATGCGTGTGTAAATGGATGTTAAAGTAATTGGATGCATGTTTAAATTGATGTTAGTGTAATTGGATGGTTGTATTGGTGGATGTCAGAGTAATTGGATGCTTGTATAAGTGCATGTTGGTGTAATTGGATGCGTGTGTAAATGGATGCTAATATAATTGGATGCATGTTTAAATGCATCAAATTGATCGTGTACTAGCAGAAGGTGATGTCAGGAGCCTTAAGAACAGACGAGTGTGCATGACAAGAGTTATGAATGTCAAAGAGGCAAGTGAGGTGTGTAAGAATAAGCCTAAATGGCACTCTGTTGTTCGTGCCTACCCCGCAAGGGAACTGGCGTGAAGTTATGTATGTATGTATGTATGTATGTTTAAATGCATATTAGTGTAATTGGATGTTTGTATAAGTGGATGTTAGTGTAATTCGAAGCTTGTGCAAATGGACGTTAAAGTAATTGGATGCATGTTTAAATGCATTTTAGTGTAATTGGATGTTCGCATAAATTATGGACGCAAGTCTGACAAATAAAATTATTATTATTATTATAAGTGGATGTTAGTCTAATTGGATGTTTATATAACTGAATAATTGTGTTATTAAATGTATATTTGTTGATTGTTTAGGAAGTTTGGAGCGTCTGTCTGTTTCCATATTTCAAACAATGAAAAATAGAGATGATAATTAAAATGCGAAGGCCGTACATATTGGCTTAGATCTAATACATAACTATTTTTTATACCAAATAATAAAACAAATATCGCAGGATACAAAGCCATTGGAAAAATAATAAATTGTGAGATAAATCCTTTTTAAACTAATTTTCTCCCAACACTGTATATTTTAACATAGCAACGACTAATTGATAGGTGTGTTGTAGAATTGAACTATCTACCCACTATTAGCTACTTTTACACATATTTTAACGTTACACCTATAACCTATTTTAAATAAAAGCCTTTATTACGCTTTTTATGGACACAGAATTAGACTGAGGTCTATTTCACTAACACCCAGAAGGGAGTATAATATATCGGAAAGGTCCGAGATCTACGGCTATAGTGACTCAAATAAACGACTAGATAGGATTTTTGATATTTTCTTATCAATCGTGTGACAACAACAGTTTCGATTGACCACTTTTCAGAATTGTATTGACAATTTTTTAATTTACACGTAATTAGTAACGAGAATGCCAACATTTTCACGCCGAGTGAGTCAATTACAATCATTTGGTCTTCTATAAAAGTCATTAGACCGAGTGAGTGAGTTGCACTCACTCGGTTTAGTATAAAGTTTACTGCGAGTGAGTTTTACGACCAAACATTTTCTCGTTAATGTATTTGTTTCGGCATCATAACTAAACACAGCTCTCATTTATGTTAAAGCAATTAATTTCTGTATTTATTTATGTTGTGCTAGAATATCGCATTATGTAGCTGCAAAACAAAAATCCACTAATTTCTCGTGGAATTTTAGGTGTAATATAGTATTTCCAAATTGTTCAAACCTGATAAATGGAGTGAGTAAGACAATGTTGATATTTATATCATTATTATAATTAAGTATTAACGGATTTAAGCGCGTTTTAATATATCTGACTTTCTGCATATTTTTTATAGACCAGTCGAGAACCGATGATATGAAAAATATTTTTTGTTGTAGTAAAGTTCCCCAAAGTGAAGCGACTATACATAAATTATTATAATTCTACAATCACGGCGACTAAAACTGTTTTGTCTACAGTACCACTTATTTTTTTTAAATTATAGTTTTACAAAGCATCTGTTATTGTATCTGGTACTATATAATTGATAGAATCGATGCTAACAGCTTTGATGTCATAATTATAATAGACGTCTAAAAGAAATTTGTTTCAAGCGACATTTTGTGAACTTTTTTTCATCTGAGCAACTTAAGCATATATAATGAATCTGATTTCCATTTAAAACCTATAGATATACCTATCTATCATTTCAAATTTTATTAAATGTAATTTTTTATATCTGCTGGTACATCCTCAAAATGTCATTTGAAACAAATAATCTTCCATCCATCGATGTAATACGTAAAAACGCGCTTAGCCGTTAAAACCTTATTTTAATAATAATGAGCAAGCAATAGGGTAAACTATACTATTATCGGCACTCCGTCAATTTACTTGTAGGGACACAGTTTGTCAGCTCAGCGTAAGAAAGCCTCATACCAGTCGCGAACAAAGGTCGTTACAACACAGTCGGGTATACATTTACTTTCTCATCACTGTCTTACGGTCTTATTAATATTAATTTAGAGTAAGTTTGAACGCTTCTTTAAGGTTCTTAAAGACGCGTTCAAACTTACTCTAACTCGATATGAATAAAACCGTCAATATTTATTATTTCGTAGTCATAGAATAATACTACTGTTAGGTATTGCTACAAAAAAATATTTCTTAGTATCTATACAAATAAATAAAAATGAAGTGTCTGTTTGTAATGTCAAAATAAAAATGTGATAAAAATCAGAGGAGATAATTCGGATCAGGACATTCCGAAATAGCAATTTTTAAATTTTTTGTTTGTCTGTCTGGATGTTTTTTTTATTATTTCACCTTCTTTATCCCGGGCGAACGAGATTGACCGAGTCAATTGCTTTTTATTTATTATTCTTTAAAAGTTGCATTTTCTCTTTCTCCTATATATTACTACTAATTATTCATTTAGGTAAATAAATGTTCACTACTAGGGATGTGCTTTAGGCAGGTGAGTTGGATGGATGAATGGATGGAAGGATGGATGATTGTGGATAAGTGGATGGACGGGATGAATAGACAGAAGATTGGTAAGATGTTGTTCTGTCTGGATGTTCCGGCTAGTCTCCGAAACGGCTGGACCGATTTTGACGGGACTTTCACTGACAAAAAAACAACAAAAGAAAACGCGCCCAAAGTTGCGGGCACAGAGGGTAATTGAATAAATTGACGGGGTGTCAACAATGAAACAGTTTACCCTACATTGAAATAATGCCCAATGTCGGTGTATGAGTGTGTGCTTATATCATCCCGAAGCCCTCGCCGCCCTCGTTGATGGCCCAGAGCAGCGCGTGCACCAGCTGCTCGTAGCTGTCGTAGTCCGGCAGGCAGAGCTGGTTGAAGCACGTGTGCGCCGTCGGCAGGGCGCCGAACGTGGGCGCGGCGGTTATTTGGAAACGCGGGTTCAGTTCCTGGACAGTGAAATCCCTCTGTCATAAATATGTTTAAAAGTGCCAACAAGATTATCTCAAAATCCTATCCTATCCATGCATGATAAGTTTATAAAATATTGTGTGTTTTGTATTCAGACACAAAAATATTTTTGTACTTATAAATATACAGTGTAAACTCTATGTAACGTCACTCGATTTAACGAGAAACTCCCTTAAACGTCGAAATCACTTGGCTTTGATTTAACTTGTCATCTATACTACGATACACTATATATAGCATTACACCCACTCTCCTAAACAGTACCTTTAAAGTTGCCAAAAGTAGTAAAAGCTACGCAGCTGTGTACGACCTTTTATCGCTTTATTTTATTCTAGCCCTTTAATAAATTCCACCGTCGGCATCATGCACACCGAAATTTCTAAGAATTTCCAAAATATCGAAATTTCTAAGCGCCTTTATCATCAAGATGCCTCAATATCGCAAGATATGAATAAAATAAATAAAAAGTACAACAAAATTACTGGTGCAGCAAAAGACGTCAGACAAAAATGACAAGCTTCTCTCCATTTAACGACAACTCTCTATAACGCCATGAAATGCACAGTCCCTTCAGTGTCGTTATATAGAGTCTACGCTGTTACACTACACTATATTTTGAAGATTTAGTAATAGGGTACGCTTTAGGAGATGTTATTATAGTGCGTTAATATTAACTTGAGACGTTAACTATCACCTAACAATATTTAGACTTAGTGTTAAAGCTAAAACCAAAGATTCCTAGAATCGCCAAAATTACTTGAAAATTCCCCTTAAAAAAAGAATAATTTATGTATTGTAATATTCTTTATTTATAATCTATTTTATCTATAACACGTAACATATTTCTAGTATAAAAAAGAAGTTCGAGTTAATCAATTTTTAGCTGGACGTCTTGCTGGGGAGTTTCTTGCCGATTCTTATCCTTAATAGCAATAACGACCTTCAAAAACTATTCTCCAGTGGAACTTATTTTGAATAAAGATTTTTAAATCTGAAAGGTTGGTAACGCGTTGGCTTCGCCCCTGGTGTTGCCAACGTTTATAGGTGCTGGGCCGGTTGCTCGTTTGCCAGCTTCGCAATCAATAAAAATTAGTTAAATTGAGGTAAATTTTGAATTGGAAATACAAATGCAAAGAATTCGATTTATTTGTATTGTTGCAATTTTTCCAGAAGTCAGTAATACGGAGTGTGAAGTGATGCGAAGAGAGTATACCTGGAAGCCGCCGGGGGGCAGCTGGCTGCAGCCGGTGGTGAACTGCAGCAGCCGCGCGCGCTCCTCGGTGGCGAAGTTGTGCAGCGCCGCCCAGAACCAGGTGATGAGCCGCTCCCAGTCGCGGCCGGCGCCGCACACCAGCGCGTGCGCGCGCCAGTCCGCCACCGACACCTCGCCCGTGCCGCACACCAGCAGCTGCGCCAGACAAACAAAAATCCGTGTGTGCGGGTTCAAGTATGTTTTGTTGTGCGTCGGTAATTATTTCCCCATTGGATAAGTTGATGCACCACAGGCGAGAGGCGATGGCTCTATGGAAGCTGCATACGTCTAGTCATCGCAGTGGACAGCGAATTACTGGCTAGCGCTTTTTTTTTTATTGGACTTAACTTTATGTTGTTGGTCCGAAGACCTTACAACTTTACCGGGGTTTTTGGGGCGAGTGCCTTCGCAAAGCGAAGGCGCTCGTGTATATTGATAGTTTTTGAGTAGTAATTATGTGTTTATTTTTTGTGAGAATTGTGAACTGTATAGTCAAAAGTGGCCTTTCGAGTTTTCACAAGAACTCCGTTGAATGGCGTCAGTTGATAATCTACAGTTCAGCTGAGCTATACATAGGCTTAAGAAAATGAAGGAACTATATTTTAATCTAAGACCTGGCCCAAAAGCCTAGGCTGCCACGCCATAAACCTAAATAAATAATACGACCTTAATAGACCACATACAACAACTCAACGTTGGTTAGCGTGGTTGGCAACACCCTTCAAACCGTGGTCCATCGTTAACGACGATTAAGCCCAGCATCTTTGGAAATGTACGAACCGTACATTTAATGGTCCTTCGAGCCGGATATATTATTAATATAATATATAGATAATAGTAGAGAGTTGGTCTGAAAGAGAGTGTCGGGGTGAAGGTAAGGAAAGGAATGCTCCGGTGGTTCAGGCATGTGGAAAGAATGCATGATGAAAGAATGACTAAACAGATATACAATGCAAAAGTGGATGGATGCAGAACTCGTGGAAGGCCACGACACACCTTCCATGATCAAATTGATCGTGTACTAGGTGATGTCAGAAGCCTTAAGAATAGACGAGCTTGCATGACAAGAGTTATGAATGTCAAAGAGGCAAGTGAGGTGTGTAAGAATAAGCCTAAATGGCACTCTGTTGTTCGTGCCTACCCCGCAAGGGAACTGGCGTGAAGTTATGTATGTATGTAGTATATATTGTTAATGGTATAACTTATTAACAGTAGACTATTGTAATCTAACAGTTATAATATATAACGGACCGCTTTGGGGCCGAACACAGACACCCAGAACATAGTAAATAAGAGAAAGTTCGTTTACGAAATTTACCACATCAAGAAACGAATCCGGAACCTCTGTGTTGCAGTGAGATAGTGAATGTTCTATGCATTAAATATAAATTTTACCTATACGTGCTCTGCGAGTTAATTGTTTAGTTTGATACTTAGCACACTAGACACAGAGGGTGTCCAATGTTTCATTAATATATAACACACATCATAGAATTTTCAAGTTTTCGCCATTAGTATACATATTACCTTTTTAACTTTATTTTTTATTAATGGTATAGTTTTCACTTTACCCTATATGTATCATATAGCAGTTGTTACGGACAGAGAACACCCCCCTGACCCACCCGCCAGAACACACCTTCTCTCCGCACCCCGCATACCGCCGACGCCCTTAGCTCGCACAGTTAGCAGCTAGGCGTCGGACGGGACGTGGGATATGCGTTCATATTGCTCACATACAAAAGCACCAATACGCACTCTCTGTATTTCTTCTATGTATAGTTTAATTTTAAATAACGCCAATAATAAGTCATACAGTCAAAGTTACCTCTAGCTCGTTTTCGTCGAAGATGGCCAACAAGTTGTCCGGGACCAGGAGCGTGAGGCCTCGCAAGAAGGCGTCGGTCTCCTGCTTGCACCTCGCCGCCAACCTCCACTGGGCCAGGGCGTCCAGGTATTGCAGCTTCGTGCTGTTGCGGACCTGCGGTGAATTGTGAACTTACTCTATAACACAGCGTACACGTCCCAAACTCAAAGGGCGCGGGTTCGATCCTGACCGGAACGCATGCACCGCTTAGGCAGTTTTCTGACCTAATGTGCATATTGTTACAATTATCAAGTGCTAATAACGGTGAAGAGGAAACATCGTGATGCAACCTGCACATCGAGATGACCGATGTGTCGAACCTGCCAAGCCGCCTTTGACAAGCGTGGCGGGTATACTGTCCGTTCCCCTAAGTGGGAGGCCAGAGCCCATCAGTGGGACATTTATGAGCTGTTATTATTATATTATATACTATAAGACAACTTGTGGAGGTTTTAAATTAAATACTCATCACAAAAATAACAAAAGAAATGTCATTGTATCAAAAAAAGAGAAAAAAATCGACAGGGTCAATTCGAACCAGGAGATTCCGAAAAAACTTTTAGATACTTCTGCATGTCTGGTAGAGGATTATGTGATAACTACAGAACCGATTTAGATGAAACTCGACATAAGAGCTTATATCCCGGGGTGTAATTTAAAATGATTTTTATCCCAATAAATAACGTCGTTTACATAGAATAGACGGATTAGCCAAATAGATGGCGCTGCAATCGCGTTATTTTTTCAATTCACTAACAAACCCATACCTACGTTGTCATAAACAACATGTCATTCATTGTATTACTTCCAATCGGGTTGGCTTCGCGACTTCATCTGTTTTGCTGGACAATAAGTTGTCTAGATTATTGACTTAGTTTCTTTGTTATTACTATATGTAACTAGCTGTGCCCGCGACGCCGGCCGCGTGGAATTTGCTTTAAAAATCCTCCGATTTTGAAACATTCTTCATTGGTGCTCCACTCCTATTGGTCTTAGCGTGATGATATATAGCCTATAGCCTTCTTCGATAAATGGGCTATACAACACTGAAAGAATTTTTCAAATCAGACCAGTAGTTCCTGAGATTAGTGCGTTTAAACAAACAAACTGTTCAGCTTTATATATTAGTATAAGATTACTCGGATACGCCCGTGACTTAGTCCACGCTCGACTTGAAATTCCCGCGGGATTCCCGGGGCACAAAATACGGCAACATTTAAAAAATAATGTAAGCTACTTTTAAGAGTATATAGTAGTATAAGTGGAAGCTAATTTGTATGTACCCGAACAACTTGAAACCGCTCCCGGGAAAATTCCCGTGGGTTTCCCGAAATAAAAAGTATCACGCATTTTATTGCCTACATAAAATTTGCCATCGATCACTCAAAAAATCGCATTGGAATTAGGTTTTTTGTTTTAAATCATTCCCACAAAAATTCCCATAGGATGCCCAGAGTAAAAAGTAGCTCAGATTTTAAGTCTAAGAATTAGCTGTCGACCGCCAATAACCGCATCGGAATCGGCCTCGTAGTTTTTGCGTGAATCCCGAACGAACGGACAATAATCTAAAGAAATTGCATCGTGTTCTTCATCGTTTATACTGTATTCGAGTTGGGTTTTATTTAATAGCTTCAATGTACAGACAAGGTATGTTTAGAATTTCATAATATTATAGATAAAGCTACTGGCTACGCAAGCCCCCTGCGTCGTTGTAACCGAAGTCGGTTAGGAAGAGATATCAGGACGTGGGCATGCCTCACCCTGATGGCGGCGCCGTTGGGGACGAGGTCGTGGGTGTGCACCAGCCGGCCGTGGGCGTCGTACACGTCCTCCGCGAAGTACAGCTCCGGGACCGACTCGCACGTGTCCAGGTCCGTCTCCAGCACGTACTTGATCTTCGACAGGTACAGCTCGGGGTCGTCCTGCTCGAAGTACTGCGGACATGACCGGAATCGTACGGTACCACGCTCTCACTGAACATCGGCGTCAAACGGTCAGTGCACGGGCTAGCAACAGCCGTGCATTGCCGTGTCAGAAATTTAACATATTGAGCCATTACCGCCATGTTGTCGTAAGCGACGTTTAGACTTAAGTAGTTTTTGTTGCAAAAGTTGTTGTAAAATATTATTTTGCTTTAAGATTTTTAGTTTCAGTTAGATTAGACCCTACTCAATCAAAAACTAAATGTCTTAAAATAAAATAATCTATCCGTGCAGGAACGGAGAATACAATTTCCTGCGTTGGGGCGGCCTGTCGGAAGAGGCGACAAAACAACCCACGGCCAGGTGGTAGGGCATTTGCCCGACTGGATGGCTACCACCCCTGGTCTAGAGCATGCCGCCATAAACAACTTTGAGTTGTGTTCCGGCATTAGTGAACAGGTTCCAGTCTCCCTTAAGAGAGCACCAGCCATTTGTAGCATCTTTGGTGTTGCAAATGTCCATAGGCGATGGTAACCGTTCAAGCTTTTGATCAAGTGGGCCGTCTGCCTGTCTGCTGAACAACTACAATAAAAAATAAAAAAATAGTTCAAAATACTTTTTACAACAAAAAATATACTTAGATCCAAATGTCGCTTACGACAAAATGGCGGTAAAGGCTCGATATCATTCGCATCAGTACTCGTTTAGCACCGTCAGCAAAACAGCCATATTGATCTTATCACAATCATTTCATTGACATAATTTAAGCAATAAACAATTTACATCTAGCACCCCTATTATTAACATCCCGTGTAGGAAGACTCCCTACAGTTAGACTTGAGCTATTCGTGTTTTGTACGGACAGTTTGTTGGTCCACTCCCCCCTGCCCATCCCATCAAGTTTCCCTGTGTGATCCTTCCATCCCAATGTCGTTTGCCTCATCCCTCCTATTCAGCTTCTTCAGTTCACTAGCTTCCACGACTTAAGCATATCTTTTTGATTGCGAAACTAGCAAACAGACAGGTGGCTCACCTAATGGAAAGTAGCGAAGCCAAGGTGTTCTCCAGCCTACGGGATGGGATAGAAGGAATAAAATGAACGAAGTTGGAATATAGGGATCAGATAGGAGTGGGACGGAATATCACATCACTTACTCATAGCACGAAACACTATTAGTTTGAAGGTAATCGTTTCACGTGGATGGTCTGTGTTCGCGTGGTATCACCTATGTGATACCACGCGAACACAGACCATCCACGTGAAACGATTAGCTTCAAATATAAATCGATGGATACATGGCTGTAATCAAAGTAATGATTCTAACATGGCTGCACCAAGTCAAGATATTCTATAAGAACAAAAAGGGTCTGGTAGCGTGCAGAATGTATTACGAGATCCCTCTTGTACTGGTCGTTTGTCGTTCGTGGCGTGGGGGCGTGGAGGCGTGGAGGCGTGGAGGCGCGGGGGCGTGGGGGCGTGGGGGCGCGGGGGCGCGCTCACCTTGTAGTGCACGCGCAGGCCGATGATGAGCGCGCGGAAGGAGCGCGTGAGGCGCGCGCGCACCATCTGCCGGTAGGAGCCGCCCAGCGCGCTCTCGTACAGGCACTTGCCCACCAGCTTCCCGGCCAGCTCGAAGTGCTTCAACTTCAACACACATAGACAACTATCAATACATCAATGTCATTCTTCTTTCTAGGTAGGGGAAACCATACTATTGTTGACACCCCGGTAAAATAATGCACTGTTATTTTATTTAAAAAGTTGAACAACCTTAACATTATTTTATGTCGTAGCCGTACAATGATAATAATAATATTGAATGAATATAAAATAATAATAAATTGATTGAGTGTCAATCAATGATTGGGTGGGGTGCCAACAATGGTGCAGTTTACCCTATATCTATTACAAAACAGATACCATCATTAAAGTGAAACTGCTATTTAAATAATGCCTATATAAATATAAATTACTGTATTTTGAAATTGTATGCTTAAATCTCTCTATGACTTTGTCTTGAATAAGTTTCGAAGCGGCTTTTTATTTAATTTCAATTTGTGTTTATGATCGTTATTTAATCTATGGGAGCCTAATCTTACTACCGCTTCGCTTAGCATGTTGTGGATTCAAAGATGATCAAGTTGGGGGTAGTTTAAGAATATTTTAAGAGTAGTGTTCGGGCATTTTTGCATCGGCCATAGATTGGTTCGATGAACCACTCTTTCGACGAGCAACTCTTGAACCAGCTATAGTCCACGTAGCGGGCCAGCACAGCGGCATCTTGCATCCTTGTTCCCGGTGTGGAAACCGACATTAAGGGGCTCGGCCTATTTTCATCTCACATTCCACTGCTGGGCTATTGCCCAAACAATTACTCATTGACACTTGGATATCTTACACTTCCGTGATCACGGCCACTGAAAATCAAATGAATATGTGCACCAGCCGCGAAAATTGAAAAAATACTAAATTAAAGCAAATTCTTAACTAATTTAGCGATATAGGTGATGCAAAATATAGGGTTACGTCATAAAAAAAATGTTGAAAAACACAGGTTTAGAAGATATGATCCGTGCTCATCTGTGCAGGAACGGAGAAAGAATACATTTTCCTATCCTCTCCTATTATAAGAGGCGACAAAACAACCCACAGCCAGGTGATAGGGTATTTGCCTGTCCGGATTGCTACCATTCCTGGTATGCCGCCATAACAACCTTGAGTTGTATTCCGGCACCAGAGGCCAAGTTCCATTCTCCCTTAAATGAGCACCAGCGTATTTGTAGCATCTTTGGTGTTGCAAGCGTTTGCCTGTCTGCTGAACTATATAAGAATAAATAGAGACAAAGAGGTGGTCGATACCTTCAAGTGCGGCGGCCTATCCGGGTTGGGGTGCACGAGGCCCGTGGGGGAGTCGTGGAAGGGCGCGAAGAGGCCGAACTTGGCGTCGAACAGCTGCCCGCACAGCAGCGAGAACCACTCGCGGCGCACGCCGCCCCAGTCCACGCCTGCAACCACCACCACCACCACCACCACCTCGTCATAAATCACCTTTGCCTTTCCGGACCCCTCCCATCTCTTTGTAGGACTCTCTAAGAGAAGGCGGTAGAGGTCCACCGGGACTCTCACTCATCGTCGACATTCTGCGTTTCGAGCCGGCCCTAAGAGCTGGGGCTCCACCACGTATAAGACTGCGAACATCACGCGTTCTTACAACCCTACACCATCCCATCTTCGGACCACAAGACGCTCTGGTTTGCGCCATCGTTTCACAGTGAAAACGCTACCAGTGCGTGCTAAACGTTTCGCCTCCACGTTCCTTCTGCGTACGGCAGAATTGTGGAATGCACTACCAGAGTCCGTGTTTCCAGAAAAGTACAATCCGGGAATCTTCAAGTCTCGTGTGAATAGATATTATCTAGGTAAGCGAGCTCCATCTTCGACCGCATCATCGTCGGGCACTGGACGTGATCGTGGTCAAACGCAAACCTATCTATAATAAAAAATAAAAAAAAGTAAAAAAAAACCCTTCCATCTCCCATTATTATTATATTAGACCAAAAGATACGCCACATCCCTGTATACAAACGTGTTTTGTAGATGGCCTATTGCGGCATAGTAATAAAACGACAAAATGTCACCCGACATGTGTGTGTGTTTGTATGTTGTGTACGAGAGAATAAGAAACTTCACGAGTGTATGGAAGCTGCATACAGCAACTCATCGCGGCGTACAAAGAACAACCGCATAGTGTAACACGGAAGCATAAATAGTATAAGGCCCACACTGCACATGCACTTCCTCACAACACCAGCATGTAACAGATACACTCTACATTATTATAAGTTTAGTATTAAAACTAGAGCAAATTAATATAATAAGTTATTCGTAAGATACATACACCTCAACACAAAAATCAATAAATTAATGTCACACACAAGAACCAAAATAACTAATAAGCGTGTTAAATTCAAAAAATTAAATCTAGCAATTAAGTTGTAAAAAAGGGTACGGAACTCGAGTCCGTAGAGTTGTTCATAATATAAAAAAAACAAACAGTTGCTCTATTTCGCCCTTACATCGTCTGTCTTGCTCACACACTTGCTAAGTAGCGCACCAGCTAGACTAACGTTAATATCTGTATGTAGCTGCTACAATTCTCAAAATAAAATAGGTGCTCGGTTATCTGAAGTATTATTTAACTACCAACACTCACTACTACAGTTATAATGTCATAATCATTTAATCATATCTTACTCGTCTATGGGTGTGAAAGTGTATTAAGTACGTCCACTAGTCCTATAGATAGCTAGATGTATGTATATAATATGGTTAGTCCTAATCCATTTCGTGCGTATGTGGGCACGTAAGAGTGTGGGCATGTACGTGAGTGGGCAAGAAAGTGTGTGGGCACGTACGTATGTGGGCAAGTAAGTGTGTGTGTCTGTGCATGTGTTCGTAGTACCTTGCTCCCCCTGGAAGGTGACGTCGAAGTTCTTGCACCAGTCGGCGACGGTGAGGTGCTTGGTGGCCTTGAGGCTGCTGGGCACCAGCTGCTGGCGCACCACCCGGATGCCGAGCTTGTCGTGCGGGTACCGCGAGTGCGCGCGCCTCATCTCGCTGTAGAAGAACTCCTGCTTGTTCTGGAATATGACAACATATCGCACGGTCAATCCAATACTGACACTATCCAAAAAAGTACACTTTACATGAGAGCCAGGTGGTAGGGCATTTGCCCGACTGGACGGCTACCACCCCTGGTCTAAAGTATGTCGCCATAACAACCTTGAGTTGTGTTCCGGCATTAGTGACCAGGTTCCAGTCTCCCTTAAGAGAGCAGCAGCGCATTTGTAGCACCTTTGGTGTTGCAAATGTCCATAGGCGATGGTAACCGCTTTCCATCAAGTGGGCCGTCTGCCTGTCTGTTGATCTCCTGCAATAAAATAAAACAATAAATAATATTTTGTCACAAAAAAAATGAAAACACTTTCCGTTGAGTTCTTATCACAGGAAACGTGATCATTGGCAATATTGAGGATTTCGCCACTGCCCAACAGTGGGCACGCAACATGAGGGTAGCTAAAAAGTTCACGGAATAAACGGTTGTATCGCCGACATTCCAGGTCTTAATGATAAATGGTCAGGTCTAAGAAGAGCGTATTATTATACATTTTTCTATTTACTTCTTGAGAATAAATCGGCTCACCTTGAAGGAGTCCTCGCCGCCGCAGTTGGCGATGAGCAGCTGCGCGAAGGTGGCCGCGATCAGGTCCCGCTCCGCGGAGGCCAGCTCTAGCGAGGGCTGGACCCCGTCCTCCAGGGAGAACTCGCCCCCGGGGCCCGAGTCCGGGGGCCTCGGCTTCATGATCAACTGGAGCGTACAGTCGTATAACATTGATACACATTTATCATCTCAGATTTTGTACGAGCTGTTATGTCGTATAACCGGATGTCAACGTAGAAGCATTTATTATTAAGCAAACGGATATCGGAAATGGAGTAACCGGATGTTGGAAGTTAATACGTATGGCGGAAGTTGGTTTTATGAAGGAAGTGTGACTGAAGTGGCGCCACCGCATTACCGGATGGTGTCACTGCGGCGCGCTACGAGGACCTTATAAATACTGGGTGTTCGGGCAGAGGAGGGGCAGTCTACAACAAGTAGTCCACAACGACGATCTACACGACAGTCTACAATGACAGTCTTGGACGAGGACCACATAATACATTGTAGTCGATAATTACTGCTTGATAATAGCAGTATTCTTGGAGGGCAAATTGCTGCTCGACACCTGACAAAGGTGGATGCGACTCTTGGAGTTGTCCTTATATTTCTGTGTATTAGTGTGCAATATTTAATATCGTAATTGTAATAATTCTAGTGTAATAAACTTAGATTATAATATTTCAGATTATTATTGTGTTATTCTTGGAGCGTCATTCGTTCGCTGTGCCTTATCTCTATACCTATATATATTATCCTAACTACTACCATGTGTATTGTTTTCCTTTCTCTGTCTGTTGTATGTTTGTTACAATTGTGCACCGATTTTATTTTTTTTCTTTACTCAAAGGAATGTGTACTCTTTCGAATTCCTGAGGTGGTGGTCCTATTGTCACCAAGTCAAGATCTGATGACTTTATCCCAGAGAAATCGTAAGTAACCCTTGTTGAAGAACGCGGAGCGCCTACAATCTTCGAAAGACAAAACTTGTATACACGTGCAAGTAGTATATTTTCTACAGGCGCTGAAATTATTATTTATAAAACTATTCAATCAACGAAAAAGTAGAAATATAACAACAAAAAAAACTTTCTAAAATAAGAAACCGACTTCAAACTAAAAAGCAATAAGTAAATACTTTCTATGATATCTTCAAGTTGATGAGAAATAAAATATAAAATAATAAAATAAACTTTACTTCAAGATGTTGTAGAAAAGTATCTTTTTAGGTTAAAGTTGGATTTGTTTTTGATAAAAAAAAATTTTTTTTATGGTTCTGTAAGAGGGTAGTCTTGAAAGAAATGTCAAAAATAAAAAGTTATGATAAGTTGTTCGTTCCCCGTAACAGTACCTTAGTGGACGGGCACAGCCTGAATGTGGTGATCCTCTTGGGGATGAACTTGAGGATGTAGTCCTTGACGGTGAGCTGCTTGGGGCTGATACAGCAGAGCACGCGGCGCGGCCGCCCCGGCGCCAGTAGCCGCGCCTCGTAGCAGATGTTGTGCCGCTTCGACGAGATGTTGCGCTGCACGGTCGCCGTGTCGCTCGCTGACGCCACACCACAAAACACACATGGCTTATACACTACAACCGCCAAAGACCATAACCCGAAGCCCGTTAATCGAACCGACAAAATACAAAATTTTGTATCGATAATTGATAAATGGATCAACCATCTACAGATAGCATTCATTTATATCAACCATCTACATATATCCATCATTTGTATCAACCATCTATATCAAACACCTATATATAACAACCGTATGTTAGAACACATATAACAACCATTTATAATTACCAACCATCTACAGATGTCAATCATATATATCAACCATCTACATATATCCATCATTTGTATCCACCACCTATATATAACAACCATATTTTATAACACATATAACAACCATCTACAATTACCAACCATCTACAGATGTCAATCATATATATCAACCATCTACATATATCCATCATTTGTATCAACCATCTATATCAAACACCTATATATAACAACCGTATGTTAGAACACATATAACAACCATCTACAATTACCAACCATCTACAGATGTCAATCATATATATCAACCATCTACATATATCCATCATTTGTATCAACCATCTATATCAACCACCTATATATAACAACCATATGTTATAACACATATAACAACCATCTACAGATGTCAATCATATATATCAACCATCTACATATATCCATCATATATATCAACCATCTACTTGCCACTTATCACCAAGCTCTTGGAACCCGGTTAGTATTGCAATTGGGTGGATATCTCAAATGCGCGCGCGATGCGTGAATGTTTTTACGACGGATCGATTCAGACTGATCGTTGAGACGCGGAAGTGCGGGGTAAATTACTTTTTCGGGGAATCATCGTTCGTTACGCGGTGGCGTGAACATCCTGGGGCCCGGGGAAAAGGTGACGGCTCCCATTTATAGTGCTGACTAAGTGCTGTTGTCGTCGGGGGGAAGACGAGCAATCTTTGTGACTGGTCTCGTTAAGCTGCCATCCTTGGTGCTGAGTTCTACGACTCGGACGACGTCATCCTTTCCGGGCAGAATCTTCTTTATTCTTCCCATCTTCCACTGGAGTCTGGGAAGATTATCCTCCTTTATGAGTACCAGCTCACCAATCTTGGGTCGACTGGTTTCCGTAGTCCATTTAGATCGGGATTGGAGAGTGTGCAGGTAGGATTTCGACCACAAGGTCCAAAATCGCTGAGCCAACGCTTGCACTAAGCGAAAACGTCGTAGGGTTGATGGAGGAGAGGATTCATGGGAATGTTCGGGTAATGCGGTAAGTGGGCGACCTATAAGGAAATGACCAGCGGTTAGGACTTCGAAGTCTGTAGGGTCTGAAGACAGAGGGCAGAGTGGTCGAGAGTTGAGAACGGCCTCAATACGGGCTAAGAGTGTAGAAAATTCTTCAAAGGTCAGATGCTGCTCACCTAATACGCGATAGAGTAATTGCTTAGTAGATTTCACGGCTGCCTCGTGCAGACCGCCAAAAGAAGGAGCTGAGGGCGGATTGAGCAACCATGTGATCTGCTGTGTGGCTAGCTTGTGCGTAATTCTATCATCATTGGCCTTTAAGAAGTTTTGTACTTCTATGAGCTGATTTCTTGCGCCGACATAGTTTGTACCGCAATCAGAGCGAATTAGGGTAGGGATTCCGCGCCGACTAACGAACCTTTGCAGTGCCGCAAAAAAGGCGTCCGTAGAAAGTTCCGAGACAGCCTCTAAGTGCACTGCCTTGGTGGCGAGACAAACGAAAACACAAAAGTAGCCTTTGAGAAGTTTGGCATTGCGTAGAGTACTTGATTTAATTAGGAATGGTCCGGCAAAATCCGTGGACACTTGACTAAACACCGGTTGTGGGCTGACTCGATCAGCCGGTAGGTCGGCCATAAAAGGGGGATTCGGCTGAGCTCGATGCCTAAAACAGCGTACACATTTAAAGACACGGTGACGAATGACTCGCCTTCCAGATAAAATCCAGTATTGTTGACGGAGTAGTGCGTGTAGTGTATCTGCGCCCGGGTGGCAGTGTATAGTGTGGAAATGATCTATAATTAGGTCCACAAGGGGGCTTGAACTGGGTAAGATGAGGGGATGTTGTGTGTCATATCTAAGGGCTGAGTTGGACAAGCGCCCTCCTACTCTAAGAAGACCATCCTTGAGAAAGGGCGAGAGGCGTTGTATTCGCACTGTACATAATTTGTTAGTTTGCAGTCGGTGGATGTCTTCAGCGAACATATTTTGTTGGACTGAGCGTACCCAGTGTAAGAGCGCTTTCTTACGTTCGTCTACGGTAATGGGACCAACGATGCGAGAGTGAGAAGATACCAAGCAATTGTGTGCAAAACGTTTAATACATGCGGTTACGCCTACAAGTGTGTCTAAGGAGCTGAATCTCGTGAGTAAATCCGTGTCTAGATCAGGAACCGCGATGTGAGCTACCATTTTTCTTGGTTTTAGACCAGGCAGTACGTGATGACCCAAAGCAGGGGGCATCGTGGGCCAGGTATCAGGTGGGGCCTTGAGCCAAGTAGGCGACCACCATAGGTCATAGGCTAAGAGTTCCTGTGCTGATATTCCCCTGCTAGCACAGTCGGCAGGGTTAAGAGCTGAGGGTACATGTCTCCAAGTAGGGTTACATGGATTGGCTGCAATGGCAGAGACTCGATTGGCCTCAAAGACCTGTAGGGATTGAGAAGGAGTTTTAAGCCAGGCGAGTACGATAGTACTGTCTGACCAACAAAAGTGTTGCTGAATGGTAATGTGGGCAGAAAGTTGAACAGAGACGCGAGAAATGAGCAGCGAAGTGAGGTGTGCAGCTGAAAGTTCCAGCTTTGGTATAGTCTGTCGGGTTTTAATGGGGGCTACCTTGGATTTAGAAACAAGTAGTCTGACGTGTACCTGACCCGTGATATTCGTTTCATGAAGATAGACTGCGGCTGCATATCCGGATTCGGATGCATCGGCAAAACCGTGTAGGGTGTAGGTGGAATCTTTGCTGGTGCAAATTGTTCTGGGGAGTCGAAGAGCAGAGAGTAGAGGTAAGTCTTCAAAAATGTGCTGAAATTGAAATGTGACATCATTGGGAGCCGATTCATCCCAGTCTAACTTTAGAGTCCATAGGTGCTGAATGAGCAGTTTTGCGCGGAAAATAACTGGGCTGATCCATCCACTAGGATCGTATAAACGAGCGATGGTACTGAGTATTGACCTTTTGGTAAATTTTTCCAGTGTAGGTACCGAAATGTGATATGTAAATTCGTCCGTTTGTGGTATCCATTGCATACCAAGTACCTTGATTGCATTGGAGTCGGGTACAACATCAAAATCCTTGGGTATGTCACATTGATCATCCGGGAAGCGTTCTAAAAGCTGACGAGAGTTTGAGGTCCACTTTCGCAAATGAAATCCCCCTAGGGCTAGTAACTCAATGAGTTCAGTCTGCAGAGCTATTGCCTTGTCAACTGAATCATGCCCAGTCAGAATGTCATCCACGAATATGGAGTGCGTAAGAACCTGTGCAGCCTGGGGAAAACGGTGACCTTCATCAGTGACCAGCTGTATAATAGATCGATTGGCGAGGAAGGGGCTGGGTCGTAGGCCATACGTGACAGTGGACAGGGCGTAAGTGAGCAGAGGTTGATCTGGAGAAGAGCGCCATAGAATGAGTTGGAACCGTCTGTGGTCTGGGTGAACTAGTATATTTCTAAACATCATCTGGATGTCTGTACTAAAGACCACTTTGTGAGTACGAAAATTTAGAATGATGTCAGTAATATCACGTTGGAGCGGTGGGCCAGTGTGCAGACAGTCATTAAGACTGACACCATTAGAGCTCTTACAGCTGCCATCAAAAACCGTGCGAAGTTTTTCAGAGTTGGCTTTGAAGATGCCATGATGCGGGACGTAAAAATGGTCTTTTCCTTTGAATGTGCTGGGGTGACAAAGAGCCATGTGGCCCATGTCAATGTATTCCTTCATGAAGTCGATATATTTTGAGCGGAGGGTAGGATCTCTTTGGAGTTTGCGCTCCAAATTAAGGAATCGTCGTAGTGCAATAGCGTGGGTTGCACCGAGCTTAGGTGCCTTTGTAAGAAAGGGAAGGGATACTATGTATCGCCCTGTGGGATCACGTGTGGTGGTAGAACGAAAGTTCTCCTCACACTCGTCAGAGGTTGAGTTGTCCTTTGATTGCACTTCTTCGACTTCCCAGAATCTCTCCAGAGCGGAGTGTATTTCTTTATTTGAGTGTTGGGGTTGTAAACAGTCAATATTTACTAGTGCTGAATTAACTTGAGGCTCAGGCTTTGTGTAGTTTGGATTGATAGGACCTAAAAGAGCGAAATTGAAGATCGTGCCGAAGGCTATTGGCCTGCCGGGGCCCAAAAAAATTTTGTTACCATCCAAAATTTGGCCCAAGACATCAGAACCTAAAATCAAGTCAATAGCGGCTGGAAAACGATAAGACGAGTCTGCTAGGGGAAGCTGTGTCGAGTCGAGGAGTGGAACAACGTCAGGTAACATTGTTAATGGTAAAAGACCTGTCAAATCTGGTAGAATGTATGCCTTTGCGCTAATTACTGGGACTTCGGTGTGAATAGGGCGGAATGTGATGGTAGTTGAAGAACTAGAGTTTTGAGTCTGTTGATTACCGACTCCTGTAATTTTTAGTTCTGTGTGCTCGACAGGCAAACGTAATTTTTGTGTCATAGTTTTAGTTAACAAGGTTAGCATGGAACCGCTGTCTAATAATGCTCTTGCCTTATGAAATACTCCAGCGTTGTCTGCTAGTTCTAGGGACACAGTGGGTAATAAAACTGGTGGATCGTGTACTGTAATGTGCTGAGTATGTGCTGAAATATGACTGTCATTTTGGTTAGCTTTATCAGAGGAAGTAACAGGGCTGCCGGGCAAGTGATTATTATGATAAACTTTATTATCATAGTGCTGAGTATGAAACTGGGATTTATTTTGTTTACGTGATGTAGTGGATGGTGTATATTGTAGCGATGGTATGGGTGGGTGTAGTGTAGTATTGTGTAAGTGAGTAGCAGGTAGTCATTGTTGTGAATTAATAGGTGAATTACGACGAGAAGAGTTTCTTGATTCCGTGGTTGGGCGGGTGTGTTCTTGTCCTCTTAGTTGTGGGGGCAAGAGGTGAGAATTGTCATATGTGGGTGATTCAAAGCCACTGCGATGTAAGGTGGTATGGTGTTTCTCGCTATCACATTCTCTACACCGTCCTGTGGATCTGCACTCGTCAGAGTAATGGGGTCCTAGACACTTACGGCACCGTTCATGAGCTTGGATAAAATCCCAGCGCCCTTGCGTAGGCTGTCTTAGGTATTCACCGCAGTTCAGCAACCTGTGTCCTCTAACGTGACACCAAGGGCAGTAATAATTATTGGTCGGTGCTGGTGGGTGGGCGGAATCTTGTGCTATGGGCTCGAAATATTGTGTAGACTGTGGGTATCCTTGAGCGTACTGTACAGGGTACGCTTGACTTTGTAGAGGATATGCAGGGCGCGTTAAAGGTGGGCGGACGGAAGTAGTGGGCTGAAAACGAACGTGCCGAATTTCTGGTCTGGGTGCAGAAGCGCGTGGTTGGTACCGTGCTGAGGGAGAAGCACGTTCAGTTTGTCTGTATGTCGGGCTGAGGGGAGGGGGGGGTGGGTTATATGTCTCAGTTTCTGTGCAACGTGCATGGTCTTCTAAGAATGTGATTACATCCTTTAAGGTGGGCAGAGTGTCTGAAGACCCATGCGTTCGTTCAAATAATGTGCGAAGCTCGCCCTTTAACTTCCGCACTACTATTGACACTAGGACGTAGTCTGAGTCATGTAGTGGTAAGTTTAGGTTTTTAAGCGCCGATTGGGTTGAAATAAGAGGGGCTAAAAATAACTGTCTGATTTGTGAGCGGGTGGTGATGTGGGGTAACTCTAGTATCATATCTATAAACCTATCAATGAGAACTCGGCGATTTTCGTAGCGATTGGCAAGTGTTGTCATCGCTACATCGTAGTTCTCATCGGTAACCTTGAGGTGTGATACCATACTGAGAGCTTCTCCGGAGAGGCAAGAAAATAAATAGTGTAATTTAACTGCACCTGACAAATTACCGGCAGTGTCCGTAAGGCTTTTGAAAATAGTTATGAAAGATGGCCAATCCTCAAGCTTGGAAGAAAATTTGGGTAGATCTATTTTGGGCAGAACAGTAGACGTGGAGAATGTGGGCGAGCTTGGTTTGATGCTTGAGCTGATGGTGATGTTTGCCACCAAAATTTTTTCATATGCTTCTATAGCCGAGGTGTAGTAGTCAAAGTACCATTTTTCCACTTTGTCGTCAAGGTCTTTAGAGTCCAAGATCTCATAATATACTGTATCCAACTTGCCCTTTATATCGTCCAATTTTGTAAAGCGCCCTATGAAATCGTTTACACTATACTTTTTGTCTCCTTTTAATATAAGGTTAGCTATCTCTAATAGGAAAGTTATGTACTTATGGGTTTGCATAAAGATGGCAGATTGCGATTTGGTAGGCATGACGATGAGAAGTGCACAATAAGAAAAGGAAAGGCAAACGAGAAAAAAAAAAAAAAAAAAAAAAAAAAAAAAAAAAATTTTTTTTACTAATGCTAATAAAGAACACGCAAGAAAGCAGCCAGAGAAACGTAAGAAATACGAAATAAATAAAAATGATTAGGAAAAAAAATATATATCAAACTGTCGTGTGCGCTGAGTCTTAATAAACACGAAGCTATATATAAGCTATAAAAGTTGCACGGCAAGCTAACCACACCGAGTGAAACGAATATAATATTCAATATTATTATATCGATCCGATATCACGTTTAGTGCAAGTATTCGAGAATAGGTGTGCTGAATAAAGTACAGAATACGTACTCGAGGTTATATTAACCTACCTACGTACCAAAAAATAGTTATCGTGTAGCAATTTGCGTAATTATCTGAGGAATGTGGAATGGGTATTCAAATATATAAGGGCAGAAGTAATATGTTTATAAGAAAACAAAAAAGAAAAAACAAGGGCAGAAAACGGGTAAATGGGCAGATTGATAATGATTGTTTATTTAACTTTTTAGGTATGCGAAAATTTACAATTTGGTTTGAATTAACCATAAAATGGCAAAATACGGTTGTTGCAGACTGTATAAATAGGTCGCCAGTTGGAATATTCGGTTCGAAAGACCATATGATCTGGCCGATTGCCAGATTTCAAGGGTGCAAGGGTAAGAGGGAATGGAGATAAATGGACTCACCCGTAATAATATGAGCTGAGTAACCGGAGCGTCTGCGATACAGGAGCAGCAGTGCGTGTTCTCTTGTTATATATCTCCCGCTTCACAACTAGATTCACTTGCCACTTATCACCAAGCTCTTGGAACCCGGTTAGTATTGCAATTGGGTGGATATCTCAAATGCGCGCGCGATGCGTGAATGTTTTTACGTGATCGTTGAGACGCGGAAGTGCGGGGTAAATTACTTTTTCGGGGAATCATCGTTCGTTACGCGGTGGCGTGAACACATCATATATCCATCATTTGTATCAACCACCTATGTATAACAACCATATGTTATAACACATATAACAACCATCTATAATTAGCAATCATCTACAGATGTCAATCATATATATCAACCATCTACATATATCCATCATTTGTATCAACCACCTATGTATAACAACCATATGTTATAACACATATAACAACCATCTATAATTAGCAACCATCTACAGATGTCAATCATATGTATCAACCATCTACATATATCCATCATTTGTATCAACCATCTATATATAACAACCATATGTTATAACACATATAACAACCATCTACAATTCGCAACAGGTCGAGATGACAATCATTTAGCGATATACACACCAGGTAATAGATATCGATATTTTTTTATTACGAAACAAAATGAGAATTAAATTATTACCACCATCTTACTTCAAGTAATATTTTCAAACACAACCCTATCGAGTGTCGTCGGGTTGACAGGATATTTATAAAAAACATTTTTCTATTCAACGTCACAATTTCACACAAAAACAATACCGGTGAGGACGATGCAGTCGAACTGGCCGTTGTGCAGCAGCGTGCCCTCGTAGTAGATGCTCGCGCGGTACACGCCCGCCCTCTCGAAGCACATGGACATCGTCACGCGCTGGTTGACGCTGTCGTACTGGAACGCCGCCGACGACGACAGCGCCTGGTCTACATCCCCTCCTATGGGGCTGATCTCGATCGAGAAGCCCTGCGCCGTTGGGAAATAGTAGAGTGTTACACGAGAGGTGAAAGTGACCTATTTATACACGAGATGGTTTGGAGCAAGAGCGCAGCGAGGGCGCTAATAGTTCGAGTGCCTAAATAGGCCTTTCATCCGAGGTTAACATTCCGCTTTTCATATCGAATACGAGGAAAGCAAATAAAAACCGATTCGTTAAACAAACAACTGCTTCTCTAATGAAATCAGGCGTTAAATTCATGTCTAAATCTGATGAACTCATTTAATACGTCACATGTGCAACAGAGACAGTGATGTAGGTATGAATGTACCTGCACCTTGTATGTATGTATATACTATTAGCTAGTACTGCTTCTATACTATGTATTTATTTACTACGCTTGCAGTATATATTCTATTTAATATAGATTCCTCCGTAGGCGCAGATATGCTACCATAAGCGCGGGGCACTTGGGAGGCAGGTAGGTTTACTGGAGTAGTGGCGTATGGGGAACGTCTTTACCTGACCGAGTCTCCATAAATGCCGGCGGACGACTTTGTTATGCCACGCCATCTTCAGAGACTAACTCTCGTCGCTTAGGTCTAAGGACCCACCCGGTAGCATACGAAATATATTCCCCCTGCTTTAACAGAAAAAAGAAAAAAAAAGGGGTCCAGTTTGAAAATACACATACCTCGGTCGCCTCCTGTTCGGTGAGCGGGGCCGGGTTGTCGTACTGGTCCCTGGGGTGGATGTGCAGCTGGCGCTGATGGCCGGCCGCCCAGAGCAGCGCGTGGTGCGCGCGGCCCACGCGCGAGCGCCGCGCCTCCACGCGCCCCGCCGTGAACCACCTGCGGAACGGGCTGCCCAGGATCCCGACGCCGCCTGAGCGCACGCGCGAACCTCACTCTATGACGGCTCCGTAGGGATATTCACAAACGGCGGGAAAGTCTCCGTCTCAGAATGCGAAGCTTCCGAACGAATCGATTATATCCGTGCAGGAACGGAGAAAGAATACAACTTCCTGCGGTCGGGCGACGGGTATTTACCCGTCTGGATGTCTACCACTCATGGTCTAGAGTATGCCGCCATAACAACCTTGAGTTGTAGTCCGGCATTAGTGGCCAGGTTCCAGTCTCCTTTTAGAGAGAAGCAGCGCATTTGTGCGCATTGAAACCCTTGGTGTTGCAAGTGTCCATAGGCGATGGTAACCGCTTCCCATCAGGTGGGCCGTCTGCCTATCTGCTGAACTCATCCATTTAAAAAAAAAAATTGTGCTTGTGTGCAATTCACACACAGTAGAAGTGAAACTTCTGAGAATATACTCATAGATAATTGGACCTACTTATGCAAAACAGAACCAATCCACAAACATGCCAAAATTGGGTTAAGGATGCAGAAGACTTTTAAAATGCACCTTCTATCGACTCAATAAAAATCATAACGAAAAAATATAATATACAATATTCTACATGTTTTTTCCAAAATATAGACATATTTTTTTGTACGCAAAATTTTAATAAAAACGGCTTCTTCTCAAAACTGTCAGTATGTGGGTGGGTTCCATTTTGCATAAATAGGTCCAATTCTTCTCGAACTTTTATTAATATAATTCCTTTAGCCCACATCCCTCAACTTATTATAATTCAAAATAAACTTCTTAAGTATCACTGTTTTAGTCTAAAAAGTATTATTATCAATGATACAATTTCGGTCCATATTGGACCTATGTTTAATCATGTCTTATCGACTCTCTGATCTATGCCGTATCTTATTCTGTCGCAAGCTTAATCCTATAGATTTATACGTTTATCTCTTTTTAGTGTCGCTCTTTCGTTTCATCGAGTTTCAAATCACAATGATTCTCTAAAAAAGTTTCACTTCAAAATAAAATAAAAACTTCGTTTAAAAAAACCGACTTCAAAAACTAAAAAGTATAAAATAACTTATTTCTAAAGGTATTATTATTAATATATATTGTCTAAAACATCTTGAAGTCAGTGCAAAGTAAAACATAAAAATTACTATATTTTGAAAATTACTAAGCACCGACTTTAAGATGTTTTAGATAATATATATTAATAATAATAGCATTAGAAATAAGTTATTTTATGCTTTTTAGTTTTTGAAGTCAGTTTTTTTAAACGAAGTTTTTTTATTTTATTTGTTACTTTTTAGTGTCTAGCTATGTATGGGTAGACCAACGAAAGGTGCCGCGCTCCTTAAAAAATATAGGTCCCAAGAAACGGGAACAAAAAAATGTTCGTAAAATGAAACTACTGGACCAAACTATGTTAAATTTTTAGGGGACCAAATAGCAGCTATTCCGCGTCAAACTAAACAAGAATCACGTAAATGGGATCATAAATCTCATCGTAATCGGTGTACATATGGAACGGAATGGAAATTTTTTCATAAAAAATGTTCATAAAATGAAAACTACTGGGCCAAACTATGTAAAATTTTTAGGGGGCCAAATGACAGCTATTCCGCGTCGAACAAAAAAATAATCACGTAAATCGGATCATAACTCTCAGAGTAATCGGTGTATATACATAAAAAAAAAAAAAAAAAAAGATCCCGACGAATTGAGAATCTCCTCCTTTTTTTGAAGTCGGTTAAAAAATCAATTTACAATCCAACAGAAAACTTCTATCGAATTCGAGAATGCGTTTCCTACGGGTTCTGTGAGTAGCGTTTCAAGTTCCGTCGGATTGCAAATTGCTTCTGAAAACTTTCCCGACGTTCGTGATCAGCCCCACAGGTCCCGATTCATCCATACTAGGAATCTGTATATCATGACCATGCAAGCACCCTAAGCAGCAACGTCATAGAGATACGACGTGTATTTATGTTACCGGGACTATGTCGTTTCTGTTTTAAGATTTCGAAAAAAAAAACAAGCCGGTAACAAATTTTAATTTCATGGCGATTTTTGACAGATCATTGTCACTGGACGGAGTTTTTGGCGCGAACTGAAAGGAGACGTTGTGCTGTGCAGTTTTATATTCCAAAAATGTGTAAAATTACTCTAAAATTAACAATAGTTGTAGGATATTGATAGTTTTTGAGTAGTAATTATGTGTTTTTTGCGAGAAATGTGAACTATATAGCCAAATGTGGCCTTTCGAGTTTTCACAAGAACTCCGTTGAATGACGTCGATTGTAGCCTACAATACAACGGAGCCTGGCTTAAAGGCCTAGTTGCAAAGCCTTAAACATAAAAAAAAATGTCACTGGACAGGCTGCTGTCGCTTTATTTTTGCGCCTGCTCGATTGGCGCCATCTTGGCGCTGATTGTCAAGGCGCTGAATGCGAGAGTCCCGGTAAACTAAAAGGTAACTAAGTTGCCACCACTCTTAGTTCTATAGAGAATTTGATAAAATTTCCGAAATTGGAAAGAAGCTAATTAAGTAAGACTTAAGTGATTTAAGTTTTTTACCATATGTTTTAGATAATAAGACACTCGTTGGTAGTTTTAATTTTTTTTTTATAAAAACAATAATGGACTGGTGGCCGTAACTGTGATTGCGGCATGTTCTACGAGTTACTAAGTGATTGTCAGTATTTAGTAATCCTGGTTTAAAGTATGTCGCCATAACAAACTTGAGTTCTGTTCCGGCATTAGCGACCAGGTTCCAGTTTCCTTTAGGAGAGCAGCAGCGCGTTTGTAGCAACTTTGCTTTTGCAAATGTCCATAGGCGATGGTAACCGCTTTCCATCAAGTGGGCCGCGCCTGCCTGTCTGCTGATCTCCTGCAATAAAAAAAATACTCTCTTCTTTGATGTTAAGTTTTTGCTGAAAGAATGTCATTGCTAGAATTGTTCTTCCACGGTTATTATTACACTTTAAATAAGTTATCAGCCGGCAACCATCACACTGTAACATCGCAACCCTTACAACAAGATATCAGAGGTTTAACTCACCGATCATGATCGAGATGACGTAGACCCCAGCGGTCCTGACGGTGAATTTGACCCTGGCCGTGTTCGCCTGCGCCGGATCTCCTGAACCCAGCTCTATTACTGCTGTCACCTGACATATAACACATATTAAACCGAACCATTTAAAACATATTTAGTATTCATATTGTTACAAGTTGGACCACCTGCATTTATTACCTGCCGCGGCGTTTGAGCTACTAACGTTGAAACTGTTTTATGACTATCTTCTTTTGTTTTCTTTGTGTTTAACATTTGTAATTAGACAATAGCCTATTGTGTATCGTACTCGTTTATGGCCGTTCGCAGGCATAATTACGCAGGTGTGCAGATTATGTTTCCTGGGAATTGCGCCGACGCTTGCCAGCTAGACATATGGCATCGGTGCATCATAAAGCAATGGCCCAATGCAGAGAGGGGCAGTCAAGCGACGATTACGATACGACCAAGAAGTGTACCTTCGATAAGCTATATAGAGACGGACTTTGCGCGTGTTATGGAATTGTCCAGTTTGTACTGGTTGTGTCCAGTTATATTTGTACCTGTGTTATACTTGTTTGTATTGTTCTAATAAATTCTATGGTAATTCCAACGCCATTTTAATTCGAGTCCCGCACTCGTAACAATATCTTTATTAGCAGTTTGAACAGTGGAGTGTTCTCATCGCTATCAAAAAAGAACTTCATAAACAATTTAACTAGTCGATCATATTCGATTAGATGAATCGATACACGTTGTTATGCGCAATATATATACAGTAAAAACTTCACGCCAGTTCCCTTGCGGGGTAGGCACGAACAACAGAGCGCCATTTAGGCTTATTCTTACACACCTCACTTGCTTCTTTCATATTCATAACTCTTGTCATGCACGCTCATCTGTTCTTAAGACTCCTGACATCACCTTCTGCTAGTACACGATCAATTTGATCATGAAAGGTGTGTCGTGGCCTTCCACGACTTCTGCATCCATCCACTTTTGCATTGTATATCTGTTTAGTCATTCTTTCATCATGCATTCTTTCCACATGCCCGAACCACCGGAGCATTCCTTTCCTTACCTTCACCCCGACACTCTCTTTCAGACCAACTCTCTTTCTTACTTCGGTATTACGAACGCGGTCCGCGAGCGTCACTCCGCAGATTTTGCGCAGTGCTCGCATCTCGACCGCGTTTACTCTACTTGCATGCTCTCTCTTCTATACCCAACTCTCGCTTCCATACGTGAGCGTAGGTACCAGCACCGCGTTGTGTATGGCAAGCTGGGCCTTCTGGCTGAGGTTCTTAGCGCCTAGAAGTTTACCTAACGCTCCATTCACACTATTCCCCAAATTCACTCTTCTTTCTATATCAGCGGTGTACCTTCCATCCCTGCTAAAAGCATATCCAAGATAACTTAGTATTCCCTTGTTTATTTTATATACTCGTAATTGGGTTGATGCATCATTTTTTCTTTGTAATAAATGAAAAGTTCATTTTATATAAGATTTGTAACAAAATATATTTTTCACTATAATTAAAAAGGTATATCAAATTAAAACACATCTTTGAACCCGAAGTACCCGAGTACCGAAAACACGCCGACAATTCCCGAACAAAACCGAGCGCACGTGTGACGTCATTACGGTTATTTCACATAATAACTCATTATAGCTTCATCAGTTACCGCGCTACGAAGCTACAATACAGGTAAAACGAACTCAAAGTTTTTGGTCCATGCCCTATGGTCACTTACCATCAGTATTTACGGCATTCAGAAGCGTCACTTAACGTGAAATGGTTACTGCTCCGTCCTTGCCCAGTATAAGGTGGGTAAGGTATGTAATAAGGTAGGTAAAACATCGCTCCATGAATTTTGCTGTCTACCCTCTTGCCGTGTGAGGTGACGGTTAACGCAGGAGGGTATACGCATCCTTGCTCCGCTCCCGCCAAAGGAGGACCCGCCGACGCCGGAGGTCGGAACTCGACCTTCGGCCACCGTAAGCGGGCGGTGCGGGTGGGGCCCCTAGGGGTATAGGGGTTCTCACTCACCCGCACATGCCGTCGAGATGAGATCGCGAGTGTTCCGCGCGCGCTCATCTCTCCTCCCGTGGGGCGCGTTACAGACCGCCCCACGCAAGAATGAGACCGAGTAGTAGCCGGGGCTACTTCCCCTGGCATAGGAAGAGACCCAGTGAGGGGGGGGCCACGCCTGCCAGGGCACTGCGGAGTCGGGCAGCCCATTTCCCGTAGCCCTGGCATAAGGCGCACGACGGAACACCCAGGAGTTTTAGTGGGTATCCCTAACTGGGGAGTGGTAATAGCGTGGCACCGGTTCTGACCGGGCACGCTAGTGCCACCCCCGATCTGGCGAATCCCACACACTCACACGGGTCGCGAACATTCCCCCAGGCTTCTGTGTCTGTCGCGGCTTAGTCCTCAAACGGATTTCCCCTGGCCAAAAAAAAAAAGAAAAAAGGAGGGTATACGCAGCTTTTTGAGACGTAATTCGCTGTCAACGCTCAAAGACATCGCGCCGTGCGCTCATATGTATATACCACGTCAAAAACTTGCATATTGGTCACACTGCTAAACTGATGTTCACGGAGAAGCATTCGCTTACCTTCCTGGTACCATGCGATATGGTAACGGTCAGCTCGTCAGTGTCGCATATTGGGTAAGGTTGGCCATTCCTTTGGAAACATAGAACAGTGAAGCACATCGTCTCGCCAACTGCTTGAGGTTCCTGCCAGCCCCACTCCACCTTCAATTCAAATGACAACAGTGTCAGTCCGAAAGTGGCCTAACAAACACAAACTTCGTGAGAACTGACCTACACCAATCGCCTAGTTAACCGACTTCAAAAAAGGACGAGGTCATTACTGGAATACAGCAGACAGGCTGATGACCCAACTGTGATGGAAAGTGGTTACGGTCGCCTATAAACATTTTCAACACTAAAGGTGCTACCAATGTGCTGCCGGACTCGTGCTCTAGACCAGAGGTGGTATCATTACTGGAATACAGCAGACAGGCTGATGACCCAACTGTGATGGAAAGTGGTTACGGTCGCCTATAAACATTTTCAACACTAAAGGTGCTACCAATGTGCTGCCGGACTCGTGCTCTAGACCAGAGGTGGTATCATTACTGGAATACAGCAGACAGGCTGATGACCCAACTGTGATGGAAAGTGGTTACGGTCGCCTATAAACATTTTCAACACTAAAGGTGCTACCAATGTGCTGCCGGACTCGTGCTCTAGACCAGAGGTGGTATCATTACTGGAATACAGCAGACAGGCTGATGACCCAACTGTGATGGAAAGTGGTTACGGTCGCCTATAAACATTTTCAACACTAAAGGTGCTACCAATGTGCTGCCGGACTCGTGCTCTAGACCAGAGGTGGTATCATTACTGGAATACAGCAGACAGGCTGATGACCCAACTGTGATGGAAAGTGGTTACGGTCGCCTATAAACATTTTCAACACTAAAGGTGCTACCAATGTGCTGCCGGACTCGTGCTCTAGACCAGAGGTGGTATCATTACTGGAATACAGCAGACAGGCTGATGACCCAACTGTGATGGAAAGTGGTTACGGTCGCCTATAAACATTTTCAACACTAAAGGTGCTACCAATGTGCTGCCGGACTCGTGCTCTAGACCAGAGGTGGTATCATTACTGGAATACAGCAGACAGGCTGATGACCCAACTGTGATGGAAAGTGGTTACGGTCGCCTATAAACATTTTCAACACTAAAGGTGCTACCAATGTGCTGCCGGACTCGTGCTCTAGACCAGAGGTGGTATCATTACTGGAATACAGCAGACAGGCTGATGACCCAACTGTGATGGAAAGTGGTTACGGTCGCCTATAAACATTTTCAACACTAAAGGTGCTACCAATGTGCTGCCGGACTCGTGCTCTAGACCAGAGGTGGTATCATTACTGGAATACAGCAGACAGGCTGACGACCCAACTGTTATCGAAAGTGGTTACGGACGCCTATAAAAATTTGCAACACGGACTCGTGCTCTAGACCAGAGGTGGTAGCCATGCAGACGGGTAAATACCCTACCACCTGGCTGTGGGTTGTTTTGTCGCCTCTTACGACAGACCGCCCTAACGCAGGAATTTGCTTCCTTCCACCGTTCCTGCACGGGTAAAATTTGGATTTGTCATTTAAATACTTTTTGTTCCTGGACCAATTTTGATGATTCTTTTTGCGTTTAATTCAAAATGGTCCTATATAAATTTAATTGCTATTGGAATTTGGATTTCGGCTCTCATGGCAACAGTCTAGCTGAAAGTCCCTATGTAGGGGGCTCTATTGACCTGATTGACCCCGGGCTCGCTTGGCGAAGGTGCTCGATGGTAGGGAATTTTCAAAAATCTAATTACACCATTTTTCTCCTTTGAGTATTTTTCGCCATATTTCGTAGTTTCAGATTCGGTCTCAAATGCAGATAAAAGTTCGCTCTATATATTTCCAAGTTTTTAATAATCTTCGTCGACTTCATAGCTTCGACTCAACTCACCCTACAACTGCCTGGATGTAAATACTTTCCCGTTACATATTGAAGCAGGGAATGCTTCGCCTCTGGGGCCAGAGACGGCTGCGTCATAGCAGCCAGGGTGACGAGCCCACACACCGACACTGACACCACCAGCATTCCTCCTGAAGACATAACACGTCATAATTAATTCATCCGGCAAGGCTTTATGAAATGAGTCCCTTTGCCTGATAATATAGTGAACTGAACGGCCACAATGATAATTGCCAGAATAAAATAAATTAATACAATATTTTATTTTTCTAAAAATATGTAAAATTACTCTAAAATGAACAACAGTTGTAGGATATTGCGAAATGTCCTTTTTTTATTGCAGGAGATCAGCAGACAGGCAGACGGCCCACTCGACGGAAAGCGTTTACCATCGCCTATGGACATTTGCAACATCAAAGTTACTACAAATGCGCTGCTGCTCTCTTAAGGGAAACTGGAACCTGGTCACTAATGCCGGAACACAACACTCAAGGTTGTTATGGCGACATACTTTAGACCAGGGGTGGTAGCCATCCAGTCGGGCAAATGCCCTACCACCTGGCTGTGGGTTGTTAAGTCGCCTCTTACGACAGGCCGCCCGGCTGCAGGAAATTGTATTCTTTCTCCGTTCCTGCACGGTGTCCTTCGAGATGTCACAAGAACTCTATTAATTGACGTCAGTTGAAGACCTATAGAATTCGGCTAATACATCAGACGAGGCTGTATGGACCAAGTTCCTTTGCATGCCATTGCGGCGATTTGTACTAATAAATTAATAAAAACGTGTTAAAACTTAATATAGTGTAACTGTGGACACGCGGGTCATCGTAAACAACTTTGCTAGCCTTCATGGGGTACATCCCATAACGAAATGTGTGTCTATTTTGACCTCAACTCACCCCACGTCCAAGCATCTTGGTGCTTGCTGTTCTTGACCACGGCACTCCATAGGTCAGACTTTAGGGTTTGCAACGCCTCCTTGCCGGTCGGCAAGCTCTGCCGCGCCGCCGACCACGCGCCGAAGTCTTTCGGATCGAGCACATGACGCGCTGTGCTGTCTTCTAACCAATAAACATCTTCGAGAGATGATACGTCCAGACTAAGTAATCTGAAAAAGAATGATGAAACGCTATAGTTTACGACGATTTTAATAGATGACAATATTACAACGAAAGCTATAGGTTAGCATCTACATTTCAAAAGTCCTATTTAAACATGGCTCATCGCTACTAACAAAGTAATGTATTATCACCAAGATTGTTTGCTCGCTCTTCACAGTGTTGAACACGTAGATAAGTTTTTGGATATGTTTGCCAATCTATATATTTCCCCCTGTTTTACGTCTTGAAGGTCTCATAGAGAATTTGCAAAACACAAAACCTTCATAAAATCACTAGATAACCCATTTTGCTAAGCGTCATCTTATACTAATATATAAAGCTGAAGAGTTTGTTTGTTTGCTGAACGCGCTAATCTCAGGAACTACTGGCCTGATTTGAAAAATTATTAGTGTGTTAGATAGCCGATTTATCGAGGAAGGCTATAGGCTATATATCATCACGCTAAGACCAATAGGAGCGGAGCACCAATGAATAATATTTCAAAAGTGGGGAAATTTTTTTAACTACTCCACGCGGACGAAGTCGCGGGCAGAAGCTAGTTACTTATATACATTGACATTATTACCTGTTATCTATAAAATTTAAAAAGAGCGATAGAGAAGAGCTTAAATAAATAATACAACATTTAACACACACTGACATGACTGACACAGTCAGGATAGATCAGGAACACTCTCTACATGCGCACCATCATATAGCACTGGTATCATGAATAACATGGGCCCGGCGCACTTGATGGTCATATAATTTACGCGAAATCAAGAAGCTAACATACTACTATATATAGCAATTGTATCATGAATAACATCAGCCCGGCGCACTTAATGCTCATATAATTTACGCAAAATCAAGAAACTTACATACTACTATATATAGCACTGGTATCATGAATAATGTCGGCCCGGCGCACTTGATGGTCATATAATTTACGCGAAATCAAAAAGCTTACATACGACTATATATAGCACTGGTATCATAAATAACATCGGCCCGGCGCACTTGATGGTCATATAATTTACGCCAAATCAAGAAGCTTACATACTACTATATATAACACTGGCATCATGAATAAGATCGGCCCGGCGCACTTGATGGTCATATAATTTACGCGAAATCAAGAAGCTTACATACTACTATATATAACACTGGCATCATGAATAACATCGGCCCGGCGCACTTGATGCTCATATAAATTACGCGAAATCAAGAAGCTTACATACTACTATATATAGCACTGGTATCATAAATAACATCGGCCCGGCGCACTTGATGGTCATATAATTTACGCGAAATCAAAAAGCTTACATACTACTATATATAACACTGGAATCATGAATAACATCGGCCCGGCGCACTTGATGGTCATATAATTTACGCGAAATCAAGAAGCCTACCTACTACTATATATAGCACTGGTATCATGAATAACATCGGCCCGGCGCACTTGATGGTCATATAATTTACGCGAAATCAAGAAGCTTACATACTACTATATATAGCACTGGTATCATGAATAACATCGGCCCGGCGCACTTGATGGTCATATAATTTACGCGAAATCAAGAAGCTTACATACTACTATATATAGCACTGGTATCATGAATAACATCGGCCCGGCGCACTTGATGGTCATATAATTTACGCGAAATCAAGAAGCTTACATACTACTATATATAGCACTGGTATCATGAATAACATCGGCCCGGCGCACTTGATGGTCATATAATTTACGCGAAATCAAGAAGCTTACATACTACTATATATAGCACTGGTATCATGAATAACATCGGCCCGGCGCACTTGATGGTCATATAATTTACGCGAAATCAAGAAGCTTACATACTACTAATATATAGAACTGATATCATGAATAACATCGGCCCGGCGCACTTGATGGTCATATAATTTACGCGAAATCAAGAAGCTTACATACTACTATATATAGCACTGGTATCATAAATAACATGGGCCCGGCGCACTTGATGGTCATATAATTTACGCGAAATCAAGAAGCTTACATACTACTGTATCTCGACAAATCGACTTCGATTTTACACACAAGCCCGTTTCTCCGCACCATGATCTGATGAGTCTTCGTAATATTACCAAGTTAATCAATTGAATTAACCAAAATCCAATCCTAATAAACATCAACAACTTTCGATGCGCATTCACCCAAAATCCCAACAAAGGAACGTAATCAGCTTAAACTGAGTCAAGTCGCCTCGAAACCTAAGTAATAGGGGTCGTTGTCTTTAGAGACGAGGGATCTGTTTTGGACCCTTATCCCCTTCAAGTTAGTCTTCTAAATTACAGATATTATACAAAATTAGTATTGTTCTTGCAGTCTTGCAGCGGGAGCTAAGTTCATACAGTTTTGTTAGATGAATTATATAATATGTTTAGGTCAAACAAAATGTAATTCATTAGTGTGCTTAGATTATTATTCGTTTTTTATATATTACATAACATAATATCACGCCTGTTTCCCATGGGGGTAGGCAGAGACTATGACTCTCCACTTCTTGGCGATCCCGACAATCAACTTTCGCTTCATCTACTTTCATTAACCTTCATATATGGACGTTTATTTGAGATGCTTCTTACCTGACCTCTCTTTAGCACTACTGATATTTGATTATGGTGTGTTCGTCTCGGTCTACCGGCAGCAACTCTACATTTCACAATACTCTCATACACCTTTTAAATTTTAATACTCATTATTTCATTATTCAACAGATATACAATGCAAAAGTGGATGGATGCAGAAGTCGTGGAAGGCCACGACACACTTTCCATGATCAAATTGATCGTGTACTAGCAGAAGGTGATGTTAGGAGCCTTAAGAACAGACGAGCGTGCATGACAAGAGTTATGAATGTCAAAGAAGCAAGTGAGGTGTGTAAGAATAAGCCTAAATGGCACTCTGTTGTTCGTGCCTACCCCGCAAGGGAACTGGCGTGAAGTTATGTATGTATGTATGTATGTATGTATTATTTCATTGTTATTGTTATTAGTTAAGCTATCAACATTATTCTATTTTTCTTGTATGTACTATTTTATTTTTAATCCTATAGTTTCACATTTTCTAGTTAATATTTGTTATTTTAACAAAGAGTCTCATGTAAGTGTGATTTAGGAGGTAGTCACTGCTGTGTCGAACCACGTTGCGGCACAGCAATACACTGAGTGCCAACCTCATTTCTTAAACTACGGCATACAATTGCTGTATATGTTTTCTGTTAATTTGTTTGTATTGCATGTGTCGCGTTTGGAAATAAATATATTCTCTCTTTATTTACAATCCACGAAGGCGAGCGGGCTTAATTATTAATTTATTATGTAGAATATTAGGTTAAAATTAAATTAGTTATTATTCTCTATAGGCTAGATAATACTTAGTAAAGTAATTGATAACGAATTACTTTTACATATTAAAAAAAATAATTAGGTTTAATATGTTTTAATTATAAATAAAATAAATGTAATTATCAAGCAGATCATTAATAGAAGGACGGAGTCTCGGACTCCACAGAGTGAAGCCGGTCATAGGATGCCGACCTTAGCATAGGGTGCCAATCGCGCCGCAGTGCGCAACGAGAACTCAGTACTCAATCGAATTAATAAGGGATAAAAGTGTAATGGTTTCCATTGCGTACATTACTATTAACCACACAGATGCAAACCACGTGTATTATTACACTTTTGGCCCGTCCCGTCTTCGCGCGGGTGAACATTTAATAGTTTTAATAGGGGTCCCTAATGTTTTCTAGTAATAAATATATCCTATCTTATTTAGAGATAATGTAGCATTCGAATGGTGAAAGAATTTTTGAAATCGGTCCAGTAGTTTTTGAGTTTATTCGTTTTAAACATACAAAAATACAAATCTCTCTTCTTTATAATATTGGTTTAGATAAGTTTGCGATATTTATATATTTATACAAATAAATAAAATTGTAGTGTCTGTTTTTAATGTCAAAATTTTGACTAAAATCATATGAAAGTATATACGGTACTTATATCAGAAAATCAATTTTTAAAATTTTGTCCGTCTATTTGTTCCGGTTAATTTGTGAAACGGCTGGACCGATTTGACGGTACTTTCATTGGCAGATAGCTGATGTTATAAAGAGTAAGTTAGGCTTATTTTTAAAATTAGGGTTCCGCAAAAAAAATTGCACGCGGATGAAGTCGCAGGCACAGTGTTTACTACTAGTGTTTTATAATAATGCTTCACTTCATTTGACGCTTTTGTTCATATAGGCTCCATCTTTAATTTTATTTCGTCCGAGTTATCAAATTACATAAGCACAAAGACGGCTGCCAAAGCTAATGTAGATTCCGCTCATTAGCTTCGCCTTAATTCGCTGACGCCCGCTATCAAGGCTTGCGTTTGGATCGTTTGACCAGCAAAGCCATTAGGAGCCCCCTTGGGGTCCATTAGAGGGGGTCCCTTGCGTCCCCCACAAGCTAATACTATGTCGGCTAAACCCCCCGTGGCCACCGCGGTGCGCTTAACCTTGTTTCAGGGGAAATGGACCGTGAAAGCGCTGTCATGGGAGACGTGCTAAATTAGCGATGAAAAGTCGTGGCCAATCTAAAATTATAGGCAAAAAGCCCCTCGCATTGCATTTCGCACAACCGCGATTTGTTCCGTTCCACTTGCTTGCGGACGTTACAATCATAAACTCTAGAGGGCGTTCCATTAGTAGCTCACAACGCCCAAATTGCTCCGTTAACCGTTCCACAAGGCGACCGCGGTTGTTGTGGTCGTGGCGAAAACGTCACTAATGACGTCATCATTTTCGATCACACAACGGCCCACGTCAAGAGGTGGGTCGAATAGCCGTTCCACTTGGGTCTACGATTGTGACGCCGGCAAACAAGTGGAACGAGAAAAATCGCGGTCGTGAACGTGGTCGTTGTGAGTCCCTAACGTCATCAACGACGAAACACACAAATGTCATTGGTTGATTTGAAAATCGCGCCTTTTTCACTGTCAACAGATAGAGAGAATTAATGCTCTGTGGCCAACGCTCACTGCAACCCACCTCTTGACACGGGTCGTTGTGAGCTCTGTGTGATCGAAAATGATGACGTCACTAGTGACGTTTTCACCACGACCATAACGACCGCGATCGCCTTGTCGAACGGCAGGCGGAGCATTTTGGGCGTTGTGACATACTAAAGGAACGCGCGTCCACAATGTACTCTTTGGTTTCAATTCACTAACAAACACGTCGTCATGGCAATGCGAGTAAAATAAAATGGCACCTTTATATATACAATGTACTTTATGGCTGACACCATAGACAAATACACTTTGTACTTTAAGTGTTTAAAGTATAAAATATTGCCGTATATACATTGTTTTTAACATTTTTAACGATAATATTTTCTTAAGTTTTCACGACTTGTATACACAATAAAACTACATTTAACGATTTTAAGCGCGGTAATTTATTTGATTTTTGTTATCCGACGTTTCGGCCACTTTTCGCAGTAGGCTAAATAAAACTAACAATACTCGTTGACACTTGACACCTTTGTTTTCCGTGATCACGGCCACTGAAAAGTGGCTGAAACGTAGAATTACCAAAATCTAATAAATTACCGCGCTTCAAACCGTTAAAACGTAGTTTTGTTATTTTTTGACGATGTTTAGATATTCAAATTAAATTCAAACTCAAAAGTTTTTATTCAAAATAAGTTCCACTGGAGAGAATTTTACTTCCTAGCCTATGTACACCGCTTCGCAACGTGTTATTGCTGTTAAGGAGAAGAAGCGGCAAGAAACTCCCCAGCAATACGTCTAGCTAAATATTGTGCCTCTTTATATTTCTTATTCTATTTATATCTCAAGTTCTCTTCTTTTTATAAGTTTTGTACAGAAGTATTATCAGTACAACAGTAACATTTCGATGTCTTTTTTTTTCTTTTTATTGCAGGAGTTCAGCAGACAGGCAGACGGCCCACTTGATGGATAGCGGTTACATCGCGGTCACATTTGCAACACCAAAGGTGCTACAAATGCGCTGCTGCCCTCTTAACTTAAGAGATCCCTTAAGACTTAAGGGAGACTGGAACCTGGGCACTAATACCGGAACACAACACAAGGTTGTTATGGCGACATACTGTAGACCAGGGGTGGTAACCATCCAGTCGGGCAAATGCCCTACCACCTGGCTGTGGGTTGTTTTGTCGCCTCTTACGACAGGCCGCCCGGCCGCAGGAAATTGTATTCTTTCTCCGTTCCTGCACGGATAGATGTCTGTTTAAAATAACTTCCTTTGTGAGACCATTCGACTGAAAGAAAGATGATTCTGACATCTGCCATTGTCATTGTACGTATTTTAGAAAATAGTTATGTAATTTATCTGCTCGCTTTGTTTTTATTTAGCGAGGAAACTGTTAGTTTATAGACAGGGGTCGCATCTTCCCAGAAGAGTTGGGTCGGGTTGAGAGAAATCGTGGGAAGCTTCCTCAAATGCCGCGTTTGTTTTTTTAAATGTATTTGTTAGTTAAATAGTGAGTGATCTGCCAAAACAAGTAAGTGTATGGATAGAAACAGTGGGTTAAAGTGTGTATGCAATAGTCAGGGTGCGTTGAACAATATGTAAGTCACGTAATTAGAGCTGCGTTCGATTAGATACCTATTACGGCTTTAACAAAGCCAATGGTAACTTAATTATAATTGGACGTTGTTTAGCAGAAACGACCTAACACACAAAAAGTCGATTTTTGAGTTATTGAGGTTTTAAGTTTAGACAAAAATTGCTGGTAAATTGGTATATTACATACAACTCATTTTTGACCACAATGTGGGTTGAGTCCTTTCTGCTAAACAACGTCCAATTATTACTCAGTACTGTCCCAATAAACGACATGAACAAAACAACCCACAGCCAGGTGGTAGGGCATTTGCCCGACTGGATGGCTCCCACCCCTGGTCTAGAGTATGTTGCCATAACAACCTTGATTTGTGTTCCGGCATTAGTGACCAGGTTCCAGTCTCCCTTAAGAGAGCAGCAGCGCATTTGTAGCACCTTTGGTATTGCAAATGTCTATAGGCGATGGTAACCGCTTTCCATCAAGTAGGCCTGTCTGCTGAGCTCCTGCAATAAAAAATAAAATTAAAAAAATGAACCGTAAGAGTGGCTGGTGGAATATTTCCACTGGCATATCCCGCCAGCACCTCCTACCTTGTTTTGCATTAATTCAGATAATAAACACGCGATATACATTTAGAGTAAACCATACCATTGTCGGCACCCTGTCAATTTATTCTAGATATTAAGCAATTATAAATACTCACGTATGGATGCGAGAGTTGGGTATGGAAGAGAGAGCATGAAAGTAGAGTAAACGCGGTCGAGATGCGAGCACTGCGCAAAATCTGCGGAGTGACGCTCGCGGACCGCGTTGGTAATACCGAAGTAAGAAAGAGAGTTGGTCTGAAAGAGAGTGTCGGGGTGAAGGTAAGGAAAGGAATGCTCCGGTGGTTCGGGCATGTGGAAAGAATGCATGATGAAAGAATGACTAAACAGATATACAATGCAAAAGTGGATGGATGCAGAAGTCGTGGAAGGCCACGACACACCTTCCATGATCAAATTGATCGTGTACTACTAGAAGGTGATGTCAGGAGCCTTAAGAACAGACGAGCTTGCATGACAAGAGTTATGAATGGCAGAGAGGCAAGTGAGGTGTGTAAGAATAAGCCTAAATGGCACTCTGTTGTTCGTGCCTACCCCGCAAAAGAACTGGCGTGAAGTTATGTATGTATGTATGTATGTATAAATACTATTTGATAGCAACACAACATTATTACAGTTGTTTGGCTACAAGAAAAAAAGTAAGATTCCTTAGTATGTTGACTAAGTTGTCACGGTGGCAACAATGGTGTCGTTTACCCTATTATTATTTATAACGGATAGAAGGCAGGCCGCGTCCATTGCCGGGAAACTAGTTTTTATCCCCTGGCATCTTGCAGATCTGTACTGCGTGGGGCGCAACCGCATAACGGCTGGTGAGAACCTTATACTTCCCCATCCCCTTATCAAACCTTTTTTTTGGCCAGGGGAAATCCGTTTGAGGACTAAGCCGCGACAGGTTCAGAAGCCTGGGGGATAATTCGCGACCTGTGTGAGTGTGGGATTCGCCAGATCGGGGATGGCACTAGCGTGCCCAGTCAGAACTGGTGCCACGCTATTGCCACTCCCCAGTTAGGAATACCCACTAAAACCCCTGGGTGTTCCGTCCTGCGCCTTATGCCAGGGCTACCCTGGCAGGCGTGGGCTTCCCTCACTAGGCCTCTTCCAATGCCAGGGGACTAGGCCCCCGGCCAACTGCTAGGTTTTTTCCAGGCGTGGGGCGGTCTGTAACGCGCCCCACGGAAAGAGAGATGAGCGCGCGCGGAACACTCGCGCTTTCATCTCGACGGCATGTGCAGGTGAGTGAGAACCCCAAGGGGCTCGACCCGAGCCGCCCGCTTACGGCAGCCGAAGGTCATTATCCGACCTCCGGCGCCGGCACGTCCTCCTTTGGCGGGAGCGGAGCAAGGAGGTCGGTCCGCTCACGCTCCCGTTCCGCCTCCTCCTTCGTAAACATAACTTGCTCGCAGAAGGAAGAGAAGGCGTTCCATCTGGTTGAGCTCCCGACCATGGTGCGTACCACGGCCGGGAGCGAGGTGTCAAATCCGGTAAGGGCGATAAGCTTCCGGCGCTACTCCGTCCAGGCTGGACACTCCTGGAGTGTGTTCAGCGCCATGTCCTGGTCGCCCGTGTCACAGTGGTGGCACCCTGACGTGGCCTCACTACCGAGGTGACACGGGTACCTCCCGAAGCACAACCATGTCCCGTGAGGACCTGTGTCAGCCTGAGCGTCAAGGTTCCCCTTATCAAACCTTCCCTATCCCATCCCCTTATTCCAATACCGCACTTGGTGTTGCAAATGCCCATAGGCGACGGTAACCGACTTTCCATGAGCTGGGAAGTCTGCTAGTTTGCCAGCTGCGCAATGTTTCTTTTTTTTTTAATTGTCTCTGCATAAATCATACGGCTTCCCGAATGTACGCACGTTCATAAATATTTGAAGTAATTTGAACTACCGTCATGTCATGCAAATGTGCGGTTGAATTGAAACGCCCCCCTCCCCCGTGCCGCTTCTCGTCAAATCGCAAGGAATCCCGCCATTAGTACGGCTGTTAGCGGGATTATCCGTAACTACCGCATTTTGGCGTGAATTATTTATGCTGTACACGCTCTACGTATCTGTATGGTGCCAGTGACAGCGGAGACAAATAATCACTGCGAATGGAAAACATAAATTTAAAAGAAACTCAAAAAATAAAGAAACGTAACGTTTGTGGTATGATCCATTTTAAATCCTTTGAATTCCTCAAAGACCCTACATTTGTAACAACAAGAACATCGATTGTTTCCTTTACACACATACATACATACATACATAACTTCACGCCAGTTCCCTTGCGGGGTAGGCACGAACAACAAAGCGCCATTTAGGCTTATTCTTACACACCTCACTTTCTTCCCTGACATTTATAACTCTTGTCATGCACGCTCGTCTGTTCTTAAGGCTCCTGACATCTCCTTCTGCTAGTACACGATCAAATCGATCATGGAAGGTGTGTCGTGGCCTTCCACGACTTCTGCATCCATCCACTTTTGTATTGTATATCTGTTTAGTCATTCTTTCATCATGCATATAATTAAATGTATATTAATACAGATTAAAGCTGAACGAAATAGTTTTATTAATTTTATTGCTTATAAAAACATCCTTGGCGATATTAATACCAATAAATAACAACATATATGTATATACATATATGTATCAGCTGATGTCGATCTTCTAAATCCCACAATATCGTCAAATACGCTGAATACACGTAAAATCCGCATTAGAATAATCCTGATAACCTAGCCGTAAATACAACACTAGTAACCGCTACCGATACATTTATAGGTTCCAAATGTGTAGTAACTCGCTTCACGCTAGCAGAGAGACCACAAAGTAACTTCGCGTGAACTCTATTGATATGGTGCGATAACCGACCATTTCGAACTACAACCAACTATAATCGTTGTTTAGTTTCAACGAGAAGTAGGTCATCGTATATTGCATATAAGCACTAATAAAAAGTGTGAATTTGGGGAATGGTGTGAATGGAGCGTTAGGTAAACTTCTAGGCGCTAAGAACCTCAGCCAGAAGGCCCAGCTCGCCATACACAACGCGGTGCTGGTACCTACGCTCACGTATGGAAGCGAGAGTTGGGTATGGAAGAGAGAGCATGAAAGTAGAGTAAACGCTGTTGAGATGCGAGCACTGCGCAAAATCTGCGGAGTGACGCTCGCGGACCGCGTTCGTAATACCGAAGTAAGAAAGAGAGTTGGTCTGAGAGTGTCGGGGTGAAGGTAAGGTAAGGAATGTTCCGGTGGTTCGGGCATGTGGAAAGAATGCATCATGAAAGAATGACTAAACAGATATACAATGCAAAAGTGGATGGATGCAGAAGTCGTGGAAGGCCACGACACACCTTCCATGATCAAATTGATCGTGTACTAGCGGAGGGTGATGTCAGGAGCCTTAAGAACAGACGAGCGTGCATGACAAGAGTTATGAATGTCAAAGAAGCAAGTGAGGTGTGTAAGAATAAGCCTAAATGGCGCTCTGTTGTTCGTGCCTACCCCGTAAGGGAACTGGCGTGAAGTTATGTATTTATGTATGTACTAATAAACGCCCGTTGTACATCTGATCTGATTCGATGCAGACATTTTGATAACTTTAAAGAAGGCAGGTACCAGTTTCGATTCCTACCGTGTAATAATACATTTAAAGAAGTTTTCATTATTTAATATTGTCTGAGTGTCACGGATCGATCCCAGAGTTATAGTAACATGCTTAGCTTGGGTATGCTATATTAGTGGGGTATAGGGTTCTCACTCAACTGCACATGCCGCCGAGATGAGAGCGCGAGTGTTCCGCACGCGCTTACCTCTCCTCCCGTGGGGCGGGTTACAAACCGCCCCACTCCGGACTAGACCTAGTAGATGCCGGGGAACAAAAGAAGTCCCCCGGCAATGGAAGAGGCCTGTGTGTGAGGCCCCCGCCTGCCAGGGCACGCGGAGTTGGAAATCCCGTTTTCTCATTTGGCATAAGGTGCAGGACGGAACACCCATGGGTTTTTTTATTGCAGGAGATCAGCAGACAGGCAGACGGCCCACTTGATGGAAAACGGTTACCATTGCCTATGGACATTTGCACCACTAAAGTTGCTACAAATGCGCTGCTGCTCTCTTAAGGCAGACTGGAACCTGGTCACTAATTCCGGAACACAACTCAAGGTTGTTATGGCGACATACTTTAGACCAGGGGTGGTACTCATCCAGTCGGGCAAATGCCCTGCCAGGAAATTGTATTCTTTCTGCGTTCCTGCACGAATAATATAAATTTAAAGAGCATACCTTCGTAAAGCTTATACAAATATATCATCCAAGATACTAAGTAAAGATTCATGTTGGCATGGACTGTATCTTATCGCGATCACGTGCTCAGATCGGAGGCGGGGCAAGTATTATATAATATTTCATCTTATTTCTCAGTGAGAAAAATCTAGCCTTTTACTATATTAGCAGGTCTGCCAAATGTATCGCCAACACGAATCGCAAACTAGTAAGAGTTCCGTAGAAATCACAAACATCCACTATTTACGCCATTTGTCCCCAAAGTGATGAAAGAATAATTACATACATAGCTTCACGCCAGTTCCCTTGCGGGGTAGGCACGAACAACAGAGCGCCATTCAGGCTTGTTCTTACACACCTCACTCGCTTCTTTGACATTCATAGCTCTTGTCATGCACGCTCGTCTGTTCTTAAGGCTCCTGACATCACCTTCTCCAAGTATACGATCAATTTGATCATGGAAGGTGTGTCGTGGCCTTCCACGACTTCTGCATCCATCCACTTTTGCATTGTATATCTTTTTTGTCATTCTTTCATCAGGCATTCTTTCCACATGCCCAAACTAGCGGGGTATTCCTTTCTTTACCTTCACCCCGACACTCTCTTTCAGACCAACTCTCTTTCTTACTTCGGTATTACGAACGCGGTCCGCGAGCATCACTCCGCAGATTTTACGCAGTGCTCGCATCTCGACCGCGTGTACTCTACTTTCATGCTCTTTCTTCCATACGTGAGCGTAGGTACCAGCACCGCGTTGTGTATGTCGAGCTGGGCCTTCTGGCTGAGGTTCTTAGCGCCTAGAAGTTTACCTAACGCTCCCTTCACACTATTCCCCAAATTCACTCTTCTTTCTATATCAGCTATATAAAGAACAATTAAATCAAAAATATCCCGCATGTCAAAAGCACAACTCAACGTACATTGTCCAAACCAATTTTCAAGAAAGGTACAGATATCTATATATTACTAACGTGAAGTAAAAACTTTGTACCCTTTTGACGAAAATTGCGCGGACGGTAGAGTATGAAATTGGTATGGGCATATAATGAGGAGGGATGAAAGTCACGTGACAAAAAGAATGTTATACTACAAGATCGATGGGTACAAATTTAAAGGTAGACCAAAAAAAAGATGGATGGATTGTGTGAAGGATGACATGATGATATGCGGTGTGACAGAAGAGGTATGTCAGAATAGAAGAGTGTGGAAGGAAAAGACATATTGTGCCGACCCCAAGTAATTGGGATATGGTGAAAGAAAAGAGAGGTAGAGTATGAAATTTCGCACACTTATATAGAGAAGAAGCTAGGAGTACTAATATTTTATTGAAATTATACATAAAAAATACATTAAATCAATAAAAAAAACATTACACACACTACCATGCATTTGACACACACACGCATATATACTCTTTTGTTTATTGTTCAAGTCACATTAACAGTGTAGCCTTGGCGAAATCTGTGTTTACAGAAGTATAGTCTTTGACATTAATTATTATGGTTGAATTTCAAGCTCGGGCGACCACTAGTTTTTTTAATTTTACAAAGTTGTTTTTTTTTTCAAAATTTTCTACGTAACAGTTATGTTTTTCAAAGCGCTATCTCTCCATTAAGGTGGGGCTTCGTTTGCGATAATGTTATAGATATAGGCCGTTTCACATAGATATGACAATGGGTTTAATGCGTTATTAATGACGATAAATATTGACAACTAACGTATGTATGTATGTATATACACTAATGTGGTCATTCGTTAGCTGTGTTATTTTTCAACGCTTTAAATAAGACGCATCCGGCCAGCATCCAAATCTTTACATTATCGCAGATGAAGCCGCACCATTAATGAGAATTGTTGTTTTTTATTTCTCATATTCTAAAAGTACGCTTGATCACAGGGATGAAAACAGTAATTTTCGTACCTGGGAAACGATTCTCTGCTGTCAAAAAATTTCAAAAACTATACGAACCATAGATAATATATGTCGCAACATTTTTATTACAGCCACTGTTAAATCGCGGCAAAAGTATAAAAACAATTTTGTAACATCATTTTATACTTATGAGTATGGTAGCTGGAGGGTCCGAAGTAACCTCGAAATTGAGAATTTCGTGGCCGAGCCTAACATAATAAGAGAAATAAAAGCTCACCGCCTCCGCTGGTTCGGTCACGTAGAACGGATGGGAGAGAATCGCAGCGTGAAGAAAGCATATTTGGGACGGCCGGTAGGTCGGCCGTCCTAAATATCGCTGGAAGGACAGAGTAGAGGCGGACCTATCGGAGCTAGGAGCCAACAATTGGCAAGAAACCGCATAGGATCGAGAAAAGTGGCATGCTCTTGTTTCGGAGGCCAAGACCCACTTTGGGTCGCTGAGCCAATGGAGTAAGTAAATCAGTATTTTATAGTTATACATTACTTTTAACCAAATTATTGTTTACTTTACATAAATTTGAGATTAATATTTACTATCATCAGTGACCAAAAAAAAAACCGGCTGGTAGAATGCCTCAGAAAAAGAAATCTACTTGACGTTTTATAATAAGTTCATCAGATTTAGATATGGATTTAACGCCTGATTTCTTTAGAGAAGTAGTTGTTTATTTGACTCGTGTAATGTATATAAATTGCGGGTAGTTGCACATTTTATACATCTTCTTATATATAAAAATGAATGTTTGTCTGTATGTCCTTTATAGAATCGTAAATTATACATTTGATCATGTGATGATCTTTAGCAAAGTTGTGGTGCATGAGCCAAAGAAGGTTTCTGATATGGTTCATAATTGGACCTGGTAGGTGGCGCTGCTGTCGGCATATCGATCAGGGATCATCAGTTTTTATTTACTTTCCTCATATTCGAAATGAAAAGCAGAGTGTTGACCTTGGGTGAAAGGCCTATTTAGGCACTCGAACTGTTAAACTCTCTCGTGCCTAAATAGGTCACTTTCACCTCTCATGTAACAATCTACTATTTCAACCCTCAGATATCATATCAGATACATGTTTGATGTCCTGTGTTTGCGTGGTATCACAGCGATCGAGCCGGAACAAGAGTTTTAATCAAGATAATGATTCCAAGACGGCTGTACCGCGTCTAGAAGAAAAACTTTTGCATTTTAATAAGGTTTATTACAGCAGCGAAAATAGCTATAGAGCCCTAAAGATATCAAAAATAAGATATCACAAAACTTTTTCAAGGCTAACAAAGTGGCACAGATGAAAAATATATCTCGGGAGAATGTATTACATGAATATATTTTTACCAGACGAATGAAGCGAGATGAAGTCTGAATGGGACGTCACTCGCAAAGCAGACGAATTCCCACCACAAACGAGTCAAATTCAGCCGTTTCGTTTCGTTCAGGCAAACACTAAGCATCCTTTTGATATATACACTGACATTTTTGTTGAATGTTTTAGTCCCTTTAGAAATTCTACGGCTTTATTCAAAAATGCTTTGGTTAGGTACTCACTTAAGTCTTATGCGTGGTTATTTATCGCTCATATTTATATCACGAAAGAATGAGGAATGACAGTAGTTCAGTTAAAATATAGCCCTGAATACTAGATACATACATACATAACTTCACGCCAGTTCCCTTGCGGGGTAGGCACGAACAACAGAGTGCCATTTAGGCTTATTCTTACACACCTCACTTGCCTCTTTGACATTCATAACTCTTGTCATGCAAGCTCGTCTGTTCTTAAGGCTCCTGACGTCACCTTCTGCTAGTACACGATCAATTTGATCATGGAAGGTGTGTCGTGGCCTTCCACGACTTCTGCATCCATCCACTTTTGCATTGTATATCTGTTTAGTCATTCTTTCATCAGGCATTCTTTCCACATGCCCGATGCCCGATGCCCGAACCACAGTAATAAAAATCGGCAGACAAAAACACACATATCGCATATCGTCAAGTTACGCCTGTATTATGGGTAACATACAATGTGCCACTGGGACTAATCAGAGACACTCCGACCATAGTCAATTACGGAGTTAGTTTACGAAATTTGCTATAACAGAAATCGATCCCGGGACTTCTGCGTTTCAGTGAGCAATGTGGGCGGGCAATGGCTTAAGAACATTCTCGACTCACTTTTTAATATTTTATTATTTGAAACATATTTTAGACCGGTAAGTCGAAAATTCAATCTATGTTACTTTTTGATTTGATTTTGATTTTTGACTCATTTGATCAAAAAGATATTTTACCAATATATAAGTCGATAATAATATAAGTCGTGGTAGCGTAATGTCTAGCGCACGCGTCCCAAACTAAAAGGGCGCGGATCGATCCTGGCCGGAACTCATGCACGACTTAGTCAGTTTTTCTGAATCTAATGTGCATATTGTTACAATTACCACGTGCTAACAACGGTGAAGGAAAACATCGTGATGCAACCTGCACAACGAGATAACCAATGTGTCAAACCTGCCAAGCCGCCTTGGACAAGCGTGGCGGCTATGCTGTCCGTTCCCTATAATGGGAGGCCCGAGCCCAACACTGGGACAGTTATGGGCTGATATTACATAGCCAAAAACTCATTGACGCCTATGAAGCGTAGGAAGTCTTCAATGAAGCACCCTTTTGCTTGAAATGCGTAAATTTTAATATTTTGCGAATTTACAATAATTTTTCTTGCGCGTACAATTTTTCGTCGTCGTTCCGTTCTTGATTTTTCGAATCTTGGCGGTTGGCCGTAGACAATGAGCGTTTGTCATAGGCAATTTTGATATTGCGTGTACACACCGGCGCGAGCGTACTAATTTCATACTCGTCTGGACCGGTGTGTACCTTCCCGTCGTAAATCGCGTCGCGACAGCCTATTACAATTATAACCACATTTTATAACTGGATTACAGTTTAAAAGTTAACTGTCATTATACCTCGCAACTTTCAAAACTAAGGCTATAATAAATTTACTTGTAGAGAAAACCCAATTATTACACACCCCAAAATTATTAGCTGGAAAAGTTTGAAACGTTTTTAGCTAACTTTCTGCTGGTACACGATCAATTTGATCATAGGTGTGTCGTGGCCTTAATTACGTTTTTAGCTAATATAATTAAAAGCCTTAATTTAATTTATGTGTCTAAAAAACACAATTATTCTACGTCTACCAACATAATAATTATATTCTTAACCACATTATTCACCCATCACTTACATAAAACTTTGAATGCGTATTATAGCAGAATTATTCTATTTACAGGGATAAAAACATATCCTACATCTACATTCGTTATCGATAAAAACAGCGAATTTAATGATAATCGGTTAATTCCTAAAGCCCTTAAAAGGGGCAAACAAACATCCAAAAAATATCTTTCCTTATATGAATTACACTTATAGTGGTGCACCAGGCAGCCCCCATCAAATCATGATCATATCATATCATTCTCCATAGCATCATGGCATGAAGACGGCCCTGCTGCAGCAAGTACGATTCTGTGGAACGATGACTCGTCTCGCCTGCACGAGCCACCAGCGGCGTGAATAACACGCTAAGCTATATATAAGGGCGCCCGTGGCATGCAGGAAGAGACGCGACGCAGGCAAAACAGACGCCGGAGAGCCCCCGGCTCGGATCCTCTTACACAAAGTTAAGACCCACCAATCTCACTCACTCACTACAGACACAAGTAGCCATACAAGATCAGCTTGGGCGTGTTGCTGGAGAGTTTCTTCCTCCGCTTCTTCTCCTCCAGCTATAACACGTTGCGAAGCGGTAGTAATGATAGACTAGGATCGGCTCCGCCGGCGGAGAGTCGATGATTGGTCCCCAAATAATCACTTCAGCCTGTTGGCTTAGCTCATTCAGCCTTTTACGGCTAAATCTCAATATAGAGTCAATCCCCCGCAGCGGTCGAGCCGAGGTCGAACCTCACAGGAGGTGCCTCCTCGAGCGCGCTGCTTCCGGGCTGAACGCCTCCGCTCCCACGGATTCGGGAAGCCCCCAAAGTCCGGTATCGCTGAAACAGCCATCTGCGGATATTAGGCTGGGTCCAGCTCCAAAAAAAAAAAGAAGAGACGCAGCAAGATCACCATCGAGGCCACACGCTACTCAGTATTCGCGAAATCCAACGGCGGCACTCTGCCCGTTGGGGTACTTAAAATCAAAGCCATTCTCTATTTTAAACTGTATCACGTTAGAATCAGTGAATATCAAAATATTGTAAATATCAATAATAATGACAAGAGTTATGAATGTCAAAGAAGCAAGTGAGGTGTGTAAGAATGGGCCTAAATGGCGCTCTGTTGCTCGTGCCTACCCCGCAAGGGAACTGGCGTGAAGTTATGTATGTATGTATGTATGTATCAATAATAAAGACTGTATTCAATTAATCCACGTATATGATTGAACCTGGTACTGTTGAATAAGAAGACGCTTGTTACAACCACGATACAGCTAAGTATATTATCACGCTGACAGATATACGTGTGGGTGTGATCAGAGGTTCCATACTTACATGACAACTCTGGTCACCCCTACACACATAACTTGTCTAAAGTAGACTCAAAAATTACGCACACTTGGACAAGTAAAATTGCTAAGCGTATTTATATCAGAACCAAAAAAAAAAAGCATAGTCTTCTTTACAAGCCTAAAAATAGTCCGCACCAGTACGTGTTTTGTGATAAGGTAAACAATAGACTACCTTGTTAATACCAGAACAGTGTCCCCAAGTGCTGCCTGTTGACCTAGTTGCGGCACAATGCCGACAGGCTGCACAGGTGCTGATAGGTATTGATGAAAACACTATAGGTCTATAATTCCAGTGTCTATGGCTACTTAATCTATGCCTATGGACTTGTGTGACGGCATTATTAAAATATATACATACATTGAGATTTATTAAATCGTTTATTTTCATATCGATGGGTGAAAGGCTACGCGTTTTAAACGACATTTTTAAAATTTGTTGGGAGAAAAGTTTGAAGTTTCAAATGACCCAGAAAAAGACATTACTAACGAACTATGTACCATATATAAAAAAAAGAACATCTATAGATTGAAACTAGACATCAGATTCTTTATATTTCTTTAAGTGGAGACATTAGAATAAAACAAACCCATAGTGTTATTAAGTCTCACACAAAATGTCGCTTAAAACAAATAGCCTTTCAACCCTCGATATACTTGTATTATTATTATATGTACGTACTGTATATATAATTGGATTTTAAAAGCAAATTAAAACACTTTTTATTTTAAGATTGCGCAAAAAGTTCCTATTTCAAATTCAGTTCAAACATTTCTGACTATTGTATATAGTATTCCAAATTTAAATTAAACTACGATGTAGCAACACTTCGACCAGACTACAATAGGAATGTTACTAACACATATCCATTATGTTAGTAAATAATCATTTCATGAATATACTAGTCCATTATTTCTTATATACATACTAATTACCATACAAATAAGAAAGTGATTTTTTTAAATGTTTGTATGTATTGATAGTTTCATTTTTTTATGGCTTGGCAGCTAGGCCTTTAAGCCAGATCTTAGATTCAATGTAGTTTCTTCATTTTCTTAAACCTATGTGTAGCACAGCTGAACTGTAGGTTATCAGCTAGTGCCATTCAACGGAGTTCTTGTGACAACCAAAAGGCCACATTTGACTTTACAGTTCCCATTTCTCACAAAACATATAATTACTATTCAAAAACTATCAATATCCTACAACTATTGTTCATTTTAGAGTAATTTTACACATTTTTAGAAAATAAAACTGCACAGCACAACATTTCCTTTCAGTTCCCGCCAAAAACTCCTTTGTATGTGTTGATATCATGAAATTCTTATGCAATTTTGACTGGACATCATATCGTGTATTGATGTTGCTAATTTAGCTTATCTATGCTTCCTCCTTGCCTATGGCCATGCGTCGCAATAGTACACGTAGTTGTATAAATGTTGATTGTACAAAATCTATAGGGCTACGATGTTTTGTAAGATGATAAAAGGTATCCTAGAAATATTATTTATTGAACAAATAATGTTTAGATTATTGGCATTGCTGACTTACATATTACATACTAGGATAGACCTGAATCATGGGTGTCATTCATTGAGCTAATTATTATAAAATTTAATAAATATATACCTTTGATAATTATGTTGAACATTGTATCCATAGTATATACACAAGGAACATAGAAGCTTTGGTACTTGTTACATATTTAGTTTTAAATTTAAAAATAATCTAAAACACAACAAAAAGCTTACTAAACCCTATGAGATAGGATATAAATTAAGAAACCTAATGAACACAACTTTCATAACAATCGTAGCTTCCTTAAACCGCGTATATACTATAAACGTATCTAGATGGCATAGATTTTGATTTAGAGCCGCCTAGCTTTCAAAGGCTTTATCCTGGTTATTTATGAAAGGAACTTCCGTGTAATAAAGTATGCCTCAGTGAACTATATCTTCGTTTATAGATAACCGTGTTCGTGATAAAGGCTTTTATATTAATGCTCTGTCAGTTTATAAGTCTAATAAAGCGATGAAGCTGGAAAATTGGCGCCCAACATCGACTATGGAACGCATTCGGGAGTATAATAAAGCTTCCGAAAAAATAAAAAATTGGAAGTCGGGCCACAATTGACGGAGAAAACGAGTAACATACATAAAAAAAATAACATCAGACGAATTGAGAAACTCTTGGTTTTGAAAGTCGGTTAAAAACAATATGAACGTTTCTATTTATAACATTGGCGCCCAACAAACGTGAAGCCGTTCTATACAAAGTCGAATTTCAAAGCTTTCTTAAACATGCAACACAAAAGAAATAAAAACTCATTTCTAAATTGCTTCGTTTATTGTCAGAAAAAGCAATTTTCGTCGCAAATAATTAAGGAGGTGCAAAGAGAGAGGGCTATGAAATTTCCACCGAATAAATTAAACGAATTGAAGAAATAAACATTTCAATACCACTTGTATTATGGTCGGTTCTTATATCATATTCATTCTTTATTTGTATAGAGTTTATGTCAAATGGGCCACAATTCTGACCAGAATTCACCGGCGTGCAGTGCACGATAGGGCGTCCCCCGCAGGCGACGCTCACCGATGCGCCCCCGTCGGTGTGAATTCTCGCGCATGCGGCGAAGGGGGCCGCCACCCTTCACGCAGCGCCAAACCTGGCGGGTCGAGAGGAGCAGAGTGCCGTATAGGCACGTGGAATGTGAGAGGTGGGATGAAAGATAAGATGGACGAAATGATTGATATAATGAATGAGAGAAGCCTGGATGCCTTATGTCTGACAGAGACAAAGCGGAAGGGGTGCGACGTCGATGACCTCCCCGGTGGCATGCTTGCTCTGTGGTCCGGCGTGGACCTGGACGAGCGTGCGAGTGGGGGGGTAGGCGTCTTACTCTCATCCCGCTTTGTGTCTGGAGTAAAAGCTTATTGTCTGGTGAACCCGAGACTTCTCTGGGTCCGCCTAAAACTGGGGATCACGCGAGTTTTTCTGGTCGCAGCTTATGCTCCCGTCAGCTCAGCGGATCCCCAAGAACTCGAGAAGTTTTGGGAGTCTGTGAGAGAAATTCTGGATCTGGCTGAAGGGAACGAAAGACTAATTATGTGTGGTGATCTTAATGGCTGGGTGGGGACCAAACGAGACGGCCTTGAGGCTGTCCTTGGACCCTATGGTGACAAGAGAGTGAACGATGCTGGTAGGCCAATCATAGACGTATGCATGGAAAGAAACTTGCTTGTGTCGAACACCCTATTCCATCATAAGGATATTCACACGTATACATGGAGAATGAATGATCAGAAAAGTATGATTGATCTGATTTTAATTGATAGTCGCCTCCGAAACAGAATAATGGATACAAGAGCCTACAGAGGCCCCACTCTTGAAACGGACCACTACCTGGTGATAAGCCGGTTTGTGGGCCTTTTCAAGAAGTGGAGACACTGGCGAGTGCGTACCAATTTCGGGGAGCTTGAAAGAATAAAGTGTGAAAAATTGGAAGATGTTAGTGTAAGGAGTATGTATGCGCGCCTAGTCGAAGAAAGGCTTGCAAAAGCGGACTTCTCCGACTTAGATGTGGATAATGACTGGGATAGTATGAAAGAAAGTATAGTGGAAAGCGCAAAAGAAGCATGTGGATGCGCGAAGAGGCACATAACAACGAAAGGTGATGAATGGTGGGACGCGGATGTTAAATCCAGCGTAGAGAGAAAGAGAAAAGCCTGGCTGGATTATGTTGCTTCCTTGCAACAGAATGACAGTATGAAAGAGATGAAGAAAGAAATTTATCGCCTCTGCAAGAATGAAACCAAAGCTTTAGTGAAAGAGAAGCGTGAAAGAATAAAATTGAAAGAAGAAGAGAAGCTGACGGAGAACTTCGAGGCGAATACCAAACTCTTTTGGAGAGAGGTTAAGAAGTCTCGGGGTTGTTCGTCAGCTTCCAGAATGGAAAGAATAAAATCTAAAGCAGGGGACGTTCTTGCTAACCCACAAGAGGTATTAGCGCGATGGAGTGAATATTTTAGAGAAATGTATGATAATATCCCGGATGCTGGCACCACGACTGAGTCTGTGACCGACTCCGAGGAGTCAGCATCCGAGATCACTTTGGAAGAGATCGAATGGTCGATAAGAAGTCTGAAAAATGGAAAGGCAGTAGGAATCGATAGTGTGTCTGCTGAGATGATCAAATCTGGTGGAACCTGCGTCTGTCCTTATGCAACTTGTGCTGGAGGACGGGAAAGGTTCCCAAGGACTGGAGGCGCGCTGTCATCGTGCCCTTGTATAAAGGCAAGGGGTCACGTATGGAGTGCGCCAGCTACAGGGTCATCAGTTTGATCAGCACAGCATCTAAAGTGTATGCGAAGATTATTGAAAAGAGAATGAGAGTTGTATCCGACGGATTACTGTGGGATGCACAAGGTGGTTTCAGAAATGGAAGGGGATGTATGGATCAAGTTTTCTCTCTCCGCAATATCGTAGAGAAGCAGCTGGCTATGCGGTTTTCTGCGGTTTTGTGGATCTAGAGAAAGCATTTGACAGGGTTGTGCGGAAGGACCTCTGGGACATATTGCCCGGATATGGGATTAATGGCCAATTGATGCGTGCTGTGCAGTCCACTTACGAGGGCTGTATGGCATGCGTGCGGGTGGAAGGCAGCCTGTCGCCCTGGTTTGACGTCAATATTGGCGTCCGCCAGGGCTGCGTGCTGTCGGCTTTGCTGTTCATCCTATATCTGGACGATTGTCTCCAGAGAATAAGATTGATGGATGTTGGGGTGCGGATGAATGATCTAGTTGTAAGCACCTCGCTTTATGCGGATGATGCCGTGCTTTTAGCCGAATCGCCATCAGAACTGCAAACACTAGTCACAATGATGAAAGATGACTGTCAGGCGAGAGGCTTACATTTGAATGCGAAGAAAACAAAGGTTATGGTGTTTGAAAGAGAAGAAACCAGAACGAATGCAAGGATAATGGTCGATGATGTTATGCTAGAGCAAGTGAATGAGTTTGTATATCTTGGATGTGCTTTTAGCAGGGATGGAAGGTACACCGCTGATATAGAAAGAAGAGTGAATTTGGGGAATAGTGTGAATGGAGCGTTAGGTAAACTTCTAGGCGCTAAGAACCTCAGCCAGAAGGCCCAGCTCGCCGTACACAACGCGGTGCTGGTACCTACGCTCACGTATGGATGCGAGAGTTGGGTATGGAAGAGAGAGCATGAAAGTAGAGTAAACGCGGTCGAGATGCGAGCACTGCGCAAAATCTGCGGAGTGACGCTCGCGGACCGCGTTCGTAATACCGAAGTAAGAAAGAGAGTTGGTCTGAAAGAGAGTGTCGGGGTGAAGGTAAGGAAAGGAATGCTCCGGTGGTTCGGGCATGTGGAAAGAATGCATGATGAAAGAATGACTAAACAGATATACAATGCAAAAGTGGATGGATGCAGAAGTCGTGGAAGGCCACGACACACCTTCCATGATCAAATTGATCGTGTACTAGCAGAAGGTGATGTCAGGAGCCTTAAGAACAGACGAGCTTGCATGACAAGAGTTATGAATGTCAAAGAGGCAAGTGAGGTGTGTAAGAATAAGCCTAAATGGCACTCTGTTATTCGTGCCTACCCCGCAAGGGAACTGGCGTGAAGTTATGTATGTATGTATGTAATTTTATAAATCTTATTTTCATAGCTACTAGTTTTTAATATACTCACTATATATCTTTAGGATATGTCCGCGACTTCGTCCACGCTTGACTTGAAATTCCCGCGGGATTCCCGGGACACAAAGTATCGGAGAATTTAAAAAATAATGTAAGCTATCATTTTAGTGGAAACTGTGTCGGAATAAGCTAATTTTTATGCATCCGAAAAACTTCAAACCGCTCCCGGGAACATTCCCGCGCAATTCTCAATATAAAGACATATTTTATTATATAAAATTTGCTATCGATCAGTGAAAAAATCACATTGAAATTTGATTTTTTTTAAATCATTCTCAGAAAAAATCCCGGGGTATTCCCAGGATAAAAAGTAAATTTGCTATCGATCAGCGAAAACCGCATCGAAATCGGCCCAGTAGTTTCACGTGAATCCCAAACAAACAGACAATAAATAAAAAAAATGCATCATGTTCTCCATCGTTTATATAGTGTATTTCAGTTTTTTTAATAGCTTCAATGTACAGGCACGGCATGCATAGAATTTTATAATATTATAAATTAGATATTGTATTCGTTGCTTTTATTTCTCTTTAATCACTTTACGTTAGGTGAGCCGTCTGTCCGTTTACCCGTTTCCAACAATAAAAATATTATTTTTATCCTGCGACAATGCAATGAATGCTTTAGCGCTACCGTCTCTTGCATAACAAACATTTAAGATGAGGGCTGACTGTAGCTGTTTATACTGTGATTGCGCTATACATTTTAAATGTAATAATCTCATTGAGCACGTGTTTCACGTTGCGCCCCGCCAAGGGAATACTGGCTCAATTTTTTTTGCAAGCGTATTCTCTCCGAGATTTAATATCTGGATTATGCGACCTTCATGTTGATTGTGTATTAATAGTTTACGTAACAAATAAATCCCATCAAAAACTAAAATGTGAAATGAGAGCCAAGTTCAATATTATGCCTTGGTTGTTGACAATAACAAAAGTGAGATTTATTTATAACAAAATAAAATATTTTTAACAACTTAGAATATAATTTATTTTTATAACGTAGGATAATATATTGAAAGAGAGTGTCAGGGTGAAGGTAACGAAAGGAATGCTCCGGTGGTTCGGGCATGTGGAAAGAATGCATGATGAAAGAATGACTAAACAGATATACAGATATACCCCGCAAGGGAACTGGCGTGAAGTTATTTATGTATGCATGTAATATATTGAAGCCTAAGGTCTGACTTGGCTAGTTCTAAAAAAATACTAGTTTCTGATTTATTCATTTGTATTCACCCAACTACCTATCTGGATGTCAAATTTGAACTTTCTAGGTCATCTGGAACTGGGTTAGAATTTTGGTCTATAGATCAGTCAGTGATAAAAATGACGATTTTTGGACGTTAATATCTAAACAACCGTTTGAGGTGTGTTCATGAAATTTGGAGCACATATATATCTCGCAAGTCTCAATATATGAGCCAAATTTGATATGTTCATGTGAAATAGTTTTTGAGTCATGACGGGGTCAAAAGTGGCTCCAAATACATACATACATACATACATAACTTCACGCCAGTTCCCTTGCGGTGTAGGCACGAACAACAGAGTGCCATTTAGGCTTATTCTTACACACCTCACTTGCCTCTTTGACATTCATAACTCTTGTCATGCAAGCTCGTCTGTTCTTAAGGCTCCTGACATCACCTTCTGCTAGTACACGATCAATTTGATCATGGAAGGTGTGTCGTGGCCTTCCACGACTTCTGCATCCATCCACTTTTGCATTGTATATCTTTTTAGTCATTGTTTCATCATGCATTCTTTCCACATGCCCGAACCACCGGAGCATTCCTTTCCTTACCTTCACCCCGACACTCTCTTTCAGACCAACTCTCTTTCTTACTTCGGTATTACGAACGCGGTCCGCGAGCGTCACTCCGCAGATTTTGCGCAGTGCTCGCATCTCGACCGGCTCCAAATGATTCGTGTAATATTACACACGGTGCTCGTTATGCTTGAACTCGGCTTGACACGCTACCGCGTGTCTCGATGCTAATTAAAACTTAAAACAAGCAATTCTCGTATATTTATTTCGTGTATGTCGGAAACGGCTTTAATGATTTAGATCAAATTTTGCATTTGGCAAATAAGTTTAACTATACAGGTGTTAGCGAATAATATATGTAAATGCCGTAGAGACCTCTAGCGTGATATTTAATTGATTGAGTAATAATACATTGATGTATAGTAACTGCAATGAGACTCTATTATACAGTAATGAAATAAGAGATGGCGCTACAGTTGATACGCTTTTGGTTTTTTTTTTTTTTATTATTATTGCAGGAGTTCAGCAGACAGGCAGACGGCCCACTAGATGGAAAGCGGTTACCATCGCCTATGGACATTTGCAACAACAAAGATGCTACAAATGCGCTACTGCTCTCTTAAAGGAGACTGGAACCTGGTCACTAATGCCGGAACACGACACAAGGTTGTTATGGCGGCATACTCTAGACCAGGGGTGGTCGCCATCCAGTCGAGCAAATACTCTACCACCTGGCAAATTGGTGCCACGACTGTAATCAAGCTCACATTAAAAAAATAATAAGGAAGACTGGCACTCTCTCCTGAGAAGTCATCTTGGCGAGTATACAGATATGTGTAATAAACACTATTTTGTGAAATTAAGAATAACCAATGTCAATGTAAAGCTTTACACTCATAATAAAGAATGTGAGAGAATTAAGAATAGTAAATTATGGTACTAGTGTGTAACATTGGTGATTACCGCCGAGGCGCCATTGAGACTCGAGCCGTAGGCGAGGGTCTTAAGAGAGCCGAGGACGGTAATCATCAATACAAACGTGTATCATACGACGTTTTTCAACACACTTGTGAATAAAATAAACAACAAAAACTCATTTTATTTAGTAGATAAAAAAAAGTTATATATGAGTGAAAGTTTTATTTATTAAACACGTACGAGTTAAAATTATCTATTTAAATAAGAAGTTGCATGAAATGAGCAAGCAATAGGAACATTAATTTATTTGTTCTATAGAACACGATCTTTTTTTTTTTGAATAAAAACTTTTTTAAGAACAAAGCAACTCAACCAATAAAATTTAAAAAAAAAATCTATAATTCACTAGTGAGTTATAATGTTTTTTACTCACAGTTTGATAATGGGTGTCATTCTGTGCCTAATTGCGGTGACCATAAAGCCACTTTATGAGCAAGTGTGTTGAAAAGAGAATTTTAATACAGGTATCTTCCTAAAAATAAACAAATTAAATTTATATATGAAAAAATTATAAGTATTATTAGCGCCATCTTGTAAATTTCTGTGACATTTGCTGTTGCCATAAGATTGATAACACGCTGGTACCTTAACATTTTGTCAGATGGCGCTATAGGATATTAATCAAAGACCGCCGAGCGAAGATTGGTCTCGCCCAGGTACTGATTATATATACATAAAACGTGATAAATCTCGAAGTCCTAATTCTATGACGTATAACGACAGAGGTCATGCATTATTTAGACGTCTTTTTAGGATTCCTTATCCATTTGGGAAAAAAACAAAACCCTTAAGTTTTGGTTATGTTCGTCCGTTTATCTATCCGTGTTTGTGTATCACAATCATTTTTCTCAGAAAGTACAGAATCTAAACGAATGAAATTTAACTGGAAGTTGTAGTCACACTACACAATGATGTAATTAAATCCCTAAAGCCGTTATAGCTGAGGGTTACAATTTCATTTTTCAGTATATGTATGAGTATCATATAAAGTATGGAAGAGAGAGCATGAAAGTAGAGTAAACGCGGTCGAGCTGCGAGCACTGCGCAAAATCTGCGGAGTGACGCTCGCGGACCGCGTTCGTAATACCGAAGTAAGAATGAGAGTTGGTCTGAAAGAGAGTGTCGGGGTGAAGGTGAGGCAAGGAATGCTCCGGTGGTTCGGGCATGTGGAAAGAATGACTAAACAGATATACAATGCAAAAATGGATGCATGCAGAAGTCATGGAAGGCCACGACGTCCCCCGATTTCAATCCCATCTTTCCTATCTCATACCAAAGGCTGGCATTGGCAACGCCACTTGTGTTGCAAACGTTCATATGCGACGGTAACCACTACGTTTTTTTTTGTGATGAAAATACTCCCTCCGACTATAATTTTGGCAGAACTTTATACAGCTAAGAAGTTATATCTAGTCTTATATTGTATTTTTTAAATTTTTATTGCTTTTACGTCTCTATCTTATTTTTTCTACCTTTATTCTAATACATAATACACCTCCTACTTAATATTACTATTATTTACATATTTATGATGTATTAATTTTTTGTCTATCTTATTTTCATAGCTACCAGTATTTAATATACTCACTGTATATACATACTAGGATATACCCGCGTGTTCATCCACGCTTGACTTGAAATTCCCGCAGGATTCCCGGGACACAAAGTATCGGATAATTTAAAAAATAATGTAAGCTATCATTTTAGTGGACATTGTGTCGGAATAAGCTAATTTTTATGCATCCGATCTTTTATCTGTGCAGGAACGGAGAAAGAATACAATTTCCTGCGGCCGGGCGGCCTGTCGTAAGAGGCGACTAAACAACCCACAGCCAGGTGGTAGGGCACTTGCCCGACTGGATGGCTACCACCCCTGGTCTAAAGCATGTCGCCATAACAACCTTGAGTTGTGTTCCGGCATTAGTGACCAGGTTCCAGTGACCCTTAAGAGAGCAGCAGCGCATTTGTAGCACCTTTGGTGTTGCAAATGTCCATAGGCGATGGTAACCGCTTTCCATTAAGTGGGCCGTCTGCCTGTCTGCTGAACTCCTGCAATAAAAAAAAAAAAAAAAAAAAAAAAAAACCGAAAAACTTCAAACCGCTCCCGGGAACATTCCCGCGGGATTTCCAATATAAAGACACATATTTTATTATATAAAATTTGCTATCGATCAGTGAAAAAATCACATTGAAATTTGATTTTTTTTTAAATCATTCTCAGAAAAAATCCCGGGGTATTCCCAGGATAAAAAGTAAATTTGCTATCGATCAGCGAAAACCGCATCGAAATCGGCCCAGTACTTTTCACGTGAATCCCAAACAAACAGACAATAAATAAAAAAAAATGCATCATGTTCTCCATCGTTTATATAGTGTATTTCAGTTTTTTTAATAGCTTCAATGTACAGACACGGCATGCATAGAATTTTATAATATTATAAATTAGATATTGTATTCGTTGCTTTTATTTCTCTTTAATCACTTTACGTTAGGTGGGCCGTCTGTCCGTTTACCCGTTTCCAACAATAAAAATATTATTTTTATCCTGCGACAATGCAATGAATGCTTTAGCGCTACCGTCTCTTGCATAACAAACATTTAAGATGAGGGCTGACTGTAGCTGTTTATACTGTGATTGCGCTATACATTTTAAATGTAATAATCTCATTGAGCACGTGTTTCACGTTGCGCCCCGCCAAGGGAATACTCGCTCAATTTTTTTTTGCAAGCGTATTCACTCCGAGATTTAATATCTGGATTATGCGACCTTCATGTTGATTGTGTATTAATAGTTTACGTAACAAATAAATCCCATCAAAAACTAAAATGTGAAATGAGAGCCAAGTTCAATATTATGCCTTGGTTGTTGTCTTTTTTACCAACTTAAAATATAATTTATTTTTATAACGTAGGATAATATGTTGAAAGAGAGTGTCGGGGTGAAGGTAAGGAAAGGAATGCTCCGGTGGTTCGGGCATGTGGAAAGAATGCATGATGAAAGAATGACTAAACAGATATACAATGCAAAAGTGGATGGATGCAGAAGTCGTGGAAGGCCACGACACACCTTCCATGATCAAATTGATCGTGTACTAGCAGAAGGTGATGTCAACAGCCTTAAGAACAGACGAGCGTGCATGACAAGAGTTATGAATGTCAAAGAAGCAAGTGAGGTGTGTAAGAATAAGCCTAAATGGCGCTCTGTTGTTCGTGCCTACCCCGCAAGAGAACTGGCGTGAAGTTATGTATGTATGTATGTAACACCAACAGTCGGCAATTTTTGAGTCAAAATCGCTATGACACACACAATAACACAATTTAAACAGACAGACAAACAAACATTCCATCCGTGCGAGAACGAAGAAAGGATATTAATTCCTGCGTCCGGGCAGCCTGTCGTAAGCGGCGACAAAAAACCCACAGACAGGTGGTAGGGTATTTACCCGTCTGGGTAGTTACCACTCTTGGTCTAGAGTATGCCGCCATAACAACTTGTTTTGTCTTTAGAGAGCAGCAGCGCATTTGTAGCACCTTTTGTGTTATAAATGTCTATATGCGATGTTAACTGCTGTCCATCAGGTGGACCGTCTGCCTGTCTGCTGAACTCAAGCAATAAAAAAAAACTTCAAAAACATGAAGCCTGTGTACGAACTCCGTTGTTGCCAAAAGAACTACGGAATCCTAATAAAAATTGGCCAATTCAATTACATTTGTAATATTTCCACTCAAACCTATTATAATTTCCTGTTGATTGAACAACGAACTTTTCAGATGGTACTTGAGGGACTTCGAAATCGCTCTTGGTAAACTTCGCAAGTTTCCAGGAATTCCCTCCTTTCGGTCCAACTTTTAATCAAACCATTTGTCTGGTCTTTGACTTGTAGCATAAGCATGCAACATGTTATCCATAACTTTTATAACTTTACTTTTTCATAGAAAAAATTTTGGGGTCACTTTTTGAATTGAAACTTCTTTAGAATCGTTGTGATTTGATATTCGATGACGCGAAAAAGCGACAATAAAAAGAGACATAAATCTGTAGGACTAAGCCTGCGAGAGAATGAGATACGAGTTTTACAATGTGCGGCATAGGTTAGAGAATCAATAAGACCCATGATTAAAATATATTTTTTTAGATTAAAACAGTGAAAAATTGAAAGTGATACTTAAGAATAATAAAACTACGTTTTAACGGTTTTAAGCGCTTAAAACCGTTAAAACGTAGTTTTATTATGTATACAAGTCGCGAAAACTTAAGAAAATATTACGTGATACTTAAGAAGTTATTTTAAATTATAATATGTGGACGAATGTAGGCTAAAGGAATTATATTTTTACTAGCTGTGTCCGCGACGTCGTTCGCGTGGAATTTGCTTTCAAAACCCTCCGATTTTGAAACACTCTTCATTGGTGCTCCGCTCCTATTGGTCTTAGCGTGATGATATATAGCCTATAACCTTCCTCGATAAATGGGGTATCCAACACTGAAAGAATTTTTCACATCAGACCAGTAGTTTCTGAGATTAGCGCGTTCAAGCAAACAATATATTAGTATATTTGACTACAACACTAATATTTACATTTTAAATATCTTTTGAATGAAACGTCCGAATTGAATAATTCAAAAAGTTCTAAAAAGGTATTGAATTCGTCTTGAATATGGAGTAATTTATTTTGGTAAGGATTAATACCAAGATACAAAATAAACAGTTTTTGAAGCGACGGCATTTAAAAAAATAAAAGAAAACACTTATTGTGAGATAACTACAATATTTATACATATGGTTACGCGATATTGTTGTAGACAATTATATGTTCTGCAAAGTGGTAGTACATTGTTTTGTTCTATAATCAATAGTTTTCGCAGCGCACGCCGTGTAAGGATTTTTTCGGGACATTTTTTTACACCTTGGTTTACATTATTGGACTTTTAGTAAGGATCCCTAATTTTTTTGAAAATATAATATAGCCTATAGCCTTCCGCGATAAATGTACTATTCAACACTGAAAGAATTTTTCGAATCGGACCAGCGGTTCCTGAGATTAGCGCGTTTAAACAAACAAACAAACTCTTCAGCTTTATAATATTAGTATAGATTAATAAAAGTTAGAGAAGAATTATCTGTGAGTATACTCTCAGAAGTTTCACTTCTACTGCGTGTGAACTGCACACACGTTTTTTTATCTGCTATACGTAGTGTCTTAAAAATAGTCATGTGAACGTTGTCCATTAACAGCGGCTAGGTTTTTAGATCAGGCATTAATAATAATAATAATCGGCAGACAAACACACCTATTGTATATCCCCAAATTAAGAAAGTTACGCTTGTGTTATGGGTAATATACAACGGACTACCCTGGGGCCGATCCCAGACACCCAGACCATAGTAAATAACGGAGAAAATACATTTCCGAAATTTACTATACCAGGAATCGAACCCAGAAACTCTGGGTTGCAGTGAGCTACGCCGGCAAAGGCTTAGCCCGCTCAACCACAGAGACCGTCTTTCAAGACATTCAAGGTGTTTCCTCCCATATTGGTCTGAATTGGTTTATTGGTATATGAAATTACATTTTTTTTCAAATTTGAAAAATATCAAAATTTAAATGAAAACCTATATTTATAAAATTCCTAGTCATGATTGACTGTTTATTAGAATTTTTGTCTCTCACACTGTCTCAAAGTTCATATTAAATTGATTCTGAATGAGTGAACAGATTTCTATGAAATACCTAGAAAAATTACTGTGAACACATTCAAAGACGGACAGATGCCATAACGGATGGAATTATAATATTGTTTCTTATTATGACAAAGGGTCTCATATTCGTGTGATTTAGGAGGTGGGTACTGAAAATCAGCGCTGTGCCAGACTACGTTTCGGCACAGCAATATACTGAGTGCCAACCTCATTTCTGAAACTGCGGCATACAATCTCTGCATATATTTTCTTTAACCGTGTTTTGTGTATGTCGCATTTGGATTATTTTTATTGCGTGTGTTCAGCATACAGGCAGACGGCCCACTTGATGGAAAGCGGTTACCATCGCCTATGGACATTCGCAACACCAAAGGTGCTACAAATGCGCTGCTGCACTCTTAAGGGAGACTGGAACCTGGTCACTATCCATCCAGTGGGGCAAATACCCTATCACCTGGCTGTGGGTTGTTTTGTCGCCTCTTAAGACAGGCCACCCGGCCGCAGGTAATTGTATTCTTTCTCCGTTCCTGCACGAATAAAATAATATAAGTATATCCTATCTTTCTAAATTTACGGACGAATATGACGATTACTTATGGATTCCATTTTCGACCAAATGGCTAGGGAACCATGAATTTTATTCAACTAACTTGGTATAAGCATGCTGCAGCCGATGCGTGGACAGCCACTGTCTCAAGACCAGCCTCTGCTGCAACACTTGCGCCGCCCGACGTAACCTCTTCTCTTCCGCGGGCGGGAGCTCGGGTAGCCTGTCCAAGTGGTCCGGCGTACCGCAACCGGAGAGGGTTGAGATTCCTGCAACAATCAAGCACGTTACCACTTCCTACATTATCAACTCTTACTATCTCCATTATTATAGTTCTTGCAATTTACGAAGAGGCCTCTACTTGTGTGAAAAACAAATCTAAAAGAAGGAAGGAGAAGAAAGAAAACCATTAACTTGGTAAGAACATTGCGAGACACACCTTGTATATCCTAGAGCTAAGCCAGTTACGCTTGTGTTATCTATACTAATCTATACTAATATTATAAAGCTGAAGTTTGTTTGTTTAAACGCGCTAATCTCAGGAACCACTTGTCCGATTTGAAAAATTCTTTCAGTGTTGAATAGTACATTTATCGATGAAGGCTATAGGCTATATTATATTTTCAAAAAAATTAGGGATCCTTACTAAAAGTCCAATAATGTAACCCAAGGTGTAAAAAAAATGACCCGAAAAAATCCTTACACGGCGTGCGCTGCGAAAACTATTGATTATAGAACAAAACAATATACTACCACTTTGCAGAACATATAATTCTCTACAAAAAATATCGCGTAACCATATGTCTAACTATTGTAGTTATCTCACAATAAGTGTTTTCTTTTATTTTTTTAAATAATTAAAATGCCGTCGCTTATAAAACTCTTTATTTTGTACCTTGGTATTAATCCTTATCAAAATAAATTACTCCATATTGAAGACGAATTCAATACCTTTCTAGAACTTTTTGAATTATTCAATTCGGACGTTTCATTCAAAAGATATCGCGATATTTAAAATGTAAGTATTAGTGTTGTAGCCAAATATACGAATATTGTTTGATTGAACGCGCTAATCTCAGAAACTACTGGTCTGATGTGAAAAATTCTTTCAGTGTTGGATAGCCCATTTATCGAAGGCTATAGGCTATATATCATCACGCTAAGACCAATAGGAGTGGAGCACCAATGAAGAATGTTTCAAAGTCGGAGGGTTTTGAAAGCAAATTCCACGCGGACAACGTCGTGGGCACAGCTAGTGGGTTATATACAACGGACCACTCTGGCCGAGTCCAGACACTCAGACCATAGATCACAGAAAGTTCGCTTCCGTAATTTACTCTGCGTTCTAACGAGTTCGGCCGGCTAAGACTGAGCCTGCTCAACCACAGAGACTGTCATAAAAAATATGTAACACTAGTTCAGCAAATGCCAGACACAAGAATCTGAAGCTGGTTTTCAACTGCACGCTGCGACGGACGGTTGTCGCACTGTTATTTGTTTAACACACACACACACATATATGTTATATGTGTTATTTATGTTATTTGAAGCAGCGCCATTTGCGACAGTCTCTGGAACTAACATTACTACTATCATAAGTAGCTTTTTGATTCACTGTAACTTTCGCACTCCACGTCTGTCTGAGTACCTACTCAGATAGTCAAGTACCAGGGTCAAAATATCACTAATCAGTCAGAAAAATAAAGTAACAGCATCCGTCCAGTGGTAATAATAGAGAACAGTCGATGAAAGTAATGTGTTTAAAAAAAAATTACTTAGTGTTAAAGAGAAAACATTAATTCAAAATATGCTTTAAATTAGCAAATACTGGTTATCAACAACGCTGTTGTCCGTTACAGCCTAACGGTGACTTGACATGCGCCAAAAATTTAACATTTTATACTAGGAATTCCGCCATCTTTAAACAGTTAATTCAAGTCATATAAACTACGCTGCGTGTGAAAGCCTACGCAGTAGCTTTATCTTACTTACACAAAAACTTAATTGGGTTTTTTACATTTTTTTTTATTTTTTTTTATTGTAGGAGTTCTGCAGACAGGCAGACGGCCCACTTGATTGAAAGCGGTAACCATCGCCTATGGACATTTGCAACACCGAAGGTGCTACAAATGCGCTGCTGCTCTCTTAAGGGTCACTGGAACCTAGTCACTAATGCCGGAACACAACTCAAGGTTGTTATGGCGACATATTTTAGACGAGGGGTGGTAGCCATCCAGTCGGGCAAATGCCCTACCACCTGGCTGTGGGTTGTTTAGTCGCCTCTTACGACAGGCCGCCCGGCCGCAGGAAATTGTATTCTTTCTCCGTTCCTGCACGGATAATAATAACAAAGAAACTAAGTCCATATAGTCTACACAACTGCCCAGCAAAACATAGCGGCGAGTCGAAGCCAACCTGATTTGAAGTAATACAATGAATGACATGTTGTTTATGACAACGTAGGTATTTGTTAGTGAATTGAAAAATGCGATTGCAGCGCCATCTATTTTGCTAATCTGTCTAATCTAAGGAAACGTTGAATAGTGTTATACGATAATCCGTAAACACACACGCACACATACTCACACACACACATATACACAAAACACACGTCTGCCCGCTGTGGCTATAAACATCGGCTTTGGTCTTCAAAATAAAGGCTTCGCCTAGTTTGGGACCAGTAGGTAATATAAATAATGTAAATTGGACTTTCTGACAATAAAGATTTTATTATTATTTTATTATTATAACGACGTCATTTGCCGGAATATATGACCCGGGATATAAGCTGGCTCTATGTCAAGTTTCATTTAAATCCATTCAGTAATTTACACGTGATGGTCTAACAGACAGACAGGCAAAAATTCTAAAAAATGCATTTTCGGAATCTCCTGGTTCAATTACCACTACAATGCAAGAAAACCTAACTTATTTCTATTGTATTCTACTCATAGTCCCTCAAGACTATAAGTAGAATACTGAGCCTAGATCACCGTCTTCTATGGGTAAGGTGCCCAGAAGGCTGGCTACGTTTCCTCGCTGGATCGCCATACTGATCCGTTGGCCGAGGTAAGCACCAGCCCTCTGATCACCTGAAGAGTCAATGAGTCGTTTCGATAAATTTTGGTAGAGGCTCATGGCCTCAGGACCCCACGGTCCAAGCGTCTCGACAGCAAACGGCACAAACATATAACTCTCACTGAGGGTTGCATATTTGCGCCGCTTGAGTGATTCGGCTGTTTCCGCCGCTGAACCGGCTGATCTAGACGTGTTTGGTAAATGGGATGCGGCCAACGTGTCTACGCAAGTCGCATCCCACACCAAAGGCTTGCCACGCTGCTAGGGAATTAGAGTCATTCCGTCGGGACGCCTACCATTACCACTCTGTCTTTTTCAAAATCTTAAACGCATTGGTGACGCTCGCGGACCGCGTTCGTAATACCGAAGTAAGAAAGAGAGTTGGTCTGAAAGAGAGTGTCGGGGTGAAGATAAGGAAAGGAATGCTCCGGTGGTTCGGGCATGTGGAAAGAATGCATGATGAAAGAAGGACTAAACAGATATACAATGCAAAAGTGGATGGATGCAGAAGTCGTGGAAGGCCACGACACACCTTCCATGATCAAATTGATCGTGTACTAGCAGAAGGTGATGTCAGGAGCCTTAAGAAAAGACGAGCTTGCATGACAAGAGTTATGAATGTCAAAGAGGCAAGTGAGGTGTGTAAGAATAAGCCTAAATGGCACTCTGTTGTTCGTGCCTACCCCGCAAGGGAACTGGCGTGAAGTTATGTATGTATGTATGTGTTAAACGCATTGCAGACTCGAACCATTTACAGATTTATTATAGTATAAATAGATTAATGACGAAATAACATTGTTCTTTTGTCTTAAATAAGACAATTCTCTGGGTCAGAGTAATAAGGGAGCCGTACCTCGGCGGCGTTATATGGACACAAATGATTGATACAAATTACACCCAAATAAGAAACAACTTACTTACGCCGGCCCAAATATTTATTCTATCACAGATATTGTGTTTTCAACACATGTTGTGTTCTCTCGTGAAGCTGGATTATTTCCTTTTTACAAGCTTTTATTTAACTTGCAATGGATGTACCTATGTATGTATGTAAGTTCGGATGAAATCTTGCAAGTTAAATTTGACCAACTTCCCGGTTTCCGATTGAGCTGAAATTTTGCACGCATGGTACCATGGAGCTGATCTGATGATGGAGTCGGAAGGTGGCCATAGGAACTCCTGTACTAAACAAGATAGACCCGTCGTGTTTGGGCTTGTTTTACTTGTCTTGGCTAGCACTCTGCTGCTACATGATATGCAGGATCTCAAAAGCTTGTATTTAAAAAAGCTTATTTTTTAATGCGCAGCTGGCAAACAGGCAGACGACCCACGTACTGCAAAGTGATTACCATCGGCTATAAAAGTATGGGACACAAATGCATAACCAACGTGTTGTCAACTTTTAGGAAGGATATTCAAATTCAAGTTTTTATTCAAAATAAATTCCACTTTTTGAAGGTCATAACATGTAAGTCAAAATTTAAATCTACTTCCTATTCTTTTTTTTAAAAATTTTTATTGCATGAGTTCAGCAGACGGGTAGACGGACCACTTGATGGTAAGCGGTTACCATCGCCTATGGACATTTGCAACACCAAAGGTGCTACAAATGAGCTGCTGCTCTCTTAAGGGAGACTGGAACCTGGTCACTAATGCCGGAATACAACACAAGGTTATTATGGCGGCATACTCTAGACCAGGGGTGGTCGCCATCCAGTCGAGTAAACACCCTACCACCTGGCTGTGGGTTTTTCTGTCGCCTCTTAAGACAGGCCGCCTAGCCGCAGGAAATTATATTCTTTCTCCGTTCCTGCACGGATAAAATGATATGATAATGATGGATTCTATTATACATTCTGTCAAAAAAGTATCGGGAAACGATCATTTGTTTATGGTTCCAAATTCATTTTTTTGTTTCTTTGTTGTCGTTAGATTGGCACAACTTTTTTTCATTTTGGTGCAGAGTTTGAGTTGCATCGGTCATTTAGATTAAATACAGTGCTGTTTTTAGCTAGATCATATCTAGTGTGTTTTGCGAATTTCATAATAGACAAAAACATCGAACAAAGAGTTTGTCTTAAATTTTGCATCGCCAATGGAATTTCGTGGTTGGAGACACTGTAAATGTTACAGAAGGCTACGGCGAATCGACTTTATCAAAAACATATGCTTATGAGTGGTACAAAGCGTTCAAAAGCGGTCGAGATATGGTGGAAGATTTGCCCCGCCCTGGTAGGCCATCAACGTCTTCAACTGAATTTAACATCGCAAAACTGAAGGGGTTATGAATGTCAAAGAGGCAAGTGAGGTGTGTAAGAATAAGCCTAAATGGCACTCTGTTGTTCGTGCCTACCCCGCGAGGGAACTGGCGTGAAGTTATGTATGTATGTATGTATGTATGTAAAACTGAAGGAAGTGAATGGTGACGAATATCCTCATTCAAGTTTGAGAGAAATAGCCGCTGAGCTTTCTGTGTCTCACGAGTCGACCAGTGTCATTTTAAACAATCACTTGACTATGAAACATGTTACTGCTCGGCTAGTCCCAAAAGACCTGAATTTTCTCCAAAAACTGAATCGCATAAGAGTCGCTGAGGACAAGCTAGGATGAGTCAATTCCGACCTAACATTCATGAAACGCATTGTTACTGGTGACGAGACGTGGGTTTACGAGTTTGACATGCAAACTAGTTCAACAAGCTTCGGAGTAGCCTTCCAGCTGAACCGAAACCGATAAAATCACGCCAAAGTCGATCAAAAGGCAAAGTCATGTTGACAGTTTTCTTTGACTATCGCGGTGTTGGGCACTCGGAATTCTTACAGGACGGTCAAACGGTAAATAAAGTATATTATTTGAGCGTTATGCGTCGTTTAAGAAAGCAAATTCGACGAAAAAGGCCAGATTTGTACATACATACATACATAACTTCACGCTAGTTCCCTTGCGGGGTCAGCACGAACAACAAAGCGCCATTCAGGCTTATTCTTACACACCTCTCTTCCTTGTTTGACATTCATAACTCTTGTCAGGCACGCTCGTCTGTTCTTAAGGGTCCTGACATCACCTTTTGCTAGTACACGATCAATTTGATCATGGAAGGTGTGTCGTGGCCTTCCACGACTTCTGCATCCATCCACTTTTGCATTGTATATCTGTTTAGTCATTCTTTTATCATGCATTCTTTCCACATGCCCGAACCACCGGGGCATTCCTTTCCTTACCTTCACCCCGACACTCTCTTTCAGACCAACTCTCTTTCTTACTTCGGTATTACGAACGCGGTCCGCGAGCGTCACTCCGCAGAGCGCATCAAATACAGTTCAATTTATAACAAAGACAGTAATAGCAGAATCGGGACCCAGTTTGCCGTCTCACATAAAAAATTAGAACTCTGATATACGTACATATTGGGAAGTTATGACAAAAATAGCCCGCAAGGGATCCGTAAAGGTTGCTTAATCAAGAAAAAAGCGCTCGAAATGTACCAAAAGGGCTCGCCCCGTCATTATCTTTTCATTTCGCATCAAATACTTTTAAAAGCTTTTTTTATATCACAAGTGATGAAGGTTTAGCTCATAAATATGCTTTTATCCCTATAAAGACCGCTACAGTTTCATATTCCATCCTTGTCGCTGTAACAGAACACTCAGGAATACAGGATGAATTTATTAAGCCTCCAAGGCCAAAACTGAAATTGGGTATTTGAAACATATTACAATAAATTCTAAAATAGTAGTCATATACAAGAGTAAACGTCTAACGTAAAACGTCTTATTATCGTATTACTTTCAACAGTTCATTATAGAAATAACTAGGAGAAGCCCATAACTTCACCCACGCTTGACTTGAAATTCCCGCGGGATTGTCAGAATAAAAAGTAACGCAGATTTTAAGTCTAAGAATTTGCTATCAACCAGGTAAAACCGCATCGAAATCGGGCCAGTGGATTTTACGTGGATCCCGAACAAACAGACAAGAAATCTAAAAATATTGCATTGAGTTCTCCATCGTTTATATAATCTATTCCAGTTGTTTTTTTTTTCAAATATCTTCAATATACAACGGCATATTTAGAATTTTATAAAATTATAGAATGCTAGCAGTTCCGATAGACGTTGTCCTGCCCTGAAAAAATAAAAAACTTGAAACCGATTCCAGCGCTCCCTACCGGGTCTAATTGTGAATCTAAACCACCTCGGGACCAACTCGAACACACATAAAATTTTATCAAAATCTTTACACTTGGGTTACATCTGGTACCCAACAGAAACGTACCTGCATGTAGGAGTGTAGGTGCTTAAAGAGCAGAGGATGAACGCCAAGCAATGGCCAGTAGCATAGTGGTAGACAAAATCTAAATTTAAATTAAATACAAAATGTGTCACATCATCTAACACAATAATGTATAATTAAATAATGGCGCCCAACGTGGTAGACAAAAATCAATTCACAAACAATAATATTCACCGACGAAGTGTATTATTACTGCTAATAACATTTTAATGCATTATTTATGACTGAAGATCATTTATAATGCAAAATGGATAAAAAGGCTTAGTTGTCAACATGGTTGCTTGGTAACAATTCGCCATGACCTTCTAATGTCGGCTCTATAAAATTTTATAAGCATTATGTCCAAGGAAATTATAAGCTTATTTTCCTACAAATTACTCTCTTTATATTTATGAAAAGATTGATGGACAATCTAGCTACATTGTTGCTATAAATATAATCCTTACAACGAAGAATTTTATGGTATAGCTGTAACAATATATTTAAGGCTCCGATTGCCGCGAAAGATCGAAAGTGGTGTGCAAACAAAACAGTTTTTCATTGTAATTATTTATTGATCAATAATTTACCAAAAAAGTTATCATAAATCTTTATGATATGAGACGTAATGTAGTAATTTGTATTTTTTCTATAGTTCCTTTAAGTTAAGTAAAACAGGATTTAAAAAATATTGACATCTTTATATCAGAGATTTTTTTTTTTTAAACTACTTTAGTTTATACACAATAAAACAGTTAAGCATCTGAATAACGACTGTGTCCACGGAATCCCCGCTGTCGCCCAAAAAATCGTCACGGAAGTTGGCGTTGCTACAAGCCTTAATACACATTATACTCTGCCTCTGCTCTGCACTAGCTTTCAGCACAGCTAATGATCTGATAAGTAATATAAAATGTCGCTCTCCTTTAAAGGTTAATGTATATATTATGTATGTAGGAATTATTATGGGTACATAGCATCCTTAATCTTCATTCATGTTCTATTTCTATGAAGAAAGCCAAAAGGTTGCCCTCGTTACAAACGCCCACTGATCCGGCGAGCAATCTTCTAGAAATAACGTGACGTATTTTTTTTTTATTGCAGGAGTTCAGCAGACAGCAGACAGCAGACGGCCCACTTGATTGAAAACGGTTACCATCGCCTATGGTCATTTGCAACACCAAAGTTGTTACAAATGCGCTGCTGCTCTCTTAAGGGAGACTGGAACCTGGTCACTAATGCCGGAACACAGCTCAAGGTTGTTATGGCGACATACTCTAGACCAGGGGTGGTCGCCATCCAGTCGGGCAAATGCCCTACCAGCTGGCTGTGGGTTCTTTTGTCGCCTCTTACGACAGGCCGCCAGGCCGCGGGAAATTGTATTCTTTCTCCGTTCCTGCACGGATAGTATGTAGTACATATACTTTACATACATACATACATATATAACTTTACGCCAGTTCCCTTGCGGGGTAGGCACGAACAACAGAGCGCCATTTAGGCTTATTCTTACACACCTCACTTGCTTCTTTGACATTCATAACTCTTGTCATGCACGCTCGTCTGTTCTTAAGGCTTCTGACACCACCTTCTGCTAATACACGATCAATTTGATCATGGAAGGTGTGACGTGGCCTTCTACGACTTCTGCATCCATCCACTTTTGCATTGTACATCTGTTTAGTTATTCTTTCATCATGCATTCTTTCCACATGCCCGAACCACCGGAGCATTCCTTTCCTTACCTTCACCCCGACACTCTCTTTCAGAGCAACTCTCTTTCTTACTTTGGTATTACGAACGCGGACCGCGAGCGTCACTCCGCGCAGATTTTGCGCAGTGCTCGCATCTCGACCGCGTTTACTCTACTTTCATGCTCTCATCCATACCCAACTCTCGCTTCCATACGTGAGCGTAGGTACCAGCACCGCGTTGTGTATGGCAAGCTGGGCCTTCTGGCTGAGGTTCTTAGCGCCTAGAAGTTTACCTAACGCTCCATTCACACTATTCCCCAAATTCACTCTTCTTTCTATATCAGCGGCATACCTTCCATCCCTGATAAAAGCACAACCAAGATATACAAACTCACTCACTTGCTCCAGCATAACATCATCTACCATTATCCTTGCGTTCGTTTTGGTTTCTTCTCTTTAGGTACTTTACATACATATACTTTAGGTATAACTAAACCTAATTATTAACCTAAAAGATATACAACCTCATTCCAGTGTCTAACACTATGTCAAGATAGGCAGTAGGATAAGGAAAGTTACGGCATTCGTGACTATACGTAGCGTGCAGCATGTTTACCATAACTTAGAATGTTAGTTTTGGGACATGCTAGCGTTCTGAGGCATTTATAAAATATGGTACCTTATACATACGCCTCTTTACGAGCTGTTTGTTATTCGCTGACGTGTTGTCACGATAAGCTTGGTACGCAAATGCGCTGCTGCTCTCTTAAGAGAAACTGGAACCTGTTCACTAATGCCGGAACACAACTCAAGGTTGTTATGGCGACATACTTTAGAGCAGGGGTGGTAGCCATCCAGTCGGGCAAATGCCCTAACACCTGGCAAAAGCTTTTATAGAGTAATAAATAATCGGCCTTCCATGATCAAATTGATCGTGTACTAGCAGAAGGTGATGTCAGGAGCCTTAAAAACAGACGAGCTTGCATGACAAGAGTTATGAATGTCAAAGAGGCAAGTGAGGTGTGTAAGAATAAGCCTAAATGGCACTCTGTTGTTCGTGCTTACCCCGCAAGGAAACTGGCGTGAAGTTATGTATGTATGTATGTATGTAAATAATCGTGACTATTTTTTGCTCTTCGAAAAACATTACACTTTATACATTTAAACAGTGTTTATGAGGCTTTATGAGCTTTCCATTTAAACTTATACATAAATGTTACTAATAATATAAATTACAAGACTTTACCAGAACTTGAGAGAACAATAAATTAAGCTAGAACGAACAAACACCGGTACGCTCGAGCAGAAACAATGGTATTAGAACGTCGAAACTTATTCTTTAACGAGTAGGATATTTTTGTTTGTGAATAATTAATTCTCAAGTATAGAAAAATATAGGGAAACATTTAAACTTTCTACAAGTTGTGTTTCTTCTAACCGAAGTCGAAGAATTGCTGAACTGACGGGGGCGTTATTTCATCATCATGTATAACTGCACAGAGGGCCTAAAGCTGCCTGTCCATTGAAGCGGAGCGAGGCTGCGTCATATAGCATCATAATCAATACCTACCTACCTACCTCACTGTAACGCAGAGGCTCCGAGTTCGATTCCTGGTATACTAAATTTCGGAATGGTATTTTCTCCGTTATTTACTATGGTCTGGGTGTCTGGGATCGGCCCCAGAGTAGTCCGTTGTATATTACCCATAACACAAGCGTAACTTGCTTAATTTGGGGATATACAATATGTGTGTGTTTGTCTGCCGATTATATTATTATTATTATTATTAATCAACAACATAATCAATAATATAACTAATAATATAATCATAATATTGTAACGAGTGCGAAAATCGAATTAAAATGCCGTTAGAACTATACAAACACATATAACACAGGTACAAAAATAACCGAACACAATAAATCCAAACGTAATGCAGAAGGTAGTTATTCCACAAAACGCGCAAAGTCCGTCACTATAAGATCCCGATTGTAGCACACACGTCTTGTTTCGCTTGTGGTTATCACTCGACTGCCTCATCTCTCCATTGGGGCCTTGCTTTATACTGCACAGATGCAATGTCTGCCCGACCGCGTGGACCGAATTTCCTAAAATCAGTCCGACACACCTGGCTAAAGACTGCCATAAAAGATTACAATACACAATGGGCTGTTTTCTAATCACAAATTTTAAACACAAAGTAATCAAAAGTAGTCCAAATGCCGAAAGGTAATAAAGTGTGTTTTTACGGTGTGCAGGTGTGAATTTGTCTTTGTCGGTTGTAACAATATGTATACGTAGTCATATGGGCTACAAATGGCTTGTAACCAAAACTACAAAAAAAAATTGTATGCCTGTCAAGGGCGAAACATGTAAGTTTTATCATTTAGGATAACATCTGCAAAAAATTCCATGTATCAAACAAATAAATTACTTTGACTTTGACTTTTGCGGAGCGGAGAAACGGACAAGTATTAGCCAAAAGAATTAAATAACTAATTTTTTATCCGTGCAGGAACAGAGAAAGAATACAATCTCCTGCGACCCGGCGGCCTGTCGTAAGAGGCGACTAAACAACCCACAGCCAGCTGGTAGAGTATTTGCTCGACTGGATAGCGACCACCCCTGGTCTAGAGTATGCCGCCATAACAACCTTGTGTTGTGTTCCGGCATTAGTGACCAGGTTCCAGTCTCCTTTAAGAGAGCAGCAGCGCATTTGTAGCACCTTTGGTGTTGCAAATGTCCATAGGCGATGGTAACCGCTTTCCATCAAGTGGGCCGTCTGCCTGTCTGCTGAATTCCTGCAATAAAAAATAAAAATAAAAAAATTGCGCTAATGGTTAGATCACCTATCCTATTGGTTAATATTTCTCCGTTTCTCCGCTCCGCAATCTCGCTCCTCTTCTATAGACTACCAGCCTAAAGAGGTCGTTTGCGCAGATTCATATAATATAACGAATGTGACAAGTATGAAAATAAAAGTGTAACTTTTTACCATGTCTTACAACTAACAGTATATTTAGACACGTATCAATCATTTGTGTAATACTACAATCGCTTTGCATCCATAATCTTATATTAATATATAAAGCCGAAGACTTTGTTTGTTTGAACGCGCTAATCTCAGGAACTACTGGTCTGATTTGAAAAATTCTTTCAGTTTTAAATAGCCCATTTATTGAGGAAGGCTATAGGCTATATATCATCACGCTAAGACCAATAGGAGCGGAGCACCAATGAAGAATGTTTCAAAATCGGGGGGGGGGTCTTGAAAACAAATTCCACGCGAACGACGTCGCGGGCATAGCTAGTATATATATATATATGGGTGCAATCTGGTATACAATAATAATATGTTCAATCCCCTTCCATCCTACTACCCATTTTTTTTTTTCATCCACGCAGGAACGGAGAAAGAATACAATTTCCTGCGGCCGGGCGGCCTGTCGTAAGAGGCGACTTAACAACCCACAGCCAGGTGGTAGGGCATTTCCCCGACTGGATGGCTACCACCCCTGGTCTAAAGTATGTCGCCATAACAACCTTGAGTTGTGTTCCGGCATTAGTGACCAGGTTCCAGTCTCCCTTAAGAGAGCAGCAGCGCATTTGTAGCACCTTTGGTGTTGCAAATGTCCATAGACGATGGTAACCGCTTTCCATCAAGTGGGCCGTCTGCCTGTCTGCTGATCTGCAATAAAAAAAAATGACAAAATAATTCCACTTGATATATCATTTTGAACAAAAATTGAATGAATACGTCAAAGCATGCCAACTGTTTATAATTATGAAAGAAATTATGTAAATATGACTGACGTTTATAATTTTACAAACTTTTTAATTATCATTTTTCTATTACTGGAAATTTTCCGAGAATAAAGCTGCGGGATACGACCCAACAAACATAAACAAATTACCAAACAAACAAACAAATTGACTGCTATCATACAACACCTACGCCTACGCTAATAAAATAGGTAGGCGGATCATTTTGGGAACATCCCTATTAATAATAATAATAATAATAATTCATTTATTTCAGAAATGAGTATTTCCATATCATACATGTTCATATTATAAATTATACCATAGTCTGTTCCGATTTCACGGAAAAACTACTGGGACCGATTTGGCTGAAACTCAGTATATCTTGATGTATATAAATTACGTGTCACGTTGTTTGTCCGCGATGGACTCCTAAACTACTTGACCGATTTTAATCAAATTTGCACACCGTGTGCAGTTTGATTCGACTTGAAAGATAGGATAGCTTACATTTGCACCCGGTAGGTGGCGCTGCAATCGGGTTCTAAATTTTATTTCTTCAGGGCAGAACAACGTCTGCCGAGACAGCTAGTATATATATATATTCGATGCCGAGGATGAACATAGGACACTTTTATCCCGAAAAATGAGATATTTTCCGAGACAAATATATATTTGTCTGTCTGTTTGTTATGCTTTTACGGAAAAACTACTGGACCGATTTGGCTGAAATTCGGTATATAGGTATGTAATTTTAATACCGAGGGTGGACAATGGATAATTTTCATCCCGGATAATGGGATAAGTTTGGGAATAGATTTATGTAAAGATTATCCCAGAAAGTAGGACAGGTTTTTATTTTGTGATTTGCCATTTTCGTCATTTTTGTTAATTTGGTCGATTTGGTCGACTGGGTCGATTTGGCCGATATGATCGATGTTGTCGATGTGGTCGATTTTGCCATTTTGGTGTACATATGTACTTTTACATACATACATAACTTCACGCCAGTTCCCTTGCGGGGTAGGCACGCACAACAGAGCGCCATTCAGGCTTATTCTTACACACCTCACTTGCTTCTTTGACATTCATAACTCTTGTCATGCACGCTCGTCTGTTCTTAAGGCTCCTCACATTACCCATCATATGTAGTTTTAATACCGAAAATTAGCATAGATACTTTTCATCCTGAAGATGGGATAGTTTGCGATATAAAATGAAGTGAATCTTCCTGGGGAAATAGCAGTAACATAAATATTTAATACGTGTTGCTCTTTAAACAAGAGGCACGCACTAGAGGATGATCCGCCGCGGAGTAAACTCTAGTTACGACAAAAAACATAACTAAGTTTATATTAAAGTAAAAAACGCAGAAAACAGGACAAATGTTAAAATTAGCATATTCATAATCACAACGCAGCAGCCCCAGGAGCCGGGAACCAACGAAAGTTAATTTTCTCTAGCAAATAGTATTACCCGAGCAATAGCTGTTGAACAAATATTGGTTTTGTCACCGAACTGTAACGGAGCGGGATGCTGACCCGGTCGTCCTGTTCCAACATATGTACGCAGAATCCTTCACAATTACCATCTATTTTCATGACGCTTTTGACCTTTGAAACTGTTTCGCCTTTGTAAATGCGTGTTTTGCTTCATACTTTTATTTATAAAGTGGTATGGCCTCCTCACCGCCTTACGCCTACAGTCCAAAATGTAGGTATGTACACAAAGAGGTTTTCCTTTGATAACTACAATACGGTAGTTGACATTTAAACCAATTGACACTCTATACGAGTGTAATAATATGACACCATATCTATATCTAATGGTGAGGCAAGTTAATCTGTTTAGTCATTCTATATCTAAGAATGACTAAACAGATATACAATGCAAAAGTGGATGGATGCAGAAGTCGTGGAAGGCCACGACACACCTTCCATGATCAAATTGATCGTGTACTAGCGGAGGGTGATGTCAGGAGCCTTAAGAACAGACGAGCGTGCATGACAAGAGTTATGAATGTCAAAGAAGCTAGTGAGGTGTGTAAGAATGGGCCTAAATGGCGCTCTGTTGTTCGTGCCTACCCCGCAAGGGAACTGGCGTGAAGTTATGTATGTATGTATGTATGTATCTATATCTAAAACAAATCATGGAGCGTATTTATTATTGTTTTAACAGTAAATAGTAAGTATTTCTTTATTGAATTAATAAACAAGAATTTTTTTTATTGTCACGAAAAATATAACAAATTTTACCTTAAAATTAAGACTAGATACTAACACCTAGACTAGGCCGAGCCTGTATCCTAGGTGTCACTTGCTTCCAGTGCCGTAATAACTAAATTTTATAACAAATTAAATGTTCTACATTACAAATAAAAATTACAACATATTTTTTTTGTATTATATGTGTGTACTGTAACGAATAAACTCAAAAACTACTGGACCGATTTCAAAAACTCTATCACCATTAGACTGCTATATTATCCCAGATTGATATAGGCTATATTTATTACTAGAAAAAATTAGGGATCCCTACTATCACTTCAATAATGTAACCCCAGATTTTTTTAAACGAAGTTTATTTTATTTTATTTGTTACTTTTTAGTGTCTAGCTATGTTTGGGTAGATCTACGAAGGGTGCCGCGCTCCTTAAAAAATATAGGTCCCAAGAAACGGGAACAAAAAAATGTTCGTAAAATGAAAACTACTGGGCCAAACTATGTTAAATTTTTAGGGGACCAAATGGCAACTATTCCGCATCAAACTAAACAAGAATCACGTAAATCGGATCATAAATCTCAGCGTAATCGGTGTACATATGGAACGGAATGGAAAATTTTTCATAAAAAATGTTCATAAAATGAAAACTACCAAACTGTCAAATTTTTAGGGGACCAAATGGAAGCTATTCTGCGTCGAACAAAAAAAGAATCACGTAAATCGGATCATAAATCTCGGAGTAATCGGTGAACATACATAAAAAAAATACAAAAATCATCCCGACGAATTGAGAACCTCCTCCTTTTTTTAAAGTCAGTTAAAAAGAGTCTTCTTCTAGCAAACCTATGGGTCTTGCGAGAGTGGAAAAACAAGAGGCAGGGTTATAAACATTAAAGTTTGTAAGCATAAGTATGTACTTACACCTACATAAATATACATTTACATATCTGAAAATTAGATACATTATTAATGTTTAACAGCATCTGCCAGCATAATCATGTTAAACCTTTTACGCTATATTTGTCTGATCCAAGGAAATGACGTCAACATAATATTTTCTTAAGCTTTCGAGGCTAGTATACATAATAGAACTACGTTTTAACGGTTTTCAGCGCGGTAATTTATTTGATTTTTATTATTGTTATAAAAGTGGCCGAAACGTCGGAATAATAAAAAAAAACAAGTTTTATCTGTGCAGGAACGGAGAAAGAATACAATTTCCTGCGGCCGGGCGGCCTGCCGTAAGAGGCGACTTAACAACCCACAGCCAGGTGGTAGGGCATTTGCCCGACTGGATGGCTACCACCCCTGGTCTAAAGTATGTCGCCATAACAACCTTAAGTTGTATTCCGGCATTAGTGACCAGGTTCCAGTCTCCCTTAAGAGATCAGCAGCGCATTTGTAGCAACTTTGGTGTTGCAAATGTCGATAGGCGATGGTAACCGCTTTCCATCAAGTGAGCCGTCTGCCTGTCTGCTGATCACCTGCAATAAAAAAAACAATTAAAACCTTTAAAAGGTAGTTTTATTAAATGACCTCAATTTCAGGATAAAAGTAAGTATATTAAATGCTGACCCCCGGGTCAAGAAATTGGCTCTAATTTCAGACATAATCACGGGTTGCCCATGGTCCGGCATACTTCTGTGGCGATAAAATACAGCAGAACACATTGTATGGCGACCCTACATATCGGATTTAAAAATCTGAGGGTGGTTGGCTGCTTCAAAAGAACTAGCCGGACCAAGGCAAAGGTTCTGGGTTCATTTCTCGCCAGGATAGATTTCCTAAACAACATTTCCGTTATTTACTCCAATCTGGGTGTCTGTGATTAGCTTTAGAGTTGTTTTTTGATTACACGAGTTCAGCAAACAGGCAGACCGCCCATCTGATGGAAAGCGGTTACCATGCTACCAATGTGCTGCCGCTCTCTAAAGGGGACTGGAACCTGGCTACTAATGCCAAATTCAAAAGTTTTTATTCAAAATAAGTTCCACTGGAGAACACTTTTTGAAGGTCATACATGTAAGTTAACTTCCTATTCTATGTACACCGCTTCGCAACGTGTTGATGCTGTAAAGGAGAAGAAGCGGCAAGAAACTCCCCAGCAACACGTCTAGCTAAATATTGTTTTTCTTTATATTTCATATTCTATTTATATCTCAAATTACTTTTTTTTGCCGGAACTTAACTGAAGGTTGTCATGGTAGCATACTCTACACCAGGGGTGGTAGCCATCCATACCCTACCATCTGGCTATGGGTTGTTTTGTCGCCTCTTACGACAAGCCACTCGGCCGCAGGAAATTTTTCTCTTTCTCCGTTCCTGCATGTATTAAACATAACACAAGCGTAAGTTACTTACAGATTTATTTATTATTATTTAATTAAGATAATGTTGAAATCGTCGTAGCGGCACCGTCTTGAGGAGGCCTACGTCCAGCAGTGGACTGCGAATGGCTTACGACAAATGTTGAAATTGCTGTTTCAGTACAAGTCAATACCGTGCATATAGAGTTGATACAAAGTGCATCTGAAACGCGTCCACCTGTAGTCCCGGCATGCCCCGGTCGCGGGTCACTGGCCCAATTCCCGTGCCCCACTTTCCGTCCCGGACACGCAACAAGTGATCAGTGCGCAACATTTTGCATAGCATTCACTTTACGACCAAATGTCACAAGTCCATAATACATGCATTTTGTGTGCAAGATAATATCATTGAAATTGTTGCATTTTAGGAAGCAGATTAACAAATACCTGACAGAGAGGGTATTATTTTATTTTATTGATTTTTAAAATACGAATACTAAAACTACCTGCACTTTTAGTACTTCGTGCTTTCTATCTCATTATTGTCATTATATTTTCTTACTAACGTATCAGAGTGCAAATTTTTTAAGTAAATTATTAAAACTCTTTTATGAGAAATATTTTTTAGTCCAAATATATTACGTCAAGCAGCTAAAGGAATGAAAGGAATAATTGGGATGAGTGAAGAATTAGTTCAACTCATAGATACTTACACATAAGCAGTGCTTCATATTCATGAATCGTATATATAATCTGGAAAGATTCTATATTGATTCCCAAAGCGGGCTTACCTGGGACTAAAAGAGAACGATATACTAGAATGATGATCGTGTACTAGCGGAGGGTGATATCAGGAGCCTTAAGAACAGACGAGTGTGCATGACAAGAGTTATGAATGTCAAAGAAGCAAGTGAGGTGTGTAAGAATGGACCTAAATGGTGCTCTGTTGTTCGTGCCTACCCCGCAAGGGAACTGGCGTGAAGTTATGTATGTATGTATGTATGATAACCCCGCTTTTATTATCAAATCAGAACTAAACACTAGAATGATGATGACAATTACTCTCCTCTGCTCCTATTTTTGATATAACAATATTGTGTACACGACTCTCTGCGGCATGAATGTCCATGAGGTTTCTGTGCTACAGACAAATGCGTTTCTAATGTATATGAATGTAAGCATATTGGACAATAAATTTTAACAAAAGTATAGTTTTTTGGTTCCTTTTTGAATTTAATACCCACCTTTACAGTCTTTCAATTTAATACAATAAATACATTCTTTGTAATTTAATTATATACCCTTTTGATTATGTGTCAGATTAATGACAATCTTTTTTCCATTTGCGTAACATAATGTAGGAAAGAAAACTAAATTTAAAGATGCTATAGGTCATATCAGAAAGCTCAAGTGGAAGTGGGCTGGATATATCGCGCGATACCGGAACCAAAGATGGACAAAGATAGTGACTGAATGGCGCGGCCTTGCGTGCGGCAAACGCTGTGTGCCCGCTCAAGCGTTGGGGCGACGACATCCGTGCCGTCGCGGGCCCAAGGTGACTCGCAGCGCCTTTACCTGCCAGAGGCCTTTACCCAAGCTTTTACTAATATTATAAAGAGGAAAGATTTGTATGTGTGTAACGAAGTAACTCAAAAACTACTGGACCGATTGCAAAAATTCTTTCACCATTAGAAGGCTACATTATCCCAGATTAATATAGGCTATATTTATTACTAGAAAAACTTAGTGATCCCTACTAAATGTTCAATAATGTAACTCAAGGTGTAAAAAAATAGTGTTTGAGCGGATCCGTGGATGGCTTAGATTGACAATTCGACCCGATAGGTGGCACTGGAATCGGGTTCTAGAATTTTATTTTTCCAGGGCAGGACCACGCCTGCTAGAACCGCTAGTAAAATAATAAATCGACATATTATATTGGAAAAATACTGACATTTTAAAATACTATTGTATGACATAACATTTTCTTAAGTTTTCGCGACTTGTATACATAATAAAACTACGTTTTAACGGTTTTAAGCGCGGTAATTTTATTTGATTTTGGTTTTGCCGACGTTTCGGCCACTTTTCAGTGGCCGTGATCACGGAAGACAAAGATGTCAAGTGTCAACGATTATTGTTAGTTTTATTTAGCCTACCGCCAACTTGTTAATTTTAATTATTTAGTTTTAATTTTGTTTATGGTTATTATTTACTTTATAGGAGCTTAATCTAATTTACTACCGCTTCGCAACATGTTATGGCTTGAAGAGAAGAAGCGATGCAAGAAACTCTTCAGCAAACATGCCTAGCTCTAATAATTTTATATAATATTAAAACGGGTGGAAGGAAAAATAAAAATTATTATCAGTCAAGTTGGTTTGTATTCCGTTGTACGCAGAAAGAGCTCACAGTGTCTTGAGGTCTGGCAGCTGGTTTTTGCTGGGTCTTAATAGTTTTGATGATTGGATCCCAAACAGGATTATTTTATATTGTATGACATGTTCGTTATGGATCAACCAAAAAGGCATTTTATTTTATAATGTTTGAAGTTTGAAGAAGTATAATACTTATATTACATAAGTCTCGTTCGAAACAATTTGAATTCAAAAAATATACAATGCACTTTTTTGAAAGTACAAATATATCAAATTTCATCAATTTAAATTAATATCCCGCGAAAACGATTCCATATTCTGGGACAAATTGTATCCTATGTTTACCCCCGTCACCAAAATTAGGTATATTTGGTATTTTATTTCCATAACCAGGCCGTGAAGAAGTGACAAACAAACACAAAGATCAAAACAAGGTCACTTATCGGTGCAGGCACGGAGAAAGAATACAATTTCCTGCGGCCGGGCGGCCTGTCGTAAGAGGCGACAAAACAACCCATAGCCAGGTGGTAGGGCATTTGCCCGACTGGATGGCTACCACCCTTGGTCTAAAGTATGTCGCCATAACAACCTTGAGTTGTGTTCCGGCATTAGTGACCAGGTTCCAGTCTCCCTTAAGAGAGCAGCAGCGCATTTGTAGCGCCTTTGGTATTGCAAATGTCCATAGGCGATGGTAACCGTTTTCCATCAAGTGGGCCGTCTGCCTGTGTGCTGAACTCCTGCAATAAAAAAATTTAAAAAAACTCGCATTTATAACATTAGCAGGGATTACATTTTTATTGAAACCAGCAAAGTGGTTGTCATACTTCAGTCGTTGTTTGTTAATGCATTACAATTAGGGTCGCGTTTACCGTCGTTGGTTGGAGTACACCACTTTGCATATTGCTCCAACAGCAGGGACGTCATAAATCATAAAGATGCATCGCAAACAACGGTTGCACAAGTTTGTGAGGCTTTACTGCACATATCTTCATGTGGTTTTATGAATAAAAATAATAGAATCGCATATTACGTTCCTCTGCAAGTAAAGCGCAGAAGGGTAGCAACGTATAGGCCGTAATATTTGAATACGCAAGGTAATCTTCAGAATGTCTTCGGCAAAGTCAAGAAATTGAATGATTAGGCCGACGTGGATAAACCATTCTTCCCACGCACTCAAGGTGTTCCAGACGTAGAGTTGCGGAAACCGCCCACAGATAGGAAAATATTAATACTGTGGCATATATTTTGATATCGTATACATGATGGTTAGAATTAAATTCAAAAAGCTTTAGATACTTAAGTTGGCACAATCTAGTATGAGAAAAGACTATGAGTCGTTTAACTATAATCTACTAAAAAATGACAAAGAAAAAGAAACGTGATGTGAAGTATTTATTATCTGCGGACAAGCATGAGAGTGTTAACTTCTAGACCCATATTTTAAAACCATCCGACTATTCGACGAGAGGCTTCAGAGCCTAAGACATCGACGTAAGGTCGCCAGTTTGTCGGTATTCTATAGGATACACTTCGGGGAGTGTGCCACGGAATTACATGAATTGGTTCCTCCCTCACCATTCTACCACTGGACAAGCAGACGTACGCAATCACGCCACCGATATATGGTGTAATATGGTGGAAATACCAACGAAGCGGACGAAACGCTATGCTTCCTCTTTCATCATACGCACCGCTGAAGAGTGGAACTCTTTACCGTCGTCTGTTTTTCCTGAAGAATTCAATCTAGGTGTCTTTAAGTCTCGCGTGAACAAGTATCTTCCAGGTAAGCGTACTCCATCTTAGACTGCATTTCCGCCTGACGTTAGGTGCAATGTCAGTCAAACGCGAACCTATTTAATATTTAAAAAAAAAACCAAAGACGTTGAAAAAGATACTAACGCAATCGGACGTCTGACACAAAAAAGAACTAACTTTATTTGTACAAATAATCCTTTGGGTGGGGAAGGCGTCACAAGGCCACGAGAGATTTTAATTATACCGAGTATCTTATAAACACTTAATTTTTGGAAAATATTTTCCTGAATTAACACGAATCCTATTACTATCAATTAATCTTTAGGAATTTAAAAGCAAAGAATAGAGAATACAAAAAAAGGTATAAAGTTAATTCTCCGTCTACAGATCTATGGTATGCATTTTGTAGAGTAGTTGGAAATAAACGAAGATAAGACTTAGTTTTTTTTTAATGCGGGTTATCATTTTAAAACGAATGTTAATAATTAATATCAAACTATTAATTTAAGACTATAACATCGTAGATAAACTAGTTCCGTTTTAAGCATTCGCTTCGGAGTCAACTTTAGGGTATCAGTCATACATAAGTGTCTAGTCTTCAAATCAAAGATTTCACTTAACCGTTGAGCACCAAATCGACAATCTATCATGTATTTCAAACAGTACGAATGATTGAATTTGTAGTAAGCACAATGAAAATTTTTAGAGAATTTCGAATTATTTGAGATTCCGTGAAATTTCTTGACGCCTTTCATGAAAAATCAAATCTTTTGTTAAAAATTTCGAGCGTGTTTGATATAGAAAAGCCTGGCTTTCGTAGTTTAAGTTTCTAAAGCTGGTCGACATTCTGGCAGGATTCCAGTACTGTACTGCAGATGGATAATTGTATAGCAAGTAAAGTGCACCTAGAGCTCTACAACTATTATACTATTAGTGAAAATAATAAACTATTATTGGAGGTAGAAGCAGGGTCACTACCACAACTTCTTGCATTACTTTAACATAAAAAATAGACTATGGAAGTTATCGTAATCCAATTTAAAAATTAAAGAAAATCTGAACATGTAAGTCAACTGTCATCCAAAATGCAGAAGATGGCCGTACAAATCAAGTATTAAGAGAAATCAAGAAAACTTGGAGACAAACATTATGAAGAAATAGATCCATTAAAAAACTTAGGTGACAGGTGTCATTTGTGACCCCAAAATGCCGGTTAAATTAAAAGGACAGGTCTATAAATCCATCATTAGACCTGTCCTTTTGTATGGCTGTGAAGCGTGGCCTGTACTTGAGCGACACAAGCAAGAACTGCGTGTCACGGAGATGAATATGCTGCGTTGGATGTGTGGAGTGACGCGGAAAGACCGGGTCAGGAACTCCCGCATCCGCGGCAGTCTTCATGTCCGTGACATAGCAGACAAACTGCAAGAGTGTCGCTTACGCTGGTACGGGCACGTTTTACGGAGACCGGCTAATTATGTGGGGAACAAATGTCTAGCCATGCCGCCTCCGCCTGGTCCCGGTCGAAGGGGAAGGCCCAAGAAATGTTGGCTTGACGTTGTGAAGGATGACATGCGTGCCAATGGTCTCAAAACGGGGGATGCCGAAGACCGCGCGAAGTGGAGTAGAAAAAGTAGGAAAGCGGACCCTGGGCGTCGGAGTGAACGCTCCGAACGCAACCGGGATTTAACGCTCGGATGATGATGAGATCCATTAAAAAACTTGGAACTTAGAGAATCAATTTATATACCCTGAAAACGAAATTGTGACCTTATTGCGCACTGGCCTTTGTGAATTAGTCCTGAGAGGAACATGCAACGTTGAGAGTTGAACTTTGGAAGGTGACGCGAGTTTAAAGAGTTGCGAGACTGCATTGTGGAAGAAGTTTTAATTAAACTGGAGACATGACCCGCCAACTTGTACTGGCGGGTAAATATTTACTCAAATTCTAATATTTGTAGCTCTCAGCAAATATAATAGCAGCAAAAGGGACATTATCTGATCTCATAAAATAATCACATGCTACCTAAATATAGCATAAATGTGTTACTAAATAAGAACGAACATGAAATTCGACCACACTGTTCATCGAACTTTGTGTATTTCGTAAATATTATCTCTGTGGTGTCCTAAAAGTTTACATACAACTATCCAATTACTTCCCTATATTCAAGCATTCCTTTTGCATTAAATGTGATAGGAAATGATAGGAAAGGAACCTATTAAGGATATGTTTTCGTTGTAAATCATTATGAGCGGTTTATTTTCCAGGTGGTAGGGCATTTGCCCGACTGGATGGCTACCACCCCTGGTCTAAAGTATGTCGCCATAACAACCTTGAGTTGTGTTCCGGCATTAGTGACCAGGTTCCAGTCTCCCTTAAGAGAACAGCAGCGCATTTGTAGCACCTTTGGTGTTGCAAGTGTCCATAGGTGATGGTAACCGCTTTCCATTAAGTGGGCCGTCTGCCTGTCTGCTGATCTCCTGCAAAAAAAAAAACTGCTTGAATGGATGTAATCTAGCGATATATTTCTTGTACTTAAAGGACACAGTACCCTTGCAACATTCACCAATCGTGATATTGAGACAAGACAATATTGGATTACCAATAGCACTGCTTTGAAACAGCTTGGTTTATAGGCAGATTTGTTTAAAAATATAACGATTCAATTGCCTTTTTAAGAGGAGTGTAAGACCAAACAAGAAAAACTACTTCTGGAGTCTGGACTTTTGCAGAGTTGGTTTAGATCGAGGAAATTAATACTGTTTCCCGTCTCGACTGTTTTACAATTTCGTGACGAAAAGCTCGTAACTTGCACCACTGAAAACAGCTACATTGTGCGCGGCAGGCAATTAGGTGCACTCGTCGGATTCTGAATTTTAACAAGCTTTCATTTAAGTCATATTGCAAACATAGTTAATGATGTTGAATAAGGAATTTTTCTTTCCAAGTGTTGCTATAGAATTTATACTAAATTATTATGTTAAGAGTTTTAGCTGAGTTGTGGTCTCATTCGAACAAGAAGCCAATTTGAACTCAGGATACGCGGTTCTCAAAAGCTATCTGCCTTCTATCTATCTTAACAACGACTATAAAGGTATCTATATCTTGAGATAGAGGCACTAGTATAGTAGTATGTACTTTTATATGTAGTTTAGATATTACTTGCATAACTCTTTTCAACTCGACTAATACTCTGGGTGTTTTCACTGCCTCCAAAACAAATTGCTCTATTATCTGTATTGAAAAGCGGCTACAAATCTAAATAGAACAGAAGAATATCAGTATGAAGTGCATCTTAAGATATACCACACAGAATACCTATTAGGAAACTTTAATACAATGGAGTTTTTATATTTTGATAAATACTTCTAAGCGATTTTAGATCTTTTGCCTTAGTCAATAAGCACTAACCTGAGAATTGCGATACTCCGGACAACATTGATAGACCAGAGTGCCGACTGTGGGACGGATGTATCATCCCTATGGAATATATCTCAGAGTCTTCAAATTGCCACATTTTGAAGTTTTAATTCAGCAAAATGAAAAACAAAGACAGGGCTTTCACGCCTGTAATAACTAAATTTCCATATCTATTCAAATGTGAATATTCAGTAATTATGATATGTTAATTTATCCAAGTTATATAGTTGGAGCGTTGTAGCGTTATTGATGGAATTAATAAAAACCGATCATAATTGATATTTCAGAATTGAGTATCGCATATGAACACGTGTATTCACCGCAACGGCCGCGGCGCGACTAACGCAAGTCTTTGTGTTGCTCGAAGGGTTGAGGGGGGAGGTAGGTCACGGGACGCCCAACCCCCTTTTAATACAGGTTTTACCCTGCTTTATCATTTCGTTTTAAGAAAAAAGTATTCTTTTAGGTTCATATTTGTAGATTAGTTTGCCAAAATATTTTCTGGTAAAGAAAAAATATACTGACAAGAATCGTTTTGTTCACTATAAGGATCCCAATTTTGCTAAGGGATACACTTGTTTTGTAACTGACCTTTAGTAACAACTTTATGACGAATACAATATTAGTATTTTATCCGTGCAGGAACGGAGAAAGAATACAATTTCCTTGCGGCCGGACGGCCTGTCGTAAGAGGCGACAAAAAAACCTACAGACAGGTGGTAGGGTATTTGCCCGACTGGATGGCTACCACCCCTGATCTAAAGTATGTCGCCATAACAACCTTGAGTTGTGTTCCGGCATTAGTGACCAGGTTCCAGTCGCCCTTAAGAGAGCAGCAGCGCATTCGTAGCATCTTTGGTGTTGCAAGTGTCTATAGGCGATGGTAACCGCTTTCCATCAAGTGGGCCGTCTGCCTGTCTGCTGTACTCATGCAATAAAAAATTTAAAAAAAGTTATTGTACACCAATATTGAAAATAAAATGCACCTAATAGCTTTAAACACATACATTTTATTGCTGGAGTAGGTTCTTATAGCAGATAAACTGACAGCATACTCTATGAAAAGTTACCATTGCCTATGCATTATTGGTTGAAGCAATCTAATCCTGGCAACTTTAGGATAGCAGCAGCAGCAGACGCCCTAGTCCCCTGACCCGACATTTGGCGACGGGAAGGACACCGAGGAGTTTTAGTGGATAATTCGGCAGCCTGGCAGTAGTGATGAGTAGTATACAAGTGAGGTAGTACATTTGTACCATTCAAAATATATTGTACTGATACGGCTCAAAATTTAAATTTGTACTACTTCAAAATTTTTGTCCCACTTCTACTCACGTGTCAAATGTAAGAGGAAGGACGGAACGAGGACAACAGAACAATAACGCCTCTACACATATTTCACATGACAAAGAGGGACAACATGACATGTACGACTGCTAGCAAAATGAGGTGACCGAGGCCGATCACATCCGATTCTTAACGAACATTTCCGAACTAGAAGTTTTGTACGGGACAAATGAGGGGATGACGCTCAACGCCTCACCGCCTCATCGCTTCAAATGTACTGCCGCGGTACAAACCATACAAATCTCCTCGCCTCATTTGAAGTGGTACATTGTACTGGTCCAGTACAAAATGTCATGTTACTCTTATAAACTCATTTTGAAATCAAGTCCTATCCAGCTCTCCCTGGCAGTCTATCTGGCCGACCAGTGCCACACTACAGTCGTTACTAGTTCCCGTGCAACGCGTTATCCGCAAAAGGAACTCTTTCTCTCCATGCAGGAACTGAAAGAGAATACTAATTCCTGCGTTGGGGCGGCCTGTCGTAAGAGGCAACAAAACAACCCACAGCCAGGTAGTAGGGCATTTGCCCGACTGGATGGCTACCACCCTTGGTCTAGAGTATGCCGCCATAACAACTTTGGGTTGTGTTCCAGCAACAGTGGGCAGATTCCAGTTTCTCCTTCAAAGCCGGCAGCATATTGGCAGCACCTCTGGTATGGCTAATGTCCATAGGCGACGGTAACCACTATCCATCACAGTTGGGCCGTCAGCCTGTCTGCTGCACTTGAGCAATAAAAAAAAGGATAGACAGTCTTGTTTAAATAAATCAGTTAGGTGCTCGGCAATCTATACACACCAAGGTTTCCATAGGAGTGATGACCGCCCCCTGTTATCAATATTTGACTACAGAACCGTAAAAGAGCTTTCAGTCAGTATTACCCCATAACTCAAAAACTACTAATGGCAACTTCCTGTATCTATTATTACTATTCAATCACTTACTTTACCATTGGTAGAAGTTTAACATTACTTATGTAAGATTTTAACCACTAGCAAGGCAAATGAATGATTGACATAGGAACCGGCTATGAATGGATAGTTAATAAAACTACATTTTAACGGATTCTAAGCGCAGTAATAATTTCATGGTTATTATCTCAATGTTTCATCCATTTTTCAGTAGCCATGATCACGAAAGACAAACATGTCAAGTGTCAATGAGTATTAAAATTAAAATAAATGCTTGGAAAGGGTATAAGCAATTAATCCTCCATGGAGATTTTAACAACGTCCTGTTGGTGTATGTACAATTAATATTGTATTTATGGTGTTAGTTATGTATACATATCACCAGAACATTGCACTGATGTTGAATGGAAGAGACATTGATTCACTTATGAATCCAACATGCACCTACTGTCTCATAAGTACAAATGATGATGTATCCCAAAACCATACCAATTTGTTATTTAACGACTACAAAATCAAGTTCAGAGGAATGTTGTATGTCTGTACATATTTGTTTTGTACATCACATTAATTTTTCTCAAAAGCTATTGAGTCGATATGAATTAAATTTGAAAGAGAGTGCAGTCTTTGCCACTATACAATTGTATAGAACAGGAGTCTGAAAAGTATGGCCTGCAAGCCAAATCTGGCCTGTCAGTGTCATCAATCCAGCCTACAACAGATAATGGTTTATTGTTACTGTAATAAGTTGGTTGAAAAACAGCATGTTAATATGAGTTTTATTAACTTGCTAGGTAAAGCTTTAAGACAAGTATAATACTATAATATGCAGAAGATTTAACTTTGACTAACAACTAATTGATATGAATCCCACTACCATTGTGAAACTTGCAAATATCCTAATGAGATTTATGTAAAATATTTTTGGACCTTGGAACTTACTGAAGTAACTACATAGATACGTATTGTCACACCCGTTTCCCATTGGGGTAGGCAGAAATGGTGGAACTGCACCTTCTACAATCCTGACAAACAATTTTCGCTTCATCAACTTTCATTAGTCTTTTCATACATACACACTTATTTAAACTACTTCTTATCTGACCTTTCTTCAAAATATCTCCAATTTGATCATGGTGAGTGTGTCTCGGTCTGCCAGCACCGACTCTACCAGTCACATTGCTGTCATATACTTTTTTGATTCTGCTTTCATTCATTCTCTCTACATGCCCAAACCACCTTAACATTCCTTTTTCAACTCTTGAAGTAACTAGTATGGCATTAAAACTGAAAGTATGGATAGATCAATGGCATATCCTTAGCATAGATCAATAAAAATTTAATAATTATGGATGGCTGCCAATGCTTGGTCAATACTAAGAGATTATTTTTTTTAAGCAGTCATTATGGAGTATTGTTGGCAGGGTTAAAATATTTCTATATCATATAAGTTGTGCTCAGAAGGTTTGCCAATGACCACCCCTCCCGCTTCTCACAACCGCGACCCGCGGTCATCTAGTTCTTAGTACTAGTTAGACAAGCCCTGGTCCCAGTCGTAGGAAGCGAGAGGGAGGACCATTGGCAACCTTCTACACACAACTTATATGTCAGTACTTCTCATGAAGTGACCTCCTTATTAACTTTTGAACTAAAGCTAGGAAAATTGAGAATAATCCAAAGTATTATAGGTGAAAATATATTTTAATGAAAATTGGCTTGAACAAGATGCAAAGAGTTTATTTTCAGGATATTGGGTATTTATAATTAAAATGAGGGGTGGGGTATAGTTATACGGCACATTTATATATTATGAACAGACCCAAACTTTTCTAATATAGGTTAGAAGGCCAAGGCGGGTGCGAAGCGACACTGAGCACCCACCTTAGACTTGTGGTTATTTTTTTTTATAACCACCCAAAGTTAATCTATACCTTTTAGAGATCAATGAACAAATTATAATTAAGTCATCAGTGTGGAACCCTTCACTGTGCATGGACCCACACTTGTCTGATTTTTGTAAATCCAGTTATTATAACTGTAGTTTGTTTAAAGCTGTTATCTTAGACAAGATTTCTTTAACTTTCTAAAATCAACTTTCTTAATATTATGGAACATGTTTATCATTATTTATAGATTGATAGACGATACTGTTTATAGAGAAAATTGCGATAGATGATGTGAGACATCCATAGAATAGATTAAATATAATAGACGATGCTAAACGAGTTCACGACCAAACGTGTGCCCGAGGTCTAATATTCACTAAATATTGAAAAGCTGACTTACCATATTCTCTGAATAGCTTCTTATAGTCGCCAAGATCGTTTTGTTCAAGCCATTCATCCACTTCAGCGGACTCATCTTCAAATATCTCAGTAAATACTACTCTAACGAAATAAATAAGTGAACACAAGAAAAATATGCTACCGAAGTAATGCGCACGTTTATACATCGTAGTTAATATTAGTCATAGTGCCTGTGTGCCATAATTACGCTTAAAAAGCTAAATAAACAAAACAAGGACGGCTAACGAAAGGTTTGTTTTGTTTTGAATGAGGTTATAAAGTAAAGTTGACAATACATTCACTGACATTGATTCAAACGACAGCGATTATTACAGGGCGTTCTATTTGTAGCTCACAACGCCCAAAATGCTCATTTAGCCGTTCCACAAGGCAACCGCGGTCATTGTGGTTGTGACGAAAACGTCACTAATGACGTCATCATTTTCGATCACACAACACTCACAACGACCCATGTCAAGAGGCAGGTCGAATAACCATTCCACTTGGATTTACAATTGTAACGCCGGCAAGCAAGTGGAACGGGATAAATCGCGGTCGTGAACGTGGTCGTTGTGAGTCCCTGATGGAACATAGCACTAGTAGTAGAAGTATTCGCCACAATGGCAGACAAAGGAATTTTAATTTAAACAGCTAATTCAGCTGAATTGTAGGTCTTCAACTAACTCGTTCTTGTGAATGTGAAAACTCGAAAGGCCACACTTGACTTTACAATTGACAGTTCTCACAAAAGAACAAAATTGGTACTCAAAAACTATCAATATCTTAAAACTGTTCATTTTAGATACATTACACACTTTTAGAAAGTAAAATTGCACAGTACAATGTCCCCTTTCAGTTCCCGCCAAAAACTTCTCCATTGTTTATTTACATTTTTTCTTCTTTTTTGGCTAAGCCAAGTTTAACTAGTTAGCCAACATTATAACTGTATAAACACCGGATCACTCTGGGGCTCCTCCCAAACCTTTGTAACAAAGGAGTCCGTTTACCATGCCAGGAATCGAACCTGGTATCCCCACGTTCGAAATGTAACATAAATCTGACTGGATCACCAAAACTTTTAACCTTATGATCATATAAACGTCTCAATGCTTTTAACAAACTTTGCAACTGAGTAGGCCATATTCACTCATGTCAACAGGTATCTCGATCTTAAAAATCCGTAAAATTCAACGATTTTTTACCATCACACGCCGCACGAGTAACTTGGACATTTTATTGTGTCCTCAAGACACTAAAAAGCGATATTGCATTCATTTCATACAAATAATAGTAGAATAGGCGGGTGCAACTCCAGTGGTGCGTGTATAGTTTTTAGGGGTATTAAAAAAGCATTGCATAGTAAAATTATATTTATAAATTGATTATTCTTTTCATTATATCACAAAGAGTGCTCGACAGTCTATAAACCGTGTAAAGCTAATAGAACCACATAACCGAGAAAAATATTGAAAATTCCTAGAGGTTTCGTGTGCTTAAATCGATCGAAAATCGTATAACAAAAATCTTCAGATTGCATTTGATTTTAGTAACATTATTGTTTCGTTAAGGGATAAAGATCAACCAACAATAACATATTTCGAAATTTAATATTGTGTCAATAACAGATTCATGCGAAAATGTATAATCTTAAAATTAAGCTGAAAAACAAAATAAATGCAATTTGTGTAAACGTGTTGCTGGGGAGTTATTTGCCTTTTTTTTTTATTGGACTTGACTTAATGTTGTTGGTCCGAAGACCTTACAACTTTACCGGGGTTTTTGGGGCAAGTGCCTTCGCGAAGCGAAAGCGCTCGAGCCCGGAGGGGCAACCTGCTCGAGGGAGCTCCCTAAGGAGTTTTACCTCGGCTGGACTGTTGCCATGAGAGGGGGATGAATTTAATGATGCCCACCATAGGGCGACACAAAGCACTAATTGAGAACGGGCGACGGGTAATATAAAGCCCGAGGGGAAGGATTCCGGCGGGCCGGGATCAGTGGTTTGCGGCGGCCTAGGCTATCTTACTGCCGTTTCGCAACGTGTTATGGTTGGGAGAGAAGAAACGGCGAAAGAAACTTCCCAGCAATACGCCTAGTCTATCCTGTGGGGGAGCTATGTCTCCTAGCGTCCCTCGCAGGGACGTGGAGAGATCTTGATTGGCGGCGCCTGAGACGCCGCCGTCTGTGTCTGTCTGTCCGTGCCTGCCAGCCTGCCGTCCTAACCGCGGGCGGGCTGATCCGGGCCAGCCGTTTTGTGATAACGTCGACCCTGTCCGTGAGGACGTTACGCGGTCGTCGCACGAGAGCCTTTCGCCGAGGCTTATAATCGGACGCGGAGTTATTTGCCGCTTCAGCGATAACACGTTACCAAAGCGATGTATTAGTGTTGGGCAGTACAAGATTTTAAAATGAGTTTGTAAGAGTAACAGGACATTTTGTACTGAATAGTATAATGTACCGCGTCAAATGAGGCGAGGACATTTCTACAGTTTGTACCGCGGCAGTACATTTGAAGAGATGAGGCCGGTGAGGCGGTGTGCGTCATTCCCTCATTTGTCCCGTTCAAAACTAGTTCGGAAATGTTCGTTAAAAATCGGATGTGCTTGGCCTCGCTCACCTCATTTTACTAACAGTCCCTCTTTGTCATGTCAATAGCCGTAGAGGCGTTATTGTACTGGTGTAGCATAAGCCTCGTTCCGTCCTTCCTTAGTTTTGAGTAGCAGCGCAACAAAAATTTTGAAATGGTACATTTCAAATTTTGACCCGAATCAGTACAAATGTATTTTGTATGGGACAAATGTACTGGTCACACGTGTACTGCTCATCGCTACGATGTATATAAAATATGAAGTAGATTTTTGTAGCCTACAATACAACTGCGTCTGGCTTAAAGGCCTAGTTGCCAAGTCTTAAACATAAAAAAAACGATTGTGTGGAAGTAGATTTAAATTTATACTTATGTGTATGACCTTCAAAAAGTGTGCTCCAGTGGAACTTATTTTGAATAAAAACATTTGAATTTGTTTTTTTTTTAGAAATCTAGTTAATACGAAATAAGTTCCATAATAAATATACATAATTTTATGTGCATTTTCATTCTTTTATTGCCTTGTCAAAGGTGGTTGAGATTCATTATTAGTACTGTAACAAATTCAAATACAAGTGCAAGCAATAGTCTTACTATATGATATGTTCAGCTATTTATTACATTCTTAACTAAACTAATTGCACATTTTTCAATTGATTTAAGCAGACTGTAACACACAGCCTTCCTATCGCTATACCAAATTACTTCTTGACTTTAATCTTATCAGCCAATGAGCAGGACAAGCCTGTGCCATCAGGCTCTACGTTCAACTCTTCCACTTTGCTGTCGTTGATGACCATAGAGAAACGTTTCGAACGGAACCCGCCTAGTGGCGGCAGGGTGGTGCCGAGGTCCAGCGCCTTAATGAAGTTGCCGCTGGGGTCTGCTAACATACGGACCTGAAAATTAAAACAAAGGACTGTGTTACTTTTCTTTAATTTTATTGCGAAACTAGCTGTACCCGGCAGACGTTGTACTGCCCTTAGAAATAAAAATCGAGAACCCGATTGTAGCGATTTTTACCGGGACCAGTTGTTAATTTTCCAGGTGGTAGGGCATTTGCCCGACTGGATGGCTACCACCCCTGGTCTAAAGTATGTCGCCATAACAACCTTCGAGTTGTGTTGCGGCATTAGTGACCAGGTTCCAGTTTCCCTTAAGAGAGCAGCAGCGCATTTGTAGCACCTTTGGTGTTGCAAATGTCCATAGGTGATGGTAACCGCTTTCCATCAAGTGGGCCGTTTGCCTGTCTGCTGATTTCCTGCAATAAAAAAAAAAGTAATTTAAACCATTCTCGAATCCACTTTAATAAAAACAAAAAATTCATCAAAATAGGTCCCACCGTTTAGGAAGACTAGCGGTGCCACCTAACGGTAGATCTACAATCTTAACCATCCCGGGACTTAATTGAACACACACAAAAATAATTTCACCTAAAAATTGGTACCCGAATACAGCTAAATTAATTATTTTACATGTATTTTATTAATAAAATAACTCCGACCGAAGCATCTGTTTAAAACGATATTCAGTTTTCTTACATCCTCTTTGACGATATTTGATGCAAGCATTCTGTCAATTCTATGTCAAACTTCATATAGTTACATTAAAACAGTTTATATTGGTTCAAAGCGCTAAGGTTAGATTAGAAATCATTTTATACGGTGGTTAAGTATTCTTAAATTTTCTAATTTTCCGCGCAACTTTCTTATTTTTTTCTTTCATAAGAAGCTTCTCCTGACAATAACAAACACAAAAAGAAAAGAATTAGCGAAATCGGTCCAGCCGTTTACGCATGATGGCGTGACCAAGGGAAATAGGTATTCATTTTTATATATATAGATTGGCAAACAGGCAGATGGCCCGTGTAAAGGAAAGCTGTTACCATCGCCTATAGACTTTTGCAACACCAAGAACGAAGTCAACGCTTTCTTTTTTTGGATAGAATAGAAGGTATAGGATAGGAGTGATTGGATTGGGGAAGGAGAAGCCCCCATCAGTAGATATCACACATACACGGAACAGAAACCACCCTCACCAACATCCACCACTTGTCAGGACGGGCGCCATTTAGTTTGTTTCGACAACTCACTCCACTGACCAAAAAATTTATTATTTCTCACATGTCTGTATTTTTAACACCGCAAACGAATCCGACGACAAAATGGCTACGTCTTCCATGTTCCAAGGTAACATTGGGGGGTAGGGGGGGACAGAGATAGATATACATACACACTATTATACAAAAAGAGAAGGAATATGTACGTATCAAGAATGTGTAATGTAGTTTGAACAATAGATGGCGGTACCATCACTTGAAAATCATAGTTCAACATTAAATAATAAACAACGCTCATAGCTCTGATCAAATGGAGACAAAGACATGAATATATTCTAAGAATGGAGGCCAATTTTGCACGGGACGGGGGTCGCTTGCAGTGATTTAGTGTCTACAATTAGCTTCTATGGACATTTATGGCGCTAATAATCGCAAGTACCTAAATCTCGAAACTTCAACGAGACTGCAGTATTTAGTTTTTATCATGCGTCTGGTTCAATATGGAGGAACCGATACGACAAGTTAACAACAACAAGTTAAACAAGTTAAGAACAGGAAAGCTTCGTATTTGAACGGAACATATTTTTCTATTGACGAATCAAGAATAATGTTACGCGAGAACTCAAGAAGTCTCGCCAGTTGGAAAGAATTTAACAATGTTAACGCGAGACTTGTGTCGCAAGTAAAATTAAAGATGCCTGTGCCTTCTCTGGATCTCTTCAGAAAGAACTGTATTTACTCCTCTTATTTACAACTCTGCCAACTAATATTATAAACGTACCCTCAAGAAAATTCACTGTAGTCTTAACCCTTCACCCTATTATCGATATTACCAAAAACAGCAAGACTAACACTATCACTATCTCGTAATACACCAAGAAAATATACCCATTTCATACAAATCATACAAATCCTATATAAACAGAGTGAGACAACAACACAAAAACAATCACTTGCACAAACGCGATCTGTACTGTCACCGCGGACACATATGTGCTAATAGTGAGTGTAAGGGTTAAAAAAGTGGCTGATTTAGGAGTGTTTCTATACTGTAGATGAATTTCTTAAAAAAACTGCTTGTCGTTATTATTTATATGGAAAACCTTGGTGATCTATTTGTTATTTTTTCTTTTGACATTAATTACTTATATATTACCAAAGCTTGACATTTTTTTAATTAAAATATTTATGTAAATTTAATTTTTAATTCATTTTGTACACCACTATGTGGTAGAATGTACTGTGATCTACAATTGTATAACACCTGTATATACTACACTAGCGTCTGCCCGCGACGGTGTCCGCGTGGAATTTGTTTTCAAAACCCCCCGATTTTGAAACATTCTTCACTGCTGCTCCGCTCCTATTGGTCTTAGCGTGATGATATAGCCTTTCTCGATAAATGGGATATCTAACACTGAAAGAATTTCGATTTTCGAATCAGACCAGTAGTTCCTGAGATTAGCGCGTTCAAACAAACAAACTCTTCAGCTTTATATATTAGTATAAGATTGTTGCAAATAAAGATATTGATTGATAGATTGAAAGGAGAGTGAATTGCTCTAAATCGCGGCCATTGTAAAATCACCAACGTTTGATCATTATTTGATTGTTTGCGCTTTACAATCTTTCAGTTAAGACAACAGAAATAATTAATGTAATTTAAACTTAAAGAATAATGCAGTTAAAATGCTAAGTAACTTTAGTGAATAATAACTTTGAGCTGACATTACTTTTTCTTTTAACCTTGAAGTATTTAAAAGATTTTGATAGGTAGGTTATTAAATCCAATATGCTGCAACAAATTATTTTCGAATTACTAAGGCAAAGCAGGGTCGCAGGACATTGAAATTGGATCGGTTATTCAAGCGGCTTTCTTGTTGCCTGAAAAAAGTAAACAGACAAACGGTCTACCTGACGGAAACTGGTTACCTTCGCTTATGTACATTTGCGTCTCCTCTTTTTGATGAATAAACTATAATTTATAAATTGTTTGTCTGTTTGTTTTTTAATCGGCAGACAAACACACATATTGTATATATCCACAAATTAAGCAAATTACGCTTGTGTTATAGGTAATATACAACGGACTACTTCTGGGGCCGATCCCAGACACCCAGACCATAGTATATAACGGAGAAAATACGTTTCAGAAATTTACTATACCAGGAATCGAACCCGGAGCCTCTGCGTTGCAGTGAGGTAGGCCGGCAAAGGCTTAGCCCTCTCAACCACAGAGGCCGAATATATAGTATTTTCATTTTTAAGCTGTAAAAATATGGTACTTTTGGTAAAAGGTCCGTAGATCGAGAGGAGGCAGGGAATAGAGGATGTCGGAGAGAGGAGGGGGGGAAGTGGACAAGCGCAACTCACCGTACGAAACACGAGAATAACCGTTTCACTCCAATATTCTGTGTTCGCATGGAGCACCGCCTTAAGCGAGCTCTAAGAGATATTGTAGGAATATTTTTTTTGCTCACGCCAAATGTTGCTTTATACCAAATTACCCTCGTACGTATAGCTCGATTTTCATCAAAACGTAATAATAAGTGAGAATGTAAGTATCCTAATACAGCCCAAACTAGGGACATTCTTGTCTCAATAATTGCTATAATGTATTTGAAAAAAATCTGCATAAACAAATAAATAATATAATAATGATAAAATACCAACAATAAATTGACGTGTCTGTTTGCAATTTCAAAATAAAAATCAGAGAGGATAATTCGCATCAGGAGATCCCGTAAATGCAATTTTTATAACTTTTGTCTGTCTGTCTGGATGTTCTGGCTAATCCCTGAAACGACGGGACCAATTTTGATGGGAGTTTCACTGGCATATAGCTAATGTTATAAGGAGTAACTTAGGCTACTTATATGGTTTCCGCGAAAAAATATCCACGCGGGCGAAGTCGCGGGTGTATAATATAAGACCTTGTACGTAATACATACATAAGTTTACGCCAGTTCCCTTGCGGGGTAGGCACGAACAACAGAGCGCCATTTAGGCTTATTCTTACACACCTCACTTGCTTGAAGTAAGAAAGAGAGTTGGTCTGAAAGAGTGTCGGGGTGAAGGTAAGGAAAGGAATGCTCCGGTGGTTCAGGCATGTGGAAAGAATGCATGATGAAAGAATGACTAAACAGATATACAATGCAAAAGTGGATGGATGTAGAAGTCGTGGAAGGCCACGACACACCTTCCATGATCAAATTGATCGTGTACTAGCAGAAGGTGATGTCAGGAGCCTTAAGAACAGACGAGCGTGCATGACAAGAGCTATGAATGTGAAAAAAGCAAGTGAGGTGTGTACGTAATAATTGTTAAAATGAGGTCACTATTTCTTTTGTACATATTACAAATACAATGTTTTATTTTACCATTATCAAAGGAGGTTAGAGGTCAGGCTGATGTATTGATTTTATAATGAGCAAGTATTGTTGGCCTGACTTACCTAATGATTATTATTTAATTATGTGAACGGTTACAAGCTTGCATGGCCGAAGGACATTATGGGTTTTATACTATTATTATAGACTATATGTCAACATTTATTCGCAAGGACCATTCGTCTAAAGAAATCACTTATCAAATGCTGGCCAAAGAAATTATTAAGCCAATTTTATCAAAATTAGTCAAGTAGTTTCTGTATTTTGTTACGATGGACGAGTCGCACGTTTTATAGCCTAATATGCCTTTTATCACAAAATTATTTTGGTTTTTTTAATACCAAAAATACATACATACATACAAACTTCACGCCAGTTCCCTTGCGGGGTTAAGCACGCACAACATGCACAACAGAGCGCCATTCAGGTTTATTCTTACACACCTCACTTGCTTCTTTGATATTCATAGCTCTTGTCATGCACGCTCGTCTGTTCTTAAGACTCTTGACATCACCTTCTGCTATTACACAATCAATTTGATCATGGAAGGTGTTTTGTATTGTATATCTGTTTAGTCATTCTTTCATCATGCATTCTTACCACATGCCCGAATCACCGGAGCATTCCTGTCCTTACCTTCACCCCGACACTCTCTTTCAGACCAACTCTCTTTCTTACTTCGGTATTACAAACGCGGTCCGCGAGCCTCACTCCGCAGATTTTGCGCAGTGCTCGCATCTCGACCGCGTGTACTCTACTTTCATGCTCTCTCTTCCATATCCAACTCTCGCTTCCATACGTGAGCGTAGGTACCAGCACCGCGTTGCCGAATGATTATAGACTGTATTTCCAGTGATAAACAGCCAGGTAACATAAAAAACATTTTAGACTTAGTACAGCCTAAATATGTTAGTGACTAAAACCGAAACTAAAAAAAATCTTGTATCTTCTGCCTCAGCACCTTCTCGTCAAATTTGACCACACTGTCATACATCAATGAACAGCTGCTTAAATAGTTTTATACAAACATAAAGAAAGTTATCTAAAAAATAAATAATAACAAACAAAAAGAAAAATAGGGGGGGTTCAAACCCCGCCCCCGCCCCCCTCCGGAAACTAAAACTTGGCCACGCCCATGCATAACGATATATTTTTACACACAAAACAACATTGCTAATGTTGTAATTTTTGTATCTGTGAGCACCAGATATTTTATTTAGATAAAAAAAAAATTACAGTCATCTGAAAAGCATTTTAACTGACACTGTGCATGAATAATTTAAAGAATGTATATTAATTAAGCAATGGGGTGTGCAAATTAAAAGATATTCAGACAATTAATTCGACGGCCTCTGTGGTTGAGCGGGCTAAGCCTTTGCCGGCGTACTTCACTGCAACACGGAGGCTCCGGGTGCGATTCCTAGTATAGTAAATTTCGGAAACTTATTTTCTCCGTTATTTACTATGGTCTGGGTGTCTGGGATCGGCCCCAGAGTAGTCCGTTGTATATTACCCATAACACAAGCGTAACTTACTTAATTTGGGGATATACAAAGTGTGTGTTTGTCTGCCGTTTATTATTATTATTATATGTCTTTCAAGACCACGGGCCATAAAAATGGCCCGGACTTTTGGAGGGCTTGCGTGGGGCCATGGGGAGGCCAACACGTAGAGGCCCCTTGACAAATTTAATGTAAATGTGGCGTGACACTGACCGGCGATTATCCCTGTCTACGCCATATAGTAATGCACCCAAGGACAAGCCCCGGCCAGCGTAGGACTATTGTGGGAAATGAGGACAAAAAGTACCGGGCTATTGTGGTGAACTGCTAATGGTACTAGGGGTTTGGGAATATAGGGACTATGGCGTCTGCCCATCGCAATGTTCAGAGAACATGGAAAAATGGGCAGACAGTGACTCGCCACTCCCTGCATGAGCCCCTAAAAATGCCATAAAAGACAGGGGCAGCATGGGTGTGAGTGGCTAAGGGGTGTCGAGAGGTGGGCTGCAGGTTCACCGAAGCTACTTCTGACGTGATGCCATTTATCACTTCCACCCCTGGAGCTTGAGTCTTAGCTCATGCGATCTCCACTCCGTGCCTGCTGGCTAAGGCAAGCATGGAGGTGGGGGCCTTGTCTTGGCCCCCGGAGTCAGGTATGAGGTGTCGCTACTCACCTAAGGCTTCGCCACAAAGCCCGCCTGCGGGTAGGTTAGGTTATTATTATATTAATTAATTTAGTTCCTTAGCTATATCCAAACTCAATAGAAGAAAGACTTGCAGAAATCTACAAATCTATCTAGAGATAAGTAATTTAGGGGTGTCTTTGAGAGCTAATTTCTGAAAAAGGCAATTGTGAATACTTTTGTATTTTTCTTACATGGAATAGGTATCATGGTAATGGCCGAGGACCAAACCCAGGGGAGGGTCTGCCCGCCTTAAGACTGCTGGATGAGGGAGCAGAGTTGTTTTGTACTCCCCATTCTGTTGGCGCTCTGCTTTGCGCCTTACGATGACAACAGATTTTTTTATGAATAAAATATGTAAGAAGAATACCTCATTAATATTACCATCTAATGTAAAAAGACAATTTAAATATAACTTAAATTAACTAAAAGTTATTGTCTCTATTAAGGCCAAGACACTCTGTTCATGTATTCTTTATTAATAGCTAGCACATTACTACAGTACAATTTTTTTGTTTTAAGCACTAGTTCAAATGGTGACAATGGATGAAGCCGTTTTGGCTGGCGTCTGCTAGGGCCAACGCGGAGCACGTAACTGCCATCTCCCACAGCCCTGGCTATAGGCAAATGGAAGGAATTTTATCCGTGCAGGAACGGAGAAAGAATACAATTTCCTGCGGCCCGGCGGCCTGTCGTAAGAGGCGACTAAACAACCCACAGCTAGGTGGTAGAGTATTTGCTCGACTGGATGGCGACCACCCCTGGTCTAGAGTATGCCGCCATAACAACCTTGTGTTGTGTTCTGGCATTAGTGACCAGGTTCCAGTCTCCTTTAAGAGAGCAGCAGCGCATTTGTAGCACCTTTGGTGTTGCAAAAGTCTATAGGCGATGGTAACAGCTTTCCACCAAGTGGGCCGTCTGCCTGTCTGCTGAACTCCTGAAAAAAAAAAAAAAAAAAAAAAAAAACCGAGTGTTAGTAGATACTACGGCAGTGGTATCCTACCTTCATCGAGGTAGAACCAGGCTGGCGTATCTCCATAAGTCAGAAGTGGGTTTCTCATTGTAAAAAAAGGAACTAATTATGGAGGCAACATGCCTCAAGATTATTATCTACTTCAAGGTATCTCGGCAGAAAGACCGCAGTTACATACAACAGATTGGTATAAAGCTCAACAGGCCGCTGTATCAGGTAAAAAATAATAAATGTACTGAAAATTAACAAATAAAAATAACCCACAGCATCAATTAACACCTGTTTTCCTACTTCCTACAGTTGAAGGTTTCCAATTGTTGAAAACAATATTGTGCAGCTACTACTTACTAGAAAACTAGTTTAAATGGAGTGTGGATAAGAGAGTTTTTACAACATTCTTGATGAGCCTGATGAGGTTTGTTAACCTGGTAACACAAACACGTCGTGAAAATTATAATATATGTGTGGCAACACTAATAGTCTTCTTGAATATGCATCCGTGTAGATAATTTCACAGCACAACCTAATCCACAAATATATATACAATCGCATAATTTCGCAATCAAATAATTAAACCAAATAACATGTAGAGGTATTATTAGACAGATCTTGAAAAATAATAATGATATTTCTTAGCATCTTTTAACAAAGTTAATAGCTGACAAGGTATTCACCTTTGAAGTCATTATTATAAATTGTGTGTCTGTATTATTGACATATCACTAATTGATAAAAGATGCACAGAAGACATAATGATCTCATCTAGTTATAAGCCTGTATTCTTATAAAAAAATTACATGTTATAGTCCATACATACATATATATAGTAAAGTAAAAATACATGCGTAAAAAAGGATAATTGACAGTAATACAGAAATGACAAAAAGTTGTACCTTGCCCTTGGTGTTATGTTGAGCTCCCCATGCAGCCATCACATAAGGATCATTTACTGAGATGCAAACAATCTCAGAAACCCCATCCGCTTTCAATTTATCAGCATTTTGAACATATCCCGGCAAGTGTGTCTTAGAACAGCCAGGCGTAAACGCTCCGGGCACCGCAAATAAGACAACTTTCTTTCCTGCCGTCAAGTCGCAAATATTAACTTTGTTTGCAGGGGAATCTTCAAACAAATCAGCTTGGGGCAGATTATCTCCAACCTAAAATTCATATTACAAGATACAGGCCGGCAGATTACATAATATCAACTAATTATTTTCTTTTAAACTACCTTAATTGGTGCCATGGCTATACGAGTTGTGTGTAGCGCTCGTCCACAGGTTTGTTTAGTGAATGCAGCAGCAATACCACGAATTGAAGGTCTCGTGAAAAACATTTGTGTGACGAGTTATGTATTTTTTATTAAGTTTGTATTGATCGTTCACTCAACAGATGATAAAAGTGCCATGACCTTGTTAAAATTGCCGGTTGTTTGTCAAATTGATATCAATTAAAATGTCAATTTTTAAACGTTCGAAATCTAGACCAATAATTCACGTGACGAACGAAGCTGTGTTATAAAATTGTCTACATATTAAATAGTAAGCAATTGCCTATATTAAAAACAACTATCTATAGTATCTAAGTATATATATAAAATTAAAGTAGTTTTGTATAATTGAATTTAATTATTTAATTTAAAAAGTATAATCATTTTGTATTTAAAAACAAACTTTTTGAACAGTTTCTGTCCATATTAAAAGAAAATAGGAGTTTTTGGCGGGAACTGAGCTGAGGAGTTTTATTTTATAGAAATGTGTAAAATTACTCTAAAATGAATAATAATAGTTGTAGGATATTGATAGTTTTTGAGTAATAATTATATGTTTTTGAGAAATATAAACTGCATAGTTGAATGTGGCCTTTCGAATTGTCACAAAAGTTCCTTGGAATCGCGTCAGTTGTAGCCAATAATACAACTGCAACAATGTACTCTTTGAACTGCGTTACTCTATACGAACATTTATATATTAAAATTGGCTGTATGACCTAAATATTCCTTTGCCTGCCTTTGTGGCGAATTCTACTAATACTTAAAAGAAAATAGCTTATTTATTGGCCTGGTAACACAGACTTTAACATTTATCAAAAACTAAAAAGTATAAAATAACAATAAATATTTTTGACTAAGAATTTATTTAGCTTATTATGAGAGAAAATAATAAAAAATTTGCTACACCTTGCAGTCGGTGCCAAGTAAACCATAAAAATTACAATATTTTGCAACCTTTTGTTGTTTTAACAGTGTATATGGTAATTTTTATGGTTTGCTCGGCACCGACTGCAAGATGTTGAAAGTTTTATATTATTTCGTATCATAATAAGCTAAACAAATTCTTAGTCAAAAATCTTCATGAAGTTATTTTATACTTTTTAGTTTTTGAAGTTGGTTTTTTTAAACGAAGTTTTTTTATATCTTACTTTTTAATGTCTAGCTATGGGCAGGCCTACGAAAAGTGCCGCGCGCCTTATAAAATATAGCACCCAAGAAATGGGAACGGAAAATGTTCGTAAAATGAAAACTACTGGGCCAAACTATGTTAAATTTTTAGGGGACCAAATGGTAACTATTCTGCATCAAACTAAAGAAGAATCACGAAAATCGAATCATAAATCTGAGCGTAATCGGTGTACATACATAAAAAAATACCAATCAAATTGAGAACCTCCTTCTTTTTCAAGTCGGTTAAAAACAAACATATAAACAACATGCGTTTACTCTGGCAACATTATACACGCAGCGCTACATCTGCTAGCTTTTTGTGGCGACTAGTATATTTGACTGTTGAACGTCATCAATATTATATTTTTAAATTTTTTAATCTATGTTGATCATTCAAAAATCATCATAGGTACGTCTTGCTTGTTTGCTATTTTTTATATCGTTTTCCACGTTTTAAATAATATGTTTGAAATTACGGATTTTACGGTATCAAGGCGTTAAGTTTGTGAAGTGCAATCTGTTAAAAACACCATGGATACGCCATCAATGGATACAGTTCACCAGGCGATCTGCGCTTTGTATGATAACCCCAATAAAAGTGAAAAGGAAAGAGCTTCGTTATGGCTAGAAGATGTACAAAAATCTGTAAGTTAACTTTGTCCATCAAATTTTCTTATAACAAAGTTGTCATATTATAGTAATTTTGTTCCAAAGAATATATATTCCAGTTTAAAAAAGTATAACCCTAATTCATTTTCGGGTCATCAGTATCTTGGTAATTAATGCCTGAATACTGCCAGAGATCTATAATTAGTAATTTAAATGATAATTGCTGTAAAAATTATAGAATGGCATTCTCTATAAAGTTCTTTAAATGTAATATCCCACTTTTGAAGTCTTTCAACCTAGTATTTTTAGCACAGTTCCCAGATTTATTTTTAAATCGTATAAAAAAAGTATTTTTCAAAGGAACTTAGTATGTTACATGACAAAAATTATATTAGAATCTTGTGATTAAATTAAGTAGAAATTGGTCATATTGAAGTTTATTGAACTCAATGTTTAAAACCAAGCTTCAAAAATATAATTGAAACAAACTAGTAATATACAGATTTATCAGAATCGCTGAAGTATTTTAAATCAAAATGGGTTAAATATAGATGGATTATGTAAAAAATAGGTATTACAAGTTCACTTCTGGTGGTAGTAAACTGGAAACAAAAACCAGTATACAAATGAACATATTTTAACACTATGTTTTAGGTATGGAGTGTAAATTAAACAATCTTTGTTTAGAAATTGTGTACTTTTTTATTTCAGATACATTCATGGAAGATAGCAGATGAGCTTCTACAACAAAAGAAAGACTTAAACTCATGCTACTTTGCTGCTCAAACTATGAGATCAAAAGTGCAGCATAACCTTTCTGAACTACCCTCGGAATCCTTAATATCTCTCAGAGATACATTAGTAGCACACTTAGAACATACATCACCTGGGACAACATCATCAATATTAACTCAACTTAGTTTAGCTTTAGCAGACTTAGCTTTACAAATGCCATCATGGCAGAACTGCATTAATGACTTGATAAAGTCATTTTCGAACAAAAATGACTTTGCCCTCTTAGAAGTACTGACTGTATTACCTCAAGAAATTGATTCATCAAATTTAAAACTAGGCCAAAACCGCAGGGAAGATATTAAGAGGGAGTTACGTACAAACTCACAATTAGTTATGTTATTTCTTAAGGAAAGTATAACTAGTTCTCAGAATACAGATGTAGCATTAAAAATCATTAAATGTATGACGTCATGGATAAATGTAAGAGCAATAGATATACGGGAAGTACCACAGAATGCAGTTATAGGGTTTTGTTTACAAGTTCTAAGGGATCATAACTCAATAAACACATTACACGATGCTGCTTCTGATTGTATTTGTGCTTTGCTGCACTGTTTGGAAGAGAACAACAACAATGACAATATAGAAAGGCTGTTATTTGAAAGTGTTTCTGCGTTAGAAGAGAGTTACCATATGGCCGTAGCTCATGAGGAGGAAGAAAAAGCGACGAATTATGCGAGACTTTTTACTGAACTTGCCGAGTCATTTTTAGACAAAATCATAGCTGCCGCTTCAACTGGCAATACTCATTTTGCTATGAGATCTTTGGAATTAGCCTTGGTTTGTGTCGGCCACCATGATTATGAGGTGAGTAATAATTAGGTCTACTAAGTTTTAACTAATATTTACGATACATACATTGTACCTACTTAAGTTTTCGTGACTAGTGTACATAATTAACCTTAGTTAGTTAAAATTAGTTCTTTTAGTATAAATTTATGCTTTTTCACACTTGGGTCCTGCTCTTGATTTGGCAACGACACATTTAGCACAAATTTGTGCTTGAATTTAAAACAATATGATTTATTGTTGTTGTCCCACTCTGTTTATATAGAATTTGTATGTAAGAAAAAATTATCTTGTTTTGATATATGATAAATGTTACAATGCAGTCCTTAGATATTTGCACCTGACGCTGGATTTTGACTTTTTTTTGTTTTGATCAGGTTCTCAAAAGAGTTAAAACTGTGTTTTAATGGTCATCTTTCTCATATTTCTCTCCCACGATTACAGCTACTGAAAAGTGGTTGAAATAAAAATCAAATAAAATACTGTTATTTTACAACCTTTGTCACATAGTTTTAATTATGATATATTATCCAATATAATGAAGTTTTTAATAATTTTCTCTCTCAGGTGTAAAAAGTAATACAAATACAGTGTAACCCGTATATCATTCTGAAAGTATTCAAGAAAAGTATAAACAGTATGCTCAAATTATACTAAACATGCTGATGCAAAAATTTAAGTCAATTTAATGTAAAGGGAATCTATTTTAAAGGACTACCTTAGTAATTAAAATATTTGTTCATAGAGTACCATACTACATAAGCACTTGTTTAGTGAAATTATTAAATATGATATTAATTTAATAATTACTACATTAACTTAATGAGGTAATGCTATTCACACTTATCTAATTCTTGTATAATTTCTAAGAAGCCACTTATACTACTTATACATAAATGAGTCAAAAAAAGTCATAATAATCACAACATTGGAAATCAAAATTCACCCATTTTTAAAGTGATGTATTCTGCTATAACATAATTATATAATAAAGTATATTGACATTCCCTAATATAATAACTACAATTTATCTAGACATGTCAGAGCCTCTCAAAGCTGTTAAACATAGATTTATGCATGTACTGAAAATTAATCACATTTGGGAGTTAATGGATATTAGGATTATTTGTCTGTTTCTTTTAACTATTCAAAATTTGCGAAATGGCCATTGAGTGAATATGGTGGTGAAATAAAAATAAAAAGTCTAAACTGACTGATAAAAAACCCTCAAAATTTAGTGTTCAGCAGTGCGAATTACAATTCTAACTACAGTGTGCTTGGACATACTTCATTCCTGTGCTAAGCAAACTATTTATGTATTTATCAAATACAATTACTACCTTTTCTTGTTTCTCTAACCTCCCAATCATTTGGGGTTGACACTCACACGACAGACTACAAGTCTAGCGTGAACAGGTATCTCCTAGGGAAGGGTGCTCCACCTTAGACTGCATTTCCACCTGACATCAGGCACAATGTCAGTCAAACTCAAACCAATACATTATAAAAAAAACATGTCTTTTCCTTCCACACTCCTCTATTCTGAGCTACATCCTCTGTCAGTGGTGTGACATTTATTATACATTATATTATAGACAATTATCATATCATCCATCCTTCACACAATACATCCATCTCTTTTGTGGTCTACCTTTACCTTCATACCAGTCAATCTTGCAGTTTAACAGTCTTTGTGTCACATTCGTATCACCCCCATTACATACCCATACCTCCTTATCTTCCTCTCAGTTTTTCAGACACGTGTGTGACTTTCAAAGATCCCCTTATGTACTCATTTCTCACCATCTTATAACACCGTGCTTGTGTTTTTATCTGTGTAGGAACGGAGAAAGAATAAAATTTCCTGCGGCCTGGCGGCCTGTCGTAAGAGGCGACTAAACAACCCACAGCCAGGTGGTAGGGTATTTGCTCGACTGGATGGCGATTACCCCTGGTCTAGAGTATGCCGCCATAACAACCTTGTGTTGTGTTCGGCATTAGTGACCAGGTTCCAGTCTCCTTTAAAAGAGCAGCAGCGCATTTGTAGCACCTTTGGTGTTGCAAATGTCCATAGGCGATGGTAACCGCTTTCCATCAAGTGGCCCGTCTGCCTGTCTGCTGAACTCCTGCAAAATAAAAAAGGTTTAAAATTCAGATCCATATAACATGACCGGTATTATGTCTTATAATAATTTCTATATCTGACCTTTTAGTTTCAGTTACAATGACATTACTTTACAATTACCACCTATTATGAAATTGTATTTAATTAATAAACTCACGCACATTCCTTCAAACAAGTTCAAATATATGATGAAGGTTTCTAATTCACCAAATTGCTCTGAATGCCAAAACATTGAAGATATCTATCATGTGTTGGCGGAGTGTGTCTAGGGCGAGGCGCTGCGGCGTCAGCTTCCGGTTGATTATAATGTGGGTAACTGGAGCAGTATTCTGTCTTCTCCATTTTCCGAGGAGGCCAGAATGCTCGTTCAGTTATTATACCTGTGTACTTAGTTTAAGGAAGTAGAAATAATTGTAAGATTGGACGGGGTGACAGTGACATTATCACAAAGTGACATAACCCCGTTTATGAAAATAAAGATTTAAAAAAAAAGTAGTTTAAAGTGCTTTTTGAAATGAAACTATATAGGTAGATTGTATATAAGTTTATCTCAACATGTGAGAGGCTCTAGAGAAATAAAAATTAAGTAAACAAACTAAAAACTGTAATCATCATGCCAAATTCTATATTCATAAGCTAAGTAAGTTATGAACAAGCCAAGTTAAAATACAACTGGGGCTGATTCTAGTAAGATCATAGTAAATGATTGAAAAATATTGGCCAATTGGTCAATCCATACAGAAAGTTTCATAGAGATATAGAGATGATGAACCTACCTTTTTAAATTTTTTATCATAAATATTTATAATAAAACTACGTTTTAACGGTTTTAAGCGCGGTAATTTTATTTGATTTTGGTTTTTCCGACGTTTCGGCCACATTTCAGTGGCCGTGATCACGGAAGACAAAGATGTCAAGTGTCAACGAGTATTGTTAAAGTTTTATTTAGCCTACCGCCAACTTATTAATTTTAATTATTTAATTTTGTTTATGGTTATTATTTACTCTATGGGAGCCTAATCTAATTTACTACCGCTTCGCAACATGTTATGGCTTGAAGAGAAGAAGCGGCGCAAGAAACTCTTCAGCAAACATGCCTAGCTCTAATAATTTTATATAATATTAAAATGGGTGGAAGGAAATCAAATAAAATTACCGCGCTTAAAACCGTTAAAACGTAGTTTTATTATGTATACAAGTCGCGAAAACTTAAGAAAATATTACACAAATATTTATCTTAAAACTTATATATTGAATATTATTTATTTATGTTTTTGCGACTAGTACACATAATTAAAGCTACGTTTTAACAGTTTTAAGCGTGGCGTTTTATTTGATTTATGTTTCGAAGTTTTGGCCACTTTTTAGTAGTCGTGATCATCAGATCAGAAGATCGTCTTCGTCTTCCATGATCCTGGCTATTGAAAAGAGTCTGAAACGTCGACATTAAAATCGAATAAGATGCCGCGTTAAAAACCGTTAAAACATAGTTTTAATTACAACGGCTATTGTTCAAAACAATAACCAGTTTTCATTCAAAGAAATAATAGGTTATGTACCTAAAATTATAATACATACTTTATAATAATATTGCAGTAAATATTATGTATTTACTGCAATCCTTGTAGAGGACAAAATCTTTGCAACAATTTTCCTGTGAACATCTGTCTGAAGTTTCAGAATTTGTTTTACCAAAATATTATTTCTCAAGGAATACATGGTTTAAGACAGAAGAGAGAAAGATAACTTATCAATGCTCAAAATGTGATATGATGGAAATGTTGTGAATAATTCTAGGTAGCAGAAATAACATTCAACTTGTGGTATCGTTTATCGGAGTGGGTATACCAGAGGGATTACCAGCCATTGACAGATGTGTTCAAGCCCCACATAGAGCGGCTGATTGAAGCATTGGCCAGGCACTGTCAGTGTGAACCAGATCACACTCACACGCCTGAAGAGGGCGACGATTTTTACGTAAGTCACATAGTTTTCATCGGGTCATATTTTTTTTATTAGCGTGGTATAGGTACATGATTGAGAATAGTCTTGACCGGACTGTTAATAAAGAGGATATGGTATAGATCAGTGTTACTCAATCTTTTTCTTATAAGGGCCACATGGATATATAGGTGCTTCGGTCGCAACACAAATTTATTTAGGAGTATTTTTATTATAGAGCATAAAAGAGGCATGCGACCCATCTAATGGAAAGTGGTTACCGTCATCTATGGACTTTTGGAATACAACAGTTGTCACCAATGTATGTATGTATGTGTATTAGTGTGGTAGATGGGCCACTTACAAAAGCTCGGCGGGCCGCGGTTTGAGTATAACTGGTATAGATGAAGCATTCTTACCTAGATTCATTAACTAAGAATTTGTTAAAGATTGATAATTTTAGTTTTAGCAATAAGCTAAGTCCGAACCTTGTTTTTTAAAAATGCGTCGAACAAATTCTAAAAATATGTTTTTATTTTTAAGATACATGTTAGCAATGTAAGTACGTCGCTATTTCTTCAAATAATTTTTGAAGTGATAACTTCTTATGGGAGGGTAAACCGCTTCGTTACGTCACGCGTTACGGCGTCAGTCTGTCTGGCTTTCTTTCTCTCACGCATACGGCAGCGGTAGGCAGGCTCCTCCTCTCTCACTCTTACCCACAGCGCTAGCCTTATTTCGGTAATTAGATTAAATAATGATACAAATTATGTACATATACAAAATTCTAATGTACATATTTAACAATTGTAACTAAGAATAAAATATATTTAATAATCAATATTTTTTTTATTAATAAATAACCAGGTGGCCAATTTTGCCAGGTGGTAGGGCATTTGCCCGACTGGATGGCTACCACCTCTGGTCTAAAGTATGTCGCCATAACAACCTTGAGTTGTGTTCCGGCATTAGTGACCAGATTCCAGTCTCCCTTAAGAGAGCAGCAACGCATTTGTAGCACCTTTGGTGTTGCAAATGTCCATAGGCGATGGTAACCGCTTTTCATCAAGTGGGCCGTCTGCCTGTCTGCTGATCTCCTGCAATAAAAAAAAAAAAAAAAAAATAACCTTTCTTTACATTATCATATTAATATACATAAAATTTAAGTAATAACTTAAGCTTTTATCGAGTTAAACAATTTCAATATTAAATAGTTCAACTTAGATTAGTTTAAGTTATCACTTCTGTCGGTTAAAATTACCTGTTTGTCTGTCTGCAGGAGTTTCGAATGAAAGTGATGGGATTGATCAAGGATGTGGTATTCATAGTTGGGTCCAGCTCAGTGTTCAGGCAGATGTTCGCCGCACTGCACTCCGACATCTCATGGGAGCAGACGGAGGCGGCCTTGTTCATTATGCAATCTGTCGCTAAGAACATATTGCCGTGAGTATATTAAAATTTATACGTACAAATACTTGCCCTATACCATTGATAGATAACTTACTTTGATATTTAGACTTTACTACCTGGCAACACTAATAAACAATGGCACCATCTCGCAGTGAAGAATACGAGTACGTGCCAAAAGTCGTGGAGGCCATTTTGTCTATGCCCGAGGGTGCGCATATCGCTGTACGCAAGACCTGCATCCTGCTCCTCGGGGAGCTCTGTGAGTGGATCGAGAGGCACCCGGAGTGCTTGCAGCCCTGCCTTCAATTCCTCGTCAGGTCGTTACATGAGAAGCACCTGGCCAATGCTGCAGCAACTGCGTTACAGGTAGAATTAACAGGAATAGACATTTTAACTATGGTTTAAAACAAAAAAAATGTGTGCTTAATCAATCAAGAGCTATAGTCTGCTCCCATTTCAAAATTATAAAGGTATATCACAGTCATTCTTAAAGCAAGCATTTCGACACTATCTACAACAGTTTAATGTAGAGAGCGTATCGTAGACTTCCTGACTCTGTCAATAGGGTAGGTGAAGGTTAAAACAGTCGGGACTTAGGTCCGGCCACGACCTTCATGTTTTAGCGACGGGCGAAGCGACGAGCAATCTGACGTCTGAGATTGCGCCGAGTGCGACAACTCGTAGCACACACTTCTTTATATTTTAACACTTTGTTTTTGTCGCTTTTTATTTGTTTTACGTTGTGGGGAACAAAGGTCTTGCTAAATCCCGGTCGAAAGCCTAAGAAATTCGGGCTTGACGTTGTCAGCGATGACGCGTATCAATAGTCCTCAAAACGGAGGATGCCGAAGACCGCGCGAAGTGAAGGAGAAAAAATAGGAAAGCGGATCTTGGGCACGGAAGCTAACGCTTTAGACGCAACCGGAAATTTAACGCTCGGATGATGATGACTCTTGTTTTGTTACCTCTGGCGCGTTGCGATTAGTTGCCGCTCATAGCGACAAGGTCGTGGACTAGCCGTGACATATTTTTTATCATCTTACAAAAAGCCGCGGCCTCATAAGTTTTCAACGAGTGTAGCGAGTTATAATATTAATGTGTCAAATAGATGGCGAGGTATTTTTATGCGCACTTTGAAAACAAAGTTCTTTTACGCTGCTTGTGAACTCGCAGCGATAGTCACATAAGCAAAAAACCTCAGGTTGAGTTTTAACGTAACTTTTAATATATAATTTCGAACTTTAATGCAATGAAATAAGATCTAAAATAAAATAATACCCATAATTGTATATCTAATATACGATGTTTTGAAATTAGAATGTGTGAATTTAGCCACAATTGGGCGCTGTCACCACGGCATGCACATGTTTTTATAAAATTTGCTATTTTATATTCAATAAATGAATTTGGGATTGTGACTGGCAAGTAAAACAACACTACGAGTTTACGGCTTATCAGCGATACGCGTCCTTTTATTGTTTACTAATTTTATATCAACACAGTAAAATAATTTAAATATTACTCGGAACGTCTCTTAAGCTGCGTCGTGCGTACGTCGTCTATTCTGTCTTTCATTCGTCATCTCTTTCACACTATGGGCTCGTTCAGAAATATCGTCTTACATTCATCACATCATGCGTTCAATATAGACCATTCCCACATTAATAATTTACGTTTTAACGTAACTTGGTTTCCGACCGGGGTCTCCGTCCGCCTTATAGATTTTTTTGGATAAATACTATTTAAATGGGTGGAAGGAAAATATTATATAAAATTATTAGAGCTAGGCATGTTTGCTGAAGAGTTTCTTGCGCCGCTTCTTCTCTTCAAGCCATAACATGTTGCGAAGCGGTAGTAAATTAGATTAGGCTCCCATGGAGTAAATAATAACCACAAACAAAATTAAAATTAATAAGTTGGCGGTAGGCTAAATAAAACTTTAACAATACTCGTTGACACTTGCCATCTTTGTCTTCCGTGATCACGGCCACTGAAAAGTGGCCGAAACGTCGGAAAAACCAAAATCAAATAAAATTACCGCGCTTAAAACCGTTAAAACGTAGTTTTATTATGTATACAAGTCGCGAAAACTTAAGAAAATATTATAAATACATTTTTTACAATTTATTCCTAAAGGAGACAGGGACATATGGGCCAAAGAAAGATATGTAATGAGGTGAGATATTCGTAAAAAAAGCCTTATATTTTTCTTTTACAAAATGGAAACGTGTGTCCTAAATTCTATCTGGAAGACGACATATCTTAAAAATACTAATCACAAATAAATTAAGTATCGATTACCATAATCTATTTCGGTGAATGAATTTCAATGATTAATAATATAAAAACACTCACTTTGATCAAATCATTTATTTATTTAATTAATTTGGGAAACATACAATAATTATAATTATTACAAAATAAAACACATAAATTAATAACACATATCGGTTAAGTTTCTACTAAAAAAATAATTCATGTTACGCATTTGGCTCATACAACTACAAGAAAATGTCTAATCTATGTCTGTTTAACATAACTAAACTCATTACAAATATAAATAAATATCAACATTTTAAAATCACTCGTTCTTTTTACAATCAGGGCCTAACGATGTATGAAATTAGAAGGGATTGGCAGTGGTCAAGTGTTTAAACCTTCACCCTTTTATCGATATTACCAAAAAGCTGTAAGACTAACACTATCATTATCTCGTAATACACCAAGAAAATATACCCATTTCATTCAAATCATACAACTCCTATATAAACAGAGTGAGACAACAACAGAAAAACGATCACGTGCACAAACGCGATCTGCACTCTCATCGCGGACACATATGTGCTAATAGTGAGCTTAAGAGTTAAATATGAATAATGAGCAATATAAAGAATATAATACACGTGTATAGTACGCGGCACGCAACTTGGCCACGATTTGTCTTAGTGGGGGTAAATTCGCGTTCAACACACGTATAAACGTTGTACTTTGTGTAGTGTCTGTGAATAACCGCGTGCTGTGACGTCGCACTGCATACGCATCATGAAAAGTCTGTCCGTCTCTCTCGCGCGCGGTCAAGCTTATAAGTGAAAGAGACAGTCGAGCAGACTCATTCCCCGCGTCCCGCTTGACAACCAAGTTGCGTGCCGGGGACTATAATAAGCTTAATGTTACACGATAGAGAAAACTTGACATCTGAGATGCCAGTGCCAAGTGATGCGACGAATCCATCTCCTTAGACCTGACCCAGAAAGGGCGAATTCGTCGCGAAACGTTTCGCGCGAAATCATTCGCGCGTTAGTGAGATACTAGGCACCAATACTTCGCGCCCACAAGCATCGCGCGAATTCAAAATACGCGCGTAAATCGCGTGCACTGCGCCAGACTCTCGACTCGCGCGTGATTCTATATTTATTTTATTTAAGTTTATGGCTTGGCAGCTAGGCCTTTAAGCCAGATCTTAGTTTACAATATAATTTCTTCATTTTCTTAAGCCTATGTGTAGCACAGCTGAACTGTAGGTAATCAGCTAGTGCCATTCAACGGAGTTCTTGTGACAACTCAAAAGGCCACATTTGACTATACAGTTCACATTTCTCACAAATCACATAATTACTACTCAAAAACTATCAATATCCTACAACTATTGTTCATTTTAGAGTAATTTTACACATTTTTAGAATATAAAACTGCACAGCACAACATCTCCTTTTTTTATTTTATTTTTATTGCAAGAGTTCAGCAGACAGGCAGACGGCCCACTTAGTGGAAAGCGGTTACCATCGCCTATGGACATTTGCAACACCAAAGGTGCTACAAATGCGCTGCTGCTCTCTTAAAGGAGACTGGAACCTGATCACTAATGCCGGAACACAACACAAGGTTGTTATGGCGGCATACTCTAGACCAGGGGTGGTCGCCATCCAGTCGAGCAAATACCCCACCACCTAGCTGTGGGTTGTTTAGTCGCTTCTTACGACAGGCCGCCGGGCCGCAGGAAATTGTATTCTTTCTCCGTTCCTGCACGGATCTCCTTTCAGTTCCCGCCAAAAACTCCTCATTCTATATTTATATCGCGAGTCGAGATAGATAAATCTTCTTCAATTAATAAAAGTAAATCCTCAAATGTTTTCACGGACATACGACAATAGTTAAAAAAATTCTTCTCATACATACATACATACATAACTTCACGCCAGTTCCCTTGCGGGGTAGGCACGAACAACAGAGTGCCATTTAGGCTTATTCTTACACACCTCACTTGCCTCTTTGACATTCATAACTCTTGTCATGCAAGCTCGTCTGTTCTTAAGGCTCCTGATTGTCTTAATTTTGGATACAAACATACTATGTGCCATTCTATCATTAAGGATTGGATGTACTAAATACATTCTATTTTCCCTCCGTTTTTGTCTCTTCCAGCGACGGCAGGCTAATCACAACGTGACCGCTTCGTTCAACTCCATGTTTCGTACTGACTAAATTCGTCCCCAAATGCTCGCGCGTAGGTACGCTCATTCTGCGCGAGACGGTCGCGCGTGATACGCACGAGAGGATCGAGGCGAATTCGCTCCTTCCGGACAAGCTCTCGGTCCGAGTAGCGAGTAGCCAGCCGGTGTTGTTTGTTGTAGAATATCTGCAGGGCTTGTCGGGCGGGGGCGTCGCAGCACGTGGCCACGCTGCTGGGCGCGGTGCGGCTGGCGGACGAGCTGGCGCTGCCGGCGCCCGCCTCCACCACGCTCGTGCGCGCGCTGGCGACCGCCATCGGCGCGCTGCCGCCTGAGCAGGTATGCTTCTATATAGGGGTTTTTTTTTAATATACAGTAGAACCTCGATAAGTCAAAGTCCAAGGGAAACACAAAATATTTTAAGTTATAGAGGTTTTAAGTTATCAAGGGTCTATGTTAGGGATAGGTTAATATAGAGGTAGGTATGTATGTACATATGGCGTTATGGCGGCATACTCTAGACCAGGGGTGGTCGCCATCCAGTCGAGCAAATACTCTACCACCTGGCTGTGGGTTGTTTAGTCGCCTCTTACGACAGGCCGCCGGGCCGCAGGAAATTGTATTCTTTCTCCGTTCCTGCACGGATAAAAGTTATAGAGGTTTTGGGCTCTGATGGGACAAGAACATTTCATTTTTTGAAGTTATAGAGGTTTTTAAGTTACCGAGGTTTGAGTTATCGAGGTTCTACTGTATTGTGAACAACTCTACGGACTCGAGTTCCGTAAAAAAGGTTACAACTTAATTTCTAGATTAAATTTTTTGAATTTAACACGCTTATTAGTTATTTTGGTTCTTGTGTGTGACATTAATTGATTGATTTTTGTGTTGAGGTGTATGTATCTTACGAATAACTTATTATATTAATTTGTTCTAGTTTTAATACTAAACTTATACTAATGTAGAGTGTATCTGTTACATGCTGGTGTTGTGAGGAAGTGCATGTGCAGTGTGGGCCTTATATCCTATACTTATATATATTGTCCTATCTAGTGCCATGTGTGTTGTTTTTTTTTCTTTTCTTTGCCTGGGTTATGAATTTTTAGTCTTGGTTTGTTTGTGAAGTGTGCGTGTAATGCAATGCGGTGGTAGTGCGCGTTGGTTTGAGTACGAGGCATGCCTTTTAAGTTTTGTTGTTTGAAGAAAAAAAGACAACTAGAACCTTATAGTACTTTTTATTGTTTTTCAAAGTATTCACCACGTAGCTTAATACACTTTTCCATTCGCTCAAACCAGTTATTATAGCATTTATTCCACTCTAAAGTAGGGGTGTTCAAAATGGCTGATTTGAAAGCGTCAACTGCTTCTTCACCGGACTGGAAACTTTGACCACGAAGACTTTTCTTAATTTTAGGAAATGTAAAGAAATCTTTAGGGCTTAGGTCAGGACTGTATGGAGGTTGGTCAAGAATTTCTACTTTTTCCTGCTTCAAATATTCAATCGTTTGACGAGCGCTGTGTGAGCTTGCGTTGTCGTGGTGCAGGATGATGCGTCGCTTTGAGTTAGATTTTCGAAGTTCGGCGATGACTTGTGGTAAACAAACTGTGGTATACCACTCTGCGTTAACCGTTCTACGATCTTCAAGTGCAATAGTCGCAACCTGGCCGGTTTTTTTAACGAACGTGGCCACCATCTTCTTGGAAGTGCTTCGAGAACGAACAACTTTAGTCGGCTTTGGCTCGTCTTGAAAGACCCAGATTGTAGATTATTGTTTGGAATCAAGATCGTAGGCATAGATCCAAGATTTGTCACCACTGATGATGTTGTAGACGTGATTTGACTCTCCTCGGTTGAACCTTTGCAGAATTTTCTTACAAAATCTGACGCGGTCCGCCTTGTGATCGTCGGAAAGTAGATGCGGTATCCAACGACAAACTAGCTTTCTCACACCAAGCGCTTCATGCAAGATCTTCTGAATGGTTGTCCCTGAGATGCCTAATAGAGCCTCTATCTCTCGATACGTCACATGACGATCCTCGAGAATTAGTTGTCTCACAGCAATGATGTTATCTTCGGTGAAAGCGGATTTTGGGCGTTCTTCGCGAGATTTGCCACTAACACTAATATGTCCACGCTGGAATTCTAAATACCAGCGTTCGACAGTCCGCAGACATGGGGCTTCATCACTGAACACAGATGTTAGCTCTTCAAAACACTGAAACCGTGTCAGGCCTCTTCTAAAGTTGTAGAAAATTATTGCACGAACATTTTCCTTAGAAAGATTAATTTTCGTACGTAACCTCACAGAATCCAATCGACGCTGTGACTATAAAATAGCATTTGTCGCCGCACGATTAACCAAGGATGATACACACTGATGCAATCGGACATGAAACCAATACGCCCGCGCCGGTGTGTACGCGCAATATTAACCTTTTGCTATGAAAACGCTCTTTGTCTACGGCCAACCGCCAATATTCAAAATTCACGAACGAAACGACAAGGAAAATTTGTACGCGCAAGAAAATTTAATGTAAACTCACAAAATATTAAAATATACGCGTTTAACAAGCAAAGGGTGCTTCATTGAAGAATTCCTACGCTTCGGCATTAATCCTAATACTTTCAACTGTTTTGAGATTCAAAATTTAAACACATTCGAATATAGAACAGTTCCAAATTCAAAATTGACGGGAAATATGGAAACGACAGAACTTAAAAGGCATGCCTAGTATGTGTATAAGTTTTGTTGTTAGTTATGTGTTTGTGACTTTGTGTGGTGTTATAATTTATTGTTTAATTGTTGTGACGTGAAAAATTCTCAATTGGTGTTAGTGATAATGGATGGCTTAGGAGGGGGATTATTGGCCCTCCATTAGGCGTTGGACCACCGTCTTGTCTCTCATGCGTATCGCCGTTTTTATACTATAATCCCTGATCTCATCGGCTGTGGCTTTCTCCGCTTTGAGGACCGAAGGTGGCGGTGGCGTCCTCTTCACACACGGCTGTGTAGTAAATATATTTACCCGTGTGCCGCGAAATCGCAACGACCGCATGAGGGATGCTTAAGTCATAAGTCATAAGTATTTATTTCGTACAATAATATACAATTATCTGTACACGTCATACTAATTACATTTACAATTTTCATTAAGGAAAAAATACATAAAGTAATTAAATAATTTTAAAATTAAAAAATTCCTCTATTGAGTAAGGCGTCTGCTCGATAAGATAACTATTTAATCTCTTCTTAAAAGAACCGAGACTTTCGGATTCTTTTATATTGAGAGGCAGTCTATTGTAGATTAAAGGTCCCATTACATGTACCGTCTTGCTCATCTTAGAGAGCGTGCATGATATGGCCGAGAGCCTTCCCCTGCCCCGAGTGCAGTAAGAATGCGTGCTGCCACGCTCAGCGAATGTATCCATGTTTACTCTGACGTATACCGCAACCTGGTAAATAAATACTGCTGGCAACGTCAGAATGGAAAGATCCTTAAAATAAGGTCTAGCTGACACGTCTTGCTGTACATGCGCTATCATTCTCACTGCTCTCTTCTGCAGTCGGAAAACTTTTTTTATTTTTTATTGCAGGAGATCAGCAGACAGGCAGATGGCCCACTTGATGGAAAGCGGTTACCATCACCTATGGACATTTGCAACACTAATCTTGCTACAAATGCGCTGCTGCTCTCTTAAGAGAAACTGGAACCTGGTCACTAATGCCGGAACACAGCTCAAGGTTGTTATGGCGACATACTTTAGACCAGGGGTGGTAGCCATCCAGTCGGGCAAATGCCCTACCACCTGCCACCATACATCAGCCAATCAGCGGAAAGTCCCCACAATTCGATGCTCTTGTACAGGTCCATTTTGTTGGTTTAATAGGGGGGTATTAGGTTTTTTTTTTTTAGTCACGAAAAAGCGTTACGGCCGCGTATAGAGGCGGCGTAATTTTAGAGTAGACTATGGATTTTTTTTTTGGTTCCGGATCGAATTCAGTGTTTTTGTTTGATAAAATTAAATATGTTTAAATAAAAAATGCATTCATTAAAATGTACCCAACCTAACCGAATCATAATTTGCAGTAAGTAAAGCTGCGAAGAATCGAAATGTATGCTGGGACATATGTAGAAGTGAAATTTCAACGGACAAGTGGAAAAACTTATCGCAACAAAATTTTGACTTCAAGTTTTCCGTTGAAGTTTCACTTCTACTATGTGTCCCAGCACACATTTCGATTTTTTTTATATAGCTGGAGTATAGCAGACAGGCTGACGGTCCACCTGATGGAAAGCGGTTACCGTCGCCTATGGACGTTGGCAACACCAGAGATGTAACCAACGTGCTGCCGGCCTCGAAGAAATTTTATGACACCCTTTTTGAAAAACTCAGGAACGTTCTGCAGAACCGTTGCTTGCATGCACCTTTATTCATCAGGAGACACATCATATACATCCGTCTTAAACCTAAACAAAGCTCTTGCTAAATACACACCCTATTATAGGTGGTCACATTTGTGTCATACTAGCTGCGCCCGCGATTTCACCCGCATGGTTATGAAAAATTATAGCCTATTTTCATCAAAATCCATTCAATAGTTTATGCGTGAAGTGAGTAACAAACATACATTGTTACAAACTTTCGCGTTTATAATATTAGTAGGATAAAGAGGTATACATAATAAACTTACGTTTTAACGGTTTTAAGCGCGGTAATTTAATTTGATTTTGGTTTTTCCGACGTTCCGGCCACTTTTCAGCGGCCACTGAACGTAGTTTTATTATGTATACAAGTCGCGAAAACTTAAGAAAATATTAAAGAGGTATAGTTTGTGTGTTTGGATGTTCGGGGTAATCTCAGTTGCTACTGATCCGATTTTGAAAATTCTTTCACCGGTAGATAGCTACATTATTCCCAAGTGACATAGGCTATACTTGATTGTCATTAATAAATAAATAAAAAGGTAAAAATGTTTTACGCTCAGCGAATTGGACACGGCTCAGCTAGTTTTACGTAAACTTCTTATTATTGTAACCTTGAAAACATAAGAACAATAATTAGAATGGTCTTTGGCGTTTATTTCCAGTTGACGGTAGCCATGCGCGAAGCGGCCTCCCACCAAATAAATGGCCTGTCGGAGCTGCTGAAGAGCGGCAAGGAGCCCCGTAAGGGCACGCCCGCGGACCCCGTGGTCTGGCTGGACCGGCTGGCGGCGCTCTTCCGGGACGTCGAGGTCCCGCCCACCTCGGTCGGGGACTCGCACCCGTGCGTGCCCGCACTCAGCGACACCTGGCCCGTCCTCAGGGAGTCTATGGAGAAGTATGTATTTTTCATGTAACCCTCTCTTTTCTTTCAGCATATCCAAATTAATTGGGGTCGGCACAATATGTCTTTAGGAAAAACAAAAAATAGGTGGCCTTATCGCTTAAGAGTGGTTTCTTCCAGGCAACATCTCTTATATATACATACATAAATAACTTCACGCCAGTTCCCTTGCGGAGTAGGCATGGACAACAGAACGCCATTCAGGCTTATTCTCACACACTTCACTCGCTTCTTTGACATTCATAGGTCTTGTCAATGCACGCTCGTCTGTTCTTAAGGCTCCTGACATCACCCTCCGCTAGTACACGATCAATTTGATCATGGAAGGTGTGTCGTGGCCTTCCACGACTTCTGCATCCATCCACTTTTGCATTGTATATCTGTTTAGTCATTCTTTCCACATGCCCGAACCACCGGAGCATTCCTTTCCTTACCTTCACCCCGACACTCTCTTTCAGAGCAACTCTCTTTCTTACTTCGGTATTAGGAACGCGGTCCGCGAGCGTCACTCCGCAGATTTTGCGCAGTGCTCGCATCTCGACCGCGTTTACTCTACTTTCATGCTCTCTTCCATACCCAACTCTCGCTTCCATACGTGAGCGTAGGTACCAGCACCGCGTTGTGTATGGCGAGCTGGGCCTTCTGGCTGAGATTCTTAGCGCCTAGAAGTTTACCTAACGCTCCATTCACACTATTTCCCAAATTCACTCTTCTTTCTATATCAGCGGTGTACCTTCCATCCCTGCTAAAAGCACATCCAAGATATACAAACTCATTCACTTGCTCTAGCATAACATCATCGATTATCCTTGCATTCGTTCTGGTTTCTTCTCTTCTTACGGATCTTACGATATCATTTTTTTTTTAATTTTCCGAAATACAAATTATTATTATTTCTCAGTTTAAAGGTACGACCGGTAAGGTCTAAAATTATTAAAATGACTTATTTGAACATTTTTGGCTTTACACGCCAGTCGCACGTATTAAATTGGATAGGAAATTAATTAGATAAGTATACCTAAATAGTCCATTTAACTACCTAATTTCTTTCATAGTATATGCGAAACCTGTGCACGACGAGAGACAAATGACAGTAATAGTGTAGTTCTTCCTCTTTCTTTATTTCTTTTATTTCTAATCAGTCACTGCAAAACGTGAAAATCAGTGACGAAATAATTAAAGACTGATAAGGTTATAGTAAAGAGGAGAGTTTCTAGGAAGTAAGATCTATTCACATCACGAGATAACGCACGACCCATCTTAGAATATTTATTTAATGTGCATCCGATACACACAGTCCGGTGCAAGCAACACTAGCTATCGCCTTAAGCGTTGGCGGCCGACTGACACAACGTACCGGCCGGTACTCTCCCCCGTCTCGCCGCGCCCATACCTAAGGCGCGGTACAGCGGTTGCGGTCAAGCTATAGTGGAACGGCAGACGGAGCGTTTTGAGCGTTGTGACATACAAATGGAACGCGCCAGCAGTCGCGTGAGATCCGCCATATTGTACAAGGGTGTTGTGGACGCAGGTACGGCCGCGACGGGCGCAGCATGGAGCGCGTGTGCCGCACCGTGCGCTTCGGCGTGCGCTGCGTGAAGCACCACTCGGCGCCGCTGCTGCCCGCGCTGGGGGAGAGCCTGCGGCACCTCTACGCCCAGCAGGCGAGTGCCACTTGTTCAATTCTAATTCAAAACATTTCATTCGAACCCAGCTCCATTTCCTACATGAGCAGGTTCTCAATTTGTATGTATTTTATGCGATTACTCCGTCAATTGTCGACCGATTTTCAGTATTTTCTTTCTGCGAAAAAGTATACACCCGATATGGTCCCATAATCACCAAGTCCGGTTCTGATAAGCGGATCGCAGGGAAATCGAGATCAACCCTCGTTGACAAGCGCCTACGCCGAAGAGTGAGATGGCAACCTTGTATACAAGTGCCAATAGTACAATTATGCAGGCGCTTAAAATATTATTTCTAAAGTTATTCACATATTTGCGCTAAAAGTTACTTTTTTTAAACAAATACAAAACAGACTTCATACTAAAAAGTGAATAATATATTTTTTTTATTGAAAGTCATACATATACGTTAAAATTATGTCTAGTCCATATTGTTGCGGACAGAGAGTACCCCTCTGACCCGCCCGCCGAAGCACACCTACTCTCCGCGCCCCGCATACCGCCGACGCCCATAGCTCGCACAGTTAGCAGCTAGGCGTCGGACGGGACGCAGGATATAAGGAGCGGCCTTGAAGGCAAAATTGACACAATCCTCATTAACGACTTACCACTCTCTCTCACGATTTGTAATTACTTCTTCATGTATATTTCTAATTTAATAATAATAATTATCATACAGTCCATTATATTGAGTTTAATTTCCAAACAAGAAGCAACTGCCACCGATACCTATAATACGTATAAAGTGTCATGTCTGACCGAAACTCTATTTTGTTGTTTGAGTCTAATAATTTATTACCCAGAAATTAATTCAAATAATAATTACAGCTAACAGAAATTATATGTTTTTGTAATCAAATGTGATTTACATTTCACGACATAATTATAAGACAGACATCATATTAGATATGAATAAAAATATTAAAATCCACCCGGACTTAACCATCTCATCATCATCCAAGCGGTAAATACCATAATTTTCCCTAATAAGGCATAAACAGATAGAAAATAATAAGACAAGAAAAAGAAGCACTGTCTTGGCATATGATAGAGGAGAACGGTGATAAAAAAGTCTGCCAGGTGGTAGGGCATTTGCCCGACTGGATGGCTACCACCCCTGGTCTAAACTATGTCGCCATAACAACCTTGAGTTGTGTTCCGGCATTAGTGACCAGGTTCCAGTCTCCCTTAAGAGAGCATCAGGGCAATAAAAAAAAAAACAGAAAATAATAAGACAAGAAAAAGAAACACTCTGTCTTGGCATATGATAGAGGAGAACGGTGATAAAAAAGGTTAATACCGGCCATATTTGAAGCGTCTGTTTAGGAGCTCAGGGTCCACTTTCCGTCTTTGTGAGTCCATTGTCACCCGATGAGTGTAAATGTGTGTGGGGTCCACCAGGCGCACAGCTGCGTGCTGTACCTGGCGTCGGTGCTGGTGGACGAGCTGTCGGCGTCGCCGCAATGCGCCGGCGAGCTGGTGCGGCTGCTGCAGGCGCTGATGCCGCGCGCCTTCCACCTGCTGCAGCAGCAGGACGGCCTCAAGGACAACCCGGACACCGTCGACGACCTCTTCAGGCTCTGCATCAGGTAAGGTATCCTCCACACGGAGTAAACTTTTTTCATCTATATTAATACTGCGTACCTCCCGTTTAAAGATCGGGCTTTAGTGCAGGTTACATTATATTAAATTTAATATTATTTAAATTACAGCAAAACTGATCCAATACTCTTAGTAGTTTCTCCGTGAAAGCTTAATAAATAGACAGATCAAGGGCCACAATTCTGACCAGGATTCACCCGAGTGCAGTGCACGATAGGGCGTCCCCCGCAGGCGACGCTCACCGATGCGCCCCCGTCGGTGTGGATTCTCGCGCATGCGGCGAAGGGGGCCGCCACCCTTCACGCAGCGCCAAACCTGGCGGGTCGAGAGGAGCAGAGTGCCGTATAGGCACGTGGAATGTGAGAGGTGGAATGAAAGATAAGATGGACGAAATGATTGATATAATGAATGAGAGAAGCCTGGATGCCTTATGTCTGACAGAGACAAAGCGGAAGGGGTGCGACGTCGATGACCTCCCCGGTGGCATGCTTGCTCTGTGGTCCGGCGTGGACCTGGACGAGCGTGCAAGTGGGGGGGTAGGCGTCTTACTCTCATCCCGCTTTGTGTCTGGAGTAAAAGCTTATTGTCTGGTGAACCCGAGACTTCTCTGGGTCCGCCTAAAACTGGGGATCACGCGAGTTTTTCTGGTCGCAGCTTATGCTCCCGTAAGCTCAGCGGATCCCCAAGAACTCGAGAAGTTTTGGGAGTCTGTGAGAGAAATTCTGGATCTGGCTGAAGGGAACGAAAGACTAATTATGTGTGGTGATCTTAATGGCTGGGTGGGGACCAAACGAGACGGCCTTGAGGCTGTCCTTGGACCCTATGGTGACAAGAGAGTGAACGATGCTGGTAGGCCAATCATAGACGTATGCATGGAAAGAAACTTGCTTGTGTCGAACACACTATTCCATCATAAGGATATTCACACGTATACATGGAGAATGAATGATCAGAAAAGTATGATTGATCTGATTTTAATTGATAGTCGCCTCCGAAACACAATAATGGATACAAGAGCCTACAGAGGCCCCACTCTTGAAACGGACCACTACCTGGTGATAAGCCGGTTTGTGGGCCTTTTCAAGAAGTGGAGACACTGGCGAGTGCGTACCAATTTCGGGGAGCTTGAAAGAATAAAGTGTGAAAAATTGGAAGATGTTAGTGTAAGGAGTATGTATGCGCGCCTAGTCGAAGAAAGGCTTGCAAAAGCGGACTTCTCCGACTTAGATGTGGATAATGACTGGGATAGTATGAAGGAAAGTATAGTGGAAATCCATACAGCATGAATATCAATATTATTCAATCAATCTGAAGATCATTGAATGATATGAAAGTATGGAATTTTAGATTTTTCACATTGTTGTAACTAAGATAATTAATATATTTTTCTAGTTTGTATATATAAATACCGACTACATGCAATACCAATGTAAGCAGAACAAAGTATAGGTGTAAGGGGTGGTCGAAGGTGTAACCAGTGACAAGGACAGTGGGGTAGGTTAGGTGATCTTTAGACCAAAACCCACGGGCCGTGCGAGCGAAGCGAGCGTGTCGCGGTAGCGGCCGGCGCGTGGCAGAACCAACTGGTTTCCATTTATTCGTTGATAATTTTGATAAAAGTTAAAGTCGGTTCTGCCACTCGCCGGACGCTGCCGCGGCACGCTCGCTTCGCTCGCTTGGCTCGTGGGCTTTGGTCTAAAGATAACCTAACCTAACCCACTGTCCTTGCCATAACCTTCGAAACCCCTCACACCTATATATTGTTTGTCTAACATTAGTATTGCATGTTGTCGTTAATTATATATACAAACTACAAAAATATAATAATGATCTTAATCACAATAATGTGAAAAATCTAAAATTCCGTATTTTTATGTCATTCAAAGATGTTCAGTTTGATTGAATAATATTGATATTCATGCTGTACGGATTTAGTTCCTTTGCCTGACATTTAGCAAAGTGAGGTAAAAACTTTGTCTCTCAATATTATTAATCTGAGGTTTTACTTACATATTACAAAATGTCGTGATTTTTTAGCAATGCCGTAATATTTGATTTTATAATTATTAATTATTTTGATCATGTCATACATGTTACATTTGCAGATTAATCCCAAAATTAAAGTAATTGTGTTTTTATTATAATTAGTAGGTAAGTCGTCACGCTAAAATTGAACATTATTTCTATCGATATAATGCACGTATTTCGTAATTAATTGTAATGTGTATTAATTTTTTGTCTAAATGATGGCTTACCGATGATTTTAGTGTCGTTATTAAACCATAGCAAACCATATGTAAAGTCTTTGAATACAAAAAATGCGTAATTTTCAGGTTCCGCGTTTATGCAAATTTACCGGATCGTCTCCCAGAGAGGAGTGGTCATGTTGATGAGAGTCGCGTTCCGTTGGGCAGGTTCCTGCAGCGCGTGCCGCTGGAGTTCCTGGCGTGCGGCGCGATGGCGGCCGTGCTGGAGTGCGCGACGCTGGCGTGCGCGCTGGACCACCGCGAGGCCAACTCCTCCGTCATGAAGTTCCTGTACGACCTCGCGCGGACGGCCAACTGCGGCCGCGGCGACAACCCCCAGGTCAAAGGTCAGTCGCATCATAAACGTCATATGTGTCCGCGATTATTACTTGAATGACTGTTGGCGCCACTCATTTCCCAATTACCAATTGTGTCTTGGGATTATAGCGTCTTCCAACCCTCGTATGTTGCCGCCGCTCTCTCGGCGCGTGAGTTTAGTACGTTTCCAAACGCCACGCTACCGCGACGCACGTGAACTAGTATCACACCCGCATAAATACATATAATAATAGTACATTATGGTTCTAGTGTGTAACATTGGTGATTACCGCCGAGGCGCCATTGAGACTCGAGCCGTAGGCGAGGGTCTTAAGAGAGCCGAGGACGGTAATCATCAATACACACGTGTATCATACGACGTTTTTCAACACACTTGTGAATAAAATAACAACAAAAACTCATTTTATTTAGTTGATAAAAAAAGTTATATATGAGTGAAAGTTTTATTTATTAAACACGTACGGGTTAAAATTATCTATTTAAATAAGAAGTTGCATGAAATGAGCGAGCAATAGGAACATTAATTTATTTGTTCTATAGAACACGATCTTCTTTTTTGAATAAAAACTTTTTTAAGAACAAAGCAACTCAACCAATAAAATAAAAAATAAAAAATCTATAACTCACTAGTGAATTATAATGTTTTTTACTCACAGTTTGATAATGGGTGTCATTCTGTGCCTAATTGCAGTGACCATAGAGCCACTTTATGAGCAAGTGTGTTGAAAAACTCTTTATTATTTAAATTAATAAATTTAAGGAATAAAAACGATGTGTTCCTTTGAAACAGAGTTCTATTTATGTTAGTACTTACAATTAGGTACCTAAATATACGATAAATAACTAACATTATATGCACTAGGCTTACCTGAAACAAAGAAACGACATTCAAAGTCCATTCACTTAAATTCTAATTGAAATAATAATTAAAACTGTTATTTAAAACTAAACACTTATACATACATACATAACTTCACGCCAGTTCCCTTGCTGGGTAGGCACGAACAACAGAGCGCCATTCAGGCTTATCTTACACACCTCACTCGCTTCTTTGACATTTATAGCTCTTGTCATGCACGCTGGTCTGTTCTGAAGGCTCCTGACATCACCTTCTGCCAGTACACGATCAATTTGATCATGGAAGGTGTGTCGTGGCCTTCCACGACTTCTGCATCCATCCACTTTTGCATTGTATATCTGTTTAGTCATTCTTTCATCATGCATTCTTTCCACATGCCCGAACCACCGGAGCATTCCTTTCCTTACCTTCACCTAAACACTTATCAAAAACTATATTTGTTTCCACCGTCTTTCGCAATTTTTAAGTGTGTGACTTACAATAGGTCGCGTTCCACTTCAATTGTGATATACTGAGTATTCAACGTTTATACATGCGTTCCTTTGATAACATTTTCATTACATACAAATATTAGCTATCGAAGATTTCCGCGTCCGGTGGTTAATTACTAGGACGGTGGCCTCAACCATAAATAAACTTGAGTGACACATTGCTGACATGAAACACACAAGGTCTACGAAGTCTGCGATCAGTGAACACACGCTGGATAAACCCAACACTACACTACATCAGATTCGATAACCCACAAATCCTCGCGAAAGAGAATCGTTTCATACCTAGAATGATGCGTGAGGCTATTGAAATCAAAAAACACCCAAATTTCAATAGAGAAGATGGTTGGCAAGTACCACCTGTTTGGGATCCAATCATCAAAACTATTAAGACCCAAACCCAGCTAAAACCGGCTGCCAGACCTCAAGACACTGTGAGCTCTTTCTGCGTACAACGGAACACAAACCAACTTGACTGATAATTACTTTTATTTTCCTTCCACCCATTTTAATATTATATAAAATTATTAGAGCTAGGCATGTTTGCTGAAGAGTTTCTTGCGCCGCTTCTTCTCTTCAAGCCATAACATGTTGCGAAGCGGTAGTAAATTAGATTAGGCTCCCATAGAGTAAATAATAACCATAAACAAAATTAAAATTAACAAGTTGGCGGTAGGCTAAATAAAACTTTAACAATACTCATTGACACTTGACATCTTTGTCTTCCGTGATCACGGCCACTGAAAAGTGGCCGAAACGTCGGAAAAACCAAAATCAATAAAAAAAAATTACCGCGCTTAAAACCGTTAAAACGTAGTTTTATTATATTTTTATGTTGGTGCTATTTGCCCTCGGAAGATTTACTTCATTTTATATCGCAAACTATCCCATCTCCCGGATGTAAAGTATCTATGCCCATTTTTATTATTCATACAGACAGATCGAGTTACTATCGTATATTTTTTTATTGATTATAATTTTTTATGAGAAATGATTGATCTCCCATACAGACTTTTATCACCTACCCTTTCAACCCGTTCTAGTTTTATTTATACATCCCCCGTCTATTTATGTGTAAACTACATAAACAACCAAAACTTCAAAAACTACCACAACTACCAAAAATACCACGATTACCAATATTACCAAAACTACCATAACTATCAAAACTACCGTAACTACCAAAACTACTCAAACTACCTAAACGACCAAAACGGTCAAATTGACCAAAATGACCAAATAGTACAAATTTAAACAAAATGACGAAAATAGCAAACCACAAGTAAAAACATATCATATTTTCTGGGATAACCTTTACATAAATCCATCCCAAAATCTATCCTATAATCCGAGATGAAAGTATCCCTTGTTCACCCTCGGTATTAAATTTACATATATACCGATTTTCAGCCAAATCGGTACAGTAGTTTTTCCGTAATAGCATAACATACAAACAGACAAAGGTATTTTTATACCAGAAACTATCCCATTTTTCGGGATAAAAAGTATCCCTATGTTCATTCTCGGCATCGAAAATAGATATATATACCGAGTTTCAGCCAAATCGGTCCAGTAGTTTTTCCGTGAAAACGGAACAGACAGAGTTACTTTCACATTTATAACATTAATAGGGATTACAATAACGTCATTTGCCTTTTACGTCCCGCCACGACCTCGTCGCTATGAGCGCCTCGACGCGCGGCAAAGACAAAACAGTGAAAACTAAGCATCCACGGCAAGTCGCCCGTTGTTAAGCTCAAAGTTGTGGTCAGACCGTTAACTAGGTATCTATACACAACTTACTATCTATTTGTTGCTTTACCATTTGTAGAAAATTGTCATTAGCTATATGGAATTTAATCAGTAGTAAGGCATAAGAATAGATAGTAACTCCTTATTTACATTATGTTGCCTCGGCACGAGTAGGATGTACATACATACATACATAACTTCACGCCAGTTCCCTTGCGGGGTAGGCATGGACAACAGAGCGCCATTCAGTCTTATTCTTACACACCTCACTTGCTTCTTTGACATTCATAGCTCTTGTCATGCACGCTCGTCTGTTCTTAAGGCTCCTGACATCACCTTCTGCTAGTACACGATCAATTTGATGATGATGACGAGTAGCATATGTTCAATTTATTTGCGTTTACATACTCACACTGCCCACTTCCCTCGACACTCTCCTGCGTGCTGCCGTAGAACTAAATAATGGATATGAAATATAAGATACAGAAACTCGATATTAATAGTTAATGCTTTTATTCATATGTAAATGGAATAAGAATACAATTTTGTGTTATGGGACGGCCTATTATAAGAGGCGATAAAACAACCCACAGCCAGGTGGTAGGGTGTTTGCCTGTCTGGATGGCTTCCACCCCTGGTCTAGTGTATGCCACAACGACAACCTTGAGTTGTGTTCCGTTAAGAGAACAGCAGCACATTTTTAGCACTTTTGGTGTTATAAATGTCCATAAGCGATGGTAACCACTTTCCATCAGGTGGGCGGTATGCCTGTCCGCTGAACTCGTGCAATAAATAAAATAAGTGGATATGTAGTATGTCTATGAAGAAATGTTCGTTTGGACAGCGCTAGCAACTGAGCTGCTGAGGAGCCACGGCGAGGAGCTTACCTACGCCCTGCTGGAGGCCAGCGTGCTGCACCTGCATCCGTACATGCTGTCGGAGGTGGCGGAGGTGGTGCTGGAGCTGGTGACCTGGCAGAGGGGCGCCGGCGTGGACTGGCTGCACGCGGCCACGCGCCGGCTGCCCACCGACCGGCCCGCCTGCGCCACCCAGCAGCAGTGCTGGCAGTTCCACCAGTACGCCATGAGGTCGGGCCATTCCAACGTCTATTTTTACCCATTTCTCCCCTCCCTAGTGTGTCAAGAAATAATTATTCAATCAAAACAACAGTTGTAATTAATACAATTCTTATCCGTGCAGGAACGGAGAAAGAATACAATTTCCTGCGGCCTGGTGGCCGTAAGAGGCGACAAAACAACCCATAGCCAGGTGGTAGGGTATTTGCTCGGCTGGATGGCGACCACCCCTGGTCTAGAGTATGCCGCCATAACAACCTTGTGTTGTGTTCCGGCATTAGTGACCAGGTTCCAGTCTCCTTTAAGAGAGCAGCAGCGCATTTGTAGCACCTTTGGTGTTGCTAATGTCCATAGGCGATGGTAACCGCTTTCCATCAAGTGGGCCGTCTGCCAGTCTGTTGAACTTCTGCAATAAAAAAAAAAAAAAAATACCGTCGACTCTCGTTAATTCAAACCTGCGATAATTCGAACCTTTATATAATTCAAAGTTATCATGAGTTCCATGAGAAAAAATCTCTTTATATTTCGAAGTATTTTTTTTCTATAAATAAGGTATTTAGAAAGAAAGAAATACCTTATTAATATTACCATCTAATCTAAAAAGATTATTAAGTAATTTAAATATAACCTAAATTAACTAAAAGTATTCTTACTAATTTATCTGTCAGGAACGGAGAAAAAATACTATTTCCTGCGTTGGGACGGCCTGTCGCAAGAGGCGACAGAACAACCCATAGCCAGGTGGTAGGGTATTTACCACTGGATGGCTAACAACCCTGGTCGAAAGTATGTCACCATAACGCCTATAACCTTGAGTTGTGTTCCGGCATTAGTGACCAGGTTCCAGTCTCCCTTAAGAGAGCAGCAGGGTATTTTAAGCACCTTTGGTGTTGCAAATGTCCATAGGCGATGGTAACCGCTTTCCATCAGGTGCAATAAAGAAATGAAGATCGATCCTTGAGGAGTGAACTCCAAAAAATGTATGGTGGTTAATTTTTTTTTTTGTATTTAACTTTCAGAGCTGAGAAGATAAAGGAGATAACAAGACTACTGCGTGACTTCGCGAAGCTCTACCGATAAGATCAAAGACAATGCAAATAATGTATGACAGCAATAATACATTTTCTACTCCAAATCGAACAAGACTGACGAACGACTAAAACTCACCCAAGCACACCCGTCACGCTTCTCCGAGACAGATTAGCGGGTCCCGCAGATAGTTCGCGTGGGTATGTGTAGGTTACATCGCGATGTTTTCCCTCACAGTCAGCACGTGGTGATTGTAACACCACCTATGCTTCCGACCAGGATTCGAACCCACTTACTATTGGCCGGATTCTACAATCGTACTATATATTAATTTGGCTTACTTCTGGTTAAAATTTGACATAAATTTTCTACCAATGACAGTATCTGAAATAAGTTATAAATACACTGCTTTTTTTTTAAGCTACTAGCTTCTTTCTGCCCGCGACTTCGTCCGCGTGTAATAGTTTAAAAAAAAACCGATTTTGAAACATTCTTCATTGGTGCTCCGCTCCTATTGGTCTCAGCGTGATGATATATAGCCTATAGCCTTCCTCGATAAATGGGCTATCCAACACTGAAATAATTTTTCAAATCAGACCAGTAGTTCCTGAGATTAGCGCGTTCAAACCAACGAAAATCTTCAGCTTTATATATTAGTACTAGCTGTCCCGGCAGACGTTGTTCTGCCCTGAAGAAATAAAATTTCGAACCCGATTGCAGCGCCACCTACCGGGTCCAATTGTGAATCTAAACCATCCTCGAATCCACTTGAACACACACAAAAAAATTCATTCAAATCGGTCCAGCCGTTTAGGAGTTCACTGTCAACACACGTACAGAAGAATTATATATATAAAGAGATAAGATGGCTTCCCCTGCGGCATTGCCTGTGTAGAGGTTAACAGTATCATATTTTAAATTTCACTCTCCTTTTTCTATATATAGGGAATGTGCACGATGAAGGCTCTGACAACTAATTGAAAAACTATTGCCGGGTGGTAGGGCATTTGCCCGACTGGATGGCTACCACCCCTGGTCTAAAGTATGTCGCCATAACAACCTTGAGTTGTGTTCCGGCATTAGTGACCAAGTTCCAATGCCCCTTAAGAGAGCAGCAGCGCATTTGTGGCAACTTTGGTTTTGCAAATGTCCATAGGCGATGGTAACCGCTTTCCATCAAGTGGGCCGTCTGCCTGTCTGCTGAACTCCTACAATAAAAAAAAAAACTAAATAGATAAATAAATAAAACAACATCAGACATCACTTTATAAAATAATCACAGTAGAGAAGTGAAAAATAAATAATAGTTAAAAAAATACGCTTTTATAGAAAATCCAACTAAAAAATAGAAAACAAATTTGAATTATAAATAGTATAAGAAAAATGATTTTATTGTAAAAAAAGCGTGGGGTGCTTTTCAGGATATTATCAAAACAACCCTTCTGCTCATATCTTTTCATAAAATATTTATAACTATTGAAATCATGCACCCCAAGCTTTTTTTACAATAAAATCATTTTTTATTACACTATTTTTAATTCAAATTTATTTTCTATTTTTTAGTTGGATTTTCTATAGAAGCGTATTTTTTTAAACTATTATTTATTTTTCATTTTTTATTGATTATTTAGTGATTTAATTCCCTTCTCCGTGAAAACTTTGAAAAAAATACACTCTTATGTCAAATGGAACGTTATGTAAAAATAAGCTTTTTTTTAAAAAGGTTTTTAAATACAAGCTTTTGAGATCTTGGATATCATGTAGCAGCAGAGTGCTAGCCAAGACAAGTAAAACGAGCCCAAACACGACGGGTCTATCTTGTTTAGTACAGGAGTTCCTATGGCCACCTTCCGACTCCATCATCAGATCAGCTCCATGGTACCATGCGTGCAAAATTTCAGCTCAATCGGAAACCGGGAAGTCGGTCAAATTTAACTTGAAAGATTCCGTTACATACGTATGAAGCTAATAAAAGTTTATTAATAACATTGAACTAAGTGAAAATGTATTTGCTCGAACACTTTAAATAAAAACAACTCAAATGGTGTAAAACTCTATTACTTCCCCATAAACAATACTAACTTCCGAGTTTTTGGCGGGAACTGAAAGGAGACGTTGTGCTGTGCAGTTTTATTTCCAAAAAATGTGTAAAATCACTCTAAAATTAACAATAATTGTATGATATTGATAATATGTGTTATTGCAAGAAATGTGAACTATATAGCCAAATGTGGCCTTTCGAATTTTCACAAGAACTCCGTTGAATGGCATGGATTGTAGCCTACAATACAACGGCGCCTGGCTTAAAGGCCTAGTTGCCAAGCCTTAAACTTAAATTAAAAAAAAAGTACTAACTTTCAATGGTTATGTGGTAAAAGGCAAAAGTGGATAAATGCAGTAAAAGAACGTATGTAAGTATGAGTTTTAAAAATATTTAGAAATTACTAACAATGTTATTTGTTAATAGCTTTTGATTGCAGTAGTACGGTTCAATACGAACAAATCTGTAATTAAACATGATTGTAGCTCAACGATGTTGCCATTTTTTTGTGATTTCTGTTTCTTCTAAAACTTGCCTGGACTCGAAAGGTTTTTAGCCTCATGACACATTTTAATCATAATAAAACGATTACTTCTTTCTTTTTTGTAAGATCTCCAACGCAATTAGCACTGATTTTCCCAATGTATATAAAATAAAATAAAGAAAAATTTGGCCGGTAAATTCGAATTCTGTAATGTTGTGGACGAAACAGACGTAGACTATTAAACTAACTACACTATAGATATGTTGTTTGATATTAAAAACTCTGATTAAAACTATTTAAATATAATGTTGATGGCAACACGGTGACAATATTGAAAATTTCTTTTTCAAACCACACTGGCTCTCGTGTCGATTTGTGCTGCCACCTATACTTCGTGCACGTTCCCTATAGGGGGGGGGGGGGGGGGTGTTGTGTAGAAAATATGGAGAGTGGAAGTAAGAACCTTGTATGGGGGACAAGTTGAAAATGTGACCGCCTGTTTTTTCAAACAGCAAGATTTTGTTCCAAGGCGCCGAAATAGCGCTAACGTAGGAAAATGGTATGAATTTAGCAGCAGTTATAAACAGAGTGAAGTGTGCCGAGTTGAAAAATTTAATATCTCTGACTATAAAATTCATTAATTTTTTAACTGTAACTTCTTTGGAATCATCGTGATTTGAAACCCGATGAAACGAAAAGGCGACACTAATAAGAAATAATCATATAAATCTATACGACTAAGCCTGCGAGAGAATTAGGTAGAATACATTATCCTATAATCCTATAAATATTATAAACGCGAAAGTTTGTAAGAATGTATGTATGGATGTATGTTTGTTACTCTTTCACGCAAAAACTACTGAATGGATTTTGATGAAACTTTACAGTAATATAGCTTACACATCAGAATATAACACAGACTATAATTTATAAAGATATTGTGTGAATTAACCAAATTATAACGATTTTCCATCACCACGCGGGTGAAGCCGCGGGCGCAGCTAGTATTTCATAATTTAAACACTATGCTCATACAAATAAAGTTGGAAATGTTTTTGAAGTTTTTCATGAATACTTCAAATTCCGTGTTTTAAAGCTTAAATCTTATACTATATACTATTAATATATAAAGCAGAAGAGTTTGTTTGTTTGAACGCGCTAATCTCAGGAACCACTGGTCTGTTTTGAAAAATTCTTTCAGTGTTAGATAGCCCATTTATCGAGGAAGGCTATAGGCTATATATCATCACGCTAAGACCAATAGGAGCGGAGCACCAATGAAGAATGTTTCAAAATCGGAGGGGTCTTGAAAACTAATTCCACGCGCATGAAATGTGACGTCAAGAAATTTAGAATTCCCCCACCCCTTATCCCACTTTATTTCACTTCCACTGCGTGTACACACACACACACACACACACTCACTATTTTTTTATACTATTTTCTATTTACAAAAGCATATAATTATCTTCTATATCGATGTTTATCTATGTTGTAATAATTTAAAAACGTTAAGTCTGTCTTTCCTTCTTTAATTTACTATCCTACTCTAATAATTTTTGGAGCTCTTTTTTAAAATCTTTCCACTTGCTATCATGGCGTCGTTTAAATTGGCCGCTTTTCAAGGCACAGTAGCGGTGTGTAACTCCTGAGTGATTAACTCACAAAATAAATAAATCCGAAATATAAATAAATATATCCGACGCGAAGAGTGATTAGATCTGTATACCACTTGCGTTCAAAATGTGTCTTTATATCTTTAACTCTTTTAGTTAATTCCTGTTCCACGCGATGACTATAGATCCGAAAGAGAAGAAACTAGAATGAATGATTAGCCCGCGCACTGCGCATGCGTAGTAAGTGAACGAGGAAACCGAATATAACAGCAAGCCAAAATAAATCGTAACACTATAGTTTTATGGTGTAATTTTCTTTTAATGGAATTATAGTACATTATGGTACTAGTGTGTAACATTGGTGATTACCGCCGAGGCGCCATTGAGACTCGAGCCGTAGGCGAGGGTCTTTAGAGAGCCGAGGACGGTAATCATCAATACACACGTGTATCATACGACGTTTTTCAACACACTTGTGAATAAAATAACAACAAAAACTCATTTTATTTAGTAGATAACAAAAAAAGTTATATATGAGTGGAACTTTTATTTATTAAACACGTACGAGTTAAAATTATCTATTTAAATAAGAAGTTGCATGAAATGAGCAAGCAATAGGAACATTAATTTATTTGTTCTATAGAACACGATCTTTTTTTTTGAATAAAAACTTTTTTAAGAACAAAGCAACTCAACCAATAAAATTAAAAAAAAAAATCTAACTCATAATGTTTTTTACTCACAGTTTGATAATGGGTGTCATTCTGTGCCTAATTGCGGTGACCATAGAGCCACTTTATGAGCAAGTGTGTTGAAAATTTTATTATATTTTTTTCATATCGGTTTATCAGTATTCAATATATCACTCACAGATAATAACTCATCTTGTCTGCAAGTGACACTGACACTATTCATTGTAAAGATAAAGAGTTAAAGATATAAAAGAGTGATATATATCTTTGTATCAAAAAGATATATATCACTCTTTTCTTCTTGGTGAGTGATTTTTCCCATGTCTACGGCACAGTGACACACTAAGGCTACGTTCCATTAGAGACACACAACGACCACGTTCACGTCATTAGCGACGTTTCCGCCACGAGCACAACGACCGCGGTCGCCTTGTGGAACGGCTGACGGAGCATTTTGAGCGTTGTGAGCTACTAATGGAACGCGCTGTATGATGGTCCACCTCGCTTCGTTACCCTCCATAATAGAAAACTGAATGAGAATGTATTCAACATACATTCTACTTTATTGGGTATTAATTTTATAAACAAGGTAGTAAACACATGTTAAAATATAATATAAAATTATTTATATATAAAAGGACTGGTGTTGAAATAACATCTTATCGTGTTATTTATTAATATGATATAAATAATTTTCACTACTACTACTCAGCTGTGCAATTTCAAAACCTAGCAAATGCATTCTAAGAAACATTCCACAGCTTAAAAATCTTTTAAACTTCAATGATATACCATTGCAATACTTTATTCATGGTTCAAGTGGGCCTTCAGGGCCTTAACCAGGTGGTAGGGCATTTGTCCGACTGGATGGCTAGCACCCCCTGGTCTAGAGTATGTCGCCATAACAACCTTGAGTTGTGTTCCGGCATTAGTGGCCAGGTTCCACTCTCCCTTAAGAGAGCAGCAGCGCTTTTGTAGCACCTTCGGTGTTGCAAATGTCCATAGGCGATGGTAATCGCTTTCCATCAAGTGGGCCGTCTGCCTGTCTGCTGAACTCCTGCAATAAAGGGCCAAATCCTAAATTGCTAGATAGCGAAAGACACTCAAGAGTTGCGGGGCCGATTTTGACGAAAAATGGTATCATTAGATTTCTGAATCAATTACCCTTGTCAGGAATCGAATTGGCTGATTTTGAAAAAAAAATTCAACCTGTACGTATTAATCATAGTGTAGCTTGTAAATATTAATTTCTGTGAAGGAATGTCAAACGGCAAACCAAAGGAAATGGTTGTTTTTGAACAAAATGTTCTACTTAAGTACATACATAGATAACTTCACGCCAGTTCCCTTGCGGGGTAGGCACGAGCATCAGAGCGCCATTCAGGCTTATTCTTACACACCTCACTTGCTTCTTTGACATTCATAACTCTTGTCATGCACGCTCGTCTGTTCTTAAGGCTCCTAACATCACCTACTAAGTACATTTTACTTAAGTAAGCGCAATATATTATAAACAGATGCGTAGTAAGACGTTAAATGCATAAGGATTCATTCAATAATAATGTCAGTTAGGCAATTTTAATTGCACAGCTGTACTACTTAAATATATATAACGAATGTGTTATTTCACAACTGGTACCAAGTTATGACGTCATAAAGTACGATCGTACAAACAATACGATATGGAGGGTAGAGGTAAGGAGAATCATCCATAGAAAAAACCGTCCACAGCGGCGCTGATGTCGACAAAGGGTATGGTATGAATGTAGCTGTTGTAGACGAATCGAAGTATGCCGAGTTAAAAAAATTAATATCTTTGGCGACTAGAGTAGTTGCTGACAGTATACTGTTATACAACGTCAACTATTTACGTAGTACAAAGTAATTTACTAAATATAACCTCAAAGAATTGTTATGTGAAAACGTGGATAGTGATTTTATTTCGTGAATTTTGAATAATACGCTTAGTGATTTTGTAATGTTTAATTTTATAAGACTAAAACACTATAATACTACTCTAATAACTTAACTAAAGAGAGTGTCGGGGTGAAGGTAAGGAAAGGAATGCTCCGGTGGTTCGGGCATATGGAAATAATGACTAAAAAGATATACAATGCAAAAGTGGATGGATGCAGAAGTCGTGGAAGGCCACGACACACCTTCCATGATCAAATTGATCGTGTACTAGCGGAGGGTGATGTCAGGAGCCTTAAGAACAGACGAGCGTGCATGACGAGAGTTATGAATGTCTAAAGAAGCAAGTGAGGTGTGTAAGAATAAGCCCGAATGGCGCTCTGTTGTTCGTGCCTACCCCGCAAGGGAACTGGCGTGAAGTTATGTATGTATGTAATAACTTTTGGCGCTTTCTTTAAAATTCACCCTGATGCCAAAGTGGCGCCACCCTAATTTAATGCATTTCGATGGATACTTTCATTTACACAGATGATTCTCCTTGCCTCTACCCTCCATACAATACGAGGCTGCGACGTTTTGTAAGATGTGTTCAAATTAAGTGTCCACTACCATATTAGCAGTATATTTTAACAGTTTGGAATCATTTGATTTTTTTTTTATCTGACGTATCAACCACTTTTATATTCTTACATTCATATTTTTAATTATTAGCAGTCACGGCAAATTAAGACATTACTTAGAAGTACAATTTGTGAACAGTGTTTTCTGTTTATACTAAACTCCGGGTTCTTTTTAATTTTTTTTATTATAAATTCAGGCCATATCTCGTGATAGTCTATTAAAATTGAGTAATTTTCAAATAAAAAATACGGTGTTTATTTTATTATTTTTTGATGATAATTAATATTTAGTGAGTAGAGGCTTTAAGAAACACGAACCTATCTACAATAAAATGAAATATGGAAGCTTACTTCAATTAGGCCGCGTTATTTTGATTCGGTTATATTTTTGTGTAAATGTAATAGTGTCATGGTGCTGCCATCTGTTATTGGTAGTTTAAATTAAACTTTGGTTAGTCCAGCATTTAAAATAGAACTATTTTTTTTAAGTTTATTTAGTCTGTGGTTCATATATTCGTTAGTAGTTTTGCGGATAGTCATACATAACGGTGATTTGTAAATCTGTGACTGAATGACTGGTTTCTCATTTTTTTTTCAATTTCATTACGTAAAAAATGTCTCGGATATGAAAAATGTTTTTTTCTATTTTTTATATACTAACAAGTGTTTATTCAAGATTCTATTTATGTATGTGGTTTTGTCGTCTTAATTTTGGATTCATTTAATTTTTTACATAGTTTTGATTATGATCAAACATAGGAAGTAAACCAAATTATAATAATGCAATTTAGCTATGTTGTTTTTTGAAATTTCCTCAATTCAGAAGAGATTACATATTTTATATTATATAAATGCATTTTAAAATACTACCATAAAAGTAGACACAGATAAATACCATGGGCGACTTCATCGCTTATAGCGCCTTCTTTCAAGATTTTAAAGAAAAATAATGATTTTACAAAGTTAATATTGATTAGTTGTTTGTCCACAGAGTAGACCCCCAAGCTAAAACAGTAGCTCGCCTATTGATGAGTCAACTAAATTTGTATTAAAGTGTGCATATTATGTATGTTGCTTTCAGAACAACAATTTATATATGAGATGTGATAAGAATATGGCATCGTATTGTAAATATTTATTAAAATAATTACTTTTAAATATTGGCCTTTCATTTTATGTGCTCATCACACGTTGATTATACGAACCCTTCGATCTTCACTTGGTCGGTTCTTTGCTGTTTTTGTCAATGGTACTAACGATTCGCCTATTACGCCACAAGATCATATACTAAAAAAATACGCGTGGCTATTCTATACTTACTAGTGGTCGCCGTGGTCGAAATTCGACCATATATAAGTTTGAACATTATTAAGGTTCTGTTGTCAAAGATTATTCTTCTATAATCACAGATTTCGCCAAGGCTACACTGTTAATTTGACTTTAACAATAAACAAAAGAGTATATATGCATGTGCGTGTCAAATACATGTAGGTAGTGTGTGTAAGGTTTTTTTATTGATTTTAAAAAAATATTAGCATTCTGCACTCCTCTATATAAACTATAAGTGTGCTAAATTTCATACTCCTCCGTCCGCGCAATTTACGTAAAAAGGGTGCAAAGTTTTTGCTTTACGTATTAATATAATGATATTATAAATGCGAAAGTTTGGGTGGGTTTTTGTTGCTCATTCCTGCTAATACCGCTGAATGGATCTAGATGCGCGATAGTCAACCTGTGGCCCGTGGACCGCACGTTGCCCGCCTGACATGCTATACAGTTGTACAAAATAATGGAATTGCATTGGTAACCTGTCTGCTGATCTCCTGCAATAAAAAAATAAATAAAAAAAGACCTCTGGTTTTGCAAATATCCGTAGACTATATAACCGCTGTTGATTTTAGTAGTAAAAAAACACCTAAATAAAATATAGTTGCAGCTCGTGGCATTTAATCTAATACCTCTATGCGGTCCGTATAAAAAAGGTTGAGTATGGCTGATCTAGATGAAAGGCACATTGGCCTCGGGGACCTGACAGGCCTCCGCCCGCACTAATGCCGCGAGACCCTCTCAGGGGGAGGTGAAACTTCCCCCTGAGAGGAAGTTTCACCTCCCCGGCCCACACAGGAGAGGCCGCCTCTGTTTACGGGGCGGCCCACCGCCCGCCGGGGTTGCGGATAAGGGCCACAGCTACATACCGTGACCCCGGCACTCAGGCGGAAGAAGGCTCCCTTGGGGTTTTAGTGGGTATACCCGGCGCCGGTCGTATTGATTAATCGACGTCGGGGGAGCCCCACACACCGGCCGCGATGATTCCCCGCGCGGCTGACGGTGCGGCAACGCATTTCCCCAAGTAAAAAAAAAAAGATGAAAGGCACATTGCGGGCGTTGAGGCCTCTGGGACTAGACTAGCCACCGCCCGTAAGAGTCGCGAGAGGGGGTGAGTGATTGCCGCGCGACCCTCGCAGAGGAGAGGCGGCCTACTGCCCGCCGGGGTGGCGGATAAAGGCTCGCGCTACACATCGTGGCCCGGCATATGGGCGAGGAGAAGGCACCCAAGGGGTTTTAGTGGGTATACCCACACCGGCCGTGAAGTAAAAAAAAAAGATGAAAGGCACTGAGGTAGGTTACACCGGCCCACAACAGATAAACATGGTCTGTACCTTTGACCAGACCTGATCATGGAACACAGTATTCGGATTTTTCGCGCCGCCACCCATCTTCCGCGGCCTTTAGCAAAGAAGGACGTGTGTCTTATTTCGGCGGTGATAATAAGACATTTGATAAACCGTGACACGTGTGCTTTCCTATAGGCTGTGAACTCCGGGCACCCGACAAGGACCCTCAAGATTGCGTCATCAGTAAGTTGATCTACCCTTTGTTCCCTTATAGCTTGCTAAGGATACACAAATAACCGACTTATACCTACCGTCCTTGGGCTATTAATTCTTATGTATTTTGATGCCCTGAATCCAAATCTGGGTCCTAGGTCTAGTCAGTGATCCATACACTCAAAATTTTGGGTCTAGTCAAAAGTATAGACCATTTTATTCTTGTAGGCTAGTGTTACTAGTGTGGAATAGCATATAGGCTACTTTTTATCCCGGACAAATGTACGGGTCCCGCAGGATAATATAAAAGCGAGCGAAGCGGGCAAAAATTAGTGCGAAATATACATAGACCTACACAGGGGTTACGTTGGCCCCATGTATACGCAGCCTAATAAGAATGGTTTGTTTGCATTGTTTTTTTTTTGTTCATTTGCAAACACTTTTTAATGCAGTGTGCTCAGAGGTGAGATCATATGAACCATAACGTATATATCATGTACATCAGGGATACTCAAACTATTTAGGGCAAGAGACCCCTTTTCCAAAATGAACTGATACCCGAGACCCCCATAGCCAAATACATACATAACTTCACGCCAGTTCCCTTGCGGGATAGGCACGAACAACAGAGCGCCATTCAGGCTTATTCTTACACACCTCACTTGCTTCTTTGACATTCATAGCTCTTGTCATGCACGCTCGTCTGTTCTTAAAGCTCCTGACATCACCTTCTGCTAGTACACGATCGATTTGATCATGGAAGGTGTGTCGTGGCCTTCCACGACTTCTGCATCCATCCACTTTTGCATTGTATATCTGTTAGTCATTCTTTCCACATGCCCGAACCACCGGAGCATTCCTTTCCTTACCTTCACCCCGACACTCTTTCAGACCAACTTTCTTTCTTACTTCGGTGTTATAGCCAAATAATTACTTTAAAAATCCTTTCTCTAGTTTTCTTCGTATTGATACAAAATACTTACCAATTCAGAAACTTCATGTGAAATCGCGTATATGCGTCAAATACAGAGCAAGGCAATACGTGCCTAAAAGACTTGTACGCTCGAACTCGTCTACGCTAGTTGACTTGAGTTTTTTAAAAGTACAACAATGATACTTCTTACTATAATATTAGTCACTAGCTGCGCCCGCGGCCCCACCCGCGTGGTGATAGAAAGTTGTTATATTTTGGATTATTCACACTATATCTTTATAAATTATAGGCTATGTGTTATTCTGATGTGTAAGCTATATTACTATAAAGTTTCATCAAAATCCATTCAGTAGTTTTGAAAGAGTAAAAGAGTAACCAACATCCATACATACATTCTTAAAAACTTTCGCGTTTACAATATTTATAGGATTCTTATAACAAGTTGGCACATGTAACACAACTTATAAAGTATCTTGAAATTTTCAAATAAGAATTTGTGTTAATTAATAGAGGTCGATTTCTAGACCTAATCGACACCCAAAATCAGTTTGCCAGGTGTTAGGGTATTTGCTCGACTGGATGGCGACCACCCCTGGTCTAGAAATGCTGCCATAACAACCTTGTGTTGTGTTCCAGCATTAGTGAGCAGATTCCAGTCTCCCTTAAGAGAGCAGCAGCGCATTTGTAGCACCTTTGGTGTTACAAATGTCCATAGGCGATGATAACCGCTTTCCATCAAGTGGGCCGTCTGCCTGTCTGCTGAACTCCTGCAATAAAAAAAAAAAGTTTTCGTTTATGTCGATCCCTGGGGGATATCGAGCACTTTGGGAATCACTGAATGTAGTTATGAGTCTGTTTAATTATGATTTTGAAAGAAACGATGTATTTAAATATGAATACATATCAAGCAAAATAAGATCGTCGACACTACAATTCAATATTATCGAAAAAAAAAAACAATTTTCGTTTAAATAAAGCAATATATTTCCAACTTAAATCTAAAATACTTAAAACACCAAATCATCACTTTTTCTTATTTTTAGGACTCGATAATGTAACGAAACTAACCCGCCGCGGTGCCTTCGGACTGGCCGCTGCCTGCGTCACCGGCATTTTTACATCAGCGACCTTAGCATGCTTCATAAACGTACTTTCCTTTGGAGATTCTTCTTTTGAAACATTCTTATCATTACCCGTTATCTCTGGAATACTTTTACTCATTGCTTGCTTCGTAAACGCTGTCATGATATTCTCCGATTTTTTGGAAACATTCTGAACTGTTGATTTTGTATTTACCTTTGCTTTTACACTTTTATTATTAGGACTTTTAGACATATTGTCTTTAGGACTTTGTTTATCTTCTATATTATCCAATTTCATATTTGGTGAATCATTTTTCATAGTTTCACTTTCGTCATATACCAGTTTGATGTCTTCACTATCATCTAAAACTATAATATCCTGACTGCTATCATTGTCTTTTAGTTTCATAATTTCGTTGTTACTGTTATCCGACCAAGAAGGCATGGCTACTTCTTCCAAAACATCTAATTTCACAGGAGTCTTTTGTTGTGGGTCGTTTTTGGACTTCTTCTGTGAACTATCTGATGGGGGTTTAAAGAATGAATCTATGGTGGTTATGGCGGGTTTCAGGTCGTCCTGTTTGGGCTGGGGCTGTGTTGGTTCTATGGGATCTTCAGTTACATCCATAGGTTCTGCGGAAGATAACCTTAATTAGAACTTTTAAACTATATTCATCTCATAAAAAAATAGAGACAAGTGGAAACAATTAGAGGAGATTTAAGTTCAAGGACAAGCTTGTGACCACGAATGTACTGCAAATGAGAGAAACGTGTAAAAAAACAATGTAATCATCAATAATGGATTTAGTATTATTATAATGTATGTCTTTGTAGACTACGGGCCATAAAAATGGCCCGGACTTTTGGGGGGCTTGCGTGGGGCCATGGGAAGGCCAACACGTAGAGGCCCCTTGACAAATGTAATGTAAATGTGGCGTGACACTGACCGGCGATTATCGCTGTCTACACCATATAGTAATGCACCCAAGGACAAGCCCCGGCCAGTGTAGGACTATTGTGGGAAGTGAGGACAAAAAGTACCGGGCTATTGTGGTGAACTGCTAGTGGTACTAGGGGTCTGGGAATATGGGGACTATGGCGTCTGCCCGTCGCAATGTTCAGGGAACATGGAAAAATGGGCAGACGGTGACTCGCCACTCCCTGCATGGGCCCCAAAAAATGCCATAAAGACAGGGGCAACATGGGTGTGAGTGGCTAAGGGGTGTCGAGAGGTGGGCTGTAGGTTCACCGAAGCTACTTCCGACGTTAGGCCATTTATCACTTCCACCCCTGGAGCTTGAGTCTTAGCTCTAACGATCTCCACTCCGTGCCGGCCGGTTAAGGCAAGTACGGAGGCGGGGGCCTTGCCTTAGCCCCCCGGAGTCAGGTACAAGGTGTCGCTACTCACCTAAGGCTTCGCCACAAAGCCCCCCTGCAGGTTATTAGTATTATTATATTCATCTCCATTAATGAATGTAGATATATAAAAAACGTTATAATAATCAGTTTTATTCAATCAATTCTCACAAACAGACAAACCAACAACAAGACTGATATTTAATATTGCTTATTCAAATTTCTTACATACATACATAACTTCACGCCAGTTCCCTTGCAACATTTAGGCTTATTCTTACACACCTCACTCGCTTCTTTGACATTCATAACTCTTGTCATGCACACTCATCTATTCTTAAGACTCCTGACATCACCCTCCGCTAGTACACGATCAAATTGATCATGGAAGGTGTGTCGTGGCCTTCCACGACTTCTGCATCCATCCACTTTTGCATTGTATATCTGTTTAGTCATTCTTTCCACATGCCCGAACCACCGGAGCATTCCTTTCCTTACCTTCACCCCGACACTCTCTTTCAGACCAACTTTCTTTCTTACTTCGGTATTATAGCCAAATAATTACTTTAAAAATCCTTTCTCTAGTTTTCTTCGTATTGATACAAAATACTTACTAATTCAGAAATTTCATGTGAAATCGCGTATATGCGTCAAATACAGAGCAAGGCAATACGTGCCTATTTTTAATATCCAACAGTATAACCATAAATTTAAGGCCTAACAATAAATAACAATAAATCTAAACCAAAACTGGATACTTATAATTTAGAAAAAGGAACAGAAACAAATGGTAAGTTACATACATACATAACTTCACGCCAATTCCCTTGCGGGGTAGGTACAAACAACAGAGCGCCATTCAGGCTTGTTCTTACACACATCACTTGCTTCTTTGACACTCATAGCTCTTGCCATGCACGCTCGTCTGTTCTTAAGGCTCCTGACATGGTAAGTTACACTACACTAAAATTAATTCTTCGATATGTCTAATACTGTGAAACTTCTGACGGGAAAACTAAACACAACTAAATGACTAAGTCTAAATACAAACATTACATTCCGTTTGAATCTTATTAATAAGTTTACTAATTACTAACGACTTAAATCTTTGTTTCGAAGAATTAATTAATATTGCATATTCAAATTTCTTGAGACACTAAATAGCCAAATTTAAACTAAGGCGATACAAAATTTATTGATATTTGCTTACATACTTATATTAGCAAAATGCAAACCATACCGCGATCTATTGTTTGACTAGCGCCATCTATCGAAGTACAAAATAACTTTTACTCAATACTTTTAATATTATTATAGTACATACATACTTTTTATAAAAAAACGTTGCACCTGCTTATTATGTATTGTTGTACGGTATATATGTTAGTTAAATTATTAAAATTATACAAATAGTACCTGGTGCATTTGGCGGCTGTGGTTTTTCATCTGGCAGGATCTCCCCGAGTTCCCCTTCGGCAAATGTGATCACTGAGCAGAAGCCGTCCGTGCTTGACGCTACTAAAGTACGTCCGCCTGGAGACCACGTCAAGTCTGTCAATCTGAAAGGGAAACCGTAACTAAATACTCTGTGGCTGAGCTCACTGAAACAGAGGCTCCAGATTTGATTCCTGGCATGGTAAATTTCATAAATTAGCTACCCATTGTTTAGTATGGTTTAGCTGTCAGGTGGTATGAATCAGCCCCAGCCCAGAACTTGCTCACCATGGAAATTTCCGTGTTTTTTTTTTATTGCAAATCAGCAGACAGGCAGACGGCCCACTTGATGGAAAGCGGTTACCATCGCCTATGGACATTTGCAACACCAAAGGTGCTACAAATACGCTGCTGCTCTCTTAAGGGAGACTGGAACCTGGTTACAAATGCCGGAACACAACTCAAGGTTGTTATGACGACATACTCTAGACCAGGGGTGGTAGCCATCCAGACGGGCAAATGCCCTACCACCTGGTGTTTGCCAATATTTAAAACATATTCTTGGATCATCTCCATTATAACCTGACCGTAATGTCTAGAACGAGAACATTTTTTTTTGCCTTCTGGCAATATTCTATTTTATCTGTAGCCAAGGTCAGTGAACCATAAACAAAGCGAATTTATCCATGTTATTTTAATTTCAATTTTGATCCGAGATTAAAATCCGCTAAGAAATAACTAAATACACATATAACAATACTAAGTTACACGTGAGCCATTTTTAAAGTTTGCCAAAGATGTTTAGTGGAATTTGAAGCAAAAATCTTTTCATTATAATCGACGATATTTACCAAAGAACACAGACATGATAGGTTTGTAATGGTTAATTTAACTTCTTTTAAACAAATAATCGTTCTGTTAACTATCTTGTAGTGGAGCACTTACAAGCCAATAGATGGCGCTGTGCAATAATTGAGGTCGCAAATGGCGTTTACCCGATGTACGATAAAACATCGTTCAAAAAGTATCGTTCTTGAACAGCGATCTATCGTCGATGTTTTGATTCCAACATCGATGTTAAAACATCGATTTTTATGATCGATACATCGACGTTTCGCAAACATCGATGTTGTTTGCATCCCTAGTCATCCTTAAAATCTCATACATACATACATAAGTTCACGCCAGGTCCCTTGCGGGGTAGGCACGAACAACAGAGCGCCATACAGGCTTATTCTTACACACCGCACTTGCTTAAAATCTCAAGGTGTTAAAACTCTTGTTTAGAAAATTATAGTCATTATTAAAGTAAACAGCATAGACTATGTTGACAAAATAACTAAGACTAAAGCATAATATTTTCTTAAGTTTTCGCGACTTGTATACATAATAAAACCGTTAAAACGTAGTTTTATTAAGACTAAAGCAACTTGATACTTGCAAGATGTTTGGCGTCGTACTAAAAACTACTAGTAAGTATCGAAATTCGCTTGACCTCATATTGGAGTTGCTAGAGTTTAGAGAAATTTTCGAAAGTGGCGCCCCTATTTATTTCTACTTTGTTTTGCCACCCTGTAAGAATTTAATTTTGATAAGTTTATATTCAATGATCTAGTCTGTAAAAACAACAAAAGAAGAAATTCGAGAACTTGCTAAGAGCTATCAATGTCGATTGGCTCTGCATGTAAATAAATTGGCAGCCAAGTTAATGCAGCGTACGTACCCATCTCGGCTGAAAAGGCATGATATCCAAAAGTTACAGGAGAGGACTTCTCCATAAAACAAAGAGTAGTGTTCTCAATGGAGAACACACTCATTAATAAAAAAAATTAGCACAAGCCATTCATTTAAAGTCGGGTTGCGACTGATTGTGGATATTTAAAAAAAATAAAAAAATGATCTAGTCTAAAAAAAAATGGTTTAAGTAAGGAAGTTGATTATAACAGTTAAAAAAAATGTCTACAAAGATAATAAAGAACATATCTTCTAGATAGGCATGCACCACGTTAGCCTGCATTTTCGCCTGAGATCAGGTGCAATATTCATCAAACACGAACTTATTTAATACATTTTTTTTGCAGGAATTCAGCAGACAGGCAGACGGCCCACTTAATGGAAAGCGGTTACCATCGCCTATGGACATTTGCAACACAAAAGGTGCTACAAATGCGCTGCTGCTCTCTTAAAGGAGACTGGAACCTGGTCACTAATGCCGGAACACAACACAAGGTTGTTATGGCGGCATACTCTAGACTAGGGGTGGTCGCCATCCAGTAGAGCAAATACTCTACCACCTGGTACTCTACCACCACATATAAAAAAAGTACCTTACCTAGTGTAGTGTATATTTGATATAAGGGCGACTGGTGTTTTCTGCTGTGTGTCATAGATTAACACAGATCTCTTTGTGGCTACTGCAAGCACCATTCTCTTCTGAAGTGGAAATGCTGGTCTGGGTCCCTCCGAACGGAGGCAGTACGTGCATGGAGACCAACGCGTTACTAAGGCTGGTTCCCCACAGGGTAATATACAGGCAGGCCTGGAAATAATTTAAAAAACATTAGGATGGTAAAAATTGAGATAATTATAGCTGACTTTCTATATTTTTCACCGACTTCATAAAAAGCAGGAGGAACGTGTGTGCAGGAACGGAGAAAGAATACAATTTCCGGCCTGTCGTAAGAGGCGACTTAACAACCCACAGCCAGGTGGTAGGGCATTTGCCCGACTGGATGGCTACCACCCCTGGTCTAAAGTATGTCGCCATAACAACCTTGAATTGTTTTCCGGCATTGGTGACCAGGTTCCAGTCTCCCTTAAGAGAGCAGCAGCGCATTTGTAGCAACTTTGCTGTTGCAAATGTCCATAGGCGATGGTAACCGCTTTCCATCAAGTGGGCCGTCTGCCTGTCTGCTGATCTCCTGCAATAAAAAAAAATCATGTGTTGATCTACAGCAATAAAAAAATAAATTGCAACTTTAGTAAATGGCTGTAAGTAGATTTTCTTGTGATATAAAATAAGCCTAAATGGCACTCTGTTGTTCGTGCCTACCCCGCAAGGGAACTGGCGTGAAGTTATGTATGTATGTATAAAATATGCTATACATTGTATGATTGTTAAATAACAGTGCTTTAGATTGTACTTTCTAATATAATTATGTTCATGGATATTGATTAAAATTAATTTAGAGATTTACACTACAAAAAAAAAACTTAGAAATTAAATACTATTATAAACATATTTACAAGTAAAAGATATAGTCCAGATCGCTGTCAGTGGGTAGCGTTCCCAAAATGCTGGCCGCATTCCCGCGTTGTATGGCGACACCAATCTGTTGCCCTAAATATAGACCAGCTCTTTGGTCACGCGAAACACGCGCACTATATACTACATTCAAAAAACATAAAAGTAGTTGTGGACCATAATATTTTTTAAACATACAAATGAAAATATATCTATAAATGTATCCTGTTCTTCTGTTTGTCACTGGACTCCTCCTAAATCCTTGAACCAGCTTTGATGAAGTTTTTGTGTATGTTGTATGTATGAGTCCCCGGATTATTTAGATTCACAACTGGACCACTGATTTTAGATTTTTATTTTTTCAGAACAGGATGACGACTGCTTGGCCTGTATAGTATAAAAAAAATACTTACACTTTCAAGGAATATCTTGTGTATATATAAACAGCGTTGATTGGCTTGAAGTCTACCTTCCCTTGTTCAACCTCCACCTTGCCTGCTGGTACTGCTACCAGGAGGCCGTCGGGGCTGAACTGGAGCCTCCGGTAGTATGTCTGCAAGGTGTCGTCATGGTATAACCGCACCTTGACATTGTGCAATGGGTGCTCAGTTGAGAACGGCAATGTGGCCTTGCTACTACGGGATATTACTTTCCTTGTTGATATGTCAAAGGTTCGGAAGACTCTGGAAGTATGAAAATTATTAATATTTTATATGAAAATGTTTGTGAGGATGGTTGGATCTTACATTATCACTCAAAAACTACTGAAAAGATTTTTATGAAATTTTACAATAAACTTATACATATGCATAATTTAGATATAAGTATCAAGTACAAACATCAGGTTAAACATCAGGGTATAGGTGTATGTCCATTTTACTATAAAATATCAAAAAAACTATCAGAACAATTTTTTAAATTTTTTTACAGGAGCTCCACTTAAAAGTTAATAGGCTAATGCAGGTAATAAGCGTATGTATAGAGACACAGCGATTAACAAAATTAAGCCATTTCCGCTTAAGATTAAATGTGTGACCATTAAGAACTTGTGTTAGACACGTGTAACTAAACTTGTGTACAGTGATGTTATTAAAACTACAATCTAACAACTTTTCTTTAATAACAACTTTGGGTCTAATAACCCAGAACGCCGCAAATGAAAATACATCACTGATAAGAGTAATAATATCATATGTATAGAGACACAGCGATTAACACGCGTCATCGCCGTGTTTGCGTCTAAGTAAATAACAGTGAAGAAATATACTGCAAGTTGTGTTCAACTATAATTAGTTTTTACATCGCATTGTAAACCTTAGTCATAAGTCTAGTAACTGATTAAATGTACAAAACTGTTGGTGATCCTTATTAAAAATAAAAATAAAAAAAAACACGTGTCATCGCCATGTTTGCGAGTTGAAGGCGGGCTATGTACTTGGGTAATGTTATTGTACTTTTGTCTATATTTCTAATTTTTAGACTCACATAGAATTGCATGCAGCCACTAGACATTGTACAGAAAACAACAAAAATATCACACCTGTCAGTACTCGCCGTGGCAATCATTTGGCCCTTTGGGTCCCAGGACACGCCTTGCACAAAGCCCTTGTGGTCAGACAGGATACAGGTGTGCCGACCTTTTGCTAAATCCCACAACAGCAGCTTGTTGTCGACTGATCCTGAGGCCAGGTGTAGGGAATCCGCACTCCAGGTTATGTCTAACACATCTTCCATGTGACCCCTCAATGTCTGTAGGATGACAAAAATGTCTCTTACAAACAGATGAGGAAATCATTTAGTCGGCTCTAGTGGTCTGAGTAGTATTCTGGAGGAAGCCTATGCTAAGAGGGATTCGACGATTAATGTTTTAAAAAATGTCACAAAAAAGTCAGTGGAAATAAAAGCTATTCTTATTTTTTATTTAATTTAATTAGTGGTCCGAGTCTTAGCCTACTTGGTTCTTGACGTCTCGACTTCTCGTCATGTTATGTAGCCTATGACACTCCTTGTTAACATAGCTTTCTAACAGTACAAGAATTTTTAAAATCGGTTTAGTAAATCCAGAAATTACCCCCTACAATGTTACAAACTCATAAACTTTACCTCTTTTGTAATATTAGTACAGATGAGTTTATGACTTTGGTGCATTAGAACTCAGGTTTCATATTTGATTTTTGTGGGATAAATTTCATAAATGAATGTTCCATTTTTTACTCTTATGACCGGCAGCCGGAGCGGGTGGCGCGGGTGTATTCCTGGGGAAGGGTTCCCACCTGCCGTTAGTGCCGCCTAGGTGGGATGGTACCGGTGTCCCGCGCCCTCTCACCTCTCCTACCGTGCGGCACGTTATAAACCGTCGCATGTTAAAGAAAGAATCAAGTTGCTGGAGGCCTTGCCTCGTGCCAGCAGTGGAAGAGGTCTCATGGGTCATCGCTTGCCAAGGCCTACAAAATGGCTAAACCAAATACTTTTCGCCTGGCACAAGGATGGAACATTGAGGGGTATTACTGGGTGTTCTGGACCACAAGCAGGACGTACTACTACCACTCCAACACAGAATCCCACACTCCCCACTACGTTTCCCCTGAAAAAACATACATAACTTCACGCCAGTTCCCTTGCAGGGTAGGCACGAACAACAGAGCGCCATTTAGGCTTATTCTTACACACCTCACTTGCTTCTTTGACATTCATAACTCTTGTCATGCACGCTCGTCTGTTCTTAAGGCTCCTGACATCACCTTCTGCTAGTACACGATCAATTTGATCATGGAAGGTGTGTCGTGGCCTTCCACGACTTCTGCATCCATCCACTTTTGCATTGTATATCTGTTTAGTCATTCTTTTTCATATTTTTCATGAAATAAAATATTTAAAACTACGAAAATACTTCCAAAACAACACAAATTTTTGACATTTCGCATTTTATTTCTCGTGAACATTTTATTGCCTGTGGAAAAATTAACACAAAAGGGATATTTTTTTACATTCTGTTTTTAATATTTATCTGTTAGAGATCATCATAATATAAATAATTTTATAGGGTTGACTTTGGAATTTCACACCCGGAATCAGAGGTTGGGGGTATAAGAGGAGGTGTAGGGAGTCACCCTCCACCATTTCTTTATTGTTTTGTTTAAAAAATTGAGATAACTTGGCTACCAATGGGGTAGACTCAGATGACAGCTCTGATTTTAAGGCAGATCCAAATTCTGCCCTTATAAGTTAGCTACTCCTCGCTCTGCTCCCGCCTTAGCGTTCATGGTTATTTTTTTTTACCACCCAGAAATCACTGCTCTTCTCTCACATTTAAAAAAAATTGCATCTCATTAATTTATAATTGTCGGAAAATTCATTTTCAATTTTCCCCAAAATTATGAGTTTTCACACATTTTTCTTTTAGTATGTCCTTCCTACCCTTCCTTCACCAAAAAACACTCAAATTCAGAGGCCATTATAATGAAGTTACCCTGACAATTTTGCAGAAGTAGCAACACCTATGGCCTGAAGAAATAAAAAGTTGAGTCACTTAGTAGATGACTTCAAATGATGACTAATGGTATTGATGCAGGTGTATGCTTCCCTAAAGATAGTAGAAAGCAGTATTCAGTAGTAAACTACACCTTTAATCATAAATATGCATAAAAATTATCAGCAGACAAACACATTTTTTATATCCCCAAGCTAAGCAAGTTATAAGTTACACTTCATAGGCAATGGTAACCGCTTTCCATCAAGTAGGCCATCTGCCTGTCTGCTGATCTCCTGCAATAAAAAAAAACACTTGTATTATGGGCAATATAATATACAACAGAACACTCTAAGGGCAATTCTACACATCCAGACTGCAGCAAAGCAAGTCACTCAACAACAGAGGCCAAATATGTATATAATATGCATCAGGAATCTTTTACAATGAAGCCTCAGATTTTTTATTGCATTTGTAAAGAAAATATCATGCAAAGGAAACAGTCATTTTACTTATTATGTAAACAGTCATATAATACCTTATATATTATTATATGTATTATATAATACCTTATATATTATTATATGTATTATATAATACCTTATATATAACCCATGTCTCTTTATATTGTTCCTCTCCCTCCATAACGGGTGCTGGCTCTTCATTTTTCTGCTTCCATACAAATATGATGGATTCGTCATCCCCACTTGCCAAATAGTGGCCATCTGGAGACCACCTCACCACATTCACAGCTTTCTGGTGTCGAGTTAGGTCTGCTGCCACTTCAAGGTTGACTGAACCAGTGTCTGTTGTTGATATGTACCAGATCTACAGACCAAAATAAATAATGTAATCAAAACAGTTTAAAAATGACATGCAATATGAAGGAAGAATTTTTAGGTGTATGCTAACCACACTCCTAGAAATGCTAATATCCTATCTCACTTAAAAAAAATTAAAGTACAATAAACTTAAAGCTATTAAGTTACCTACTTATGTTGGTTGAGTTTAGTTTGAAAATGTTTTGGGATAATAAAATAATAAACATACCAAAACATGAGAATCAGTTCCGCCTGTAGCAAGTCGTAAAGGTTCGTTTAACTCAGCTTTTGGTTGAAAATCTACACTCAAAACTGGGTCCCTGTTATGCCATGAAATTTCTGGGATAGCGAATTTCATTTTAGGTTCTGCTCCCTTGTATAAACTAAAACGAATGCAAAAAAACCTTCTAAACACAGGTTTTAAATGTTATTTTAATATAATTGTGATTATATTTATTTAGATAATTCCAAATTACAGGTTTTTTCTGTTTGTTTCTTCACAACTTTAGGCGCGAAATCAAAATTTATGAAACACCTGACAAAGTGACAGCTGTAAAAAAACAATACACTATAACAAAAAACGTCACTGTCATTTACCAATGTTCTTTTAGTTGCGTAATACAAAAAATGCTAAGCAAAGAAACAGTATCCATACAGTATTGTCAGATGTGTTTTTATTTTCAGTTTATAGGTGCTGGACTAACGGGAAACAATAGAGTTCTTCTAGCAACTTGATAAAACTGCTAGTGATTGACCCTATAGCATGACTGGTCGTATGATAGATTTATATATTTGACCTTTTAGTTTCAGTGGCATTAGTTTGTCGCACGTCACACCGGTTACCTGTCTCCACTTCAGCCATGCTACATTTATTCTTCTCCTTACATCCCTCTCTATATCACAATTATTCTGCAGTAGTGAACCAAGGTATTTGAATTTGGGGTTACACGGTAGTGTGACTGATTGTACCGTCACTACAACTGAGCTGCTATCAGTTTAAAAACTCAAAATTGCGCAGCCGTGTAGTGAAATAGGACATTTGGAGTAAAGGTGGAAATATATGATTAACACACGACACGATCCAATGGCACGTGACGCGTGTGTTGTCAAATCAAATACTAATTTACTATGATCAAAAACACATCATAAACATCTGATGAGACACGACGCTCTCAAACCTCTCACATAAGACACGAACCACTCACTTCATACCAGCGTATTGCTGATAGAGTTGTGTGTGTCGCGTAAAACGTGTTTCTTCACAACACTTGATACCACGTGTCAATTTTTTGAACACTGACAGAGAAATTTCAATTTGGGAACTAACATATGGATAATTAATCATCATTGTCAAGCCCAATCCTGTATGTCTAACTTTAAAAATAGCCATAATGTGTTAACACCCGATGTTACTGATGTGTACGGTTTGCGTCATGTGTCAAACCGTCGCACGACACGTAGCATGTCAATAATATGTTACCGCCTTTACTGCTTGACCATGGACTCGGGTGAGCGATATGAAACATTTGATCGTCACGCGCAATGAGTTGTAGCATGCTTCATATATCATAACGCTTTTGTTTTACCCTAGCTGTCACTCATATTGACAGGTCTGTGGCTAGCTTGTAAGTCGCAAAGTAAGTGCCTGCCATAACTGACTCCCTCACTGACTTATATAGTAGTATAGCCTTGCGAAAAATGTGTCACTGAAATGAAAAGATACAAATGTGTCTTTTCATTACGTTGAACTATATCTATCTTTTAGTTCAGTAGTTCACTATAGTTCAGTTGTTCAACAAAAATTGTTTTCTTTGTAGATCGGTTTTCTTTCACTAGTTTATCAAGAGATATGAAATAGATTGTTAAAAGAAAAGTTCAATGAGTCATCTTATCGCAAACTTAAATTAGTTCGACGAGTTGAAACATGAGCTCGTATCGAATAGTTAAATGGGTATAGGAATATATATATAGGAATAGTATAAAATGTTTAAATTATTATTTCATTAATATTTATTTCTTTTCAAAATTTGCATTTTTTTTAATATGTAAAGAGTAGACATTTTTTTATAAAAAAATAAATAACATTATTCTGTTATAAAACTACATCTTAAATAAAATACATATTCAAAAAAATATAAAATCTTGCACATCGCCGCCAGCGGGGCCTAGGGTCCAAACTACCGGTGGTTAGGGCTCCAGAGACAGGAACCATTATTATTGTTATTATTGCCAATAAGAGAGAAGGACGAGTAAAATTTTAAAAATATATCAGTGATCCGTAACTTAATGACATAAAGCTCAAAATAGTACTAAAACTTTACACAGTTCAATAACTATTTCTATACTTACGAATGAAAACAATGCACTTCATTTCATATTTAAAATTTGAAACTCGAATAAACGTATTGTAAACTGTAGTTAATGTAGAGTACTGTACATTGCCATTTTGTTTTACAGTTCTAAATTAGTTTTTTTGTATGACAAGCAATGTACACTGTAAGTGCAAGTTGTTAGAGGATCCGACCGCTTAAAAACTGGGTACGTACCCAGCGAAAGTTTGAGTGATAGAAATAGAACATCATTATGGTACGTACAACAGAGCGTGACAGCAAATTATCAATCAGCACTGCACAGTGCACGAGCCTCGTTCGTGAAAGACGAACGAGACACGAGCAGCGCCGATTTTAGTTCGCGGCCGGTGAACTAAACTGAACTAAAGATATGGTTGAATTGTAACTGAAGTAAAGAATGAAGGACAGACACTAACTGAAGTACTTCATTTGAAGGATTCATTCGTGAACGACACACGGCTATAGTAGTGTTTTTTATAGAGGTATAGAACTTTAAGTTGCAATAAAACAACGATGGATTATTCGATTGACATGAATTTTATTTATCCGAAAGATAATCTTGTGGCATTACATTTTAAATATGATTTCTGGCATATGACTGCCACGGCTGGCGCGGATGTAGTTCAATCTGAACGTCCAATTTTCGATGACTTTTTCCAACATTTGTGGCCGTATATCGGCAATAACACGGCGAATGTTGTCTTCCAAATGGTCAAGCGTTTGTGGCTTATCCGCATAGACCAATGACTTTACATAGCCCCACAGAAAGTAGTCTAGCGGTGTTAAATCACAAGATCTTGGAGGCCAATTCACAGGTCCAAAACGTGAAATTAGGCGGTCACCAAACGTGTCTTTCAATAAATCGATTGTGGCACGAGCTGTGTGACATGTTGCGCCGTCTTGTTGAAACCACATCTCCTGGACATCATGGTTATTTAATTCAGGAATGAAAAAGGTAATAATCATGGCTCTATACCGAGGTACCATTGACTGTAACGTTCTGGCCATCATCGTTTTTGAAGAAGTACGGACCAATGATTCCACCAGCCCATAAAGCGCACCAAACAGTCAGTTTTTCTGGATGTAACGGTGTTTCGACATACACTTGAGGATTAGCTTCACTCCAAATGCGGCAGTTTTGTTTGTTGACGTGGCCATGCAACCAGAAGTGCGCTTCATCGCTAAACAAAATTCGCTTATGAAAATCGGGAACAGCGACAATCTCGTTTTGGGCCCATTCCACGAATTTACGCCTTACTTGATGATCGTTTGGCTTCAATTCTTGCACGAGTTGGATTTTGTAAGCACGCAAACCAAGATCCTTCCGCAAAATCTTCCATAAAGTGGATGGACACAGATCCAATTCCTGTGCTCGATGGCGGATGGACTCATTCGGGTCTTCCTCAATGCTACGCTCTACAGCAGCAATAGCTTCTTCTGTACGCACCGTACGGCGTCTCTGGGGATGCGAGTTATCAATAAGAGTAAACGTGGTGCGAAAACGTTCTATGGTTAATCGAATTAACTGCTCTGATGGACGATTTTGTCGACGATAAAATGGACGTAGTGCGCGATACGTATTCCGCACAGAACCATTATTTTCGAAATAAAATTGCACTATTTGCAAGCGTTGTTCAGGCGTGAGTCTATTCATGATGAATTGCCAAACCAAACTGAGAATAAATCACTTGACAGCAGTTATTTGTGTGGTATCTATTTATTAATTACTGATTAAAGTGAGATCTACATATACAGAATAACCTGGAATGGAATGGAACCTTATGACCTGGAATTTTTTCAGAAACAGATAACACTATTGCTCACCATAATATGGAATCAATACATTAGTTACAATATTTTTAGGCAAAACAAAAAATAGGTGGCCTTATCACTTAAGAGTGGTTTCTTCCAAGCAACATCTCTTATATATATAATTTATATATAAATTAATACCTTGTTCTTTCATAAAAGATAGATTTTTAGTTAATTTAAAGCATCTCTCTTTTCTTTCACCTGATCCAAATTATTTGGGGTCTGCATGATATGCCTTTTCCTTCCACACCTCTATTTTAATACACATATTCTGTCACACCACAAATCATATCATTCTTCACACAATCCATCCATTTCTTTTTTGGTCTATGTTTACATTTGTACCCATCCATCATGTAGCTGAACATTCTTTTAGTCACGCGACTTTCAACCCTCCTCATTACATGTCCATACCACCCTAATCTTCTTCCTGTCAATTTTTCAGTCACAGGTGCAACTTTCAAAGATCCCCTTATGTATGTACTCATTTCTCACCTTATCCATTCTTGTAACAGCACACATCCATCTTAACATTCTCATCTCAGCTAAATGGAGATATTTCTATGTTTAAATTTAAAACATTTTCTATGTTAATATTAAATTTCTAATGTTTCTTAAATTCACCAAATAGTGTATTTAATTGTATAAATTGTGTGCCAAAATTATATTCAAAGCAAAAACAAGGTATCTGAAGTTCTAATTCTTCACCGTGTTCATAATACTAAGCTTAAATGCTATCAGTGTATAATTGATTGTTACTAATATATCTGCTCACATTTATTTTATACCATAATGAGAAATTCAATGTAACCTGAAATCCACAGCATTAAGAATATTATTCAGTGTTACATTTCTTTGTTTTTAGGCAAAAACTACAAAGAAAATTGTGCTCCGTCTTGAGTGTGCAGACTGCAAAGTCCGTTCCCAGGTGGCGCTGAAGAGATGCAAACACTTTGAACTTGGAGGAGACAAGAAGAGGAAGGGACAGATGATCCAGTTTTAAGCTGGCTAATAAATAAGATCTAACACAAAATTAATGAGTTTCATTTAATTATAATATGTATAAGAACCATATCAGCATTTATATAGTCAATGATTCTAGTTCTAAAAATATTGAGTAGACAGAAATGTGGTTTATGTCTAGCAGTGGACAGAGTAGACTGCATTTGGTTGATTAATTTGATTTATATTTGAGTAATTTTTATAATTCTGTATTAAATAGTTTAAAACTATAAGTTATGCCTAGCCATCAAGACTAGCATTCCAAACTAATCCATTGGTCAGCACTTGGGGCAGGCAATTGTCTTTTCATCTTAAAAATAGTAGTTCCATTTTAATTTTTTTCAGTTAAGGGTCAATGTTTAATATTTTGACAGAACTGTTAAGCAATTTGTTTCAAATTGAACAGATTAAGTTGTTCTTAATTAATAATTAAGTATATTTTCTGCAAGACACTTAGAACTTATACTGATTAAATGATTTGTATTTAAATAACAATTATTCAAAAACTTCTTGTTTTTGTCAAAATACTATAGTATTTTTACTGTCTTATATCTTGAGTTTCACTGTATTTTTATTTTCCCAATATTTCCTCCAAGACATTTGGGTCTAGTCCTTCTAAATTGACTTTTATTTTCACAGCCTGCAATGGCACTCCAACTTGAACCATTTTCACAAATCGATCATATTCAGGCCTACTTTCTTTATTCTGAATCTCTTGTTGAATGTCTTGAACTTCTTCCTCAATTTGATTTTTGTCTTCTGTCACATCCTGAGGAACTACTTCAGGTTTTTGTGTTACAACTACTGTCTGAGCTGTGTTCAGTTCTGGTATTGACGATAACTAAAAAATTTTTAACAAACAATTCAAATTTTAAAAGTTTAACAAATGAATGAGAAGAATAACTGTGAAATGCAGTGAAACTACTTTATCAACTTTAGATAATCACTTACTTTAGACTCTAATAAAATCATAGCAGCATTGACTTTTTCCAGTTTTTGTTCAAACAACATGAGTTTGTTTTCACAATTACGCATGAAATTGTTCAAAAACTGAACATTAGTCATAACAAAGTGATTTACAAATGCCAGCGTCCTCTTTTGCTGTATTGCAGCTATCTAAAAGAAATTGAAAATAAGTCACGTAAATGTTAAAATTCGTTATAATAATTTCATTGAGGATTAAATTAATAATAACAAAACTCTGGTGTTAAACTTACTTTTGTCAAGTCAATATTAGTAAGTCCCTGCTGCATTACGTTTTCCTGCATAGTCATTGTTTTCTGTTCGAATTAAAACCAAATATCACATAAAAAATTGTTAATATAAAAAAACAAAACAAATAGCTTTAAGCTTACAGTTTGACAATTTTCACATATTAATTTTGGCTTAGTTTTTCTTATTAATTATTCACTTTGATTGTTAGTGACAGTTTGACATTCATAGTTATGCTTTTATTTTGTCATTAAACAAGCATCGCTTCATTCTAGATTACTTTGAATTGTGAATTTAATAAATTACTTTTACATATTTTTTTTGGAATACTGCCTCCGGTATAACATTTTCAACCATTGAAAATATGTTTAATACATATATTAAAAATCTAGAAAGAGGTCGACTATAGTGTTTCAAACCCATAACTTAAAAATAAATCCGATGTTACTGTCAAGTGTCAGAGTCAAAGTCATTAAACTCAATTAGATACTCAAAAATGTATTTCATGGTTTTTTTTTCATTTGACTTTATTGTTTTGTTTGTGTTGTTTTAAAAAAAATTAGGTACTTCGTGAACAAGAAGTGGAATTTATTCGAACATTAGTTAATATTTATTTCTAAACCACATCAAAATGGCTGGTGAGGTTGTAGTAGATGCTTTACCGTATATTGATCAAGGATATGATGACCCGGGAGTCAGGGAAGCCGTAAGTATTTAATTTACTCTTCTAACCTTATTTTTGATTCTTTTTATCGTGGAAAGTCAGGTATTGCGAATCCAATGATGATTTCAAATGTATTCTTTAAAGCAGAATGATCCGCTTATCTTAAAATTTAGTATTAGTCGCTGTTTCAATACAAATCAAAATATTGCTTTTACAGAATGACCAATTCAAGTTTAGAAATTAAAGTTTTTTGCGTTGATGTATTTGTATCTTACATTTATATCCTATAATGTGGTTATTCCTGTTATCATAAAAACACACACAAAATTTCATTACTTACATAAACATATTATAAATGACACAAATGAACTTTACAGGCCCTGGCTATGGTAGAAGAAGAATGTAGAAGATACAGACCAACAAAAAACTACCTGGAGAATGCAGGGCCGGAACTGAGCACCGCATTTGAAACACCTTCACTGCAGCGGGAAATGGAAAGAGTGCAACAGCGATTGCCAATGGAGCCTCTCTCTATGAAGAGGTAACGTTTATATCTGCCAAAATTAAAGTTCAGTCTAATTTAATCATTTCTTAATTAATAGAATTTAGTGAGCAGGAGATTGGTGAAGGAAATAGGCAGAGTATGTAAATAAGATATATTTAATACTTACACTACCTAGTGATGAAAATTACTGCTATTTTAATATAATGTTGAAGTTGCTGTGAAGTTATTTCAAGTGAATATGTGTGACAGAGAGGTCACAGCGAACATACTTAATTTGATATAAAATACTTGTCAACGCGGCAGCCCAGTATTAAGTACTGAACGCGTATCCAAAATGGCGGTGGTAGGATTGCTGGTATGGATAAGAAGGGAGACTAACCTGCGTGCCTCTAGGCTGCACTAACTATGCGTGCTGATCACCAAGTTGTAAGCCTTGCAGCAAATCTTCTGGCTTGTCTCCTTCTTGCGGCCTTCGATAATTAATTGTACACACGCAACGCGGTATAACTGCACTTATAGCAAGTTGCGGCGGTAAAGATGTGCGGGTTGTCGTACGAGGGTCGACAGCAGACTACGTGCAACGAGGGTCGACAGCAGACTGACTCATAAAAATGAGCAGTATTAGCACAGCGGTAAGTACGACAAGGATAGTCGAATGGAATGGAAGATGGCGGCTGGGACAAGGTGATTAGATAATGCGGTTAGGAAAGCGGGTAGTTGTGGAAATAATTTCAAGGGGACAGGATTTTAAAATAAGCCGTGCGAACAATACTTTTCATCCATTAACCAGCTTGGTGAAGGTCGATTTATACTGGGATCTTAGACTATGTATGACCGGTGTGGCTATCTATTTAAGTAACTTTTGCAAAGTAACATTTTTTACTCTAAGTGTTGTTCCATGTATTCTTTTTTCATGGTTTAGTTTTAATAATAACATTAAATGTACAGGTATGAGCTGCCTCCGCCACCAGCTGGCCGTCTCGGTGAATTGACAGCTTGGTCCGAAGCAGTTGACAACTCCCATGCCCAGTTATCTCACCAAGCAATCAGAGTACTCAACTTGGAGCTCCAGTTACAATATGGAACGGAAGCGTGGAGATCTTACTTAAACACCTTGCAATCTCTCGTGCAAAGATCACAAAATGTACACAATTCTTTAAGGTAAGTTGTTTCAAGTGAAACTTCTTTAGAATCATTGTGATTTTAAACTTGATGAAACTAAAAAAAGTGACACTAATAAGAGATGAACATATAAGACTAAGTTTGCTAGAGAATGAGGTAGAATACATTATATTTAATCATTTAAACACAATGCTCATATAGAGTTGGAAATGTTTTGAAGTTTTTTATTTCTACTTCAAATTTCATTTTTTAAAACTTACATACATACATAACTTCATGCCAGTTCCCTTGCGGGGTAGGCACGAACAACAGAGCGCCATTTAGGCTTATTCTTACACACCTCACTTGCTTCTATGACATTCATAAGTCTTGTCATGCACACTCGTCTGTTCTTAAGGATCCTGACATCACCTGCTACTACACAATCAATTTGATCATGGAAGGTTTGTCATGGCCTTTCACGACTTCTGCATCCATCCACTTTTGCATTGTATATCTGTTTAGTCATTCTTTTATCATGCATTCTTTAAAACTTAGGTATATTATAATAATATAATATATGAGATGTGACATCACAAAGTTTAAAATCCCTCCCACCCCTTGTAACACTTTGTATCACATCTACTGGGTGTGAACTGCACACACACAATTATTTAGTTTCTACTATTGCCTACACATTAGTAAATAAACTAGTTACTTTTTAGTTTTGATGATATATTATATTACTATTGCCTTTCGAAAAGGCGTCGAAATGAAATATTATATATACTTTTTTCAGAAAACAAATAGCAAACGTGAACTGGGAACGTAAACGGTCGCAGACTGCGAGCGGGGCGAGGCTGCGCGCGCTGCGGAGGCGCTGGGCACAGCTAGTCTCGGACAACTACCGCCTCGAAAGAGCTATCATGCAGCTGGAGACACAGTTGCAAAAGGTAACGAAATTCACAGTACATTATAATAATATCAGCCTATAAACAACCCATTGCTGGGCTGGTACTGCTCCATTTTTAAAGAATTAGATAAAAACTAACGAAATTACACTTGTGTTGTGGGTAGGGATGCAACATCGTTCATATAAAACATCAATGTTAGGATATCGATGTTTTTAAAAAGTGAAACATTGATGTTAAAAATATCGATATTAATGAATGATATATCGATGTTTATGAATGATATTTTTTTATCATCGTTTACATAAACTTTTGACGGTTCTTCCTGCGATGCAAATGAAATATCGTTTTTTTTACATTGATGTATCGCCCAAACCACTCTAGCAAACCTTTCTTAATTCTTGCTTTCACTAACATCATCCTTTTACACCACTGTCACTCCATCTTTCAAAGAAATACCACACACTCTTCTCAATGCTCCCATTCCTACTAAATACTATGTTTATTCTATTTATATGTCTTTTGCCTTACCGAACATTCACTACTTTACTTACAATTCAACAGAGTGGGCACACACTAACACATCCCTATCACCATTTTAAATAAATGTACATCTAAGAAAATGGTCATTTTTAAAAGAAATTAAAGAAATAGATATAATAATCAACATTTACATTATAAATTATTATTGGCAATGAGAAAAAAATATGAAAAAAATTATACAATGGATATCTGTATAGATCACAGATAGAGCGCAAGACGGCACTTTATATCTATGTAAGATAAAATATCGTTCACAAAACATTGTTCTTGATCAATGATGTATCGTCTATGTTTCGGTTTCAACATCGATGTTAAAACATCAATTTTTATGAACGATATATCAATGTTTGGAAACATCGATGTTTTGTTTGCATCCCTAGTTGTGGGTAATACACAATGTACAAGTTTCATTCCAGATCCTCAAAGAACATGCAGGTTGGAAACGAAATATGTTTTTCTTTGGCCAGACAGTCTGTCGAAAGAGGCGACAAAACAAGCCACAGCCAGGTGGTAGGGTATTTGCCCATTTGGATGGCTCCCACTCATGGTTTAGAGTATGCTGCCATAACAATCTTGAGTTGTATTCCAGCATTAGTAGCCAAATTTCAATCACCCTTTAGAGAGTGGCAGCACATTTGTAGCACCTTTGGTGTTAAAATTGTCCATAGTCGATGGTAGACTCTTTTCATCAGGTGAACCGTCTGCCTGTCTGCTGAACTCATAACAGAAAGTTCCCTTGTGAAATTTATCTGGAATTAAATCAGGGCATTTCAGAGAGCTAGGTGGACAAAGACTTACATTTTTCATTAGTCGGTTTTACATTGCGTTTTGTTTTTATTTTATTATTTATTTACATAACTGAGATATGAAAAAAATCGCATAAATGAATCTTAGACGCATAAAAGAAAATATAGAAACAGGAGCTTGAAGTAAACTCTCTGTAACCTGGATTTAATTTGTCTGACTTTGTCTTATAGTAAGAGCTCAGTAACAACATGTTTCAATCCATTCTTTTTTTCAGGCAAAGGGTGAAGCACCTGCTTACGATGGAGAACCAGCTGATTTGGAGGCTGTTAAGGATCTACCAGACAAATTAAATTCAGAAACTGAAAAGGAAGTGCAAAAGAAGATCGAAGATATGTTTGCTGATTAATTAGGATGTGTTGAATTAATTGTATTATTAAAATTAAGTTTGATGTAAATATATTGCTTATTTGGTAAAAGTTATTGTATTTTGTTTTTTTTTTACATGAGTTCAGCAAACAGGCAGACTGCCTACCTAATGGTAAGCGGTTATCATCACCTATGGACATTTGCAATACTAAAGGCGTTACAAATACGCTGCTGCTCTCTTGAGGGAGTCTGGAACCAGGCCACTAATGCCGGAACACAATTCAAAATGATTTTGTATATCTTGTGAAATGTTATATACCACGTGATATTTATTATTATTTTAAACGCGGCCTTAGGGCAAAATTCGTTATTTTAAAAATTTGGTGAGATATTGGTTAAATGTATAAGTTATGCGACGCCACATTTAATAAATGAAAATGTATCTGCAAATTGCAAAAGTTTGTGTTCGATTGTCATTTGTCGTCATCTGTCAATTATTTGAAAATGGCGGACAATGCATCAAGCAGTAGCGGTTGCACCGGCAATTTAGTAGATAATTCAATAAATCAAGATGAGCTTATCATGAAACAGCAGCGAGAGATAGAAAAAGAAGTAAGCTATCTACCTCACTACTTTTAGTCCTCGGAACCGGCACATTTCATAAAATCCTTTACAAATGAACACTTTGTGTTTGTTTTTCAGATTTCGGAGTCTATACCGCTTGTTGGAGAGTTGGAAGAGCTCTTGTCATTAGAAAAGGAATATAATGAGGATCCTGTATACCTTCTCAAAGTGAAAGATCTTACGTCTAAGTACAAATACGTTAGGAGAACGCGACCCGATGGAAATTGCTTTTTCCGTGCATTTTCTTACGCTTATTTAGAGCATTTACTAACGGATAAAAAGGAATATGACAAGTTTTATGAAATAGCTAAGAATTCAAAGGAGATTCTGGTCGCATTAGGTTTCTCACAGTTTACAGTGGAGGATTTTTACGAGACGGTGAGTTAAAGGTTATTACTGTTTTGTTTTTGTTGTCAAATTTTTGTTATGCTAATTTCTTGCTATGTGAACAATGGTCTAAGCGTCATAGTTATGCATCGGTATTTTATTTTCAGTTAAAAACAAAGTTTGATTAAATAAACATATTGATAAACACTTGTTTTATGTCCTGAAACATATGCCCTGAAAGGTTATTTAAAAAATAATCTTTCAGGGCATATGGTTTATTATTATATTAACAACATATTTTCAGTTTATGGAAGTGGTTCAAAGAGTGGGTGAACAAGCAGGAGGCTCACCAGATTCTTTAGAGTCTATACGTACAGAGCTTCATGATAAATTCAACAAACAGGGCTACTCCGATTATATTGTGGTGTACCTAAGGTTGATCACGTCTGGCCAGCTCCAGACAGAGCAGGAATTCTACCAGAATTTTATTGAGGGCTCTAGGACTGTTACAGAGTTTTGTAGACAGGTATGAAGATTACACAGTTGCTCTTATTTAACAAGTGTAGAAATAACAGATCTGAGGTGCAGTATAGTTAGTTATAGGGCACATTTATTTATTATTTGAGATATAAAATTAACTTTGGGTGGTTATAAAAAACATTTCCACAAAGGCTAAGTAAGGCGGAAGCCTGCCTTTGCTTCGTACCTGCCTTAGCCTTCTAACCTATATAAAAAAAATTCAGATCTGTTCATAATAAATAAATGTGCTTTATAACTATACCCCACCCCAGATCTCTTCTAATCATTCCTATTTTATTAATTTATTCATTATACATCAATAATAAAATATTTTATTATTTTTCCTATGTTCAGAATATTGGTGATGTAGTTGTGTCATAGGCTGTTAACACAATCCTCCCATCTAAAGTATTATAATCTGTTTTAAGTCTTTCCATCTCAATAGTTTCTACTTCACCACTTCAATAATTCTTATAGCCACACCACTCAGTCTACATTGCCTTATCATGCTATCATTATAATGTTAAGTTATATTATTTAATCACTAGCTGTTTCGCGACATAGTCTGTGTGGAATTTGTTTTCAAAACCCCACCGATTTTGAAACATTCTTCATTGGTGCTCCGCTCCTATTGGTCTTAGCGTGATGATATATAGCCTATAGCATTCCTCGATAAATGGGCTATTTAACACTGAAAGAATTTTTCAAATCAGACCAGTAGTTCCTGAGATTAGCACATTCAAACAAACAAACTCCTCAGCTTTATATATTAGTATAAGATTGTGGTTATAATATAGATAGCTTATTCCAGAATGTTAGCTTTGGATAATATCCTCTCCTAATAATAATGTCCTCTCTGGTATAATAGTGCTGCTTATTTTGTATGTATTATACATACATACATAACTTCCCGTCAGTTCCCTTGCGGTGTAGACACGAGCAACAGAGTGCCATTCAGGCTTATTCTTACACACCTCATTTGCTTCTTTGACATGTATGTATTATGATATGTTTATATAGTATATAGTAAATAAATATAATAAAGATTTTTTTTCTTAAGTTTTCGCAACTTGTATACATAATAAAGGTTTTAAGTGCAGTAATTTATTTGATTTTTGTCTTTCCAATGTTTCGGCCACTTTTCAGTGGCTGTGATCATGGAAGACAAAGATGTCAAGTGTCAATGAGTATTGTTACGGCCGAAACGTCGGAAAAAACAAAAATTGAATGGATTACCGCACTTAAAACCGTTAAAACATAGTTTTATTATTTATTATAAAGGTTTTTATTTACTTATTTCATATATTTTGAGTGTTTTATATTATTTATTTCTTTTCATTCATATGATAGCGACCTGTTCTTTCAATTTTATTTCCAAGTCACTCATGAATAATACAAATTTGAGGCCGCAAAACATGCAGATGTTTTAGTAAATAAGTTATGATTAATTAGTAATTTAAAACTAGAAAATGTATAGAAGAGTCACTAAAAACCCTCAAAGACATTTGGCATCATGAATCATTTTGTCTCCTTGGACACCAGGTTGCCTGGAAGAGCATTATAATCAATATTAAAGCCACTCATTGTACTAATGGAAACGTATCTATATATTTATATGTGAAGCAAAAATGTTGTACCCCTTTTTACGAAAATTGTGCAATTGGAGTAGTATGTAATTTCGCACACGTATAATCTATATAGAGAAGGAGCGCAGAATGCTAATATTTTTTTAAATTATGCATAAAAAATACATTAAGTCAATAAAGAAAACATTACACACACTTCCATGTATTTGACACACACGCATATATACTCTTTTGTTTATTGTTTAAGTCAAATTAACAGTGTAGCCTTGGCGAAATCTGTGATTATAGAAGTATAGTCTTTGACAATAGAACCTTAGTAATGTTCAAACTTATAATTTAAATTAATTATGGTCGAATTTCGACCACTGGGCGATCACTAGTTCATATTAATTTGTCTAGGTTTAAGTTACGGTGAACTATAGTTTTCATTCATTCATTAGTATCTCACTTTATAAAATATTCAACCTTCTCTAGAACTTACTCAATGCTCTTATTATTCACAAACCAGAGACTATTATGCTAAGTTATACAATTTCATAATAGTTAAAAATTGGTGTATCATGTAAGCATAGCGATGTCTTAAATGAATAAATAATTAAAACACCAATCCAACGTGAATTATTTGTGTTAAATGATAAGGTTTTAGGTTATGTAACCCAAGATTAAGACATGAAGAAAGAACACAGGATACAATATTTTTTTTTTAAACAGGAAGTGGAGCCAATGTACAAGGAGTCTGATCATATTCACATTATAGCCCTGAGTAATGCTCTCAATGTTGGTGTGAGGGTCAAGTACATGGACAGAGGAGAAGGCAGTCAGGTAATATAATCCTTATAAATAATAAAATAAGGATCCTTATCTCAGGTTCATAACATATAAAGTGTATGTTTATTTATTGATGGTTTCTGTGGTTGAGCAGTTTAAGCCTTTGCCGGCCAACCTCACTACAACGCAGAGACTCCGGGTTTGATGTCTAGCATGGTAAATTTCATTAAAAAAGTGATTTTACTGTTATTTACTATATTCTAGGTATCTGGGATCGGCCTCAGAGTAGTTTGTTGTGTTTGTCTGGCGGTTTATTTATTTGTTCAAGTTTGAATGAAAAATATTTTTTTCGGGTCCTGATATGTAATTTATTTCCTAGTCTAGTCACCACTTTGCATTATGTGAGAAGCTACATATATCTTCTGTGTGATTCATGAGTGAATCTTCTTTCCTTACATCTTTAATTCTTGTACTTGATCTTAACATCTTGATAAGTATTCTGTAATTATATTTTAATTTACATCATCTCACTATTTCAACCCTCCTTATGGAATGTGAAGGAATTTATTTCACACCCCTGCAATACTATACGTGAGTCTAATGAAAATTGGTTTATATCTTTGAACTAGGAATGAATGAACTGCCCATATTTAGGAAATATTTCTGTCTATGGACTGATCATAATCAGGCAATCAATAAAATGATACTATGATGCACTATTTGCAGGTGATGGCACACGACTTCCCCGAAGGCTCCTCGCCACTGGTGCATCTACTGTACCGACCCGGCCACTATGACATATTGTATGCGTGATTGCACCAAACCAATTTATTATAATAAAGTTAAATATCTTAACCATATTTCTTGTTTGATTTTTATCACTAAAGTGCAGCAAGTGCCAAGCTTGTTATATAAAAACAACTAAGCTATAGTCTCATTTGCTTTGACAGGATTGCATTATTTAACAATGGATTATAAATAACTATAAAGTATGATGATTTATTTGTTTTCATACCTTTGCATATAATCTGATTCTTTATAAATTTGGTGTAGGTTTTGCATTCATAATTTAAACAAAGTGAATTTTAATAAAACAAAATTCATAAAAATGGGCATATAATACGACATATAAAATTATGGTCACAAGGAATGCAATTAAAGACTGAGGAGTGCTTATACTAAGTTATCTGCAAAAATACACGCCATCCGGCTCTCGTCTAGGCTTCATATCTGCAAAAAAAGCCCTAATGTCTTCTTCCTTAACAACCTCTTTTCGATCTTTGAAACTCTTCAGGAAATCTAATAACTTGTCTTTCATTTTGTTATATTCTGTCAAAGCATTAATTTGTTGTACCCTATCCAAAGACGACAGAGCTTCAAGCCCTTTCTCATACTGCGATACAGATGTACCATCAATTCTTTCTTTTCCTAAAGCTTCATAAGCTGTCACTGTATCTTCAGGGTCAATTAAGAACATCACAGACAAGTCTCTGTACATTGTTAGACATTCAGAGCATGTACAAAGTTTTTGTCTAAAATTTATAGGCCAAAAAGTAGCTCCCTTGTATACTTTCTTTGAATTTGGTCTAGTGCATCCATCAAGTCTAGGCTTCTTTGCTGGCTCTTCTGGTACATCTTCTAGTTTTCTTTTATTATCTGGGTGTTCTGTAGAGACTTGCAGTTCTATATGTGTAATATCTTCATTATTGGTAGGTGAGGTAGTGTGGTTTGTACTATTATCAAAAGTTTCTAATTCAGTCATCTCTTTATCATCTTTATTGGTGTCAGAATACTGAATTTGAATATTTTCACTATCCTCTGACGCCAATTTTGACAGTTCTTCGGTAGCTTTCTCTAATGTGTCGCCTTCAAGTTGTTTGCTATCAATTTGTCCAGTTGGCACATCGTTGGATTCCTCTTCAGCAACATTGTCGTTTTCTGGAAGATTCTCCTGTATATCAGTTTCTTTTATATTATCATTTTCAGTCTGTAAATCATCTGCACATTTGTCAAAATTAACTTCATCATTTTTAGTACTTATGGCTAATTTGTCATTTTCTGAAATATTCTCCTGCATATCAGTTTCTTTCATGTCCTCATTTTCAGTCTGTAAATCATCTGCACATTTGTCAAAATTAACTTCATCATTTTTAGTACTTAGAGCTAAATTGTCGTGTTCTGAAAGATTCTCCTGCATATCAGTTTCTTTCATGTCCCAATTTTCAGTCTGTATATCATCTGCACATTTCTCCAAAGTGGTAGTATTATTTTCATCGATTTCATTAACTTTTGCTTCAACTTGATCAACAATGTCTTCTGATTCTGCAATTTTTGGTTGTTCTAAAGGTGTAAACTCTTTTATGTTTGTGTCAGTTGAATCAGTATTATTTTCATTGAATTCTTTAGCCGCTACATCATTAATTTCTGATTCCTGAATGTCTCTTCTTCCTGTATTTGCACTTTCAATACATACATGAGATTCATGTTCTTCAAACTCATTTTGTTTAGTTTCCATAGATATTACTGTCTCTTCTGTCTCTTTATCCTTCTTAATAGTATCACATTCTTCAGAATAAGTTGAACCAATATTATCATTGCTTTCAGTTTTATCACATATTTCGTTTTCAATTTCTTTATTAGTTTCATTGTTCTTAACTTCATTGTGATTTACATTTGTACTTAAATTTAAATTTTCTTTTTGTTCTTCATCTACTTTCATTTCACCATCTGTAGCATTATCAGTAACACATACTGTATCACCATTAACTAATTTCTCAGTGTCAGGAACATTTGGAAGGTCTTCAATAGAACCATTTACAACCTCAACATCTCTATCTTCAATATTGATAACAAATTCACTATAGTCATGTAAAAAGTCATTTTTCTCCATACAACTTTTACAAATCATCTCAGAGTACTGATCATTACCAGGTACAGTAGCTTGCAAGTGTGAGGCATGTAGCCAGTCCTCACATACAATGCATTGGATCATTTCATCTTCAAATGTCGCCTCTGGGTCAGGATATGGTCTGCTACAAACACAATACAAACCACTGAAGTTCTGATTATATAAGTTTTCAGTATTTAATTCTGTTTTATCTAAATTGAATTGGCATGGGTGGTTGAGTTTTGGATTGCCACAGTCACAGCGGAAATTTCTCTTAGTATAAAGTTCTACTACAAGTTCATGGTTTTCATGGCAACTAAGGCTACAAGCCAAACACACTCCTGCTCTTTTATCTGGATCCATTCTGGCTTCACCACAGCATGTCAGGCAGGCATAGATCGCTTGGCGTTTTATATAACCCTGGGAACAAAAACATATACTACATATATCTGTCTACGACTTTGTCTGTATTTAAAGAGTATACAACAGCTGATATACAAAATCAGGATACTTTTAGAATTATAGTGGGATTTCTAATGTGATAAAACATAACTACTGGTAATATTATTATTATATTTTGTATATCCAAGCATAAATTCTAGTCTTTCCAGAATAAACTGTCAGAATTAGAAAACCAGCTAAACGTCCAAGAAAACTGTCCAGAATACAGTCGTTTCAAAGCTAACAGCTCCCAGAATTTTTTATGTAATCCCAGACATTTTCAGATGTGATAAGATGACATATTCACATAGAACACATGTTGTTTTTAACCTTACAACAAACTCACATTAAGACATCTGCATTATTCCTGGTTTAAATGTAACAAAGCATTTGAGTTAAAGAGAAGCCATCAATCACTGTAATTGGCTTGTTATTTTATCAATAAATGAGTATCATATTATCTGCTAAAATTCTGATCTACTTGTACATAAATATTATATAAGATGTTTAATGCCATACAAACTTTTTGTATATGTTAAATTTGAATCTAATATTGGAATGCGTGGCTGTCTTAAGTTGTTTCTGCCACCATTAAAGTTCCACTTGAAGATATATCTCGTAACAACATAAACCTCTCGTATTCAATAATCATGTCTTCTTAGCCCCCAACACATTTCCCCCTACTGCAATTCCATATCCTATTCCTATCGTCTGATCCCTCTATGTCATCCCCTAGCCCATGCACTTTATCCCATCCTAAAGGCTGACAATGCATTGGCTTCACTCTTGGTGTTGCTAACATCTATAGGTGGTGGTAATGACTTTCCATGAGCTGGACTCTTTGCCAGCTTCCCTATAAATAAAGAAAAGTCCCAAAGGGTTCTTCAGGGTGTTAAAGCGATGCTGCAATCACTTTTTTAAATACAGCTTTTAGGGCAGACTTAGGTAAATCTATAGATGTTTGATACATGAATTTGAAGTAGTGGAGTGTTGAAGTGGGTAGGGGGGGAGGCATACTTACCCCTACAACAACCCTTATGATGCGGAGGTTTCGAATTTTTTTTGTTAATAAACTTAACCTCACTTATTTTTTTACTAATATTGCACTTATATCATACATCCAAAGTTGAACAATCTTGTCAAAGTCCAAAAGAAATCCATTAATCAACAGAAAAGAACCAAAAAACAGTGGTCATCATAAAATGAAGAAAAAACACAACATAGCACATTCACATACACTATAAGAGTCACCATGAAAATATTCAAAATGGCGGCCATTAAAGATGAAATTATAAATATAAAATAAATAGTAAATGGTTATCAGTGGGTTTTGACACTTGCCGGCCGTAACAACGCACACTCACTTCCTCACTCAACTCAAGCACTTTATTCTGAAGATAACCTAACCTGACCTAAATCACTGTCACTGGTCGCAACTTTTCACCACCAATCACAATAATATTAGTGAAAAAATAGGTGAGGTTATGTTTACTAAAAATTAATATTTCAAGAACTTCAGACCACAGAGGTTGCAGAAAGGGTAAGTATACCTTCCCCCTTACCCACTCCGCCCAACCACTACTTAAAATTCGTGTACCGGATATCTGAGTAGCATCATAGGCTCGATTGATGTGATACCACACTCTCAGAATATGGACGTGAAACATTCTGTATTTGACTATGTAATATGCTATTTAACTTTAATTTAATGAGCTGATAAACATCATAATAACCATTATAAATAAGGTTACAGTATAAAGTCATATAATTTATCATTGTTGAAGGAAAACTACCTCAAAATTGGGCCAATAGTTTTTATTAATAATTAACAACAGATAAAATTTATTTGTTTTCTACATAAATAATACAGTTTAATTATTTAACTTATGTGATTTTTCTTAGAAATATCTTTTAGTGTATATAATATATATTAAAAAAATATTATACAAAATGTCAGCCCCAAATTTGTGACACTAAAAGGTTTAAAACATTCTTTATCATAAACATTATAAACTATGTAATAAACTACAAATATATTTTATTTGTTATGTCTTTAACAATATGAAGCAGCTATATCAAGACCTCTGAATTGATCAAAATTTTACAGTAGCCGTAAAAACATTTTTATCGGGGTTATAAGTGCAAATAATAGGCAAACAAAACCATAGTTCTGTTGGTTTAAAATATAAAGAGCAGAAATCTACACAAGATTTTTATATTATGCTAAGTCGAATTTTTATGTGGATAATCAGTAAAAATAGAAGTAGGTCAAACAATATAAGACATGTCTTTGTAGTAAACCATCAATATGTAATCATTTATATTGATTTGGAGGTGGTTTTCCTATTTATATGTAAACATGAATAAGAATGGCTTTACAAATAATCAATAGATTGTAAAATATTATGTACTGAGATTACAGATATACGAACATAGATATGCTAGCAATATCAGGCTCGCGTATTCGAATTGTGTAGCAAGAAACAACAAGAAGACACCATAAATTCAACCTGAAGATATATACTGCAAGAATATTAGAAAAATGCAATAATTCAAAAAGGAATATTGAGATGGGACCTTAGTTTTCATTGCACTAATAAATTACGGTTTCATCTTGACCAACTGTTTAGCATAAAATACGAAAACCTATTGTAACGTTAAAATTATGGCCGTTGTAGTAACTACAGCCAGCCATATTTAATGCCACTTTAGACTGAAGAAATATATAATTACCTTAGAGTAAGTACAGTTCTTCTCGTCTGAAGCACCAAGAACAGCGTTGGCGTCGTCTTCAAAGTCCTGTTGTTCTTGCAAAACATCCATCATTGTTACAACTTTCTCACCCTCACACTCCGCCATTTCGCCGTCGTCAGTAATATTCAGACCATTGGTAGACATGTTAAAACGATCATTTAACGATATCTAAGACAAATTTTAGGTTACAAAGATGTAGTTCTGCCGGTTAATGATTATTTCGCTTCGGCGCCAAGAACCACTTTTCTCAATCAGATGGTTTCGGAAACTAACTTGTTTGAATTCCGAAAAAAATTGAATCTTGCCAACATAAAATTTAACTACAGACATATAGTCCGCGCCACGAAACAAATCCCACGGAAAATAATAAAAGTGGCAGTTCCACCATTTTTTAGGATTTTGTCCAAGAAATATTTTTTTTGCTAAGAAATAAATTAACGGCTTTCATAATGGAATATTTAGTTTTTATTTATTCAGTAATTATATACAGCGAATTACAGATAAGCAGTTAATTACTCTAAAGAGCAGGACATGTACAGCGATTGCAACGCCGCATCTGCGTGACTTTTGTTGAATTTTGTGGCGAGTGGATGATATGCCGCATACACATAAAGTCAAGAAAAGTCAACAAACGTTGGCTGTAAATTTACAGTGTGGCGATAAAATTAAAGAAATAATTTAGGCAAATCTCTTGAGCACATTATTCTCCGATATTGTTAGAGTATGGTAACTAGACGAACCGTTTGATATCTACCAGTTATTATTCTTTACTCTACTGACGTGTTCTATTATTCTATATATTTGCTTCTTTCATATTTTCTTCCTTACCGTGTCAATATAATTTTTTTATCACAAAATTATAAGGTTTTATTTTCTTATATAGTTTAAATGTATGGTTAGTAGCCGCATTCAGCACCTACAGATGTCACTTTTTTTAAACTCCACTCCTGCTATTCTTTGGCGGAGAATCTTCGTTCGCGATAACTTGACGCGCAGAGTTACTAACAAATAGAAAATCAACAGATGTTAATATTTTGAGTGTCTAATTATAGCCATTTTAGGTATTTTTGACTTTAGTATTAGGTAAAGCTAAAGCTAAAAACATCGAAAATCGCCATAATTACTAGAAAACTTAAAAAAAATTAAGAATAAGTGACTTTTGAAATACTGTCTGCTAATTTATAACCAAATATATATATAACAAGATATTAAGTGAGGTTAATTTTTAGGATTAGACAATACTCTGCGCGTCAAGTGATAACTTTTCACGCTAGTGAACGGGAAATACATCAATTAATATTTGTCTACAATATCGCTCATTGTAGTTATCAACAATGTATTTCAAATAAATTTCATAAAAACACATTTTTATTATCTCTGTAAAATTAAATGCTGCAATAATTGGCTCTAAATGTTTTGATCTATTAAAAATTCTTTAGAGTTCAAAAATGTTGTAAAAACAATGGCACTGAGAAGGCCAGGGCTTGTGATGGTTGTATTCTCAGTACCATTGTTGCAAGCAATAATGATACAACTGGTAAATTTAAAATCAAAAGTAAATGGCATAGATGTACAACGCTGGTCACAGCCAGCAGTGGGTCTATCCTTGCCCACATCTATTTTAGCATATACTTGTTTCGGCAGTACATATAGTAGCTAAAAATAATTTATTAACTAAAATTAAATACGACTGCAATGGATTACTGAAAAGCAATGACTATGTCAAGGCCTATTTTTTATTCATATTTTTAAAAATATTGGCTCTGTCCAGCGCCACAAATGTTCAGCTATGTATTTCAATACTTTCAACGTGTATATGAAAGAAAAAACTTTTTTTTTACTAAAAAGTAACTTTTTTATTTATCCGATTTGCAAATTAAAAATTTGGTGAACGTAAGTATGTTAAAAATGACCCAGATTTATAAAAGGAATGGAACATCCAAATTTTTCCGACCATTCCCAACGTACAAAAACCCAGCATCTGGTGTTCTTACTCGATGAAAGAAAGTCATCCCCGGCCAGTAAAGGTTTTTCAAATATGCGATGCTGCCGTTCTGTTCCAAAGACAAATTCCAGCAGCCCTTCGGAATATCCTGGTCAACTGAATCCAAGAAATCCATGCTGTAGTTATAGTCCTGCCGAGTGAGCAAATTAGTATTCCACCGTTGTTGGGGCTGCCGTACGTGTAGATACGACTTTAGCTGTTTCGCTTCTGATGATGTCAAGCCGTAGAAAGATGGGCTAATAACGGTAGTTCCGTTTGGTTGTTTGATAAGTTGCCCTCTAGCGCACACTTCGGCTTCGTCGCAAATATTGCTGATCGTCGCAGCAAGTCGGCTCTCTTCATTCATGATGCGACATCTGTCAGGGTGGTCCTCTTCTAAAGCCTCGTCCAGTACCTTGATTTTCAAAGATGGGTCACCTCTAAAAGGGAAAGTGGTTAATAATGAGAGCAGCTTGTACTTCTTCTTTGGCTTCGGCAGCAAGCTCCAGAATTTAAAGTCGGTTGTGTAGAAGTATTTTCTATCATTTAAAACGTCGTTAGTAATCCCGACAGCGATATGATAGTCAAAGTCGACCGCATATAGTTGTCCCCAATACTGGATGTGCGTGAAATGATTTTCGACTTGGAGCATGGTTAAAGAATTTTGTAAAAATGATATTAGCTCACTGGTAAACATCATGCCGTTTACGTTTATGAGTTCCTTGTATTCCCATAGCTTATGCACATTCATACTTCAGTTAATCAGTTTAGTGTAACTTTAAACAAAATATCCATATTATTTTGACATTATAATGACGGATGCCTGTTTTTACTTTTTTACTCTATGGTTTTCTTCCCTATATTTAAACGTAAAAAGAGTATGTTTAATTGATCTAAAATGTTATTGTTAGTGCCCTAAAGGGCACTCTTTTGTCACTAAAGTGATAAAAAATATTTTTGTAAATTAGACACCGCGCATAAGTACGAGTAGAGTAGTGGTATATCATTTTAATATCAAAGTTCATATCAACAAGTATTAGTTTCGGATATCTGATATTAATCGGCACTGACAAACAGACAGACACCAATAAATTATTTGTACATAGCCCTCAAATGTTCCACAGAGTCGCATTACTGTGCTCGGGGGTTACACTTATCTTACTTATAGACTTCGTTTATCATAGTCTTGAACTTCACCTCGATCATGTTGTCTTTGTAACATAATACGCATTAGCTCTAAATATGCTGCCTAAAGGAAGCATGCTTTTCAGTAAAAAATCGAACCGATGACATTAGAATAAAACGCTGTAACTAAGCCATGAAGTTCCCAATCGCGATCATATTTTAATCCTTATTGCCTTCATATATCTTAAACCCTTATAAAAAAAAATATCCAAAATTTCATTCCAAACATAAACATTCACGTCGAGGGAGAGAGTGTCGTATTGCAATTATCGAATGGCAAATATTTGCTGGCCCTCTGTTGGCCGTTACGTGTAACTTGACCTTTAAACATCCAACTTAAGAAGAACTCTCATCACTAACACTTTGTATGAAAATAAAGACTTGTTCCAATTTGGTATGTCTATACGAGAAGCGTCTTATTTTTCCAAATTACAGGGATTCAGATTGCTTGTTTGCTGACTCGCGGGTGAGACTTGGGTAGCAATTTATGATCGTTTTACTAGTGAGTATCGTGTTACTGTTATCTTACAATGGATATTGATGACTGGTCACACCTTTTGGATATAAAACATTAGATTATTACAATCACATTTTTTGACAATGTAGCTGAGTTTGAAAACTTTTAATTTAATGCATTGCCATGAAAGTAATTTATATATTATATTATATATTTATATTTTATTATTTAAAACATATTTTTTGATAAAATTAGTAATAAACAAAAGACAGTTTATTTTTCTCGCGTCCTTCCATGCATACTTTATGAAATTAATGAAAAGAGTAGAGGTCCTTGAATGCTTTAGGAAAGATTCGGTTGTGGCTAGTCAAACATAGATGTCACTTTATGTGTGTTTAAAACATATTGACGGAATATTTAACTTAAAAATGAATCATAATTATTATTCACTGCCTTATTTTATTTATACATATTTTTGATTTATTATTATACTTATTAATGTAACGATATTAAAAGAATAAGATAAAAAAATATTTCAACAATAGTTACTATTCAAAAACAGATGGCACTAGCTGTCATAGTTATTGTTTTACGGATGTTTTTTTGCCTAGGAAACAAACAATTTCAGTCTAAAAAACGATGAATTCCCCACAGCCATTGTTTATTTTTAACTAGATTTATACATAATTTGAAATAAAAATAGAATGAAAACTGAAAAACATGTACCTTTAAGTTGCTACCAAAAACATAACGACTGGGGCCTATAACCTATATTGTTTGCAGCACTGAAAATTGTTACTCAAATTGTTGTTTAAATACAGTATCAGAAAAAAATAAATTTTTATAGTTATTACGTTTGTAAATTTTAATTCGATACCTATTTTCAAGTAAATTTAATTTTACGTCAGTGTTGAGAGTGACACCTGGTAGACACGGTGGAAATATATAAGAACATAATGAAAAGCACTGAGAATGTCATCATTTTTGCATGGTATTATGCCCCTAATTTTTTTTAAATAATAGGCAGTAGACTAACACACACGTTGTATATCCCCAAGCTAAGCAAGTTACGCGTGTGTCATGGGTAACATACAAAGGACCACTCTGGGGAAAATCCCAAACACCCAGACCATAAATAACGGAATGTTCGTTTACAAAATTTACCATACCAGGAATCGAAATCGGAGACTCTACGTGCCGGTGAGCTAGATCAGCAGAAGCTTATCCCACTCAATCATAAACGCTGTCAATCAATTAAACAGAGCGTAGATAAGATCCATCAGCTACTAAACTGTCAACTTTCAAATTTAACCCATAGGCAAGGGGTATAAACAATAGAGCACACGTGCATCAATTAGGCCTCTTGAAAAACTTAAATGACACTTGTCTATGGCACGTTTAGTGATTCGGCACGCGCCACACCTCTCCGCGGATTTGATCAACACCTCTAAACGGTTTACCGTTTTGTTTTAAGCACGTGCTAGTTTTACGTTTTATTGATTTTTATTGTTCTATTATAAGAGTATGGGTGAAATGCATTATCATATTTAAGTTGATGCTTAGCACCACTGTATTCGTTAGATGTCAATTGGCCGGTTCCTATAGCTTACTACTATTTACATTACTTGTATGAAACGTATCTCAATTTTTAATCGACAGTAAGGCAAATGAACTGTTGGTAAGATGTAAGAATGGGCCAAGTATCGAGTTACAGTGTTCATACGATAGTAACATTCTGTCATAACACACTAATTTAGTTTTGATAAGATGTTTGTATACGAAATTATAAAAGCCGAAATTATAAATTATAATGCATTTACTGATTCGATGTAAAAATATGTTTTAAAGTAGTGAAGCATCAAAGAACGAGAAAAGTTTGACTTATGGCGTCGTATAGTTATTATCTATGTATCTCTATGTAACTATGCTTTTAATTTTTAGTAAAACATTACAGGAACGGAGAAAGAATATTACTAATTCTTAGTTACGACCGGACGGCCAGTCGTAAGTGGCGACAAAATAACCCACAGCCAGGTCCAGGTTGTTATGTAGGTTATGTGCCCGTCTGGAATACTGACAACCTTGGTCTAGAGCATGCCGCCATAACAACCTTGACTTGTATTCCGGCATTATGGGCCAGGTTCTAGTTTCGCCTTCGAGGCGAGCAGCACATGGTAGCACCTGTAGAATTGCAAATATCCATACGTGACGATAACCATTTTCCATCAGACGTACCGTCAGCCAGATCTAATCCAGCACTAAAAAGAACACGACGATAGATTTTTGTTATAAATTAACTGTTTTACAAAATATTATTTTAGTGAAACCGTAATAAATAAAAACCGGTAAATCTCAACGCCGTTAGAGTACAGCACTCAATCATAAACATTTCCAATTATTTATCCAACCACTCGTCAAACGCGAAAACTTTCAATAATATTTGCTCAACCAACTCACAATGGGCGCAAACGAACATAAAGGCCCAACTTTTAAACTCTAACCGCCATTCGAGTTTAATCGGACGCGAATATCCTGCTGTTGGGAGATGGGAGACCGACACGGGGTTCCCTTGACTATTGGCACAGATAAAATGAACCTTAAGAATGTTGGTTCCATTTTCGCGGTCTTTGAAATTGACCAATAGGGAGCGGGCAGTCGAATCTACCAAGATATTTTCCAAATTCAAAAGTTCCTATTCAAAATAAGTTCCACTGGAGAACATTTTTGAGGGTCATAAATACTCCTCCTTCATAACTCCCCAGGACCATGCTTAGCTAAAAATTCTTTTTATTCATATCTCAGGCGCTTTAAAAAAAAAACAGAAGTATGTAATATAACAAATATAACAAAACTTTTTATCATTTAACAAAACGTCACCGCATCATAAATTAATTTGTGACTTAGATTCATGACTAAGATATATCTTTATTATTACAAATTATAAGCTAGTACAATGAAGAAATTTCAAAATAATGTAATACAACAAAAGAAAACTTAACTTATTTGTATTGTATTCTACCCATAGTCCCTCAAGAATACGTGTATAAGTAGAATACTGGATTTAGATCGCCGTCCTCTATGGGTAAGGTGCCCAGAAGGCTGGCTACGTTTCCTCGCTGGATCGCCATACTGATCAGCAAACCGCACAAACATATAACTCTCACTGAGGGTTGCATATTTGCGCCGCTTGAGACTCAGACTTGATTAAGATTCAAATAAATACATTCATTTTCATATGACGTGAATTATATACAAATAAAATGAATCTAATATCGCAATAATTGTTTTTTAAACAGTAATTTAAATTAATTCTATCATGAATTAAATGATGAATGATCATTTTTTTTTTAATATTATTAACATCTCTACGGACTCGAGTTCCGTACCCTTTTTTACAACTTAATTTCTATGAAAGATTTTAGAGTCGATACACGCTTATTGTTTATTTTTGTTACTGTGTGTGACATTAATTTAGTGATTTTTATGTTGTGGTGTACCTTAAGAATAACTTATTATATTAATTTATTCTTATTTTAATACTAAACTTATACTAATGTAGAGTGTATCTGTTACATGCTGGTGTTGTGAGGAAGTGCATGTGCAGTGTTGGCCTTATATCTATACTTATATATGAATGATCATTTATAAACGCGATAATTTATGGATATAGTAAGTTCATAAGATTTTATTAAACGATCGTATGTGCGCAAGCATCCCGCGGTGTGGCACAATGTGCGCCACTTGGTTGCACTGGCAGGCGCTGTTTGCGGGGCGGCTGCGCGACGGCAGGAGACGTGTTTAGCAACACCCCTTAACCTGGGGAGGGTTGGCACCATAAGCGAATTGTCAGACCTCTACTTTTAAAGAATATTTAATTTAGCTTTAACATGGTAAAGTCATGTTGGTATCATAATCTTTTTTCTGGATGAAAGAGATTGTCCATGAATTCTTCGCAATACGTGGTAAAACTTTAGACCCTACCCAAAATCACGTATATTTTTTAGAACATTGTTTAATACATATAATCTAAATTAAATAAATAAATACACGTGATATCTCAAAGAAGCAAGTGAGGTGTGTAAGAATGGGCCTAAATGGCGCTCTGTTGTTCGTGCCTACCCCGCAAGGGAACTGGCGTGAAGTTATGTATGTATGTGATATCTCACGACACCCACCTCCCTTTTTTAGATTAATGGACAAACCCAAAGTTACCGTATGTTATTTTCTGTACCCTTAACGACGGGTGTGCCAAATCTGATGATCGCTTGAGTTTATGACGAGAGTAATCTCTATGTTCAATATCATCCCACTTATATCTAATAAGTAAGAGTAGCTAACAATTAAACAAACTCATCCGTACAAGAACGGAGAAAGAATATCCACAAGCAGGTGGTAGGGTATTTGCCCGTCTGGATGGCTACTAACTCTGGTCTAGAGTATACCGCCATAACAATCTTGCGCTGTGTTCCGACGTTAGTGGCAAGGTTCCAGTCTCCCTTTAGAGAGTGGCATAGGCGATGGTAGCCGCTTTCCGTCAGGTGGACCGTCTAATGCACTAAAAAAAACTCAAATTTGCATTTATAATATTAAGTTAAGAAACCAAAGTAAATACTTACCCAAGTGAACAATACGACACCTATATGACGAAACCGTGTAAGGCACGTCCTTCTTAAATTGTCGCGTTTAAACTCCATTTAATCGCGAAGCTGCCTTGAGATTGATACTGGATTGAAGGAGGGAGGAATATTATACAATATTAGGTATTTTACGCTGGCTCAAAGCGTAAGACGTTATAAGTAGGTGTCTCATCTCGAGAAGGCGGCCCCTTGAGCCAGCGTCGGTGTTGTTGAAATATTGATTAATATTGTCGCCGTGTTGCAAGGCACGGAAGCCGTGGAGGGCCGGAAACCTTGGTTCACCCCCACTCATTGTTCCGAGTCGAGTGTGCTTCAAACTAGCGGGCTTTGTGAAATTTTTGCATGATGTTTTTCTTGGGCAGACTTATATACCTATCGAAGTCATAAGCTCTCTCACGTCCTTATTTAATTTAAATTTCGAATGCTGGCCAGTTGTGTTTAAACTGATTGTAGTAGTAGTATTTTTGTTTTTCATTATTTATAGAACAGGAACAGCTAAAGGTCCTAGAGTCTAGACCATAGAACCTCGTCATTTGTGAAATCATTTTGAATTCTGTTGATTGATTGAAGTCTGTTGGAGTTTTTGGCGGGAACTGGAAGGGGACGTTGTGCTGTGCAGTTTTATTTTCTAAAAATGTGTAAAATTACTGTAAAATGAACAATAGTTGTAGGATATTGATAGTTTTTGAGTAGTAATTATGTGTTTTTGTGAGGAATGTGAACTGTATAGTCAAATGTGGCTTTTCGAGCTTTCACAAGAACTCCGTTGAATGGCGTCGGTTATAGCCTACAATACAATTGCGCTACTATACGAAGACTTATTTATACATCAGAATTGGCTGTATAGACTAAGTTTCCTTTGCCTGCCTTTGTGGCGAATTATACTACTACTGAAGTCTGTTGTGCAATCTTAAAAATATATATATTTTGTTTCATTTAATAAAAATGCAGATGACGTAAAAAAAGAGTCGTTCGTGGTTCTCGCGCTACATCGCTGCGGTTATGCGCCCACTGAGATTTTTTAACTTCTGCAAAATGAATACTTAGTTAGCTCTAGGTATGAAAGCTTATCCATACTAATTATTTATAAGTGCGAAAATAATTGGGTTTCTTACCAAGAGCGCGGTACATACAATGACGATGGAGGTTAAGTTAGGAGATATTTTTTTACAGGCAACCCATAATTCGTCTAGAAAGGCATATGATTTAATACTTCATAATTATTTAATATTTCAATAAGAATTAATCACTTGTGCTGCGATTTTGTTAAGAAAACTTTTACAATTAAGGTCAGCAGGTATTTTTTTCCAACTACTTAAAAAAAAAAGTGAATTGTATTTGAGATAAATTCAGTTTTTAAATAGATCACAAATGACACCGATTTAAATTACTTAATTAAACTGACAGTGCACCCGCCTATTTACCCAAGGCGGATTGGCAGTTTTCACACATCGTAATATTTCCCTTCTCGTAGTCAGCGTCAATTTGGCCAGGAAAACTATTTAAGTAGTCCATGTTTCCTTGTGAGGATTTGCATCCTGTACTGGAAAGAAACGTTGGTACCTTCGCCACGATTCTACGTAGCATCTGAAATAATAGACTGCAGCATGTACACTTAAAATACTTAGATTTCTCTATTTATTTTCCTTCATGTTCTAACAACATTTCAACAGCATTTGGATTTTATAGTGTAATTGTTTAAACAATGCAACTTATCGATTCAATAATTGCTCAATTGAGCGTTCGTAATTGTTCTTTTATTTCAATAATGCTATTAAATTTAATTGTTTTTCACCCTAACCATTTAAAAAGTTTTAAAAGAAGACGATTTTCGAACGTAATTCGAATGTTTAAATGAAATAAAATCGTTTTAAAAAGAAATGGTACGTGCTAGTTATTTGTTCCATTTACAAGTGGATTTAAAAATATTTGCACCTGGCCTTTCATTCGGTCACATGCAAGAAACCTCACATACATTGAAAACTTCATAATGAATTTGCTTGTAATAATTGTAAACTGTGTTAGAAAGCTAAGGAACCCCGCTGGTATTCTTGACACTGTAACTTCTGTAGTTAGAAAACTATTAAGCACGTATTGTCCATTTACATTGTATTGTTCTGTACAGCAGCTGATGCGTGCACTTATTATGAAAATGTTACTGTTGACAGATCAAGTTGGCAGTTTTTGGTGAAGTCACGCCTTTAGAAATAAATTATTACGTCTGTGTATCTGCTCCATTTTTAAATAAAATTATAAATATATTATTGGAGATTTTAGCGCGAAATAAAAAGATAAGGTTTTGCTGTGCAGTTTAATTTTCAAAAGAGTTATAACGATTAAAAGTGAATAATAGTTGTGGATATTGATTGTTTTTTAACGTAGAATTGTTGGTTTCTTTTGGAAATCTTAACTATTTAGTGAAATGCCTTTTAGAGCTGGCACAAGAACTATAGTTTGATATCAATTGAATAGCCACAGTATGACTGAACATTTTGCTTGAAAATGATTGTAAAAATTTTAATATTCAACTACTTGATACTGGCTAAATACACAAATCGTGATGAGCTATATTGAAAAAAAAAAATATCTAAGAATCTAAACATGTAAATAGTCTAATAAAGACAGTTTTACATTAAACTTACTAAAACACATCTATCCGAATACTAACAAGGTCCACCCTCATATACTACTCGATTGAATCCAATCACCATAATGCGCCACAAACATTTAATTGTACGAAACCATTGTCAATATATAACAATGTCTTGGACGCATTACTTTTTTTAAGCATCTGTCGTTTTGCCTCGTGTCCAATTCTTTTTTGATGTGCATATCCGTAGGACTATTGTATGCAGTCAGAAACCATCTCTACAATATTTGGCAAAATCAACCAGTATTACGTTTTTAACATGGTCTTAAAAATTATTTTGGTTGATTTACATTCATATTTCGATCATGAATACCTGATGTTATGATCTGGTTGTGGTTATAAAATGGAGCGTACTTACCTTAAGATAACTATTTCACATCCTTTACTTGTTACACTTGAAGAAATAGGAAGTAATTTCTTTGTGAAAATTTCTTCAAGATATTTAATTTGTCACTATAATAGCAAGTGGTATTCCTATATCAGAATAAAATTCACCTACGCAGTATATCGTTATAAACATAGAATTAATACGCTGTTATAAGGTTAGGACATTGTTTAGAAACGTCGGAGCATTAGCCACTGAATTACTGTAACTCTAGTTAATGTTGGGTTACTAAAGTTATAGATCAAAGTTGTCTTCACTCCGTAAGATGAGAATGTTGAGATGGAGTGTGGTGTTATATGAATAGCTAGAGATAATAGATAAGGTGAGAAATGAGTACATTACACGATCTTTGAAAGTTGCACCCGTGGCTAAAAAATTGAGAGGAAGAAAATTAAGGTGTATGGGCATGTAATGAAGAGGGATGAAAGTCACATGACAATAAGAATTTTAAACTGCAGACTGACGGCTACAATTGTAAAGGTGATGAGACAAAAAAAAAAGATTGATGAAAAACAGTTACCATCGCCTATGGACATTTGCAACACCAAAGGTGCTACAAATGCGCTGCTGCTGCTGTCTTAAGGGAGACTGGAACCTGGTCACTAATGCCGGAACACAATTCAAGGTTGTTATAGCGACATACTTTAGACCAGGTGTGGTAGCCATCCAATCGGGCAAATACCCTACCACCTGGCTGTGGGTTGTTTTGTTGCCTCTTACGACAGGCCGCCCGGCCGCAGGAGATTGTATTCTTTCTCCGTTCCTGCACGGATGAAAAATATAGAGTATAAATATACGTATGTCAAAATAGAGGAGTAAGGAAGGAATAAACATATTGTAACGACCCCAAATAATCGGGTGAAAGTGATAGAAAAGAGAGTCTTGACTAGAATGAACCTAGTTGAGACTGTTCTATAGTTGATCATTTTAAGTATTACAACTAATAAAGAAACAAAAAAAAAATCGTTCTGTTCCCAAGGTTTGTCAAAAAAAACATTTATTTATTTAAGCACAAAACAGATTACAAACATTAAAAATGAATCAATAACAATGTAATATATAGGGCTAGATCATAATCCAAACTATGTGCTAATTAAACGAACGACTAAGTAGGTATTCTTTTGAAAGTTGTTCATATTTATTTTGCAAATAATATGAGTGAAAAATCGACAATTGATATTAATACCGATTGTGTGGGAGAACTTTTTTGCATTTATTCATAAACTTAAATTGACTACATTTAAAAATATCAATGTACGCATTTAATTTGGTGAGTTCATTATAAAGGCGACACATGCGAACCAATGGTCAATAAGAAGTATTATTACGATACACTTGCAGGGAAAAATCTGATGGTTTTCTACACCGATAATTGGTATTGATCGTATACTAGAAGGTGATGTCAGGAGCCTTAATAACAGACGAGCGTGCATGACAAGAGCTATGAATGTCAAAGAAGCGAGTGAGGTGTGTAAGAACAAGCCTGAATGGCGCTCTGTTGTTCGTGCCTACCCCGCAAGGGTACTGGCGTGAAGCTATGTATGTTAAGTAAAGACATTAAATTTATCCATAATCGGTATGTTGCCTGGTTTATAAAAGTACGAGGCATAATCCCATCCAATATGAAACGATCCGCTTGCCCTGTAGGGTGCCGGATCGTGTGGTGCTAACGACTGCTTCAAAGTTTTGTTGGACACGTTTTTGCAACTGTCCAAAGCTAGGATTAAACATAACACGATGCTTTAAGAAATGGGATCTGAGTGAGCGTTGAAACGCGATTGTACCGAGCCGACGATATCCTATTGTGGCATACAAAATGCCTATAAAATGGTACTGATCAATCGGGCATATATGAAAGAAGGTAAGTAGATTATTGCTGAAGACATCGCTATTAGCGATAGAATCAGGCTTTATACTGATAAAATGTTTCTACAGCTGGAACTTTGAATTAATATTTGCGTTCAAATACCTAAGTACTATTCTTTTTTTTTTAAAGCAGAAATTCCCTAAATATTTATTGTAACAACCAAAATTATTATAAAAATTAAACTAAACTATAAAATAGAAACCTAAAATTAAATACTAAAACTAAATAAAAAAAAGGAGAGCAAAATTATAGATAAAATATTGGTCCCAAACCACTGTCACTTACCGGGAACGTTCCCAAAAGGCTGGCGGCGTTGCCACGCTGAATAGCAACGCTTACCCTTTGACCAAAATAGACGCCAGCCTTTTGGTCACGTGAGAGGTCTACTAAGCGCTCGGCAACATCTCGATAAAGTTTTAGAGCGTTAGGACCCCACGGACCCAGAGTTTCCACCCCAAACGCCGCAAATGTGTAACTCTTGCCGATAGCGGCGTACTTGCGGCGCTTGAGAGCCTCCAGTTCGGCTGCAGCAAAACCGGCGGTAGCGGACGTGCTTGATAGTACTTAAGTACTATTCTACTTAACTTTACACTATTATCATTTCTATCATAACCTGATACTTAGTTACATACATTTTTGCCACTGTTTGTGAGTGAATATTCTTAATTAGTGTTCTTAATTTACACTTGACAAATATTACCTACGTATAAAAGATTAGATCTCTGAGAATATTTTAATTAGACTGAACAATATTGCTTAACTAATTTTAAATATATAATTGTTACTTACGCATAGGTTACTACTATTATACAAACTTACAGCGGAATCTACAATAATATTATACATAAATGATATATTATAGTCTGGAACAGCATCATCATTATCATCCGAGCGTTAAATCCAGGTTGCGTTCCGCTTTCCTACTTTTTCTTCTTCACTTTGCGCGATCTTCGGCATTGTATTGAAACCATTGGTACGCATGTTTTCTCTCACAACGTCAAGCCAGCATTTCTTGGGCCTACCTCTTCGATCGGGACCGGCCGGTGTCCGTAAAACGTGGCCGGACTAGCGTAAGCAACTCTCCTGCAGTTTGTCTGCTATATGATGAACGTGAAGACTGGCATGGATGCGGGAGTTCCTGACGCGGTCCTTTCACATAACTCCACACATCCACCGAAGCATATTCATTTCCGTGACACGCAACTGCTTATATCATTCAAGTACAGGCCACGCTTCACTGCCATACAAAAGGACAGGTCTAATGATAGATTTGTAGACTTGCCCTTTTAACCGGGAATTTGGAGTCGCAAATGACACTCGCCACCTCACGCCACTTGGCCCAAACTGCTGATATACGAGCCTTGACGTCATGGTCGATGTCCACAGATACGATAGATCCTAAGTACAGATCCCAGGTACATAAACTGGACCGTGCCGTATCTTCACCTATGCGCACGGATGTCCAATTTGTAATGTTGCAGAACTCCATCTTCGCCACATTTAGTTTAGTCTGGAATAGCATATAGGCTACTTTTTATCCTGAAGAAATTTACGGTTCCCGTGGGATAATGTTAACGCGAGTGAAGCCATGGGCAAATTAAAGAACAAATCCTAAGGTAAAGATGCTGTGTATAGTGTCTTACTTAAAGCATTAATCTTATAATATGTTTTACCGTCATTATGGGTACCAATTAACATGCTGTAAGTATTGTCAGTATACACGCCACCCAAATAACGGAACATCTTCGAATCGATAGCTTCCCGTTGAATTTGTACAAAAACCGAGTTTACTCGAAAACCCTGTCAAAAATGCAATCTATCACTTCGGATGTAACCTTTTAAATGTCAAAAGATTTACTAGTAACCATCAAGTAACCTATATAAAGTGGTAAACAATGAAATTTGTATTTCTTTAAAAGGGTGTGCCGACGACATCTGGGTTTGTGATCAATTATAACATATTGTTAACACGTCGACAATGCTTTCTTGACATCTCCGACGCCATGTTGGAGCGTCTTATTTAATTCTACGTAAAGTGGTATTCGATTTTCAACTTTAAATGAAGGTATTAAATTAAACACTTATATTTTGAAGGAATTGGTGCTGGTATTGCTAGGTTTTGACAATGTGATCTCAACATTGTTAAATTTAAATAAATATAGATAGGGTTCTTGGTTTTATTAATCTAATTTTTCCTAAATTACATCTGGTCATATGAATTATAATTCATATTGGATGTTGCGTTCTCTTTATGTCCGCGACTTTTTAAATATGTTTTTTAATTACTTGATGTTTGCTTGTCAAAAAATTAGATGCTCTGTTGGCCACATAGTAAAAAATTACATATTTTTCCATTTGTCCATTACACACATTTATTAGCTACAAAAAGCTTATTATAGCACGGGTTATCTCCGCAACATTGTACAAGAGCGGCGCATATGAGGTCTTCTGTAATATGAAGTCGAAGCAGAGCAGTGGGAAATCGTTTATGGGCTGCTATTATGAATATACAAATGAAAAATACTATATGTAATCTTCCAATTCCTTTAATGCTGTGGCCGCACCTGTGCTAGTGTTAAAGATTTGAACTGTGGCCGAATGCTTTAAAAGTAACGCCGCTGCCGGCTATGCATAGCCACATTAGTGTATACATCCATTACGTTACCTATCAATATTTAACGTTATTAACGATGTAGCATAAAACTCATCTCCATATCTGCGTGAAACAATTTATATTTGTAACACTATCGCAGATGAAGCCGTACCATTAAAATTGCATAATATGTCATTATAGACTGTAGTGTTTTTTGTCTTCAAAATCATTCAATAGGGGAAATATTAGAGGAAATGGTTACATGTTTATATATTAAAACGGCTTAAAAATAAATTATAATTAAAAATTACTATGTAAACTGGCAGCCCCGTTGGACAGGTGCGTTCCGCAACCGGAGCAACCTCCCACTGGTTCTATACAATGGCGTTCGTCGCGACAACGCGATGCCATTCAACACAACAGGCGTCGGTGCTAACGACTTAATTAAAATCTTTATGCACGGTGTAGGCAGATGATATACTCGTGAATAACCATCGGTTGTTTATCTGTTTGTGTGGGTTTGTCTATCAACTTGTTTATTGTGTTGCTATGTATATAGGTATATATCAACGGTTCTTATATACAAAGAAATAAAATAGTAATGATAAGGATCGATGTTTATTTATTATTTAGGTATATGGCTTAAGCCAGATATTAGATTACAATGTAATGTCTTTATTTTCTTAACTCAACTCAACTGAAGCCATTCAACGGAGTTTTTGGCGGGAACTGAAAAGGGACGTTGTGCTGTCCAGTTTTATTTTGTAAAAATGTGTAAAAGTACTCTAAAATGAACAATAGTTGTAGGATATTGATAGTTTTTGAGTAGTAATTATGTGTTTTTGTGAGAAATGTGAACTGTATAGTCAAATGTGGCCTTTCGGGTTTTCACAAGAACTCCGTTGAATGGTGTGGATTGTAGCCTACAATACAACTACGCTTGGCTTAAAGGCCTAGTTGCCAAGCCTTAAACATAAAAAAAGCCATTCAACGGAGTTCTTGTGACAACTCGAAAGGCCACATTTGACTATAGATTCACATTTCTCACAACAACACATCAATACTACTTAAAAACTATCTATATCCTACAACTATTGTTCATTTTAGAGTAATTTTACACATTTTTAGAAAATAAAACTGCACAGCACAACATCTCCTTTCAGTTCCCGCCAAAAACTCCAAGGATAGATATTAATTTTGACAGGTATAGATAAAATATGCTTTGGTACAAGTAAAACGAGACATAATTCATTACTAATTCAATAAATTTGGTTAACAGGCACAGAATTGAAACGATATAACAAAATTCAATGACAGGACTGAATTTTATGTTTACAAGGATCACTTTGGTTGGTCGATTCATCCAAATGAACATGACACAACTTTTGTTCTTGAAAATGAACCGGAGAAACAACATTAGGATATGTAACTATATAAAACTGTAATAGTTATTAAGAAGTATAAATATATAACGTAAGTAGAGTTAAGATTGATACATGACTAGTAATAAAAAATATGTAATCTGATAAGTAAATAACTAATGTAATAGATATAAGAATGTAAACAAAAAGAAAGCAATTAAAATAAAAAAAAAAGTAAAACGACAATAAAGGGTACAAAAATATATAAAAAAGAAATTAATAGTCTGACAGATCGTGTTTGTCAGGAAGGAGAAAAAAAATACTTGTTAAGAATAAAGAAAGATTGAAAAAAGAAATAAAGATTGCAAGGACATAAAAAGAAATATACCAATTATTTAACTTATACTAAAATAAATAAAAAAGAAAAGCAAAATTTCTGTCCATTCTCGACACAGAGGGTGGCGAAAAAAGACATAACTTTTGTGTTTTGTTTAAATTATGCGAAAGCAATAATTTCTCTTCTATTTATCCACGGAGTACTCAAAGTAGCACAGACTCAAGTGTTTGAATACAGTATTCACAAAACAAGCAGTAGACAAATCTCGGAATAAAAAACATTAATCCATCGTCGATGGACGAAGGACAAAGACGTGGATCATTATCAAAACATTAGCGCGTGCGCACCGCGGGGCGCCAATTATTTTTACTGGCTACCCCATTACTGAATGATTTCGTTGGCAACCCCATCATGAGATTATTATTTTGTTGCTAACTTTGTTGCATTTGGTCAGCGTGCGAATATTGGACGACGCGTGCCTCGGTTTTTCAACTTAATTAACGATATTTTTGCTATCATTATTTTTACTAATTATTTATAGGTTTATCATCCTTATGTTTACTTATTCCAGATAGACCATAACATAATATTTTAACTGTCAATGACAACAATAAAACTTATACACATACTCAAACCTACGCGCACTACCATCGCATTGCATTACACGCACACTCCACAAACAAACCAAGACACACAAAGAGCCTAAAAATTAATAACCCAGGCACAGAAAAGAAAAAAACAACACACATGGCACTAGATAGGACTATATATAAGTATAGATATAAGGCCAACACTGCACATGCACTTCCTCACAACACCAGCATGTAACAGATACACTCTACATTAGTATAAGTTTAGTATTAAAATTAGAATAAATTAATATAATAAGTTATTCTTAAGGTACACCACAACATAAAAATTACTAAATTAATGTCACACACAGTAACAAAAATAAACAATAAGCGTGTATGGAGTCTAAAATTTTATATAGAAATTAAGTAGTAAAAAAGGGTACGGAACTCGAGTCCGTAGAGATATTAATAATAATAATAAAAAAAACTGTCAATGACATACCTTATAAGACAGGTATTTGAGATCTATTAACATTTATTATTAAATTGCTAATACAGAAATTGTCATGTTCGTAAAATAAAATTAATTTAAACTAACGATCACGAGTTATTTTCTGCTTTTCTACTAAGAAATTCACTTAGATTAATAAACCATCATCCACATCTTAGTGCAAACTGTAACCAAGTATTTTTTGAAGAAAGGTAGATCATATCACGATAGTATCTCTTTCTTTCAGCCATATAGGTAAGTGCAGATATTTTCTTAATAATATTCTCAACATCTTCATAACAACGATCCTTCATTGTTATATCAATAAATCAATCCAACTTACCTCGACAATCTGTAATGAAATAAATTTCTTCTACTTGAATCACTATTCAAATAAGATGTAGGTAGTTAGGTAGGTATTATTAATAAATCTATTTATGTTTTTGTTTTATGTTTAAGGCTTGGCAACTAGGCCTTTAAGCCAGGCGCCGTTGTATTGTAGGCTACAATGGACGTCATTCAACGGAGTTCTTGTGAAAACTCGAAAGGCCACATTTGGCTATATAGTTCTCATTTCTCGCAAAAACACATATTTACTATTCAAAAACTTTCAGTATCCTACAACTATTGTTCATTTTAGAGCAATTTTACACATTTTTAGAAAATAAAACTGCACAGCACAACGTCTCCTTTCAGTTCGCGCCAAAAACTCATCTATTTATGTAAATAAGTAGCAAATAAAGACTATACATATATTTACGGATTTTATAGACCGCAAACTATTTTACGTAACCACTTCTAAATTGGCAAATGAAATCTCACGAATGACTGTAAAACACGGACCTATTAATTAAAATGGAACAATAGTTCTTTTCAATTAACAACCAAATTACTTACCACTAAAATTCACTATCGAAAATGTATAATTGACTAGAAAAAAACCGTTCTCACAATATTATATTGCAAATCCGTATTATATTCCCACAATTAAAGCTTTAAGGAGAATAAGAAATTGATTTCATGAGAGCATTAATCGCCAAGAGGTGATTTCCAAACGAATTGCGTTAAAAAGCGGGAATTATTTGACATAAACGTCACAAACAGGGGGACAATACTGCCAACTTAGAACAGAAATGACATAAGTTCCCGCTCTTTAACATAACCTCAAAGTTGTTGTGAATTTAGACTCTAATTCACTCACAATAAGGATTATTTTTTATCATATGGAAATTATAAATATTATTGTCGTTTTGTATTTGATATACCCTCCCGCGAATTTTAGATTAATACTATTTGTGTTAAACACGTACTTTTGTGATTGTTCGCGCGCTCCACTAGCCGGTGAAAAATCGCGTGTAATCGCGAGTCGATGACCAATTGTTGTTTGAGCACCATCCTGTGCCTGAGAAATGCTTATAATAAGACTGTGAGAGATTTTGAGATTTGTCGAAAGATTTTAATGGAAATTATGACACTTACGAATTTTTTCAACGACACACTCATGAATGATTTGAGTGATGTCAAGAGGCTTGGTAATAGTATTATTTTAGTGTCTTGACTTATTATCATCTAGATGAAGTAATAAGACTAGTGAGCGATGTGTAAATCAATTATTAATTCTCTTGGGACTTAAGGGACGTTAATATTTTATAAAGAACCTTGTATGAGACGGTTAAAAAGCTGTATTTTCAATACAAATTAATTGTATAGAAAATACACCTTCAAAAATAACAAGCATGGAAATAATAGTCTTTTTTTAGTAAGTCTATATTACAATAAAGGATGGTTAGTGATCAAATATAGCGAAACTGTTTTCGTTCACTATTATGCATTGTTTAATATGTTTTAACAATAAACAGTGCAAAATAAAACACAATACAAAGGATTATAGTGTGGTTTACGAACGTTGCCCGCCTTAGGGCAGTGCTGCCAACTTAAAAACAATATAAGGGCGATTAGTGGGTCGCCCTGGGCGCGGTTGTGGGAAAAGAAAAAAGCGAATTGTTTTTGGATGAACTCATTCATGTTCAGCGGTTCGCAATTTCCGAACGACGGGTTCGTGATTTTTTAATTTTTTATAAATTAATCATGCATATGGCAGGCTACGATCACATAAGTTGTATGCATTTTCAAAGCTATTGTTTTCTGATTTGTCAATGGTGAAATGCGTCTCATAATAAACATCAAAGTCCGACTCGCACATGGCTATTTGTTTTTTTAATGTTCAGTCTCGTAAACCTAGAATTAACATGTAATAAAAAGTGAAAACTTTCAATTGACTAGTTTGATAGAGGAGCAATATCTTTCATTATCCAGAAACGTTTGATCCGTTTATGAACAGAAAAATTTAAGATGAGAAAGAACAAAACCATAGAGTATATAACATGCAAATGTTCAAATTAAGTGAGTAAATTTTATAGATTTTTGGCCCCAAATTTTTAATTCAGAAACTAGTAATATAGGGTACTTACTTTCTTTATAGAAAATTCTATGATTATTTTACATAATATTAATATCCGCATAAACGTTTCAATGATGTACAATATCTTAATTTAAAAAAATACAAATAATATCCCAAATCGCTGTCAGTTGAGAATGCGCCCAAAACGCCGGCCTCATTCTCGCGCTGGATGGCAACGCCGATACATTGCTCCAAGTACAGACCAGCCTTCTGTTAATCGAGTTGATAGATCTCGATAAAACTGATAGGCTTCGATTCCCTATGGCCCTAGAATTTAGACATAGAATGCTACAATGTGTATACATTGCCAATAGATGCATATATGCGGCGTTTTAGGTACCACTGTCGTGTGGCAGCTAAAACGGCCGTGTCTGGAAGATGGAACGCAGCCAAAGTGTCGACGCACGTGGATTCCCCCATTGAGCCACACCCTTAGATCAAACTTTTGGATATGAATATTTTTATTTTTATAATAGCCTTTTTCAAGTGGTTTAGTTGCTCTTAAGTCCCTGTATTAAACTATCCCGTGTACCTACACTATAGTTCCTACTACTGATATAAACCTTGGATTACATATAAAGCCCACTACCCAATATGAACCCATCGAATCGTTCCAAGTCCACTCTATTACAAATGATTTCACTGACTTTTAGCGCAGGATAATCTTTGGGTTATAAATAGTCATCCCATAACCTTCGTGAACATGATGTGTAACACAAAAATAATTTGCCATTATGAATAGGTTTTTTTAGAATTATTACATTAGTATTGGTAATTAACAGACTTATAAATATGTACCAATATCTGTACAGGCATATTATTGCGAATTAAAATTACTACATGTACTAAAATGTGTTATGAATTCATTTGTGCGTGTATTTTTTTATGGTTCGTTCCAAGACACACAACTTTTGTTGCTAACTTACTATACTTTAATTTAAAAAAAAACTAATACCTCTGAGTAATATTAAATTATAACACATAAAGCGATTAAATCATAAGGATCATTTAAACTTTTCACTTAAATAAAAAAAATATTTAATTATAAAAAATGGGGTAATATTTTTTACCTGATATCCCGAAAACACGCAATATTGATAGTTTTACGAGAGTGAATATAGCAACGCTTCGCGTTTTTGATGCCGTTTTTGGCGGTGTTGTTTGTTAGCAGTGCTCTCTCTAGACATGTTATATCTCAAAGGCCATACCATTATTAAATTATGTGATAAAAATTCAAATTTGGAATCGAAAATCTGTCGTACTTAGATAAATCAGAGCTTTGTATGAAATGTAAATAAACATTGTTTTATTAAAGGGTTGTATTGTTTGTTTGTCGCGTTCGTAGTGTTTCCAATGATTGGCCAATGAAGGGCTTCATTTTATTTGTATATTGGAAACTGGGAATCTAAAGAGACAATGTTGTCTTTAGTAATTGTGGCTTCAATGAAAATAAGTTTACCCTTTTTGTTATTGTTTACTTGGTATTCCAATGACGTGAAGATTGTCGCAGAGTATTGGTTACAAGCTTAACATATTTTTTGTTAATCTACTAGATGAACAGGGCATTATTAGTATTTAAAATCAATACTTTCTGTTTCCATAATTAGATATTTACTAATATCTAGTTAGCCTCCTCGAATATTAAATGTTATAAATTACTTTTGTACATATTTTAGTAGTACATACTTAAATTACATATTTTATTAATTAAATACACATGTTTAAATTACTTTATAACTTAAATATGTACAAACATATTTATTAGATATATATTTATTTTACTTTTTTTTTTATTTAGAGTTTACCCCGCGGTTGCGCCGCGGGTCAACCTTTAGTACATGTTTCTTGATTAAAGAGATTTGTTCGTCACAAACTACATACGTACACCAAATCGGCCAAATCGACCAAAATTATAAAATTAACCAAAATGACGAAAATGGCAAATAAAAACCTAACCTATAAATCTATCCCCAAACTTATCTTATTATCCGGGATGAAAGTATTCCTTGTTCACCCTCGGTATTAAAATAACATACATACATAACTTCACACCAGTTCCCTTGCGGGGTAGGCACGAACATCAGAGCGCCATTTAGGCTTATTATTCTTAGACACCTCACCTGCTTCTTTCACATTCATAACTCTTGTCATGCACGCTCGTCTGTTCTTAAGGCTCCTGACATCACCTTCTGGTAATACACGATCAATTTGATCATGGAAGGTGTGTCGTGGCCTTCCGCGACTTCTGCATCCATCCACTTTTGCATTGTATATCTGTTTAGTCATTCTTTCATCAATAGAATGATGATTAGAATCATCATTAAAATAACATATGTACCGAATTCCAAACAAATCGGTCCAGTAGTTTTTCCGTGAAAACCTAACAGACAGACAGACAGAGTTACTTTAGTATTTATAATATTAATAGGGATTGGTCTATAGTATGAGAATTAGGCAAAATTATTTAAGAAAAGTAGTGTTTTCTGAGTGCGTTCTTAAACGTAGGCAATGTTTTGGCCTCTGATAGTAAGAGGCAAAGATTATTTATAGGTCGGAAGCCGGTCTGCACTTTTCTGCGCAAACGAAACCTGCCGATCGGAATTATAAGTTGTGTACAACTGTACCTAGATAACAAACATAATACAGGTACCTAAACTATATCATTGAACAAAATCAACTAAAAACTGAAAGGAGAAACTCGCGCCCCTTCCACCGAAGCCAGAGGCACCGGCACTCGTTACTGTTACAGTAAATACCAAGTAAATAAATAAATACGAATGTCGCACGTGTTTTTTGCCAGATTGGAGCAATTATGGCGCCCACCGCTCGCGAATGCTTACATCGCGCGCTTTTCAAACAAAATGTTTCGGCTTGTTGGTCGCCATAACGGCTCGCCCGTTTTTAACTGGCGACTGTTTTTCATTTATTACGAATCGATTCTGATTAATTTTAAAAATGCTCTCTGTCATTGTCTAATTCCAATATTTAGCTTTTTTTAAAAGAGTTTCGAGACATCATAATATGTACATGCCTAGTTAATGCGGCAGTATTTTATCTAGTTTTCCTTAGAACACAATTTTGTTACTTCACACACCACGTTTCTCCACTAAATCACATTATTCCATAATATTTAAATATTTTATTCAACTCAACAAACACCTAAAGTTTACATATTGTAACAGAAAATGTCTTAAATTATCGACATAAACATAATATTTAAGATTCTATTAATTTAAAAAAATAAAAAAAATAATAAACAAGGATAGAGGTTGTTTAGAATTAGATTTAGGGACATACCTATATGCTTAGACATAATTGTATTAGGTATACCTTTACCCCTATAAAATACTGACGGACATATAAACTGCTGAAGATTACTTCCAAACAAAACCTATTTCGTATTTATACTTTTAGATTTATTAATGAAAGAATTGGTGCTTTAATAACGCAATGGAGGATCAATGTTTTATAGGTTTGAAGAGTCATTTTTTTAATAAAACTACGTTTTAACGGTTTTAAGCGCGGTAATTTTATTTGATTTTGGTTTTTCCGACGTTTCGGCCACTTTTCAGTGGCTGTGATCACGGAAGACAAAGATGTCAAGTGTCAACGAGTATTATTAAAGTTTTATTTAGCCTACCGCCAACTTGTTAATTTTAATTTTGTTTATGGTTATTATTTACTCTATGGGAGCCTAATCTAATTTGATACCGCTTGGCAACATGTTATAGCTTGAAGAGAAGAAGCGGCGCAAGAAACTCTTCAGCAAACATGCCTAGCTCTAATAATTTTATATAATATTAAAATGGGTGGAAGGAAAAATAAAAGTAATTATCAGTCAAGTTGGTTTGTGTTCCGTTGTACGCAGAAAGAGCTCACAGTGTCTAAAATTACCGCGCTTAAAACCGTTAAAACGTAGTTTTATTATGTATACAAGTCGCGAAAACTTAAGAAAATATTAAAACATTTTTTGTTTAATAAAGCTATAGATTCGCATTCTAATGTTTTTTTTTAAATATTTACTATCATTCTATATTTAATTTAAGAAATAGTTTGTATCCCTCGGTGTATACTATCTACATTAGGTACACAAAAAATAAAAACTGGTCTATATTTTTCACCAGGCCTATAGTTACCAGCTTACCAGCCCTTATGACAGTACGCCCTCAAAATCCTGAGAGTATATGGAGCAAATTGATTTGGATTCAGCGCATCGAAATACATAAAAATAGATGGACCTGGTCAAAATTACAGACCACTTTTTTTTTTTTTGTTTTATTGCAGGAGATCAGCAGACAGGCAGACGGACCACTTGATGGAAAGCGGTTACCATCGCCTATAGATATTTGCAACACCAAAGTTGCTACAAATGCGCTGCTGCTCTCTTAAGAGAAACTGGTACCTGGTCACTATTTTTTTTTTTTTTTTTTTTTATTGCAGGAGATCAGCAGACAGGCAGACGGTCCACTTGATGGAAAGCGGTTACCATCGCCTATGGACATTTGCAACACCAAAGGTGCTACAAATGCGCTGCTGCTCTCTTAAGGGAAACTGGAACCTGGTCACTAATGCCGAAACACAACTCAAGGTTGTTATGACGACATACTTTAGACCAGGGGTGGTGGCCATCCAGTCGGGCAAATGCCCTACCACCTGGCAGCTTTGTAGGCCGATGTAGTTTATTTAAAAAAAGTAAATGAATGTTGTCATATGACTAAGTTATATATTGTTTTATTATAAGCGATGTACATCAATTATTAAATATTTGTGCGAGTGCGACTAAACACGACTGCGGCTGCCGGCACGTACGACGCTATCACGCTACTAATATTGCCACACTTTTGACACTCTGCAGGATAAAAATTTTTTATTGCTAGAGCACAGCAGATAGGCTGACGGTCCAACTGTGACGGAACGTTACACACAACACTAAAGGTGCTACCAATGTACTGCTGGATTCGAGTTTTTGGCGGGAACTGAAAGGAGATGCGGTGTTGTGCAGTTTTATTTTCTAAAATTGTGTAAATTTACTTTAAAATTAACAGTAGTTGTGGAAATTGATAGTTTTTGAGTAGTAATTATGTGCTTTTGTGAGAAATCTGAACTGTATAGTTAAATGTGGCCTTTCGAGTTGTCACAAGAACTTCGTTGAATGTCTTCAGTTGATAATTTACAGTTCAGCTGAGCTATACATAGGCTTAAGAAAATGAAGAAACTATATTGTAATCTAACATCTGGCTTAAAGGCCTAACTGTCAAGCCATAAACCTAAATAAATAAAAAACTGATGCTGGCACACAACTCAAGGTTGTTACGGCGGCATGATCTAGACCAGAGGTTGTACCTAACCAGACGTGCTCATGCCCTATCACTTGGCTGTGGGTGGTTTTGCCGCCGTTATGACAGGCCGCACGGCAGCAGGAATTCGTATTCTTTCTCCGTGCCTGCACGGATAAATAATTTATTTGATAGACTTTATGGTATATTAAGTATTGTTCTGTCTAATTTACGAGAACGCATAAAGTTCGAGTTAGATTCCCAGAAGAGTAAATATATAAAGCGTATGTTCCGTAATTAAATCTGATCTGAACGTCTAGGACTGGCCCGAGAGTTGTCCGTTGTATATTGCCTATTAAACAAATTATAATATAATATACAACATGTGTGTTTGTCTGCCACTAATATAATATTTCTAAAAATATTATATTTCTTTCTTGAATATGTTTTACCCAATCTGTTGCTGGACTAATACTGTTTTATTAAAACGATATGTATTTAACGTTCGCAGCAACATGATATTAATCTAACAGACAGACATATAAATTTAATAGTATTATTTTAGTAATAAACCGTAAAGACTGTAATAGCGAAGTGGACAGAGTTAAAATAACCTCTTATCATCTTACTTTTAAAATATAATTTATTTATTTGGTTTGTATTAATTACTTGCACCAACACTAAGGATGTAATATGCTTTTTAGGAAAGATAAGATAATACATCATTCATTTACAAGCACTTCATAATTCATATTATTGGCGTGAAAACTTACAAAAACAGATGTTGCGCTATATATAATATTTTATATAGATTTTTAGTCGTAGTACGAGTAGAATTAATATAAAATTGTTTTAAAACATTCAACATTTAAAAAGTCATATAAAGAAAAGAAATATGATAAATGCAGTATTAACTAGTTATATAGGATTAATATTTAAACAATAATAAGTACGCTACTTGAGGCGTTAAAGATATGGTAAAAAAATCCTAGTTGATTTAAATGTCAAGTATTCTATTATTACTTTTTAAAATAATTTATTGTATGTATGTCTTTCATTTCGTATAATCTAAATTATAAAAGATGTATTAAATCGAATGCTGTTAATAAAAATTAAGTATGAGAGTCACGTTTTATAGAATGTTGGTCACAGGAAAGACTGCGCCATCAATTGGCTCAATCGTGTGATAAACACGCGCCGTGGTCACCCCAGTTGGGCTGCGCCGTGTTCACACAGTCCATACTGTTGCGAACTCAGTATACAATATACAGCCGCGTTTTTTAAAGTCTGTGTAATGTCTACTTAATTATGGATGGATACATTAATAATAGTAGCAGTGGAAGTCATCAGGCTAGAAAAATTGTCTAATGTCTCTGCTTCGTCTGTAATGTTAGTGACTGTTTTACACAGATGTAGTGATTGGTAAATTGTGTTATTTGTGATGCGATATTTTTTTCCAGGTGGTAGGGCATTTGCCCGACTGGATGGCTACCACCCCTGGTCTAAAGTATGTCGTCATAACAACCTTGAGTTGTGTTCCGACATTAGTGACCAGGTTCCAGTCGCCCTTAAAGAGAGCAGCAGCGCATTTGTAGCAACTTTGGTGTTGCAAATGTCCATAGGCGATGGTAACCGCTTTCCATCAAGTGGGCCGTCTGCCTGTCTGCTGAACTCCTGCAATAAAAAAAAGATATTGTTATTAAATGTTAATGACCTTTAACATTGATAGATTACGTAAGTATAGTCGCGGTATGAAAAGGTTCGCGAATTTTCAAATTGATTCATTTAACGTTCTGCGAGCACATAGTAACTTTTCAAACTACGTCACAGAAGAGACTGTTCAACAAAAAATATGTATAACTGTTTCACAATAAAGTTTAAAATTACCTATTTAGATCAAAGAGGTTTGATTTCCTATCTTGTCTATAAAGATTGTTCAGATATGTAAGACCTTTTTATTGTGTTTGATGATTAAAACTATTATTAATCTCAGTGTCTCTCATTGTCAACATTGCAATTTCCTTTTTTTACATTTCTATATTTTATAAATGTAACATTTAATAAAGTTTTGGCGGTACCGTTTCTTGTAATCGTGCAACCAAAAGTCTACTTTAAGGTGACGAACCTTTTCATACCCGTCTGTACATATATACACATTTTTAACGCCATAAACAAAACGGAATTAGCTACAGTCACCAACACTGACGTTATCCCAGATCGAGCAGGGACATGAGTGATGCATGCATGCTATCTGAATTGGTTCCAGTTTTGCTTTTTTATAAATTCTATAAACCTGGCGAACATTATTTGCCACAAGCAAAGGCAGATACATAGAAAGAAAGAAATAAAAAAAAAATTGAAGAAATAGCAACGTACTTACATATCTGACATGTATTTAAAAAATAAAAATATATTTTGAGAATTTGTACGCCGCATCTTTTACATCTTTTTATGCTTCAGGTTTTTTTTTTTTAACAATCCTACCTTATTTCTATCTATTATAGTATAGTGATAAAGAGTGGAACTCATCTCCGATACTTACAACCTGGGTGTCTTCAAGTCCTGCTAGGTAAGCTTGCTTCATCTTAAACCACATCTCCGCTCTACATCGGGCAAGATCATGATCAAACGCAAAGCTTTACTAGATATAGATTTATTACACAGTTTTACGACGTTACTCTTACTATATTTTGTATGTCTTTGAAGATCACGGGCCTTAAAAATGGCCCGTACTTTTGGAAGGCTTGCGTGGCGCCATGCGAAGGTCAACACGTAGAGGCCCCTTGACAAATTTAATGTAAATGTGGCGTGACACTGACCGGCGATTATCCCTGCCTACACCATATAATAATGCACCTAAGCCTTGGCCAATATGGGAGTATTGTGGAAAATGAGAACAAAAAGTATCGGGCTATTAGGGTGAACTGCTAGCGGCACTAGGGGTCTGGGATATGGGGACTATGGCGGCTGCTCGTTGCAATGTTCGGGGAACATGGAAAAATGGGCAGACCGTGACTCGCCACTCCCTGCATAGGCCCCAAAAAATGCCATTGCTATGTTTAATTGATAGAACAAATATGATCTTATATCTAGGTTTATAACACCGATGAAGACATAATATGCACAGATATTCTTTTTAAACTTTAATATTTTTTTTATCAAGTTTAGGTTATTGGATCTCATGTTGCGAGATTATTAGAATGGACCAGTGGCGCCATCGTATAGGATTGAGGAGCTTTTTCATAGTTAGATTTTTCTAGATGATTTTATGTGCGGTTTACCATACAGCAATTGCTGACGCTGCGGCCTATATTTAGGCTACTTTAATATTAGTATAAATAATGCTCACAAATACTTTGTAATTGTGATTGAGTCGCTACGAGTTGACATATGACTTGAACTACCACTAAGTTGAACCCAGGGATCAGCATCCAAGATCTCTCCGATACTACTCCGAGAATAAATCCCTGAAAGCAACAAGGTGTATTTTCTTCACCCTACTATAAGACATCATCAGCACTCCACCAACTACTGCCAGCATCCACCAAGAGCAAGTGTACAAACTGTAGGTACATTCTGTTTCATATTCTTTCATGCCCTGAAAATGTACTTCATTTCTTCACCCTTGTAGGATGATGGTTATAGCAACGGGTTGTTGATTGGATTGTCAGACGGGTATTGTAATATTTATTTACTTTATTGTGTATTAATAAACGAGCTCGAAGATTGATCAATTAATTATTTATTTACTGTCCTACATATGGATGTACTGTATATATGTACCATACTACGAATTACGAAGAGAGTGTCGGGGTGAAGGTAAGGAAAAGAATGCTCCGGTGGTTCGGGCATGTGGAAAGAATGCATGATGAAAGAATGACTAAACAGATGCATTGTATGCAAAAGTGGATGGATGCAGAAGTCGTGGAAGGCCACGACGCACCTTCTATGATCAAATTGATCGTGTACTAGCAGAAGGTGATGTCAGGAGCCTTAAGAACAGACGAGCGTGCATGACAAGAGTTATGAATGTCAAAGAAGCAAGTGAGGTGTATAAGAATAAGCCTAAATGGCGCTCTGTTGTTCTTGCCTACCCCGCAAGGGAACTGGCGTGAAGTTATGTATGTATGTATGTATGTATTACGAATTATACAAATTTGAAAATGTCTTTGTTTGAACATTTTTTTTTTAAATACATTATAACTAGTAACTAGTACAGTGAATTTATATGCCGATGGAAGAACGTCGTAAGCGATTTATAAACAATTTTATGTGAGAGCTAGAAAAGTCGGACGACGCGGAATTATTATTTAAAAAAAAATGTTTAGAACTTTTTATTCTAAGAAAGTTTTTATGAAACTAAATTATTACAACTAGTGATCGCCCGTGTACGAAATTCGATTATAATTAATTTAAATTATAAGTTTGAACATTATTAAAGTTCTGTTGTCAAAGACTAACTTTTATAATCACAGATTTCACCAAGGGTACACTGTTAATTTGACTTTAACAATAAACAAAAGAGTATATATGCGTGTGTGTGTCAAATACACGGTAGTGTGTGTAATGTTATTTTTATCGATTTAACGTACTTTTTATGCATAATAAAAAAAATATATTAGCATTCTGCACTCCTTCTCTATATAAACTATAAGTGTGCGAAATTTCATACTCCTCTGTCCGCGCAATTTTCGTAAAAAGGGGTACAAAGTTTTTGCTTCACGTATTATTATAATGATTAATATTCGGTTCTTTATAAAATAAGAACATTATATAATTAACATAATTTTTAAATCTAGTACAGTGAAGGAAACTTAACTTATATTTTGTTCTACCTATAAACCTTTAAGACCATAAATAAGAATACTGAGTGTACAAACTCTTTGCAGGAGTTTATGGTCGTTTGACTTTATATAAAAAAACATTGTGAGAAATGTCATGTCAATTGGTAAAAATATATTCGGGTGATAGGTATAATAATTTTTATTTGACATATATCACATGATATAACCATCGTCCCTACGTCCACACTGAGCCTAGGTCATCGAAGTCAATGGGTAAGGTTCCCAGAACCGTTTTTGTCCGAGGTAACCAGCCCTCTGATCTCCCAGAGAGTCGTCAATAAGTCGTTTTGAAATATCTTTGTAGAGGCTCCAGGCCTTAGGACCCCATTTCAATTATCAATGAGCATATTTGGGAATCTAAAGAGAAATAGTCACTCTGTTACAGCTATAGATATTTTAATGGAGGATTTGTGTGTAGATGGCGAAAGTAGGCGTGGTTATGTAGGGGCGGGTTAAGCAGAGCATGTTAGGGGTGGTGAAAAGATATTTGAGAAAATATTAAATATGCTTAATGATCGTTGCATTTGTTGAAAAGATTTCTTGTCCTCATAAATTGGAATCCTGAACCCGATGTTAGATAGGTGAATGAGTGAATGAAAACACTTTATCGGTCACCAAAAATTAAAACTACTTTCTTAAAACTAGGTACAGTAAATGTTGAAAAAAGAGCGGTATTATCGCTTAAAGCGATCTCATCCAGGCAACCCCCTAAACTAAAGAAAATATCAAGACAACAGTGGCAAAGACAATAAATAATATAAAACATTCTTAGAATGAGTAACGGAGAAAGAATACAATTTCCTGCGGCCGGGCGACCTGTCGTAAGAGGCGACAAAACAACCCATAGCTAGGTGGTAGGGTATTTATTCGACTGGATGGCGACCACCCCTGGTCTAGAGTATGCCGCCATAACAACCTTGTGTTGTGTTCCGGCATTAGTGACCAGGTTCCAGTCTCCCTTAAGAGAGCAGCAGCGCATTTGTAGCACCTTTGGTGTTGCAAATGTCCATAGGCGATGGTAACCGCTTTTCATCAAGTGGGCCGTCTGCCTGTCTGCTGATCTACTGCAATAAAAAATAATAATAATAATATACTTTATTGGCGAGTGTCGAGTCACCGTCTACCCATTTTTCCATGTTCTCCGAACATTGCGACGGGCAGACGCCATAGTCCCCATATTCCCAGACCTCCAGTACCACTAGCAGTTCACCCCAATAGCCTGGTACTTTTTGTTCTCATTTCACACAATAGTTCTACACTGGCCGGGGCTTGTCCTTGGGTGCATTACTATATGGTGTAGATAGGGATAATCGCCGGTCAGTGTCACGCCACATTTACATTAAATTTGTCAAGGGGCCTCCACGTGTTGTCCTCCCCATGGCCCCACGCAAGCCCTCCAAATGTCCGGGTCATTTTTATGACCCGTGGTCTTGAAAGATATACTTTATATACTATACAAACATAAGACATATCATACTAGATACTATATATAGAATCAGCAGAATGTTTTAGACTTGTGAGGACCAAAGATATTTAGTAACCATTAATTTAAAAGACAATATCGATTTAGCTCGATAGGTGTATAGTATCTAAGTATACCTAAATATCAGCTAGACGTGCTAGGAATTTAATTACTTCTTCTTTTTGATTCTTCTTCTTAGCTTTCTATTTGCATGACTTTGAAAACTATGTTCTTCTTCAAAACGTGTTGGAATAAAAACTATTGAACTTGTTATGCATTAATTTGTTCGTTACCTAGATTAGACTAGGTATAGTAGCTTATGGCTGATTCCTACATCTTACTATTCAGTCTCTTGCTTTAGCATGTATGGAATGTAAGCGCTAGTAAGGCAAATGGACGGTTGCTAAGATATAGGAACCGATCATTAGTGGCTAATGCTCCAGCATCTTATTTCAATGGTATAAGGTCGTAACTTGGGCTAGCAGCATGTACCTCTAAAGAAATTTATCAGGTTTAATGCGGGTTTTGTTATAATACAATTGCTATGATGAAGGAAAATACCTTTATGAAACATGCATATCCAGGTAACCGTTGTGCGAAACTCATTAATCCACATTGGATAAGTATGGAGGATATCTATATCATCCATGCTCTAGAATAGTTTATAAGCTGCTTTGTTTAATTAATAAATACAAATTTATGAAATAAGAAATTGAATATTTAAGCCAAACGAAATTTAAAAAATTCCCTTCGTTTCAGTCTGAATTTTTTAACAAGTACCCTTTTCACAATGGATATTTAGAAATAGACATTAAGCCAACATCATTAGTAAAAAAAAAGCAATATGTCACCGACCTATTACAAAAAGTGCTAAACTAAAAACATCTGTCCAAAAATAAAACATAATTAATAACAAGCTAACAATTAACACGTTACCTAAACCTTTTAAATAAAAACGCGTGATGAATTAATTTTGATTTAACAAACAACATTGCAAACCATGACTGATTTAACCCCTTTTTAAAATTAAAAAAATCTGTACCCGACAATTGCTCACACAAAAGCGATCTTAAAACTGCAGCAATAGAGTTGGATTCAGTCCAGAGATGTGTGGATCAGATATAAATACCTCCCCGTGATGTCCAGTAGGTGGGGTTTGATCATGGGCGTGTGGCAAAGGCGGGGCTTCCAACCAGTTGCTCGCATGACGGCATTAGTTGATCGCGGGCAGCTCGCGATGTCGTACAAACATGACTCGACCCCAAAGTTTCGCGATAAGGGACCTACTGCCCGAAGCATCGTCCCGCTCACCATCCCCGTCGGATACAGAGCTAGATGTGACAGGCACTGAGACGCCTCCACCGAGTTCATCGACTACTGAAGAGAAGAAGAACGAGAAACCAGCGTATAGCTACAACGCACTCATCATGATGGCCATAAGAAGCAGCCCAGAGAAACGGCTGACGCTGAACGGGATTTATGAGTATATCATGAAGAATTTCCCGTACTATAAAGAGAATAAGCAGGGTTGGCAAAATTCGATACGACATAACTTGAGTTTGAATAAATGTTTTGTTAAAGTTCCAAGGCATTACGATGATCCTGGAAAGGGTAATTATTGGATGTTGGATCCGTCTTCTGATGATGTTTTCATCGGTGGCACTACTGGTAAATTACGGAGGAGGTCTACTGCAGCTTCGAGGTCGAGATTGGCGGCTTTTAAACGCGGCGCAATCCTACATCCGATGTTCGGCAATCCTTACGCTTCTTTAGTAGGACTATACCCTCCTTTGCTGTCTGTGTACGGGAGATACGGCTTACCTAGTCCTTTACTAAGGTTTCCACCGCCCCCGAATCCGTATCATCAGTTGTATAGGAGGATACACGGATTGAATCCGTCGGTGAGTCCAACACAAGATCCAGATGTGAAGCACAGTTGATAGTCTTCTATTAAACGATTAATCAAGTGAATCTGTGAACTTTTCGGACGATGTGCTGAATTTATTGGAGCAGGTATGAATTGAATTATACCTATGGATAAATTAGAATCTCTAGATGTGACTGTAAACAGCAAAGAGTGCAACATAATGTTTATTGTTTTTTTTTTCTTTTTAACAATGAAAGTGGATTCTAATAGGTATTGCACAAGGAGTATTTGTTCTTCGGGAACTGTATACGTCAATAACACTTTTAATTCATCAATGTGAATTAAAAAATAATAATTGCATACTTATAAGTGGAAATCGTTGCAAAAATAATTTCAATTGTTACTTTTGAATGTTGGAATGTGGAACTGTCGATGAAATTATTCTTTGAACATGATTGAAAACCGATTGCAATAGAAGAATATTGTTGATGATAGGAAAAAACTTGCTTCTATAGTTTTGATGTGCACCATTGAAGAAGAATTCTTGAGTAAAGTGCAATGGCTGTTTTTCCGAACAGATAAGATCTATCTGGGTGGCTTTAAGTCATTTTTCGATATTTTAATCTTCTAGATAAGCGTACTCCCATCCTAGACCAGACTGCATTCAACAAGGTCAAATTCGAAACAACGCATATACACGTGTATATAAAAATTAAACAGAAGGCAATACTAAACTAACAGAAGTGTTCCGAAGGTAGAAAGGGGTTAGAGTGTGTCGTGGTCATAAATACCTTCATATGCTATCATTTGATATCGTCATCGAAGGATTGGTCTCAGACTGTGATAGTAAGAGATTGAATTGTAAATGTTGTAAAAATAATATTTATTTAAGTAATAAAACTATTTAATTTAACAATAAGAGGCTTAATAATAAGTTATTTGCAATAAAGATGATTTAAAATTTATTTTAATGTGTTTGATTTGCGGCATACTAATATTAGGCGTGGTTACTTAGCGTTTGACATTTACTGCCGCGCTCAGAGTTGGATAATGGTCAATTGCTTCAATTCTTCACTCTACTTTTAAAACTTATTTTCTTTCACTAGATGAAAGTTATTAAAAGTTTTTTCTTTGCGGGAGTTCAGCAAACAGGCAAACGGCCCACTAGATGGAAAGCGGTTATTGCAGAGACTGGAACCTGGTCACCAATGCCGGAATACAATTCAAGGCTGTTATGGCGGCATACGCTAGACCAGGGGTGGTAGCCATCCAGTCGGGCAAATACCCTACCACCTGGCTGTGGGTTTTTTTGTCGCCTCTTACGACAGGCCGCCCGGCCGCAGGAAGTAGTATTCTTTCTCCGTTCCTGCACGGATAAAACAGTTTATAACATAACTTGTTGTATTCAGTTTATTCCTTTCCAAGCATATATTTTACTTTTGACACTTCGATGACGGTTAAATTAGTGATGTCCTAATTAATGCGTTACCGACTCGATTTGTTATAAAAATCGATTTCATGTATAAAAAAGTTTTAATCAATTTAACTTATCTATATATTATTGCTAACAATACTATATCGTGTAATAACTATACCCAGACAAGTAGAGTAAATGCGGTCGAGATGCGAGCACTGCGTAAAATCTGCGGAGTGACGCTCGCGGACCGCGTTCGTAATACCGAAGTAAGAAAGAGAGTTGGTCTGAAAGAGAGTGTCGGGGTGAAGGCAAGGAAAGGAATGCTCCGGTGGTTCGGGCATGCATGATGAAAGAATGACTAAACAGATATACAATGCAAAAGTGGATGGATGCAGAAGACGTGGAAGGCCACGACACACCTTCCATGATCAAATTGATCGTGTACTAGCAGAAGGTGATGTCAGGAGCCTTAGAACAGACGAGCTTGCATGACAAGAGTTATGAATGTCAAAGAGGCAAGTGAGGTGTGTAAGAATAAGCCTAAATGGCACTCTGTTGTTCGTGCCTACCCCGCAAGGGAACTGGCGTGAAGTTATGTATGTATGTATGTATTTTTATTTAAAGTACAATATTTTTTATTTTCAAATCGATTACTTTCGATTTATTTACGTATAGTGTCGCTGGTTTAATAGTCTGTGGTTATATGACTCACAGGACGTCACTATTATGTCATCTACAACAATAAAGTGCAACAATTAAGTATTTCATTTGTTTCATGTGGGCTTTAGTGTCAATAAATATGTAACGCGATAGACGTGCAAACGTCAAAAGTAAAATAAACGCTTGGAAGCAGTACAGATGACAGATAACTTTTGAAATTTCCATTTTCACAACTTTCATCCAATTAATAAAAAATCCGACCTAAGCAGTTTACGTTTACTAGAGAAATATTTTACATCTTAAATATGCACATTGCAGTAATAAATCTATGAAATAAAACAAAAAAATAAAGTCGCATCGAAAGTTGTAAAGTCTGTTTGTCACTCCAACTTTGAGCTGGAGATTTTTCAAAAATATCTAGTATGTAGACTTAACTAAATCTATTCTAGACTAGCTGTAGCCCGCGACTTCGTCCGCGTGGAATTTATATTCGCGGAACCCTAAAAAAGTAGCCTAAGTTACTCCTTATAACATCAGCTATTTGCCAGTGAAAGTCCCGTCAAAATCGGTCCAGCAGTTTCAGAGATTAGCCGGAACATCCAGGCAGACAGGCAAAAAATTAAAACAATGTTTTTTGATATAAGTACCGTATATACTTTTATATGCATTTAGTAAAAAACTGTCATTTTGACATCACAGACACAATTTTATCCGTGCAGGAACGGAGAAAGAATACAATTTCCTGCGGCCCGGCGGCCTGTCGTAAGAGGCGACTAAACAACCCACAGCCAGGTGGTAGAGTATTTGCTCGACTGGATGGCGACCACCCCTGGTCTAGAGTATGCCGCCATAACAACCTTGTGTTGTGTTCCGGCATTAGTGACCAGGTTCCATCCAGTCTCCTTTAAGAGAGCAGCAGCGCATTTGTAGCACCTTTGTTGTTGCAAATGTCCATAGGCGATGGTAACCGCTTTCCAGCTAGTGGGCCGTCTGCCTGTCTGCTGAACTCCTGCAATAAAAAAAAAAAAAAAATTTTTATTAGAAACTCAAGGTTTACAGACGAGAGTTCACCAACGCCGTACGTATCGAGAGATGCGTTTTCCGCAGCAAGTAACCTTAGAATAAAGTGTATAGTTAACAATTGTTTATAAACAAGATTTTTTTTTTATTGCAGGAGATCAGCAGACAGGCAGACGGCCCAATCGATAGAAAGCGATTACCATCGCCTATGGACATTTGTAACACCAAAGGTGCTATAAATGCGCTGCTGCTCTCTTAAGGGAGACTGGAACCTGGTCACTAATGCCGGAACACAACTCAAGGTTGTTATGGCGACATACTTTAGACCAGGGGTGGTAGCCATCCAGTCGGGCAAATGCCCTACTACCTGGCTGTGGGTTGTTAAGTCGCCTCTTACGACAGGCCGCCCGGCCGCAGGAAATTGTATTCTTTCTCCGTTCCTGTACGGAAATGTTTGTTGTTGTTCAAAATTGATATTGTTAAGTGAAATGTGACCTTCATATTGGAATAAGAACCCTGCCAAGCCCTCCAATAGGGTATTTAATAACAGCCTTATACGTCCCACTGCTGGGCCTCCCACTATAGGGGAATGGACAGTATACCCGCCACGCTTGTCCATGGCGGCTTGGCAGGTTTGACACATCTGTTATCTCGATGTGCAGGTTTCATCACGATGTTTTCCTTTACCGTTGTTAGCATGTGGTAATTGTAACAATATGCAAAATAAGTCAGAAAACTGCTTAAGTGGTACATGCATTCCAGCCAGGATTTAAGCCCGCGTTCTTTGAGTTCAAGACGCGTGCGCTAGCCATTTTTCTACCACGACTTTTTTTTACTTCGATAGGGTAGTTGAGAGTAATAATACTACGTTTTAACGATTTTATTTTATACCGAAGTTTGTCTTTGTCTTCCGTAATCACGGCTACTAAAAATTGGCCGAAACGTCGGAATAAAATAATAAAAAAACGCGTTTAAAACCTTCCAATTTTTTTATATGTATACTAATCGCGAAAACTTCAAAAATTTCTAATCAAGAGTTAGTTGAGACACTTTATCATGTTACAAAACCCCGAAGCCATCTGGTTATTTTACGAGCGTAGAAAGTTATGACGTCATATATTTACTGAGTCAAGTATTAATTTTAGTTTAAACTCTAATTAAAATGATTTTTCTTTTCTCATATTCTGAAAGTAGGCTTGATTTGACTAATCAAAGGGATGAAAACAGCATTTTCGTCCCTGGGAAACGATCTCCCCGCTTTAAAAAAATGTAGAATACTATGCGAACCATAGATAATATACGACTCATGTACCAACTTTTTTTACAGCCACTGTTAAATCGCAGCGTAAATTGTAATAAAAAATATTAACAATTTTATAACATCATTTTATACTTACAAATTACTTTTCGCTAAATTATTATTTAATGTACATTAATTTGAGCTGAATTTTTACTATCATCAGAGATAAAAAAATACTGGCTGGTAGAATGCCACAGAAAAAACACTTGACGTTTCATATGTGACGTACGCGATGACGTTTCATCAGATGTAGATATTAGAGAAGTAATTGTTGGTTTAGCTAATCAGTTTTTATAATAATAAAATTACATTTTCACGGTTTGAAGAGCGGAAATTTATTTGATTTTTGTTATTCCGACGTTTCGGCCACTTTTCAGTGGCCGTGATCACGGAAGACAATGATGTCAAGTGTCAACGAGTATTGTTACAGTTTTATTTAGCCTACCGCCAACTTGTTAATTTTAATTATTTCATTTTAATTTTGTTTATGGTTACTATTTACTCTATGGGAGCGTAATCTAGTTTACCACCGCTTCGCAACATGTTATGGCTTGAAGAGAAGAAACGGCGCAAGAAACTTTTCAGCAAACATGCCTAGCTCTAATAATTTTATATAATATTAAAATGGGTGGAAGGAAAAATAAAAGAAATTATCAGTAAAGTTGTTTTGTTCCGATGTACGCAGATAGAGCTCACAGTGTCCTGAAGTCTGACAGTTGGTTTTTGCTGGGTTTGGGTCTTATTAGTTTTGATGATCTGAACCCAAAAAGATGGTACTTGCCAACCATCTTCTCTATTGAAATTTGGGTGTTTTTTGATTTCAATAGCCTCACGCATCGTTCTAGGTATGAAACGATTCTCTTTCGCGAGGATTTGTGGGTTATCGAATCTGATGTACTGGTTGGGTTTATCCAGCGTGTGTTCACTGATCGCAGACTAATCCTTTGAGCGAGGTAAGCTCCAGCCTTCCAGTATAACATATGTATATACCCTAATGTAGCTAATAATTAACGGCGTCACTAACACTAATATTACCTTAAATGGAACAGAGACATTAGAGAAAAAAATTATGTTCACGGAACCTATCACTGTCAAATCCAATTTGTTTTAAGACGTAAAACTTGTAATCTAGTATCTTTTATATTCGAATAGGTATTTTAAATCCTTGCAACTTTCAACTGATTGACATTCCAGCATGCGGCAGTTGGACAATTTGAAACCGAAATATCTCAATAAAACAACAACAGAACAGTTGTTTTTGTTATACAAATTAACGACAATGCGAATTGGCAGACGTTTAGTTAAATATTTAAATCGTTGACATTATTGCTTTTGTCGTTTAAATACAAACATTTATTTGCTTTATGTTTGCTATTGGGAAATAAAATGGCGGACGTATTGATGAGCGTATGTGAAATAAATATTTAATCTGAGAATCTTTTTTGTTTTTTTTTAGTGCTGTCACACACTATCTTTATTTGCTGTTGGCCGCCTTGTATTCAAAATTTAAACTAAGTAAGATTGATTGTCAAAAGAAGGTATATTGCAAGGCTATCTCACAGCAACGACGTCATTTATCGGATTAAAGAATATCTTAAGTGTTAACCCAGGATATAATCTAGCTTTGTGTCGAGTTTCATTTAAATCTGTTCAGTAGTGTTTTAGTAATGATCTAACAGACAGATAGGAAAAAAATCCTAATAGTTGCTTTACAGAATCTGCTGGTCCGAATTAGCCCCGCTGGTTTTATTTTTAAGTTGATTAAATTTGCACAAATTAGACACCTCCTGTAGATTTATTATAGTATTAAAGATTATTTTAACGAGATGTCCTTTAACCGTAGTTTATTTTGAAGTTAAAGTTCTTATCTTACTTCTCTTTAGAAATGTTTTCATGTTACTACTCCGATGAATTTATTAAAATAATTACTCACTCCTACATTGGCTTAAAACCCTTGTAACGAAGCCATGAAATCGAACATAAAAAACACCGCTGGTGTATCAACAATATGCCGAGCATCTGAAGAGATGTACCTGTCAGTAAAAAACAACAATTCTTTAATCCCAACGTAACGCTACACCGCCAAATGTTAAACCCCGGCAATATCTCATTTGACACAAAACATCTTGCAGTCTAGAAATATTGTGAATACGGGCCGCGGGCGCGCGTAAATCACGCCGGCCATTTTGTTTTCGCGCGCTTTCCCCGACCACAGATAATTACTGACACCGCACCATAAACAAGGGCAAGTTGATCCGCGGATTATCGTGAGCAGTCCCAGCCGGCGAACGCAGACTGCATCGAGTAAATAATTGTAAATCTGTGTCAAAATCTAAAGACAGTTACATATGTTAGGATTACACGTATTAACCCGTTTCACTCTATTTTATGTGGTGTCAAATCGATTTCCCGCCACAAAACGGCTGCAATAATCTTTCTTTAATTATGTTACGGTTTTAGGAAACGTTCTAAATATGGTATTGTTTTTGTGAACATGAAAATATTTGTAAACATATTTTTATTTTCGGCGGGGATTTTGATGGTTGACAGCCTGCCATTTATTAAAGTAAATGATGAACCACTCATATTAAGAGTAGTATCTATACTATTATTGAAAAAATAATATTTATTCTGATTGCTTACAACAAGTCTTATAATGTGGCACTCAGAGTGTAATAATATAAGGCTAACTTTAAATTACGTTCCAAAGAGCTTATAAAAGGTAACTGTTATTCTAGCTTTGTGATGTTTTATTAATTTGTACACTAAATCCGATACACGTCCCATTGCTAGGCTTAGGTTTTCCGCGTTGTAGAGAAACAGACACGAGATAGCCAATGTGTCAATCATCAATCACGATTTCATCACGATGTTTTCTTTTTTTTTTTTATTGCAGTAGCTCAGGAGACAGACAGACGGCCCACTTGATGGAAAGCGGTTACCATCGCCTATAGACATTTGCAACACCAAAGGTGCTACAAATGCGCTGCTGCTCTCTTAAGGAAGACTGGAACCTGATCACAAATGCCAGAACACAACTCATGGTTGTTATGGCGACATACTTTAGACCAGGGGTGGTTGTTTTGTCGCCTCTTACGACAGGCCGCCCGGCCGCAGGAAAATTGTATTCTTTCTCCGTTCCTGTACGGATTCTTTCACCGTCGACTCTTAGTATTTGTAATAATATTCACATTAGGTCAGAAAGCTGCGTAAGTGGTACATATGGCACAGAAAAGAAAAAAAATAACACACATGGCACTAGATACGACTATATATAAGTAGAGATATAAGGCCAACACTGCACATGCACTTCCTCACAACACCAGCATGTAACAGATACACTCTACATTAGTATAAGTTTAGTATTAAAATTACATACATACATACATACATAACTTCACGCCAGTTCCCTCGCGGGGTAGGCACGAACAACAGAGTGCCATTTAGGCTTAGTATTAAAATTAGAATAAATTAATATAATAAGTTATTCTTAAGGTAACAAAACAGAAAAATTACTACATATAATGTCACATACACCAACAAAAATAAACAATAAGCGTGTACGGAGTCTCAAATTTTTCATAGAAATTAAGTATTAAAAAAGGGTACGGAACTCGAGTCCGTAGAGATATATATAATAATAATAAAAAAAAAGTGGTACATATATACTTCCTGATCAGGATTCGTAAATACGTTATCTGAAAATAGTGTATTAGCCAGTAAGCTACAATGGCTTAGATATTTTTTTTATATATCGTCTATCTATATTATAAATCTGTTAGGGATTTTACACAGATTTCGAAAACGCAATTTTTACGAATTTTTGTTTGTCTGTTAGCATCACGAGAAAGCTATGAGTGAGATAGCTTATATCCGATTCAACACTTAGGATACTTTTTATCTCGATAATTGACGTCGTTTTAGATAGATATACATACATAATTTCACGCCAGTTCCCTTGCGGTGTAGGCACGAACAACAGAGCGCCATTCAGGCTTATTCTTACACACCTCACTGGCTTCTTTGACATTCATAGCTCTTGTCATGCACGCTCGTCTGTTCTTAAGGCTCCTGACATCACCTTCTGCTAGTACACGATCAATTTGATCATGGAAGGTGTGTCGTGGCCTTCCACGACTTCTGCATCCATCCACTTTTGCGTTGTATATCTGTTTAGTCATTCTTTCATCATGCATTCTTTCCACATGCCCGCTTCTTTCCACAAGCAAATTCTATTTATGTAAATCTCTCTTAACTAAACCAAACCACGTACCGAACTGCAATTACCTCAAAAATGCGATATTACCGGAAAGTACGATTTGAAAATTGGATCGCTCAAATCTTTTCAATGCATTGTCGGGGACTAATCTCAAAAAAGGATTAACCCGTTCAATGAATGGACTTTTCGAAATATTTACTTTAAATTCGCATTATGCGTTTGTTCGTCTGTCAGTTGGTCCATAACTCAATGTTGATCCCGTATGTTTTCCATACATTTCATGAATGGGATTGTATGATTATCAGTATTAATTTTTTTATTTAGTAATAGAAATATTTCGATGAATGAATTTCTATTTTGTTGTATGACAAATATTTTGAGTCTTTTCATGTGGTGTAATTGAATGGATTTGCTCAAAATAGGTTGCTCTTTTCATTTAAACATTATGTGGATTAAAGAATAAGTTTATAGCAAAACTGCGACTGTACTTACGAGCAAGAATTATATAGCTGGCCAGTGCCGTTAATAGCCTATTATGAGCCCTGTGCGAGCTTCGATAACTGCGCCCTTGTTTTTTTTAGATATTATAGGTACCCTAGCTAGAGCAATGCTATGTATAGGCCTACTTTATTTCATTCAGTGTGATAAAATAACGCACAAGGACCTTGGTGTTGGTGGACCTAATATTTTGGAAGAAAAATCTAAATTCTTTTTTTTATTTTTTTTTATTGCAGGAGTTCAGCAGACAGGCAGACAGCCCACTTGATGGAAAGCGGTTACCATCGCCTATGGACATTTGCAACACCAAAAGTGCTACAAATGCGCTGCTGCTCTCTTAAGGGAGACTGGAACCTGGTCACTAATGCCGGAACACAACTCAAGGTTGTTATGGCGACATACTCTAGACCAGGGGTGGTAGCCATCCAGTCGGGCAAATGCCCTACCACCTAGCTGTGGGTTGTTTTGTCGCCTCTTACGACAGGCCGCCCGGCCGCAGGAAATTGTATTCTTTCTCCGTTCCTGCACGGATTCTTAAAGAACTAGAACAGAAATACGCTCGTGCGCTGCCAAAAAAATGAGCGTGATGCTTTGTCTAATTTAACAGACGTTTTTGATGATACTGGCATGTAGGTACTTATGTGTTGGAATCGAGCACTAGGAGCGCAGCGGGAACTTATCAGGAGCAAACCGAAAAAATAATAGTCCTGCCTGGTCAGGCCATTCTTGCGCCCCGCAGAGTCTACGCCTTGTGCCTGGGCATCGGTGGCACCGCCACGGCACTTTAGCTGGCCACAAACTTTCCACTGTTGGACGTAGGCCTCATTCAGGAGAAGGGATAGTCATACGAGGCAAATAAATTCGTAAAGATCTGTCTTAAGAAGCGACAATATGTCTACTCATAAGGGGAGTAGACATATATATAAGTTACGTCGCATGTTCAGGCGAGGGAGGGGATCGACGAAGTGTGACAAGGGGTAGGATCAATTTAATCAGGGGATTCAGCTGTTTCCGCCGCTGAACCGGCCGATTTAGACGTGTTTGGTAAATGGGATGCGGCCAACGTGTCTACGCAAGTCGCATCCCACACCAAAGGCTTGCCACGCTGCCAGGGAATGAGAGTCATTCCGTCGGGACGCCTACCATCGTCACGTGCAATACCGTTCGGCTCCAATAAAGCCGGCACGTTAGCGGTGGCAAGCGCCCTCCGTAAGACATCATTCAAGGCAGCGTGGCGCGACCATCTGCCGGCACTGCGGCGGCAAGAAAGACCGTGGTATCCCGGGCCGATTACCTCTGTTCCACAGACGCATGTGTGTGGTGCACATATGCGAGAACCCAAGCGCAGGTTTATAGCCAAGAAAAAAAAAACTACAAAAAATTAAAAATTAAACTACAGTATAAAAAAGAAACCTAGAATTAAATACTAGAACTAAATAAAAGATAAAATATTGGTCCCAAACCACTGACATTTACCGGGAACGTTCCCAAAGGGCTGGCGGCGTTACCACGTTCAATAGCAATGCTTAACCTTTGAGCAAAATAGACGCCAGTCTTTTGATCGCGTGAGAGGTCTACTAAGCGTTCGGCGACGTCTTGGTCAAGTTTTAGAGCGCTAAAGTTATATTTTCTTGATGTCGGAGAACCAGACGCATTGGCATGTGGCACCGCTACATGGTGGACCTACGAACAAAGCGCTTTAAGTCCACCTTCATCATGTGCACTGCAAAGTAGTGGAACTCACTGCCGGAGTCTGTTTTTCCCGAAACCTACAACCTGGGTGTCTTCAAGTCCCGTGTGAATTACTTTCTAGGTAAGCGTGCTCGGTCTTAGACCATATATCCGCTCAAATCGAGCGAGATAATGGTCAAACGCGGACCTAGACCTATGATGTCTCACTATTTGTATATCATCACTTTTTATCCGTGCAGGAACGGAGAAAGAATACAATTTCCTGCGGCCGGGCGGCCTGTCTTAAGAGGCGACTTAACAACAACCCACAACCAGGGCATTTGCCCCACTGGATGGCTACCACCTCTGGTCTAAAGTATGTCGCCATAACAACCTTGAGCTGTGTTCCGGCATTAGTGACCAGGTTCCAGTTTCCCTTAAGAGAGCAGCGGCGCATTTGTAGCAACTTTGGTGTTGCATATGTCCATAGGCGATGGTAACCGCTTTCCATCAAGTGGGCCGTCTGTCTGTCTGCTGAGCTACTGCAATAAAAAAAAAGTAGAAAACACCGTGATGAAATCGTGATTGATGATTGACACATTGGCTATCTCGTGTCTGTTTCTCTACAATGCGGAAAACCTAAGCCTAGCAATGGGACGTGTATCGGATTTAGTGTACAAATTAATAAAACATCACAAAGCTAGAATAACAGTTACCTTGTATAAGCTCTTTGGAACGATGGAAAGCATCAAGTGGGCCGTCTGTCTGTCTGCTGATCTCCTGCAATAAAAAAAAGAAACTAGGGAGGAGTCCCACGAATGTGACTAGCTACGATAAGCACGGGGGAAGGGTCAAAAATCTTGAAGTTCGTGTGACGTAATTTGTCGATGGTTGATATTAGACAAAGCAATCAAATTGAATTAATTGAAGAGCACAGAATTGAAATGACGGTTTTCAATGACGTTGAATGATTCAAGATGATATTTATATGAATCACTTTGGTTGATTCATACAATCGATTACTAATAATCTGCACCACCTACATCGCCAGATTAGGTTAAACTATTCCTTAAGTTAGGTTGCCTGGAAGAGATTGCTTTAAGCGATAAGGCCGCCTATTGTTTCTACCATGACAACATTGTAATTGTGTATTTTTGAAATTGTATATTTGCTGAGCAATAAAGTGTTATCTATCTATCTAAAGTCAGGCTAAAGTATAGCTCTGACTTAGTTGAAACTGGGCAGTTCGGAATGTTTTTTTTTTATTAACAACTGCGAACTCTAGTTCCGTAGCCTTTTTTACAATTAAATTTAAGAAGAAGTTAGGAAGTTGTACACACTTATTTGTTACTTTGTTATTGCGTGCGACATTTAATGAACGCATGTTTGTGTTGTGGTGTACCTTAAGAATAACTTTATTATATTAATTTATTCTAATAAAACTACGTTTTAACGGTTTTAAGCGCGGTAATTTTATTTGATTTTGGTTTTTCCGACGTTTCGGCCACTTTTCTTTGGCCGTGATCACGGAAGACAAAGATGTCAAGTGTCAAGGAGTATTGTTAAAGTTTTATTTAGCCTACCTCCAACTTAATAATTTTAATTATTTAATTTTAATTTTGTTTATGGTTACTATTTACTCTATGGGAGCCTAATCTAATTTACTACCGCTTCGCAACAGAAAGAGCTCACAGTGTCTTAAGGTCTGGCAGCTGGTTTTTGCTGGGTTTGGGTCTTAATAGTTTTGATGATTGGATCCCAAACAGGTGGTACTTGCCAACCATCTTCTCTATTGAAATTTATGTGTTTTTTGATTTCAATAGCCTCACGCATCATTCTAGGTATGAAACGATTCTCTTTCGCGAGGATTTGTGGGTTATTAAATCTGATGTAGTGGTTGGGTTTATCCAGGGTGTGTTCACTGATCGCAGACTTCGTAGACCTTGTGTGTTTCATGTCAGCAATGTGTTCTTTTACTCGTGTTTTTATGCTCCTCTTTGTTTGCCCAATGTATGACAATCCACACTCACAATCAAGCTTGTAGACCCCTGCATCCTGGAGTGGGATATTGCATTTCACAGGTCTCAGAAATTGGGTAATCTTTTTCTGCGGCTTGAAATATGTTTTGATTGAAGCTCGCCTGAGGATGTGACCAATTCTGTCTGTGACCCCCTTGATGTAGGGTAGGGTAGCAGGGCACCGCTCAACTGAAGGTGGTTTGGGGCCTTTGTGACGTTGGTGTGGAGTCTTCAGCTGATTGCGTTGTAGAACACGCATGACATGCTGAAGCTCTCCAGCTATGTGGTTCTCGTCACAAATTTTAACAATTTTATCCAGCTGCCAGACCTCAAGACACTGTGAGCTCTTTCTGCGTACAACGGAACACAAACCAACTTGACTGATAATTACTTTTATTTTTCCTTCCACCCATTTTAATATTATATAAAATTATTAGAGCTAGGCATGTTTGCTGAAGAGTTTCTTGCGCCGCTTCTTCTCTTCAAGCCATAACATGTTGCGAAGCGGTAGTAAATTAGATTAGGCTCCCATAGAGTAAATAATAACCATAAACAAAATTAAAATTAAATAATTAAAATTAATAAGTTGGCGGTAGGCTAAATAAAACTTTAACAATACTCGTTGACACTTGACATCTTTGTTTTCCGTGATCACGGCCACTGAAAAGTGGCCAAAACGTCGGAAAAACCAAAATCAAATAAAATTACCGCGCTTAAAACCGTTAAAACGTAGTTTTATTATGTATACAAGTCGCGAAAACTTAAGAAAATATTAATTTATTCTAATTTTAATACTAAACTTATACTAATGTAGAGTGTATCCAATACATGCTGGTGTTATGAGGAAGTGCATGTGCAGTGTGGGCCTTATATCTATACTTATATATATAGTCCTATCTAGTGCCATGTGTGTTGTTTTTTTCTTTTCTGTGCCGGGGTTATTAATTTTTAGGCTCTTTGTGTGTTTTGGTTTGTTTGTGAAGTGTGCGTGTAATGCAATGCGTTGTGAATGTTTGAAAATTATGAAAGTTGACTACATAAATCACCTGACAGATAAATCCCACCTATAAACACGCCTCGGACGTCTGCTATAGAGAATTAAAAAACAAAGTGTTCCGAGAAACAGCAAGTTAAAATGTTATGAAACATCAAGGAGAGGCGGAGAGTTCATAACGCCCGGGATGATTGTTTTATAAACAACGTAAACATAAACAGAGTTTTAAGGTGAAACTAATGAAGAACAATTCTCATTTAGCGTGTGCCTACTAGGCCAGTCTTAGGCAGACTTCAGTACAGACATTGAGACAGCACTAACTTTCTTCATTTGCAAAATATAACTATTTATAAAATCTTGTTTATTGCATTTAATAAGTAAATTTGTAAATTAATTACATTTAATACAATAGAAAAATACAATTAAATACTAAAACTAAACTACAGTATGAAAAATAAACCTAAAATTAAAAACTAGAACTAAATAAAAAGGAGGGCATAATCCATAATATAAATAAACCTAGCTTAAAAATAAAAAAACCTGTATCAAGGCCGGTCCAGCCCCACCAGACCACTGTCGCTGGGCATTGTATCTAGAAGGCTTGCAGCATTGCCTCGCTGGATACACAGGCTAATCCTTTGAGCATAAAATCTTGAAACTTATAATTAGCCATGCCTGCTTCCAATTCGCCTTCAAATTGTAGATGGAGACGATGGATCTCCAGCTATTATATATACTTACATCTTTTCCTTCATCTACATGCATTAATCTCTTCATACATACACGTTTATTAGAGGTGTTCATTTTACCTGGTCATTCTTTAAGACATGTATCTTTTTGCATTGGTCATTTGCAACAACAAAGGTGCAACAAATGTGATGCTGCTCTCTTAAGGGTGTCTGGAACTTGACCACTTGCGCCGGAACACAAAACAAGGTTGTTATGGCGGCATACTCTAAACCAGGGGTGGTAGCCATTCAGACGGGTAAAGACCTTACCACCTGGCTGTGGGTTCTTTTGTCGCCTCTTACGACAAGCCGTCCGTCGTAAGAGGACGGAACTTACCCATAAAAGACTGTAACCAAGAGTATGCTACTTATAGTCTTGAGGAATTATAAGTAAAAAACAAATTTATATCTAAGTTTTTTTTCTATTGTATCAGTTTATAATGTCTTTATTGTTTCAAATGTCAAAGTCAAAGTAATTTATTTTGTGTATACAGGTTTTAATATGATGTCCATAATTATGACAATTTAGGTATCACTGTACCCGGTCACATATGTAGCTTACAAAATAATTGAATTTAAAACTACTAATGTGTATAAACAAATTAATATACCTCCAGGGCGTTCCACTAGTAGCTCACAACGCCGAAAATGCTCCTTTAGTCGTTCCACAAGGCGACCGCGGTCGTTGTGGTCGTGGCGAAAACGTCACTAATGACGTCCTCATTTTGGATCACACAACGGCCACAATGACCCATGTCAAAAGGTGGGTCGAATAGCCGTTCCACTTGGGTTCACGATTGTAACGCCGGCAAACAAGTGGAACGAGAAAAATCGCGGTCTTGAACGCGGTCGTTGTGAGTCCCTAAAGGAACATAGCAAATAATAATGATTAACAATAATTAGGGTTTCTCATGTCACATAATCAGACTCGTTTATCAGTACTTAGGTCAGAAAGATACTCATGTATTGTGTGTGGTTTGAATTGTTATAATTTTGAAAATAAGCTGTATATATTGCTTGTAAGATAAAGTCGCGAGTGATCAGTTCCTGGCTAAACCGATCGCCAAGACTTGTCGCTCACGCTTGCAGTTAGTCGACTTGGTTAGTATATTATAATACATACATACATACATACATAACTTCACGCCAGTTCCCTTGCGGGGTAGGCACGAACAACAGAGTGCCATTTAGGCTTATTCTTACATACCTCACTTGCCTCTTTGACATTCATAACTCTTGTCATGCAAGCTCGTCTGTTCTTAAGGCTCTTGACATTATAATAAGCCCTAATATTTTAAAGTTCTATACTATATCTTTAAACATACTAGAAAACGACAGTTTGACAAGGGCAAATAACCTTCCATCTGGCTGTGGGTTGTTTTGTCACCTCTTACGACAGGCCGCCCGCCCTGCCGCAGGAAATTATATTCTTTCTCCATTCCACAAAAGAAATGTATACGTTCAATTTGTAATTTGGGTCCCAGAGACAGTTGCAAGACTCATTTCAATCCATTAAAAATTTCAACCTTGCCCTTGTTGGCAACACCAACATAAAATATTTTATATTGGCAACATTGTAGTTGCATTTTTGTTCTTCTTCCGTTTGGGTTGTAGCCGAAGGCAGACGCTCTAATATGTAAAGTTTACTATTACAAGTTTTCACCATCTAACAGTGTTTAACTTCCACAAATACATCACTTTTTTTTTTTTATTGCAGGAGATCAGCAGACAGGCAGACGGCCCACTTGATGGAAAGCGGTTACCATCGCCTATGGACATTTGCAACAGCAAAGTTGCTACAAATGCGCTGCTTCTCTCTTAAGGGAAACTGGAACCTGGTCACTAATGCCGGAACACAACTCAAGGTTGTTATGGCGACATACTTTAGACCAGGGGTGGTAGCCGTCCAGTCGGGCAAATGCCCTACCACCTGGCTGTGGGTTGTTTAGTCGCCTCTTACGACAGGCCGCCCGGCCGCAGGAAATTGTATTCTTTCTCCGTTCCTGTACGGATAAAACATGGTATCAACCTGGGTATCCTAGAACCACCACCATCAGCGTGCACCACAAATATATATATATTACATCCGTGACGAGCTTCGCGCAGCCCTGTCTATATATATACGAGATTGCATTGTTCGCTAAAATAAACCCTCATCTATTTAAAATAAAACCGCCACGACATGAAAATTTGAGAAAAAGATAATCAAATGTGCTGTGTGTTAATAGATATAATACGGCACTGTTGGATAAGAGTGTTTACGAAATGGCTCCCACAATATTCAATAAACTACCAAAATCGTTAAAAACACTACCATTAAATATATTTAAAACAAGACTGAACCAATCATATTATTCCACAAACTAATTCCTAAATGACAAATTTGAAACATAATATCAATACATAATTAATAATAATATTTAAATTAGACATTAAATAATTGACATACACATACATACATACATACATACATACATAACTTCACGCTAGTTCCCTTGCGGGGTAGGCACGAACAACAGAGTGCCATTTAGGCTTATTCTTACACACCTCACTTGCCTCTTTGACATACACAGATTGCAATAATAATTTAATCAAAAACAGATATCTATATAATTAATAAATAAAGGTATAAAATGTTATCTAGGTTACATAAAAGGTATTTAATAAAATAAATAGGAACTAACTATTTAAATAATGACTATTAAGATCCTGCTTACTTGCACACCAGTGGAACTGGTGAAATGTACTAAACCATGTATTTCTGTCTAACACCTGTATACAACTACATATATGCAAGAATAAATATCTCTTGAAAAGTATGGTTTGCAAAAAAACTTATTTGCATATCAATAATAATAGTCTTACATCAAATTTAAATAAAAAGGTTAAATTAGTAGTAAATTGTCTTAATATAATATTTGATTATTTAAAGTCATAATTAAAATACGGTAAACATACATTATGCCCTGTGAAATAATTGGAAACTGTGGAAGGTATTTGGATTTTGTCAGGTTTTGGGCATTATTGGAAAAGTGAGACTTAACTGAACTAAGTTTGTGGTTATTATGTCCAGATAGTCAAGTCGTGGTAGCGTAATGGCTAGCGCACTCGTCCCAAACTCGGCGCGGATTCGATCCTGGCCGGAACGCACGCATTTTTGTACTTTTTTTTTATTTGCAGGAGCTCAGCACACAGGCAGACGGCCCACTTGATGGAAAGCGGTTACCATCGCCTATGGACATTTGCAACAGCAAAGTTGCTACAAATGCGCTGCTGCTCTCTTAAGGGAAACTGGAACCTGCTCACTAATGCCGGAACACAACTCAAGGTTGTTATGACGACATACTTTAGACCAGGGGTTGTAGCCATCCAGTCGGGCAAATGCCCTACCACCTGGCTTTGGGTTGTTCCTCTTACGACAGGCCGCCCGGCCGCAGGAAATTGTATTATTTCTCCGTTCCTGCACGGATAAAAAAATGTACAGATAGTCAAGTCGTAGTAGCGTAATGCGTCGTACTAGCGCACTCGTCCCAGACTCGCCGCGGATTCGATCCTGGCCGGAACGCACGCATGCAACACTTGGGCTGTTTTCTGACCTAATGTGCATATTGTTACAATTACCACATGCTAACAACGGTGAAGGAAAACATCGTGATGCAACCTGCACATCGAGATAACCGATGTGTCAAACTGGCAAGCCGCCTTGGACAAGCATGGCGGGTATACTGTCCGTTCGCCTATAATGGAAGGCCCGAGCCCAGCAGTGGGCCATTTATGGGCTGTTATTATTACAATAATTTATAAAAGAAATGTCACAATCGAATTTTTACAATCAGCGCCGGTTTGTTTAGTTTTCTCTAATGTACATACATACATACATAACTTCACGCCAGTTCCCTTGCGGGGTAAGCACGAATAACAAAGCGCCATTTAGGCTTATTCTTACACACCTCACTTGCTTCTTTGACATTCATAGTTGACATCACCTTCTGCTAGTACCCGATCAATTTGATCATGGAAGGTGTGTCGTGGCCTTCCACGACTTCTACATTCATCCAATTTTGCATTGTATATCTGTTTAGTCATTCTTTCATCATGCATTCTTTCCACATGCCCGAACCACTGGAGCATTCCTTTCCTTACCTTCACCCCGACACTGTCTTTCAGACCAACTCTCTTTCTTACTTCGGTATTACGAACGCGGTCCGCGAGCGTCGCTCGCATGTCGACCGCGTTTACTCTACTTTCATGCTCTCTCTTCCATACCCAACTCTCGCTTCCATACGTGAGCGTAGGTACCAGCACCGCGTTGTGTATTGCAAGTTGGGCCTTCTGGCTGAGGTTCTTAGCGCCTAGAAGTTTATCTAACGCTCCATTCACACTATTCCCCAAATTCTCTAATGTCATCTGTCAAAACTGCTAACTTCATACTATATAGGTATTTTAGTTAGCACACTCGCCTATGACAAATTAAAAAAGAAGAGGTTAACTAAAGGAGGTTCCAACCCTTGGTATTCCAAAACACATCGGTCCATTAGGCCTTAAAAGGAGAGTTGCACTATCCGGTCTAGTAAGCCCAATCTGATAACTGCACAATCGTACTCACTAGACCGTGAAAGCACGGACGAACAGACAGACATCAAGATAGTGACATTGTTTGCTATAATTATAGTATCGCTTGACTTCAGTGTCAAGTTACTAGTTTAGAAAAAAAAAACAACTAAATAACAATGGTAATGTGATATTTTACGAGTGTTTAGTGTAATTATGAAATGAATTGTGTAATGGAACTCAAATGTTTTGGTTATTTTTTTTAAATTTGTTTTTGTTGTCTACCTACCTATTACAATGTTCACAAAAGAACGAGAATACCCATTATATTAACTAATCTTAAGTAGTTTGTCTGTTTACATATATTTTTTAAATACTGTTGTATCATACGTACTTATGTATTTTTCAGGTTTACAGAAAACATGTATAAAATACTGGCAACAATTATAATTTAATGTATATTTTTCTTATACCACCTGCCTTTTCATAACATAATTTTTAACCGACTTCAAAAAAAGGAGGAGGTTCTCAATTCGTCGGGATCTTTTTTTTTTGTTTTTTTTTTAATATATGTTCACCGATTACTCCGAGATTTATGATCCGATTTACGTGATTCTTTTTTTGTTCGACGCGGAATAGCTTCCATTTAGTCCCCTAAAAATTTTATATAGTTTGGCCTAGTAGTTTTAATTTTATGAACATATTTTATGAACAAATTTCCATTCCGTTCCATGTGTACACCGATTACTCTAAGAGTTATATGATCCGATTTACGTAGTTCTTTTTTGTTCAACGCGAAATAGCTGCCATTTGGTCCCCTAAAAATTTGACATAGTTTGGCCTAGTAGTTTTTATTTTACGAATATTTTTTTGTTCCCGTTTCTTGGGACCCGTCCGTAGGAGAATACCCCGAAATAGTATCCCTACACGTGGTCCCTGGGTGGTGCTAAATAGGTGACACTGGTGGTAGGCTTTGGCCGCGGCTTCTCTTTACCACCCATCGACCAAAGTCGTGCCGCCATAATGGCTTATCCGTGTTCCGGTACGATGGTCGATGAAGCCAATCGGGAGATGGGTCGAACTAGCTGCAATCTGTTACGGTTACCGACCAGAGAAACATTAACACCACTACATCATGAGACTAGTCGTGGAGGGTAGCGGGATCCGAGGCACGGTTAACCGCTGGCCGACCGCAGTCAGTAGGGGGCCCAAGTAACGTTCAAGCCACTCGTGAAAGGCTGCCCCGCCAACTTGCGAAAAATCCCAAGATGCGTCATGGCGCCGGTTGGCAACCGGAAGAGAGGGCACTATGAACATCTTGGGGGGGCTCGGGCGTCCCCGCAGTCTCCAGTCTAGTTTCCAAACTCAGGTGTGGTAAGTTACTGTGAACCTGTGGGTTAGTGTTAGATAGCACTTTTCACTACCATCTCCCTACCTACATATCCACAAACAACAATGAAAAAGAGAAATAAGAGACACGTTATACAGCGGCTGCACTCCCTCTCACTAAAAGTGCACCTCTCAAACATTCGAGGTCTGCACTCAAATCTCGTCTCTGTCCACCACCATCTCGAGACAGAAAAACCGCATCTCTTATTCCTCTCGGAGACGCAAATAGGTCCGCCGTCAAATGTGGCGTATCTTTCATACCCAGGGTTTACCTTAGAGCATAATTTCAAGGCACGAGCTGGTGTATGTATGTACGCCCGCGACGACATCTGCTATCGGCGTCTCCGAAATCTTGAAGACCCCAGTTTCTCTACTTTATGGGCTCTAGTGGACACAGGCTTAGAGAAAATTCTTTATGCCTGTGTCTATCGTTCACACAGTGGAGATCGGGAGACGACCAGGCTCACTGAACATCTTAGTGAGGCGGCTGAAGCCGGACAACGAAAGTATCCTACAGCGAAAATGGTGATTCTGGGGGATTTTAATGCTCACCATCAAGAGTGGCTATTCCCATACCAGATAACTGATCACGCTGGGAGAGAAACGCGGAAACTTGCGATAGCTTTGAATCTTAACCAGCTAGTACATGGAGCTACTAGGATACCTGACGTTGAAGGGCATACCGCCAATTGCTTGGATCTTCTGCTGACCAACGATCCAGATAGATATTCAGTGTCAATTACATCGCCACTTGGCACTTCTGACCACTGTCTGGTAAAAGCAGTTTCGGTGTATTCGCCGCCTGAACCAAGCTGTAACAGCTCCCGTCGAATATGGCGTTACAAGGCAGCAGATTGGGATGAGATGCGCTCATTCTTCGCATCTTATCCTTGGCAGTCTATCTGCTTCTCCTCTACCGACTCTTCAGCTTGTGCAGAAGCCGTGATTGACGTGATACGACAGGGTATGGAATATTACATCCCGTACTCTGACTCGTGCATGTCAAACAAAGCTCAACCCTGGTTCAGTGCCGAATGCAGACGTGCTGAAGTACTCAAGCACCAAGCATACTTGTCCTGGGTTGATGCTCGCAGAAGCAAAGCTTTAGACCAAAGCACAAAGAAGAAAGCCTTTAATAAGGCTGCCAAATCCTGCAAAAAGGTGCTGCAGACAGCGAGATTCAACCATATAGGCCGAATTGGGAGCAAACTTGCTAAATATCCAACTGGTAGCAAGGCCTTTTGGTCCCTCGCGAAGTCGGTTGAATCAAACTTCTGTCGCCCCTCACTACCTCCACTGCTGAGAGCCGACGGATCGCTGGCCCATTCTTCAGAAGACAAAGCAAACCTCTTTGCCAGCCTGTTCGCGGAAAATTCACGCTTAGACTCCAACAACGCAACACCTCCTCAATTAGCCCGATGCGAAACCACCATGTCTGAAATACGCATCCGGCAGACTGAGGTCCGTAGAACATTGCGAAGTCTGGATGTGAATAAAGCCAGCGGCCCGGATGGTATCCCAGCTATAGTACTGAAAACCTGTGCACCTGAACTTACACCTGTGCTGACACGTCTATTCCGTCTCTCTCTGAGTACTGGTATAGTACCAAGATCATGGAAACTTGCCAATGTTCAACCTGTACCAAAAAAAGGTAGTCGTGCCGACCCTGCTAACTACAGGCCCATCTCAGTCACGTCCATACTCTGTAAGAGCATGGAACGTGTATTGAACGACCGGCTTCTGGCGTACCTAGAAGCAAATGACCTTCTCAGTGATCGACAATACGGTTTCCGCCGAAATCGATCGACTGGAGATCTTCTAGCGTACGCCTCACACATCTGTAATGAGGCGATTGAGAAATACGGTGAAGCCCTTGCGGTATCACTGGATGTCTCTAGGGCCTTTGATAGAGTCTGGCACGACAGCCTTATTCGCAAGCTTCCAGCATATGGTCTACCAAACAGTCTGTGCACCTGGATATCAGACTTTCTCACGGACCGATTGATACGAGTGGTCGTGGATGGCCAGTCCTCCGATCTTATGCCAATTAACGCCGGCGTTCCTCAGGGGTCGGTACTCTCTGCAACGCTCTTTGTGCTACATATCAACGACTTGCTCAAACCAGGTATCTATGGTTATGCAGACGATAGCACCGTTGTAGAGAGATACACATCCACCGCGCGAGCTGAGAGAGTCGAAATCCATACACTTAGGGAGGCAATGGTAGAGCGATTGAATGCAACTTTAAAGGCAGTCTCCGACTGGGGAAAAGCTAACCTAGTTACGTTCAATGCCTCTAAAACCCAGGCGTGTCTTTTTACCGCGAAAAGGAGTTCTTTTGAACTAACTCCTACTTTCCGAGGAGTACCCGTTCCGATGACCGACGAACTTCAGCTTCTTGGCGTTTCCTTGACGTCGACTATTAACTTTGGCTCATATATCGAGTGTATAGCACAAACTGCGGCAAAAAAGCTGGGCATACTCTCGAAGGTGAGACGGTACTTCACACCTGAACAACTGCTAGTATTGTACAAAACACAAGTACGAGCATGTATGGAGTACTGCTCTCACCTTTGGGATGGCTCAGCCAAATACCAACTCGAAGCACTTGAGTCGATTGAGCGGAGAGCCAGGAGGCTGGTTGGCAACGACCAGCTTTTCGATGACAAAATGCAAAGTCTCGAACATCGGCGCAGGGTTGCCAGCTTGTCGGTTTTCTATCGGATTCACTTTGGAGAGTGTGCAGCTGAGCTCTTCAATCTGATCCCGCCATCTCCCTTCCATCATCGGACAACCAGACGAACCGGCATGCGGCATCGATATATGGTGGATATTCCACCTATTAGAACGAAGCGCTTTGCATCTAGCTTCATCATACGCGCCGCAAAGGAGTGGAACTCATTGCCGGAGTCTGTCTTTCCGGATACATATAACCTGGGTGTCTTCAAGTCACGTGTGAATAGGTACCTTCTAGGCAAGCGTGCTCCATCCTAGACCATATCTTCGCCCCACATAAGGCAAGATTGTGGTCAAACGCGAACCTATACTACAATAAAAAAAAAAAAAACAAAATAGTTTCTTCATTTTCTTAAGCCTATGTATAGCACAGCTGAACTGTAGGTAATCAGCTAGTGCCATTCAACGGAGTTCTTGTGACAACTCAAAAGGCCACATTTGACTATACGGTTCATATTTCTCAAAAAAACACATAATTACTACTCAAAAACTATCAATATCCTGCAACTATTGTTAATTTTAGAGTAATTTTACACATTTTTAGAAAATAAAATTGCACAGCACAACATTTCCTTTCAGTTCCCGCCAAAAACTCCGAACAAGTATCTATTTCCTAGGTAAGCATGCTCCACTTTACACTGCATTTCCACCTGACATCAGGCGCAATGTCGGCCAAACGCGAACCTATTCTAAATTTAAAAAAAAATCGTCTAAGACCACTTCTAGTTGTTTATGAACTCTACAACTAGAGTCGTGCTCTTTGGTACAATGATTAAATTAAATTGTGACCCCTGCTCCGGGGTTAACTCGGCCAATTGGAGCCCGAGCCGGGCTCATAATGGACACTCCGCAGTTCAAGATCCATAATTCAATGTACTTCTACTCAACTCTTAACAAATTTGAAGTAGCCATTACATTACGTTACTTGTATCTTTATGGCAGCAACTTTTAAAAAAGTATCGATGGTAAAGGAAGACATCAGTAGATCTATCAAGCTAAGCAAGTTATGCTTGTGTTAGGGGTGTAGTTGCTACCACCAGTCTGGGGCCGATTCCAGGCACACAGACCATAGCAATAGTAAACAACGGAAAATTCGTTTACGAAATTTATCATGCAGGAATTGAACCTGAAGCCTCTGCTTTCCGGTGAGCTCGGCCTGTCATAATACGAGTAGTAATGCTACAAACCCCTAATCGCTAAGAATGCATCAAAAACCATACAATGTGACAATTATGGATATTAAACAACAAATATTTATCTATATACATACATACATACATAACTTCACGCCAGTTCCCTTGCGGGGTAGGCACGAACAACAGAGCGCCATTTAGGCTTATTCTTACACACCTCACTTGCTTCTTTGACATTCATAACTCTTGTCATGCACGCTTGTCTGTTCTTAAGGCTCCTGACATCACCCTCTGCTAGTACACAATCAATTTGATCATGGAAGGTGTGTCGTGGCCTTCCACGACTTCTGCATCCATCCACTTTTGCATTGTATATCTGTTTAGTAATTCTTTCATCATGCATTCTTTCCACATGCCCGAACCACCGGAGCATTCCTTTCCTTACCTTCACCCCGACACTCTCTTTCTTACTTCGGTATTACGAACGCGGTCCGCGAGCGTATTATAACATTCTAAAAATGCCATATCTGTGCATTAAAGCTGTTTAGAAAAAAAAAATGGGTGTGTGCAGTGCATACGCAGTAGAAGTGAAACTTCAGAGAATATACTCACAGATCACAGATAATTCTTCTCTATTTTTTATTATAATTTAAATATAATTCCTTTAGCCTACCTCCGTCAACATATTATAATTCAAAATAAACTTCTTAAAGTATTATTCTAAATTTTTCACTGTTCTAGTCAAAAAATATTATTATCAGTTTAATTTAGGTCCAAATTGGACCTATGTTTAATCATCGGTCTCTCTAATCTGTGCTACACGATATAAAACTCATATCTCTCGCAGGCTATAGATTTATGTGTTTATCTTTTTTAGTGTTGCTTTCTCGTTTCATCGCGTTTCAAATCACAACGATTCTAAAGAAGTTTCATGTATAAACGGTGGAGAACATGATGAAATTTTTTGAGATTTCTTGTCTGCTTATTGGTTTATCTGTTTGTTCGAGATTCACGTAAAGACTACTGGACCGATTTCGATGCGTTTCACGCTGATCGACAGCAAATTCTTGATTTAAAAGAAAAAAAAATGGTTTTTTGTTGGGAATGATTTAAAATGGTCATGTGATTATTTCACTGATCGACAGCAAAATTTATGTAATAAAATGTGTGATATTTTTTATCTTGGGAATCCCGCGGGAATTTTCCCGGGAGCTGTTTGTAGTTATTCGGGTGCATAAAAATTACGTTAAATTACGTTACATAGAAAAAAATACACAAGAAACTTACTTACTAAAAGGTAGTACAATGGGCGGCCTTATTGCTAAAAGCAATCTCTTCCAGGCAACCTTTGGATGGACAAGAACTAATTACATAGATAGCGTTGGCGTGCAGTTGAAATAGATAATAATACAATAATTATAATACATACACTCTAGTTATAAAAATATATACATACATAGACATACAAAACAAACAATAAACACGTTATACACTTAAATAGTGCTCCTTCACAAGTCTGTTAAAATAATGGATAGATTTAGCAGAGCGGACATCTGCCGGCAGAGCATTCCAGAGATGCACAGCTTGGACAGAGAACGATCTTGCGTAAATCTCCGTAGTATGTACTGGCGTCCTAAGTCGCAACCTCTCTGACGAAAGAATGAGAACGTTCTTTAAGATAAGACGGTGTCCTAGGATCAAACAATACATTATAAAGAAAAGACAGAACATGAGCATTACGGCGAAGTCGAATTGGCAACCAATTGAGCTTTGTGCGAAATTCAGATATGTGATCATATTTGTGGAAGCCAAATGTGAATCGTATACAGAACATAGTTTGCATTAAATCGATAGCTTGCATTCTTTTTTAAATGCTGTGGTACTTTGTGTCCCGGGAATACCGCGGGAGTTTGAAGTCAAGCGTGGACGAAGTCGCGGGCACGTCCTAGTTAATTAATTAAGTGTTCTCAATTATACTACAATAGTTTATAGTTTCTCCATAATAATAAGTAGATCCTTCCATGATGCTCCATGTTAAAACAAAGCTAGTATATGTTGTCTGATTCATATAAACGAAAGAAAGAAAACGCTTATTTGCCAAATGCGGCACAGACAAATCATAAATTAGACGAGACAAAATATGTTCGACAAACGAGGTTGGCACTCAGTATATTGCTGTGTCGGAAGATACTCCGCCACAGCACTGATTTTCAATGCCCACATCCTAATCTACACATATTTACTTGAGACCCATATAAAAATATCATTATTTAGTCATAGCAAAATTTAAATCTAAAACTTCATAAAAGCATTATACATCTGTTTATTAATACGTGAAGCAAAAACTTTGTACCTACTTTTATGAAAATTGCGCGGACGGAGGAGTATGAAATTTCGCACACTTATCTATACTAATATTATAAAGCTGAAGAGTTTGTTTAATTAAACGCGCTAATCTCAGGAACCGCTGGTCTGATTTGAAAAATTCTTTCAGTATTGATTAGTACATTTATCGAGGAAGGCTATAGGCTATATTATATTTTCACAAAAATTAGGGAACCTTACTAAAAGTCCAATAATGTAACCCAAGGTGTAAAAAAATGATCCGAAAAAATCCTTACACGGCGTGCGCTGCGAAAACTATTGATTATAGAACAAAACAATGTACTACCACTTTGCAGAACATATAATTGACTTAAGAAAATATTATATAATTGACTACAAAAAATATCGCGTGACCATATGTCTAACTATTGTAGTTTTCTCACAATAAGTGTTTTATTTTATTTTTTTAAATAATTAAAATGCCGTCGCTTCAAACACTCTTTATTTTGTACCTTGGTATTAATCCTTATCAAAATAAATTACTCCATATTCAAGACGAATTCAATACCTTTCTAGAACTTTTTGAATTATTCAATTCGGACGTTTCATTCGAAAGATATCGCGATATTTAAAATGTAAGTATTAGTGTTGTAGCCAAATATACTAATATTGTTTGATTGAACGCGCTAATCTCAGGAACTACTGGTCTGATTTGAAAAATTCTTTCAGCGTTGGATAGTTCATTTATCGAGGAAGGCTATAGGCTATATATCATCACGCTAAGACCTATAGGAGCGGAGCACCAATGAAGAATGTTTCAAAATCGGAGGGGTTTGAAAGCAAATTCCACGCGGACGACGTCGCCGGCACAGCTATATTTTATATAGAAAAGAAGCGACGAATGCTAACATTTTTTAAAATTGTACATAAAAAATACATTAAATCAATAAAAAAAACATTACACACATTACCATGTATTTGACACACACACGCATATATACTCTTTTGTTTATTGTTAAAGTCAAATGAACAGTGTAGCCTTGGCGAAATCTGTGATTATAGAAGTATGTCTTTCACAACAGAACATTAATAATGTTCATACTTATAATTTAAATTAATTATGGTCGATCGACCACTGGGCGACCAATAGTAATAAGTAAATCTTTCCATGTTCTGTTAAAACAAAGCTAGTATGTATTCTCTAATTCAAATAAACCAATGGTCTGGAAGTCACTAGTGAATAGTTAGGCGTGCTCCATCCTAGTTCACAACACACGGACAAGCTACATTTGTACATTCAAACACTTGATCACTGACCATTATTTGTCCATTGGTCTAAAGTATGTCGCCATAACAACCTTGAGTTGTGTTCGGGCATTAGTGACCAGGTTCCAGTTTCCCTTAAGAGAGCAGCAGCGCATTTGTAGCACCTTTGGTGTTGCAAATGTCCATAGGCGATGGTAACCGATCTCTATCCAGTGGGCCGTCTGCCTGTCTGCTGATCTCCTGCCATAAAAAAAAAATGTTGCAGGAAATGGAATTCTATTATTGTTCGCATGTAATTTCTATCTATATTAGTTTATTATTGTTATTATTTTGATTTTTTTTTCTTTAATTACAATTGAATTCGTTTTTTAATTTAGTTAAACCACCAAATGTTAATTTCTTTTTCCTGTAATGTCTCCTTAGACACCGGGTTACCTGGAAGAGATCGCTGTAAGCGATAAGACCGCCCATGGTTCTAATGGAAATGTATTTCTAGTTTAAGTTATGGTGAACAATAAAGAGTGAGTTTTGGCGGGAACTGAAAGGGTCGTAGTGCTGTGCAGTTTTATTTTCTAAAATTGTGTAAAATTACTCTAAAATGAACAATAGTTGTAGGATATTGACAGTTTTTGTGTAGTAATTATGTGTTTTTGCGAGAAATGTGAACTGTATAGCTAAATGTGGCCTTTCGAGTTTTCACAAGAACTCCGTTGAATGACGTCGATTGTAGCCTACAATACAACGGCGTCTGGCTTAAAGGCCTAGTTGCCAAGTCTCAAACGTAAAAAAAAAACTATAAAGAGTTTTCATTCATTCATTCACATCGTCAGTTAATATGAGATGAGATACCTATCAAACGCGAACCTGACTTCTTCCATGCCTGTAAGACTATGATAAAAATAAGAGATAATTTAAGGCTCAACGTCAGAAGCAAAACAAAGTTGTTAAGTAAATTGTTATAGGACGTGTTCATATTAATGCATTCTCACAAATTGTCGTGCTTGTTAGTGCGTGGGACTAACAAAATTTTTTGTTGTTCAATATCCATAATTGTCATAATTGGATGGTTTTTGATGCACTCTTAGCGATTAGCCTGGACCGGCAGGGGTCCACAACATTTTATTCAAAATTATAGTCCGAATATAAAATTTATTTACATTCAAAGTCGTTTAGCAAGGATTTTTAACAAAAAAAAACAAAGTATATCGCAGGCATTCTTGAATTTTCGGGAATAAAAGTATATATTTACTGTATTTTTCTGATCTTTTACGAACATTGTTTGACAGTTCCGCATTATATTATATCCGTGCAGAAACGGGGAAAGAATACAATTTCCTGTGGCCGGGCGGCCTATCGTAAAAGGCGACTTAACAACCCACAGCCAGGTGGTAGGGCATTTGCCCGACTGGGTGGCTACCACTCCTGGTCTAAAGTATGTCGCCATAACAACCTTAAGTTGTGTTCCGGCATTAGTGACCAGGTTCCAGTCTCCCTTAAGAGAGCAGCAGCGCATTTGTAGCAACTTTGCTGTTGCAAATGTCCATAGGCGATGGTGACCGCTTTCCATCAAGTGGGGCGTCTGCCTGTCTGCTGGAATCCTACAATATAAAATAAAAATAATTAATTAGTTTAAACTTAAGGAAATTGTATTCTTTGTCCGTTCCTGCACGGATAAAAAGTGTATGCTTCAAGTGTAAGTTTAAAATGGCAAAATTTAGAAGATAAAATTATTCCAGTTCTAAGTTCCGTAGCCCTGCATTGGCCGCCGTGCGCCCGCATCTGTCCTGCTGGCTAATACAGCAATTATGATAAGTTAGCCACGCTATCCGCTTGCTCGGACGCAGTCAATATCTGCGCATACGCACCGGCAGACAAACTACACGATTATCGCCTACAAATCTTAACAGGGGTGGCAACATTACAAATCCAAATGCATTAAACTTCCAATCAAAAGATTTGTAGGATTACGTGCGAATAGCGTAGTTGAAAGTGATTTGGGTACATTTTCTTCAACATCTTACCGACTGTTCATTTGCCTTACAATCGATTAAAATTTGACATAAGCGTCATACAAGTTATGTCAAAATTCAACCATGTGAGTTATCGGGTAGCTATAAAGGGGAGGTTGGGGCCCACCGGGCCAAGTTAAACCCAATATTTATGTCATATCAGTAATATATGAAAATATGTTGTTATAAAATTATTGAGTAGAATTGAATTGATTGATATTCGTTCTCTTTTTTTTTAAGGCGGGGGAAATGCTATTTACGCACAATACTGGGTCCTGGTACGTGGTCCTGGGTACGCACAATACTGGCTTTCCCCTTTGACAAGGGGCAATCCGAACACTAATTAAACCAGCTTGTGTGGAGACTCAGAGAAGTTGCACGGACAACACCCACTACCCACTAAAACCACCCTCCTCCCATGTGCCTCGCGCTTTTTATGAAGGAAAGGCTGAGACTTAGAACGTAGTTACGCCCAGTGTGCTGTCTGTTGTCATCATTGTCAAACTTGTGTCAAGTCAGTAAGAAAATATACCTTCTACTAAAACACAATTTCATTGAAGAAACCATTTATCCCATTTATCTGTGCAGGAACGGAGAAAGAATACAATTTCCTGCGGCCGGGCGGCCTGTCGTAAGAGGCGACTAAACAACCCACAGCCAGGTGGTAGGGCATCTGCCCGACTGGATGGCTACCACCCCTGGTCTAAAGTATGTCGCCATTACAACCTTGAGTTGTGTTCCGGCATTAGTGACCAGGTTCCAGTTTCCCTTAAGAGAGCAGCAGCGCATTTGTAGCAACTGGTGTTGCAAATGTCCATAGGCGATGGTAACCGCTTTCCATCAAGTGGGCCGTCTGCCTGTCTGCTGATCTCCTGCAATAAAAAAGAATACTTTACAAGGATTGTATTGCGCTTTTATAAAAAAAATATCCATGAGGTATCACAGTGCTGGTATTGTAGTGGAATGATAACCCTACCACTGTCGGGATTAGTCACAGTGGTCACCATCCGCGGAACGGATTGCTTAACACGCCGCTCTGCAACATCGCACTTAACCCCTTCGTCGTGTGGTCCAAGTTACGAAAGTTTACATTAGTATTCATTAAATTGCCCGACTGGATGGCTACCACCCCTGGTCTAAAGTGTGTCGCCATAACAACCTTGAGTTGTGTTCCGGTATTAGTGACCGGGTTCCAGTCTCCCTAAAGAGAGCAGCAGCGCATTCGTAGCAACTTTCCTGTTGCAAATGTCCATAGGCGATGGTAACCGCTTTCCATCAAGTGGGCCGTCTGCCTGTCTGCTGATCTCCTGCAATAAAAAAAAAGTGACAAATAACTAAATTAGTAACGATAAATAATAATTTAATTACTAACTTAATAATAATTTGGTTGAATATAAAAAGTACTCTATTTAATTCTATTAGTTTGAAGAATAATTTAAATTGCTGGAAATGGCGAAACATGTTCTTTAATCTTATAAGATACTAGCGGCCCCAGCAGACGTTGTACTGCTCTGAAAAAATAAAAATCTAGGACCCGATCCCAGCGCCACCTACCGGTTCCAATTGTGGATTTAAACCATGCGGGGAACCCACTCAAACACACAAAAACAAAATCACCAAAATCGCTCCAGGTGATTAGGAGGATTCTAGAACCCGATCTCAGCGCCACCTACCGGTTCCAACGGGACAAAAAGTATCCTATGTCCGTCTCCTGGTTCTAAGATACCTCCCCGCCAATTTTCAGCCAAATCGGTACAGCCGGTTTTGAGTTATAAATAGTGTAACTAACACGACTTTCTTTTATATATATATATCCATGTTTCATACAAATAAAAATTTAATTTCTTAAATTAAGATTTATTACTCATATGATTCGAGGATTTCAAGAAAGTGCTTAATTGTACCTATCAGGGGCCCAATTCTGTTAGTATCTCGTCAAACTCGCTGGACACTATCATCGCAATTGTACCGATGTCGGTATTCTATTAAATCCAATGGCTTGCCTGTGGCAACTTAATATATCTTTATAAATATTTATAATAGAAAACTCGCAAAATAAATGTTAATAATTTTGGTAGCTTTCTAATATTCATTTCGGCTAAAATCATTTCTGCTAATGGTAATTTCAATTTTTTTCTACTTTTATTCTGCCGCGACGATGTCGAGAAGTATTGTGGATTTAGTAAAATACTAATTTTTGACACTATGGCAATGGAATCGGACTTTGAATATCTTCGCAACGCCGAGATATTGAAATAGCAGAATTGGGCCCCTGGTGTTGCATACGTCTAAGGATTAATAATAATAATAATTTTCCGCAGGGGGGCTTTGTGGCGAAGCCTTAGGTGAGTAGCGACACCTCGTACCTGACTCCGGGGGCCAAGGCAAGGCCCCCGCCTCCGTGCTTGCCTAAGCCAGCCGGCACGGAATGGAGATCGCTAGAGCTAAGACTCAAGCTCCAGGGGTGGAAGTGATAAATGGTCTAACGTCGGAAGTAGCTTCGGTGAACCTGCAGCTCACCTCTCTACACCCTTTAGCCACTCAGACCCATGTTGCCCCTGTCTTTATGGCATTTTTTGGGGCCCATGCAGGAAGTGGCGAGTCACCGTTTGCCCATTTTTCCTCGTTCCCTGAACATTGCGACGGGCAGACGCCATAGTCCCCATATTCCCAGACCCCTAGTACCATTAGCAGTTCACCACAATAGCCCGGTACTTTTTGTCCTCATTTCCCACAATAGTCCTACACTGGCCGGGGTTTGTCTTTGGGTGCATTACTATATGGTGTGGACAGGGATAATCGCCGGTCAGTGTCACGCCACATTTACATTAAATTTGTCAAGGGGCCACTACGTGTTGGCCTTCCCATGGCTCCACGCAAGCCCCCCAAAAGTCCGGGCCATTTTTATGGCCCGTGGTCTTGAAAGACATACAGTAATAATAATAATTCATTTATTTCAGTAATTGAGTATTTCCATATCATACAGTATCATATTATAAATTACACCATTGTTATTAAAATTTAAATTCCAAAATTAGTTCACGGCACAACAATTAATAAAACACATACTAGGGCATTACACCCGCGTCACTATAATTATTATAAATGTTTCTATTCCACGGCGTCAGAGGGACATGTATACCAAATGATTTCAAGTATGGACTTTACCACCGATTAAGCAACACGCTCCTATAAGGACTGTAAGCGTGTCAGTCAGCCTGCCACGGTAAGGGCGAAGACACAAGAAGAAAAAGTATTTGAAAAGTAAATCTTGTGACTTGTACCACTTGTAAGTGTAACCCCATCGACGGCAGTCTGTCAGTGGGTTGTCTTGAATGGCTCGTGGGGTCACGCTGCGATCTCGAGCAATTAATAACAATCACTTTAATCCACATCAATGTATTAAATCAATATCAAATATATAATAATAAACTTTTATTTATGTCTTTTTTATATATAACTGTCCCGACAGACGTCGTCCTGACAATGTCTTTCCCTTAAAAAATAAAATCTCCAAACCGATTGCAGCGCCATCAATGGGGACCAATTGTTAATCTAAACCATTCTCGAATTTACTTTGAAAATACATAAAAAAAAATCATTAAAACCGGCCCCACCTTTAAAGACGTGTTCAGCGGCGCCACCTACCGGGTCCAATCGTGAATCTAAACCATCTCGGGATTCACTTGAACACACACAAAAAAAAAAATCACCTAAATCAGACAAATGAAAATGAGTTTAAATGCAGTTTTTATCCGTGCAGGAACGGAGAAAGAATACAATTTCCTGTGGCCCGGCGGCCTGTCGTAAGAGGCGACTAAACAACCCACAGTCAGGTGGTAGAGTATTTGCTCGACTGGATGGCGACCACCCCTGGTTTAGAGTATGCCGCCATAACAACCTTGTGTTGTGTTCCGGCATTAGTGACCAGGTTCCAGTCTCCTTTAAGAGAGCAGCAGCGCATTTGTAGCACTTTTGGTGTTGCAAATGTCCATAGGCGATGGCAACCGCTTTCCACCAAGTGGGCCGCCTGCCTGTCTGCTGAACTCCTGCAATAAAAAATAAAAAAAAAGTCACCATTGCCGATATTGGCCGGGAAAGACCATTACAAATGAATGGCTACACTGATATTGCGACTGATGTATTTTTTAATGATATTTTTTTATTTTTGGAATTTTTCTCTGCGATCTTTATTTTTGCTGCATTCCATTAAAAGATTATCTATACAAAACAAAGTCGTGTTACTTACACCATTTATAACTCAAGAACAGCTGGACCAATTTTTTTTTTGTGTTTTTGGAATTGTCTTCGTCCGGAATAGGATAATAAGTATAAAATATGTACGGGGTGAAGGTAAGGAAAGGAATGCTCCGGTGGTTCGGGCATGTGGAAAGAATGCATGATGAAAGAATGACTAAACAGATATACAATGCAAAAGTGGATGGGTGCAGAAGTCGTGGAAGGCCACGACACACCTTCCATGATCAAATTGATCGTGTACTAGCGGAGGGTGATGTCAGGAGCCTTAAGAACAGACGAGCGTGCATGACAAGAGTTATGAATGTCAAAGAAGCAAGTGAGGTGTGTAAGAATGGGCCTAAATGGCGCTCTGTTGTTCGTGCCTACCCTGCAAGGGAACTGGCGTGAAGTTATGTATGTATGTAATTTTTTTATTGATGAATATCATATTTTATACTTATTATATATCCAAAAACACAAAAATTATATTGTATGAGTTATATGGTGTAACTAACACGATGTATAGGGACTGAATCGTTTTGATGTAGGTATTTTCATAGAAATTCTGGCAGAGCCAGCCTCAAGGAAGGCTAGTTTGTTAGCCAGCTCATTATTTAACATTTAATATATAAGTTATTGTATCTTTAGGAGATTATGGGGCTGACATGCCTATGTGTTCCAAATAAATAAAGATAAAATATATATATATATATATAGATAATCAAGTTTTATTACCAACGCGCACTACCACCGCATTGCATTACACGCACACTTCACAAACAAACCAAGACACACAAAGAGCCTAAAAATTAATAACCTAGGCACAGAAAGGAAAAACAAGATAATCAAGTTTTATTACCAACGCGCACTACCACCGCATTGCATTACACGCACACTTCACAAACAAACCAAGACACACAAAGAGCCTAAAAATTAATAACCTAGGCACAGAAAGGAAAAACAAGACACATGGCACTAGTTAAGATAATATATATAGGTATAGACATAAGGCACACACTGCACATGCACTTCCTCACAACACCAGCACGTAACAGATACACTCTACATTACTATAACTTTAGTATTAAAACTAGAATAAATTAATATAATAAGTTATTCTTAAGGTACACCACGACACAAACATGCATTCATTTAATGTCACACACAATGACAAAGTAACAAATAAGCGTGTATAACTTCCAAACTTCTTAAATTTAATTGTAAAAAAGGGTACGGAATTAGAGTCCGTAGTTGATAATAAAAAAAAAAACAAGTTTTATTTAGGCTATCCTTTTTATTGCATTAAAAAAGTGTCACAGAACTTGATAAAAGATTCTTTAATTGCAGAAGTACAGCTAACCGCCTTCCTGACGGAAATAGTTGCCATCGTCTATGGATATTTGCAATAATAAAGATACTACCACAGAGTTTTCTTTTGGATTTTATGGCTTGGCAGCTAGGCCTTTACGCCAGAGCTTAGATTCAATGTAGTTTCTTCATTTTCTTAAACCTATGCGTAGCACAGCTGAACTGTAGGTTATCAGCTAGTGCCGTTCAACGCAGTTCTTGTGGCAACTCAAAAGGCCACATTTGACTTTACAGTTCACATTTCTCACAAAACACATAGTTACTACTCAAAAACTATCAATATCCTACAACTATTGTTCATTTTAGAGTAATTTTACACATTTTTAGAAAATAAAACTGCACAGCCATTTTATCCGTGCAGGAACGGAGAAAGAATACAATTTTCCTGCGGCTGGGCGGCCTGTCGTAAGAGGTATTTTTTAAATTTTTTATTGCAGGAGTTAAGTAGGCAGGCAGACGGCCCACTTGATGGAAAGCGGTTACCATCGCCTATGGACATTTGCAACACCAAAGGTGCTACAAACGCGCTGCTGCTCTCTTAAGAGAGACTGGAACCTGGTCACTAATGCCGGAACACAACTCAAGGTTGTTATGGCGACATACTTTAGACCAGGAGTGGTAGCCATCCAGTCGGGCAAATGACCTACCACCTGGCAATATATAGTGTAGTTTCAATGAAGGATCCTACAGTTTATGTACGGTTAACGTATTCACAATTTTCTCATCTGCGAAGACTTTTATAAGCTAGTTACTAAAGTTATAGTTGTTACGCATCAAAAAAAAAAAACTTTATATCGCTGTCGGCTGGCGTTCTCAAAATTCTGGCCGCATTGATACGTTGGGCTGCAATGCTGATGATGCATTCCCCAGATATAGGACAGCTATATTATGGTCATCATCATGCCAGACGCCAATTAGACGCGTTGTGTTTCAACTCCGAAACAACAAACATATATGCAAGAATGTATAATATATAAAACAGTAAAAATAGAATCGGGTATAGTTATAAATGTACACATATCTATGTATAGATATGAGGGTAAGATTTATCAAGATAGAAAATAAGTCAAATCTTATACTAATATATAAAGCTGAAGAGTATGTTTGTTTGAACGCGCTAATCTCAGGAACCACTGGTCTGATTTGAAAAATTCTTTCAGTGTTGGATAGCCCGTTTATCGAGGAAGGCTATAGGCTATATATCATCACGCTAAGACCAATAGAAGCGGAGCAGCAATGAAACATGTTTCAAAATCGGGGGAGCTTTGAAAGCCAATTCCACACGGACGGCGTCGCGGGCACAGCTATTATAGAATACAATGCATACTAAAGATAGAAGGATTGTAAGTCCTTTAAATATCAAAACACAGTCTCAACCAGGTTAATAATGCTCGCGTGACAGACATGAACGGATATGAAAATTTTTTATTAAGCAAAAATTCACATTACTTAATCGTAATAGTTTCATAGTCTTTCTTTTTGGCTTTCTTGATATATAAGACGTAAATTTATTTCAAAACTGTTATGAGTATGTTCCCCTCCCAAAACACCCCTCCCGTCCCCAAGACACTTACAACTTTCACCCCTTCCAAACATCGTAAAAAACTTGAGGACCTTAAAAATCAGGTTCGCCAGGTGGTAGGGCATTTGCCCGACTGGATAGCTACCACCGCTGGTCTAGAGCATGCCGCCATAACAACTTTGAGTTGCATTAGTGACCAGGTTCCAGACTCACTTAAGAGAGCAGCAGCGCATTTGTAGCACCTTTGGTGTTGCAAATGTCCATAGGCGATGGTAACCGCTTTCCATCCAGTGGGCCGTCTGCCTGTCTGTTGAACTCCAGCAATAAAAAAAAATCATGCTATCCAAAAAATTCTTTCTCTTAGATATAATTATTTTTATGTACAATTCAAATCTGTATATACTCTTACCTTAGCTCTCCTCGAAATAAGCAAAAAACTGTAATACATACATACATACATAACTTCACGCCAGTTCCCTTGTGCGGCGTAGGCACGAACAACAGAGCGCCATTCAGGCTTATTCTTACACACCTCACTTGCTTCTTTGAGATTCATAACTCTTGTCATGCACGCTTGTCTGTTCTTAAGGCTCCTGACATCACCTTCTGCTAGTACACGATCAATTCGATCATGGAAGGTGTGTTCTGCATCCATTCACTTTTGCATTGTATGTTTGTTTAGTCATACTTTCATCATGCATTCTTTCCACATCCCAAAAACTGTAATAGCATAAGATAATTTTTTTTTTTTTTTTTTTATTGCAGGAGTTCAGCAGACAGGCAGACAGCCCACTTTATGGAAAGCAGTTACCATCGCCTATGGACATTTGCTACACCAAATGTGCTACAAATGCGCTGCTGCTCTCTTAAGGGAGACTGAAACCTGGTCACTAATGCCGGAACACAACACAAGGTTGTTATGGCGGCATACTCTAGACCAGGGGTGGTCGCCATCCAGTCGGGAAAATACCCTACCACCTGGCGAATAAATGTCTATTATAAAACAAGTTTTTTTTTTTATGTAAAGTGTTAGTACGTTAAGTGATACAGTGCAGTGACAGTGACTCTGACTTTGAATATGTTAGAGACAACAGTGCTTTAAACAATAAAAAAATATCCATATTTGTACAATCAAGTAGACACAGTGTAAGTATAAGATGTACAGGAGCCCAGACATAGGGGCCTATTGGTCGTCAATTGTTGGCTATTGTTGCCGGCCGCAGCGGTATTGTGCCGCAATGAGCTCAGCATTGCGCTATTGTGCCCGAATTGCGCTAACTTAACCGCTATGGGAAGCTGTTAGCAGTTTATACAACACTAGCTTCTGCACGCGACTTCGTCCGTGTGGAACAGTTAAAATAAAGTAAGTTAAAAAAAAAACCCGATTTTGAAACAGTCTTCATTGGTGCTCCGCTCCTATTAGTCTTAGCGTACAGATATATAGTCTATAGCCATCCTCGATAAATGGGCTATCTAATTCTGAAAGAATTTGTTTAAATCAGACCAATAATTCCTGAGATTAGCGCGTTCAAGCAAACAAACAAACTCTTCAGCTTTATATATTAGTATAAGATTGAGGATGATGTTTTTTTCTTAGAAGACCATGTTACATATCATACTCACCTTAAGGAATGTCTAATGTTAGATATTAAAGTGGGAAATGTATTAAATTAACAATCTAAACACAATATAACGACAATTTTATTCAAAATTTCTCTCATTAGAAAACAAGGTCTACTTCTGTTTGGTTAATAATAATCATTATATTAATACGTGAAGCAAAAACTTTGTACCCCTTTTTACGAAAATTGCGCGTACGGAGGAGTATGAAATTTCGCACACTTATAGTTTATATCGAGAAGGAGTGCAGTATGATAATATTGTTATAAAATTATGAATAAAAAATACATTACACACACTACCATGTATTTGACACACACGCATATATACTCTTTTGTTTATTGTTAAAGTCAAACTAACAGTGTATCCTTGGCGAAATCTGTGATTATAGAAGTATAGTAATTGACAAGGAGTTTTTGGCGGGAACTGAAAGGGGACGTTGTGTTTAAAAAAATAAAATTGCACAGGCAGTTTTTTTTTTAATGTGTAAAATTACTCTAAAATGAACAATAGTTGTAGGATATTGATAGTTTTTGAGTAGTAATTATGTGTTTTGTGAGAAATGTGAACTGTATAGTCAAATGTGGCCTTTCGAGTTTTCACAAGAACTCCGTTGAATGGTGTGGATTGTAGCCTACAATACAACTGCGCCTGGCTTAAAGGCCTAGTTGCCAAGCCTTAAACATAAAAAAAAGTATTTGACAACAGAACTTTAATAATGTTTAAACTTATCATTTAAATTAATTATGGTCGAATTTCGACCAATGGGCGACCACTAGTGTTAATAATTATTTATAAGCACTTACGTCCCAAACTCAAATGACGCGCGATCGAAACTCGACTAGAAAACCATGCAACAAATATGTAGTTTTCTGACCTAATGCGCATGCTGTTACGATAAAATTGCCAAGTGTTGCCAGTGAAGAAAAGTATTATGTGAAATCTGCACATCGAGATAACCGATGTGTTAAACCCTCCAATCCCCCTTGAACAAACCTGGTGGATCAGAGCCCCCCTAAGAAATTACGGGGCACGAGTCCAGCAGTGGGACATTTATGGGCTGTTATGTTGTTAATATCAATACAACGACGCAAGACACTCTTTGAGGCTAGAGAGACTACAGAGAAGATTTCTTTGGCATCTTGCACACAGCATTGGAAGGGCGCGTAGATCATTCTGATATAAGGATAGGCTGCTGAATTTTCAAATATTTTCTTTGAACAAACGCAGTGATATTCTAGATATGCAATTTTTGTTTAAACTATTTAATGGAATCATCGACTGTCCCGATTTGCTTAATAGCTTTAGTTTTAAAGTACCGACTAGATGCCCTCGTACACTTATCACACCCCTGTGTCCGTCATTACGTCGTACTGCTCTTGGTGCCACCTCTCCCATACCTAGACTATGTAAAGTAATAAACCTTTATAGTGATATTACTGAGCTACATGGAAATTCATATTACAAGTTTCGTCGAATTATTGCATCTCACATTACTAATTAACTTCTCTTTTTTAAAATTTCTTTATATTTTATATGTTTGAAACTTAATAGCTATTAAAGCCTTATTAAATTTTTTTCTTTAAATTAGTTATATTATAATTTTTAAAATTACAGGATATCAAATTGCAGGTAGTATTTGCCTATAAGTAATTACTGCATTTGTCATGATTTTGAAGTGATAACTTCGTGTTGGAGGGTAAACCGCTTCGTTACGTAACGCGTTACGGCGCCAGTCTGTCTGGCTTCCCTTTTTCTCAAGCACACGGCAGCGGTAGGCAGGCTCCTCCTCTCTCACTCTCTCAAAGTTCTAATGTACATATTCAAGAATAAAATATATTTTATAATCAATAAAAGATTTTATTAATAAATAACCTTTTCTTACATTATCATATTAATACTTATATACTATATACTTAATACATAAAATTTAAGTAATAACCTAAGCTTTTCTCAAGTTAAACAATTTCAATATTAAATAGTTCAACTTAAATTAGTTTAAGTTATCACTTGTATCGGGCGTCCTGAGAAACACACTTTTTTTGTAAAGCTATGTGCATCCTGGGTATTAGTGCAAGTAATTGTTGGTAAACCAAATAAAATAAAATTAAATAAAAAAATAAGTCAATGTATTTTAAAAATGTGTTAGGTAGTTGCTTTAATGTAAATAATAAAACAACATCAATTTATTGTTACGACCTATCCCTCATGCATTAATCATGAATGTATCTCATATAACAACATAATGGAGGAAACACATCAAATTAACTGTTGTACCAATTTCTACCAAATCAAGTAAAGTGACAACAAACATCCCGCATAATAACATTAATTTACCCAACACAACTATTGTCTGATTTTTCTGCTTATTGTAACAAATTGACAAAGAAAATGTAGGAACGTGGTAACACTCTATTTTGACTTAAACTATTTATAATAATAAAACTACGTTTTAGCGGTTTTAAGTGCTGTAATTTATTTGATTTTTATTATTCCGACGTTTCGGCCACTTCAGTAGCCGTGATTACAGAAGACAAAGATGTAAAGTGTCAATGAGTATTTTTAAAGTTTTATTTAGTATACCGCCAACTTGTCCATTTTAATTATTTAGTTTTAATTTTGTTTATGGTTATTATTTACTCTATGGGAGCCTAATCTAATTTACCACCGATTCGCAACATGTTATGGCTTGAAGAGAAGAAGCGGCGCAAGAAACTCTTCAGCAAACATGCCTAGCTCTAATAATTTTATACATACATACATAACTTCACGCCAGTTCCCTTGCGGGGTAGGCACGAACAACAGTGCGCCATTTAGGCTTATTCTTACAAACCTCACTTGTTTCTTTGACATTCATAACTCTTGTCATGCACGCTCGTCTGTTCTTAAGGCTCCTGACATCACCTTCTGCTAGTACACGATCAATTTGATCATGGAAGGTGTGTCGTGGCCTTCCACGACTTCTGCATCCATCCACTTTTGCATTGTATATCTGTTTAGTCATTCTTTCATCATGCATTCTTTCCACATGCCCGAACCACCGGAGCATTCCTTTCCTTACCTTCACCGCGACACTCTCTTTCAGACCAACTCTCTTTCTTACTTCGGTATTACAAACGCGGTCCGCGCGCGTCACTCCGCAGATTTTGCGCAGTGCTCGCATCTCGACCGCGTTTACTCTACTTTCATGCTCTCTCTTCCATACCCAACTCTCTCCCAATAATTTTATATACTATTAAAATGGGTGGAAGGAAAAATAAAATAATAAACATATAAATATAAAATAAAAGACGTAATTTTATTATGTACATAAGTTGTGAAAACTTAAGAAAATATTATGTAAACTATTTATAGCTAGAAATACAATACGAATTTCTTCGTGAATTTGTTACACAAAATACAATAATCAGCCTTATGGTACGACGAATGTTACTTGTATACTTATATTTAGTTACTTGTATGGTTGTTCTTCAAGCGAGTCCTGGAGTGGAGACCGCGTCTCGGTAAACGTAGTGTCGGACGCTCTCCAGCCCGATGGACCGACGACCTATGCAAGGTCGCCGGTAGGCGCTGGCTGAGGAAATCGGAGGACAGGGATGAGTGGCGCCGTCTTGGGGAGGCCTACGTCCAGCAGTGGACTGCAAATGGCTGACGACGACGATGGTTGTTCTTGTCATGTTCCTTTTAAGGTTAATAATAAATTTTGTATTGTACACTCCTATTTCTAAACAATACAATCGGCCATTTCCTTAATTGAGTAATAGTTTTGTTATGATTTTATTTATTCTGTGATTAGCGCCTGTTTTGTGTAGAGCAATTTTCTATAATTTACCATAATTATATGTAACAGTATTTACCTCTAGTACGACGTGGTAACTGTGTAGATTATAATTTAAAATCTCTCAATCTTTATATATATAATTCTTCTGTACGTGTGTTGACAGTGAACTCCTCCTAAACGGCTGGACCGATTTGAATGATTTTTTTTGTGTGTGTTCAAGTGGATTCGAGGATGGTTTAGATTCACAATTGAACCTGGTAGGTGGCGCTGCAATCCAGTTCTAAATTTTATTTCTTCAAGGCAGAACAACGTCTGCCGGGACAGCTAGTTGTATATAAACATTTTATTTTCATGTTGGCAGAAGTGATAAATTTTTTACTGTGTGCGACTTATTTTGTTACATGTAGAACTTTAAATATAATTTTAAATAATATATAAAATATTATCTAAAATTTTCAAACGATTATGTAACAAATTCTTGTCATACATAACCTATTTAGTTAAAATAGTTTATCAATGACTTCAATCCGCTATCGGTTGTGCCGATTTGCTGTGTTTCTGATACTGTAATATTGTTGAAGGGATGGCGAGGTATTCTAATGTCTGTTGAGTGTGTCAGTTAAGTGTTAGAAATGTATTTAAGCCGTAAGTTTCTCTGATTATAAGTATAGTGACCAGTTGCTGTTCTTTTATTACCATAAACCCTTCTGAGTTGTTGCAAGTAAAACACGAGTCCAACTACTGCAATCCGAAGTATTTAAATAAATATGTATTAATCACTTTACTAAAATGAATATTTATCATTACATTGTCTTTTAGCAGGGATGGAAAGTACACCGCTGATATAGAAAGAAGAGTGAATTTAGGGAATAGTGTGAATGGAGCGTTAGGTAAACTTCTAGGTGCTAAGAACCTCAGCCAGAAGGCCCAGCTTGCCATACACCATGCTCACGTATGGAAGAGAGAGCATGAAAGTGAGTAAACGCAGTTGAGATGCGAGCACTGCGCAAAATCTGCGGAGTGACGCTAGCGGACCGCGTTCGTAATACCAAAGTAAGAAAGAGAGTGGGTCGGAAAGAGAGTGTCGGAGTGAAGGTAAGGAAAGGAATGCTCCGGTGGTTCGGGCATGTGGAAAGAATGCATGATGAAAGAATGACTAGACAGATATACAATTCAAAAGTGGATGGATACAGAAGTCGTGGAAGGCCACGACACACCTTCCATGATCAAATTGATCGTGTACTAGCAAAAGGTGATGTCAGGAGCCTTAAGAACAGACTAGCGTGCATGACAAGAGTTATGAATGTCAAAGAAGCAAGTGAGGTGTGTAAGAATAAGCCTGAATGGCGCTCTGTTGTTCGTGCCTACCCCGCAAGGGAACTGGCGTGAAGTTATGTATGTATGTACATCGTCATAGACAAATTGATATTTTTGATGTGTATTTTTAAATACAATACAAAATAATGAACCAATTTCTCCGTTAGATCCTTTTTTAATTCCTGAAGAAATATCCTCGTAATTTTGTCACTTAATTTTAAAAGACATGGAACAAGACTTCTACATATAGGTGTGTGCGGATTTTTATATCTATATCTAAGGTGAGGAAGTCCGTCAGTGGGGGAACTACACACACCTCTCGTTATTTCTGTATTTGATTGCTATTCAACGACAACAAATCGGTTAATAAAAGCTAAGACACCATTTTATTCAATCTTCATATTGTTAACTTACATTGAAACAACACTAATATGTAGTACCATTTATTAGAATATCACCTCTAGAATGTGAATGCATTATCTTTATAGCCTCATATTATGAACATTGTTTCGAGAATACCAGTTGTATATTTCTAAAACGTCACAGCAATGATGATTGAATCTGTCAAGTAAGCAATTATGACATATATGTAAGATATTATAAGTGGAATAATACTGTAATACATGTGCTTCTCTTGTAGAAAGTATTAAAATAGTTTACTTAGAAAACATTGTTTCAATAATATAGTAGTAGACCTTAAATTCGTTTAAAAAAAATTAAAAAACGAGATGTAGACTTTCCCACCTTGACTATATGCATACATACCTAAGGCCTTTATTTATATGTGAAATAATCAGTTGAGACACACAGACGGTCATAGGAGTGAACATATAAGGTAGCTTTTTGAGATTTTCACCTGTCTACCTACCTGTAGATATCGGGAGTATAAAGAACGCTTGGAGGAAGGAGGAAGAACGAAAGGAAGCATTGTTATCGGGGGCTTGCTTGTGAAAATGTGGATAGCCTTTAAAAAAATTAAAAGCAAAATTTTTGAAAGTTACTCAATAATGAGGAGAAGCAAATATACGAGTAAATGACGAAGTATCACTGTCTTAAATATTATAGATAAGCAGTAGATAGATAATTAGATATTATAAGTGTATCGATATACTTATTTCTAAACGTATTAGAAAAAGTAAAGTGAATTAGGCGGGACTCTGTCAAATGTCAATCATTATTAAAATGGTATCCACGAGAGTTAACGAGTGTTTAATTTTATAGTAAATTGTAACAATGAAAGTTATGATACAATAAGAAGATAACTAAATAAAATAGAAGACATAGAAAATAAGTTAATATATAAACAAAATGGCAGTAGATAACTTAAATAAATGTAATAGTATAAGTAAATAGTATTATATAAAATAGAATAATAAGACCGTAGAATGTTTTAGATCCCAAAATTGTAAATTAAAATATGTATTCTTTTTTTTTATTGCAGGAGATCAGCAGACAGGCAGACGGCCTACTTGATGGAAAGCGGTTACCATCGCCTATGGACATTTGCATCACCAAAGTTACTACAAATGCGCTGCAGCTTTCTTAAGGGAGACTAGAAGGAACCTGCCAGACTCGTCATTACATAATGGAGGAATAAATATTATTTAAGCAACCCTTTGAGCGAGGAGGCTGGATTATTATTTAAGTTCATGATTAAAATATTTAAAAATAGAGTTAGTTACAGTTAAGTTTAAAATTATATTTAAGTTTATCTAATATATTAAAAAATGTAAATTTGCCATCACCTATGAGGCTGATATCGTCATTGGTGGTAGCCATCCAGTCGGGCAAATGCCCTACCATCTGGGTGTGAGTTGTTAAGTCGCCTCTTACCAGAGGCCGCCCGGCCGCAGGAAATTGTATTCTTTCTCCGTTCCTGCACGGATAAGTGTGTAATTCGTAAATAAAATCGGCAATAAAGGTAAAAAAAGAGAGAATGAAAATAAAAACGTAAAAAAACAAGAAAAAAAATACCCTGACAAACATGTGGAGGAGATAAAATTAAAAAAATATATATATAAATGACGATGCTGTATGATCTAGGATCTCTGCATGCTCTTCACATTGTTACGACTCAGGTCCCGACAAAAACAAAATCCACCTGCATATCTGAAACAATGCACATTTATTACCCGTCGGCATTTAAACTAATACCATTGAAATTCTTTTATGGTATTGTTGTATTGTAATCTCTTATGGCGGTCATTAGCTAGGTGTGTCGGATTAAGTCGACTTCGATACGGGGAGATTGTAGTTGCGCAGTATAAAAGGATGACCTGATGGAAGAGGGGAGCCAGTCGAGCGATAACCACGAGCGGAGCAAGTCGTGTATACTACAATCGGGAATCTAATAAGCGACGGACTTTGCACGTTTTACGACCTTCTGCATTATGTTCGGACTTGTTGTGTTCGGTTATATTTGTACCTGTGTTATACGTGTTTGTATATTCTAATAAATTCTATAGTAAATCTAACGGCATTTTAATTCGAGTCTAGCGACTCGTAACAATATAATAAAGAACAAGAAGACTTCCTTCCTTCTTCTTTTTCTTTCTCTTCTTCGTGTTACTTGTATCTAAACAATAACTTCGCAACTAAACCAATTTAAGTTAATGCTGATAATGGTTACCTGTGGTTAATAAACCTATTTACGCCAGTAAGCTGATCAGCTATCTATAGTAATAAGTAGTCAGAGATACCATTTTAACAATAAGGATTAATAACAATAAAAATTACTACCAGAATCGTTAAGAAATGAGGGTGGCTGGGGCAAGTTCGGAAGGCGTCGCTATAAATAAAAATTATACAATTACGATCGTCCTGCCGGAATTTAATATAGTGGATTGCGCCCGCACAATTGTGTGATGGATGTCCAGTGGCAACTTCTTCAATTTTGAATCGGGTTGATGGTACATGTTACAATGAGTTTTTTTTTTTTTTTTTTTTTTTTAATTTACTTTAAGGACATTTGGACTAGCGTCCATATTAGTCCGTGAGTACAAAACCTTACATGTACGTAAAAAAAAAATTACAAAACCTTACATGCACATACAATCATAATAAATAGACAAGCATAAAATAATAGTGTTTTTGCATGCATGAACATGCAAAATCACTATTATTTTGTGCTTTTAACAATAAAGTCTAACACTAACTTTGTTTTTACAGACAAGGGAACAATGAGTTTTAAAATTAGTTTCATATAAAAGAACGGGCTTTAGAATACCATTCTTACTTTATAATTTTCAATTACTGTTTAAAACAAAATCGACTCATTGACTCTTCGGATGATCAGAGGGCTGGTGCATACCTCGGCCAACGGATCAGTATGGCGATCCAGCGAGGAAACGTAGCCAGCCTTCTGGGCACCTTACCCATAGAAGACGGTGATCTAGGCTCAGTATTCTACTTATAGTCTTGAGGGACTATGAGTAGAATACAATACAAATAAGTTATGTTTTCTTGCATTGTATTCGATTATATGTAAACAAAATTAATTTTTCATTTGACTCGTTGAAGTAATGACGTCATGACTTGCTAAGCTCGTCCAAAATGTTCAAAACCTTACACGACACACTGAATACCTGGCAGCTTATTTCTATATATACGTGAAGCAAAAACTTTGTACCCCTTTTCACGAAAATCGCGCGTACAGAGGAGCATAAAATTTCGCACACTTATACTTTATATAGAGAAGGAGTGCAGAAAGCTAATATTTTTTTTAAATTATGCATATAAAACACATTAAATAAATAAAAAAAACTATTACACACACTACCATGCATTTGACACACACACGCATATATACTCTTTTGTTTATTGTTCAAGTCAAATTAACAGTGTAGCCTTGGCGAAATCTGTGATTATAGAAGTCTTTGACAACAGAACCTTAATAATGTTCAAACTTATAATTTAAATAAGGACCGTGGAGTCCTGAGGCCATGAGCCTCTACCAAAATTTATCGAAACGACTCATTGACTCTTCGGGTGATCAGAGGGCTGGTGCTTACCTCGGCCAACGGATCAGTATGGCGATCCAGCGAGGAAACGTAGCCAGCCTTCTGGGCACCTTACCCATAGAAGACGGTGATCTGGGCTCAGTATTCTACTTATAGTCTTGAGGGACTATGAGTAGAATACAATACAAATAAGTTAAGTTTTCTTGCATTGTATTCGATTATATGTTATCAAATATTAAAAAAAAAACAAATTAAGTTAATTATTCTGGTCAAATTTCGATCACGGGCGACCACTAGTTCAAATAAATGTGTATGTTATATCGTCTTACATACAGACAGACAGAACTTTTTCTGACTGACTGAAAGGGATACCAAGAATAAACTGTCTTGCTCTACTCTGCTGTATATATACAAATTAATATCATCCACATAAAACGAAATCTAGACGATTTCGGTATTCTGTATAAATGCTGATATACATTATTATTTTATTTAAGTTTATGGCTTGGCAGCTAGGCCTTTAAGCCAGATCTTAGTTTACAATATAGTTTCTTAATTTTTTTAAGCCTATGTGTAGCACAGCTGAACTGTAGGTAATCGGCTAGTGGCATTCAACGGAGTTCTTGTGGCAACTCAAAAGGCCACATTTGACTATACAGTTCACATTTCTCACAAAACACATAATTACTACTCAATATCCTACAACTATTGTTCATTTTAGAGTAATTTTACACATTTTTAGAAAATAAAACTGCACAGCACAACATCTCCTTTCAGTTCCCGCCAGAAACTCCTGCTGATATAGGCGGACCTAATCAAAAGGACACTACGGTATTCAATGGCATTGAACGATTCAAGTTTGTGTTTATACGGATCACTTTAGTTGATTCGTTCGAATTGAAAAACAATTGACCGGTCTAATAACGGATTTAGACGATAATAAATAACTCAGTTGATTTCACTGTCAACTATTGTATTAACATATTTGTTTTCCATTTGCGATATTAAACATAATATTGGATTATACAACAAACAAGTTCGGATGTGATCCGATGCATGCAGAAAGAGCTCAGTGTCCTGAGGCTTAGCAGTTGTTTTTTTTGCTGGGTTTGAATCTTAATATTGCTATCTTGCTGCATAAAATTTTAGTACGTCATGTCTTTATTATAACTATAATAATATTTTTCTTTCCTTTTATTGTGTCCTGTTCTTATTGAGTATGCACTGTTTGCTACAATTCCTTTAATTCTTCAAAAAGTTATTCTGTAACATACTTCTGTATAAAACTTATAAAAAAAGAACTTGAGATATAAATAGCATAAGAAATAGAAAGAAAAACAATTTTTAGCTTGACGTGTTGCTGGGGAGTCTCTTGACGCTTCTTCTCCTTAACAGCAATAACACGTTGCGAAGCGGTGTACATAGAATTGGAAGTAAAATTAAGTTTTACATTATACGTATGACCTTCAAAAAGTGTTCTCCAGTGGAATTTATTTTGAATAAAAACTTTTGAATTTGAATAATTTTGATGATCGGATCCCAAGCAGGTGGTACCTGAAAAGTGGCCGAAACGTTAATATTACTTTGGAGTCCAAATTTAACAATTATGTAATGTTCGTCATTGGGCTTACGGGTATGTCTTGTATTGTGTTGTACCATGCTCCGTACTGATTGGGCTAATTGTATTAAGTGGCCTGATGCTGATGGCTGCAATCGAGTGAAACCCAACACTGGCCACCAAAGCGGACCACCTTTAAGTCACAAAACTTATACAAATGTATCCACTACTCTTAGATCTAAAGAAACAAATTGTTTTTTTTTTTTATAAAGCATAATCTATCATTTATTGGTAATATACATTTTTTTTTATTGCAGGAGTTCAGCAGACTGGCAGACGGACCACTTGATGGAAAGCGGTTACCATCGCCTATGGACATTTGCAACACCAAAGTTGCTACAAATGCGCTGCTGCTCTCTTAAGGGAAAGCTCTCTCTAAGCTCTCTTATTGCCGGAAAAGTACAATAGTTATCGTCGCCTATGGACATTGGTTACTCCAAAGGGCTGGAAGGGGTCAAAATTACTAGTGCATTACTCGCTCGGAAAAATCTAAAGTATTGCACTAGTAAATTTAAAAAAAAGTTATGAGCGACCTTTTAAAATTCAAATTTTGAAGTGTCACTTTCAAGAACGTATTATTTCTTGGTCTATAAAATTATACCGTAACGAGAAAAAAATTTGAATAAAAAAACAGATTTTGGCGATTTTCGAAATCTTAAAAAACCTTAAAAAGTTTTTTGAGCTGTCCTTTGGAGGGAGTTCTTAAAACATCGAAAAGTAATATTTTTCACTCGAGACTCAAAAAAAGTCGTTTTTTTTTGCGCCACCTTAATTTATATATTAATACGTGAAGCAAAAACTTTGTACCCCTTTTTACGAAAATTGCGCGGACGGAGGAGTATGAAATTTCGCACACTTATAGTTTATATAGAGAAGGAGTGCAGTATGATAATATTGTTATAAAATTATGAATAAAAAATACATTAAATCAATAAAAAAAAACATTACACACACTACCATGTATTTGACACACACGCATATATACCATTTTGTTTATTGTTCAAGTCAAATTAACAGTGTAGCCTTGGCGAAATCTATGATTATAGAAGTATAGTCTTTGACATTAGAGTTTTTGGCGGGAACTGAAAAGAGATGTTGTGTTGTGCAGTTTTATTTTCTAAAAATGTGTAAAATTACTCTAAAATAAACAATAGTTGTAGGATATTGATAGTTTTCGAATAGTAAAAGTGTTTTTGCGTGAAATGGGAATTATATAGCCAAATGTAGCCATTCGAGTTTTCACAAGAACTCCGTTGAATGACGTCGATTGCAGCCTACAATACAACGGCGCCTGGCTTAAAGGCCTAGTTGCCAAGCCTTATACATAAAATAAATAAAAAATCTTAAAACATAAAAAATAACATTTTTCACTCGAGACTCAAAAAAGGTCGGTTTTTTTGGGCCACCTTAATCTATATATTAATACGTGAAGCAAAAACTTTGTACCCCTTTTTACGAAAATTGCGCGGACGGAGGAGTATGAAATTTCGCACACTTATAGTTTATATAGAGAAGGTGCGACGAATGCTAATTTTTTTTTTTAAATTATGCATGCAAAATACATTAATTCAATTAAAAAGAAAAGTTACACACACTACCATGTATTTGACACACACACGCATAATATATACCATTTTGTTTATTGTTCAAGTCAAATTAACAGTGTAGCCTTGGCAAAGTCTGTGATTATAGAAGTATAGTCTTTGACATTAATTATTATGGTCGAATTTCGAGCACTGGTGACCACTATTTATTTTTATTTCATGAGTTTAGTAAACAGGCGGACTGCCTACCTGATGGGAAGCGGTTACCATCGCCTATGGACATTTGCAATATGAAAGATGATACAAATGCGCTGCCGCTCTCTAAAGGGAGACTGGTACCTGAAGAACACCATTCAGGTTGTTACGGCGTATTCTTAGACCAAGGATGGTAACCATCCAGACGGGAAAATACCCTACCACCTGGCTGTGGGTTGTTTTGTCGCCTCTTACGCCAGGCCGTCCGGCTGCGAGAAATTGTATTCTTTCTCCGTTCCAGCACGGGTAATGACATACAATAATATACGTGGCGTACAATTAAGTTCGATTATTCCGATTTGACCATCGGAGGGGTGCAGACGACTTGTGGTTTGTGTGATCACAGTCACCAATCCCGATCTAGAGTTTGTCGCCACAACAACCTTGTATTGTATTCTGATTAAAAGCTAGGTACCAGTCGTGGCAAGAAGCGCTAACACAAGAAGTGTTTTTTTTTTAATGCAACTGGTTCTACGGACTCTAAAATCCGTACCTATTTTAGGAAATTAATTTGAAAAAGTATTTGAAAATGTACACGCTTCTTATTTGTTGGTGTGTGTGATATTTGTTGGTTGTTGTATTTGTGTTGAGTTGTACCTTAAAATTAATTACAATATTATTTATTTCTAATCTATCTATATATATAAAAGAAAGTCGTGTTAGTTACACTATTTGTAACTCAAGAACGGCTGTACCGATTTGGCTGAAAATTGGTGCAGAGGTAGCTTAGAACCAGGAGACGGACATAGGATACTTTTTATTCCGTTGAAACCGGTAGGTGGCGCTGAGATCGGGTTCTAGAATCCTTCTAATCACCTGGAGCGATTTTGGTGATTTTGTTTTTGTGTGTTTGAGTGGGTTCCCAGATGGTTTAGATTCGCAATTAGAACCGATAGGTAACGCTGAGATCGGGTTCTAGAATCCTCCTAATCACCTGGATCGATTTTGGTGATTTTGTTTTTGTGTGTTTGAAATGTTTCCCGGATGTTTTAGAGTCGCAATTACAACCGGTAGGTGGCGCTGAGATCGGGTTCTAGAATCCTCCTAATCGCCTGGACCGATTTTCATGATTTTGTTTTTGTGTGTTTGAGTGGGTTCCCGGATGGTTTAGAATCGCGATTAGAACCGGTAGGTGGCGCTGAGATCGGGTTCTAGAATCCTCCGAATCGCCTGGACCGATTTTGGTGATTTTGTTTTTGTGTGTTTGAGTGGGTTCCCGGATGGCTTAGATTCCCAATTAGAACCGGTAGGTGGCACTGAGATCGGATTCTAGAATCCTCCTAATCGCCTGAACCGATTTTGGTGATTTTGTTTTTGTGTGTTTGAGTGGGTTCCCGGATGGTTTAAATCCACACTTGGAGCCGGTAGGTGGCGCTGGGATCGGGTTCTAGATTTTTATTTTTTCAGAGCAGGACAACGTCACGAACACGAACAGACAACTTATGCTAGTTATTACTGAAGCACAGCAGACAGGCTTACGGCCCAACTGTGATGGAAAGTGGTTAACGTCGCCTATGGACATTAGCAATACCAGAGGTGCTGCCAATGTGCTGCCGGCCTTGAAGGCGAAACTGGAACCTGGCCACTGATGCCGGAACACGACTCAAAGTTGTTGTAGCGGCATACTCTAGACTGGGGGTGGTAGTCATCCAGTCGGGCAAATGCCCTACCACCTGGCTGTGGGTTATTTTCTCGCCTCTTACGACAGGCCGCCCCAACGCAGGAATTTGTATTCTTTCTCCGTTCCTGCACGGAGGATAGTGATGTGAATGTGATGATAGTATATGTATAGTGTGACTTATATCTACGGTATTTGTTTTTATTATAATTATATTTATTATTGTGTTATATTATATTCTTATTTTAGCATATACTTAGTCTTAAATTGTAACTTATCTAGTGCCATGGTGTGTTGTTTTTTGAAGTGAAACTTCTATATAGATGGGGTCTTATGATTTTTCGCTCACGAAAAAGCGTCACGGCCGCGTGTTCTAATACTTATATTTTTAAACTCGTGATATCTTTCGAATGGGATGTCCGAATTGAATAATTCAAAAATTTATATAAAGGTATTAAAGCAGTCTTGAATATGAAGTAATTTATTTTGATAAGCAAAAATACTAAGATACATCCGTTGCCATTCGCTTTTCAATTTGTCCCTTGAAGTTTCACTTCTAATATGTGTCCCAGCACACATTTAGATTTTTTGTTAACACAAGAAGTGTTAACACCTGTGGTGTTGGAAATGTTTATAGGTTAACTATTTTACATCAGGAGGGCCTCTCTGTTGTACTCCAGCAAAACAAGGTTAGAATTATATGGAGCTATTAGAATCTTTATTCCGTATCGTACTATTATCCCCAACGACCTCAATTGTCAATCTCCTCTAGAGTCCCCGTTCACAACATCCACCCACCTTCACCAGCGTTCCATGACTAATTCGAAGTGAGTAATTGAACGCGGAGAGTCCATAACGGCGTGTGTTCGGGGCCACCGCAAATGTGAAAATAAACAAATAGTACGTAAATACCACGAAAAGCACTTCAAAGTGGAGTACGGTATGCCGACACGGCGTAAAACGGAAGCGGGAAGCGGGCTAAGCCCTGCATCCACTAAAACTGATATTCATAAGAGAACATATTTTAGTATTTTGGCATCTCCGCTCAGTTCCAGTGGAGCTGGAGGTGCTGTTGGACCAACCAAAAAGGAATATTGGCGCAGGCGAGAGCTGGGATAAGAAAGTAGGAAAGGACTTATAGATTAGGTCGCCGCACCATACACGCTACAAACGATGCGGGCTTCGTAGTGGCAAGCACGTCTTTCTTGTGATCCTTTCTTCCAGCACACTAGTTAATATAAGCGGGTATAGAACGCGACACGACACACAAAACGCGGCGAGATTTTCGCGCAAGCAACGGCGTGATCATCGATATTTGTTGCTTTCTAACTTTTCATTGATGTCTTTATACCTATCTTGTCGATTTTTAGTCCTTCAAAAAAATCTGTGTTTCGTCTATTCAGGTTGTATGTGGCAGTCGAGAAACTGCTGCTTCATTGGATATCGGTGCTGCAACAATATGACCAGGGTACTAACACTTATGATGAAAGAATGACTAAACAGATATACAATGCAAAATTGGATGGATGCAGAAGTCGTAGAAGGCCACGACACACCTTCCATGATTAAATTGATCGTGTACTAGCAGAAGGTGATGTCAGGAGCCTTAAGAACAGACGAGCGTGCATGACAAGAGTTATGAATGTCAAAGAAGCAAGTGAGGTGTGTAAGAATATGCCTGAATGGCACTCTGCTGTCCGTGCCCACCCCGCAAGGGAACTGGCGTGAAGTTATGTATGTATGTACTAACACTTACTAGTTTTGGAGGCTTTGTCGGTAACAGGTTACATAGTTATGTATTATATTGTTTTATTATAAAGAGTGAAATCCTGCCCCTTTCATAGGTACAGTTTCATATTATCCGTGCAGGAACGGAAAAAGAATACAATTTCCTGCGGCCCGGCGGCCTGTCGTAAGAGGCGACTAAACAACCCACAGGCAGCTGGTAGAGTATTTGCTCGACTGGATGGCGACCACCCCTGGTCTAGAGTATGCCGCCATAACAATCTTGTATTGTGTTCCGGCATTAGTGACCAGGTTCCAGTCTCCTTTAAGAGAGCAGCAGCGCATTTGTAGCAACTTTGGTGTTGCAAATGTCCGTAGGCGATGGTAACCGCTTTCCACTAAGTGGGCCGTCTGCCTGTCTGCTGAACTCCTGCAATAAAAAAATAAAAAAAAGGTGCAAGATCGGATGGCAAAGCTTTGTTCGTTGTATGCAAGGATTTGTAAATTTTATGAAATTAAAAAGAACCTTATTAGGACTTGTAAAAATGTTATTCAAATAATAAGTACTTAGTAAGTTATTGAGAGTTTCTATAAAAAAGAGAAAGAAAGAAAAAATACATTATTTGAAGAAATAGCGACGTAGTTGCATTAATTAATCATAGTTAAAAAGAAGAAACAAGTTTTGAGAACAACTACGCCGCTTTTTCAGTAAATGAGGTTTACACTCAGCTAATTGCTGTGCTGGAGTTTCCAATATAACACTGATTTTCAGTGCCAACTTCTCTTCTACCGCAATATTAAAAACGACATTTTTTATAATGGCAATACTATGCTTTTTTTTCTAGATATCTTGTCTGTTTGTTCGGGACTGGGCCAACTTAGATGCGGTTTTCGCTGATCGACAGCTAATTCTTCGGCTTCAAATCTGCGGTATTTATCCTGGGAAGCCCGCGACAATTTTTCTGGATATGATTTAAAATTGCCAGGTTAAAAAAATCGATTTCTAATGTGATTTGTTCACTGATACATACATACATAACTTCACGCCAGTTCCCTTGCGGGATAGGCACGGACAGCAGAGTACCATTTAGGCTTATTCTTACACACCTCACTTGCCTCTTTGACATTCATAACTCTTGTCATGCAAGCTCGTCTGTTCTTAAGGCTCCTGACATCACCTTCTGCTAGTACACGATCAATTTGATCATGGAAGGTGTGTCGTGGCCTTCCACGACTTCTGCATCCATCCACTTTTGCATTGTATATCTGTTTAGTCATTCTTTTATCATGCATTCTTTCCACATGCCCGAACCACCGGAGCATTCCTTGTTCACTGGTCAATAGCAAATTTAATGTAATAAAATGTGTGATATTTTTTTTATCCCGGGAGCGGTTTATAGTCGGGTGCGTATAAATTAGCTTATTTCGACACAGTTTTCACTAAAGCGATAGTCTATGTTCTTTTTCAAACGCTGCGGTATTTTATGTCCCGAGAATCCAAGGAATTTCAAGTCAAGCGTTGACGAAGTCGCGGACCTTACAATATATTGTAATATTATGAACGGACTGATGTTCTTTACTGGTCGATTGTGATTCCTTGGTATTTTTCTTCTACGGTATTACGCTCGTGTCTCGCACCCAGCCAAGACGTGGAAACCGAACTGTTTTGTTTACACACAATATCGCTCATTGGGCCAAACCTAACGAATGTGTAATAAACACCAGCGCACCAATCACCAGATGGACGCCAACCCACCAACACACCAACGTTTGATTGAAGCGAGGAAATCTTAGAAAAATTGCTTCATAGCTTCTGAAGAATTGAATAGTGGATATGATATAATTTATAATTGAGAAGGATGTTTTCTTGATTACGATGGCGTGTATTTTGGGTCTGTTTCCGGCTGGAAGTTGTGTTTCTTGAATAAAAATCATTTCAATGTCTAAATAATAATTATGATTTAGATATAATAATGTCGTTAATAGATTTCTGTATGCTGCATATCTTTAATTACAAGCTGAAACTATTGTTTCTAGCAGAATTTGACAGGTGTTGGTTTAGTTTTAAAAGTAGAGTATTGGGTTTAATACTGCGCAAAATCTGCGGAGTGACGCTCGCGGACCGCGTTCGTAATACCGAAGTAAGAAAGAGAGTTGGTCTGAAAGAGAGTGTCGGGGTGAAGGTAAGGAAAGGAATGCTCCGGTGGTTCGGGCATGTGGAAAGAATGCATGATGAAAGAATGACTAAACAGATATACAATGCAAAAGTGGATGGATACAGAAGTCGTGGAAGGCCACGACACACCTTCCATAGTCAAATTGATCGTGTACTAGCAGAAGGTGATGTCAGGAGCCTTAAGAACAGACGAGCTTGCATGACAAGAGTTATGAATGTCAAAGAGGCAAGTGAGGTGTGTAAGAATAAGCCTAAATGGCACTCTGTTGTTCGTGCCTACCCCGCAAGGGAACTGGCGTGAAGTTATGTATGTATAGTTCAAAATGTCTCAATTGTATATAGACGGTATTCATTACATTTCAGTTTTATGTTGGCAGACGCGATAGATTTGCAATGTGTTCGGTTTGTTTTACTACATGTAAAACTTTAAGTAAAATGTTTAATATAATATCTTGTATAAAATATTATCTGGATTTTCTAAATAGTAATGAATTCAATTCTTCTTATTCATAACACTTGAATTAAAATAGTCTATCAATGACTTTAATCCGCTATCGGTTGTGCCAATTGCTAATTTTCATAAACAGTTAAATTGTTGGAGGAATGGCGAGATGTTCTAAAAATGCTTGTCGCGTGAGAATAGTAGTTTAATAACTTTGTTAAAGCCGTAAGCTTCTCTGATTATAACTATGTGACCAGTTGCTGTTCTTTTATTAATATAAACCCTTCTGAGTTGTTGCAAGTATTAGACCTTCTACCCCCGCACAACGAAGTGGGGTGTGTTCTCCCAGGGCACACTCCAGGCACTTTATTGCGCTGGATCGGCTGGGCGTAACTATGTTCTAAATCTCAGCCTTTCCAACGCATACAAAGCGCAGGGTCGTCAGGGAGGAGGGGGTTTTTAGTGGGTATTGGGGTTGCTCGCTCGTGTAGCAACGCTCGGAGTCTTCCACACTATTCTGTGACGTCGATCGCGGGCGGAGCGCTGCCAAGAGCATACTATTGCTGCAGTGTTATCGCCCCCGACCGACGCGTGTCGTTCCCCTAGCAACGACCCAGTTTGTGCGTACATCGGTTAAGCATTTTCCCTCGCCTCAAAACAAAAAAAAAAGTATTACACTACGCGAACACAATTGCAGAGGGTTTTTGAACTATGATTTACTGTTTAGAGCTGGACACTTTTTCAACTCTCCACCCATGTGAGACGGTTCTCCTTACTTCTACCCTCCATAGTTTAATGCCAAAGCACCTAATAATTTTTAAAACTTATAGAAATTGTTTCGTCTACTGGTTAAAACCGAAAATATACGACAAGCAAAATCACTTCCCACTTTCAAAAATTTTGGTAAGAGAATATTATCTTTCATTTTAATTAATATTTCATATCAAATTGTACGTATTTTAATTTGTTAATATATTTATTAATATTGTATATATTATATTAATATATATAATATTACATATATACATACATAACTTCACGCCAGTTCCCTTGCGGGGTAGGCACGAACAACTGAGCGCCATTTAGGCTTATTCTTACACACCTCACTTGCTTCTTTCACATTCATAACTGTTGTCATTCACGCTCGTCTGTTCTTAAGGCTCCTGACATCACCTTCTGCTAGTACACGATCAATTTGATCATGGAAGGTGTGTCATGGCCTTCTACGACTTTTGCATTGTATATCTGTTTAGTCATTCTTTCATCATGCATTCTTTCCACATGTCCGAACCACCGGAGCATTCCTTTCCTTACCTTCACCCCGACACTCTCTTTCAGACCAACTCTCTTTCTTACTTCGGTATTACGAACGCGATCCGCGAGCGTCACTCCGCAGATTTTGCGCAGTGCTCGCATCTCGACCGCGTTTACTCTACTTTCATGCTCTCTCTTCCATACCCAACTCTCGCTTCCATACATGAGCGTAGGTACCAGCACCGCGTTGTGTATGGCGAGCTGGGCCTTCTGGCTGAGGTTCTTAGCGCCTAGAAGTTTACCTAACGCTCCATTCACACTATTTCCCAAATTCACTCTTCTTTCTATATCAGCGGTGTACCTTCCATCCCTGCTAAAAGCACATCCAAGATATACAAACTCATATATAATATTTATATATTGATTATTGCTATTATTAATATTGTATAGCTATTGTTGTTGCTATACACATATTAATAATGTATATATTTGGATATATATAATATTAATATGTGTTATTGTCTAGTTTCTTTTTCTTTTTCTTAATTATATATGTATTGTGTAATATCTATGTATCCTATTAATTACATGTATTTGATTTGCACTCCACCGTCATACACTCTCGATTCTTTTCACACAATCCACAGCCCGGGTTGTCTGGAAGAGATGGCTCTAAAGGGATAAGGCAGCCCTTTGTTCCTGCCTTGACACGATATGACTGTAAAGGATTTAATTTATGTGTATGTGATGAACAATAAACTATTTTCTATATATCTTAAAACTTAGTTCTTCTTTTATTGATTTTATAAATTCTGCCACTTTTTTTCATAATAGGTAGTAATAATAGTGTTGCTGTCGAAATTAATGTCTATGCCTTGGCGTTTATCAAAAATGAACAGAGGATTTTTATTTTTTTATTGCTGAAGCACAGCAGACAGGCTGACGACCCAACTGTGATGGAAAGTGGTTACCGTCGCCTATGGACATTAGTAACACCAGAGGTGCTGTTAATGTGCTGCAGGCCTTAAAAGCGAAACTGGAACCTGGCCACTGAAGCCGCAACACAAATCAAGATTGTTATGGCGGCATACTCTAGGCCAGGGGTGATAGCCATCCAGATGGGCAAATGTCCTACCATCTGGCTGTGGGTTGTTTTGTCGCCTCTTAAAAGAGGTCGACCGGCCGCAGTAATTAGTATTTTTTTCCGTTCCTGCACGGAGAAATAAGATTGTGACATCCTGATTTCCGTTTGTCTTTGGCAAAAGATAGATAGATAGATAGATAACACTTTATTGCTCACCAAATATACAATATTAAAAATACACAATTACAATATTGTCATGGTAGAAACAATAGGCGGCCTTATCGCTTAAAGCAATCTCTTCCAGGCAACCTAACTTGGCACTTGGCTGAGATTAGGCCTGGAGCCTTCTTACTTCAGTATTAAAGCTTACGAAGTCACATTTCAAACAAACTAATCCTGATGACACAGGAAAACATTAAGTTCTCAGCAAAATCTCATATCATCTCCGTGTATGCCTGCTTCTATCTTATAAAAAAAAGTTTTAGCGGTATAACCCTGAATATTTATTTCCATTTCGGTTCAAGCCGGATTGTTTTCCCTGAAACTAACATTGGCCCAAATATTGGACGGTTGGTGCGTATGAGTGGGTTTGTTTAATAGCAAACACAGACGCGCGCACCACGTAAACATCGGCCACATCAAAGCTCACTGAGATGCGCGCACGCATGCGGATGGTCTTGAGCGTTTTACACGATTTTCAGGGGAATTAAATCTATTGGCGAACTAAGAACAGCATTTGTTAAAAACTGTTCTTATTTTATTGCATGAGTTCAGCAGACAGGCAGACGGTCCACTTGATGGAAAATGATAACCATCGCCTATGGACATTTGCAACACAAAAGGCTACAAATGCGCTGCTGCTCTCTTAAGGGAGACTGGAACCTGGTTACTATTACCGGATTATAACACAAGGTTGTTATAGCGGCATACTCTAGACCAGGGGTGGTAGCTGTGGGTTGCTTTGTCGCCTCTTACAACAGGCTGCTCGGCCTCAGGAAATTGTATTCTTTCTCCGTTCCAGCACGGATAAAAATTATTTGCAGTCAAAAATTAGACTTCAATTAAGATTTTCAATTTTTGACTGATTTGATCTATTGCAGTATTGTTTTAGAAAGACTAAGTGTCATATATTATTAAAAATAATTAAAGTATCAAAACCGTTCTAATCAAACGTAAACTATAATGTCGGATTGATCAAAACTCCTTTGATCTTACAAATCGCGCGCCCTTTACTTATATTACTTTAACATTTTAAAAACTCTTTTAAAAACTTATAAACTGCTAGCACACAATGGAAATTCAGCTTAATGTTTCTGACTGTATGGTTAAATTTCAATCAACTGTTATAAAAGATACGCCATTATGAAATAAAATTATTTTTTATAGTCCAATACCGACATATCACAAATACAATTTTCTTCTTAAGCAATATGGACCCTATTTACTATACAACATTATATAGTTTTTACATAATCAGCTATCAATGTATATCATAATATTTATAATGATTTATATATTAAACGTTATTTTGTATATATTTTTATGTTAATAAAAGTATTTTTTGGGTTTTTAAGAATTATTTTTATTAATATTTGAAACATGATTTTTCTATTTGATGTCATAAAGGTGATATTTGAATGGCACTTTTGTGGATATATGTTTTCTTGTCTGTGGGCCGGTTCGTGTGACCTGTCAAAACGGTGAGGAGTAGCAGGCGTGTGGTGTAAACACGTACATATGGTGGTCTACATGCGATTGCCCACTTACTAAGAATCATATCTAAGAAATATGACTACTAATATTGCTGAAATAAATTATGTTGGCACGAAAACTACGGCCCAAGTGTTTCAGTGTCTTGGCGTTGTGAAGATATTGAAAGTACGATTTCGATAGTGCGTTGCATTGCGATAGTGTCAAGAATTCGTATTCTACTAAATATTGAATGAATGGAAAGCGGTTACCATCGTCTATGGACATTTGCAACACCAAAGGTGTTACAAATGCGCTGCTGCTCTCTTAAGGGAGACTGGATCCTGGTCACTAACGCCGGAACACAATTTAAGGTTGTTATGACGGCATACTTTAGACCGGGGGTGGTAGCTATCTAGTCGGGCAAATACCCTCCCACCTGACTGTGGGTTGTTTTGTCGCCTCTTACAACAGCAATAAGACGTTGCGAAGCGGTGTACATAGAATAGGAAGTAAAATTAAATTTTAAATTATATATATGACCTTCAAATAGTGTTCTTCAGTGGAACTTATTTTGAATAAAAACTTTTGAATTTGAATTTGAAAAGCATATAAACTGACGGACTCATTAACTGCATCAAAGTAATAGACGACTTTGAAATAAATATTTTAACCAAGTATGCAAACTTTCTATACAGATTTAAATTGAAACCTCTAGATTGGTTCGTGAACTTTAAAACAGCGTAGGGTCATATCCTTAAGTTTAAGTTTGTGTACTGGAAGGGACCTTAAGACTTTTTTTGAAGAAAAAACAGAAAACTTAAGGAAAATTGGTTTAATTAAAAAATTGGTTTTAACAATAGACACAAACTTTATGCAAGGGTTTATTTATGTTTTAATAAGGTGTTTTTAACTTTATTTTATTGATTTTAATTTACATACATAAAAAACTTAACTTATTTTTATTTTATTCCACCCATAGTTCCTCAAGACTATAAGTAGAATATTGAGCCTAGATCACCGTCTTCTATGGGTAAGGTGCCAAGAAGGGTGGCTAAGTTTCCTCGCCGGATCGCCATCCTGATCGGTTGCCCGGGGTAAGCACCAGCCTTCTGATCACCTGAAGAGTCAATAAGTCGTCACAGCACAACAAGCCACATGTTGTGAAGTGGTGGTAAATTAGATTAGGCTCCCATAGAGTGAATAATTAACCATAAACAAAATTAAAACTAAATAATTAAAATGAACAAGTTGGCGGTAGGCTAAATAAAACTTTAACAATACTCATTGACACTTGACATCTTTGTCTTCCGTGATCACGGCTACTGAAAATTGGCCGAAACATCGGAATAATAAAAATCAAATAAATTACCGCGCTTAAAACCGTTAAAACGTAGTTTTATTATTATCCGTCTTTCCATTAATGTTCTAAGATTGTATTTTTTTATATATTCAATAGGTTCGCGTTTGACTAACATTGCGCCTGATGTCAGGTGGAAATGCAGTCTAAAGCAGGAACGGAGAAAGAATACAATTTCCTGCGTTGGGGCGGCCTGTCGTAAGAGACGACTTAACAACCCACAGCCAGGTGGTAGGGCATCTGCCCGACTGGATGGCTACCACCCCTGGTCTAAAGTATGTCGCTATAACAACCTTGAGTTGTGTTCCGGCATTAGTGACCAGGTTCCAGACTCCCTTAAGAGAGCAGCAGCGCATTTGTAGCAACTTTGGTGTTGCAAATATCCATAGGCGATGGTAACCGCTTTCCATTTAAGTGGGCCGTCTGCCTGTCTGCCGATCTCCTGCAATAAAAAAAAAAGATTGTACTTTTCAGGAAAAACAGACGACGATAGAAGTGGAAGCATAGCGTTTCGTCCACCTCGTTGGTATTTCCACCATATATCGGTGGTGGTTGGAACTTATAGATACAATGCAAATGGGATTTGGCTAAAATAAGTTATAAATGCTAATTCACTTGAGGTGCTTCAACGTGAAACCTTATAAAACTTGTCAATTGTATTTTGCATTAATTTCAGTAACCCATATAAATATAAGCTGATAATATTTATTATTCTAGTTAGTAATTTTTATTTCAAAATATTAAAAAACGCCTAGTCGATAAAACTTCCTTTCCTCTGTGGTTGAGCGGGCTAAGCCTTTGCCGTCCTACCTCACTGCAACGCAGAGGCTCCGGGTTCGATTCCTGGTATACTAAATTTCGGAAAGGTATTTTCTCTGTTATTTACTATGGTCTGGGTGTCTGGGATCGGCCCCAGAGTAGTCCGTTGTATGTTACCCATAACACAAGCGTAACTTACTTAATTTGGGGATATACAATATGTGTGTTTGTCTGCCGATTATTTATTATTTATTTATTTATTTAAAACAGGAGACCGGAAGGCTGGAGCTTACCTCGCTCGAAGGATTAGCCTCTGTATCCAGCGAGGTAATGCTGCCAGCCTTCTAGGTACAATGCGCAGCGACAGTGGTCTGATGGAGCTGGACGGGCTTTAATATAGGTTTTATTAATTTTAGTTTTTTTACTATTGTATATATATTTTTCAATTAGGTTTATTTATAGGATATTTTAGTTGTAGTTTATTTATAGTATTTACATACATACATACATACATAACTTCACGCCAGTTCCCTTGCGGGGTAGGCATGAACAACAGAGTGCCATTTAGGCTTATTCTTACACACCTCACTTGCCTCCCTCTATAGTATTTACTTATACTTTTATTAATATTAGAATATTTTTTTTTATTTTTTTATTGCAGGAGTTCAGCAGACAGGCAGACAGCACACTTAATGGAAAGCGGTTACCATCGCCTATGGACATTTGCTACACCAAATGAGCTACAAATGCGCTGCTGCTCTCTTAAGGGAGACTGGAACCTGGTCACTAATGCCGGAACACAACACAAGGTTGTTATGGCGGCATACTCTAGACCAGGGTGGTCGCCATCCAGTCGGGAAAATACCCTACCATCTGGCAAATATATATATAATATCATGAAATAAAAAAAATATATATATATAAAGTTTGTAATGATTACAATTTCTAAGTATGTAATGCTTAGTTAGATAGTTATTAAAATTAATTAGACTAATCAACCAATACATTTTGGTTGACCAGCGACGGGATGTTCACCCCCATTTCCTTAATTAAGCTCCCACGCTGAACTACGAAACGGTTATCTAGAACATTTATTCCGCGTACAACAATGTTCTGAAGGGATCTTCCCGCTATGGTTTTCCCTTTGCATGGAGTATTTTAAAAAGGGCGTTATAACGTTTCTTAGAGGTCGGCAACGCGTTGGCGACACCCCTAGTGTTGCTATTGTCGACGGTAACCACTTTCCATCAAGTGGGTCGTCTGCCTCTTTGCCTGCTTCAGCTGTTTATGACGAATGCAAATAAATGAACACTGTAATCCACGACACACCTTCCATGATCAAATTGATCGTGTACTAGCAGAAGGTGATGTCAGGAGCATTAAGAACAGACGAGCGTGCATGACAAGAGTTATGAATGTCAAACAAGCAAGTGAGGTGTGTAAGAATAAGCCTAAATGGCGCTCTGTTGTTCGTGCCTACCCCGCAAGGGAACTGGCGTGAAGTTATGCATGTATGTAATCTTCCATTTAATGAAGTCAGTAAATAATGTAGTCGGTGTGTTGATAATAATTGTGTAGGGTAGCCTGGAGATCAACTTTGGCGAGAAGACCGCCCATTGTACTTTAATGTATGTGCAATAAAGTTATTCATTCATTCATTCAGGTAATAAAATTGGTTGAAAGGCACAGAACTGAAAGGACATGAGAGATATTTAACGTCTTGATGTAATAGGCGACTTTAACCACTTACCACCAGATGAACCGTTTGCCAGTTTCCATACGAGCAAACTTAAACTCGTTTCTAAAACATGCACATCGATAGCTATGCATTGAGGTTCAATCAAAAGAATCGACTTTGTATACAGTGCGCGCGCGCATCCGCCAGCCAGCTTTGATCCCGTGGAAGCATCCATCATCGTCCGTAACACATATTGACAGCTTTACGACCCACACACAGACAAAATAACACGCTAAAACATTATGTTTATATAGATATTTTAATTTTTATTAACATTCAAATATGATTAATATTGGTCTTTGATGCGATTTATTTGTTTTAAACGTTTGTGTTTTATTTTATTTCGGGTGTTTTTTCACGGTTTCTGGATTTCGGTTTGTGCATTGTGAAATAGGTTGTTAGTCTATTGAAATGTTACATATTTTAGGCCTTAGCGTGCGTTTTTCAGAGGACGCAATTTCATTTTTTTTGATGTGTAGAGGGGGTTATTATAAGCTTATTCAAATTCAAAAGTTTTTATTCAAAATAAGTTCCACTGGGGAACACTTTTTGGAGGTCATACATGTAAGTTAAAATTTAATTTTTACTTCCTATTCCATGTAGACCGCTTCGCAACGTGTTGGTGCTGTAAAGGAGAAGAAGCGGCAAGAAACTCCCCAGCAACACGTCTAGCTAAATATTGTTTTTCTTTATATTTCATATTCTATTTATATATCAAATTCTTTTTTTTATATAAGTTTTGTACAGAAGTATGTTACAGAATTACTTTTTGAAGAATTAATGGAGTTAAGACCAAGACAATAAAAGGAAAGAAAGTTAAATTAAACTTAAATTCAAGTTTGTAGGGTCTCTACCCTTGTCCCCCGGCCGCCATCTTGGAAAAAGGGGTACAAAGGGTTTTCGCGCTGTATCTTGTAAACTAGCAACCTTACAGAAAATTTTATGGGACATTATTTGTAGCAAATTAAATTGTCTACAACCACAAAAAGGGATCTTTTTTCAAAATGGCGGCCGGGGGACAAGAGTGGTGACCCCACAAACTTGAACTTAAGCTTATACTAACATGTAACTTTTGAATGGACAATGCTGTGAGACAGGGTTTCTTATGTTATAATTTCATTTCTTGCAACTTTAAAAGTTAATGGAGAAACGGTGAAGTCCTAGTAAATAATAAATATTTTCTCAATATACAGTACCCAGACAGATTCTGTGTTCTAGACTGTCCGTATCTCATTATACCTATACTAGCTGATGCCCGCGACTTAGCCCGCCTGGTGCGGTTTTTTAACTATCCCATGGGAACTCTTGAATTTTTCGGGATCAAAAGTATCCTATATGTTGACCAGGATTATAAGCTACCACCATACAAAATTTCATTTAAATCGGACCAGTTGTTTCGGAGATTAGCCGGAACAAACACAAAAACAGAAAAACAAAAAGTTAGAAAAAAATCTAAATTAGTTCTATTTCACTTGTTACATCCCCCTGACTCGGTTTTTAGCATTTTTATTCATTGTACAGAAATTCGACCTCTACAGTTTTATTATATGTATAGATAGATAAGAAAACCATCTTGAAATTCACTAAAAGTTCTTTAAAGACTAAACTGTACGTAATGTGATGCTATATTGTTTTTAATTGTTAATGACGTTACATAATGATTGATAATGTAGTATGCACACTAATGTGGTTATTGGTTAACGGCGTTATTTTTAACTCTATAAATAAGACGCATTTGGCCACGTTCAATGTCTTTAGCATTATCGCAGATGAAGCCCCACCATAAAGTTACAAATTTGAGCCGTAGTAAAGAAATTTTCATAGAGTCAGATATGTAATTTATATGCACACTGCTCTCTTAAGGGAGACAGGAACCTGGTCACTAGTGCTGGAACACAAAGGTTGTTATGGGGTGGTAGCCATCCAGACGGGCAAACACTCTACCACCTGGTTGTGGGTTGTTTTGTCGCCTCTTACGACAGGCCGCCCGGCCGCAGGATTTAGTATTCTTTCTCCGATCATGCACGGGTAAAAACTCCTGTGTTGTATTCCGGCATTAGTGACCAGGTTACAGTCTCCCTTAAGAGAGCAGTAGCGCATTTGTAGCACCTTTGCTGTTGCAAATGTCCATAGGCGATGGTAACCGCTTTCCATCAGGTGGGCCGTCTGCCTGTCTGCTGAACTCCTGCAATAAAAGAGATAAAAAAAGAACACTTTCAGAATTCCGAAACCAAAATGGCTAATCTTATAAAAATACTGTCCATTTATTTTTCAAAAGCATAGACAACAAATGATGTATTTCGACATAAATAGGCAACAAGGATCAAAAGAATCATCGGTGAATGGTTAAATTAAACATTTTAGACTAACTTTATACCACGGCAGCACTTGCTTCCGGTATCGGTGTAATTATATACCTGCTGAAGTAAACAACCGTTTCCGGACAAAACCATAGTTTATTTTTCAACATTACTACCAATCTTTTAATTCGGATTTTTATTGTTAATATAATTTATTGCCAGGTGGTAAAATATTTCAATGTTTTCTTTCAAATTTTATTTAGACGTAGCTAAGACCGCGGCTTTGTTCGTGTGCAACATCTTCATATATTCTGTAGCCTGAAATATAAAGCGTCGAAAGTAAAAGGAGTCAAGTAGAACATTAATCTGTTTAAACAGTAGATAATATTTTCATATATTTTTGCGACTAGTGTATGTATGTATTTGTCAGGTCCGACTGGATGGCTACCACCCCTGGTCTAAGGTATGTCGCCATAAAAACTATGAGTTGTGTTCCGGCATTAGGGATAAGGTACCAGTCTCCCTTAAGAGAGCAGCAGCGCATTTGTAGCACCTTTGGTGTTGCAAATGTCTATAGGCGATGGTAACCGCTTAACTTCAAGTGGGCCGTCTGCCTGTCTGCTGAGCTCCTGCAATTAAAAAAAAAATGTACATAAAACTACGTTTTAACGGTTTTAAGGGCGATGATTTATTTGATTTTTGACAAGTGTCAATTAGTAATGTTAAATGGTTATTTAAATAAAAAACATTAAACGTCGGAATAATATCAATAAAAAAAATACCGCGCTTAAAACCGTTGAAACGTAGTTTTATTTTAAACAATAGGGACATAAAACGATTTCTATAAAGATTTTTTAAAAGTAAGATGATATTTCAATATTAATCTATGTGTATATTGCATGTGTTTAAATTAAAACAAAATTACCCAAACTAAGTTCCACTAGAGTACCGCCCTATGGTGGGCATCATTAAATTCATTCCCCATTCATGGCAACAGTCCAGCCGAGGTAAAACTCCTTAGGGAGCTCCCTCGAGCAAGTTGCCCCCCCGGGCTCGAGCGCCTTCGCTTCGCGAAGGCACTCGCCCCAAAGACCCCGGTAAAGTTGTAAGGTCTTCGGACCAACAACATAAAGTCAAGTCCAATAAAAAAAAAAACACTAGAGTACATTCTTGAAGATCATACATATAAGTTAAAAGTCATTATTTATTTAGGTTTTTGACTTGGCAGCTAGGCCTTTAAGCCAGATCTTAGTGTAAATATAGTTTCTTCATTTTCTTAAGCCTATGTGTAGTACAGTTGAACTTTAAGTAATCAGCTAGTGCCATTCATCGGAGTTCTTGTGTCTATTCAAAAGGCCACATTTGACTATACAGTTCACATTTATCACAAAACACATAATTACTACTCAAAAACTATCAACATCCTACAACTATTGTTCATTTTAGAGTAATTTTACACATTAAAAAAAAAACTGCACAGCACAACATCTCCTTTCAGTTCCCGTCAAAAATTCCAGTTAAAAGTCAAGTTTTCGCATCGTGTTATCGCTGTTTAAACCCTTAAGACAATTATCGATATACCAAAAAGTCGCAAGACTAACACTATCACTATCTCGTAATATATGTACCAATAAAATATGCCCATTTCATACAACTCCTATATAAACAGAGTGAGACAACAACACAATTGACGATCACGTGCACAAACGCGATCTGCACTCCCATCGCGGACACATATGTGCTAATAGTGAGCTAAAGGGTTAAGGAAAAGAAACCGAAAGAAACTCCCCAGCAACACGTCAGTTTTGTTTTTTTTAAACGTGTGTGTGTGTGCAGTTCCCACGCAGTAGAAGTGAAACAAAGTGTGACAAGGGGTGAGAGGATTTATAAATTTAGTGACGTCACATTTCATATATTATACCGTTATAATATATTTAAGCTTTCAAATACGAAATTTGAAGTATTAACGAAAAATTACAAAACATTTTCAACTCTATCTGTATGAACATAGTGTTTAAATTATTAAATATAATGTATTCTAACTCATTCTATCGCAGACTTAGTGTTTATTCACGTTGACTCGCGGGCGCGGTAGCGGGCGCAGTGGCGGGCGCGGGCGCGGTAGATGTAGCGAGTTCGTGTTCACATTGGCCGCCAGGCGTTTGCGCGAGCTTTTGTGTTTTCAGAGATAGAAAATATGGACGACAATCTTTTATTTTTAATTGAAAATTCATATCTAAAGTGGGGAGATGATAAAAATTAGAATTGGTGTGCTCGAAATTAATAAAGAAAGAGAACGGTATGGTAAATTTCATACGTTATATAGTAATTTGAGAAATCATCCTTCAATATTTTTTGGATATACCAGGATGACTGTTAATTGTTTTGATTACGTATTGGATTCAATAAGGAGTAAAAGTAAGAGTAGAGTGTAAGAGTTCAAAAGGAGTGAGATTTGAAATTTTCATAAAAGCATAAAGCCCGAAGAATGACTTTTTGTAACTATAAGGTTTTTATAAGGATACATAATAACAGTAATTCAAATTCAAACAAGGTTTGTTAACATTTTTTGAAAAAGCTTTTGCGAATTGTAGGAGTTAAATCATTAACTTCGGCAATTTCCAAAAGTCTAATATAAAAATCAAAATAATACTGGACGCCCTGGACGGTTTTTGCCGTTGTATTGTGTCGTATACCGATAAAGTGCGTGTGTATATATATTATGAGTGTTGACTCTATACCCGTATATATAAAGTACTCTGCCGTTCATACTGGTTGAACTTACCTGACGTCGCGAGTGAATCGCGCGCTTCGCCGCTAGTTCGACGTGAACACACGCATACAACTCATGCGTTTGTATTGCCGCGAGCGAAACGCGTGCCCCAGTCGCTAGCTTGCCCGCTACTTAGACCGCGCGTGCATTTCGCAACGTGAACATTTGGATATTACGCCATATGTTTGTTATTCCGCGACCGCGCCCGCTACCGCGCCCGCGAGTCAACGTGTTTAAACACTTAGTCCTACAGATTTATGTGTTTATGTCTTTTTAGTGTCGCTTTTTCGTTTCGAGTTTTAAATCAGAACCCAAGTGGAACAGTTATTCGACCCACCTCTTGACGTGGGTCGTTGTGAGCGTTGTGTGATCGAAAATGATGATGACATTAGTGACGTTTTCGGCACGTCCACAACGACCGCGGTCGCCTTGTGGAACGGGATCGCTCCCCTGCAAGCGCGTCCACCAGCCAACGAAGTCCCACGCTGGCTACCGACCCCCCGTGACCTCATCCGCCGGGATCAGGGCGATGTTTGAGAGGTCGCGAATATCTCCTACACCGCAAGCAGGACAACCATGCCACAGACGGAGCCCCTGTGTGTCAGGCGGCTCTCATACCCCGCCACCTGGGGGTAGTTGCCCCCTGCGAATTTAGTCCGGGGCAAAGAGTTTTTTTTATTTTTTTATTGCAGGAATCCAGCAGACAGGCAGACGGTCCATTTGATGGAAAGCGGTTACTATCGTCTATGGACATTTGCAACACCAAAGGTGCTACAAATGCGCTGCTGCTCTCTTAAGGGAGACTGGAACCTGGTCACTAATGCCACAACACAAGGTTGTTATGGCGGCATAGTCGAGCAAATACCCTACCACCTCGCAAACTCAAGGCCCCTTACCGGCTCTGCCACTATCAGGCAGAGACGATGACCCACTCGTTCGACCCACTAATGGAACGCGCTAAGCACTTCTAAAGAAGTTTCACATCAAAAAAATTTATCCGTGCAGGAACGGAGAAAGAATACAATTTCCTGCGGCCGGGCGGCCTGTCGTAAGAGGCGACTTAATAACCCACAGCCAGATGGTAGGGCATTTGCCCGACTGGATGGCCACCACCCCTGGTCAAGAGCATACCGCCATAACAACCTTGAGTTGTGTTTCGGCATTAGTGACCAGGTTCCAGTTTCCCTTAAGAGAGCAGCAGCGCATTTGTAGCAACTTTGGTGTTGCAAATGTCCATAGGCGATGGTAACTGCTTTCCATCAAGTGGGCCGTCTGCCTGTCTGCTGAACTCCTGCAATAAAAAAAAATAAAAAAAAATCTTCGGAGCCAATTCGTAGATCGACACGCACTTACCGGAATGTTATTTCCTACGTAACAAGAACACAAATACATTGTGTTAGATGTCCGATAGTAAAACGGAAGCGTCCTCTGTGTTATTACTCCATATACAAATATTTCCATGGCGGGCGCATGATGGATCGGTCCCAAGTTCAATCCCCGCATCGTAATCAACATTTTTATCGATGAAAGTATTTTGGGTATTTGTAAAGAAATATTTTTGTTATTGCTCCTTGCGTTTTGTACTTTCAATGTTTGTATATCGAGGGGTGAAAGGCTATTTGTTTTAAGCGACATTTTGTGACAGAATTGACTTGATGGTTTTCTTGCATCCTAATGTCTCAAACTTAAGGAGTTATAATGAACCTGGTTTCCAACTAAAAACTACAGATTTTTTCTTTTCTAAATATAATATGTAGTTTACTAATGAAGTCTTTTTGTGGGTCATTGAAACTTCAAACTCCATTATGGGCACAATTTCGCAAATGTCGCTTAAAACAAATAACTTTGGACCCCTCGATATGTTTTATTTGTCTTATATCGGTAATATAATAGTTAGTGTTTAAGATTTAAACTGTGGCCGAATGCATTTTATTACTTACTAGATGTCTCGGCAGAAGTTGTCCTGCTCTGAAAGAATAGAAGTCTAGGACCCGACCCCAGCGCTACCTACCGGTTTTAATTGTGAATCTAAACTATCCAGGGACTCATTAAAACATACGCAATTTTCATCAAAATCAGTAAAGTCGTTCTCGAGTTATGCGCGTATATACATTTCTGAATTTCATTTTTATTTATATAGATGAAAGAGTTAAAGAATTTACACATACTTAGAGATATTTTCCTACAAAATTACATTCATTTTATCCGTGCAGGAACGGAGAAAGAATACAATTTCCTGCGGCCGGGCAGCCTGTCGTAAGAGGCGACTTAACAACCCAAAGCCTGGTGGCAGGGCATTTGCCCGACTGGATGGCTACCACCCCTGGTCTAAAGTATGTCGCCATAACAATCTTGAGTTGTGTTCCGGCATTAGTGACCAGGTTCCAGTCTCTCTTAAGAGAGCAGCAGCGCATTTGTAGCAAATTTGGTGTTGCAAATGTCCATAGGCGATGGTAACCGCTTTCCATCAAGTGGGCCGTCTGCACTGCCTGATTATCTCCTGCAATAAAAAAAAATCAGAGTTGAAGCACAAAACCAATCGATATGTGCCTGAGCGCCTTGTTATTATTTTCGCTGAAAAGCACAAATAATGTTGCCAGTAAATAGAGTCTTCTAAAAAGTAGGGAGCTGGAACTATTGGAACTCGTCACACTGAGACTCTTAGGTCCTACTTAAAAGCATCAAGCATTCTGTCAAAGTGTCTACACTCGTCAGCTCTGGGTGAAATGCTCCAAGAAAGCTTTGGGAACCATTAGGGTGCTATATAATAATGCTTGTCGTATCTAAATGAAACTGCTTCGATTCTGTAGCGCTTCGGGCATGTTCGCCGAACAGAGGATGGCGGGTTTCTTTGCTTTAAGGGAAGATTTATATTAGACCGGGCCGTGTCCGGACCGGGGCGGGGCCGGAGCGGAGCCACTCCGTTCTGCACGTTTATATTACACCGGGTGCTAAACGGGCGATACAAAATATATGTAACGTTTCAAATTCGTGCCCCGTCCGGGCCACGTATACGGCACGCCCCGGACACGGCCCGGTCTAATATAAATCACGGGCGATACAAAATGTATGTAACGTTTCAAATTCGTGCCCCGTCCGGGCCACGTACACGGCACGCCCCGGACACGGCCCGGTCTAATATAAATCTGCCCTAAGGAGTTTACGCATCGCGGGGCTCTGGGCTCGCCTCCGTGCTTCGGGCAATGGGATTCTCCTCATGTTTTCAGATGGCCTTTTCAACCCTATTTTTAGGAGCTGGCATTCTGTGCACCGTAATGCAAATGCTTGAAATTACATGAATATTATGTTAATTTATTTTAATTTTAAAAATTTGTGTTGTAATTTAATATGGGTATTTTATTGCCTGAAATAAAGAAATTATTATTATTAAAAGTGATTCACTATACTATTCTAAGCGTGTTCTATGTATAGATGAATTAACGAGAGTTTTAATTCTTCAGGAGTTCCTGGCATTAGCAATTAATTCCATCACATTCACATTTGAAATTGTTACAGCAAATGATATGAAAATAGAGCCTCCAACGGCAGGACCGTGTGGCCTAATGGATAAGGCGTCGGACTTCGGATCCGAAGATTGCAGGTTCGAGTCCTGTCACGGTCGAAAATTCTTTTTTTAATTCTTTTTTTGTTATTTTATTATCTTGGTTACTAGCTTTGCCTGCCGCTTCCTTCGTACGGGACTTGATATTAATTCCACTAATTTCTATAATTTTTTATTGCAGGAGTTCAGCAGACAGACAGACGGCCCACTTGATAGAAAGCGGTTACCATCGCCTATGGACATTTGCAACACCAAAGTTACTACAACTGCGCTGCTGCTCTCTTAAGGGAGACTGGAACCGGAACACAACGCAAGGTTGTTATGGCGACATACTTTAGAGCAGGGGTGGTAGCCATCCAGTCGGGCAAATACCCTACCACCTGGCAAAGTATAATAAATGTGTACAAGGGAGGAGTTTGTATAATGAATTTAAATAGAGAATAGGGGGCTAAAGTGGACCAGTACATTCCAAAAATACAATTTTTAGCATTTATATTTTGCTGCCTGTTTAATAGATTATCATTTATCTTGAATGGATGAATATGAAACTCAACCCGGAGCTAGGTTTTTTTTTTTAACAAAGCAGTGGAATGTCTTTTCTTTCGAAACACACACGGACCATGGATACGAGGGGAGGGCAACAGCAGTATGGGACTCTCGTATTTTCAAATTCAAATTAGAAAAATTCTATTCAAAATTAGTTCCACTGGAGAACACTTTTTGAAGTTCATACATGTAAGTCAAAATTTAAATCTAATTCCTATTCCTATTCTATGTACACTACTTCGCAATGTGTTAACGCTGTTCAAAGGAGAAGAAGCGGCAAGAAACTCCCCAGCAACACGTCTAGCTAAAAAAAGTTTTTTTTCATCTTAATGATTTATATATTTTCTCAGGCTCTTTTTTTAAAGACATATAAAAGTTGTATAACAAAAAAAATATATTGTCACTGTCGCAATAATGACAAACTAAGAATAGAATAGAATAGAGTATCATTTATTGCATAAACTGTCACATACATATAATTTAAAGAAGATGTTGTGTTCTTTGTAGGAACGACAGTTTGTCCTTTCGAACGTGCAACACAGGCAGTTTATAATGTTGCCAGGCCATTATATAAGTAGTAGTAGTAGTTGTATTCGCCACAAAGGCAGGCAAAGGAATCTTTAGTCCATACAGCCAATTCTGATGTTTAAGTCTTCGTATAATAGTCGCGCAGTTGAATTGTAGGCTACAACTAACGCCATTCAACGGAGTTCTTGTGAAAACTCGAAAGGCCACATTTGCGTATAAAGTTAACATTTCTCGCAAAAACACATAATTACTACTCAAAAACTATCAATATCCTACAACTATTATTCATTTCAGAGTAATTTTACACATTTTTAGAAAATAAAACTGCACAGCACAACGTCTCCTTTCACACCAAAAACTCCGGCCATTATATAATATTATTATTAACATGTCATTAATTTTTTTGTTATCTGTCACTAAAATGATCAAAAAAAAAATTACATTATTAAAAATACTTATATAAATCAAACATTAGTTTACTAGTCAATAAGAAAAAAAAATCAAATGTCTAAAAAAAAAATATCATTATAAGTCATAAATTATAGTATAATTATTTATCTGCAATTAATTTTTAATTTAATAAGATTCGTTATATGTAATAAAAAAAAATAAACGTTATACAGAAGATAATATAAAAAGCTGGAGCGAGCAGCTATGTAAACGTAGTTTTGTTATTCAAATATTCTTCAATAGTGTAGTATCCCTTTCTATAAGCAAGGTACTTTTCAATTTAGCTTTAAAAGTACTGAAGGGCAGATCTAACACTTCAATCGGGACATATGGTTATCGGTTCCTCTCCCAATGAAGGGAGAATCGACAATCCACTAAACCTACCTGCGTACCTAAGAGAGAAAAAACTGTAGGAACGCTACGGGATCTAGAACAGAATTATTGCATCGTAACGTTCTCTTTGGTCTGAAAGAGAGTGTCGGGGTAAGGAAAGAAATGCTCCGGTGGTTCGGGCATGTGGAAAGAATGACTAAACAGATATACAATGCAAAAGTGGATGGATGCAGAAGTCGTGGAAGGCCACGACACACCTTCCATGATCAAATTGATCGTGTACTAGCAGAAGGTGATGTCAGGAGCCTTAAGAACAGACGAACGTGCATGATAAGAGCTATGAATGTCAAAGAAGCAAGTGAGGTGTGTAAGAATAAGCCTGAATGGCGCTCTGTTGTTCGTGCCTACCCCGCAAGCTAACTGGCGTGAAGTTGTGTGTGTATGTATGTATGTATATGACGTTCTAGTGTGCCAGGTTGGTGCAAACCCAGAGAAACAAGGCCGCACCACTACGTACAGCAGAGGTTCAAGGTCCACCGATACCTCCAGCAAACAGCGGCCCTCTACTACGACCCAGAGCTAGCTTATAGATTTATTTATTTGATTTAGTAATTAAATATTACATAAGTGTTATTAATTATTATTTAACATAATTGGGTCGTTTTGGTCTTATGCCATAAGGAAGGTTTGCATTGAAAATCAAGGTTGTGTCGGATATAATTCCGGCACAGCAATATGCTGAGTGCAAACCTTGTTTGCTGAAAATGCGACGTACAAATTCTCAAAATATGCTGTGTATAATAATGTATAAGGAATGTAATTACGTCGTCATTCCTTTAAATAAAGTCTTTCTTTCTTTCTTATATTATCCCAATTAACACTTATTACACTGTATTAATTAATCTCTTTATACATACCTATATATTTATTTGAGGTGCTTTTTATCTGACATTTTTTAAATTACTGCTATTTGATCATGGGTTTTAAAATCTATAATATAATAATATATGTGGATTTATTTATTACTAGTGGTCGCCTAGTGGTCGAAATTCGATCATAATTAATTTAAATTATAAGTTTGAACATTATTAAGGTTCTGTTGTCAAAGACTTCTATAATCACAGATTTCGCCAAGGCTACACTGTTAATTTGACTTTAACAATAAACAAAAGAGTATATATGCGTGTGTGTGTCAAATACATGGTAGTGTGTTTAATGTTTTTTTAAGTTGATTTAATGTATTTTTTATGCATAATTTAAAAAAAATATTAGCATTCTGCACTCCTTCTCTATATAAACTATAAGTGTGCGAAATTTCATATTCCTCCGTCCGCGTAATTTTCGTAAAAAGGGGTACAAAGTTTTTGCTTCACGTATTAATATAATGATAATAAAATCCACTGACAAGTATATGAACGTCAGTCGTAGTCTCATATTACAAAAACATATTATTAATAATATTTCATGTTTTAAGTTTTTCGAATTGAAATACTATAATAACAATAATACGCTTGTCAACTTCTTAATAAAATTTCAAAATTAATTTACCACGAGATAGAACACTAGAGAAGTTCTCTAAATACTTTAATCTAAACGAGTGAAGGTTCAAAATAGCACAAGAAATTGTTTAATAGTTTTCTAGTAAAATTGTTTACTTGAAACGCAATGTTCTGAGGAATCGATCATATTTATATAGATGTTTATCAATGATAAATTGTTCCCTACGAATCATTGGACGGTATGTTTGTTTGTTCAGAAATATACTTATTATGGTTTTGATTTTCGTATCTACCCGTAAAAAAAACAAAACGCGAGGGTACTTTTCGAAACTTCGCTTTTGAAATCCGTTGCTTTTATATGGTTCTTTAGACAGGGCTCCTAATTGGGGATATTTTCTTTAAATTTTTTTGGTATTTTTAGGCTAACAAGTTTGATGTAAAATTTTACACCCATCCCTTCTAGTCTATTCTCTGGCAACGCGTCTTCGCTCCAAGGATTGGTAAGGAGTATAGGTGACGGTGACCACTTTCCAACCAAAAGAACTCCGTTGAATGGCGTCGGTTGTAGCCTACAATACAACTGCGCTACTATACGAAGACTTATTTATACATCAGAATTGGCTGTATGGACTAAGTTTCCTTTGCCTGCCTCTGTGGCGAATTATACTACTACTACTACTTAATCTATAGACGCAAACCACGTGTATACCCCGTTTACGATAACTTGACCCGCAGGGTTACCAAATTCTAAAAAATAACATTACTTAATATCATGTTGGTAGGTTGTAAATAATAAAAAAATACGAAACGTAATTGTTAATTTTTGTTGGAATTTTCTAGTAATTATTGCGATTGTCGTAATTGTTGACACTAGCTTAAGGTGTTAATATTTTTGTTTGTTGGCAACTCTGCGCGTCAAGTTATCGTGAACGGGGTATACACACAAGTTTAAAAAAAATAATCACTACATTTAACGCTTTCTTCAGGCTTCGTCTATATTTTGAATAGTTCGTCTGATTGACTACTTTTTTGTTGGTCTAAACTTTAGTCCCTGGCGAGCATGATTGCCAGGGTCACAAACACTGTTATTTTCGTAGCACGTTACACACATTTCTACTCTTATTACTGTATATATATCTGATTATTAATTATAATTTAATTCTATATCACGTCGGCAGGTTTCTTACATCATTGAATTCATTATAGCTAGACTCCTGAGGATAGAATGTAGAGGCTATTAGAGATTAACATTTGAGGAAGTCCAGGAAATCTGTTGTAAACACTTCAAAAGAATAAAAAACTGTTATTCCCCCCATTTAAATGTAGGTTGCTCTATATTTAACAAGTATTTATTATAACACAGCAAAGTCACTTTGAATTTCATAAATAATTACTTACACTTCTTTGTTTGGTTATAACAAAGAAAAAAGGACAAATAAATCACTTTAGTCTATGACTTTTAAAGATGGCGTCCACTTGTCAACTGGCCATAGACAATGCTGGCTTCTGCATTAACATTCAGTCATTTTAATGATCTTGTTAACATTTTAAACTAATTTTGAATACACAAACAAATTACTTTATTTTTTTCTTTGTATTTAAAATATGTTTTAGTGAACAAATATTAGCATCTTAAAGCTTTTATTTTGTTAATATGTTTATTTTGCAATGATAATCGGCCTACTTTACATTTGGCACTGGAATTTTTCTATACCTATATTAGGTTAGGTAAGCAGTTAGTTAACTCCCGAAATTGTCGAATTAAGTCCTTGCTATCGTTTAGACAGAAATTTTCCAGATAAAACGATGATTAAGAGATATTCGCGACTTAGCTAAATTGTCAATGCAAATGTAAATCGAAGTTTACTTTATACTTCCATTGGCCCTTATATTATGTTTGTAAAATGATTGCGTAGTAATTAGCTGAACGCAAATCTTGTTTGCTAAAAATGGGGCGTACAAGTTCTCAATTTTTTTTATTTTTAAGACATGTAAACAATGTAAGTACATCGTTATTTCATCAATTTTTTATTTCTTTATACGTAATAGTTAAAAAATCCGTTATAAAATTTCTAAACGGATTTAAATAATTTCAAAAGAAAAGTGGCACCAGACGTCTATTGTCTATGGCCAACAAATATGGTGGTTAATTTTGACGTATGCGCGCGCGTCTCACGGCGCCACTGTTCTCAAGATTAACTGTTGCTCCAACGGCCATTTGTTCGGGCTTTGTCCTCAAAATGGCGGGAATCGGTGAATAATTAGCCGTGCTACCGATTTGAATTTCAATGACGTGTTAATACGGTTAGTCAGGTGTTTTTGTTTCTGCCCAAATATGTGCTGAACGTTGTCCAGCGTATTTTGTTTTCGTTTAGTGTTGGGACAAACATTTTTCGATAAATATGCTTTCTACTGGTATAGGATATGGTGTATCGTATATGTTGGGAACCGTGTTATTGGAGTAATTGGACATGGGAATTATTTACTTAATTTACGTCACTGTAGTTTGTCTGGAGAACTATATGTTAATATGGTTGAAATTAATTTAGATAAAGCTAAATAAAACTGCCTTTCAACTTAGCTATTTTTATCCGTGCAGGAACGGAGAAAGAATACAATTTCCTGCGGCCCGGCGGCCTGTCGTAGGAGGCGACTAAACAACCCACAGCTAGGTGGTAGAGTATTTGCTCGACTGGATGGCGACCACCCCTGGTCTAGAGTATGCCGCCATAACAACCTTGTGTTGTGTTCCGGCATTAGTGACCAGGTTCCAGTCTCCTTTAAGAGAGCAGCAGCCAATTTGTAGCACCTTTGGTGTTGCAAAAGTCTATAGGCGATGGTAACCGCTTTCCACCAAGTGGGCCGTCTGCCTGTCTGCTGAACTCCTGCAATAAAAAAAAATAAAAAAAGCTATATGGGAATTACATAAATTGTAATTTTTATTTTGGTGGCAATACTGTTGTTGTTCTGGTTCTCTTTCCAAAAGTTCTGTGCGAATAAGTTCTTTTATATTGTCATTGGTTTCAAGTGGTTGTTGCAGTGTTATTTTATTTACACAGTGATTGTTTTAATTACTCATCGTCACCCAATATCAACGCTGCACAATTATATGAGTGATAATTTTTTGTTTTTTTATGTTTGTGTATTTGTAGGGGGTTTTCCTACGTAGGATGTTAGTGTTACGATGTTTTAAGATGTAAATTGTTAATTGCTTAACTTATGGTAATGAAATGATGGTGCTAAGATCAATGGCTGTTTTGCTGACTGGTCGAGTACGGTGCTAAACGAGTACTAATGCGAATGATATATTGACATGTACGTGTCGGCGTAAACCGCTGAAATGGTAATCTAGGGCTGTTGCTAGCCCGTACAGTATTGATTTGTTCGTGGCCTTATACACAAATCGATTATCGTGAAATTTTATATATTATGGGTACACGAATGTTACATTTCTTATCTTTTTTTTTATTGCAGGAGTTCAGCAGACAGGCAGACGGCCCACTTGATGGAAAGCGGTTACCATCGCCTATGGACATTTGCAACAGCAAAGTTGCTGCAAATGCGCTGCTGCTCTCTTAAGGGAGCCTGGAACCTGGTCACTAATGCCGGAACACAACTCAAGGTTGTTATGGCGACATACTTTAGACCAGGGGTGGTAGCCATCCAGTCGGGCAAATGCCCTACCACCTGGCTGTGGGTTGTTAAGTCGCCTCTTACGACAGGCCGCCCGGCCGCAGGAAATTGTATTCTTTCTCCGTTCCTGCACGGATAGAAACACATTTCTTATCTTAGAAAATGAAATAGTTTTCATGGAATAGGAATCGAAAGTTCACACGTGCGATGTCGCTTGGATATCCGATCAAAAGAATGCTGGTTGATTGGTACTCGAATCTAGCTTTTGTTAAGGGATGAGCATAAATATCAATTATCGATAAATTACAGAGGCGAGTGAGGTACAGCAATACATGTCAACAAGTACAAATTACCGCACAGAACGTTCTTTTATGTGTTAAAAGAATGAACGATCTTACCCTTCTTAAATAACTGACACGATTGGTTAGTGGTTAAGAAATGTTCTTATTAATTCCTTTATCGCGAGTTAGTTTTACAGAATTCTACTTTTCTCGCTTAATTTATAGTAACTTCTGTCCTCTCTTTTTTAATTTATTTTAAATCAAGGCTAATCGTTTCACGACGATATTCTGTGAGAGCGTGGTATCACTCCGATAAAGCCGGCCCTTTTTTGTAGCTGGAGTATATATAATCTAGTAAATATTCCAGCATGGCTCTACCACGGACGGAATTTATAAAATATATAATAATAATATAAAATACCAATTTTTGGTCTGTCACGCACTTGTCCTACATTTTTGTTACATTAGTGTACAACAAAGAATAATATCTATGCAGAGACATAGAATTGAAATGTCTGTTTGTAATGTCAAAATAACAGCTTTTTACTAAATGTACATGAAAGGTTTTTAGGTATTATTTATTTAGGTAATATAACATAACAAACAAATATTTAAATAATGTTTTGTCTGTCTGGGTGTTCCGGCTAAACTCTAAAACAGCTGGACCGACTTTGATGGGACTTTCACTCATTGGCAGATAGCTGATGTTATAAGGAGTAACTTAGGCTACTTTTCTTTTTTTAGGGTTCCGCGAAAAAAACCCACATGGAAGAAGTCGCGGGCACTGCTAGTATTTTATACATTTTGATGAACTTTAAGAGTTTGGTGTCGAACCTAAGACATCTGGAAAATGCATATGACTGCTCCTGCAAATTCTTAAACAATAGATTACAAGAGCAAAGCCGCGGCGAATATCTAGTCGTATACGATGTTGCCAGTCCTGATTTCCTTATTTTCTAATAATAAAACATAAATGCATACGTATTACATTAATTTTAAAACGGGCTGTTGTAATTAATTCAATGACCATAGGTTCAAACTACTAAGCCCATAGACAACTAATCTCAATATTTTTCTAATATTATTATAGTCTCTATTGCAAGTGGTTAGAGTAGAGATTGCTGTAAAATTTGTTTCTACATACGCAAAATGAAAGTTGGTAATATTAAGGAAGGATCAAACTAATCCAGTACTAATATCCGCTAGCGATACTTCTTTCACGTCGCCATAATACGCAACCGGAGCGGCACCTTTTTGCTGTATTCATAAACGATGTGATTTACATGGATAAAAAGTATTTAAGTAAAAAATAGCTCAAAATGGGGGCGCGCCGTGTTCCGCGCAGGCTCAACTCTCCTCCCGAGCACTGCCCCACGCGTAAAGAGTTTGAATATGTCGGGGGATACGAAGAAGTCTCCCGGCAATGGACGAAGCTGATGGGCCATCGCCTGCAAGGTTAGTGGAGAGGATAGCCCATGTACCCGTAGCCCTGGCATAAGGCGAAGGACGAAACACCGAGGGGGGGTTATTTTTTTAATTCTCCTCCATCCTGACGAACTTGATATGTCAGGGTCTTTTTTATCTTTTTTATGTTTTTGGATCTTTATTTTTCTTTTTGATTACTTTTAACAACTCTTAAAACTGTTACATTTCTCCTTATTTCTATTATAACTTCTACACTATTTTATTTTACTATTTTACATACATGTTTATCCTTATTATTTATTACAATATTTTCCTGTTGGTATTCTGCTATACATTTTCCTTCTTTCGGGTAATTATTTACACTCTTATTTATTTTATTTCTTAGTTTGTTTATTACTCTTATTATCCGTGCAGGAACGGAGAAAGAATACAATTTCCTGCGGCCCGGCGGCCTGTCGTAAGAGGCGACTAAACAACCCACAGCCAGGTGGTAGAGTATTTGCTCGACTGGATGGCGACTACCCCTGGTCTAGAGTATGCCGCCATAACAATCTTGTATTGTGTTCCGGCATTAGTGACCAGGTTCCAGTCTCCTTTTAGAGAGCAGCAGCGCATTTGTAGCACCTTTGGTGTTGCAAATATCCATAGGCGATGGTAACCGCTTTCCACTAAGTGGGCCGTCTGCCTGTCTGCTGAACTCCTGCAATAAAAAAAAAACTATTTAGTACTTATTCTATTACTTTTTGAAATATTTTTCTTTAGTTGTTTCTACACTATTTTACATAAATACATACATAACTTCACGCCAGTTCCCTTGCGGGGTAGGCACGAACAACAGAGTGCCATTTAGGCTTATTCTTACACACCTCACTTGCTTACACTATTTTACTTCCTTATTTATTACACATTTTTTTTATTGCAGGAGATTAGCAGACAGGCAGACGGCCCACTTGATCTAAAGCGGTTACCATCGCCTATGGACATTTGCAACAGCAAAGTTGTTACATATGCGCTGCTGCTCTCTTAAGAGAAACTAGAACCTGGTCACTAATGCCGGAACACAACTCAAGGTTGTTATGGCGACATAGAACTAGACTTAATTTAACTCCTTGTCATACATGTGTATAATATATATTCAAGTTGTTTTTTATGTATCATTGTTTCTTTTTATTACAACTATACCGAGAGGTTTTTGTGGATATCCCTGACTGTGGTGTGGCAATAGTACTTCTAGTTCTAACTGGAGGTTTAATATTCACCATTTCAAATTGAAGCCAAGCTTGGACGCCAACTTGAATCCAGTGTGTGGCCGCGCCATTAGTTAGAACACTTAATCAAGAATGACGTTTAAGAAACTTGTGTGTATGTGTGTTAGTACTTTAAAAATATTTAGAAACCTATATCTATTCTTCTATACTTATATTAATATTATAAAGAGGTAAAGTTTGTGAGTTTGTGACGTTGTAGGGGGTAATCTCTGGATCTATTAAAACGATTTAAAAAATTCTTTTACTGTTGGAAAGCTACGTTAACAGGGAGTGTCATAGGCTATATAACATGACTCTACATACCACGGGAGTGGGACAGAGAAACCGCGCCGGGCTGCTAGTTTTTAATAAAAAATATAAGTCGTATACAGAAGGTTTGTTGATGGTCGCCCCTCCCGCTTCCTACGACTGGGTCTGGGGCTTGTCTAAGAAGTATTAAAAACTAGACGACCGCGGGTTGCGGTTGTGGGAGGCGGGAGGGGTTGTCATCGACAAACCTGCGCACGACTTATAAATCATTAAAACGTTACTTTTTATACCTAAGTATATATTATATCCGTGCAGGAACGGAAAAAGAATACAATTTCCTGCGGCCTGGCGGCCTGTCGTAAGAGGCGACTAAACAACCCACAGCCAGGTGGTAGGGTATTTGCTCGACTGGATGGCGACCACCCCTGGTCTAGAGTATGCCGCCATAACAATCTTGTGTTGTCTTCCGGCATTAGTGACCAGGTTCCAGTCTCCTTTAAGAGAGCAGCAGCGCATTTGTAGCACCTTTGGTGTTGCAAATGTCCATAGGCGATGGTAACCGCTTTCCATCAAGTGGGCCGTCTGCCTGTCTGCTGTACTCTTGCAATAAAAAAAAAAAAACAAGGTGCCAAGTTGATCTCATATTCGTAACAAATCTGTATTACCCTTAAATTGGCAATGTCGTGTCGCGCGTACACAAATCGCGCGTCGTAAATAAGGTTGTGGGCACACGCGGCGATGCTCATTAAGGCAATGATATACGAGCAGTGGCCTGATTGGGATGCAGGCATGCAGGCAGCGCCACATGTAATTATATGCATTTGGAGGTGAGAACATGGGAAAACGTTTATCGACCTGAATTCACGCTATAATATCTATTCCTTACATATTAGTTAATAATTTTGGATTTTTTCTAAAGTTTGCTGGCTGTACTCCAGTGTGGATAGATATATAATACTTTATTATACACCAATACAAAAATGAACTTAAAGACTTAAATTATATCTAATTATGTACAAAGGGTGGTCTTATCGCTAAAAAGCGATCTCTTCCAGACAACACCAGGAATGAATTGAGATGATAATGGCGACGGTGGTATACGTAACGTATAATACGAACTACATTTTAATAATAAATACATAAATTATATACTAATACTAGCTGTACCGGCAGACGTCGTTCTGCCCTGAAGAAATAAAATGTAAAACCCGATTGCAGCGCCACCTACCGGGTCCAATTGTGAATCTAAACCAACCTCGAATCCACTTGAACACACACAAGAAATTTCATTCAAATCGGTCCAGCCGTTTAGGAGGAGTTCACTGTCAACACACATACAGAAGAATTATATATATAAAGAGATATATATATATATGAAATGTTATATATTATATAGATATATACTTAATATACATACTATAAAAATACATATCTACAAAATAGGAGAGAGGAGCCAGGAGAGCCTTAAGAACAGACGAGCGTGCATGACAAGAGTTATGAATGTCAAAGAAGCAAGTGAGGTGTGTAAGAATAAACCTAAATGGCGCTCTGTTGTTCGTGCCTACCCCGCAAGGGAATTGGCGTGAAGTTTTGTATGTATGTATGTATCTACAAAATATATAAATGTTGTTTGTGTGTAGGGGGGTTTAGAAATTTAAAAACGTAGAAAATATATTTTATGAAATTTTTTTCAAAGAAACTTAATTTTTTTATCTTCATTATGCTCATCCGATCGTTAATTCCCGGTTGCGTTCTGTTGTACCAGTTAAAAGAATAGTCTTTTTAAAAAAGATTTATTTATTAAACACGAAGGAGTACAACTTATTTAATCAAAAAATGTAGGATAATAAAATATATGTCTAACTCTAAGGGTAGCGCGATCCGAACTGACTCGATCTGTGTGGAGCAGTCGGATGACAAGTACGGGATGCTGAGGAAGCATCCCGTCAGCATTTTAGGATACGGTTTAGGGATGTAACAGTTCGTTTCGAAGCCCGGGGTTCACTTTCCTATTTTTACTTCTCTATTTAAGTATCGTCTTCTCATTTCGTGTTTTAAACCTTGATTACACTACACTGATTGAGGGGGGTATACGGGTGCAGAGGGCGGGTGTATGGTCTAACTAAATATTCCAATTCTTGATGAATCACGTTGATTTTTTTTTAGAAAGCGGAGCGAGGTTGCGAAGCCGAGAAACGGAGAAATATTAAGCAATAGGATTACTTACTTACTCTGTTGGCTCAGCGACCCAAAGTGGGTCTTGGCCTACGAAAGGAGAGCATGCCACTTTTCTCGGTCCTGTGCGGTTTCTTGCCAATTACTAGCTCCTAGCTCCGACAGGTCCGCCTCTACTCTGTCCTTCCAGCGATATTTAGGACGGCCGACCGGACGCCGACCTACCGGCCGTCCCAAATATGCTTTCCTCACGCTGCGATCTTCTCCCATCCGCTCTACGTGACCGAGTCAGCGGAGGCGGTGAGCTTTTATTTCAATAGGATTCAAGCAATAGGATTGCATAACAATATTTATCCGTTTCTCCGTATCACAGTCAGATGGTCTATGTAGTGGAAATATCAGATGTCAGGCTTTTAGAATGGGATAAAGAGGATAGACTAGAAGGATTTAGACAGGAAGAATTACACAGAGGCGTGGAATAGAATATGAAGAAGAGGAAGTGGTGGAAGTTCTATCCGTGCAGGAACGGAGAAAGAATACAATTTCCTGCGGCCGGGCGGCCTGTCGTAAGAGGCGACTAAACAACCCACAGCCAGGTGGTAGGGCATTTGCCCGAGTGGATGGCTACCACCCCTGGTCTCACAACACCAGTATGTAACAGATACACTCTACATTAGTATAAGTTTAGTATCCAATAAAAAAAAAAAAAAAAGTAAAATTAGAAGAAATTAATAAAATAAGTTATTCTTAAGGTACACCACAACATAAAAATCACTAAATTAATGTCACACACAGTAACAAAAATAAACAATAAGCGTGTATGGACTCTAAAATCTTTCATAGAAATTAAGTTGTAAAAAAGGGGAGGGCACTCGAGTCCGTAGACTTGTTAATAATAATTAAAAAAACTGTTTTAAACCTGATTCATACCACGCGGCAACATTTTTTTTTAATTCAAATTCAAATTCATTTATTTATATAAACTTATTTCTAGGCCTTATATAATTATATCTAAAACATATATAGTAGTTAAAATTAAGGCTACAAATTTTTTGGCGGCGGTTGCTGCACTAGACTCTAGGTCTGTATCGCGGCACCCAACACAATTTTATTATAGAAACTTAAATAGTGTGTGCCCCTAGTGTTGTGGTTGGTGTGTTTAGTATTGTGCATTCTGTGTCGCTGTAATTTAATGTTTTTAACCATTTACTAACTTGGTGTTTAAACTTTGGTGCTGACATTTCTTTGCGGAGGGTGTGTTTTGGCATACTTTATTATAAATGGATATATGGAGGAAGGCGTGTATAGGTTTGCGTTTGACCATTATCTCGCTTGATTTTGAGCGGAGATATGGTCTAAAATTTTTTTTTATTGCAGGAGTTCAGCAGACAGGCAGACGGCCCACTTGGTGGAAAACGGTTACCATCGCCTATGGACATTTGCAACACCAAAGTTGCTACAAATGCGCTGCTGCTCTCTTAAAGGAGACTGGAACCTGGTCACTAATGCCCGAACACAACACAAGGTTGTTATGGCGGCATACTCTAGACCAGGGGTAGTCGCCATCCAGTCGGGCAAATGCCCTACCACCTGGCTGTGGGTTGTTTAGTCGCCTCTTACGACAGGCCGCCGGGCCGCAGGAAATTGTATTCTTTCTCCGTTACTGCACGGATAAAAGATTGAGCACGTTTTAGAGGTATTCACACGAGACTTGAAGACACCCAGGTTGAAGGTTTCGGGAAAAACAGACTCCGGCAGTGAGTTCCAGTCTTCTTTGCATACATAGATACATAACTTCACGCCAGTTCCCTTGCGGGGTAGGCACGAACAACAGAGCGCCATTCAGGCTTATTGTTACACACTTCAGTTGCTTCTTTGACATTCATAACTCTTGTCATGCACGCTCGTCTGTTCTTAAGGCTCCATCACCTTCTACTAGTAAACGATCAATTTGATCATGGAAGGTGTGTCGTGGCCTTCCACGACTTCTGCATCCATCCACCTTTGTCTTTTGTCTCCTTTGCGGTGCGCATAATGAAGGTGGACTCAAAGCGCTTTATTCCTATAGGTGGTATGTCTACCACATAGTTGTCCGATGATGGAAGGGAGACGGCGGCATAAGATCGAAAAGCTCCAATGCACACTCTCCAAAATGTATCCGATAGAAAAGCAATAAGCTGGCAACCCTGCGTCGATGTTCGAGACTTTTATCATTGAATAGCTGGTCGTTGTCTATCAACTTCCTGGCTCTCCGCTCAATCGATTCCAGTGCCTCGAGTTGGTGTTTAGCTGAGCCATCCCAAAGATGAGAACAGTACTGTACAATATTATACTGTATTTTTTTTTATTGGACTTGACTTTATGTTGTTGGTCCGAAGACCTTACAACTTTACCGGGGTTTTTGGGGCGAGTGCCTTCGCGAAGCGAAGGCGCTCGAGCCCGGGGGGGCAACTTGCTCGAGGGAGCTCCCTAAGGAGTTTTACCTCGGCTGGACTGTTGCCATGAGAGGGGGATGAATTTAATGGTGGCCACCATAGGGCGACACAAAGCACTAATTGAGAACGGGCGACGGGTAATATAAAGCCCGAGGGGAAGGATCCCGGCGGGCCGGGATCGGCGGTTCGCGGCGGCCTACGCTATCTTACTGCCGTTTCGTAACGTGTTATGGCTGGGAGAGAAGAAACTATTATACTGTAGCAACAAAAATATCGTCTACATTAAATCAAATGTATTTGTCACGCCTCGTTAAACGCTTACTAGTCGCTTCTGTCTTGCATTTTTGAATGCATTGAGTTATAGGTTTGCCTTTGAACGGACGCAGGTGCCGTGCCTTGTCTAATTTGGTCTTTGTTTGAGTTAAGATTTATGATAATACAGATTTTCTCTGACACACTTTTTGTAGATTTTCAACCAAACAAAGCATTCAACTCATTCCTCTTCTGCAAAAATTTGCTATAGCTGGAATAAGCCAGGTGGTAGGGCATTCGCCCGACTAGATGGCTACCACCCCTGGTCTAAAGTATGTCGCCATAACAACCTTGAATTGTGTTCCGGCATTAGTGACCAGGTTCCAGTCTCCCTTAAGAGAGCAGCAGCGCATTTGTAGCCCCTTTGGTGTTGCAAATGTCCATAGGCGATGGTAACCGCTTTCCATCAAGTGGGCCGTCTGCCTGTCTGCTGAACTCCTGCAATAAAAAAAATAATAAACTTTGCCTATGGACATTGCAATATTAGAGGTGTTTGCAGTGCGCTGCCAGACTCGAAGGAATTTTATGATACACTAGCTTCTGCCCGCGACTTCATCCGCGTGGAATAGTTTAAAAAAAAAGTAAGTAAAAAAAACCTCCCATTTTGAAACATTCTTTATTGGAGCTCCGCTCCTATTGGTCTTAGCGTGATGACATATAGCCTATAGCCTTCCTCGATAAATGGGCTATCTAACACTGAAAGAAATTTTCATATCAGACCAATAGTTCCTGAAATTAGCGCGTTCAAGCTAACAAACAAATAAACAAAATCTTCAGTTTTATATATTAATATAAGATTTTTAAACTCTGTTTAAAACTTATATTTTAGCAGACTGTATTTATATTTATTTGCATTTCACTTGCTACATTATATTAATTAGATAATTATAATGTTACAAATCAAACAGTTCAATAGCAACTGACAAATATAACAGATATTCCTCATGCAAAAACGCTGCATTCGTTCGATGTCCCGACCAAAGAGTACATCTATCTATCTATAATTCTAAAAAATTTAAATCATCATTCCAAAAAGTTTAAATCATTATTCTAAAAAATTTAAGTCATTATACTAAAAAGTTTAAGTCATTATTCTAAAAAGTTTAAGTCATTACATCATTCTAAATTGCAATATTTTTTAATTTGGGTTTTAAATTGATATAAGTTACCTATGAAAGGATCTACATTAGTAAATAGTGCATTGTATTGCTGACAAGTGCTGTATAAAATCGTGTTATTTGTATAGTTAGTTTTTTAAATACCTCATTTATACTCATTGCTTGGAGTATTGACAAAGTATATTGAGTATGCATAGTAATACAGTTTCTTATATGCCTGTAACAATTTGTGGTAGAACAACAAAAATGTCATCAACAGATCAAACAACATTCAGAATAGATAATTGTTTCTTAAAATAGAGCTAAGAATGTGTTAAATGAGGTCAACCGTAGTTTTCATTGTTCATTCGAGACATTGGGACGACTTTATTAATTAAGATGTTACGCAATTAGCATATCTTCAAGTCTGTTGGATTCGTTTAGATAAAATTAGAACTGCGGATGTCGAGGATAGGTTTTCATGGGAATGTGGGAACGTCTGGTTGTAGTGCTGTGTCATACTAAAATGATTTACATCATATTTATTATCCGTGCAGGAACGGAGAAAGAATACAATTTCCTGCGTTGGGCCGGCCTGCCGTAAGAGGCGACTTAACAACCCACAGCCAGGTGGTAGGGCATTTGCCCGACTGGATGGCTACCAACCCTGGTCTAAAGTATGTCGCCATAACAACCTTGAGTTGTGTTCCGGCATTAGTGACCAGGTTCCAGTCTCCCTTAAGAGAGCAGCAGCGCATTTGTAGCACCTTTGGTGTCGCAAATGTCCATAGGCGATGGTAACCGCTTTCCATCAAGTGGGCCGTCTGCCTGTCTGCTGATCTCCTGCAATAAAAAAAAAAAAATATTGTATTCACTGCCGCACTTACAGTTGGATAATGCATTATTAAGTGTGCCGTCGCGACGGCAGAATTTCTTGTGTGAACTCTTTAAGAGTGCAATTAAAGCGAAGAAGTACCACCTGTTTGGGATCCGATCATCAAAACTATTAAGACCCAAACCCAGCAAACACCAACTGCCAGACCTCAAGACACTGTGAGCTCTTTCTGCGTGCACCGGAATTCAAACCAACTCGAATGGCAATTTCTTTTTATTTTTATCTCACACCCATTTTAATATTATATAAAATTATTAGAGCTAGGCATGTTTGCTGAAGAGTTTCATAAGCCACTTCTTCTCTTCAAGCCACAACATGTCGCGAAGCGGTGGTAAATTAGATTAGGCTCCCATAGAGTATATAATAACCATAAACAAAGTTAAAAGTAAATAATTAAAATTAACAAGTTGCCGGTAGGCTACATAAAACAAAAATAATACATACTTGACATCTTTGTCTTCCGTGATCATGGCTACTGAAAAGTGGCCGAAACATCAGAATAATAAAAATCAAATACATTAACGCGCTTAAAACTGTTAAAATTATGTTTCAGCGATTTTGAAAAATTGGGGACTTCGGTAACTTATGACGTCATAATTCGCTTCTCATACAAAATCTAGAGCGTTTTGGCGTTTTGGAACATAATAAAAGTGTCTCAATTGACTTGACTCACTTTACTAACCTATCTTTACAACGGGTAAGTGAAGGGGTTAAAATTTAATAAAATAAATGCCAATCAATGACTCTACAATAAAATAAGATAAGAGAGGCTAGTGTATATAGTATAAAATAGGACTACACACATGTCACAATAAATGCTATTTTTTATTGCAGGAGTTCAGCAGACAGGCAGACGACCCACTTCATGGAAAGTGGTTACCGTCGCCCATGGACATTTGCAACACCAAAGGTGCTACAAATGCGCTGCTGCTCTCTTAAAGGAGACTGGAACCTGGTCACTAATGCCGGAATACAACACAGGGTTGTTACGGCGGCATACTCTAGACCAGGGGTGGTCGCCGTCCAGTCCAGCAAATACCCTGGCAAAATGGCACTTGGCAATTAATATTTTTACATATAAAAGACAAGGCGTTAAAAGTTTTACACATTTTTATTATTAGAGTTTAATTAAATACATACATAACTTCACGCCAGTTCCCTTGCGGGTTAGGCACGACCAACAGAGCGCCATTCAGGCTTATTCTTACACACCTCACTTGCTTCTTTGACATTCATAGCTCTTGTCATGCACGCTCGTCTGTTCTTCAGGCTCCGGACATCACCCTCTGCTAGTACACGATCAATTTGATCATGGAAGGTGTGTCGTGGCCTTCGACGACTTTAATTAAATAACATGAAGAAATTAGATTATAAGCTGTATTCATCTATAATTAGTTTTTACATCGCACTGTAAATTTTAGTCATAAGTCCAGTAACTGGTCAAACGTATAAAACTGTTGGTGATGCTTATTAAAAAAAAACATGTTTAAGTTTCTCATATTTTGAAAGTACGCTTGGATTTGCAATGAAAACAGTACTTTTCATCCCTGGGAAATGACTTTCGCTGTTGTCAAAAAATTTAAAAAACTATGCGAACCATAGATAATATATGCGACTATGTTTCAACTTGTTTTACAGCCAACGTGGCTGTAATAGAAAGTATCAACAATTTTTTTTTTATTGCAGGAGTTCAGCAGATAGGCAGACGGCCCATTTGATGGATGGCGGTTACCATTGCCTATGGACATTTGCAACACCAAAGGTGCTACAAATACGCTGCTGCTCTCTTAAGGGAGACTGAAATCTGGTCACTAATGCCGGAACACAACTCAAGGTTGTTCTGGCGACATACTTTAGACCTGGGGTGGTAGCCTTCTAGTCGGGCAAATGCCCTACCACCGGACTGTGGGTTGTTTTGTCGCCTCTTACGACAGGCCGCCCCAACGCAGGAAATTGTATTCTTTCTCCGTTCCTGCACGGATAAAAACAACGGATAACATCATTTTATACTTATAAATTACACTAAATTATTGTTTAATTTACATAAATGAGCTAGAAATTTACTATGGTCAGTGACAAAAAAAACTGGCTGGTAGAATGTCACAGAAAAATAAATTTATTGGACGTTTCATATGTGCGATAAATGAGTTAATTAAATGAGTTCGTCAGATTTAGATAAACCATATCTAAATGTGATGAACTAATTTAATTAATGCTTGATTTCATTAGAAAACTAGTTGTTTGTTTAACTAATCAGGTTTAATTTACTTTCAACAAATTCGAAATGAAAAGCAGAGTGTTAACCTCGGGTGAAAGGCCTATTTAGGCACTCGAACTATTATCGCCCTCGCTACGTTCGTGCGCCAAACAATCTCATGCAAAGGTCAATTTCACCTCTCGTGTAACAATCTACTATTTCATCTTACTTTTGAAATATCATGATATATACAATTTTAATTATTTTCAAACATACAATCAATGTGATTATTTTATTTGACGCTTTTTAGTTGTACCTATTTATGATGTCCTAATTAAGTAAACTCATACAAAACTACGAGTTTTGTAAGTATGTATCTGAGTTGAGATTTGACTGTCCGCTCCCCTATTGATACAGATGGATCAACTGAGTTCTTTTGCCTCCTGTAGACAAACAAACAATGTGTCCAAATCATGAATCTTATTAAACAGTAGAACAAGTACACAGTTGTTGGCCATTATTTGTTCAAACTCATTGTCGCGTTGCACAGCGGGCCCTAATGCGAGCGCACTGCGCGACAGATCGAGACAAGGGACTAGAAGGACAGAGTGAAATGGAAGTAGTCAAAGACGGTTCTGTACATGATTTGACTACAGAGTTACTAAACAGCGACAGCAGAAGTTACCAATGCGAAACAAAGTCACAATTAGAAGTATGATAATATAAACATGATATTTTTTTTAATTTTTTAATTTTTATTGCAGGAGTTCAGCAGACAGGCAGACGGCCCACTTGATGGAAAGCGGTTACCATCGCCTATGGACATTTGCAACATTAAAGTTGCTACAAATGCGCTGCTGCTCTCTTAAGGGAGACTGGAACCTGGTCGCTAATGCCGGAACACAACTCAAGGTTGTTATGGCGACATACTTTAGACCAGGGGTGGTAGCCATCCAGTCGGGCAAATGCCCTACCACCTGGCAAACACCTGGATATCTCTATTAATATTATAAATGCGACAGTAAGTCTGCCTGTCCGTCTGTCTGTTCCGTTGTCACGAAAAAAAACGTATTTGATGATGGGGATGAACAGTTTCCGGGATAAAAAATGTTTTTGTCTCTCTGTTTGTTATACTTTTCTGGAAAAACTACTGGACCGATTTGGTTGAAATTTGGTACATATGTAAGGTAAAGATACAAATATAAAATATAATAGCTAAGTAGAGTAGGTGAAACATTAGACAATAAATTCTAAAACAATCTACATACATACATAACTTCATGCCATTTCCCTTGCTGGGTAGGCACGAATAGAGCGCCATTTAGGCTTATTCTTACACAACTCACTTGCTTCTTTGAGATTCATAACTCTTGTGATGTACGCTCGTCTGTTCTTAAGGCTCCTGACATCACCTTCTGCTAGTACACGATCAATTTGATTATGGAAGGTGTGTCGTGGCCTTCCACGACTTCTGCATCCATCCACTTTTGCATTGTATATCTGTTTAGTCATTCTTTCATCATGCATTCTTTACACATGCCCGAACCACCGGAGCATTCCTTTCCTTACCTTCACCCCGACACTCTCTTTCAGACCAACTCTCTTTCTTACTTACTTCTCTATCTATAAATTGTACATTAACGCGAGCGAATCCGCGGGCAAAAGCTACTGTTCATATAAAGTAGCGGTTGCCACCCTGTCAATTTATTAAGTTATTAAAAAAGGTCTTAAATTTTTTATATTCTGTAGACACACAATGATGATAATATTATTACCAATCATTGAGGGATGCCAACAGTGGTTATAGTTTATCCTACATTATTAGCGTAAAATAACACTCTTAAATAGCTGCTTTTTCATGTCACCTACGGTACCCTAAAAGTCTTTGAAAGTAATAGAAGTAAAATAAATGCACAATGCGTAGTTAAATGAAAATTTGGGACAAACAAAATGTATAATACAGAAGCTTTATGGCCTTGAAATTGATTAGATTGAAGGATCAGACACCCAGGTCGTCGGTAGCGTGACTAATTGAGGAATTTGTTTGTTACATCTCCGTCCAACATGTGGAACGAGCTGTATTTTATGACCGTTCAAATTTAAGATGTGTTTTTTTGTATTTCAGTCGGTAGCTGATTAATAACAAAGGAGGGTCCAATTTGATATGCAGTCATTTTTATTTGCTATTAATGGTCGATTCCTGTATCACATGCCTGATTACATTTGCATTTTTTTTTTTTTAAATCATACATACATACATAACTTCACGCCAGTTCCCTTGCGGGGTAGGCACGAACAACAGAGCGCCATTTACGCCCATTCTTACACACCTCACTTGCTTCTTTGACATTCATAACTCTTGTCATGCACGCTCGTCAGTTCTTAAGGCTCCTGACATCACCTTCTGCTAGTACACGATCAATTTGATCATGGAAGGTGTGTCGTGTACATAAGTTATTACATAAGGAATTGTTTTCAGTGTACTAGCTTATAATAAAAAATTCAAAAGATTGTGTCCCGGGGATGTAAAAATTCGAGGCAAGTACTAAAAGGTATGTAATAATGTCCACGGCTAAGATGTCATGTCGTTTCTGGTATGATAAATTAATCAAATTGAGGAAATTTATAAAACTCAATCTGGAGATCCTGCTTGTACTCATATTTAATTGCTTTAAGAAAGGTAAGCAAGTACCTTAATATAAAAACTCTTAGCAAAACAAGACCCGATGAAAACATAAACACGACTGGTACATTCCGAGGCAGCTTTCGTATTCCAATTATTATCTTAAGTTTGGTCCGTTTGATTTACGCTCCGACCCCCTGTGTCTCTGCTAATAACGCGCACTGTGCGCATTATGCAATGTCTTCATTGTAATTAAACTTGCGAGGCTATACATCAACTACTGTACGGTTTCCGGGCCCTCTTTTGTTGGCTTCTACTTTTTCATGGAAACCCAGTGGGTGCTTTGGGACTTGAGGCTCGACATGTGTATGTATTGACGAAGGTACTTTGTTTTGATCTCGAAGCGTGCCCTTGTCACACAGAATTTACAGTTGTTTTTTTGTTGTAGTTTAGCAACTTTCTAGTGAGTCAGAATTAAACCCTGTACCCATTTCTGGTAATAAATTTTGGTACGATCTTAAATCTCAGGCTGTGAAGGGAGAACAGACAGAATCTACAAATATCCCAACAAATTCGCCATAAAGTTTATATATTAATAAGAGCTATTTATATAAAAATCTACGGAGTGACGCTCGCGGACCGCGTTCGTAATACCGAAGTAAGAGAGTTGGTCTGAAAGAGAGTGTCGGGGTGAAGGTAAGGAAAGGAATGCTCCGGTGGTTCGGGCATGTGGAAAGAATGCATGATGAAAGAATGACTAAACATATATACAATGCAAAAGTGGATGGATGCAGAAGTCGTGGAAGGCCACGACACGCCTTTCATGATTAAATTGATCGTGTAGTAGCAGAAGGTGATATCAGGAACCTTAAGAACAGACGAGCGTGTATGACAAGAGTTATGAATGTCAAAGAAGCAAGGTGTGTAAGAATATGCCTGAATGGCGTTCTGTTATGTATGTATATATAAATATTTTAGGTTATGGATAAAAGTAGAATCACAAAACAGGTATATGACAGTATTGTGAATGGTAGAGTTGTTGCCGGTAGACCGAGACGAACACACTATGACCAAATATCACAAGTGTTAAAGAGAGGTCAGGTAAAAAGCATTTCAAATAAACGTGCATGTATGAAGAGATTAATGAAAGTGGGTGAAGCGAAAGTTGTTTGTCAGGATCGTCGCAAGTAGATCCATATTCTCTGCCTACCCCCATGGGAAACAGGCGTGATATTATGTATGTATATTAATAAGAGTGAATTTAATGTTTGAACCTCCTTTATACCTGCAACTACTTTTTGAAGTCTTGTTACAATGCTGTGCAATGTTGGTTCACCGATCTTCACAGCTGGTACCTAGTTCAGGGCAGCTACTTCAATTTCTAAAAGTGCACGGCACTGACGGGTCTTCGGGTATTACTTTTAGTCAATGGCTTAAGGTTCAAGCGAGATATATGTGAAACGTTCAGTGCTATTTGTACGGAGTAAATGAAATTTTCGGACTGATTTTCGTGAGTTGGAGACTGATTTCGCCACCACGCAGTGGTAGTGAATAGCAAAGCAACACTTACAAAACTACCCATATCAATACAAAATGTGAGAATGCGGCATAGTATAATTTTTTGAAATAAATAAATAATCGGCAGAGAAACACACATATTGTATATCCCCAAATTAAGCAAGTTACGCTTGTGTTATGGGTAATATACAACGGACTACTCTGGGGCCGGATCCCAGACACCCAGACCATAGTAAATAACGGAGAAAATACGTTTCCGAAATTTACTATACCAGGAATCGAACCCGGAGCCTCTGCGTTGCAGTGAGGTAGGCCGCCAAAGCTTAGCCCGCTCAACCACAGAAGCCGTTTGAGAACTAATTCTTCTAATTATCTTATTTAAATCAAACTAACAATTTATGACTATTAATGTACACGTGATGTACTAAAACGGTAAACATCTTAAAGGTTATAATTTATATAAACTTTATCCGTGCAGGAACGCAGAAAGAATACAATTTCCTGCGGCGAAAAGAGGCGACAAAACAACTCATAGCCAGGGCTACCACCCCTGGTCTAGAGTATGCCGCTATAACAACTTTGATTAGTGTTCCGGCATTAGTGACCAGGTTCCAGTCTCCCTTAAGAGAGCAGCAGCGCATTTGTAGCCCCTTTTCATCAAGTGGACCGTCTGCATGTCTGCTGAACTCATGCAATAAGACAGTGCAATTGCTCAGAAGAACTACTGAAAGTTCTCTTGAATTTTTTTGTTACAAATCGTTCGACAGTGGTCATGATATTGTGTTGAGCACATTGTCTTCACCAAAGACGATAATTCACCATTGATTAATAGCTTCCCAAACAGGAGTTACGCACTCTATACCCATTAGATAATTACTTTCAACTCTGTCGGCATTTCTGCGAACGGGACGCCGACTTTTTGAAAAAAAAGTACCCGATGGACTATACTCAGTGGACAAAAATAATAAAAACATCACAGTCAAAATATATATTGGCGTGTCGGCAAAAAGTTTCGTTGACTTTCTTGTCCACTTTGTGATACGCCGCGACCCACTGCGTGATCAACTACTGTAACAATCTCTACTCTATCTCATGAGATATAGAGTATATTGTTGATTGTGAAGGACTTTTCACTAGTTGGATTCAAAAGAGGCGTGGTCTGTCCCGAATAGAAACATTTGCCAATATTATCATGAAAGGACTAAACGGATGAAATAATTTATATCCCGAATCTTGTATTGTGTAAAACTTGGATGCTTTTGTTGGTTTTTTGTGTCGGCACCTTTGTTGCACAGTGTGGCATCGACAACTCTATTTTAGACTCCAGCAAACGGCACCGACTTTCCAACCTTCCAAAGTCAAAGTGTTCTTTAACGTTTGTAACCAAAAATTGAGTTTTTAATGCGCCCTGCTTTGGTGGGATGTGTCGTTTTAGAGCTGAGGAGCCTTTTGACGTTTAGATGCGTGTTGATGTCAAAGGAATTAAAGTGTCGGTAACCGATCCGTTGGTTTTGTGCAAGCCGACATTTAAGGCTTTCTTTTCGACTTTGATTTACGTTAAGTAAAATCTTGGCCGTCAAAAGATTATGTAAATAAAGAATTAGGATTGTGTTAAATGATTTGGATTTGAATAAATAGAGTTTTTTGAATGGAAAGGCTGTGATTAGATTTAACTATTTCCTTCTTTGACCATTCTCATATTTTAGTCTCCATTTTAGTTTGTTCTTAGAGAACAATTTTCATTTAGAGAGTAGTATTTCGTGTTTATCACAAATACCTCACTGTCCTTTGATTGTCGCACTGTCACTGACTCTTGGAGTACTCTTAGCACCTACCAAAACCGTCCCAGTATTATTTCAATCACCTGTGCCAGCCCAAACCATGTACAAACTTACAAGTTGGTTAGTAATTGTCGATATCTTAACAATATTTTAAAACATGTTGCTTTTCTGAGTTGCAAGAAATAACACGTGTATTGCCACCAGTAGAGGCTTAGCATTCGTTAATCTGTACCTTGTAATGTATTTATTAAGATTACAGGTATTAGACTCCTAAATATAACGTAATGGATGTAAAATTCATACATTCTTTTAATATATATTAAATTATCATTAAACTTTAATTGTAGTATAGCGACGCTTGCTATTATTATGTGTAAAATTTTATGCATTACTTTCATGGTAGCCTTTTCAAACACATGCAATTTAAAATATTTACCTATACAATTTATATATTTATGAGACTTATTTATTTATGATTATTCATTCACTTGTCTTACCATCGGTTGGATTTTACATTACTTTTATGGGGTTTTGGTCAAATTTTTACCGATATTATGGCTAATAAATGGTCCGTAAGATATAGCAACTGGCCATTAAAGACAATACAATCCAATACATATACACAAAGAAACACATACAATCAGACATAATGTGTTCTATATTATACTAATATTAGAAGCGACAATAAAAAGACACGTACCTGCATTCTGCCATGTATTTACATATGGTTGCGAAACATGGTCTATAAACAAAAGTCACAGAGACCCACTAAGAACTTGCTAACGAGTCATGGCACTTAGAATCCTGAGCATTAAACTGTTAATGTAAACAGCGAAACCATACGAGCTAAAACAGTACTAACAGATATACTGTCAAAAATCGATTATATCGATAGAGCATATGCTCAGGAGCAAGTTCTCAAAGTGGAGCAAGCTAGTGACTCACTGGCACCCAAGGATGGGTAAAAGGAGTAGCGCAAGGCAGAGCAAGTGCTGGGAGGACAAAATCAGGTTTACTGCTGGTCCCTACTGGCGATGTGTTGCCTTAAGATAGGCAGCACTAGCATGAGCGGGAGGATCCCTTTAGCAGGAGGCACTCTGAGAACAGAGACTTAATCTAGGGGAAACATAGGAAAATACCTCATCTCAGAATTAATTCTGGCTACAATGCAAGAAAACTTAACTTATTTGTATTGTATTCTACTCATAGTCCCTCAAGACTATAAGTAGAATACTGAGCCTAGATCACCGTCTTCTATGGGTAAGGTGCCCAGAAAGCTGGCTACGTTTCCTCGCTGGATCGCCATACTGAGCCGTTGGCCGAGATAAGCACCAGCCCTCTGATCACCTGAAGAGTCAATGAGTCGTTTCGATAAATTTTGGTAGAGGCTCATGGCCTCAGGACCCCACGATCCAAGCGTCTGGCTATATTATTATAATATTAGAAATATTTTTCATCTTATACATATGTAAGAGTTTGTTGGTAATCAATGAACAAATCAGTGATTTGGTCCTCTTAACAAATGACCAAATCAGTCGGTAGTTTATCAGTAATTCCCTTCAGGATGCTATTGTTGCTTCCACGCTATCTGCTGGCATCGTCATGTACTTTGCATCTTTTACCGCTTTAGAAGTTTTTATCACTATTAATTGTAAAATTCAAAGGGACCTTTGTAAAAGTCCAGAAGCGTGTTTTGACTAAACTGCAAAGTAATGACGAAAACATTAGCATTGGCAACAACGGCTGTTCCTTAGGGAGAGCCCTCGTTGACACGTTCGAAACAAAAGCTGGACTTTAGTCTCTTGGGAGTTCATGTTGAGTTTCGACGGCTTTGTGAGGAAATGCCGACCGATGACTTTGCAAGTTTTATTCTCAAGTGCTTTAGAGCCCAATTAACAAGTAATGATTGGGTATTTTACACATATTACTATAATAGTACACTGAAATAACTTGTCATCATCTTACTTTTAGCAGTTCATTACATACATTTTAATTATAGTTTAAACAGTAATGAATGATTAATGCGGTTTATCGAATTTGATATAGTAGTTGGATTTATCCAGCGTGTGTTCACTGACACCGCAAATCCTCGCCAAAGAGAATCGTTTCATACCTAGAATGAAGCGTGAGGCTATTGAAATAAAAAAAACACACAAATTTCAATGGAGAAGATGGTTGGCAACTACCACCTGTTTGGGATCCGATCATCAAAACTATTAAGACCCAAACCCAGCAAAAACCAACTGCCGAACCTCAAGACACTGTGAGCTCTTTCTGCGTGGACCGGAACACAAACCACCTTGACTGATAATTTACTTTATTTTTCCTTTCACCCATTTTACTATTATATATATAATAATAATATATAATAATTTCTATTAGAGCTAGGCATGTTCTCTTCAAGCCACAACATGTTGTGAAGCGGTGGTAAACTAGATTAGCCTACCATAGAGTAAATAATAACCATAAAGAAAATTAAAACTAAATAATTAAAATGAAAAAGTTGGCGGTAGGCTAAATAAAACTTTAACAATACTCATTGACACTTGACATCTTTGTCTTCCGTGATCATGGCCACTGAAAAGTGGCCGAAACGTCGGAATGATAAAAATCAAATACACTACCGCGCTTAAAACCGTTAAAACGTAGCTTTATTATCATACATTGTTTTTATCATAATTCTAAATGCTATATTTGTCTGTCATGGAAATGACGTCATTCATCGGGATGAAAATTATCCTAATTGTTAAATCGGGATATAAGCTAGCTCTGTGTCGAGTTTCATTTAAATCTGTTTTATAGTTTTTACATGACGCTCAAGAGACAGACAGAAATCTGAAAGTTGCATTTTTAAAATCTGCTGGTCCGCATTAGATCCGCTATTTATTTTTCTCTTTTTTAAATTCATTGTACAAATTCGAAATCTCTACAGATTCATTATAATTATTATAGATTTTTTTTTATTGCAGGAGATCAACAAACAGGCAGACGGCCCAATTGATGGAAAGCGGTTACCATCGCCTATGGACATTTGCAACACCAAAGTTGCTACAAATGCGCTGCTGCTCTCTTAAGGGAAACTGGAACCTGGTCACTAATGCCGGAACACAACTCAAGGTTGTTATGCTATCCAGTCGGGCAAATGCCCTACCACCTGGCATATAGATATATAGTTTTTAATAATCTTGTATTCTAGATTATTCTAACATTCTATCCATTCAATAAATTTGTCACATCCACCTATTATTTTTGTGAATTGTTGTAAATGTATAAAAACCAAAATCAATTATTGCTACGGTTACGCTAATAATGATCGCTGAGCATTTCTCTTGGTCTAAAATTGTAACCAAATATCCCTCCCACTGTGCATACAATTCGAAAACTCTTACAATTTTTTTTTTAAATAAAATTAAAAATACCACTCGTCATTGCTATAGAATATACCATCATTGGTTTACGATGCCATATTGTTACGCTGTGACTAAACGCCTCGCATGGTGCCAGAACAATAATCTTAAACCACGACAACTGTAAACAATCGTCTTATTTATTGTTTTACAGCAGCCATATACTAAAGTCACCCGAAGAAAGGGCCCAATAATGTCCTAAATGTGCTCGTAATAAAACCATCATGGCCAGTTTACTTTTTTTGGAGAATTCGAACAAAAAAATTCAATGTGCGGTCGTGGTGAAGCGACAATTTTATATCTACTGGCGAGAGTGGCGCTAGCGTCTATGTGAACTGTCAAAAGTTATTTAAAAAATGTAGGGTTAGGAATGATTTCTATTTTTGTCCACCGGTATGGATAAGTTTGTTAATAGTTGAATAGATTTGGCACGCTCTGTGGACAACAGCGATTTTATTCATGTGTCGTCGTCGATTGTGCGGAAGTCAAAGAAAATCGTTCACAACTTAATAATAACATTAAACACCGGGTCGAAAGTTTCAAATGGACGGCAGCCATTTTGTTTCGCGTCGCTTTGTACAATGTGTGTGTATTTAGTGAATGTTTGCCAAACTTATTTATTACTCTGTGATTAATCGGGGACTTGGTTAAATATTTAATGTGTGTCTATTCATTTGGGAATTTAAGTTAATGTACAAATATGGCTGGGTGTGCAAAAAGTTTGATTTTGACAGTTTGATTGAATTTTGTGTGTTGCTTAACGGGAAGTGTAATTGCTTTAGGATAAAAGTTCTTACTCTTTTGACTTACAAAAAGACGTCCATCTAACTAAAATCATAATGTCGTTAATAATATTATTTTACTAGTGATGATGTCTCTATAAATATATATATATATATATATATATATATATATATATATATATGTATATATATATATATATATATATATATATATATATATATATATATATATATATATAAATATATATATATATATATATATATTAATATTAAAAATGAATAAACAGATATACAATGCAAAAGTGGATGGATGCAGAAGTCGTGGAAGGCCACGACACACCTTCCATGATCAAATTGATCGTGTACTAGCAGAAGGTGATGTCAGGAGCCTTAAGAACAGACGAGCTTGCATGACAAGAGTTATGAATGTCAAAGAGGCAAGTGAGGTGTGTAAGAATAAGCCTAAATGGCACTCTGTTGTTCGTGCCTACCCCGCAAGGGAACTGGCGTAAAGTTATGTATGTATGTATGTATGTATGTAAAATGAAGCCTTGAAAATTAGTCCTTATCATCATTCGGCAGACTACTTAATTAATTAACAACTACTTAATTAACAACTCTACAAGATCTACTTAATTAACAACTTATTACTTTATAAAAAAAATTGCTGTTCAAACGATGATAATTCATCAGTTTCGAAAGTTAACTATGTACTTATTTAACTAATAGAATTGTCTTAAGTTATTGCGACTAGTGCATATAATAAATCTAGGTACGTTTTAACGGTTTTAATCGTAGTATTTTAATTGATTTTTATTTCGACGTTTCGAGTACTTTTCAGTAGCCGTGATCACCCAGAAAACAAACTTGACATCTTTGTCTTCCGTAGTCACGGCTACTGATAAGTGGCCGAAACGTCAGAATAAAAATCGAACCAAATACCGCGCTAGCAGCTGTTAAAACGTAGTTTAATTATACTTAACTAATGGTAATGTATATCAAGCTCAAGACCTCATGGCAAAAAGCTGCGGGAGGAGTTCGTCAGATACGGCATACAAATATTACAAAATACAAATAACGCTACAACCATATAATTGTATATGGTGTGGTGAGCATTAATTAATAATGTTAATTGACGTAGCACCTAATTAGCAGCATAGATATACCCATGTACGCAATAAAATAGATATAAATTAATGTAATAAATAAATAAATAATAGTTAAAAAAAATACGCTTTTATAGAAAAGCCAACTAAAAAATAGAAAATAAATTTTAATAAATTTGAATTAAAAATAGTGTAAGAAAAAAATATTCTATTGTAAAAAAAGCGTGTTCTTGTGCTACCTTCCGACTCCATAATCAGATCAGCTCCATGGTACCATATTATTGCATTGTCACGCAATATACACATACGTGCAAAATTTCAGCTCAATCGGAAACCGGGAAGTCGATCAAATTTAACTTGAAAGATTCCGTTACAAACATACGTATGAAGCTAATAATAAAAAAATAAAAGCGTATTAATAATAAATAGAAATTATTAATGAATGAATGAAAACACTTTATTATTCAGCAAAATTAAAACTACGTTCTTAAAACCTAGATACAATAATTGTTGAACAAAGGGCGGCCTTTTCGCTTAAAGCGATCTCCTCCAGGCAACCCCCTAAACTAAGGGAAATATTAAATCATGACAGTGGCGGTGTAAACAATAAATAATATAAAACATTCAAAATATATGAAATAAGTAAATAAAAATCTTTATTATATATGATTGTTCCGACCGTTTTCGGCCATGGCGACCACTTTGACCCCTAGTCGGATCAGGAGTCTTAGCAGCGGAAGCGGTCAAATGCGCAGGATATATTAACGTGCACAGGGGTACGCGCGAGACCCAGATGCACATGCTCATCCTTGTCCTTCAAGATCCAGTGGAACGGAGGCCGTTACGACCAGAGAAAGACTTGGATGGATGGATCAGTATCGTGGTGAGAAAGTTAAAACCTTCTCACATTCCCTTAATCGCCTTTTACGATGCCCACGGGAAGATATGGGGTGGTGCTATTCTATTCTGCCAGCACCGCACGTATACTATATAAACATATCATAATACATACGGAATAAGCAGCACTATCATACCTGAGAGGATCAAAATAATTACAAACAATGATTTCAAAAGAGGATACTGACTTAGCTTGTCTGATGTTGAGTGGCAGTGAGTTCCATAAACGGACAGCCTGTACTGTGAAGGTTTTTCAAGGAAGGAAGGGAGTTTTTGGCGGGAACTGAAAGGAGATGTTGTGCTGTGCAGTTTTGTGAGAAATGTGAACTGTATAGTCAAATGTGGCCTTTCGAGTTTTCACAAAACTCCGTTGAATGGTGTGGATTGTAGCCTACAATACAACTGCGCCTGGCTTAATGGCCTAGTTGCCAAGCCATAAACATTAAAAAAAATCAACGAAGGAAGAAGTGTGTTGTGTGTGAATTATTAAAAACAAAAAGACAAATAAAAGATATATAAAAGAAAAGAAAACCCTCCATCTTACCGCATGATGGAGGAGTGGAGAATTAATTTTAGAAAATGTATATCAAACTTAATATGAAGACGTTTCACTTTAACACTTTTACATACATACATACATACATAACTTCATGCCAGTTCCCTTGCGGGGTAGGCACGAACAACAGAGCGTCATTTAGGATTATTCTTACACACCTCACTTGCTTTTTCGACATTCTTAGCTCTTGTCATGCACGCTCGTCTGTTCTTAAGGCTCTTGACATCACCTTCTGCTAGTACACGATCAATTTGATCATGGAAGGTGTGTCGTGGCCTTCCACGACTTCTGCATCCATCCACTTTTGCATTGTATATCTGTTTAGTCATTCTTTCCACATGCCCGAACCACCGGAGCATTCCTTTCCATACCTTCACCCCGACACTCTCTTTCAGACCAACTCTCTTTCTTACTTCGGTATTACGAACGCGGTCCGCGAGCGTCACTCCGCAGATTTTGCGCAGTGCTCGCATCTCGACCGCGTTTACTCTACTTTCATGCGCTCTCTTCCATACCCAACTCTCGCTTCGATAACATTTATTAATTCCATAAAATTTAACACTTTTTATTTCTATAAAAGTAGCACCAAACGAAAGTTGGTCCGAAGAGAGTCCTTTTAGAGATAAATGATTAAAAGCGCATGTTGTTGTCAGTTTTTGGAGACCAAAAGTTTCTTCAACACCCAGCTGAAGTTTTAAAATCCGTGTCGAGGCATTATTACACGCTCGAGAATAAATTTTTTTTTCATCAATGATACATAAAACCCCCTCACCAATGAAACTGTAACGCAGATGTCAGTGCGCAGTATTAATAATGCTAACGCCGACGTTTTACCACAATAACCTAACTATTGCAATAACAAACACATCTATATGATAAATGATTATATTTTATGGCTATCACCCCGTACTAACATTTCACTTACGAATCGTTTCGTAAAGGAAACTCAACTTAAATGCATTTAACATAAAGTGCATGTTTGTATGTGGTTTATTTCTTGTGTTAGCGCTGAAACATAGGGTGTAGAACCATTGATTCTGTTCAATCGTACGTAGCAAATTGTCGATATTCGCTCGAGTCATTAATAGTGGGTTTTTGTCCGTCGCGAGCCTCGAGCCTCACTGTGCGGTAATGTTTAGTGTTGCCAGGTTTTGAAAATGAAGAACTGCTATATTTTTTTTGTATGATGTGTAAGAATAAGCCTGAATGGCGCTCTGTTGTTCGTGCCTACCCCACAAGGGAACTGGCGTGAAGTTATGTATGTATGTATGTATGTATATGATAAAAGGCCTCCTTACAGTGGTGGTCTACAGCAATACTGGCAAGCAAATCAGGGCAGACAAATTGATGAAACCTACGTGGTAGAAATGTCACGCGATTATCTACAATAACTACCACAATATCACAGTTTACGTCATATAGATTCATCTCCATAAAAATGGCCGTTTCCTTGCTAGATTATATAAGAAATAGGTAATGTGTAATTATTAATTCAGATAACACATTCTTCAAAATTAAATGACTAGTGAAACATTCGTAAGTTAAAAAAGGCAGCTCTTTCCGTAAAACTCCGGACAGCTGGCAACACCAATGCGTACGCGCACGACAAAGGCTTTTTAAAACCACTGAAGTGAACTTTGTCGGCATCGTGTGAATCGTAAATCGAGCTATTATTTGTTGTGCACTAAATTTAAGGGCCTTTTTATTTTCCAAACTTTGATTTCCCTTATTTTTTAAACGGATAGTTTTATTGATGATTTGTTTTCGGAGACACGTTGTAAATGTTTAGGAGATGGTGCTTGGTTTGTTTTTGATTTTGGGCCACCGGGTTAGTTGAGGATTGGTTTGAAATTTCTAAATCTTACTTCTAAAGTTAGAGCGGGGCATATTTTTATTACTTTGTAAGTTATTATTTTCTTACCTAACGATTCAAATTAAAAAAAACTTCGTTTAAAAAAACCGACTTCAAAAATTAAAAAGTATAAAATAACTTATTTCTAAACCTATTATTATTAATATATATTATCTAAAACATCTTAAATTCGGTGCTTAGTAATTTTCAAAAAAATATAGTAAATTTTATGTTTTACTTTGCACCGACTTCAAGACGTTTTAGATAATATATATTAATAATAATAGTTTTAGAAATAAGTTACTTTATACGTTTTTGTTTCTTAATTTTTGAAGTCGGTTTTTTTAAACGATTTTTTTATTTGTTACTTTTTAGTGTCTAGCTATGTATGGGTAGACCTACGAAAGGTGCCGCGCTCCTTAAAAAATATAGGTCCCAAGAAACGGGAACAAAAAAATATTCGTAAAATGAAAACTACTAGGCCAAACTATGTTAAATTTTTAGGGGACCAAATGGCAACTATTTCGCATCAAACTAAAGAACAATCACGTAAATCGGATCATAAATCTCAGCGTAATCGGTGTACATATGGAGCGGAATGGAAATTTTTTCATAAAAAATGTTCATAAAACGAAAACTACTGGGCTAAACTATGTCAAATTTTTAGGGGACCAAATAGAAGCTATTCTGCGTCGAACAAAAAAAGAATCACGTAAATCGGATCATAAACCCCGGAGTAATCGGTGAACATACATAAAAAAAAGATCCCAACGAATTGAGAACCTCCTCCTTTTTTTGAAGTCGGTTAAAAATATCGAGACAGCGAAACGCCTGATAGAAGTCTCACGTGACCAAAAGACTGGTCTATAGACAACGCATTAGTGTTGCCATACAGCGAGGTAATGGAGCCGGTCTTCTGGGCACGTTTTCAACTGACAGCGGTCTGGCACTAGATTTTACACTTTAATTTTAATTCGTATACTTTTTTTATTTTTTTTATTGCATGAGTTCATCAGACAGGCAGACGGCCCACTTGATGGAAAACGGTTACCATCGCCTATGAAAATTTGCAACAGCAAAGTTGCTACAAATGCGCTGCTGCTCTCTTAAGGGAAACTGGAACCTGGCTACTAATGCCGGAACACGACTCAAGGTTGTTATGGCGACATACATTAGACCAGGGGTGGTAGCCATCCAGTCGGGCAAATGCCCTACCACCTGGCTGTGGGTTGTTAAGTCGCCTCTTACGACAGGCCGCCCCAACGCAGGAAATTGTATTCTTTCCCCGTTCCTGCACGGATAAAAATACTTATATATAGTTTTATTTCGTTTCATTGTACAACTAATTGTGTTTTGAAATAAAAGAAACTATACGAGAATATCATGCGAGTTTGTACATTTTGAACAAAATATCTACTCTTACTTAAATGTAAGTACCCGTAACGGCACACAACGTTTACAAGGCAATTGTGTGACGCCATGTAAACTATAGTTTGGTGTAAAATTTCATTCATTCAGTAGTTTGTGCATATAGTAATAATTACATAATAAATACAATACAAAAAATATATAATAATTAATTAATAATAACGCTTGGACCGCGTCCATCACCACCACCACGCTTGTCGTGGTAGCGTAATGGCTAGCGCACGCGTCCCAATCTCAAAGGGCGCGGGTTCGATCCTGGCCGGAAAGCATGCACCAATTAGGCAGTTCTCTGACCTGATGTGCATATTGTTACAATTACCACGTGCTAACAACGGCGAAGGAAAACATCGTGATGCAACCTGCACATCGAGATAACCGATGTGTCAAACCAGCCAAGCCTTCTTGGACAAGCGTGGCGGGTACACTGTCCGTTCCCCCTATAATAGTCCCACGAGCCCAGCAGTGGGACATTTATGGGCTGATATTATAATTATTATTAACGCTTGGACCGTGGAGTCCAGAGGCCATGATGACAAAGATATTTCAAAACAACTCATTGACTCTTGGGGAGATCAGAGGCCTGGATTTTACCTCGGACAACGGATCAATATAGCGAGGTAACGTAGGCAGCCTCTTAGGAACCTTACCCTTTGACTTCGATGACCTAGGTTCAGTATTATACCTATAGTTCCTAAGGGACCAGTTTTTAAAAAAATATGTTAATTATATAATGTTCTTATTTTAAAAATAACAGAATATTCATTGTAATAATTTGGTTTCATAAAAACTGTCTTAGAATAAACAATTCTAAACAAATGTATTTTTAATAATAATTCCGCGCCGTCCGACTTTCCTAGTACTCATATAAAATTATTTATACATCGCTTACGATATTCTTCCATCGGCATATAAATAGTGTATTATCTCTTAGCAAAACTTCGGAGACTTCAACAAACCCAACATCAGACACAAACAGGCAAAAATTAATAAAAACACCGCAAAAACTTACAAATACAATAAAATATTATTCATATCTAGTTACGAAACAAGACCCCCGTTTTATACTATTATTTAGTACTGTTGCTCCAAATAACTAACAAAGAGAACATTCTGAGTAATGTTGTAACAATATTATCTAAAAATATTAGCCCCGATTGTGCCGAGATGAGGGTCGCTCTATTGTTCGAAACCGCACCACTGTGTGGTTTGAATCACAAAACTATTATATACGAAACACAGGCAGAAATTAACCTTATTTACATGTAATTACGTTCATCACTGCAGCAATATTATATTTGTAATAAAAATAATTTTTACTATGTACGGGAAAATATACGTTACATAAAGGTAAATTATTGAAATAAAAATAACTTTTTTACAGTGCAGGCTGTCAAACTTTGGAATATGCTGCCTCTTACTGTCAGAGAGGCCAAATCTTTACCAACATTTAGAAATTTGCTTAGAAAATACTATTTGTCCACAAATAGCTATGTCTGATTAACATACATACATACATAACTTCACGCCAGTTCCCTTGCGGGGTAGGCACGAACAACAGAGCGCCATTTAGGCCCATTCTTACACACCTCACTTGCTTCTTTGACATTCATAACTCTTGTCATGCACGCTCATCTGTTCTTAAGGCTCCTGACATCATCTTCTACTAGTACACGATCAATTTGATCATGGAAGGTGTGTCGTGGCCTTCCACGACTTCTGCATCCATCCACTTTTGCATTGTATATATATATTTTTTTTATTGCAGGAGTTCAGCAGACAGGCAAACGGCCCACTCGATGGAAAGCGGTTACCATCGCCTATGGACATTTGCAACACCAAAAGTGCTACAAATGCGCTGCTGCCCTCTTAAGGAAGACTGGAACCTGGTCACTAATCCCGGAATACAACACAAGGTTGTTATGGCGGCATACTCTAAATCAGGAGTGGTCACCATCCAGTCGGGAAAATACCCCACCACCTGGCTGTGGGTTGTTTTGTCGCCTCTTACGACAGGCCGCCCCAACGCAGGAAATTGTATTCTTTCTCCGTTCCTGCACGGATAACTGTATCTCTGTTTAGTATATCATATCTGTTTAGTCATTCTTTCCACATGCCCGAATCACCGGAGTTGAAGTTTTACGGGCAAATTGTGTCCAATTTAAACACCTGCCCGTAAAACTTCGAGTTATAATTTTGTTGCGATTCGTTTTACCCTTTGTCGGTTGAAGTTTCACTTCGACTATTTGTCCCAGCACACATTTCGATTTTCTTAAATAGGCTGTGGGTTGCCCGGCCGCAAACATTAGTACTTTTCCTCCGTTCCCGCATTGACAAAAAGAAATACGTGCAAAAATAGAACGAACTGAAAATACTAAACAAAAAGTATATTGTTTTCATTATGGCAGTACTTTGAAGTACCCGCCTTGCAAGTCCACTGTTGTGGATCATATTGATGAACCGCCCGAAAACACCTCAAGGGAGGCCTTCGCGCTTCGTTTGAGCTTGGACAAAGCAAGAAACACTCATGTGTAAGATAAATGCGGGTTGTTTTCTTAAATATTATTGTATATTTTTTGAGATATACGCTAACCTGAAGGCGCAGATACATTCATTTTTTGGTGGATTATGACCTGGAAATCTTTGCTGATGGTAGGCGTTATATTTATCAGTTTTATTTAACGTAATCTATACTAATACCAGCTTGCCATACACAACGCGGTGCTGGTACCTACGCTCACGTATGGAAGCGAGAGTTGGGTATGGAAGAGAGAGCTTGAAAGTAGAGTAAACGCGGTCGAGATGCGAGCACTGCGCAAAATCTGCGGAGTGACGCTCGCGGACCGCGTTCGTAATACCGAAGTAAGAAAGAGAGTTGTTCTGAAAGAGTGTCGGGGTGAAGGTAAGGAAAGGAATGCTCCGGTGGTTCGGGCATGTGGAAAGAATGCATGATGAAAGAATGACTAAACAGATATACAATGAAAAAGTGGATGGATGCAGAAGTCGTGGAAGGCCATGACACACCTTCCATGATCAAATTGATTGTGTACTAGCAGAGGGTGATATCAGGAGCTTTAAGAACAGACGAGCGTGCATGACAAGAGTTATGAATGTGAAAGAAGCAAGTGAGGTGTGTAAGAATAAGCCTAAATGGCGCTCTGTTGTTCATGTCTACCCCGCAAGGGAACTGGCTTGAAGTTATGTATGTATGTATGTGTATAAAGCTGAAGAGTTTGTTTGTTTGAACGCGCTAATCTCAGGAACTACTAGTCTGATTTGAAAAATCCTTTCAGTATTAGATAGCCCATTTATCGAGGAAGGCTATAGGTTATATATCATCACGCTAAGACCAATAGGAGCGGAGCACGAATGCAGAATGTTTCAAAAACGGGGGGTTTTGAAAACAAATTCCACGCGGACGACGTCGTAAATGCCCAAATGTTCTATTTGTATGAATTATATAAAATAATAATAATAGGTATTGCTTTATACATGTCATGGGGTGTTTACTATAATTAATAATCTTTGATTGTATATTGAAAATTCGCCACCGCGACTTATAATGTCAGTAGTGCAACTCATCACAAATGTGACGAGTCAATGGCCTTGTTTGATAAAAACCAAATAAGATAAAAGATCATGTCACCAAAGTCAACTTATAAACTAGCCACCATTTTTTGCTTCTCCACTCAGCTAGCTCAGCTACCACCTTACGCAAAATCTTGAACCTTTTAACAATAAAAAAGCATGACAGTCGAACTTAGATTAACCTGATAAGATTTTCATATTTCGTGCTTTGTAGGACTGTAATTGTAAAACTTCATCATTTTTAATAATATAATTACTTAGAAAAATAAAAATGTTAAGCATTTCATTAATTCATTTCAGCGTTCAATAAATCCAAATCCATCCAAAAAATCATTTTATAAAAAGATTCCTTTAGCCCAAACAGATATTAATTAGACATAAACTGACGGACAGACAAATTTTAATATCTTATACTTTTTTTTGTATTTTTTATTATTAGAGTTTAATTAAATAATATGAAGTAATTGAATTGCAAGCGGAGTTCACCTATAATTAGTTTTTATAACGCATTGTAAAACTTAGTCATAAGTCCATTATCTGATGAATGAATTAATGAAATCTTTATTTGTAGAAATACAGGTAATAGTTGTACAAAAGATGGTAAACAAAGTCAATTGGTCTCACTGTATTTGACCTAAACATGGTCATACAAATATTTGAATACATGTCAATTTAAACAATTATAACATATCTTACTTTATAAACCTAGTTTGATTTATTATATATTAAATACAGAGATAAAAGAACGTCAAAATATAGAATAAATTAGATATCAGAGATAAAAATATAAATGTAATCATTAACCTAATAAAATCCCTGATCAAATGTAAAAAACTATTGGTGAGTCTTAATAAATAAATATACGTTGAACAATTAATAAACACTATTCACATATTTAGTGTGTTTAAGTACATAATTAGAAGTTTATATAGGTAACGAAAGGTGTAAATTATATTATTATTTTCGGATTTGCAGTTAATAAAGACAATAATTACATGGTGTACAGAACAATAAATTTCAGCACTGTTTAATTCATCTAACCTCCTGTTGAGCTAGAGACAAGTTAGAACTTTATTTCCTTGTTGTATTTATCTTCATCTATGAGTATGTTTTATATTATATGTTTATTATTTTCTTAAGTTTTGATGACTAGTGTTGTAGTGATAAATAAAATTATATTTTAACAATTTAACGCTCAGCATTTTATTTGATTTTTATTTTGAAATTTCGGCCACTCTTCAGTAGCTGTGATCACTGAAAACAAAGATATCAAGTATCAACAAGTAATATTAAACTTACTGTCAAGCCTCTCTCCAATTTGTACATTTTATTTATTTCAATCTTTTGTTTATGGTTATTATTTACTATATGGGACCCTAATCTAATTTATATTGTGGAGTTTTTGGTGGGAACTGAAAGGAGATGTTGTGCTGTGCAGTTTTATTTTCTAAAAATGTGTAAAATTACTCTAAAATGAACAATAGTTGTAGGATATTGATAGTTTTTGAGTAGTAATTATGTGTTTTGTGAGAAATGTGAACTGTATAGTCAAATGTGGCCTTTTGAGTTGTCACAAGAACTCCGTTGAATGGCACTAGCTGTGCTACACATAGGCTTAAGAAAATGAAGAAACTGTATTGTAAACTAAGATCCTGCTTAAAGGCCTAGCTGCCAAGCCATAAACTTAAATAAAAATAAAATTTATATTCTATGTAGTTCTAAATAAATATCTTTTATTTTCTTTCTAATGGAGGCAAGGTGCCACTTGTCTCGGTTTGACGGTATCGCCGAACCGTGTGTTTGAAGTAAAACACAAATTAACTATATTGATAAGGGCTAAACACGTGGGGTGGCGCCATTTCACTAAAATGGTGGTCGCTAAAAAATTAGACCACCCTGCACTCGGATTGGTAGTTGAAAGTTTAAAAAGTTACGGTCAATCGACATATTTGGTTCCGTACCGTACGTATTTTCGTTGCTTCATTGATTCAATAGCTTTGTTTACAATAAAAAAAAAGAAGTAAATCTAATTATTCAGTGATTAAGTCATACGCACTTTATTCCAATTTTTTTTTCTTTATTTATTTATGAGGGTTTTTACTTTTTACTTTTTAGGGTTTTCCAGGTGGTAGGGCATTTGCCCGACTGCATGGCTACCACCGCTGGTATAGTATGCCGCCATAACAACCTTGAGTTGTATTCCGGCATTAGTGACCAGGTTCCAGTCTCCAAGAGAACAGCAGCGCATTTATAGCACCTTTAGTATTACAAATGTCCATAGGCGATGGTAACCGCTTTCCATCAAATGGGCCGTCTGCCTGTCTGCTGAACTCCTGCAATAAAAAATAAAAAATTCAAAAACAAAATGTCACCCCCGTTATTGCTCCCAAAATTATATAAAAGCAACATTAACAATTAATTTCGACGACTTAAATTAAAAGAAATAATATTAAACAGCATTCTGGCCTCATCGGATAGCGGTGAGGCCAGAACACTGTTAAAAAAGCCTAAATTAGACGTTTTAGCGCCAAATTTGTCACGACTCTGAGGCTCAGTTGGAACATCGATATTGGTATAATGTGCATATTGTTACAATTATCTTGCCCAGAAAAACATAGATATTAGAATACATACATAACTTCACGCCAGTCCCCTTGCGGGGTAGGCACGAAGAACAGAGCGCCATTCAGGCTTATTCTTACACACCTCACTTGCTTCTTTGACATTCATAGCTCTTGTCATGCACGCTGGTCTGTTCTTAAGGCTCCTGACATCACCTTCTGCTAGTACACGATCAATTTGATCATGGACGGTGTGTCGTGGCCTTCCACGACTTCTGCATCCATCCACTTTTGCATTGTATATCTGTTTAGTCATTCTTTCATCATGCATTCTTTTTACATGTCCAAACCAAACGTCCAACCAAAGGTCCAAACGGAGCATTCATTTCCTTACCTTCACCCTGACACTCTCTTTCAGAGAGTGTACTCTCTTTCTTTTAATTAATTTTAGGTATTATTGTACCCATCTTGAAACTGCTACGAATGGAAAGGAAACCCACTATACCCCACTGATCCCTAATTTAGACCTATCCTGCACTTAGCGAAATATCTAAACGAGCAAACCACACTCGAGTCGGAGCACAAGCGAAGCCGACACTCGTAAATTATGCTCTTCATTGCTATACCTACTCCAAAACTATCTCCATTTAATTGGACAGTTTACAAAAGCATTTCATTTAATTGACCACGTTGGGGTGGTGCGGTCAAACGCATTATGGACTTTTTTTAAGACGATCGTATTAGAAGGTTCGGTCCTGTTTTTCACATGACAGCCTCTGTGGTTGAGCGGGCTAAGCCTTCCGGCTTACTTAACTGCAACGCAGAGAGTTTAATTTCTGGCGGGGAAAAATTAATTCAGAAACGAATTTTCTCCGTTATTTACTATAGTCTGGGTCTCTGGGATCGACCCCAGAGTAGTCCGTTGTATATTACTCATAACACAAGCGTACATACATACATACATACATAACTTCACGCCAGTTCCCTTGCGGGGTAGGCAAGAACAACAGAGTGCCATTTAGGCTTATTCTTACACACCTCACTTGCCTCTTTGACATTCATAACTCTTGTCATGCAAGCTCGTCTGTTCTTAAGGCATCCTGACATCACCTTCTGCTGGTACACGATCAATTTGATCATGGAAGGTGTGTCGTGGCCTTCCACGACTTCTGCATCCATCCACTTTTGCATTGTATATCTGTTTAGTCATTCTTTCATCATGCATTCTTTCTACATGCCCGAACCGCCGGAGCATTCCTTTCCTTACCTTCACCCCGACACTCTCTTTCAGACCAACTCTCTTTCTTACTTCGGTATTACGAACGCGGTCCGCGAGCGTCACTCCGCAGATTTTGCGCAGTGCTCGCATCTCGACCGCGTTTACTCTACTTTCATGCTCTTTCTTCCATACCCATAACACAAGCGTAACTTGCTTAATTTGGGTATATACAATATGTGTGTTTTTCTGCCGATTATTTATAAAAAAAAACATTAGATGAATCAACTAACCTGATATAATATATAAACATGCACTTGAATGATTCAATATTGTGGCGACCAAGGGTAGAACTTTCTGACAGCATAAGCCAGTCTCAAGAGTTTTAGAGAAAGGTAGTAGATTCTGGAAGGAAAAGACAAGGACAGATACATTTTAGAAAGGGTTAGATGATGAAAAAACGAATAACGAAATGAAGATCAAAATTATGGATCACAGAAGATTTTTCCGGGTATATAGGCAGCGTAAGGCGCGCCTACTGGGAGTTCAGTTGAAGACAGCAAAGCGACAAGTGCGATACGAGAGAGTTGGAAGAGAGTTAAGTAAAAGACAGTGACGAGTTTAGGGGGCAGTTCAGTGAAGAAGTTTAGCGTTGTTTAAGAGGAGATCCAGAAGCGATCTACACGCGATAAATTCGGAGGTGAGCACTGCAGTTGCAGTAGGTGATCTATACAATTTCCGTGACAGTATTATGATTAAGACATCTCGTCGTCATGGCAAAGCGTCGTTAATTGTGTGTGAACAGGCAACCTTGCTAAGAAGAATCACGTACTGTTGTGCAAGTCAATAAAAGCATTTAGTTGAAAATGAAACTGGTGTTTACTTACAATCCTAAGTCTGTACCCCCTCTCGCACGTAACAATGATTGAATGCAGTTTTGTGCTTTCAGTTCTATGCTTTACACACTGTATATCCCAAGCTATCCTTGCAGGAACAGAAAAAGAGTACTAATTCCTGTATGGAAAATAGATTTTCTTTTTCAAAAACAACCCTTTCCTTTGGTTTGCCGTTTGACATTACTTCACAGAAATTGACCATTATAAGCTACACTATCATTTGGTCTAATAATACAGGTGTATTTATTTTTTCAAAATCAGATGATTCGATTCCCGACAACAGTAATTGATTTTTCAAATATCCAATGATATCATTTTCATTATCGTCAAAATCGGCCTCGAGACTCCTTCGAGTGTTTTCGCTATCTAGCATAATTGTGTTGCGGACAGAGAGCACCCCCCCTAACTCGCCTGCCTTCTCTCCGCGCCCCGCATACCGCCGACGCCCATAGCTCTCACAATTAGCAGCTAGGCGTCGGACGGAACGTGGGATATAGAAGCGGCCTTGGAGGCCAGAAAGGCTCTCTCGCGCTCTCTCTTGCTCATTAGTTTCACATTGCTCACATACAATAATACCAATACGCACTCTCTGTATTTATTTCTTCTATGTATAGTTTAATTGTAAATATCGCCTATTAATAATCATACAGTCCAGTTCACATCTAGTTTTATTTTAAAAGCAACTGCCACCAATGGTTTAAGATTTGGCCCTGAAGGCCCACTTGAAAAATTCACCCTATATATTATTATGTCTAAATGCAATTTGTCAGCTGTGGTTGGGCCGCTTTGATGTCAGACCTCCCGATGTGTGGAAATATTTGACTTCATTTATCAACTTTCATAATTAGAGGTGTTAATTAAGATGTGAAAGTTTTAATGTGCTGCGCGTCTACTTGAGCATGCAATCCTCTAAAGATAGTTAGTATTCGAGTGTCTATACGCGTACCTTATAAAAATGCTTATTAGTGAAAAATTAGGAAAAAGTGGTTCAAAATAACGGTGGAAGGGAAAACCGCAATAATTAATTTAAAAAATTAGGAGTCTTCCGATACAAGTTCCATATTCAAATATCAAAAACAATGAATAATTATTTAATTTAATTACTTGTTGCAAGGCCTTTGGCATTGACTTTGCAAATGTCACAGCAAATAACTGGATATATATAAAAATGGCAGGTGAACATAAGTAGCAAATGAAGTTTTTTATAAAAGAAAATAACAAGTTAATCGATATAGATAAATACAGTTAAGGTTTTTTGTAGACCTGCGGACAATACAAAACAGATATATTAGACTATCTACACTAAAGATAGAAGATGACTAAGTCTCTAGAGTTATTTAAGAATAATTAGTGCCAGCCAGACTTCGTTCTTGTTGTCATGGCGACGTATTTGGTAACATTTGGGGTCCTCCAGCTTCTGGGGAGCGGAGGATCAAACCCCTGTTGACGAAGTGAGTTTGCCTCTTCCGGGGCATTCTCAAGCATTGATGCGCTAGGATCAGCGTGGGCGTAATTACGTTCTAAGTCTCACGCTTTTCCTACCATGAGCACGGGGCACTTGGGAGGAAGGGGGTTTTAGTGGAGTATTAGCCATGGGTCACCTCTTTAATAGGGGCACCTTGTTGAATCTCCACACAAGCCGGCAATTGACTCTGTTATCTTCGCCATCTTCAGTGGATAACTCTCATTGCTTTGGTCTAATCCCAGTAGTGTACGAAATGTATTTCCCCTTGCCTTAAAAAAAAGGGAGTTGCAACAGTGTCACTAATAAAATGTTGGTCCACTAGATTGCTAGATCAAAAACGTCTTCAATCAACTGAGATAAGAATATTGAGATGGATGTGTGCTGTTACAAGAACATATATAGTGAGATATGGATATATAAGGGGTTTTTTTGAAAGTTGTACCCGTGACTGGACAATTGAAAGGAAAAAGGCTAATGAGGAGGGTTGAATGACAAAAAGTATGTTAAATCAAATGATCAATGGATACAAAATTCAAAATAGATCAAAAAAGAGATGGATGGTTATGTATAGGATAGTATGATGAATAGTCCTGAGACAGATGACATATGCCAGAATAGAGGAGAATTGAAGGATAAGACATATTTTGCTGGCTCCAAAAGATTGGGATAAGGTCAATAGCGCTCAAAGATTAAGGATTCAGAATCCTGTAACAAAGGACGTCTGCTAAAATAGAGGAATATAGAAGTAAAAGACATATGTCGCCCTCGATTGATTTGGCCAAGGTGAAAGAACAGAGCTTTTTAAGGATTAAGGGTTCAGAATTAGAAGATTCTTTGAAAGCGAGGAAAGTAAATGTAACGTAAAGGAAATCGCTTCACGGCTAATTCATAGGACTAATTGGTGGGGGCTATATGAACTACCTACCGCGCTCGCACCTCGTTATTATGATTAATTAACACAAAGGAATGTTAATTGTCTTGTCGCATGTATTACAGTTATTCTTTTGATAAATATATCAGTTTATTTTCGTGTTTGCCGGAATTTGAAGAGCTATAGAAAAGATTTTTGGTTTCAGTATGATTTTGTTTGTTGTTCCTGGCTGTGGTTTAGTCATGGTCATCGCGTTAGGGGTGGGTCAAAAAGTATATCTGTGACCAGTTGAATCACTTCCTTTCCAAGCTTGATGATTTAATATTTCGCTTCGTCGGACATCTTTTGTGGGTCCAGAACGGCTTCCACTTAAAGAAACCACGCCCTCGGCTGGTCCATCCAGAAATTCGGTATGCGCATCGACAAGGATACGGCTGCGATATATCCTTAGGCTTCCATGGTACTAGATGCGTCACTTACACTTGAAATTACGTATATCGCGTAAGTACTGCGTGCGAATTCCCCGGCCGGTCGTACTGAGCCGCCTCCAAAAAGTATGAAAAGAAAGAAAAAGTTTTACTATTTCCTAACTGCCCGGTAGCACAGGTCACCACTGTGATGGTAAGTACACTGTGGAACATAAGTAAATTACTGCTGTTACGTTAAGTATGATTCCTCTTCTGACTCCTGTTATAGCGTATCTAAAATGAAATAAATGATTAAAGATTGCGACGATTGTCGCGAAGATTGCGACGATTGTCGCGAAGATTGCGACTACCGACAGTGCTATGATTATCCACACATTACAATTTTTGTTGAATTGCAACTGTCGCTAGCCGTCACAAGCAGTTATATGGACGATGCCGGGTGATAAAAGTAGTCTCCCGGCAGTGGAAGTGGTTTTGCGAGGCTCATGCCTGCCAAGTCTAGCAGAGAGGCTAGATCATGTAGCCCTGGCATAAGGCGCAGGACGGAACACTCAGGGGTTTCAGTGGTTATTCCTAAGTGAGGAGTGGCAATAGCGTGGTACCAGTTTTTACCGGGCATGCTAGTGTCACCCCCGATCTGGCGAATCCCACACACGGATCGCGAATTATCCCCCCAATCCGTGCTTGTCGCGGCTTATGTTCCTCTATCGGATTTCCCCTGGCTAAAAAAAAAGGTAGGAGAGGGGGTGGATCTTCCCGTTACCTTTTAACAAACGGACCTAGATCTCCGGCAACTGCTGTGCACCGCTGCACTGAAACAGGTGCTCGCCTACGGGCTTCATCAGTCGTCCCTCATGTCTTCGTTCGCTTCGAGTTTAAATAATACTAATGTGATTTGAAGTAATGCAGTGATAAGACAATATGTTGACGTGTTTGTTAGTGAATTGTAACAGCGCAAAATAACGTGACTGCAAGGCCATCTATGTCTATATCTTTATTGTTCTATCCTTCGGGCACAGTACTTTTGCTAGTTGCCGCTGACTTCAACGCTGCAGTTGCTGTAGATTGTTCGTATACAGATGTTTCGTATACAGCCCAGCTGCTGTCTATGTGCTGCTCCTGCAGCTGACTGCTATCACCTATGGCTCGCGGTCATCGCCGATGAGTGAGTCATTTACCCGGAGCATCGTGGGACGATGGACACTTTGTTAAATCACTCATTTATCATTTTTCGCAAGAATTAAAAAAACTACCTCTTAGATGAGCAACGGAAGTTAGAAAACATCAATGTCCATCTTTCTTATATATTAATATTTTGTCTTCTGCCTCTACAATACTATTCTGTTTTATAAATATGTATTATGCATGTCATAGCAATTTTCTTGAATATTTTATTAGTATCCCCACAATATTTGTTTCTAATTTGCTCAGTACTAATTATTATTATGTTTATAGTAATTATATGTATATCTATGTATGTAATTTATTATTATTCACACTATATATATATATATATATATATATATATATATATATATATATATATATATATATATATATATGAGGGTGCAACCCGTCCGTCTTAGGTTGCAGTTGAAAACCAGCGTCAGGCACCTGTTGCCTGGCACATGCTGAACTGCATTATTTGGTACCATTGCGAGACTTCTTTTTGGGTATATACCTACATCATTTAATTCATCGTTTTTTATTTCTTCTTTCTTTCTTTCGTTATGATAAATGATATCCGTGTAGCGGATAGAACGGAACGCGGAACGCGTGGTAGAACGGAAGCCAGGTGGTAGGGTATTTACCCGTCTGGATAACTTGGTAGCTATCCAGGGGTGGCCCCTGGTCTAGAGTATGCCGCCATCACAAACTTGAGTTGTGTTCCGGCATTAGCTGGCCAGGTTCCAGTCTCCCTTTAGACAGCGGCTTTGGTGCCACAAAGGCTCCTAGGCGATGGTAACCGTGTTAGATTTCTTTATTAGCTTAGGTATACAACCGTAGATGAAAGGTATGTCCTTTTCTGTATCCCTGACGATGTGTATATGCAAAATTTCATGTTGATTTGATGAGTAATTAAAACGTAAAAACTTAACAACCTAATCCACATTTTTTTTTATTGCAGGAGATCAGCAGACAGGCAGACGGCCCACTTGATGGAAAGCGGTTACCATCGCCTATGGACATTTGCACCACCAAAGTTCCTACAAATGCGCTGGTGCACTCTTAAGGGAGACTGGAACCTGGTCACTAATGCCGGAACACAACTCAAGGTTGTTATGGCGACATACTTTAGACCATGGCTACCAGCCATCCAGTCGGGCAAATGCCCTACCACTGGCTGTGGGATGTTAAGTCGCCTCTTACGACAGGCCGCCCGGCCGCAGGAAATTGTATTCTTTCTCCGTTCCTGCACGAATAATTTATAAATTTAAATAATGATGTGTGACGGGCATGTGGAAAGAATGCATGATGAAAGAATGACTAAACAGATATACAATGCAAAAGTGGATGGATGCAGAAGTCGTGGAAGGCCACGACACACCTTCCATGATCTGTTGTTCGTGCCTACCCCGCAAGGGAACTGGCGTGAAGTTATGTATGTGTGTGTGTATGTATGTAATAATGATGTTATTTAGTTTATTTAGAATTTCTCGTTTACTTAAATTCCAGAAAGTCCGGATGGATTCGATTTTCCCCTACATGTCGGACAAACGGCTATATTCAGGTCGTACGGCAACTGTAGCCCCTTGTTAGTGAAATATTATGATAACATGACGCGTTGAAAGAGAACTTCCCTAGAATGGGTTCAGGTGTCACATATTGGAATACAACAAATAATTGGTGTGAATATATTTCGATTACATTGAAAGGGATATTGTGAATATCCATTCAATGAAGAACATTTTATAATATATAAAATAAATTGTGAGCTTCATTGATTCTTTAGAAAGTTGTTCACGGATCAATATGGCTTTTAATCTAGAGATTTCTGTAACGTAGTAAAAATAATCTAACAATCTTCGCATTAATATTATCGCACGGGAACCGGGAAATGTTTTCCGGGATAAAAGTAGCCTACGTCGTCGTCAGCCATTTGCAGTCCACTGCTGGACGCAGGCCTCCCCGAGACGGCGCCACTCATCCCTGTCCTCCGATTTCCTCAGCCAGCGCCTGCCGGCGACCTTGCATAGGTCGTCGGTCCATCGGGCTGGAGGGCGTCCGACACTACGTTTACCGAGACGTGGTCTCCACTCCAGGACTCGTTTGCTCCATCGGCCATCGGTCCTGCGGCAGATGTGACCGGCCCACTGCCACTTCAACTTGCTAATTTTGCGAGCTATGTCGGTTACCTTAGTTCTCTTACGGATATACTCATTTCTAATTTTATCTATAAGAGAAACACCCAACATAGCTCGCTCCATAGCCCGTTGAGCGACTTGGAACTTGTGGACCAATCCTGCCGTAAGTGTCGATGTCTCGGCCCCGTAGGTAGTGTCCATGTCTCGGCCCCGTAGGTGCTAGACTATAATTTATCTCGGTGCGAAATTTCACCCAGATCTGTTCAGCCGTTGTGGCCTGACAGAGCAATAAATATCCATTCGAACTTTCCATTTATAATATTAGTAGAGTACCATATATATTCGGGTGTCTGGTTTGTCCGAATTGGAAAAAGTCTGTTAGAGCTCTGGTCTAAGTCTAAGTCTCTGGTCTCTTAGAGCTTGTGTGCCTGCCTGTTAATGAACGGATTGTAGCCAAATGACCAGTCCACTAACACCATTTATTTAAAGAGAGACAACACTTTATTGCACACCAAAATATACAATTGCAAAAATAGACTATATTTATAATATCTTCTAGGCCCTAGGAAATACTATAGGCGGCCTTATCGTACAAAGCGATCTCTTCCAGGCAACCTAAATGAAAGAAATTTGAATCAGACGATGTAGGTCGCGCAGGAAAAAGGCAATAGATACGCAAATACTTAAACTAATTTATATTATTTTATATACTCCCGGCAGACGTTGTTCTCCCCTGAAGAAATAAAATTTAGAACCCGATTCCAGCGCTACCTACGGGTCCAAACGTAAGCTATCCTATCTTTCAAATCGGATCAAACTGCACACGGTGTGCAAATTTGATTAAAATCGATCAAGTAGTTTAGGAGTCCATCGCGGACAAACAACGTGACACGTAATTTATATATATTAAGATTTAGATGCTTAATTACAATTTATTAAGTAAACCTATTGCAGCCCTAAACGCGGATATCTTAAGTGTCCCGAGTTTCTCGATGCTCCGCGTGGAGGAGTGCTCCCGCTGATGATGGGTCACGATCAGCAGCAGGGCGGCGGCAGCTGGGCTGTCAACTGACGAAGAGGAGCAGCAGGATATCACTCACAGGATCTGCAGCTACTCTTATCCGTGCAAGAACGGAAGCCAGGTGGTAGGGTATTTACCCGTCTGGATAACTTGGTAGCTATCCAGGGGTGGCCCCTGGTCTAGAGTATGCCGCCATCACAAACTTGAGTTGTGTTCCGGCATTAGCTGGCCAGGTTCCAGTCTCCCTTTAGACAGCGGCTTTGGTGTCACAAATGCTGCAAGGCGATGGTAACCGCTTTCCATCAGGTGGGCCATCTGCCTGTCTGCTGAACTTATACAATAAAAAAGCTGAATACAAGCAAAACCTCTTTATGTAAATCTCTTAAGTAAACCCTACCACGTACCGTATTTCAACTACCTCAAAAATACGATATTACCAGAAAGTACGATTTTGAAAATTGAATCGCTCAAATCTTTTCAATGCATTGTCGGCTATTAATCTCAAAAAAAGAAGGAAGGATGATGCTGCAGTCGCGTTTCTTTCATCGTCGTCACCACGGCAACGCAAACGAAGTTTCCCTATCAAAGAGTATTACATCTACGGGCCTTGCTTATAATCGTTTCTTAAATTTAAAGAAACTGCTCAGCAACTGATTAGTGAATATCTTACCCATAAACTCCTCTTTAGTCGAATATTTTGGGTACAACCTACGTTAATCATTCCAATTTCGTTTATCTGTGCTCCTCTTAGGTAAACAACAGGTAATACACGTTTATAAGTGAAAAAAAAGATATTCATTGATTAATGTCTGACTCTAGTTCTCTTACTTAAGAGATGCGTAATCGTTTCTCAACGAGATTATTATAAGTAAGGCCGTAGAGGGATTATAACCTACATATCTTTCTACGAGCACTGCGCAAAATCTGCGGAGTGACGCTCGCGGACCGCGTTCGTAATACCGAAGTAAGAAAGAGAGTTGGTCTGAAAGAGAGTGTCGGGGTGAAGGTAAGGAAAGGAATGCTCCGGTGGTTCGGGCATGTGGAAAGAATGCATGATGAAAGAATGACTAAACAGATATACAATGCAAAAGTGGATGGATGCAGAAGTCGTGGAAGGCCACGACACACCTTCCATGATCAAATTGATCGTGTACTAGCGGAGGGTGATGTCAGGAGCCTTAAGAACAGACGAGTGTGCATGACAAGGGTTATGAATGTCAAAGAAGCAAGTGAGGTGTGTAAGAATGGGCCTAAATGGCGCTCTGTTGTTCGTGCCTACCCCGCAAGGGAACTGGCGTGAAGTTATGTATGTATGTATGTATGTATATCTTTCTACGACAATAAAATACACATTAAACAAGGAAACATCAAAACTAATACAAAACACATGTCATGTCTGTCCGTCTGTCACACGCATACACTAACAAAGTGCCGCCGGTCCGCTTGCACGTGTTAACACTTCAATGCTATTGAACCGTGCCAGTTTTTGGGTGTAATTTTGAAAATATTTGCTTTTAAACACGTATTTATTATGTGGCGTTTGGTTTTACCACCCAAAGTGTTCTTGTTTATTGCCATACAATCTTTGCCTGCTACTTTGTCGAAGAACAAAGATCTGCCGTTAGGATTGTGAACCTTGAATTGAGAAATAATCACCTATAATACTGATATATACTTATACTAGCTTCTGCCCGCGACTTCGTTCGCGTGAAATAGTAAAAAAAATAGTAAGTTAACAAAAACCCCGATTTTTAAACATTCTTCATTGGAGCTCCGCTCCTATTGGTCTTAGCGTAATGATATATAGCCTATAGCCTTCCTCGATAAATGGGCTATCTAGCTCTGAAATAATTTTACAAATCAAACCAGTAGTTTCTGAGATTAGCGCGTTCAAACAAACAAACTCTTCAGCTTTATATATTACATACATACATACATAACTTCACGCCAGTTCCCTTGCGGGGTAGGCACGAACAACAGAGTGCCATTTAGGCTTATTCTTACACACCTCACTTGCTTCTTTGTTTGACATTCATAACTCTTGTCATGCACGCTCGTCTATTCTTAAGGCTCCTGACATCACCTTCTATATATTAGTATAAGATTATATACTTATATTAAGCTTCGAATTCAAATTCAAGTTTCAATTCAAAGTAAGTTCCACTGGAGAACACTTTTTGAAGGTCATACATATAAGGTAAAATTTAATTTTACTTCCTATTCTATGTACACCGCTTCGCAACGTGTTGATGCTGTAAAGGAGAAGAAGCGGCAAGCAACTCCCCAGCAACACGTCTAGCTAAATATTGTTTTTCTTTATATTTCTTATTCTATTTATATCTCAAGTTCTTTTTTTTTATAAGTTTTATACAGAAGTATGTTACTTTTAATTAAGACATATTAGGTTGGGGAAAAAGTTTCTTCGCATTTTATATAAAAACTCAAACGGTTTTTTTATAAAGTTTATTTACATTTGACTAAAGTATGTAGGTGCCATTTTGTTGGATAACTTTTTGCCATCTTGTAGGTAGGGACGTGATCCCATGACTATAAAAATTTTGGGGCTTCTGATCAAAAAACTGCGACAAGTGGTTTTGGCAGTCCTCTCGTGATGTTAACCTGACACTGCCTAAGGAATTCTGCAGAGACCGAAACAGGTGAAAATCTGAAGGTGCAAGGTCAGGACTATACGGCGGATGCATTAACACCTCCCAGCCAAACTCTCGTAATTTTTGCTGAGTGGCTAAAGATGTGTGAGGTCTAGCGTTATCATGGTGAAAAACCACACCCCTTCTGTTGATTAATTCTGGCCGCTTTCTCTCAACTTTTTCATTTAATCTCATCAGTTGTTCACAGTACAGTTCAGAATCGATGGTCCTGCCTGGCGGTAACAGCTCATAATGAATAATGCCCTTGCAATCCCACCATACATACAGCATCACCTTGTTGCGAATTAACCCGGGTTTCGCCACAGTCTGTGAAGCCTGACCGGCCTTTGACCACGATCTTTTTTGCACATTCTTGTCGTACGTGATCCACTTTTCATCACCAGTTATCAGCTTCTTCAAAAATGGTTCTGTTTCATTATGTCGTAATAAAGAATCACAAATGAGTACACGGTTCATTAGGTTTCTTTCAGTGAGCTCATGAGGCACCCAAATGTCGAGCTTTTTTGTGTACCCAGCTTTTTTCAAATGCTTCAAAACCGTTTTGTGGTCAATTTCCAATTCTCCAGCTACATCGTAACTACTAATATGCCGATCTTGCTTCACTTTTTCAAATATGGCATCAATTTTGTCCGTAACAGGGTGACCAGAGCGACGTGCATCTTTGATATGAACATTTCCGGATTGAAAACGCTTAAACCAAATTTGCACTACTCTCACAGATACTGCATTAGGTCCATAAACATCACAATTCCACCGGATGGGACGCCGTCTCCTCCTTTTGCGATTTTTACCTTTTTTGTAGTAAAATATTAAAATATATCGAATTTCTTCATTAGATTCACTCATTTTAACAATAAGAAAAATTTGAATTTGGAATTGTATTTTTTAAAATTAAAACTTTTTAATGAAACCAAAACCAGCCAGATACAAATGGTATAGCCAAAGAGATCTTATTACAAATTCATACATACTATATGCGAAAATACTTTTTCCCCAACCTATTATGTACTTCTCACTCGCTTTAAAATAATTTCATAGATATATTTCATATATAGAAAAATAAACATGTATTAATAATATTTTCGTACAAGTTATTATTTATTTGCATTCCCGGATCGTTGGTTAAGGAACAAGTTAATTAAGCCCCGTCCTCACGGGCCGATAATCTTCGCGACTGGCGTGCATAATCGGACGGTGAGTCGAACCTTATTTTATTTTCAACTTGATACCTTAATCTTTTAAAAGGTAAATAATATTCAATGAGTCATCCGTGACTTGCTATCGATGTGTATAAATTAATTAGCGTTGTTTGGCTTTATTTAGTAAAGATTAGTTAAATATTTAGAACTGAATTTCTGTCAGTCTGTACGTAAGTAACATTCGGATGTCCATAGGCGACGGTAACCAGTTTCTATCAGGTGGGCCGCCTGATTAGCCGCTGAACTAAAACGGCTGGCTTGACGTTGTCAGATATTATATTGTTGCGACCGAGGATAGAACTTTCTGGCAGCGTCAGCCGGTCTCAAGACTTTTAGAAAGAGGTAGAAGGTTCAGGAAGGAAAAGACAGAAATAGATAGATAGTAGTAACTTGCTTAATTAGAGGATATATATGTGTGTTTGTCTGAAGAAGAATAAAGATTATTCATAATAAAGAATGAAGATTATTCATAAAATAAATTAGATGCATCAACTAAAGCGATTCATATAAACATGCGTGTGAATAATTCAATATTGTAGCGACTAAGGGTAGAACTTTCTGGCAGTGTAAGTCGGTCTCAAGACCTAGAAAAAGGTAGAAGGTTCAAGAAAGAAAAGACAGAGGTAGATAGATATTTAGAAAGGGATAGACAGTAAATAAAAGAATAACGAAAAGAAGATCGAAGTTATGGGTTCCAGAAGATTCTTGTTTTTTTTTGTATTAAATAGGTTTGCTTTTGACCACGATCACGTCCAGTGCCGGACGATGATGCGGTCGAAGCTGGAGCACGCTTACCCAGATAGTACCTGTTCGATTAATTTCCGAACATATAATTTAAATTTTTTACTGTGGTAATTTTTATTATAATATGTTTTTTCTACCATGGCAACATTCTCTTCTAAATTACCCTTCTGCTGTTATGTATATTGTTCTTGTATAAATATTTCATTTAATAAATATAATTAACTTTCCTGACCACGTTTTTAATTATACAGTATAAGCAGCGTAAAGCGTGCCTGCGAGGAGTTAAGTTGAAGACAGCAAAGCGACAAGTGCGATACCAGAGTTTTGGAAGAAGAGTTAAGCAGGGGTCAGTGACGAATTTAGTTGGCAGTTCAGTGAAGAAGGAGCTTAGCGTAGTTAAGGAGGAGATCCAGAAGCGAGCAACGCGCGGTATATTCGCAGGTGAGCATTGCAGTAGCAGGAGCTGCTTTACGCAACATCGGCGACGGTGTGAGAGACATCTCATCGTCGAGAGAGTGAGTTGGTTGTGTATGAACGGGAAACCATGCGGAGAAGAATCGCGTACGTCTGTGTAAGTCAATAAAAGCATTTAGTTAAAAAACTGGTGTTTACTTTCAATCCCAAATGTGTACCCTCTCATTCGTACGTAACAATATTATGCTTATCAATGATTGAACAGTAAAGGATGTCGAAGACTACGCGAGGTAACGAAGAAGAAGAAGGTAAGCGAAGACGAGCTTCGAAGCGAATGCTCCGAACTAGTGATGAGTAAGTAGTACACGTGTGAGGCGGTACATTTGCCGTACAAAACTCAAAATTTTAATTTGTACTAATTTTAAAATTTTGTCCCGCTACTACTCACGCGTCAAATGTAAGAGGAAGGACAGAACGAGGCAACAGAACAATAACGCCTCTACACATATTCACATGACAAAGAGGGACAACATGACATGTATGACTGCTAGTAAAATGAGGTGAACGAGGCTGATCACATCCGATTAACGAACATTTCCGAACGAGAAGTTTTGTATTGGACAAATGAGGGAATGACGCTCACCGCCTCACCGCTCTCATCGGTTCAAATGTACTGCCGCGATACAAACCATACAAATCACCTCGCCTCATGTGAAGTGGTACACTGTACTGGATCAGTACAAAATGTCATGTTACTCTTACAAAATGATGTTAAAATCATGTCCTACCCAACTCTACTCTGAACGCAACCAGGATTTAATGCTCAGGTTATGCTGATGATGAGTAATCTACGGTAGCGATGGCAATGTATGGCTTTAAAAAAATGTTCGTCACTTAAATTTGAAGCAAAGAACTGTGTTATACAAACAAAAAACTAATTACAGCGTTGTTCTTACACGGTGTAACTTGTATAATAAATAGTTTAGAATGTAAATTGAATCGTTGTGAAATCGTACAAATACGCCGGGATCCGAGTACAATTATGTAATTACTCAATTATCCGCGGGAACGGCGGCCGGGCTTATTAGGCGCGATGACGAAGTGTTACCAGGCATAGATTAAGATGTCAAGACGAATAATGAACATTTGTGCCTATTCGTAATACCGAAGTAAGAAAGAGAGTTGGTCTGAAAGAGAGTGTCGGGGTGAAGGTAAGGAAAGGAATGCTCCGGTGGTTCGGGCATGTGGAAAGAATGCATGATGAAAGAATGAATAAACAGATATACAATGCAAAAGTGGATGGATGCAGAAGTCGTGGAAGGCCACGACACACCTTCCATGATCAAATTGATCGTGTACTACCAGAAGGTGATGTCAGGAGCCTTAAGAACAGACGAGCGTGCATGACAAGAGTTATGAATGTCAAAGAAGCAAGTGAGGTGTGTAAGAATAAGCCTAAATGGCGCTCTGTTGTTCGTGCCTACCCCGCAAGGGAACTGGCGTGAAGTTATGTATGTATGTATGTATGTATGTGCCTATTATGGTCGGATGACAGTAAATATTTCTTATCAATATTGTGATGCAAGGATTTTGGATATAGAAAGTAACGGGGCAGTCTTGTCTGGTCTCTGAGTGGATTTTTTTTTGTCTGAAGTAGGCAAACAGGCAGACGATTTGCCAGGTGGTAGAGCATTTGCCCGACTGGATGGCCACCAGCCCTGGTCTAAAGTATGTCGCCATAACAACCTTGAGTTGTGTTCCGGCATTAGTGACCAGGTTCCAGTTTCTCTTAAGAGAGCAGCAGCGCATTTGTAGCAACTTTAGTGTTGCTAATGTCCATAGGCGATGGTAACCGCTTTCCATCAAGTGGGCCATCTGCCTGTCTGCTGATTTCCTGCAATAAAAAAAAAATAGACGGCCCACCTGATGGAAAGTGGTTACCATCGCCTATAGACGTTTGCAACACCAGGGGTGTTGCCAAAGCGTTGCCGACCTCTAAGAAATTTTATAATGCTCTTCTTAAAAAACCCCATATCATAACGCAAGGGGAAATCCGTGGCGGGGAGTTCCCTAAATACTAAGTTCCCGGAATACTACCGCGAGCAAGTCAGACATCAAGTTACGACCATTCTCTGGATTAAAATTAATCACCACGAAGAGCGTCACTACGTTGAAACCACAGGGAGCAATAATGCGCTGCATAGGCTCGGTTTCGTGGCACCTTGCCAAGACGTAGAGGGTCATCCTTGATGCTTTTAACGGTTAAGAAAGAATTCTACAGATAGAGAGGCTTTTGTCCAGCAATAGGTGTCATAAAATTCTAGTATTTTGTTTAGTCTTATCTAAATTGAATAATCTATACCAGCTAGGCAGAAAACGCTCTAATTACAAAGAAGTATCCCTTCTGTATCCCTACATATCTCAACGAAATTTGGATTACAAACCAACGTCGAGTCGGAAGGCTGTCATTATAGGTGTTGCCGGCGTCAGTGGCACCTTGTAATAAACATATCGACCTCAAACCACCACAATGGACCCAAAACAATGGGGCATTGTTATATTTTGGACCCCTTCGTTATTGAGAACTTCCGAGTGCGCGGGGCGGGTGATCAAAAGGCGGGACTGGATGAGACGAGGTGGCTTCGGCTACTTTGGACGACTATTATAAAATAATTTTTACGTAGCTTATAATTAGTTTCATCAGCATAAATTTCGACTTCGTTTGTTTTATGGTTAGAGTGATGGCCTACCTGATGGAAAGTGGTTACAGTCGCCTATGGATATTTGTATTAACAAAATGTGTTAACAATGTACTGTAGGCCTCGTAGAGGGAGACTGGAACTGGAGCACCAATGCCGGAAGATAATGTTGTTATGGTGGCATACTCTAGATCAGGGTTGGCAGCCATCCAAACGGGCAAATGCCCTAACACCTGGCAGTGGGTTACTGTGATTAAGCCTCGTATTAGGATTTATTGGGAACTAAATATACACAAGTACTTTCCGTGAGCAGACTGATTTTATTACTGAACTACCTTCATAGACAGTGCATTATTTTTTCTCACGTAATACATTCATACATTACACCTCCCTCCTGAATTCTTACTCTACTGTAAATCTTACCATAGGTTTGCGTTAGGAGCTTGGGTAATATAATGGTGGTAATGGCTTGGGTGAAACCGACTTCGGAGGTAAAGGCCTACGCCCAGGGTTAGCAACGTTTTCAGCACTATTAAACTCTCATTAAGTACTTAGGTATGACACTTGACGCTAAACTCCGCTGGAAGACTCACGGCAAAAAGAAATGCGACGCTCGAACTAACTGAAAACATTCAAAGTTGTCAGTACCTAATAAACTGCTTCTTTATAAACAAATCCTGATGCCAGTCTGGACCTATAGCGTACAATTGTGGGGCTTGTAGCAAGCCAACTAATATAGAAATCATAAAACGCTTCTAAAATAAAGTACTGATACCCGCCGTGGTACGTTAGATTGAGTGACCTCCATCAGGACCTCAAAGTGGAGTTTGTCATCAGCATTATTAGGAAATACGTGAAAGCCCACGAGCATCGGCTTCAGCATCATGTGAATGTCAAGGCGATCCAGCTCCTCGACAACACGGACAAAAGAGAAGGTTCCAAAGGACAAAATCATTTGAACTAGTGCTATAAACAAAACAAAAGTGTAGTAATGTGCTAGCTAGAGACAACAAGAAAAGTGTTAATGGACACTTTTTTAGTTAGAATCCTTTAGTTAATTTAGGTTATATTTAAATTACTAATTAGTCTTTTTAGGTTAGATGGTAATATAAATGAGGTATTCTTCTTAAATACTTCATTTAAAAAAACTACTAAACTCACCATTCTTCTTCTATGGTAATTCTTTAGAAATATCATCGGTATTGTGATCATCAGCTTGCGGAACCACACCTGCAATCCCATTATTGTCGTTATTCACAGACTTTCTTTTAGGACTTTTATTTGGACTAGTAACATTTGATAATAATGACCTGCGCCATACCTGATCTACATGTCTTTCAAGAAACAGACCATCACCACTATCTGTTACATACATATCTACGGGATCCTTCCTTGTAGCTACTTTTACATCATGACTAGTTATTGATAAAAAAATGACTATCGATTCTTATTCTACTCACTTTTAGAAACTTGTGATAACAGCCCATAAATGCTCCACTGCTGGTTTGGAGCCTTAGGCTTATAGGCTTCTCATTTGAGACACGAGTGCGTTAACCGATAAACTGCTACTGCTTTAGAAGCTTTGCTGCACTAAATTCAAGAGAATATATTCGTCCTGCAAGTTGATCGTCAAAAATCCTCATACGGTCAATCTATGCCATCTCGATGAAACCATCTGTCAAAGAATAGAGTCCGACCGCAAAAAAAGAACAACATTATTACGAATTAGAGGATTTACTATAAAAGTGAAAACTGTTGACAACACACAATTGGTTTTAATGTCTGGAGCAGAATAGTTAAGTTGTTCAGACCACACTGTTCGCCCACCCACATACCGGCTAATTATCGCAAAGACAGATGTCCCGATGAAAGTAAATGTTGTTCGCCAAAAAAATATTACTTGAAAACTTCAAAAATCTCCGCCGACGGATTATACTAAACCAAATCCAATCCATCTTTAATTTTGAACTTTATTCCTAAATTTTTAAAGTAGCTTATGCCTTGTGGATTTATTTTACGTGCGATCAAGAAATGTATAGTACTTATGTGTTAGAAGAAAAGGGTGATAATAGATTGGGATTGGATTTGGGAGGTCGTTTTGATGACTCGGTAGAATTCTTCAATAATCTGTCAATAGAAAGAGACAAATAGGACAGTATTATTTATTCATAAGAGATTATCTGTGCGGATTTATTTATTTTATTCTATAAGGAAAAGGACAACGTTTGTAAACAAGGTGTAGGGTCGAAGACGCATAGAGAGGTCCCGTTTTGCAAATTCGATGTTGCGTTCATAATTGGTCGGTGTCTTTTATATTTTTGTGTAATATCGGAATTGAATATTGTTATGTACTTGAGATTTGAGACCACCATGACTATTTAGTATTGTCCGCTTTGTAATGACGAAATTTAGTCATTCGTCAAGCTGATTTGCATCGGGATTTGAAATGTTTGAATTTGCTTTAAGAGTATGAAATTTTTCAAAGCTTTTACTAAGTCGGTATTAGATGCTAGATAGATATTAAATACATATTATATATTTCAATTTGGATGAATCAAACAAAGTGATGTATATAAATATACTTCAATCATTTTGTCTTTCAATATATATTCAACTTAGTTACATACATACATACATACATAACTTCACGCCAGTTCCCTTGCGGGGTAGGCACGAATAACAGAGTGCCATTTAGGCTTATTCTTACACACCTCACTTGCCTCTTTGACATTCATAACTCTTGTCATGCACGCTCGTCTGTTCTTAAGGCTCCTGACATCACCTTCTGCTAGTACACGATCAATTTGATCATGGAAGGTGTGTTGTGGCCTTCCACGACTTCTGCATCCATCCACTTTTGCATTGTATATCTGTTTAGTCATTCTTTCATCATGCATTCTTTCCACATGCCCGAACCACCGGAGCATTCCTTTCCTTACCTTCACCTCGACACTCTCTTTCAGATCAACTTAGTTGATCTGTCTAATATAATCGGCAGACAAACACACACATTGTATATCCCCAAATTAAGCAAGTTACGCTTGTGTTATGGGTATATACAACGGACTACTCTGGGGCCGATCCCAGACACCCAGACCATAGTAAATAACGGAGAAAATACGTTTCCGAATTTTACTATACCAGGAATCCAACCCGAAGCCTCTGCGTTGCAGTGAGGTAGGCCGGCAAAGGCTTAGCCCACTCAACCACAGAAGCCGTCACATATAATCAGGTATCATCAGTACACTCTCCCTAGTAGCCTAGCTCCTTTCTAATATCATGAAATTAAAGACAACGAAAAGAATCTACTTCGGTCTTTCTATTTGTGATTGATTTAAGTTTAAAAAATTTCAAACAATAAGACGTTGTTTGAAAGTTTTAATTGAGATTATCTAATAACAATTAGAACTGTGATTGTAGCGCGCGTTACCTACGAGTTAAGTTTTTTACTATATGACTGTAATTCCTTAATACTTCTTTCATGGTAGTAGCTCAATCCCTTATCTATTGAAGTCCCATCAGCAGCGTAGGCCTATGGACATTTGCAACACCAAAGTTGCTACAAATGCGCTGCTATCTTAAGGGAGACTGGAATCTGGTCACTAATGCCGGAACACAACTCAAGGTTGTTATGGTGACATACTTTAGACCAGGGTTGGTAGCCATCCAGTCGGGCAAATGCCCTACCACCTTTTTTTTTTTTTTTACAAGGGGAAATCCGTTTGCGGACCCCCCGCCGGGGAGACTTCGGCGGGGGAGTGTGGGACTCGCCGGCTAGAGGAGCCGGAATACCCACTAAAACCCCTTGGTGCCACCTGACGCCATGAGCCGGGGTCACGGGATATGCGTGAGCTTCTCTTCCGCGACCCCGGCTGGCGTGGGCCCACCCCAGCACTGGGGCAGGCCTCTCCGTACTCATAATTGAGGGGCGCGCGCGGGCACTGACGCGCCCCCTACTCGGCGGCCTTAGATGCGGGTGACGGCCTTATAGCCTCCCCTGACCGTCACCCGCGCCGCGCGTTCATGGCGGCCGGAGGTCCGTATTCCTCCGGCGCCGAGACCGGTTATTGCGGCGGGAGAGGAGCGCGGCTGCTCGCTCTCTCTCCCGCTCCGCCGCCTCCTTTGCGGACATGACTGCCTCGCAAAAGGAGGCGACGGCGTCCCATTTAGGTTGGCCCCCGACCATGGCCTGGACCACGGCCGGGAGCGACAGGTCTGGTCCGATGTTTGCGCCGAGGACACGGCGCTCCCCATCCCAGGCTGGACACTCCTGCAGAGTGTGCAACGCCGTGTCCTCGACGCTGGCACTGCAGTGCTGGCACCCTGACGACGACTCACGCCCTATCCGACACAGGTACCGGCCGAAGCAGCCGTGCCCGGTCAGTACCTGAAATGCCCTACCACCTGGCTGTGGGTTGTTAAGTCGCCTCTTACGACAGGCCGCCCGGTCGCAGGAAATTGTATTCTACCCCGTTCCTGCGTTCCTCTCTATTTCTCAGTTTCTTCCAATGTGGACCGCATTTTTTCCTTACCCTTCTTACTACTTACTATTATAGAACTTTCGTTTACCTTCATAAATTTTTATTCGAAAGTTTATCAACCAGCTCGAAGCCTGAAGTATTTCATGGAGTCTTAAAAATAATAACACATTATTATCTCACTTCTAATTTATCGATCGTTGTCCGGTTAATTCGAGACGTGGGTGTACTATAGTGCGTATAATTTTTCGTTGAAAATTTAGGATAATTATTTAACTAACAAATGAAAAATCTTTATTTAATTATAGCCTATACAAATTAATATTAATTAAAAATCTAAAATATCCTATAAATATACCTAACTTAAAAATATATATACAATAGTAAAAAAAAACTAATATTAAAATAAAACCTATATTAAAGCCCCACCAGACCACTGTCGCTGGGCATTGTACCTAGAAGGCTGGCAGCATTACCTCGCTGGATACAAAGGCTAATCCTTTGAGCGAGGTAAGCTCCAGCCTTCCGGTCTCCTGTTTTGTCCATTAGGCGTTTTTTAATTATTTTAAATAATTTGTGGGCACTTGGCCCCCATGGGCCCAAAGTCTCCACCCCAAACGGCTCAAATATGTAACCTGTTCCAAGGGTTACATATTTATCAAATGAAATAATAATGATAATAACCGACAGACAAAAAGCTAAGCAAAATACGCTTGTATTTTTGTTAATACACAACGGACTACTCTGGGGCCGACAGCATACACCCAGACCAGTCAACGCAAGATGACTACTAAAGTAAAATAGCAATAATTCACACACATCACAACATTAACACGACACATATAAGATAATAATATTAGATTTAATAATTATAGTACAACATATTATTATAACTAGTGGTCTCCTAGTAGTCGAAATTCGATCATAATTAATTTAAATTAAAAGTTTGAACATTATTAAGGTTCTGTTTTCAAAGACTGTGTGTGTGTTTATAGCTTGGCAACTAGACCTTTAAGCCAGGCGCAATTGTATTGTAGGCTACAATCGACGCCGTATAACGGAGCTCTTGTGAAAACTCAAACGGCCACATTTGAGTATACAGTTCACATTTTTCACAAAAACACATAATTACTACTCAAAAACTATCAATATCCTACAACAATTGTTCATTTTAGAGAGATTATACACATTTTTAGAAAATAAAACTGCACAGCACAACGTCCGCTTTCAGTTCCCGCCAAAAATGCTGTCAAAGACTATACTTCTATAATCACAGATTTCGCCAAGGCTACATACACACTGTTAATTTGACTTTAACAATAAACAAAAGAGTATATATGGCGCGTGTGTGTCAAATACATGGTAGTGTGTGCAATGTTTTTTTTATTGATTTAATGTATTTTTTATGCGTAATTAAAAAAAAATATTAGCATTCTGCACTCCTTCTCTATATAAACTATAAGTGTGCGAAATTTAATACTCCTCCGTCCGCGCAATTTTCGTACAAAGGGGTACAAAGTCTTTGCTTCACGTATTAATATATAGAAGATGACAATTACTAACATATTAAGTGGAAATTGTTACATAAAATTTAACATAACTAGCGTGTAAGAAATCTTTTTTCTTAACTTATAAAAAATATGAATTATGGCGGTATAATTACCGCTCTTATTTAATTAAACTTCTTATAAACAACGCTCAGTGTCTACGAGACTTTTTAGCGACATTAGTAGTCGATTCTTTGATAAGTTTGGAAGTATGGATCCAATGGTCGGTCAGTATCAAAGGGCCGCGGCGTAACATGATTACGACAATCGCGTTGCGCCTGCGCATCCCCTTGCGCTCTCTGTTCATTATACGACTACATTTTTTCCAAATGAAAAATGTAAGCTGTGTGTTTTGTTTATATTCTGTAACCAACGAAAAAATCGGCCAAGGGCGTGTTTGACCTCTAGAGGTTCTGTAGAAGCTACAAACATTCATTGTTATTGTCATTTGGCTACAAAGCCCAAAAAAAGCATTTAATCGAAAATGTATTTCAAATTCAAAATGTAACATCGTATTTCAAAAACTATTCCACAGTTTTTATTCGAATTAATGTCCAGAACCATACCAAGTTCTGGAAATTAATTCGAACACTTTAAAAGTTAGAGGGTATGGAACTATTTTACACCTTAGCAGAAAAAGAACTCACCATCTAATGACTAAAATAAAAGAAAATTAATAAATAAAGCAACATGTATATATATACATACATACATACATACATAACTTCACGCCAGTTCCCTTGCGGGGTAGGCACGAACAACAGAGCGCCATTTAGGCTTATTCTTACACACCTCACTTGCTTCTTTGACATTCATAACTCTTGTCATGCACGCTCGTCTGTTCTTAAGGCTCATGTATATAATTGCTCAAAATCTGAGTAACGATATTGAACACACCCACACGACTATGTAATCATTCATTTATATAAAAATGACGATTTTGATTGATTTAGTAAAAAAAAAAACAAAGACATTGAAACTAAAATACATTATGTCGCAGATCACTGAAAACGGGGAGCGCGCCCAGAAGACTGGCTGCATTGCCACGCTGTATGGCAATACTTCTTGTTGTATTGTTGTGCAAAATATGAGCCAGCCTTCTGATCACGGGTAGTGTCAAAGAGTTTCTTACATATGTCTTTAAAGAAACTCTTTGCTGACGGACCCCACGGGCCTAATGTTTCAACCCCAAACGGCACAAATATGTAACCCCTTCCTAAGGCTCCATATTTGCGCCGTTTGACGTCCTCAGCTGAAGCGGCAGCGTTGCCAGCCCCTGACTCGGTCATTGGAAGATGTGACGGGGCCAGTGTGTCAACACAGGTCGCATCCCACACTAGCGGCCGCCCCATCTTCCAAGGGACGAGTGACATTCCGTCCGGTCTCTTGCCATCGTCACGCACCAGGCCATTCGGTTCCAGAATAGCCGGGACGCCGACGCTGACAAGAGCTCGGCGAATGATGTCGTTGAGGCTGGCATGACGAGATGTTCTTCACACTTCACTTAAAACGCATGGTGGCACACCTTATTCTGTATATACATATCAGTAGTGAATAAAGTTATTATTAAAAAAAAGTCGGGGAATGAACAGAACGCTTTATAAATTTCGTTGACGCTAGCCTTTATAAAACTGTTCTTTATGCGTTTTATCGAGATTGAAATTAAGATGTTCTAATGTGTTGCCTTCCTTAGCGGGGATTATGTCGGCGACATAACGCCTAATGTATCACCGGCCGTTTGTCATATAGTGATGTGACTTTGATCTTAGCTGAGATATCGATATGAGTGTGTAAAATATGATTGCTAATCCGTTGTTGCTTGTTTACATTAAAATTAAGAATGTTATTGGTGATAGGGCGAAAAATAAGGGCTGCGAGTTGACAGGCGTATATCGTAACTTATTTCTTATAATTTTTCGTTTCTTTTCAGTTTTTCAAATAATGGCGACCACCTGAAAATCGCTGATGTGCTTCTTAAAGCGCAGTGTATATTGTAACGACTAACCTTTTGATATTAAGAAATATAATATTTTTGAATTAAATTGATCGAAAGCCTCCTAAAACAATAGAGACCAGAATTGTATCGGGCCTCGAGCTGAACACATGATAATAAAAAGCATTTCTTCGTTGATAATATAAACTATATATTGCCTGAACCTAGTCTCTTATTAAAGATCTCGGTCAGCTCGTTAACCGCTGGCTGTTACATGATTGATTTAAACCGGCGTCCTTGATACATTTTGTCATTTTTTATCACTTCTTTATAAAGTGTATAATGCTTTCCCCTGTAAAATATATTATTACTGTGTGGTCACAACTGGCACTAAGAGTTAAATAAGTAATTGTTAAGAATAGTTTTTGAAAATGATTATAAATTTTTCTCCTGATAAAGGATAGATGAACGATTAAACGATAATAACCCACTGTAGAGTTAAACATGGTGTATCCCATTCTTTGTTATCATCTACAAAATTATTGTTAAAGTTTTATAAGATAGATATTCGACGATTTAAAAAGCTTCAAATTTTTTTTCATAGTAATTTCCACTCTAAAAACGTTTTGAAGGTAATACTTATAATTAAAATTTATGTCTACTTCACACTCCGTGAAATTATAATTCTTCACCACGTGTTATCGGTGTTCTAAGGAGAAGAAGCGTTCAGAAGCTCTCCAGTGACACGACTAGCTAAATATAAGATAGATTTTATAACACAGCAAGTCAATAATATTAAATTCATTGATAGTGTTACATGCTGTCAAAGGAATGCGCACACCTGCCTGTCGTAAAACGCAGTTTATTACCTTTTCTGCATTCGGAGTTCTTTTGTTTACTTCGTGTTTAGAAAAAGAAAAACATCATATTGTTATCGTACTTGTTTTATGGCCGTCATTAGTGTCGAACTAATCCTTATTGTTATTGTTTTCGACTTTGTTGGTCGCTCGCAGGTGTGCAAATTACGTTTTCTTGGAAGAACCCAGCCCCCGCCAGTGGTTGTATATTATACAGTTTAGTATAAAACAATGCCCGAACGGAGGGGTGGGGCAGTCGAGCAAGGATTACGATACGAGTACGACGTACATTCGTCAAGCGATATAGTGACGGACTTTGCCTCGTGTTATTGAATCGTGCAGTTATACTAATAGTGTCTAGCAATATTTGTACCTATGTTATACGTGTTTGTATAGTTCTAATAAATTCCAATGGCATTTCTATTTCGAGTCCCACACTCGTAACAATATTATCTTGAGTAGAATTTGTTTATGAAAAAGAGTATTTAGCTTTAGAGTATTACTAGAAGTACATCGTTTAAATCAGTAAAGATTTCACATCGATAAATACAAATGCGCGAGATGTTTGTCCCAGCACTATTCTAAAGTCGCCAATGTTCAAAGGAGCTTCTGTTATTATAAATTATGAAGACTTTCATCGGATGATGAGGCCGATGTAATGTTCAAAATTGAACATTTAATTAATTATATTAGCGTCGTGATACGTAACTTAACAACTTAGGAGACATTTAATGACTTTATCTACGAGTTTAATATTTATAAAATTGTAATGGAGGTGTCTGTGCGTTGAAAATATTTTGGGATAATCCTTTTTTTTTACAAGATTTTTGAACATTAACGCTTTCTACAGCTCGTTATTACGATTCTAATTCTTTAGTTTGGGATTTTATGGCAAGTATAAAATATACCACCTGCTTCTTAAAGAAAAATCAAAACATTTTCTTAATTCATATATGGCTTCGCACGGCCTTTGTATTAAGGTAGTGGGTAAGTCACGGGAAATATTGGAATTTTCTGAGAGAACAAGCATGGCGAGTGTTCTTAAAGATATCGACATTAGTTCAGCAGATAGATAGCCTATATGTTGTTTATTATTATTTTTAATTTAAATATTATATATATATATATTTATATTCTTTTTGTACTTATATGTATTGTGTATACTATCTGTGCAGGAACGGAGAAAGAATACAATTTCCTGCGTTGAGGCGGACTGTCGTATGAGGCGACAAAACAACCCACAGCCAGGTGGTAGGGCATTTGCCCGACTAGATGGCAACCACTCCAGGTTTAACGTATGTCGCCATAACAACCTAGAGTTGTGTTCCGGCATTAGTGGCCAGGTTCCAGTCTCCCTTAAGAGAGCAGCAGCGCATTTGTAGTACCTTTGGTGTTGCAAATGTCCATAGGCGATGGTAACCGCTTTCAATCGAGTGGGCCGTCTGCCTGTCTGCTGAACTCCTGCAATAAAAAAAAATACTGATCATTTATCATTATTTATAAACTGAATCACCGTCAGTGTTAAACATCCATTAATCCCTGCCAAGGGTTGCCTGGAAGAGATCGCTATAAGCGATAAGGCCGCCCATAGTTCTAATGGAAATGTAATCATATTAAATGTCTAGGTTTAAGTTATGGTGAACAATAAAGAGTTTTCATTCATTCATATTCTTGGTATCTATTACTTTCTACTTTAATACTTAACTTTACATGTGCCTCAGGTTAAGTAAGTCATATAAACATCATTAAATTCAGTAATCGATCATCAAAGTGAGTGTATTGTTCCAAAGTAATTTCGCAAGGAAAAATTTCCGGCCTAGATTCGAACCCACGTCATACAATTAACACGTGAGTGTATTAGCCTCTTAGCTATCACGACTTTGTGAATTTTGATTAAAAAAATCCGATCGATTTTTATGTTTTTTTTTGTGTTTTTTCAAGTAGTTTCGAGATTGGTTTAGATTAACAATTGATCACGGTTGATGGCGCTGCAATCGGTTTCTACATTTTTATTTTTTAAGGGCAAGACAACGTCTGCCGGGTACAGCTAGTTTCTGATAAATATTGTGATGCTAGGATTTTGAATATCGAATGTAAAGGGTCAGTCTTGTCTGGTCTATATAAATATTATACTCGTACTAGCGGCCCAGTGCGGTTTCACCCGCGCTCTGTCCCGCTCCCGTGGTATATAGCGTCATGTTATATAGCCTATGACACTCCCTGTTAACGTACCTTTCCAACAGTAAAAGAATTTTCAAAATCGATTTAGCAGTTCCAGAGATTATCCCCTAGAAACTCATAAAATTTACCTCTTTATAATATTAAGTATAGGTATAAACTATTTAAAAAAATGTACACAACATTCACGGCAATGAAGTTGGCAGCTCAGCATTATGCTGTGTCAAAATTGACAGCTATCCAAGTATTTGCGTAAATAACTAAAAAGTCGGTTGAAAATCGACATCAAGTGAATTAATCCTATTTATTTATCGTAGCAAATAAAAAAACTTCGTTTAAAAAAACCGACTTTAAAAACTAAAAAGTATAAAATAACTTATTTCTAAAGCTATTATTATTAATATATATTATCTAAAACATCTTGAAGTCGGTGCAAAGTAAAACATAAAAATTACTATATTTTTTTCAAAATTACTAAGTCAAGTTTTTTTAAATTTTATTTGTTACTTTTTAGTGTCTAGCTATGTATGGGTAGAGCTACAAAAGGTGCCGAGCTCCTTAAAAAATATAGGTCCCAAGAAACGGGAACAAAGAAATGTTCTTAAAATGAAAACTACTGGGCCAAACTATGTTATATTTTAGGGGACCAAATAGCAACTATTCCGCATCAAACTAAACAAGAATCACGTAAATCGGATCATAAATCTCAGCGTAATCGGTGTACATATGGAACGGAATAGAAAATTTTTCATAAAAAATATTTATAAAATGAAAACTACTGGGCCAAACTATGCCAAATTTTTAGAGAAGCAAATTGCAACTATTTAGCGTGGAACAAAAAAACAATCACGGAAATCGGATCATAACTCTCAGAGTAATTGGTGTACATATGGAACGGAATGGAAATATTTTCATAAAAAATGTTCTTAAAATGAAAACTACCAGGCCAAACTATGTCAAATTTCTAGGGAACTAAATGGCAACTATTTCGCGTCGAACAAAAAAAGAATCAAGTAAATCGGATCACAAATCTCGGAGTAATCGGTGAACATACATAAAAAAAAAGAAAAAAAAAGATGCCGACGAATTGAGAACCTCCACCTTTTTTTCAAGTCGGTTAAAAAGTAACTAACTCGGTTAAAAGTAAGTAAAAACTGTAAAAAAGAAATATGTTCCACATAATAAAATCCCTGCCAAGTAAAATATAAAATAACAACAACATATAGTAATTTTTATGTATTACTTCGCATCGTCTTCAAGATTTATAGAAAAAAAAATATGTTTTTTACTTAATTTTAAGTCGGTATCATTTTTGGTTATTTTTTTTATTAAAAGTCATAGACATCTGTACACTTGTAATATGTTGTTTATTGAAACAACTGCTTAGGTTATTGCTCTGTAAAGAGAAATTTATTTCAAAGAAAAATCTTACAAAGTGTGTTGTACGATACAAACTTTTAAGAACACAACTTATTTATACATTAAAGTACAAATTACTGTTACTAATTACTAACCTATTATTACATTTTTGTAATTTGAAGAACATCTTCATAAAAACGTTCACATATTTTTCTATCAATGCAAAGAGTATTTTTCCAATCACGAAACGAAGGCGCATAGTGAAGGCCTGCTGTCAACACAGATAGCGTATGCAGTCCAAGTTGATGCGCGGGAAATTCAAAATAAATGAAGTTTAAGAGAGCTCCATTTACATACTTAAAAAACATAATTCATATAAAAGGAATATGAATATTTGATTTAACAACAAATATAAATATGAATAAACACTATAGATTTTTTTAACAAAGCTTTTGATGGCACCCTTAGTATGGCCGTGACATGCGCAGTGACACGTCTGTCACATATCTTTGTGACAAAGACACCATTTTGTTACATCAATATAGGGCCTAATTCCTTACGGCACTGCGCTTTTGTACAATACAACACGTTTATAAATTTCATTTTATTTTTGTAAGCTAATATGATTCTTGTTACACTAGAAATAAGGTTTAAAATGTAAATATGATTTGATTTAACAAGTTTAAAAATATTCTTCATTTTATTACGGGACATGAATAATATAATTCCAAATTTGAAAGTTGAAGATAAACTAGGACTTTGTATTGATAATTGTGAAATGTGTCATTTGGAAATTATACCTTATTACTTGTGCAATTGAATTGAAATTTCATTTAATAAAATTGCAATTCTTACTTTAAAAAATCTTTATGTGAATTTAAACCGTGAAACTGTTATTCTATGGTTGATATTTGTTTGGATAAATTTATATAAGGGTAGCTTTTGACTTCCGCACGTATGAACCCACACATTAGCGGTCTACTTTTGGAGATTTGTATTATATTCCAAATAGGCCAATTTCTGAACGTTTTTATTGTTAGCTGGTTTAAAAAAGAGGGTATTTTTGTCTTTACTAGTCTTATTTTAGCCATCGTAAGCAATAATGGGAATAGAATGATAATTACCCCCAATAAAGAATAATGTTGCGCCGCTTCTTTTCCTTTAGTACGAACTATAAAATAAAAAAAAAATGGTCGTACGACTGATTATTTAACGGCTAGTAAGATATAATGTAGGTAGAAACTCGACAATCACATGATACCAAGAACTTGTTACAGGTGTCTCCAATTTGCAAATCTATTTTCATCTAAATTGCTTTTTATAATACATTCGATGATTTGACATCGTCAAGTATCAAAATCAAATCCGCGTCTTAATGGTTGATATATTTTATTGCCTTTATGTTAAAACATTCTATAGGTAATTTATTTTATTGTTTATTTATCTAAACAACAGCTGCTGTCTGTGTTTTGTTTATTTATTTTACACTGGACCTTTTTGCGTGGCCTTGAAAGCTTGAAAGCGAATTTCAAATCACATTTTCCAGGCGGTAGCCCAAATAAGACTTTAACAACACTCATTGACACTTGACATCTTTGTCTTCCATGATCACGGCTACTGAAAAGTGGCCGAAATGTTGAAATAATAAAAATCAAATAAATTACCGCGCTTAAAATCGTTAAAACGTAGTTTTATTATGTGTACGATACTTGCGAAAACTTAAGAAAATGTCACATTTTCCAGGATAAAAGAACCCAATGTTCTGCTCCGTCAATAAAAGGAAATATATTAATTTTCATTTTTCCATTCATCCGCGTACTCTTTGAATATACGATGTCAGGATGATCCAAGATGAGTCCTGGCCTCCGAAATGAAAATACTCCACTCCTTTCTGTTTAGTGCTGTCTCCTGCCAGTCATATACTTGAAGCTCGCTCAGATCAGCCTTCACTATGTCACTCCATCGATATCTGGGCCAAACCACTGGTCGCCGTCCCGTTGGTCTGTCCACATAGGCTCTTTTCACTCCGAGATCCTTCCCCATTCTATGTATTTGGCCTGCCTGCCTGCCTATGGCCTGTTGTTAGAGGCCACAAAACAACTCACAGCCATTTGCCCGACTGGATGGCTACCACCCCTGGTCTAGGAGTACGCCACCATAGCAACCTTGAGTTGTGTTCCGACATTAGTGACGAGGTTCCAGTCTCTCTTAAGAGTCTTAAGAGAGTAGCAGCGCATTTGTAGCCTTTGTTGTTGCAAATGTCCATAGGCGATGGTAATCGCTTTCCATCTGGTCAGCCGTCGTCTGGTTGTCTGCTGAATTCATGCAATTAAAAAAAAAAGATATGAATGACAATTATATGTGTCAAACTGACTTGACTATCATCGACAAAATGGCGGCAATCAAACAGGCAACAAAAATAAAAGGACAGCAACATCGTCTACACTAGCAATACTAAAGGTTAGTAGGTTAACATTACGTGTGTTATTTGTTTTTTAAAAACTGTAGCTTTAAATTCTTCTACAATAAGTCACTACATAGAAAGTTTTGGTAAACTACCAACATACTATTTTCACACCCTTGTAGTATATGGGAGATAATAATCGCTTTATCTCCGCTCGAAATATTTCTGAATGAGTGCAAACAAATTGATAACAATGTGCACACATCGTATCGGAAATGTGAAACGCGGTGCCGAGATTTAGGGCGATAGTACAATAGGGTTAATTATAGTCGATGCGAGTTATAAGAGACAGCGGGCTTGGTTGACTCTGGTAGCGATTTCATTGAATTCTTATTTAAGGTTATCTTCCCAATATTCCACAGAAAGAAAACGACAGATTTATAGCCTGCTTTTTCTTATAAGTTACATTTTTGAATATTTTTTCTGTTAAATTGTGTTTAGTTTGTTAGCTTGAGACATTTTCTACTCACTACTTCATACTGTAAATGCGAAGGATGGATGTTTGTTGCTTAATCACGCCAGAACGGATGAACCGAGCTGGATGTTTGGCACAGAGATAGATTATAGTGTGGAATAGCAAATAGGCTACTTTTTATCCCAGTACAGTTTCCTTGGAATAATAGTAACGCAAGCGTAGCCGCGGGCAAAAGCTAATATCTTTGAAAGTCCGCAAATTACACAAAGTTTAAAAAGAATTAAGTTTAGCTCTATCAGTGTGAAACCACGCTTTCACTGAACATCGGCGTCAAACGATTAGCTTTGCGTTAGTCGTATTTCGTACGACGAGTCAATTTTTTGACCGACTGTATATCAAATTTCTAAAAAAAATGTGATATTCCATATTTACCTCATTCTCTCGTAAACTAGTTCTCTGAAGTTTCACTTCTACTGCGTGTGAACTGTTGAAAATGATGAATGAATGAGTGTAAGTTGCACACACACACACAAACACACACATTTTTTACGAGTATTAGAATAATTACAAGGTTTATTATTTTTATAATATTTTTACCAAGCTCAAAAATTATTTTATATTTTAATGCAAAATATTACATTTCATATAAAACATATTTATGATATAAGATTAAATCTAAATTTCACTTTAAATCACTAGCATAAATTTCAAAATTTAATGCACTGTTACGCACAATTTTCTTTGATCTACGTATTCAAATTCAAGATTTTATTCAAAATATGTTCCACTGGGGAATACATTCTGAAGGTCATACATATAAGTTACAGTTTTAATTTACTTCCTATTCTATGTACACCGCTTCGCAACGTGTTATTGCTGTTAAGGAGAAGAAGCGGCAAGAAGCTCCCCAGCAATATATCTAGCTAAAAAAATTTCTAAAAAAGAATATTTGCCTTAAGTATAGATAGATAGATAGATAGATAACACTTTATTGTACACCATTACAGAAAACAGAAAATCTTATAGCCTAAAAATATTCAAAATGTGCACAATGGGCGGTCTTATAGCTAAGAAGCGATCTCTTCCAGACAACCCGTATATATAGATACCGTATATATAGATAAAGCTAAAATTCATTTGAAATCTTTTAAGTTTTATTTGAAGTGCCAATTAATACTAACGGATAAAAAGAAATGTGTTTTATTTCAAATTAAAGAAGGTTGATTTTTATTTGTTTATCTCTTTTTAATATCACTTTTTTTCGTTTCATCGAGTTTCAAATCACAACGATTCTAAAGAAGTTTCATTATTATTATTATTTTTTTTTTATTGCAGGAGAGCAGCAGACAGGCAAACGGCCTACTTGATGGAAAGCGGTTACCATCGCCTATGGACATTTGCAACTGCAAAGTTGCTACAAATGCGCTGCTGCTCTCTTAAGGGAAACTGGAACCTGGTCACTAATGCCGGAACACAACTCAAGGTTGTTATGGCGACTTACTTTAGACCAGGGGTGGTAGCCATCCAGTCGGGCAAATGCCCTACCACCTGGCTGTGGGTGGTAAAAACTGCCAGAATTATTTTCAATGAGAATTTTCAAAAATCGCTACCTCTCATCACTTCCGCTACAAGTAACAGTATCCATTAGTAGGGGTCCAGCAGTTATAAAACATTTACAAATATTTTCCAGCGGCGCTGCCTGCTGGGCGGACTAACGTGTCATTTACCGTGGACCCTATTCGTAAGTTGTAACATGCGTATGCGCATTATACACGAGCAAGCCCAAAATCTGATATTTCTGACACATACACGACGTTGGAAAATTAATTATTTTCCAATATTTCTACGACTAACAGAAAATGACGTAGACTACCTTATCCAGATAACGCATTGGGTATATTCGTGTTGTACGTGTTTTTGATATTAGAAGACCTGCAATCATATGTTTTGTTCACATATTTTTTCGTCAAGAGAGAGAGAGAGAGACAAAGACAATGACAGAGAGAGAACACTTTATTGCACACCAAACTATACAATTACAAAAACACCATATTTACAATATTTCTAGGCAATAATACAATAGGCGGGCTTATCGCTCAAAGCGATCTCTTCCAGGCAACCTAATTGAACGAGATTTGAATCAGGCGATATAGGCGGTGCAGGAAAAAGGCGATAGATATATAAATACTCAAACTAATTTAAGAAATAAATATACAAATACATACATATATACATATACAATTAAGAACCTGAGCCAGAAGGCCCAGCTCGCCATACACAACGCGGTGCTGGTACCTACGCTCACGTATGGAAGCGAGAGTTGGGTATGGAAGAGAGAGCATGAAAGTAGAGTAAACGCGGTCGAGATGCGAGCACTGCGCAAAATCTGCGGAGTGACGCTCGCGGACCGCGTTCTTAATACCGAAGTAAGAAAGAGAGTTGGTCTGAAAGAGAGTATCGGGGTGAAGGTTCGGGCATGTGGAAAGAATGCCTAAACAGATATACAATGCAAAAGTGGATGGATGCAGAAGTCGTGGAAGGCCACGACACACCTTCCATGATCAAATTGATCGTGTACTAGCAGAAGGTGATGTCAGGAGCCTTAAGAACAGACGAGCGTGCATGACAAGAGTTATGAATGTCAAAGAAGCAAGTGAGTTGTGTAAGAATAAGCTTAAATGGCGCTCTGTAGGTCGTGCCTACCCCGCAAGGGAACTGGCGTGAAGTTATATATGTATGTACAATGATACATTTCAAAATACATACGTTATTATAATAAATGTATTAGCATGATGTATGTCTTTGTAGATCACGGGCCATAAAAATGGCCCGGACTTTTGGAGGGCTTGCGTAAGGTAATGGGAAGGCCAACACGTAGAGGCCCCTTGACAAATTTAATGTAAATGTGGCGTAGACAGGGATAATCGTCGGTCAGTGTCAACTGACCGACGATTATCCCTGTCTACGCCATATAGTAATGCACCCAAGGACAAGCCCCGGCCAGTGTAGGACTGATCTGACGGAAATGAAGACAAAAAGTACCGGGCTATTGGGGTGAACTGCTAGTGGTACTAGAGGTTTGGGAATATGGGGACTATGGCGTCTGCCCGTCGCAATGTTCGGAGAACATGGAAAAATGGGCAGACGGTGACTCGCCACTCCCTGCATGGGCCCCAAAAATGCCATAGAAGGCAGGGGCAACATGGGTGTGAGTGGCTAAGGGGTGTAGAGAGGTGGGCTGCAGGTTCACCGAAGCTACTTCTGACGTGAATGATCAGCATGATTATTATTGTGTTCATCAGACATAGCTATTTGTGGACAAATAGTGTTTTATGAGCAAATTTCTAAATGTTGGTAAGGATTTGGCCTCTTTGACAGTAAGAGGCAGCATATTCTTTATGTAATTTTCGTATAATTGTATTTTTTTTTATTGCAGGAGCTCAGCAGACAGGCAGACGGCCCACTTGATGGAAAGCGATTACCATCGCCTATAGACATTTGCAACACCAAAGGTGCTACAAATGCGCTGCTGCTCTCTTAAGGGAGACTGGAACCTGGTCACTAATGCCGGAACACAATTCAAGGTTGTTATGGCGACATACTTTAGACCAGGGGTGGTAGCCATCCAGTCGGGCAAATGCCCTGTCTGCTGAACTCCTGCAATAAAAAAAAAAGAATATCACTTTTAAGATCATGTTTATTAGTTTTGTCCTTTCTTTTATCTAACTTGTGAAATATAAAACTTGCGCATGTGTCGACATCATGTATTTTGTCTTTGTGTATTATAATTTTGATTTTTTTTTCTATTGTAAATGATTTCAATAGACCAATAGATTTATACATTACTTTTTCTTTTGATATCATTTCAGTACATACAGCATACAAACGATTTTTGCAATCAATTACACTAGTTAATGATGTTTTAGTCAACTTAAGGAATATCTGAAATTTGATACAAAAGTAGAAGTAACAAGATCGGCCTTACTTATAATAATCTCGTTAAGAAACGATTAGGCATCTCTTAAGTAAGAGAATCAGATCCTAATCAATTATCTTTTTTTTCGCTTATAAACGTGTATTACCTGTTTACCTAAGAGGAGCACAGATAAATGAAATTTGAATGATTAACGTAGGTTGTACCCAAAATATTCGACTAAAGAGGAGTTTGTGGGTAAGATTTTCACTAATCAGTTGCTGAGCAGTTTCTTTTAAGAAACGATTATAAGTGAGGCCCGATATGTTTAAACTAATATTTGATTCGTTTGCATTCTTAAAAGCATAGAGAAAGTCGTGTTTGGGATAAATGTCCAAAAATATATTTGGGATTGGTCACTATTTTATACAATTCAGCAGTTCAATCTAGCATATTAAGAGATCCAAAGACCAACATCGGATACCGCCATTAGTTTACAACAAAACAAATACTATACCTTAGAAAATAATACAAAATTACAGGCACACGTAATACTTAGTCACGGGCACAATGTTAGCCAACATGGCGTCAAATAAAAAAGATTTTGGGGTCCCAACCCTACCATAGTTACAGTTTTGAATTATATTATTTTCACAATAACAATATATTTCACCCGTTGAAATATGATTTGTTGGCGGCCATGTTGTTTTATAAAACGTGCGCTTACGCATCCACACATAGACAGTTCTCTTTTTGAATTCAGTGTAACCGTAACGAAATTTATAAAAACAAGTTGTATGAATTTTGGTTCGAATTTAGAATGTGGTATGGCGTATCTAATGAATTATGGAAACGGCCAGTACGCTATTTTTTGTATTTGGAATGTGTTTTGACGTTTTTTAATAACGTCTAAATTTAAAACTGGAACGAAATAGAACTGGGGTCAATTTGATTCCATAACAATAGTAAAAAAAAAACTCGGCTGCATACAAAAGTGTCTTTAAATAATGCATACATATTGAAAACAATTTGGTTAGTATGTATTTTGAAAGGCGGAGATGAATGTAGAATATATTTTACTCTAGAGAATCATTACCAAAGTCTATGCAAGCGAACACTGCGTGTAAAGACCTAGTTCGTACTAATCATATACTAATATATAAAGCTGAAGAGTTTGTTTGTTTGAACGCGCTAATCTCAGGAACTGGTCTGATTTGAAAAATTCTTTCAGTGTTGGATAGCCCATTTATCGAAGAAGGCTATAGGCTATATATCATCACGCTAACACCAGTAAGAGCGGAGCACCAATGAAGAATGTTTCAAAATTGGGGGGTTTTGAAAACTCTTATACTAGTATATAAAGCTGAAGAGTTTGTTTGAACGCGCTAATCTCAGGAACTGGTTTGATTTGAAAAATTCTTTCAGTGTTAGATAGCCCATTTATCGAGGAAGGCTATAGGCTCTATAACATCACGCTAAGACCAATAGGAGCGGAGCACCAACGAAGAATGTTTCGAAATCGGAGGGGTTTGAAAGCAAATTCCACGCGGACGGCGTCGCGGGCACAGCTAGAAGATGTATAAAAGTAAAGATGGACCTTGTAGTTTATAGAGATATGTATGTTTTGTATGTACCTACTGTTTGACAAGAGGATTGGATTGTAATAGGTGCTGGATTTTATAAAACGTTTAGTGTGTTTTTTGTGACTCTCTTCTCTTCTTCTGCGATCTTCTTTGGGCCGGTCCGTCGCCTGGCTTCTTTCTTGATGTGACACTTACACTCTGTGTTTGTTCTCTTGTTCTGAACAAGGATAAGCCACTTTATGTATTAAATATTAATTATATTGGTATGCGAAAAAAAAGGAACTTGCGGAAACAGAGAGCGGACGCGAAGCGAAAAAATACACAAAATGTCACTGTCAATGACAACTACTTTGACATAAGTTTTTTATTTACGCGGCAACGAGGCTTTGGCCTTTACACCTACGTTTCAATTTTTTTCATTTTAAGACTATAAGAAATTGACTTAATTTATAGAAGTTTGTGTGTAATAGGTACTTTAGTTTCTTAAGGTAAACATTGTGTATACTTAAAATCATTATATTAATACGTGAAGCAAAAACTTTGTACCCCTTTTTATTTACGAAAATTGCGCGGACGGAGGAGTATGAAATTTCGCACACTTATAGTTTATATAGAGAAGGAGTGCAGAATGCTAATATTTTTTTTAAACTATGAATAAAAAATACATTACACACACTACCATACATTTGACACACACACGCATATATACTCTTTTGTTTATTGTTAATGTCAAATTAACAGTGTAGCCTTGGCGAAATCTGTGATTATAGAATAATAATAATAATATTCGGCAGACAAACACACATATTCTATATCCCCAAATTACGCAAGTTACGCTTGTGTTATGGGTAATATACAACGGACTTCTTTGAAGCCGATCTCAGACACCCAGACCATAGTAAGTAAAGGAGAAAATACGTTTCCAAAATTTACTATACCAGGAATCGAACTCGGAGCCTCTGCGTTGCAGTGAGGTAAACCGGCAAAGGCTTAGTCCGCTCAGAAACAGAGGCCGTCATAGAAGTATAGTCTTTGACAATAGAAGCTTAATAATGTTCAAATTTATAATTTAAATTAATTATTATGGTCGAACTTCGACCACTGGTGACCACTAGATAATTTTAGATTTTTCAAGTGCTTAAATAATAAGGTATTTGAAAAAAAAATGCTATTTAATAATAATTCTACTACGAAAAATATGGCAATTCTTACAAAATATATGTTAGTATATGAATAGGCAAGTGACGCCACGTTAAAGCACTAGTGATGTATTAATTAGTTCCACAATTGATTAAATTCTAAACAGGTATTGTTTTTGCAGAAAACAATTATGAATGCAATATATTTTTTACCCTGCTATACGGGTGCGTTCCTATAGGAGATGGAGTCGATCATCACGGGCAAAACGGTAGAATAAGCTCTAGTTCTTAGAGACAGAATTAAACAACCACTGAACTGTTTAAGTAATCTCACAATGCTAATCCAAAGAGATTAACCAGTATTAGGAAAGTTTTAACTGTGTTCCAAACACAGACGACTGAACAAACAAACGGGCTGAGTCCATTTTATCCGTATTTAGTGAGAATTTTTATTGGATTTCTAATAATACCTTTGGTGATTACGAGTTCTATTTTACGAAGCGAGAATAGAGTTGTATATACAAACATATATATCAAGTCTGTTTCTCTTGGAGTTAGGGTAGAGGCAATGCATCGCCCGCACATAAAGGCCGGAGAGGAGAGACGCGCGCCGATCCGCGCGCCCCTCACCTCGCGGTGAGGTAGAGGAGCCGGAGAGACCCAGATCTCCGGCTACCAAATGGTGAGGCCAGCCCGCAAAGGGGCCGGCCGCCGTCCGTCCGGGCTGGTGGTGAATGCGCAAGCGAGCCCACAGCCCGGACAGGGGTTTTAGTGGGTATCCCTAACCGCGGCGTGGCAATAGCATCTTACAGTGCCACCCCGACCTGGCGAATCCCACTCACGGGCCGCGACCTTTCTCCCTCGCGCGGCCTACGGTCCTCAAACGGATTTCGCCTGTATAAAAAAAAAGAGGCAATGCATAACTACTTGCTAAGATTATGCCACACATATATTAAATAAAACTCGATGTGGGCTGTGTGACTTATAATTGGCGTTGTTTACAAGCTTAAACTATACATAGATGATTTTTTTTTAAGTTTAAGGCTTGGCAACTAGGCCTTTAAGCCAGACGCCGTTGTATTGTAGGCTAGAATCGACGTCATTCAACGGAGTTCTTGTGAAAACTCGAAAGGCCACATTTGGCTATATAGTTCACGTTTCTCGCAAAAACACATAATTACTACTCAAAAGCTATCAATATCCTACAACCGTTGTCCATTTTAGAGTAATTTTACACATTATTAGAAAATAAAACTGCACAGCGCAACGTCTCCTTACAGTTCCCGCCAAAAACTCCCATAGATGAAATACAGAGATGAATGGCACAAAGTAGAGTAGTGTTTATATAGAGAAGAAGCCACGAATGCTATTTTTTTTTTAAATTATGCATAAAAAATAACATTAAATCAATAAAAAAACATTACGCACACTACCATGTATTTGACACACACACGCATATATATACTCTTTTGTTTATTGTTCAAGTCAAATTAACAGTGTAGCCTTGGCGAAATCTGTGATTATAGAAGTATTTTGTTTTTGACATTAATTATTATGGTCGAATTTCGACCACGGACGACCACTAGTAGATTATTATTCTAAAAAAAAAATAAAGTAAACATAATGCGAGTCTTAATATTGTTACGACCTGGTGCCGACAAAGACAAATTCACACCTACCTGTAGAAACACATTTTATTATATTTTATGATTGTTATCTTTTGTTTATTTATTTATTGGTTATTGTGGAGAACAACCTATTGTACTCGTTTATGACCGTTTGCAGGCATAATTAGCCAGGTGGGCGGATTACGATTTCTTGAAAATTAAGTCGACGATACGAGCGGGCACACTTGTATTTGTGCAGTATAAAACGACGGCAGGATGGAGGGGTGAGGCAGTCAAAGCGATAACACAAGCGAGGCAAGACGTGTGTACATTTAGTGACGGACTTTACGCGTGTTATTGAATTATGCATGTGGACTTATTGCGTCCGGTTATATTTGTACCTGTGTTATACGTGTCGGTATAGTTCTAATAAATTCTATAGTAATTCCAACGGCATTTTAATTCGAGTCCCATAACTCGTAACAATATCTATGGTTTAAGTGGATTATATTTTGTTTTATTATATTGATTATATGGTAGCGAGAGTTGGGTATGGAAGAGAGAGCATGAAAGTAGATAGAGTAAACGCGGTCGAGATGCGAGCACTGCGCAAAATCCGCGGAGTGACGCTCGCGGACCGCGTTCGTAATACCGAAGTAAGAAAGAGAGTTGGTCTGAAAGAGAGTGTCGGGGTTCGGGCATGTGGAAAGAATGCATGATGAAAGAATGACTAAACAGATGTACAATGCAAAAGTGGATGGATGCAGAAGTCGTGGAAGGCCACGCCACACCTTCCATGATCAGATTGATCGTATACTAGCAGAAGATGTCAGGAGCCTTAAGAACAGACGAGCGTGCATGACAAGAGTTATGAATGTCAAAGAAGCGAGTGAGGTGTGTAAGAATAAGCCTAAATGGCGCTCTGCTGTTCGTGCCTACCCCGCAAGGGAACTGGCGTGAAGTTATGTATGTATGTATGTATTTGCATGTCTGAAAGGTAAAAAAAAAACATTTGAAACATAAAATAAAATATTGTGATCTAATGGTTTCTTTGCCATGTTTTTGAGCAAATAAATGATTTGATTCTACCTCGTAGTTAACACAGCGTTCCATACTCTGCATATAAGGAGGCCATCGATGTTGAAACCACAACACATTTGTTAAATAACTTTCAAGTTGAAAGTGTAACCGGCCATGGATGCTAGTAGTTCTATTTGATAATTACATCTCAACTATTTGTCGTAATTATTAAAGTGACTTGATAACTTAAGTTGGTATAATCGCATATTAAAGTGGCTTAAAATATTGCGGCAAACATTTCTTATCGCGACCAAAACTTGATTCGTAAATTCCATCCAAATGTAAATACCGCGAGCGCGCGCGCATACTTTTGTAGATAAAGTAGCGAACAGAGGGGACAAAATGTATTCTGCCTACGGTGGATTCATTTCTTAATCTAGTTTAGCAACAGAAATTGACTAACCCATACATCCATGAAATCCTTTACAATTTTTTTTATAGATCTACCTAAAATCCTATCCGTGCAGGAACGGAGAAAGAATACAATTTCCTGTGGCCGGGCGGCCTGTCGTAAGAGGCGACTTAACAACCCACAGCCAGGTGGTAGGGCATTTGCCCGACTGGATGGCTACCACCCCTGGTCTAGAGTATGCCGCCATAACAACCTTGAGTTGTGTTACGGCATTAGTGACCAGGTTCCAATCTCCCTTAAGAGAGCAGCAGCGCATCTGTAACACTTTTGGTGTTGCAAATGTCCATAGGCGATGGTAACCGCTTTCCATCAAGTGGGCCGTCTGCCTGTCTGCTGAACTCATGCTATAAAAAAATAAAAAATCGCAAGAAGCGATAAAGTGACCCACAGCCAGGTGAGCGTCTAGATGGCTACCATATCCGGTCTAGAGTATGTCGTCATAACATCCCTGAGCTGTGTTCCAGCATTAGTCCTCCTCTTTTAGCTCGGTAGCACGCTGGTAGCACCTTTGTCCCTGCAAATATCTCTAGATGACTGTTTTCATCAAGTGAGTTGTCAGGCTGTATGCTGTATCCCAGGAATAAAAAGAGAGTGCTAAATTATGAAACTTTAATAAAAGTGTAATTAGCTTTTACAAGTTCGCCAGGTGGTAGGACATTTGTTCGACTGGATGGCGACCACCCCTGGTCTAAAGCATGTCGCCATAACAACCTTGAGTAGTGTTCCGGCATTAGTGACCAGGTTTCAGTCTCCCTTAAGAGAGCAGCATCGCATTTGTAGCACCTTTGGTGTTGCAAATGTCCATAGGCGATGGTAACCGCTCGCCATCAAGTGGGCCGTCTGCCTGTCTGCTGAACTCCTACAATAAAAAATAAAAAAGTTCCAACAAGGTAGGCAGCGCATGCAGTTGGTACTGCACTACAGATCTAAAAGGGCGTCAATAACCACTTCGCGTTTGATTCTGGACCAGTAGTATTGTTTACCGGTTTGATTACCTGGCAACGTAAACCTTAATATTTGACGGCCTCTGTGGTCGAACTGGCTAAGCCTTTGCCGGCCTACCTCACTGCGATGCAGAGGCTCCGGGTTCGATTCCTGGTATAGTAAATTTCGGAAAGGTATTTTCTCCGTTATTTACTATGGTCTGGGTGTCTCGGATCGGCCCCAGAGTAATTCCTTGTATATTACCCATAACACAAGCGTGTAACTTGCTTAATTTGGGGATATACAATGTGTGTGTTTGTCTGCCGATTATTATTATTAAAAAAAAAATATAGATACATACATCAAGAAACAGTATACGCATTGACTGTTGAAGTGATTGATGGTATTTTGTTTATAGGTTATGTGACACTACTGTGCTGCATAGTCTGTGACCTATTAATAAAGTGGTCCATACAACGCATTAGCTACCAGCTATGTAACGTACTTTATTGGTTATCATAAAACGTTTCCATTCTCACATACGGCCCGATACAAACTAAAAGAGTTACAATAATAATTCTTAAATATCATCATCATCATAACTTCACGCCAGTTCCCTTGCGGGCTAGGCACGAACAACAGAGCGCCATTTAGGCTTATTCTTACACACCTCACTTGCTTCTTTGACATTCATAACTCTTGTCATGCACGCTCTTCTTAAATATATTTTACATATTTCTTCTGTTTCTCTTGTCTGTGTCGTAATTAAAAATAAATAATTTCTTTTTCTTTCATATGTTTGTATGCGATACAAACGATATACGATTTCTGACGTGAATCAAATGCCTTAAATACGTTATCGTTCGTTATATTGTCTGATTTTGATGAGTTTTAACGGTTTTAAGCGCGACATTTATTTAATTTTTATTTTGGTTCCGAAATTTCGGCCACTTTCCAGTAGCCGTGATCAGCGGTGTTTTCTATATGTGTTTATCGTATTTTGCAATAATCTGGAGACGCTAGAATCTAAGTTATAGATTTTATGCTGATCAAATATATCTTTATATCAACCATGTAAAACATCAGGGCAAGTTAACAAATATTTAAGTCACCTTGTTTATTTGAAAAACATTTCGCTTCATCTTTTCTGGTGGGCACTGCCGTAGAGTGGTATAATTTGCCGGAGTCTGTTTTTCCTGACAAATACAATCTTGAGGTCTTCAAGTCATGAGTGAATAGGTATCTTTTAGGTAGGCATGCTCCATTCTAGACTGCGTCATCACTCAACATCAGATGAGACAGTGGTCAAAAGCAAACCTATACTTCCATTAAAAAAAAAAGGTTGGACTCCAAATCAACCACGATAAGAACGAGTATCTTCCATGAAACGGTACAGGAATACTCACATTACACGCGAGGACCTTCATCTTGGAGATGCTCAGTATAAGGGGGTAGCCAAATTTCAATATCTGGGCTGCACAGTTACCGATACGAACACCCGAGAGGATGAAATACAGTATTCAAAACGCCCTGAGGTGCTGCGCAGCCTTACACAAGGTAATAGTGTCCCGGCTTCTAAGCAGGAAAGGAAGAGAACTAGCAGCTGAAAGAAAGGGTCTCTGTAAGATTTTGGGCCCAACAAGGAGAGGTTGAAACTGAAAATCTCGTGGCCGAGCCTAACGTAATAGGAGAGATAAAATCTCACCGCCTCGGTTGGCTCGGTCACGTGGAACGGATGGGAGAGGATCGAAGCGTGAAGATCGGGCCTATTTGGGACGATCGGATGGGCGACGTTCGGTCGGTCGCCCCAAGTACTGCTGGAGGTACTTTTTTTACTGCAGGATTTCAGCAGACAGGCAGACGGCCCACTTGATGGAAAGCGGTTACCATCGCCTATGGACATTTGCAACACCAAAGGTGCTACAAATGCGCTGCTGCTCTCTTAAGGGAGACTGAAACCTGGTCACTAATGCCGGGAACACAACTCAAGGTTATTATGGCGACATACTTTAGACCAGGGGTGGTAGCCATCCAGTCGGGCAAAAGCCCTACCACCTGGCTGGGGGTTGTTTCGTCGCCTCTTACGACAGGCCGCCCGGCTGCAGGAAATTGTATTCTTTCTCCGTTTCTGCACGGATAAAACGGATCCTGTACTTAGTGGAGGCTAAACTGTGTGAGCATCAAGCCCATAACTAGCAAGAAATCGCATTGGACAGAAACAGGTGGCGTGTTCTCGTTTCGGACAGCAAGAAACACTTTGGTTCGCTGAGCCAACGCAGTTAGTTGGTTAGGTGTTCATTTGAAATTGCCAAATTCAGAAGTATTCTGTGAAACATGTAAACTTTGTAGATGTTTCTCTAAGTGGTACAGACTAGAATATACATGTTTCGCGTCAGATAGATAGACAGAGTTAGATAGAAGCATATAAAATGTTTGTAAATTGGTATACAAGCCATTTCTAATTTTAATAAGTTTATTGTAAAAATATCCGCGGTAACGCCTTGTGCTTTAAAAAGCCCAGGTGAGGCCGCATATGGAGTACTGCTCACACTTGTGAGCCGGGGCACCCACCTACGAGCTAAATCCCCAGAACAGTATTCAACGTCTAGCCGCTTGCATTGTCGACGATCCCATACTCACAGATGTTTTAGATACGCTTGGCCTTCGGAGAGACTCCGCGTCTCTCTGCGTATTCTACCGACTATACAACGAACTGCCTTCGTCTTCTTTTTACCACCGCACCGCATGCCATCAGGTGGGCGATCATCTCCACTTCCTTGAGCCGCTTCGCTCTTGTACGCAACGGTTCTCCAGAACGTTTCTCTTGCGTACCGTGGGGATTTGCAATGAGCTCCCAGACGAGGTTTTCCCACAGCGCTACAACATGGGTTTTTTTTAAAAAGGGTGTCATAAAACTTCTTCGAGGCCGGCAGCGCGTTAGTGACACCTCTGGTGTTGCAAACGTCCTTCGTCATCGTCGTCAGCCATTTGCAGTCCACTGCTGGACGTAGGTCTCCCCAAGACGGCGTCACTCATCCTTATCCTCCGATTTCCTCAGCCAGCGCCTACCGGCGACCTTGCATAGGTCGTCGGTCCATCGGGCTGGAGGGCGTCCGACACTACGTTTAACGTTTAAACGTCATTAGGCGACGGTAACTGCTTTCCATCAGATGGGCCGTCTGCTGTATTCTAGCGATAAAAAAAAATATATAAATCAAGGAAGTAATGCGTTTTTATCTGGAGCTCTGTTGGTCGGGCCAATGGAAACGCACCGCGGTCATCTGAACGTACACCGATGGTAAAGGCCGACTCCCGTCCGCCGCCATAGCTTAAATCGACAATTAATATTCAAATTAATATGTATTTAAGACTTTACACTAAATAGTCTGGTTTTCCATTGGGCTCTTCGATCGGATTTTTAGATGACTCCAATATTATCTATTATATCTATATCTATATATTAATACGTGAAGCAAAAACTTTGTACCCCTTTTTACGAAAATTGGGCGGACGGAGGAGTATGAAATTTCGCACGCTTATAGTTTATATAGAGAAGGGATATCTCCGTCGATTGTAAACTGATTTTCAAATTGTTTTCTGTATTCGTAAGTGTATACTCCCGAGGTAGTCCCATAATCACCAAGCCAGGATCTGATAAGTGGATCAGATCCTAGGGATATCTATATATCTTATCCGTGCAGGAACGGAGAAAGAATACAATTTCCTGCGGTCGGGCGGCCTGTCTTAAGAGGCGACAAAATAACCCACAGCCAGGTGGTAGGGCATTTGCCCGACTGGATGGCTACCACCCCTGTTGTAAACTATGTCGCCATAACAACCTTGAGTTGTGTTCCGGCATTGGTGACCAGGTTCCAGTCTCCCTTAAGAGAGCAGCAGCGCATTTATAGCACTTTGTGTTGCATGTCCATAGGCGATGATAACCGCTTGCCATCAAGTGGGCCGTCTGCCTGTCTGCTGAACTACTGCAATAAAAAAATAAAAAATACGCGTACATAGATTGTACAATTTCTACAGGTGCTTAATAATTATTTCTAAAGCTATTGAATTATTTGCGCAACTAAAAAGTAATAAATGTATTTTTTTAACAAAAACAAAACTTCACATTAAAAACCAAAAAGAAATATTTAACCGACCTTCTTTCTACATCTCAAAGTCGGTGTCAAGTAGAACTTAAAAATTTCTATATTTTGTAAAGTCGGTTAAAATTGTGTAAACTCAACCCTTTACAGATTTATTATAACCTGTGGTCGCCTGTGGTCGAAATTCGACCATAATAATTTGTTGTCAAAGACTATACTTCTATAATCACAGATTTCGCCAAGGAAAAAATAAACAAAAGAGTATATATGCGTGTGTATGTCAAATACATGGTAGATTGTGTAATTTTTTGGATTGATTTAATGTATTTGTTATGCTTAATTTTGTAAAATATTATTATTCTGCACTCCTCTATATAAACTATAAGTATGCAAAATTTCATACTCCTCCGTCTGCGCAATTTTCGTAAAAAGGCGTACAAAGTTTTTGCTTTACGTATTAACTCCTCCGTCTGCGCAATTTTCGTAAAAAGGCATACAAAGTTTTTGCTTCACGTATTAACTCCTCCGTCTGCACAATTTTCGTAAAAAAGGGGTACAAAGTTTTTGCTTCACGTATTAACTCCTCCGTCTGCACAATTTTCGTAAAAAGGGGTACAAAGTTTTTGCTTCACGTATTAATATAATGATGTTTCCAAGACGTGAAACTGACCAATGGAGAACCGCACTCGAGTGTCGCCCCATCGCTTGCCAGTACGGTTTCCCAACAAAATATTTATGTTTACGATACATTTTGTTAATGAACTGTTAATATGTGATTCATGCAAATCAATACGCGTTTGTTTTCATACTGTAATACCAAGATAACGCTCTCAGTTCGGGTGTAAGGCATCACCGGCCAGCGGGAAATAACAACCTACATAACAATAAAGGCGCCGACATACATGCTTATTACTAGCACAAAAGCATGCCATGCATGAGCATGCTGAACAATCGACAGTGGTTTAATTTTCGAACGTGCTACGTGAGACGCGGGTGAGAAGGGGCGTGCTTCGATGTTTAAAACTAGCATGCATTTTTTTGTTTTTTTAGGCGGGGAAAATGCATTTCGCACACTACCGGGTAGTTTGCTAGAGATTGGACCAAGGCGATGAGAAGTAAAGCCACGAATAGCCACCATATTCAATCGCCGGCATGTGTGGAGATTCAATACTCCACTAAAACCACCCTCCTCCCATGTGCCCCGCGCTTATGGTAGGAAAAGCGTGAGACTTAGAACGTTGTTACGCCCACGCTGATCCTAGCGCATCAGTGCTTGAGAGTGCCCCGGGAAGCAGAGCAAACTCACTTCGTTAACAGGGGTATGACTCCTCCGCTTCCTAGATGCTGGAGGGATGCTGCAACGGTATTACGGGAGGAGATCTTGCGCATATCTGCGCCTCCGGGCTCCCAGCTGACGAAAACTAGCATGCCTATTGCAAATGTGAACAACTGCGGAGCATGCTATTTTTATATAACCATGCTTTATTATAAGCATGTCATCAGTCAGTACCTCAGATATTAGAAATAATAGCCATGCGAGTATATGTTACAGTCAATCCAGCCAGTCGCTGTCCACTGCCAGACGTAGGCTTCCTCAAGTTTGCGCCTCATATTCCGGTCTCCTGTCTTCCTCATCTGCCTCATCATGCCAGTGACCTTGTGCAGGTTGTCAGTTCACCGGGCTGGAGGGCAACCTACGCTACGTTTGCCGAGACGTGGTTTCCACTCCAGGACTCGTCTGCTTCATCGGCCATCGGTCCTGCGGCAGACATGATTGGCGCACTGCCACTGCCACATCGAAATCGGCCCAGTAGTTTTTAGGTGAATCGCAAACAAACAGACAAATAGACAAGAAATCTAAAAAAAATGCATCGTGTTTATGTCCGTCGTATCTGTGGTTTACATATAGGTAGTCTATTCTAGTTCTTTTTTTTAAATAGCTTTAATGTACAGACACGGCATGTTTAGAATTCTATAATATTGTAGATTTATCTTGTAAGAAAAAAAACAAGGTTATATTATATATTGATTTATATAACCTCTGGATAGAATAATAAAGGAGTACTTATAAAACAACTCCCGCCCTTTCTTACAGATTGTACTAAGTAACCGGTTGACTCGTCAAGGCATGATGATCCACCTTATCGATATAACTACGATTAAGATATCGAGTAAAGCAAGTGATGTTTCCACACTACGCACTATGGTCTTGCTCTATGGCCATAGAGATAGCTGACCGGTAGTCTATGGCTTCCAATTATTATGATGGTATTAAAGGCGAACTCATATGACGAACAGAAGCCATATGATATATAAGGTACGTGATGTCGTCATACTTTTTTATGATAAACTAGCGGCCCCGATAGACGTTGTCCTGCTCTGAAAAAATAAAAATCTAGGACCCGATCTCAGCGCCACCCACCGGTTCTAACTGCGAATCTAAACCATCCGGGAACCCACTCAAACACACAAAAACAAAATCGCTCCAGGTGATAAAGAGAATTGTAGAACCCGATCTCAGCGTCACCTACCGGTTCCAATTGCGAATCTAAACCATCCCGGGACCCACTCAAACACACACACAAAATTTCATCAAAATCGGTAAAGTCGTTCTCAAGTTATAAAATTACAACGAAAAGTGGCATTGATTTTTATATATATAGATAGGTTCGTGTTTGTCCACGATCAAGCCTAATATTAGGCGATGACGCGGTCAAGGATGGAGCACGCTTACCTAGAAAAAGAGTGGTTTAGTTTTTAGGAATACACTTAAAGAAAAGTTAAAATAGGGATGTGTACTGACTGAATTTTAATATGCATATAAAATAACTAAACAGGTGTTTCATCTGTGCAAGAATGGAGAAATAATAAAATTTCCTGAGGCTGGGCGGCTTGTCATAAGAGGCTAAAAACAATCCAAAGCCAGGTGGTAGGATGTTTGCCCGTCTGAATGGCCTGGTCTAGAGTATGCTGCCATAACAACCTTGAGTTGTGTTCCGGTATAATTCGCCAGGTTCCAGTCTCCCTTTAGAGAGCAGCAGCGCATTTGTAGCACCTTTAATATTGCAAATGTCCATAAGCGCTGTTAACTGCTTTCCATCAAGGGGGCCTTCTTAAATATATACAATGTGTATCTTTGGCTGCCTTTTATACTATTTAATAACAAAATGTGCGTCGTATGTGACAGGCCTTTAGGAAGCCATATTATTTTGGTGGAATTCGGTAACTAAATCGAATACTTGATACGCTAAGTGGTGATAGTTTAAATGTATTTTCAGTATTATTTGAATAGTAATCGCCGTTATATGGTAGCGGGTATTTTTAGCTTTATCTTAATTATGGCAATATTGAGAGTTTGTTGCACTGCTTCATCCTTACTGCCTAAATGTTCTTGAGAGCATTATTCTTAAGACGCTTGGGTTGTAGGGTTCCGGTTGAAGGGCTGTAGGGTTCCGGTTGAAGGGCTGTAGGGTTCCGGTTGAAGGGCTGTAGGGTTCCGGTTGAAGGGCTGTAGGGTTCCGGTTGAAGGGCTGTAGGGCTCCGGTTGAAGCGTCAGTGCAATAATAAAAAACAAAACCGACTTCAATAATAACTTTTTTTTATTATCCTCGCACTGCAGTGGTATAGCGTTAGGCATTACGTCACTGCAGCGGGGAAGAGAGGGAATTTTTCTTTCAATTTCGTCATGAGCCTTTTTGGACATAATTTCCGTCATCATGTTGTTGACATTGTCCCAATTTTCCTCATTTTTTAGAATTATATCCAACATTGTAGTTGCTGTTATGTTGGCACCTAAATTTGTCTGGGCTGTTCTTCTCGGCTCTTCCCATCGTTCGCATCCTAAAATAGTATGCGCCGTGGTGTCCACTTTTTCGCATTATGGGCATTTTTTATTTTTTTATTGCAGGAGTTCAGTATACAGGCAGACGGCCCACTTGATGGAAAGCGGTTATCATCGCCTATGGACATTTGCAACACCAAAGGTGCTACAAATGCGCTGCTGTTCTCTTAAGGGAGACTGGAACCTGGTCATTAATGCCGGAATACAACTCAAGGTTGTTATGGCGACATACTTTAGACCCGGTGTGGTAGCCATCCGGTCGGGCAAATGCCCTACCACCTGGCTGTGGGTTGTTTGTCGCCTCTGACGATAGGACACCCGGCCGCAGGAAATTGTATTCTTTCTCCGTTCCTGCGTGGGTTGCATGGTATCAATAGTTTGAAAAGCACTCCACGCTTTTTTTACAATAAAATCATTTTTTCTTACACTATTTTTAATTCAAATTTATTAATATATATTTTCTATTTTTTAGTTGCATTTTTTATAAAAGCATATTTTTAGTTTTTTTTTAAACTATTATTTATTTTTCATTTTTTAGTTTTTAAACTATTTTTGATTTTAAGGTTTTTAAATACAAGCTTTTGAGATCCTGCATATCATGTAGCAGCAGAGTGCTAGCCAAGACAAGTAAAACGAGCCCAAACACGGCGCGTCCATCTTGTTTAGTACAGGAGTTCCTATGGCCACCTTCCGACTCCAGCATCAGATCAGCTCCATGGTACCATATTATTGCAATGTCACGCGATATACACATACGTGTAAAATTTCAGCTCAATCGGAAACCGGGAAGTCGATCAAATTTAACTTGAAAGATTCCGATACATACTAACATACGTATGAAGCTAATAAAATGCGTATAAAAAACACAGTGGAATTATAAACCTTCTCCTTTTTGAAGTCGGTTAAAAATCATTATATTAATACGTGAAGCAAAAACTTTGTACCCCTTTTTACGAAAATTGCGCGGACGGAGGAGTATGAAATTTCGCACACTTATAGTTTATATAGAGAAGGAGTGCAGAATGCTAATATTTTTTTAATTATGCATAAAAAAACATTACACACACTACCATGTATTTGACACACACACGCATATATATACTCTTTTGTTTATTGTTAACGTGAAATTAATAGTGTAGCCTTGGTGAAATTTGTGATTATAGAAGTATAGTCTTTGACAACAGAACCTTATGGTCACTTACACGGCGTGCACTGCGAAAACTATTGATTATAGAACAAAACAATGTACTACCACTTTGCAAAACATATAATTGTCTACAAAAAATATCGCGTAACCATATGTCTAACTATTGTAGTTATCTCACAATAAGTGTTTTCTTTTATTTTTTTAAATAAATAAAATGCCGTCGCTTCAAAAACTCTTTATTTTGTACCTTGGTATTAATCCTTATCAAAATAAATTACTCCATATTCAAGACGAATTCAATACCTTTCTAGAACTTTTTGAATTATTCAATTCGGACGTTTCATTCAAAAGATATCGCGATATTTAAAATGTAAGTATTAGTGTTGTAGCCAAATATACTAATATTGTTTGATTGAACGCGCTAATCTCAGGAACTACTGGTCTGATTTGAAAAATTCTTTCAGTGTTGGATAGCCCATTTATCGAGGAAGGCTATAGGCTATATACCATCACGCTAAGACCAATAGGAGCGGAGCACCAATGAAGAATGTTTTAAAATCGGAGGGTTTTGGAAGCAAATTCCACGCCAACGACGTCGCTCGCACAGCTAGTGTTTATATAAGGCTGAAATCTAATAAAGAGTTAACATTAACCAACCACTGCTGGGTTTTAAACGAATAAAAAGAAATAATCATGTTGTATAAATACAAAATGTGGTAACTATTAATATTTGGAAGTCATTATTGTTCCTGGGTCCTATAATATAATTTATATGACAACAAGCTTTAACGACAGCCGGCAACCCTTGACGAGAGATCCTTGATTTATGGTTACCAAATTCATTTTGGTACTATGAAAAGCTTCACATAAAATGAAACCTAATTAATAGGTTAATAAGGTTGTATTTAGTTTATTAGGTATTGACTCTGGCTGTATTTGAAAATATTGTTAAACTAACTTACGCATAGTGTTTTGCTTGTCTGTATTTTGGATATTACGTTGTTTTTTATTGCAGGAGTTCAGCAGACAGGCAGACGGAGCACTTGATGGAAAGCGGTTACCATCGCCTATGGACATTAGCAACACGAAAGGTGCTACAAATGCGCTGCTGCTCTCTTAAAGGAGACTGGAACCTGGTCACTAATGCCGGAACACAACTCAAGGCTGTTATGGTGACATACTTTAGACCAGGGGTGGTAGCCATCCAGTCGGGTAAATGCCCTACCACCTGGCTGTGGGTTGTTTTGTCGCCTCTTACGACAGGCCGCCCGGCCGCAGGAAATTGTATTCTTTCTCCGTTCCTGCACGGATAGAAACTTACGTATAAGATAGTAGAGAATAAATATAATATTAAATGTTGGGTTGTTTAATAATTAATAAATAAATAATAAAGCAAATAGTTTCAGTAGACATAGAATGACAGTAGAATGACTAAACAGATATACAATGCAAAAGTGGATGGATGCAGAAGTCGTCGAAGGCCACGACACACCTTCCATGATCAAATTGATCGTGTACTAGCGGAGGGTGATGTCAGGAGCCTTAGGAACAGACGAGCGTGCATGACAAGAGTTATGAATGTCAAAGAAGCAAGTGAGGTGTGTAAGAATGGGCCTAAATGGCGCTCTGTTGCTCGTGCCTACCCCGCAAGGGAACTGGCGTGAAGTTATGTATGTATGTATGTAGTTTCAGTAGAAAACAATCTATACATATAATAAAACTGTAGAGGTCGAATTTCTGTACAACTAAAAAAACATGCTAAAAATCGAGTCAGGGGGATGTTAGAAGTGAAATAGAACTAATTTAGACTTTTTCAATTTTTTTTGTTTCTCTGTTTGTCTGTTTGTACCGGTTAATCTCCGAAACGACTGGACCGATTTAAATGAAATTTTGTATGGTGGTAGCTTATATCCTTGGTCAACATATAGGATACTTTTGATCCCGAAAAATTAAAGAGTTCCCGTGGGATAGTTAAATCACACATTAGACTTTTTACTCCTTATTCATAATTGTTATGCGAGGTTTAACGAGTGAAAATAAACTTTAAAAACTTATTACCTCATTTTTTTTAAATGTGTAACATTAATTCATAATCATTCTGTATGTATAATATTATGATGTTGTTACGAGTTACGCAGGACTCGAATTAAAATGCCGTTGGAATTAATATAGAGTTTATTAGAACTGTACAAACACTTATAAGACAGGCTCAAATATGACTGGACACAGCCAGTACATACATACATACATACATAACTTCACGCCAGTTCCCTCGCGGGGTAGGCACGAACAACAGAGTGGTCATTCTTTCGTCATGCATTCTTTCCACATGCCCGAACCACCGGAGCATTCCTTTTCTTACCTTCACCCCGACTCTCTCCTTCAGACCAACTCTCTTTCTTACTTCGGTATTACGAACGCGGTCCGCGAGCGTCACTCCGCAGATTTCGCGCAGTGCTCGCATCTCGACCGCGTTTACTCTACTTTCAAGCTCTCTCTTCCATACCCAACTCTCGCTTTCATACGTAAGCGTAGGTACCAGCACCGCGTTGAGTATGGCAAGCTGGGCCTTCTGGCTGAGGTTCTTAGCGCTTAGAAGTTTACGTAAAGCTCCATTCACACTATTCCCCAAATTCACTCTTCTTTCTATATCAGCGGTGTACCTTCCATCCCTGCTAAAAGCACATCCAAGATATACAAACTCATTCACTTGCTCCAGCATAACATCACCGACCATTATCCTTGCATTCGTTCTGGTTTCTTCTCTTTCAAACACCATAACCTTTGTTTTCTTCGCATTCAAATGTAAGCCTCTCGCCTGACAGTCATCTTTCATCATTGTGACTAGTGTTGGCAGTTCTGATGGCGATTCGGCTAAAAGCACAGCATCATCCGCATAAAGCAAGGTGCTTACAACTAGATCACTCATCCGCACCCCAACATCCATCAATCTTATTCTCTGGAGACAATCGTCCAGATATAGGATGAACAGCAAAGCCGACAGCACGCAGCCCTGGCGGACGCCAATATTGACGTCAAACCAGGGCGACAGGCTGCCTTCCACTCGCACGCATGCCATACAGCCCTCGTAAGTGGACTGCACAGCACGCATCAATTGGCCATTAATCCCATATCCGGGCAATATGTCCCAGAGGTCCTTCCGCACAACCCTGTCAAGTGCTTTCTCTAGATCCACAAAACCGCAGAAAACCTTCCGGCCCATAGCCAGCTGCTTCTCTACGATATTGCGGAGAGAGAAAACTTGATCCATACATCCCCTTCCATTTCTGAAACCACCTTGTGCATCCCACAGTAATCCATCGGATACAACTCTCATTCTCTTTTCAATAATCTTCGCATACACTTTAGATGCTGTGCTGATCAAACTGATGGCCCTGTAGCTGGCGCACTCCATACGTGACCCCTTGCCTTTATACAAGGGCACGATGACAGCGCGCCTCCAGTCCTTGGGAACCTTTCCCGTCCTCCAGCACAAGTTGCATAAGGACAGGAAAGCGTCCCGGACGCAGGTTCCACCATATTTGATCATCTCAGCAGACACACTATCGATTCCTACTGTCTTTCCATTTTTCAGACTTCTTATCGACCATTTCCACTATACTTTCCTTCATACTATCCCAGTCATTATCCACATCTAAGTCGGAGAAGTCCGCTTTTGCAAGCCTTTCTTCGACTAGGCGCGCATACATACTCCTTACACTAACATCTTCCAATTTTTCACACTTTATTCTTTCAAGCTCCCCGAAATTGGTACGCACTCGCCAGTGTCTCCACTTCTTGAAAAGGCCCACAAACCGGCTTATCACCAGGTAGTGGTCCGTTTCAAGAGTGGGGCCTCTGTAGGCTCTTGTATCCATTATTGTGTTTCGGAGGCGACTATCAATTAAAATCAGATCAATCATACTTTTCTGATCATTCATTCTCCATGTATACGTGTGAATATCCTTATGATGGAATAGTGTGTTCGACACAAGCAAGTTTCTTTCCATGCATACGTCTATGATTGGCCTACCAGCATCGTTCACTCTCTTGTCACCATAGGGTCCAAGGACAGCCTCAAGGCCGTCTCGTTTGGTCCCCACCCAGCCATTAAGATCACCACACATAATTAGTCTTTCGTTCCCTTCAGCCAGATCCAGAATTTCTCTCACAGACTCCCAAAACTTCTCGAGTTCTTGGGGATCCGCTGAGCTTACGGGAGCATAAGCTGCGACCAGAAAAACTCGCGTGATCCCCAGTTTTAGGCGGACCCAGAGAAGTCTCGGGTTCACCAGACAATAAGCTTTTACTCCAGACACAAAGCGGGATGAGAGTAAGACGCCTACCCCCCCACTTGCACGCTCGTCCAGGTCCACGCCGGACCACAGAGCAAGCATGCCACCGGGGAGGTCATCGACGTCGCACCCCTTCCGCTTTGTCTCTGTCAGACATAAGGCATCCAGGCTTCTCTCATTCATTATATCAATCATTTCGTCCATCTTATCTTTCATTCCACCTCTCACATTCCACGTGCCTATACGGCACTCTGCTCCTCTCGACCCGCCAGGTTTGGCGCTGCGTGAAGGGTGGCGGCCCCCTTCGCCGCATGCGCGAGAATCCACACCGACGGGGGCGCATCGGTGAGCGTCGCCTGCGGGGGACGCCCTATCGTGCACTGCACTCGGGTGAATCCTGGTCAGAATTGTGGCCCTCTGGGCCAGCGGGGATCGCGACGAGCACGCTTCTGACAATGTATTTATATAGTATATATAATAGTACATTATGGTACTAGTGTGTAACATTGGTGATTACCGCCGAGGCGCCATTGAGACTCGAGCCGTAGGCGAGGGTCTTAAGAGAGCCGAGAACGGTAATCATCAATACACACGTGTATCATACGACGTTTTTCAACACACTTGTGAATAAAATAACAACAAAAACTCATTTTATTTAGTAGATAAAAAAAGTTATATATGAGTGAAAGTTTTATTTATTAAACACGTACGAGTTAAAATTATCTATTTAAATAAGAAGTTGCATGAAATGAGCAAGCAATAGGAACATTAATTTATTTGTTCTATAGAACACGATCTTTTTTTTTAATAAAAACTTTTTTAAGAACAAAGCAACTCAACCAATAAAATTTAAAAAAAAATCTATAACTCACTAGTGAGTTATAATGTTTTTTACTCACAGTTTGATAATGGGTGTCATTCTGTGCCTAATTGCGGTGACCATAGAGCCACTTTATGAGCAAGTGTGTTGAAAAAGATTTTTATTTACTTATTTCATATATTTTGAATGTTTTATATTATTTATTGTTTACACCGCCACTGTCATTTTTCAATATATTACTAGTTTAGGGGGTTGCCTGGAAGAGATCGCTTTAAGCGAAAAGGCCGCCCTTTGTTCAACATCTATCGTATCTAGGTTTTAAGAACATAGTTTTAATATTGGTGAATCCATTCAATCACAAATTTCTGGTTCATTATTGGTAGAATATGATCAACGTACAGACATCAAGCATTTGACTGTATATAGAAGCAGATAATGGTTTTTGTCGATCCCACAGTTTATGACATAAATGTGCCACCCATTGGCAGGAATGCGTTGCGAATGTGACGTCTCAATTTGCCCCCATTGTCCTGCCACCCCACGTGTGCGCGGCGTTAACATAAATCAGTGTATCCGCAACCAGCCCCTTGCGCGCGACCCACAAACAAAAACTACAAGAAATCATGTCATAAAGACTTATAGAACCATTATCATATCTGCCGCATAAACGTCCCACTGCTGGGACCAAGGACGCGCATTCGTGTCAAAAAAAAACCGACTGTGACACTCGGGGACTGCCGCGGTAAAGCTATTGCATATTTTCATCCGTGCAGGAACGGAGAAAGAATACAATTTCCTGCGGCCCGGCGGCCTGTCGTAAGAGGCGACTAAACAACCCACAGCCAGGTGGTAGAGTATTTGCTCGACTGGATGGCGACCACCCCTGGTCTAGAGTATGCCGCCATAACAATCTTGTGTTGTCCTCCGGCATTAGTGACCAGGTTCCAGTCTCCTTTAAGAGAGCAGCAGCGCATTTGTAGCACCTTTGGTGTTGCAAATGTCCATAGGCGATGGTAACCGCTTTCTATCAAGTGGGCCGTCTGCCTGTCTGCTGAACTCCTGCAATAAAAAAAATAAAAAAGCATTTTTTATCAACTTATGCAATTCAAGGTGCTGGAGATATTCCACCACCTATTCGAAATTTGCAATGTCGTAATGGGTTCAGAACTAAATTAAAGATATTTTTAAAAGTGCACCAACAATCACAACGCGACTTAAAACACGATACAAGTGGTAATTAACTTAATTTAATTGTAATATCGCTTCTGTTTATTTATTTTAATTTTTTAAGAACGTATCTATAACACCTTTCCCTATTTCTATCTATTGTGTATGTACTATGTATGTATGTATGTGTCTACATACATACATACATAACTTCACGCCAGTTCCCTTGCGGGGTAGGCACGAACAACAGAGTGCCATTTAGGCTTATTCTTACACACCTCACTTGCTTCTTTGACATTCATAGCCCTTGTCACGCTTTTTTTATAATAAAATTTACATATTTTCATTTTTTCTTACACTATTTTTAATTCAAATTTATTTTCTATTTTTTAGTTGGATTTTCTATAAAAGCGTATTTTTTTTAAACTAATTTATTTATTTATAATTTCATTTTTCTCAGAAACTATTACAATTGTTGGATTAGAAATTTTTTATAACCAAAATGGCCACAGAACCCCAACCAGAAATATCTGTTCTATCTGTCTATAATATTATAAAATTCTAAATATGCCGTGTCTGCACATTGAAGCTATTTAAAAAAAACAACTAGAATAGACTATGTAAACGATGGAGAACACGTTTTCTTTAGATTGTCTGTTTGTCCGGGATTCACGTAAAAACTACCAGGCCGATTTCGATTCAATTTACACTCATCGACAGCTAATTCTTAGACTTAAACTCTGCGCTGCTTTTTATCCTGGGAATCCCGCTGGAATTTTCCCGGGAGCGGTTTGTTTATTCCGACACTGTTTCCGCTACAACGATGACTTACATTCTTTTTTAAATGCTACGTTATTTAGTGTGGAAAGAATGCATGATGAAAGAATGACTAAACAGATATACAATGCAAAAGTGGATGGATGCAGAAGTCGTGGAAGGCCACGACACACCTTCCATGATCAAATTGATCGTGTACTAGCAGAAGGTGATGTCAGGAGCCTTAAGAACAGACGAGCTTGCATGACAAGAGTTATGAATGTCAAAGAGGCAAGTGAGGTGTGTAAGAATAAGCCTAAATGGCACTCTGTTGTTCGTGCCTACCCCGCAAGGGAACTGGCGTGAAGTTATGTATGTATGTATGTATGTTATTTAGTGTCGCGGACATCCCGCGGGAATTGCAAGTCAAGCGTTGACGAAGTCACGGGCATGTCCTAGTAATATTATAAAATTCTAAATATACCGTGTCTGTATATTGAAGCTATTTAACCCTTTATTTCACTATTAGCACATATGTGTCCGCGATGAGAGTGCAGATCGCGTTTGTGCACGTGATCGTTTTTGTGTTGTTGTCTCACTCTGTTTATGTAGGATTTGTATGAAATGGGTATATTTTCTTGGAACCTACCTATATTACGAGATGGTGATAGTGTTAGTCTTGCGGCTTTTGGAAGAGCTACATACATACATAACTTCACGCCAGTTCCCTTGCGGAGTAGGCACGAACAACAGAGCGCCATTTAGGCTTATTCTTACACACCTCATTTGCTTCTTTGACGTTCATAACTTTTGGAAGAGCTGAAGGGTTAAAAACAAACAACTGGAATAGACTATATAAAAGACAGAAAACACGATGCAATTTTTTTTAGATTTCTTGTCTGTTTGTTGGTTTCTCTGTTTGGGGATTTATGTAAAAACTACAAGGCCGATTTTGATGCGGTTTTCGCTGATCGATAGCAAATTATTAGACTTAAATTCTGCGCTACCTTTTATGCCGGCAATCCCGGGGGGAAAAAAACGAATTCCAATGCGGTTTTTTCACTGATCAATAGCAAATTTTATGTAATAAAATGCGTGATATTTTTTTATAGCGCGAATCCCGCGGGAATTTTACCGGAAGGAAGTTGTTCGGGTGCAGAAAAAATAGCTTATTCCAACACAGTTTTCAGTAAAACAACAGCTTAATTTTCAAGTCAAGTTTTTTTATTTTTTATTGCAGGAGACCAGCAGACAGGCAGACGGCCCAATTGATGAAAAGCGGTTACCATCGCCTATGGACATTTGCAACACCAAAGGTGCTACAAATGCGCTGCTGCTCTCTTAAGGCAGACTGGAACCTGGTCACTAATGCCGGAACACAACTCAAGGTTGTTATGGCGACATACTCTAGACCAGGGGTGGTAGCCATCCAGTCGGGCAAATGCCCTACCACCTGGCTGTGGGTTGTTTTGTCGCCTCTTACGACAGGCCGCCCCAACGCAGGAAATTGTATTCTTTCTCCGTTCCTGCACGGATAAGGTCAAGATAAAGTGTAGATGAAGTCGCGGGCATATGCTAGTTTAATTATAATAAGTCTATATACACCAATAGTCATGTTAAACAATGATATAAAAATACGTGTGTTACGCTTTTTCGTAAAACGCGTACCTAGTTATTAGGCTAACAATAATTTTGGAAAGTCGGCAGCAGCGGAGGGTACATCAACAATGTTTCAGCAAGTCACGGCAATTAGTGCGCTATTACCACGCCCCGGTTGAGACGGAGTCGGCAGATTAAAGAACAGCTGCCAGTAAAGAAATGTTGACCAAGTATATTAAGTTTAATTGCGTGTATTAAATACTAATTTTGATATAATAGAGAAGCGGACACAAGTTTTTTCTTTATTGCTAAAAGCAGCTAAACAGACAGACGGCCCACCTGATGGAAAGTGGCTCATGTCGCCTATGGACGTTTGCAACACGAAATTTAATATACATACATACATAACTTCACGCCAGTTCCCTTGCGGGGTAGGCACGAACAACAGAGCGCCATTTAGGCTTATTCTTACACACCTCACTTGCTTCTTTGACATTCATAACTCTTGTCATGCACGCTCGTCTGTTCTTAAGGCTCCTGACATCACCTTCTGCTAGTACACAATCAATTTGATCATGGAAGGTGTGTCGTGGCCTTCCACGACTTCTGCATCCATCCACTTTTGCATACTAATATATAAAGCTGAAGAGTTTGTTTTTTAAACGCGCTAATCTCAGAAACTACTGGTCTGATTTGAAAAATTCTTTCAGTGTTGGATAGCCCATTTATCGAGGAAGGCTATAGGCTATATATCATCACGCTAAGACCAATAGGAGCGGAGCAGCAATTCTGTTCGTTAGTCTCGCTAAAACTCGAGAACAGCTGGACTGATTTGGCTAATTTTGGTTTTGCATTATTTGTGGAAGTCCAGGGAAGGTTTAAAAGGTGAGTAAATATGAAAAAAAGGCTTGGAATATAGTTAAAACAACAATTTCGCTTTCCCTTATAAACTATTCCTACCTGTCAAACATTTGATGTTCGTCCCGTCGTTTAGAAAACAACGTTTTTTATTTATTGATTCTCAGGCGGTACGAAGTTTGCCGGGTCAACTAGTCTAATATATAAAATTTTCGTATCACAGTGTTTGTAACAAAACTCCTCCGAAACGGCTTGACCGATTCTTATGAAATTTAGCGTGTATATTTAGTAGGTCTGAGAAAAGGAGGTAAACTGTTTTTTATACCCCTAAGTGATAATTAATCTCGGCGGTCGATAATTGATCAGTTACCACTCGATCAGTTATTCTCGCCGGTGTTACATCCCACCCCGTAAACAGCGCGGTGTAAAGATGAGAACAATAAGTTAGTTATTTTTTATTTAACTTCAAATTCAAATTCAAAAGTTTTTATTCAAAATAAGTTCCACTGGAGAACACTTTTTGAAGGTCATACATGTAAGTTAACTTCCTATTCTATGTACACCGCTTCGCAACGTGTTGATGCTGTAAAGGAGAAGAAGCGGCAAGAAACTCCCCAGCAACACGTCTAGCTAAATATTGTTTTTCTTTATATTTCATATTCTATTTATATCTCAAATCCTTTTTTTTATAAGTTTTGTACAGAAGTATGTTACAGAATTACTTTTTGAAGAATTAATGCAGTTGTAGCAAACAATGCATATTTTATTTAGGACAAATACAACATACAGTATTATCAAAGAGTAAAATAATAGAAACAGAATAAGTCCTAAAATTGGACCCAGTCTCAGCATATGCTGACCAATTAAGACCAGCGCTGTTCTTCCGCCTGGGACCAGCAAGTGAAGTCACGAAGGACAATACAACACACATAATAATACATAGTGTACAATGCAATTCAATAATGATAAAAAACTATAACGTATTTAAACACAACATATCATAAAAAATAATACATATAAAAATACACATAATCATAAATAATAAATAAATTAATATATATACAATCATTGTACCGATCACGTGCACAGCAAAACAAAATTAGAAGAGAGTAAGTATATAAAATAAACCAATTACAATAAAATGAATGTAGATTAAAATTCAAATAGCACTTGTGTCTTGTCTTTGATTAGCCTGTGCAATTTGGTGTACATGCAAAAATTTCTTAAGTTTGACCCTAAAAAGAGAAACTGAACATACATTTCTAATCGGTGGAGGAATATTGTTCCAACACCTTGAAGCTGCATAGCGGAAGCTTCCTCTGAATGCGGTTGTATTGTGGTGTTCCATAGTAAGCTGAATTGCACACTGACGGGCTTCAATTTGTCTTCTACTAGATGACCAAGAGAGCTTCTCATATAAATAAGAAGGAGATCTGTGTTTTACAACCCCAAAAAGAAGACACGCTAAGTGGAGCTTGCGCCGATGGATCATCTTTAAAATTGAGTGCCTATTCAAATAAGGTGTTACGTGATAATAATGTATTTTGATTTTTTGGGATTTAATAGTAGCGAGTTATTTTTGGACCAAATAGCAATCCGTGAAAGATCCTCGTTAAGTTTTTCTATAGCTCCATCAATTTCGGATGGCTTACAATAAATGTAAATTTGGGTGTCGTCGGCGTAAAAATGAAATTTACTATGTTTAATATGCAATGCTATGTCAGCTGTGTATAAAATAAACAGAATTGGTCCCAAAATTGACCCTTGAGGTACTCCTCTGTTCACTGGTAACTTTTCCGATACTTTGACAGAGCCATTGCTATGATTTATCTTCACACATTGATAACGGTAACTTAAATAACTATGGAACCATTGTACCGCATTGGAGTCAAATCCATAGTAGCTGAGTTTGGACAAAAGTAAATTAGTGTTAATAGAATCAAATGCCCGTGAAAAGTCAAGCAAAACTAAGACTGTACATAGTCCTTTGTCTTGACTGCAAAGTATATTATCGGTGACATCCAACAGCGCAGTTGCTGTGCCACGGCCCTTCCTGAAACCAGATTGGAATTCAGGGAGTATTTGATTCTTTTCAAGGAATTCCGTTAGTTGTGCGCAAACCACTTTCTCCATTATTTTAGATAGACACGGTAATAAACTTATAGGTCGAAGATCTTTTACATCCGACGGATTAGAAATTTTTGGCAATGGGCGAACGATTGCGAGTTTCCAGTTATCTGGAAATGTGGATGTGCCTATAGACATGTTTACTATAGCCATTATTGCATTTAAACAATAAGGCAACGTCAACAATAACATACGTAAACTTATTAAGTCACAACCTTCGGCATTAGATTTAAGGTTACGTATTGTTTTTAACAATTGATTTAAATTAATAGGGGTAATATGAAAAACAGCATCACTAAATCTATGGTATTCAAAGTATGTCAAGATAGAGATATTAATGTCCGAAGCACAGGGAACATCCAAAAAGTGATCGTATCTGAAAGACGAGAAATCTTAAAAATAAGGTCCCAAATAAAATAAGTTTTCAATTACCATAATAGTGTTACGAGTTGCAGGACTCGAATTAAAATGCCGTTGGAATTACTATAGAATTTATTAGAACTATACAAACACGTATACTACAGGTACAAATATAACTGAACACAACCAGTCCAAACGTAATGCACAATTCAATAACACGCGCAAAGTCCGTCACTAAATAGATTACCGAATGTACACAGGTCTTACTTCGCTTGTGGTTATCGCTAGACTGCCGATTTCTCCACTGGGCCATTGCTTTATACTGCAACGATACAATATGGCCGCCCGAACGCGTAGACCGAATTTCTTAGAATCAGTTCGACACACCTGGCTAATGACTGTCATAAAAGATTAAAATACACAATGGGCTGTTTTCTAATCACAAATTTTAAACACAAAGTAAACAAAAGAAGTTCATATATACTCTTTTGTTTATTGTTAAAGTCAAATTAACAGTGTAGCCTTGGCGAAATCTGTGATTACAGAAGTATAGTCTTTGACAACAGAACCTTAATAATGTTCAAATTTATCATTTAAATTAATTATGGTCAAATTTCGACCACTGGCCGACGACTATATTTAAAGAAGAAAAAGCGGTCCAACTTTCCATTGTCTTTAACACCATTAGTGAGATCAATTTCCCATCGCAAATAATGTAAAAGCGTGAAATCATTATTCATGGCGTATAACAAAATGCAAACCAGCAATTTTCACGTCATATCGATGTAAGAAACAACGAATAAATACAATTAAGATAATTGTATGAATAGAGGGAACAATGAAAAGAGATTTCAAATAAAAAGCATATAAAAGACTAGCAAACAATATGCTTTGATGTACCAGAAGAAACTCGTCTAAAATGTTGTTGTCAACTGTACGAAAGTGCACGATTTTCCTCAATTTTCGCTTGATTTTCTTCATTTTTCTGATATTTATTAAGTAAATATAATAGATAATAGATCATTCTGTAAGTTGGGTTTAATATAATTAGTTAATAATCAATAATTTTATGTAAAAAAGTAACTTTTGTTTCATATACAATGCAGTTGGTTTTCGTAACATACGCTCTTTTGTTTTACAGTAGATTTCATATTGGTATTTCAAAACGACGTATGTGCTAGCTACATAAAAGTTTGTTTATAATAATTTGATTATATTGCTTTTGATCTTATCGCGTTGGATTAAGGTTGTATTTACTATAGACATTGGTGAGTTTTTCGTGAGAGTCTCGATGTGAATTGTATTGAAGTTACGCCGTTTTGATACTAAAAGGTTCTTTTGAAAGGCGCCGACACTATTTGCATATATACATAAAGCAATATTTTTCACAGCTCACTCCGCTACCTTTTTGTTATACGTAATCAACGAAATTATTTTGCTTGTAATGTTGTTTTAACGAATTTTTTTATACGCTTGTATTTAAAATCATCTATAGCAGTTTAAATATTCTAAGCTACCACAAGATAGTGTAATTGATGTTAGGTATAAATTTGGATTTATTTAGATTTTAGAAAACGTCTTATATAGCGCATATAGCGCAGACAGAGATGTACAAGAAGCCCTGCACAAAGCATCTGAATACAAAATACAAGATACTAATAAAATAAGCCAGAAGGCCCAGCTCGCCGTACACAACCGCTCATGTATGGAAGCGAGAGTCGAGTATGGAAGAGAGAGCATGAAAGTAGAGTAAACGCGGTCGAGATGCGAGCACTGCGCAAAATCTGCGGAGTGACGCTTGCGGACCGCGTTCGTAATACCGAAGTAAGAAAGAGAGTTGCTCTGAAAGTGAGTGTCGGGGTGAAGGTTCGGGCATGTGGAAAGAATGACTAAACAGATATACAATGCAAAAGTGGATGGATGCAGAAGTCGTGGAAGGCCACGACACACCTTCCATGATCAAATTGATCGTGTACTAGCAGAAGGTGATGTCAGGAGCCTTAAGAACAGACGAGCGTGCATGAGAAGAGCTATGAATGTCAAAGAAGCAAGTGAGGTGTGTAAGAATAAGCCTAAATGGCGCTCTGTCGTTCGTGCCTACCCCGCAAGGGAACTGGCGTGAAGTTATATATGTATGTATGTACTATTAAAATAAGTATTTGAGATACCAGATACAAGATACTTTTGAAAGTGGTATTTCAATTATTAGATGCAAAATACGTATCTTCTTAATACTTTTTACAGATAAAATACTTTTTGAAAGAAATCATATTTTTATTGAACTTAAGTTTAGGTATTACATGAATTATGAATAGATCGCGCAAATGTGACAAAATGTTATATTTTGAAGGTTTCAGTTGAGACCAGTTCTTCAAACATTTTATCACTCATTTTTCTTCCTGCGTCCTGTCCAGAGATGACTGGGCCGGAGACCGACCGGCTATGAATTGCCCCCCTCCCCACTGACGTAGTAAGGGGGAGAGGCTTAGTCGCAGCTACCGTCGAGGAGGCAATAGTGTTGGGTGCCTACTTCTCCCCGAACCGCTGTCTCGCCGACTTCAAAGAGTGGTTGGAAGATGCAGTCACGATGGTTGCTCAGAGCCATCCCCGTCTCGTGGCCGTGCTCAGGGATTACAACGCTACATCGCGAGTTTGGGGTTCCCCGTTCACAGGCCACAGGGGCAGGGTGCTCGCGGAATGGGCGATCGAGCTCGATCTCGTGGTCGTTAACCGGGGTCTGCTTATATGTTTGAACGCCAGGGGGATGGGTACATAATGGATATTACATTCGCTAGCCCCGCTGCAACAAGCCATGACCACTGGTACATACGATTTATGTCTCCAGCTGGAGCTCGGGCTCTTACGCCCTAGAAGTTCCCCCAACCAGGGAATATCCACGCTGGGCTCTGAAACATCTAGATCGGGAGGTGTACCAAGAGGCCCTGATCATCCAGCAGCAGCTACGGTTGCTGATGTCGGCAACCAGCGATGCGGCAATGCCGAGGGTCCAACCGCTAGGTGTACTAGTGGAGTGATGAAATAGCACAATTACACAGGGAGTGTCTGTGATCTTAGTCAGCCAGTCAGCTTAATCTTAGGCAATGAGATTTAGGAGAAGGCATCGCCACGCCAACGACGCTATGATTGTGGAGACGAGTTTATACGAGGGGTATAGAGACAGCAAGAAGGCGTTTCAAAAAGCCTAATCCAATCAAATCGGTGGTATGGTCAGAACTGCTAGTCAGCCTAAATTAAGATCCTTAGAGACACTCATATTACATGGTGCGGAACAAACTGCGCCTATGGATCAATTGACTACTGACAACCATAGCAAATGTCTATCTCCTTGCATCCTTTTAATAGTAAAAGGTATTGATTTTGAACAGTTCACATATTCACTTCGAAAGTGTATTTCATTTGCCTTCAACAGAGGTAATTTCCACATTTTCATGATTTCACTAAGAAGCTCCTGTACTGCTAAAAGATCTTATATGGAATTATAATAAGAGTTCCATCGGGTTCCACATGGAGATGTCTTTTGACGAACCGGTATCGGCGCGAAGTGAGAATACTCTGATACTTTCTGGTTTAAGAGTATTTGACCGGATCGGGAACGGACCGAGACAAAATCTACAATGGCAACTTGCAAGCGGAATACAATTGCTTATCTTAAGCCAAATTGATTTGCGTGTGTAATAATATACTTGATCATGGCCGATAACTCACGTGATAGCATTTATTTACGTGCAAACATTAAATACATCCTTATTATTAAACAAGATAACTCACGATACCTTTATTGATTATTATATTACGTCTTTATTTATTTATATCGCTTTTTATCAATTAAATTTGATTGATATTGTTACGTGCGAGCGGGGGTACGCACTTGGGATTGGCAGGAAAAACAAGTTCTTTTAAGTAACGCTTCATTAACTTACTTTAATACCTCTTCGTAGGGTTGCCCTAAACGCACGACTAACGATGCACCTTTCCGACGATAGGGTGTCTTACTCACAATACCGTCGCCGATATTGCGTAGACCACCTCCTGCTACTGCAGTGCTCACCTCCGATATTACCGTGAGAAGCTCGCTTCTGGTTCGTCTCTCGAACTACGCTACCCTCCTCCTTCACTTAACTGTCCACTAAACTTGTCACTAAATTCACCACTTAACTCGTCAAGATTGATGGATGTTGGGGTGCGGATGAGTGTATATCTTGGATGTGCTTTTAGCAGGGATGGAAGGTACATCGCTGATATAGAAAGAAGAGTGAATTTGGGGAATAGTGTGAATGGAGCGTTAGGTAAACTTCTAGGCGCTAAGAACCTCAGCCAGAAGGCCCAGCTTGCCATACAAAATGCGATGCTGGTACCTACGCTCACGTATGGAAGCGAGAGTTGGGTATGGAAGAGAGAGCATGAAAGTAGAGTAAACGCGGACGAGATGCGAGCACTGCGCAAAATCTGCGGAGCGACGCTCGCGGACCGCGTTTGTAATACCGAAGTAAGAAAGAGAGTTGGTCTGAAAAAGAGTGTCGGGGTGAAGGTAAGGAAAGGAATGCTCCGGTGGTTCGGGCATGTGGAAAAAATGCATGATGAAAGAATTACTAAACAGATATACAATGCAAAAGTGGATGGATGCAGAAGTCGTGGAAGGCCACGACACACCTTCCATGATCAAATTGATCGTGTACTAGCAGAAGGTGATGTCAGGAGCCTTAAGAACAGACGAGCGTGCATGAAAAGAGTTATGAACGTCAAAGAAGCAAGTGAGGTGTGTAAGAATAAGCCTAAATGGCACTCTGTTGTCCGTGCCTACCTCGCAAGGGAACTGGTGTAAAGTTATGTATGTATGTATGTAACTCGTCACTGTCTTCTATCAAACTTCTCTTCCAACTCTTCCGTATCGCACATGTCGCTTCACTGTCTTGAACTGAACTCAACTATTAAACTGCCCGGTAAGGCACTCCCTTACGCTGCTCATATACCCGGAAGAATTTTCTGGAACCCATAATTTCGATCTTCTTTTCGTTATTCTTTCATCTGCTATCCATCCCTTTCTACCCATCTATCTATCTCTGTCTTTTCCTTCCCGAACCTTCTAACCTAGAACTTTCGTTCATCATCTATCTCTTTCTAACATCTATCTATCTCTGTCTTTTCCTTTCCGAAATTTCTATTCTAGAACTTTCGTTTATCGTCTATCCCTTCCAAACATGTATCTGTCCTTGTTTTTTGTTTCCAGAATTTTCTACCATTTTCTAAAAGTTCTTAAACCAACTAGTTTGTTTCACCATCACTCGCCACAATATATACTATTATACGAGTCGTGGTAGCGTAATGGCTAGCGTACGCGTCCCAAAGTCAAAGTGCGCGGGTTAGATCCTGGCCAGAACACACTCACCGCTTAGGCATTTTTCTGACCTAATGTGCATATTGTTATAATTACCACGTGCTAACAACGGTGAAGGAAAACATCGTGATGCAACCTGCACATCGAGATAACCGATGTGTCAAACCTGCCGAGCCGCATCGGACAAGCGTGGCGGGTATACTGTCAGTCCCCCCCGAGGACGGGATGGGAAGTCCGAGCCCAGGAGTGGCACACTTATGGGCTGTTATTTCCTATTTTTATAATAGGTTGGGGAAAAAGTCTTTTCGCATATAGTATGTATGAACTTGTAATAAGATCTCTTTGGCTATACCATTTGTATCTGGCTGGTTTTGGTATCATTAAAAAGTTTTAATTTATTAACAGTACAACTGGACTATAGCCAATGCCCGACTGGATGGCTACCACCCCTGGTCTAAAGCATGTCGCCATAACAACCTTGAGTTGTGTTCCGGCATTAGTAACCAGGTTACAGTCTTCTTCAAGAGAGCAGCAGCGCATTTGTAGCACCTTTGGTGTTGCAATTGAATACATGAAAAATAGTCACGGAGCTCAAATAAATGGCACTCAGGCACCACGGCATTATTTAATATTGTAAATTGACACAATGTACAAATAAAAAACTACCGGACATAGCCGCATAATGGTCGTCACATGAGAACGGAACACAGTGTCACCAAAAATCTTATTATTTATAGAACTTTGTAGGGGATTATCAATTTGGTCACCCTAATACTGATATAAATCTATATTCTATGCCGAAATATGATCGGCTCATTATAACGATATTCGGCAATTCGTCTATTGTTGCCGAATACCGAAAGTGGATCGACGATAACATCCCTTTGTCAAGAAAATATTTTATAAAGGATATTATGTTACGTTTGTTTTCAAAACTTATAGATAGTTATTATGGAAACGGCCGCACTCAGAGAGCTTAAGGGCAGGTTTTCCCAAGCCGACATAATTATGTGAATGAGAAGCACGTTTTAATTGTTAATTCATAACAAAGGAGACATTATCTGTTAATATCGCCTTACAAAACAATTATTTTCTAAATTTAAAATCATAAAAGCACTTGTCCGTGACATATAGGTAAATACTACGATCTCGTGACAACAATGACATAACCCGCCTTTAAAGAAAAATCTAGACGAGACTAGACTATGCCGCCATAACAACCTTGAGTTGTTTTCCGGCGTTAGTGGCCAGGTTCCAGTCTTCCTTTAGAGCCCGGCAGCACATTGGTAGCACCTACTTATTTTATAAATGTCCATACGCGATGGTAACTGCTTTCCATCAGGTAGGCCGCCTGCCTGTCTGGCGAACTTAAGCAATATATTTAAAAAAATATTAGATGACCATTAGATTGGGACGCCACATGCGTTGACATATCTGCGTCCCATCTTCCAGACTTAGCCGCCAGGCGGCAAGAGTTTTATCACGTACATGGATTGCTCAAAGTTTTGCCGTTAGTAATAATGCGAGAATAAAGTCCACGTACGTGACGTTGACGTGACGCTGATATGTTATTTAATTTTGTCTTTTAACTCTTTATATAATAAGTAGCGGCCCGGCGCGGTTTCACCCGCGCTTTGTCCTGCTCCCGTGGTATATAGCGTCATGTTATATAGCCTATGACACTCCCGGTTAACGGCCCCAAAAAATGCCAGAGAAGACAGGGGCAACATGGGTGTGACTGGCTAAGGGGTGTAGAGAGGTGGGCTGCAGGTTCACCGAAGCTACTTCTGACGTGATGCCATTTATCACTTCCACCCCTGGAGCTTGAGTCTTAGCTCTAGCGATCTCCTCTCCGTGCCGGCTGGCCAGGGCAAGCACGGAGGCGGAGGCGTTGCCTTGGCCCTCGGAGTCAGGTACGAGGTGTCCCTACTCATCTAAGGCTTCGCCACAAAGCCCCCCTGCGGGAGGGGAGTATTCAGTATATTAAGTACATACATACATACATACATAACTTCACGCCAGTTCCCTTGCGGGGTAGGCACGAACAACAGAGCGCCATTTAGGCCCATTCTTACACAGCTCACTTGCTTCTTTGACATTCATAACTCTTGTCATGCACACTCGTCTGTTCTTAAGGCTCCTAACATCACCCTTCGCTAGTACACGATCAATTTGATCATGGAAGGTGTGTCGTGGCCTTCCACGACTTCTGCATCCATCCACTTTTGCATTGTATATCTGTTTAGTCATTCTTTCATCATGCATTCTTTCCACATGCCCGAACCACCGGAGCATTCCTTTCCTTACCTTCACCCCGACACTCTCTTTCTTACTTCGGTATTACGAACGCGGTACGCGAGCGTCACTCCGCAGATTTTGCGCAGTGCTCGCATCTCGACCGCGTTTACTCACTTTCATGCTCTCTCTTCCATACCCAACTCTCGCTTCCATACGAGAGCGTAGGTACCAGCACCGCGTTGTGTACGGCGAGCTGGGCCTTCTGGCTGAGGTTCTTAGCGCCTAGAAGTTTACCTAACGCTCCATTCAAACTCGTATATTAAGTATAGATAATAATTTATTTATTTCAAGACCACACAGTCCAATACATGCTTATATTCACAGATACACACACAATAATGTTATTAGTAATATGTTTCCTTATCTGTGTTAGTAATTAATGACTAGCATTGATTTAGTCTTCTTAATGAAGAACCAAATCAATGGGCAGTCAAATTTATCAGTATTCCCTTCAGGACAGTACCGTACACAGGGCGGTGCCACCGGTGCCCAGGCACAGAGCGTAGACTCTGGGGGGCGCAAGAATGGCCAGACCAGGCAGGACTATAATTTTTTCGGTTTGCTCCTGATAAGTTCCCGTTGCGCCCCTAGTGCTCGATTCCAACACATACGTACCTACATGCCAGTATCATCAAAAACGTCTGTTATATTAAACAAAACATCGCGGTCATTTTTTTGGCAGCGTACGAGCGTATTTGAGTTCTAGTTCTTAAAAAAAAAAAAAAGATTTTTCTTCTAAAATATTAGGTCCACCAACACCGAGGTCCTTGTGCGTTATTTTATCACCCTGAATGAAATAAAGTAGGCCTATACATAGCATCACTAATATCTATCTAATATATAAAATTCTCGTGTCACAGTTTTCGTTGCCATACTCCTCCGAAACGGCTTGACCGATTTTGATGAAATTTTTTGTGCTTATCCGGTATCTATGAGAATCGGCCAACATCTATTTTTCATCCCCCTAAATGTTAGGGATAGTCCACCCCAAATTTTTTTATTTTATTTTTTAGACAAAATTTTTAATTTCTATTTTTTTATGATACAACATTAAAAAATACATACAACCCTAAATTTTCACCTCTCTACGATCAACTCCTATTTTTTATTTGTTAATTATAAACTTTAATTTTTTGGCAAGATTTTTAAACATAATTTGTCATGACTTAGAATAATAAAAAAAATTACTCTTTTAGATTCACAATTAGAACCGGTAGGTGGCGTTGAGACCGGGTTCTGGAATCCTCCTAATCACCTGGAGCGATTTTAGTGATTTTGTTTTTGTGTGTTTGAGTGGGTACCCGGATGGTTTAGATTCGCAATTAGAACCGGTACGTGGCTCTGGGATCGGGTTCTAGAATTTTACTTTTTAAAGGCAGGACAACGTCTGCCGGGGCCGCTAGTATATATATATTTATTGTAAATAGGTTTGCGTTTGACCACGATCACGTCCAGTGCCGGACGATGATGCGGTCGAAGATGGAGCACGCTTACCTAGACAGTACGTATTCACACGAGACTTAAAGACTCCCGGATTGTACTTTTCTGGAAACACGGACTCTGGTAGTGCATTCCACAATTCTGCCGTACGCAGAAGGAACGTGGAGGCGAAACGTTTAGTACGCACTGGTAGCGTTTCCACTGTAAAACGATGGCGTAAACCAAAGCGTCTTGTGGTCCGAAGATGGAATGGTGTAGGGGGAATCAGGTCAAACAGTTCACCCGCACACTCCCCGCTAGCAACCCGGCGTTGATGCTCTAAGCTTTGAAGCCTTGTATTGATTTGTAGCGACCAGCGCTACCAATCAACCTCTTGGCTCTTCTCTCAATTAACTCTAGCGCTTCAAGCTGGTATTTGGCTGAGTCGTCCCAAAGCTCTAGCAAAGGTGTACCTATAATGTCTAAAAAAGACAAGGGCGCAGTGATAGAAGCTCGCATAGCATAGGGCGCATAAAAGGCTATTTACAACACTGCTTCAGGATACTGTTACTGCTACTACGCAATCTGCTTAGTAACGAAGCAGTTTTTTATCCATTTACGAGATTGTATGGTTCGGCGAACAGACGACGCACTGCAGAAACGCGGTCGCTCCAACAGCGCCCTTTATGCGTTTTTATTTTTACATACATACATACATAACTTCACGCCAGTTCCCTTGCGGGGTATTGCGGCTTATTCTTACACACCTCACTTGCTTCTTTGACATTCATAACTCTTGTCATGCACGCTCATCTGTTCTTAAGGCTCTTGACATCACCTTCTGCTAATACACGATCAATTTGATCATGCAAGGTGTGTCGTGGCCTTCCACGACTTATTTTTGTTATAATTAAATGTATTATCAAAGTTCTTATTCAAGAATTAGTAGATATCACATGTTACAATAAATTCTAAAAATATTTATATATAATTTGGCTGAAAATTGGTGGGCAGGTAGCTTAGAACCAGGAGACGGACATAGGATACTTCTTATCCCGTTGGAACCGGCAGGTGGCGCTGAGATCGGGTTCTAGAATCCTCCTAAGCACCTGGACCGATTTTGGTGATTTTGTTTTTGTGTGTTTGAGTGGGTTCCGGAGTGGTTTAAATCCACAATTGGAACCGGTAGGTGGCGCTGGGATCGGGTTCTAGATTTTTATTTTTTCAGAGCAGGACGTCTGTCGGGGCCGCTAGTCTATATATAAAACTAGCTGTGCCCGTGACTTTTTTTAATAATCAGCAAACAAACACACACATATTGCATATAAGAAGTTACGCTTGTGTTATGGGTAATATACAACGGACTACTCTGGGGCCGAGCCCAGACACCCAGACCATAGTAAATAACGGAGAAAATTCGTTTCCAAAATTTACCACACCAGGTATGGAACCCGGAGCCTCTGCGTTGCAGTGAGGTATGCTGGCAAAGGCTTAGCTCGCTCAACCACCGAAGCTGTTATGAGACGTAATAAGACCAGCACATTTTCATATATACCTATTACAAGGTCAGGCCGGTAACGCGTTGCCAATTGACCACTCTCCATCAGAAGATTCTTATAGGTGACAAAAACCCCCTAATTTCGTTATTTGACTGCGTAACCATAAAAAGCAGTTCAATCCAAAATACTCCACATATCTAACTACTCAAATAATATATAGCGGGCTAACTGCTCAACCACAGAGGCCATCAACTACTGTGATGGCCGAGTCATCAAATACGTATGATCTAATGCTTAACGCAATTAAAACTACCAATTAGATTTGTTTTTTTTTTATACAAGTTGGTATAAGAATAATAGCCTCACGTCAACAAGCTTGCAACACAGATAACCATCACGCTAATACAAAGAGGGTAGAACAGAGTTAAGTTGACTGAAAAATAATATGTTTGTAGATTTTTATCATTTCGCTGCCGGTATTAACAAAACATACGGATTATGTTACCTTTTGTTACTAGTTCAAATAAAGCTTTTAAAATTGAATTTTGATATCTAAATGTAGTGAAAGAGGTTTTAATAGTGAACTAGGATATGCCGCGACGCAATTATCCGTGTACGAACGGAGAAAGAATACAATGTCCTGCGGCCGGGCGGCCTGTCGTAAGAGGCGACAAAACAACCCACAGCCAGGCGATAGGGCATTTGCGCGACTGGATGGCTACCACCCGTGGTCTAGAGTATGCCGCCATAAGAACCTTGTGTTGTGGTTCCGACATTAGTGACCAGGTTCCAGTCTCCGTTAAAAGAGCAGCGCATTTGTAGCACCTTTGGTGTTGCAAATGTCCATAGGTGATGGTAACCGCTTTCCATCAAATCGGCCGTCTGCCTGTCTGCTGAACTCCTGCAATAAAAGAAGAAAAGAGGTGAGAACGTCATTAAGTCATTCCTCTCAATAAATACTAGGGCAACAAAGCCAATGAGAAAGCAGTGCCGCGTTTGTAGCACCATTGGTGTTGCAAATGCCCATAGGCGATGGTAACCGCTTTCCATTAAGTGGGCCGTCTGCCTGTCTGCTGAACTCCTGCAATAAAAAAAGAAAAGAGGTGAGAACGTCATTAAGTCATTCCTCTCAATAAATACTAGGGCAACAAAGCCAATGAGAAAGCAGCGGCGCGTTGTATCACCATTGATGTTGCAAATGTCCATAGGCGATGGTAACCGCTTTCCATCAAATCGGCCGTCTGCCTGTCTGCTGAACTCCTGCAATAAAAAAAGAAAAGAGGTGAGAACGTCATTAAGATGGTAACCGCTTTCCATCAAATCGGCCGTCTGCCTGTCTGCTGAACTCCTGCAATAAAAAAAAGTACCGCAGCATTAGAAAAGAATGTAAGCTATAGTTATAATGAAAACTGTGTCGGAATAAGCTAACTTTGATGCACCCGAACAACTACAAACCCCCGGGAAAATTCCCGCGGGATTTCCGTTATAAGAAATATCATAAGTTTGCTATCGATTTCTGAAAAAATTACATTGAAATTCGATTTTTTTTCAATCGGGCCAATAATTCCCAAAAAAAATCCGCGGGAGTCCCAGGTTAAAAAGTAGTGCAGATCTTAAGTTTAAGAATTTGATGTTGTTCAACGAGAACCGCATCATAATCGGCTCACTACTTTTTACGTAAATCCTGAACAAACAGGGAAGAAATCTAAAAAAAAAATTGCATCGTGTTCTTCATTTTTTATATTTTTTTATTGCAGATCAGCAGACAGGCAGACGGCCCACTTGATGGAAAGCGGTTACTATCGTCTATGGACATTTGCAACACCAAAGTTGCTACAAATGCGCTGCTGCTCTCTTGAGGGAAACTGGAACCTGGTCACTAATGCCGGAACACAACTCAAGATTGTTATGGCAACATACTTTAGACCAGGGGTGGTAGCCATCCAGTCGGGCAAATGCCCTATCACCTGGCTGTGGGTTGTTAAGTCGCCTCTTACGACAGGCCGCCTGGCCGCAAGAAATTGCATTCTTTCTCCGTTCCTGCACGGATATATAGTTTATTCCAGTTGTTCTTTTGAAATAGCTTCAATGTACAGACATGGCATTTTTAGAATTTTATATTATTATAAATACGTTATAGATAACACAATATTTCATCAATTACTTGTGATTATCAGCTAAATTCGTAATTTCATTGTTACATGCCAAAAATGTTGATATGGATTAATTATTATGATTATATTGGTTGAATGTCAGTGCAGTCATGGCTGCTTGCGGTTTTTTAAAACTTAATTCATCTATGCGATGGGCAGAGAACAATATCATGTCACTTCTGAATTCTGACTTATGGCCGGTTCCTATATTTTACTGAACGTTCATTTGCCTTACTGTCGATTACAATTTGTCATAAGCTCCATATTAGATGGTACTCTATTTATATATTATTTTTTTTAATCAATACATACATACATAACTTCACGCCAGTTCCCTTGCGGGGTAGGCACGAACAACAGAGCGCCATTTAAGCTTATTCTTACACACCTCACTTGCTTCTTTGACATTCATAACTCTTGTCATGCACGCTCGTCTGTTCTTAAGGCTCCTGACATCACCTTCTGCTAGTACACGATCAATTTGATCATGGAAGGTGTGTCGTGGCCTTCCACGACTTCTGCATCCATCCACTTTTGCATTGTATATCTGTTTAGTCATTCCTTCATCATGCATTCTTTCCACATGCCCGAACCACCGGAGCATTCCTTTCCTTACCTTCATCCCGACACTCTCTTTCAGACCAACTCTCTTTCTTACTTCGGTATTACGAATGTATTATGAATATGTTTTACAATATTCTTTGAGTAGTTAAAGGTATGGAGTATTTTCAATTGGATTGACTTTTATGGTTATGCAGTCAAATAACGAAATTAGGGGGTTTTTGTCACCTATAAGGATCCCCTGATGCAAAGTGGTTAATTGGCAACGCGTTGCCGGCCTGACCTTGCAATATATTGTGTAAATGTACTCGTCTTGTTTCGTCTCATGACGGCTTCTGTGGTTGAGCGGGCTAAGCCCTTGCCGGTCTACCTCACTGCAATGCAGAGGCTCCGGGTTTGATTCTTGCCATGGTTAATTTCAGAAACGATTCTTCCAGTATTGGTGTCTGGGATCGGTCCTAGAGTAGTAATATATTATCCATAATACTAGGGTAGCTTGCCTCTGTTTACGGGGGTATCGGTGGAATCACCTCTACTGTACCAAGTGGTACGGCCCTGCTTCCCGGGGTTTAATACCAAATCGGCGCACTAGGAAGTAAGAAGAGCTTAACTACGTTAGATATCCCAGGCATTCCAGATATATCTCTCGTGGGACCCAGGTAGGTTTAATGGGTAGCGTGTTCAGCCTCCTCCTTTAATGGAGGAGATTCCGTTCGCCGTCTGGTGCAAGAGTCCCATACGCACACGATGAGCGCGGCACTAGGCGGACCTTTTGGTCTTCCCCTGTATACAAGTCCCGTGTTTGAGTCAGAAGAAAATACATTCTTCCTGATTTAAAAAAAGAGCGTAACTTGCCTAATTTAGGTATATACAATGTGCGTGCTTGTCTGCCGAATATTATTATTGTGATTTATTTGAGGAATGTGGAGATCGGAGATGTGGTTCAACATCTTATCACCGGATCAGTCAACAATGGCGGGCATCGGTCCGTGCGACGTTCAGATCGAAATGCGTCGGACAGTGTGCGCCCGCGCATGCGGTATCGCTTCCAACGCCGCCTGTCAGATTTTGACACTTGACCTGGGGTGGCATTGCTCGATGGAATTCAGGGACATTCCTCCCATTAGATAACAATTTGGCTTTCATTATATTTCTGACCAACAATACTATGGATTTAGTATGATGACATTGTATTTCTAGAATATCTCCATATTTAAAAACAAATATAAAATTAAGAAAATGTTATAAATATTAATTACATAATTAAAACTACGTTTTAAAGGTTTTAAAATCAGTTTTAATTATCTGCACTAGCCGCGAAAAGTTAAGGAAATACACTGTGAATAACTAACTATACAGTCTTATAAATACAACCCGCAAGAGTTAACTTGAGACTTCGCTCGGATAAAGTAAGCGCGAGGTACTGACTCGATAGTACGCATCGCTGGCGAGAGCAGTAAGAAGGCGGGCGTTATACTATTGGAATTTTAGTAAGCATCCCTAATTTTTTTGAAAATATAATATAGCCTATGTCAACCGGAGATAGTGTAGCTTGCCAACAGTATCGGCTGGGCGTAACTATGTTCTAAATCTCAGCCTTTCCAACACAAACAAAAGCGCAGGGCGACAGGGGGTAGGGGGTTTTTAGTGGGTATTGGGGTTGCTCGCTCGTGTAGCAACGCTCGGAGTCTTCCACACTATTCTGCGACGTCGATCGCGGACGGAGCACTGCCAAGAGCATACTATTGCTGCAGTGTTATCGCCCCCGACCGACGCGTGTCGTTCCCTTAGCAACGGCCCAGTTTGTGCGTAAATCGGTTAAGCATTTTTCCTCGCCTCAAAAAAAAAAAGCTTGCCAACAGTGAAATAATGTTTTAAATCGGTTCAATAGTTTCCGAGATTACCCCCTACAACGTCACAAACTTACAAACTTTGCCTCTTTATAGTATTAAAGTATAGATAGAAAAAAGTTTATAGAAATAAATTATTAAAAAAATCATAATGTCCTAAAAACAATATTATGTAAACTAAGGTGTCTTGCGGTTTTACTTATTTGTATTGGGCGCGATTTCGTACATTTAATTGTAAAAATAATTATGCTCATGATTGTAATGAAATAAAAATTTAAATTTATATTTTTTACATGAATATTAAATTAAAATAATAATTAATATCAAACTAAAACTAACTTAAAACATATAATTAAATATAAACTTAAAAATAAACTACAAACTACATAAAAACTAAAACTAAATAAAAAAGGGAAAAACGCCTAAAAATAAGTTAATGGTCCCAAACCACTGTCATTTTCCGGGAACGTCCCCAGAAGGCTGGCGGCGTTACCACGTTGTATAGCAACGCTTAATCTTTGAGCAAAATAGACGCCGGCCTTCTGGTCGCGTGTGGCGTCTACCAGACGTTTGGCGACGTCACGGTAGACCTTTAGGGCGTCAGGACTCCACGGACCCAAATTTTCCACCCCAAATGTGTAACCATTTCCACTTGTGGCATATTTGCGGCGCTTGAGAGCCTCCTGTTCGGCTGCAGCAGAACCGGCGGTAGTGCACGTACTTGAAAGCTGGGGCGTCCAGAGTGTCAACGCAATTTATATTTTATTTTAAAATTTCGATATTCATTTTATTTTATTTAAGGTTATTTAAATTACTAACGTAATATTGAAAATTACAAAAAAATATTATTAGATTATTTTTATGAAATTTTGGGAATCGTGGTCATACAAGTATTTGACCTCCCGCAGTTAGCGGCGTACTAAAGGCGATCACCTGACCAACATAGGCGCATACAAAGCAACTGTTTGTAACAGACCAAGATCTCTATTCCAGTATAGTCATTAGGGAGGAATCACATTTAAACAAACATCTTCCGTTCATACCGCACAGTTAATAATAACAGCCCATAAACGTCCCACTGCTGGGCCTCCCACTATCGGGGAATGGACAGTATATCCGCCACGCCTGTCCAAGGAGGCTTGGCTGGTTTAACACATCGCTTATCTCGATGTGCAAATTTCATCACGATGTTTTCCTTCACTGTACTTAGCACGTGGTAATTGTATCAATATGTGGTAGGGCATTTGCCCGACTGGATGGCTACCACCCCTGGTCTAAAGTATGTCGCCATAACAGCCTTGAGTTGTGTTCCGGCATTAGTGACCAGGTTCCAGTCTTCCTTAAGAGAGCAGCAGCGCATTTGTGGCACCTTTGGTGTTGCGAATGACCATAGGCGATGGTAACCGCTTTCCATCAAGTGGGCCGTCTGCTTGCCTGCTGAACTCCTGCAATAAAAAAATGCATATTATGTCAGAAAACTGCCTAAGTGGGTGCATACGTTCCGGGCAGGATTCGTAGCCGCAAGATTTGAGTTTGGGACGCGTACGCCGGCCATTACGCTACTACGACTACCTACCGCATAGTAATTAGTGTTTATTTTATTGCGAAGACTCATCTAATGAAATTTAGTTACAGTTTCCTATGGAGGTTTACAACGCTAGGAGCAATGGCAATGCGTTTGCTACTTTTGTGACGGATAAAGGATACCGGATAGAGGGATGAGGTAATAGGGATGGAATAGGTAGGGGATATAGCATATGGCGTTAGAATACTGTGGGAAGTGAGCCACTAGAGCCACACCGATCGAGCAGGCCTAGAGGGCTGTAATCAACACAACGAATTCAGCATGGCTCTATCACGACTAAATGTATTGTGTATTATTTATTATATTGACTATTGGCTTGCTATATCTTATCGACTTACTATCGGTTAAAAATTGACAGAAGCTCCATACAAATAATATTAAAATTCAACCGATGGTAAGGCAAATTAATGAATAGTAACATATAGGAAATTCACAGAATTTTTCCCGATTCTGGAGCACTAAGTGTATAGTTAGATAGTAATATTTACTACTTAATAAAGTAAACAATTAGCAAGTTGATAAACTTACTTCATCTCTGCCAACTCTCTTCAGCTTTTCAAAATGTATGTAAATAAGTAGTTAAGGTCTCGATGAAATAGGCCAGGAATCGGTTCTCTTACTGCAAAGTTGTCCATGGCCGACGGTAGCCAATTTCTATCACGTGGACTATACGCCACCCATTGACTAATCCAAATTCAAATTCACTCATTTCGCTTTCACAAACTTTCGAAGTTCTACTCAAGACCTTAAAAAGAAGCTCAAAATATTCCACCACGTCGCGACGTATATCAATCTTTAAAAATAATTGAAATATACGAAATTATGAAAGTTACTGGTGTCTGGCTCATATCACACACACTTTGTTAACAGTCGTACTAGATAATCCAATTTTGGTTATAATATCACCGATGTACATGATTGTTATCAACAAGACAGACACTTGAAACGGGAAAATTCTTAAGATATAAGATTTCAGAAATTACTTGCTTGCGGACAATGAATGATGCGCGCGAATTGATTCGGAACATACATCCAAATGTGCAAGGTATATAATATCATATTGACCGTCTACTCGTTTGCCTGCGAGCAAACATAAATTAAACTGTTTCTTCGTATGCCGTCTGGTTGAATGCGTATAAATCTATCATAGTCCATAATGTTCTTCGTCCATTTCTTTGGTTTTATGATTTTGACAGTTCACGCTTCCCGCCAATACGCTACCGCGGCGCACACGCCAATCACACGTTTGTTTTGGTACGCCGATGTTTCGAAATTTGAAATGTCTATGTAACTTTATATCGGTACAGCGTAATAGGTTATATTTAATTCTTTTATTTTTTTTAAACCTAGTTGATAGATTAAGCTCGCAACTTTGTTTTAATCAAAGACTTGACTGCAAGGGTCCAATAATTCGAGAAAAAAATTGATTAAAATTTATTTTGATAAAATAATAAAAGAAGTAAAGGAAATTATTTAATATTTAATAAGTTATTTAATTTTTTTTCCAAAAAATAAAAGCATTTATAATATTTTCTTAAGTTTTCGCGACTTGTATACATCATAAAACTACGTTTTAACGGTTTTAAGCGCGGTAATTTTATTTCATTTTGGTTTTTCCGACGTTTTGGGCCACTTTTCAGTGGCCGTGATCACGAAAGACAAAGATGTCAAGAGTCAACGAATATTGTTAAAGTTTTATTTAGCCTACCGCCAACTTGTTAATTTTAATTTTATTTGTGGTTATTATTTACTCTATGGGAGCCTAATCTAATTTACTACCGCTTCGCAACATGTTATGGCTTGAAGAGAAGAAGCGGCGCAAGAATCTCTAGAAAGCGGTTACCATCGCCTATGGACATTTGCAACACCAAAGGTGCTACAAATGCGCTGCTGCTCTCTTAAGGGAGACTGGAACCTGGTCACTAATGCCGGAACACAACGCAAGGTTCTTATGGCGACATCCTTTAGACCAGGGGTGGTAGCCATCCAGTCGGGCAAATGCCCTACCACCTGGCATAGGCGTTTACGAAGTCGCGGGCATATCCTAGTTGTATAAACGAGTACTGCCTCGTATCATAATATTTAAAGTATTCTATTTACCTACAACACATTTCCAATTTTGTAGGTACCTATGTAGAAAAACACAAAACATGTCCGTCTGTAGCCAGAAGGCAAATTTCCACGTAAATATTGAATGTCTTCGTGTCCAACCATTTCTTTCATATGGTTCCGCCATTACAACACTATTACCACTCTATACATATCTAATGTTTGGAATATTTAAGGGGGCGATAAGTGGAAAGGTTTATCTGACACAAGGCAGAATGTAAATGTTAATGCTGGACTCTATATCTTACTTACATTCATTTGGTATATGCGTGCAGGAACGGAGTAAGAATACAACTTCCTGCGGCCTGGCGGCCTGTCGTAAGAGGCGACAAAAAAAACCTACAGCCAGGTGGTAGGGTATTTGCCCGACTGGATGGCCACCACCCCTGGTCTAAAGTATGTCGCCATAACAACCTTGAATTGCGTTCCGGCATTAGTGACCAGGTTCCAGTCTCCCTTAAGAGAGCAGCAGCGCATTTGTAGCACCTTTGGTGTTGCAAATGTCCATAGGCGATGGTAACCGCTCTCCATCCAGTGGGCCGTCTGCCTGTCTGCTAAACTCCCGCAATAAAAAAACCCAAAATATGTATTATTTTCTACCGGTTAAAATTAACCCAAACACCATACACGATACAAGTAATACCAATTTTTTACTAGTAGTAGTATTGATGGCAGTTGCTTATTTCAAATAACACTCGATGTGGACTGAATTACTTATTATTGGCGTTATTTACAATTAAACTATACATAGAAGAAATACAGAGAGTGCGTGTTGGTGCCATATGTATGTGAGAAATGTGAAGCGCATGAGCAAGTGAATAATTCCGGCCTCCAACGCCGCTTCTATATCCCACGTTCCGTCCGACGCCTAGCTGCTAACTGTGCGAGCTGTGGGCTTCGGCTGTATGCGGGGAGCGGAGAGAAGGTGTGTTCCGGAAGGCCGGTCAGCCGGGTGCTCTCTGTCGCACGCCCGCAAGAACCCAGATAACATGGAGAGACTTGTGGTCACGAGGAAAGTTGAAGGCAAGAGACCTCGTGGTAGATAGATCTCCAAATAGATGGATTGACCAGCTGGACATATCGATAAGTTCGGCGCTTCAACTGATCTCGTTGGAAGAAAGTACCTATTCACTGCCATTAAAGCTGCGATCCTCAGCAGTGAGGCAACGACGACGACAAACGACGACTTAGAAGAAGAAATTATAAACACCCGGTGTATATGAAAACTGCTATTTCTATCTCTCTAAATTTCTTTGTTTGTGCACGATTTATACGGACCTATTTTTTATGGGAAATTAGAAGTTGGACTTAAAATTTATTTATGTTTTTAATACGTCAAACAGAGCGTCAGTCAAGGATATATAAATTCGCAGACAATTTTGCTTTAAACATTATTCGAAAACTCAATTTCTCATGGATGCTTGACACTGTTAGAGGCACAAATCGTACCTTAAATTGGCTTATTCTTCTTAAAAAGTATCTAAAATAGCCATGTCTGATTAACACAATATAATTATGCTAATACATTTATTATATATGTATTTTGTAATATATTATTGTATATGTATATATTTGTATATTATATTTATGACTATGTATATATGTATGTATTTGTATATTTATTTGTTAAATTAGTTTGAGTATTTATGTGTCCCTTGTCTTTTTCCTGCACCACCTACATCACCTGATTCAAATTTGTTTTTGATTTAGGTTGCCTGGAAGAGATCGCTTTGAGCGATAAGGCCGCCTATTGTATCGCCTAGAAAATATTGTAAATATGGTCTGTTTTTGTAATTGTATGTTTTGGTGTGCAATAAAGAGTTATCTCTCTCTCTCTCTCTCTCTCTCTCTCTAAAAAGGGTATTCACTGCCGAAGAGAGTCATATTAAAAAATTCTTATTTTCACTAGAAATGCACCGCCTTAAGCTGCCGTGAATATTTGATCTAGGGATTGTTGGACAATACCTCCATGATGACGTCACTGTCCATTAAATGCTGAATACAAAGCAGGCGGGCTTACTGATCGCCGTACACCCCACACAGTCAGTCATTATCTATGACCATAATTATTAGTTATTCCACATCGTATTGTCTATATAAGTTTTAATTTGCGGTTCGTATTTTTTAACGTTTTGATCATTGTGTATTTTCCAAGGAGTATACGCGTATTATTATAAAAGTTTTTTTTTTATATAGTCTGTTTAAATGTGAATTTAAGAATAAGAGCGGAGCAGTTTTTGGCGGGAACTGAAAGGAGATGTTGTGCTGTGCAGTTTTATTTTCTAAAAATGTGTAAAATTACTCCAAAATGAACAATAGTTGTAGGATATTGATAGTTTTTGAGTAGTAATTATCTGTTTTGTGAGAAATGTGAACTGTATAGTCAAATGTGGCCTTTTGAGTTGTCACAAGAACTCCGTTGAATGGCACTAGCTGATTACCTACAGTTCAGCTGTGCTACACATAAGCTTAAGAAAATGAAGAAACTATATTGTAAACTAAGATCTGGCTTAAAGGCCTAGCTGCCAAGCCATAAACTTAAATAAAAATAAAAGAATAAGAGTGTCATCTATATTTTTAACGGATTTCAAAAAAGATGATTTTCTCAATTCGTCTCGTATAACCACAATACTCCCGAATTGGTCCAATTGTCACCTTGTCAGGATCTGATGAGTCGATCGCAGGAAAATCGAGAGCAACCCTTGTTGAAGACCGTCTACACCGAAGATTGAGATGGCAATTATTGCATGTCATCGTATCTTTTTAGTTCTTGGCCTTTCAATCAAATTGTTTCAATTTGATTTATTCACGTACACATAATTTATGTAAGTAAAAAAAATAACACACCGGAAAGATATATTAACTCCACGGAGTGGCGTCAGTTGTAGCCTACAATTCAACTGCGCTACATACTCGACAACTACGTCGGAATTGGCTGTATGGACTAAGATTCCTTCGCCTGCCTTTGACGCGAATTCTACTGCTACTAAATTACTACCAAAAAGTCCGGTGTTCAATGAGTTTTCACACAACCTATTTATTAACAAATAACACTACTACTACTACTACTACTGTAGTTGCATGTATTATTAATTGTATTAAAATAAAACAATGAAAACTAATGATGGTGCATTTAATGTATCACCAGTTACATATCGAGTGATAAAATAAATTACTTGTCACGCTCATTACATATGTCAGGAACATCTGTGACAAGTAACAAGCGTGATTTCACTGATTTCATGCAGTCCAGTGATATTAATATTAACAAAATCCCTTATCATCAATCAATAATTTCAAAGAAACTTATCAACAGAAAATCAATGTTAAAGAACCGACTTAGTCACTATTTCACTACTTATAACTTGTCTTTCACTATTTGTAATAGGCGAAAACAAATAATCATCACATATAAAAATAACTGGCCGTGATTTATCACGCGTGATATAACGCTGACAAAAAATATCTTCACTACGTTATCGTTAGATTCGAGCAGCTATAATTTCTATAAAAATAAGTAAATTTAAAACTTCAACAGAAATATTAAATTCAGATAGGTTGTTTTAAAACTAAGGAAAACCTCCCATTTCGCCTCGGAATATTTCCAGCTAAACGCTACTTGGTAATTACGTCTAATTACAATGTAGTAGGCATGCATAACTGAGGACATAATGAAATAAACTGCGACCACAACAGCACAACACTTCTTCGCAGGTGGAGACCTTCTCACGGCTTGTGTTGCCCTAGTATTTTATTCGATTCATTAAACTGTTTTGTACAATTAATCTTTTTAGGGTTCAGTAGGGATATTGGCAAAATGGAACCCGTATTAAATCGTTATATCCGTCCATCCTTCTATCCGTCTATTAGTCTATCTGTGTACATCCCAGCTAGTGTTGCCAAGTGAAAAGTAAAATAAGAATTCGATTATTAGAAATTGAAGTAGTTAAATCATAATTTAAAAAAAAAACAACCCTTAATCCACATTCGTTTTACGTTCTGCCCCAATTTAAAACAAATTAGACCTGACAACACTAGTCCCAGCCATTTTTTTTTTAATCTACTGGGCTTATTATGAGTGTTTGGCAAAGTCTATTTTATACGTCACTGCGTATGTAATGTATAGTATATTAATAATACAGGCAGTATAAAGAGTTGGTCTGAAAGAAAGTGTCGGGGTGAAGGTAAGGAAAGGAATACTTCGGTGGTTTGGGCATGTGGAAAGAATGCATGATGAAAGAATGACTAAACAGATATACAATGCAAAAGTGGATGGATGTAGAAGCCGCGGAAGGCCACGACACACCTTCCATGATCAAATTGATCGTGTACTAGCGGAGGGTGATGTCAGGAGCCTTAAGAACAGACGAGCGTGCATGACAAGAGTTATGAATGTCAAAGAAGCAAGTGAGGTGTGTAAGAATGGGCCTAAATGGCGCTCTGTTGTTCGTGCCTACCCCGCAAGGGAACTGGCGTGAAGTTATGTATGTATGTAGTATAAAACTAACTGTAAGACATACTAGTGTACTAGTTTAGTATTATTATAGTTTTTTTATTTAATTATTATTATTATAGAATTAGTAGTTTTCATCCGTGTAGGAACGGAGAAAGAATACCATTTCCTACGGCCGGGCGGCCTGTTGTAAGAGGCGACTTAACAACCCACGGCCGGGTGGTAGGGCGGTTGCCCGACTGGATGGCTACCACCCCTGGTCTAGAGTGTGTCGCCATAACAACCTTGAGTGGTATTCCCGCATTGGTGACCGGGTTCTAGTCTCCTTTAAGAGAGCAGCAGCGCATTTGTGGCAACTTTGGTGTTGCAAGTGTCCATAGGTGACGGTAAGAGCTTTCCATCAAGTGGGCCGTCTGCCTGTCTGCTGATCTCTTGCAATAAAAGAAAAGTTTTTTTTGTTTTAGAAACGCGTCTAATGGTAATTTTAAATCACCATAACATTTTTGTTTAAAAAGAAATTATTCTACAAATCCTCTGACTTCTTATCACAATTTACCACTTAGCAATGTACCGTAGACACTGAAATTCCCACGCGAGGAAATCAATACGAAACAATTGTTTCCACAATAAAATAATCCACTTATACATGCAAACGATTAAACGGTGGAACCTTCCTTCAACACACACCCTAATATGGCAGCCCCATGCTGACAGTCTCGAAATACTATATCGAGAATTTCCATTTTTTTTTATTTTTTTTTATTGCAGGAGATCAGCAGACAGGCAGACGGCCCACTTGATGGAAAGCGGTTACCATCGCCTATGGACATTTGCAACACCAAAGTTGCTACAAATGCGCTGCTGCTCTCTTAAGGGAAACTGGAACCTGGTCAATAATGCCGGAACACAACTCAAGGTTGTTATGGCGACATACTTTAGATCAGGGGTGGTAGCCATCCAGTCGGGCAAATGCCCTACCACCTAGCTGTGGGTTGTTAAGTCGCCTCTTACGACAGGCCGCCCGGCCGCAGGAAATTGTATTCTTTCTCCGTTCCTGCACGGATAGCTTTTATATTGTTCTCATAACATTTAGAAGATTATTTGTTATTCGATGTGATAAATATTGATACATACATACATACATACGCCACGCCAGTTCCCTTGCGGGGTAGGCACGAACAACAGAGCGCCATTTAGGCCCATTCTTACACACCTCACTTGCCTCTTTGACATTCATAACTCTTGTCATGCAAGCTCGTCTGTTCTTAAGGCTCCTGACATCACCTTCTGCTAGTACACGATCAATTTGATCATGGAAGGTGTGTCGTGGCCTTCCACGACTTCTGCATCCATCCACTTTTGCATTGTATATCTGTTTAGTCATTCTTTCATCATGCATTCCTTTCCTTACCTTCACCCCGACACTCTCTTTCAGACCAACTCTCTTTCTTACTTCGGTATTACGAACGCGGTATAAATATTGATACTTTTGTAATTAGGTTATTGCTGTATTTCTTTTCTCTTGCTGTGAAACCTTTGCTGAATTGAGTTAATATCTAAAATCGAAAAAATATTGATTCGTAAAAATAAATCCATAACTTCTACAAGAACCTAAAAATTATAATCAGATGCATATTTTCACGCGATTTCACTGGTATATATTCCGAAAACTTATCCCACAGGAAATGTCCGGTTTTTCTGGATAAAAAGTATGCCATCCTCAGTATAGAAAGTGTTAATATAAATTGAATTTTATAAGAATCAATTCATTCCCGAGGTCGTCAAAAAGAAATAAATAAAATACGAACAACGTTTTATTGATTTAGTTCCCTAGCCTTAATAGTTCCTGAAATAAATGACAATAATTAATTGTGATAAAAATTCAAATTCGTTTTATTGCGAATATAGGTAACATTTTTTTTTTATCACGCATAGGTTCGCTTTTGACCATGATCTCGCTCGATTTGAGCGGAGATATGGTCTAAGACCGAGCATGCTTACCTAGAAGGTAATTCACACGAGACTTGAAGACACCCAGGTTGTAGGTTTCGGGAAAAACAGACTCCGGCAGTGAGTTCCACTCCTGTGAGGTGCGCATGATGAAGGTGGACTCAAAGCGCTTTGTTCGTATAGGTGGTATGTCCACCATGTATCGGTGCCGCATACCAGTGCGTCTGGTTGTCCGATGATGGAAGGGAGACGGCGGGATGAGATCGAAAAGCTCCAACACTTTCTTTCCAAAATGTATCCGATAGAAAACCGACAAGCTGGCAACCCTACGTCGATGTTCGACACTTTGTAGTTTGTCAAAAATTTTGTTACAATAAGTTGTTTGTTACAATAAGTCGTTAGTAAATCTATATTCTGCCGGTACCGGTGTGCAATATTATTATCTATAGAATAGAATAGAATAGAAAACACTTTATTGTTCACCAAATAAACAATTACAGAATGATTAATTACAATAATTTAACGGCAAAACAAAAGGCGGCCTTATCGCTTAAAGCGATCTCTTCCAGGCAACCTGCTTGAGAGGATACTTTCAACAACTTATCTCTAGGTATAATTACATTAAAAAAAATATTTATATATACTTACTAGCTGCCCGGCAGAAGTTGTTCTGCCATGCAGAAATAAAATTTAGAACCCGATTGCAGCGCCACCTACCGGGTCCAAATGTAAGCTATCCTATCTTTCAAGTCGGATCAAACTGCACACGGTGTGCAAATTTGATTAAAATCGGTCAAGTAGTTTAGGAGTCCATCGCGGACAAACAACGTGACACGTAATTTATATATATTAAGATATCTAAATGAAGACAATTTAATCTAGTACATACAACATGTCAAATTATAAAAGTCAAACAAAATATACTAAAATTTATCATAATATTGATAATAATAATTCAAATAACTAACATAAAAAGTCATAATGACAAGCAAAAAAAATAAAATAATACTTTGTGATAATATCATGTCAAAATGTCAAAATAATTATAATAGTATTTAAATACTTAAAATTTATCGATCGTAAAGTCTCTAATGGTATATAATAAGCGTTGCAGACGTTGTCCTGCTCTGAAAAAATAAAAATCTAGGACCCGATCCCAGCGCTACCTACCGGTTCGAATTGTGGATTTAAATCATCCGGGGACCCACTCAAACACACAAAAACAAAATCACCAAAATCGCACCAGGTGATTAGGAGGATCCTAGAACCCGATCTTAGCGCCACCTACCGGTTCCCGAGGGATAAAAAGTATCCTATGTCCGCCTCCTGGTTCTAAGCTACCTCCCCACCAAATTTCAGCCAAATCGGTACAGCCGTTCTTGAGCTATAAATAGTGTAACTAACACGACTTTCTTTTATATATATTATTAGTGTTGTAGCCAAATATACTAATATTGTTTGATTGAACGCGCTAATCTCAGGAACTACTGGTCTGATTTGAAAAATTCTTTCAGTGTTGGATAGCCCATTTATCGAGGAAGGCTATAGGCTATATATCATCACGCTAAGACCAATAGGAGCGGAGCACCAATGAAGAATGTTTCAAAATCGGAGGGTTTTGAAAGCAAATTCCACGCGGACGACGTCGCCGGCACAGCTAGTGTAAGAATAAAACTCTGCTAGTATTCATAACATGTGCTGTATTACTTTCCCGGTCCATAACCAACAGTACAAAAATTATATTTCCATGCAAAACTTAAAAGCGTTCATCTAATACCTAGTCTCGAGTTGGGTACAACTCTATTGCTAGTAAATAAAGTACAAAACTATTATTTTCCGATGGTTGGGCCCCTGGGCTCTTCAATTATTCACAATATACGATTCTCGATCGGCTACTTCGTCTCTCCGTCATTTTAACAAACATATTTTATAAACAATTACAAGATAGGTAAGTATTGATGTAAATTTAGTCGTCATATTCATAGGGTCGTTCGTAATACCGAAGTAAGAAAGAGAGTTGGTCTGAAAGAGAGTGTCGGGGTGAAGGTAAGGAAAGGAATGCTCCGGCGGTTCGGGCATGTGGAAAGAATGCATGATGAAAGAATGACTAAACAGATATACAATGCAAAAGTGGATGGATGCAGAAGTCGTGGAAGGCCACGACACACCTTCCATGATCAAATTGATCGTGTACTAGCAGAAGGTGATGTCAGGAGCCTTAAGAACAGACGAGCTTGCATGACAAGAGTTATGAATGTCAAAGAGGCAAGTGAGGTGTGTAAGAATAAGCCTAAATGGCACTCTGTTGTTCGTGCCTACCCCGCAATGGAACTGGCGTGAAGTTATGTATGTATGTATGTATATTCATAGGGGTTTATAATATATGTGTCTGCAAATTTAGTACGGATTTCATTTTTTATTTTATTGCATGAGTTCAGCAGACAGGTAGACGGCCTACGTGATGAAAAGCGGTTACTATCGCCTATAGACATTTGCAACACTAAAGGTGCTACAAATGCGCTGCTGCTCTCTTAAGGGAGACTAGACCCTGGTCACTAATGCCGGAACACGACTCAAGGTTGTTATGGCGACATACTCTAGAACAGGGGTGGTAGCCATTCCGTCGGGCAAATGCCCTACGACCTGACTGTGGGTTGTTTTGTCGCCTCTTACGACAGGCCGCCCGGCCGCAGGAAATTGTATTCTTTCTCCGTTCCTGCACGGATAAAAATTTATAATTAATAAATTTTTTTAGCTTATTATTGCTTTGTGTGGTGGTGTATGACAGAACGAAATGCTCATTACTTCTCCACCTTTCTAGATATACCTCTCTCCATTTTCCCAGAATGTACCCATATCTTAAGTAAGGTTAATAAAAGCAGATGAAGCGGAAGATGTTTGTCAGGATCGTCGCAAGTGGTAATCCATAGTCCCTGCATGTATCTATATTCAACTAGCTGTGCCCGCGACGTCGTTCGCGTGGAATTTGTTTTCAAGACCCCCCGATTTTGAAACATTCTTCATTGGTGCTCTGCTTCTATTGGTCTTAGCGTGATGATATATAGGAATTGAATAATATTATATAAAATTATTAGAGCTAGGCATGTTTGCTGAAGAGTTTCTTGCGCCGCTTCTTCTCTTCAAGCCATAACATGTTGCGAAGCGGTAGTAAATTAGATTAGGCTCCCATAGAGTAAATAATAACCATAAACAACATTAAAATTAACAAGTTGGCGGTAGGCTAAATAAAACTTTAACAATACTCGTTGACACTTGACATCTTTGTCTTCCGTGATCACGGCCACTGAAATGTGGCCGAAACGTCGGAAAAACCAAAATCAAATAAAATTACCGCGCTTAAAACCGTTGAAACGTAGTTTTATTATGTAACTAAGTACTTCATTTTTATATTACGCCAATAAGTTATATTAAAAGAAATTATGAATTGCACTTTCAACAAGTAAAAAAAGCAAAATTACACTTTATAAATGTGTGAATCTTGGGATACAGAATTTTTGTACGTGGGAAGTCCTTAGAAAAGCAATCGTTTGATTGTAGCGTCAGGAGTTATTGCTCTATACCCCCTAATGTTACGACAGCACATTGAGTACTCAAGTACGTATTTACCGACATATTTCAAGAAATGTTACGTTTCCCAACAGTGGAAGTTTAAGTATATCGGACTTCAATAAAGCACTCTCCAATTTGAATGAATGAAAACACTTTATTGTTCACCCAAATTGAAATTACGTTCTTAAAAAGTAGTTTTTTTTTTATTGCAGGAGATCAGCAGACAGGCAGACGGCCCATTTGCATGGAAAGCGGTTACTATCGCCTATGGACAGTTGCAACTCCAAATGTGTTACAAATGCGCTGCTGCTCTCTTAAGGGAGAGTGGAACCTGGCCACTAATGCCGGACCACAACTCAAGGTTGTTATGGTGGCATACTCTAGACCTGGGGTGGTAGCCAACCAGTCGGGTAAATGCCCTACCACCTGGCTGTCGGTTGTTAAGTCGCGTCTTATGACAGGCCGCGCGGCCGCAGGAAATTGTATTCTTTCTCCGTTCCTGCACGGATAAATAGTACAAATATTTAAATACTTTCAATAAATGTTGAACAAAGGGCGGCCTTATCGCTAAAAGCGATTTTTTTCAAGCGGGGGTTGCCTCGAAGAGATCGCTTCTTAGCGATAAGACCGCACATAATGCACATTTAAAATATTTTTAGGCTATAAGTTTTCTGTGTTTTCTCTAATGGTGTACAATAAAGTGTTATATCTCTCTCTCTCTCTCTCTGTCTCTGTGTGTGTGAGTGTCTGTGTGTGTCTCTCTCTCTGTGTGTGTGTGTGTTTGTGTGTGTGTGTGTGTGTGTGTGTGTGTGTGTGTGTGTGTGTGTGTGTGTGTGTGTGTGTGAGTGTGAGTGTGTGAGTGTGTGAGTGTGAGAGTGTGAGTGTGAGAGTGTGAGTGCGTGCGTGCGCGTGTGTGTGTGAGTGTGTGTGCGTGCGCGTGGGTGTGTGTGTGTGTAAGTGAGTGAGTGTGCGTGTGTGTGTGAGTGTATGTGTGTGTTTGCGTGTGTGTGTGTGTGTGTGTCTTTCAATTTGAATAAATAAACCAAAGTGATCCATATTAAACATTTGAATCATTTAATATTCCCTTGCAGTACAGTGCCTTCCAACCGAATTGATTGAATTTGGTAGATCAGTCTATGTCAGCAATAGCTGCTTTTTTAGTTTCGCAGACATGCATTTCATTTTGATATGAGTATGACTTTACAATAGGGACGCGAACGCAATTGTTACAATTCAAATTCAAAAGCTTTTATTCAAAATAAGTTGCACTGGAGAACGCTATTTGAAGGTCATACGAATAAATTAAAATTTAATTTTACTTCCTATTCTATGTACACCGCTTCGCAACGTGTTATTGCTGTTAAGGAGAAGAAGCGGCAAGAAACTCCGCAGCAACACGTCTAGCTAAACATTGTTTTTCTTTATATTTCTTATTCTATTTATATCTCAAGTTCTTTTTTTTATAAGCTTTATACAGAAGTATGTCACAGAATTACTTTTCGTAGAATTAATGGAGCTGTAGCAAACAATGCATATTCAATAAGACGAGGTTTTAAAATAGCATCTTATCATTTTCTTTCAAAATGATATGATAAAAAATACCATTAATAACTGTTTAAATAATAATGAATGCTCTATTTGACTGTTTTTGCTTATGATGATATCAGAAAAGCCGAATTCATTTGCTATATAAAAAAACTGTCAAAAACATTATCTTAATATATTGTATGTATGTATGCTATAATATTGTACTTAAATTAGCTTTTTGCTATCGAAATTGTGTTATTTATTTTTATTTTATTACCTGTTGTTTCTAATTTATACTAATATGTATTATAAAGCCGAAGAGTTTGTTTGTTTGTTTAAACGCGCTAATCTCAGAACATATAATTGTCTACTATAGGCTAAAATATTTTTTTTAAATTAGGGCGTAACCCAATATGTCTAACTGGGAAAATTATTGATTATAGAACAAAATAATGTACTACCACTTTGCAGAACATATAATTGTCTACAAAAAATATCGCGTATCTATATGTCTAACTATTGTAGTTATCTCACAATAAGTGTTTTCTTTTATTTTTTTAAATAATTAAAATGCTGTCGCTTCAAAAACTCTTTATTTTGTACCTTGGTATTAATCCTTATCAAAATAAATTACTCCATATTCAAGACGAATTCAATACTTTTCTAGAACTGTTTGAATTATTCAATTCGGACGTTTCATTCAAAAGATATCGCGATATTTAAAATGTAAGTATTAGTGATGTAGCCAAATATACTAATATTGTTTGATTGAACGCGCTAATCTCAGGAACTACTGGTCTGATTTGAAAAATTCTTTCAGTGTTGGATAGCTCATTTATCGAGGAAGGTTATAGGCTATATATCATCACGATAAGACCAATAGGAGCGGAGCACCAATGAAGAATGTTTCAAAATCGGAGGGCTTTGAAAGCAAATTCCACGCAGACGACGTCGCGGGCACAGCTAGTTTAATATGACAGGTTGCTTGGTAGAGATCATTAAGATCGTGATAACTACGGTATTGTAACTACGAATTTTGTAATCGTTTATTTTAGTGACCAATATAGTGTCATATATCTATTTTGAAATAAGAATGTATCGTACCAAATCTATGAGGCTACGGCATTGTGTAGTATAATAAAAAGTACCTCATTTGATTCGACCGTTCGCTTCCCTATTGTTGAACAAAAGCACAGTGAATCGGTGGCGGTGGTCAGGTGCGGAGCTCCCACGGCTTGTCGATCACCGTTGTTCCGGTACTTGTTAATAATTCACACGATTAACCGACGGTTTGTATTCAATTATCTACTGTAGTATAAGGTGAAATTATTTAAATTTATTTTGATTCTTCTCTCTAGGGTTCCGTAGTCATTTTGTTAAAATGACAGAATCATTGTTTACAACATGTCTGACCTTTTTTATTGCGAAGCTGATAATCCTTCAGATGACCCACCTAATGGATAGTGATTACCGTCGCCTATAGAAATTTGCAACACCAGGGTTGAAGTTAAGATTTGTGTAAGAATTGAGTCCTCCATGATTGAAAGTAAGAATAATAAAAATTAAATAAATAATTGGATTGATGATTTGATTTCTTGCTAGCCTGGATCTTGATACCCTCGTCCAAACACTGTACTCCTGAGTACAGCGTGGCCTTGATTGCCGTTTCACGAGAAACACAAACCTGATATACGCACTTGCGACACTTTAAGGACGATAAAGTTCTAGGCTCGAAGGACCAATAAAATATGTAGGATCCTTGATCGAAACTACACACTTTATTTACTTGATTTATTTCATCCTTTGATATGGATGGAGATGCCTTGATGTGCACCGGTGAGCACGCGCGAACGCTACCTTGATGAGCAACGTTCGTACTGATGGTAAAATCGCGCATGTTTACCTAATTGCTCAGTCGGGAAAATGTAAATACTTGCTTCGTACAGCAAGCCTTTTTTTATTGCAGGAGTTCAGCAGACAGGCAGACGGCCCACTTCATAGAAAGCAGTTACTATCCCCTATGGACATTTGCAACTCCAAATGTGCTACAAATGCGCTGCTGCTCTCTTAACGCAGAGTGGAACCTGGCCACTAATGCCGGATCACAACTCAAGGTTGTTATGGTGGCATACTCTAGACCAGGAGTGGTAGGTCGGGCAAATACTCTACCACCTGGCTGTGGTTTGTGTTGTCACCTCTTACGACAGGCCGCGCGGCCACAGGACATTGTATTCTTTCTCCGTTCCTGCACGGATAAAAAAATCCTTTAGTATGGATAGAGAGATTAGTCAAGATGTGAATGGGGTAGAAGAGTTAGGATATTAGAAAACCCTCTCAAATCGTACTCCTTACTAAATTGTTCTGCCTTTAAAAAATAATATTCTAGAACCCGATCCCAGAGCCACGTACCGGTTCTAATTGCGAATCTAAACCATCCGGGTACCCACTCAAAGACACAAAAACAAAATCACCAAAATCGCTCCAGTTGATTAGGGGATTCCAGAACCCGATCTCTGCGCCACCTACCGGCTCCAATTGTGAATCTAAACCAACCGGGAACCCACTCATCCCTACTCCGTGATGTTTGCCGGATGAGAGGTGACAACGGTAGACATCTAGCGGGGATAACTGATCGATTGATAGTTAAAAAAAATCGCGATGGGAAAATAGGGGTTGATATTAGAGAGGTGGAAAATTAAGAGTAATATAATTTTTTTTATTCTAAGTCATGACAAAATAAGATTAAAAATCTTGCCAAAAAAATTAAAGTTTATAATTAACAAATAAAAAATACGGGTTGATCGTAGAGGGGTGAAAATTTAGGGTTGTACGTACTTTTTAATGCTTTATCCTAAAATAATAAAATTTATCTAAAAATTTAAGTTGTCCAATTCTTACACCTACCCAATATGCACACAAAATTTCATGAGAATCGGTCAAGCCGTTTCGGAGGAGTACGAGAACGAACATTGTGACTCGAGAATTTTATATATAAGATGTCTAAATTTGTATATCTCCCAGGTGGTAGGGTATTTGCTCGACTGGATGGCGACCACCTCTGGTCTAGTGTATGCCGCCATAACAACCTTGTGTTATGTTCCGGCATTAGTGACCAGGTTCCAGTCTCCCTTAAGAGAGCAGCAGCGCATTTCTAGCACCTTGGTGTTGCAAATGTCCATAGGCGATGGTAACCGCTTTCCATCAAGTGGGCCGTCTGCTTGTCTGCTGAACTCCTGCAATAAAAAAAAATATATCCTTATTTATTTTTCTCTCAACCTAAGCTGTGTTTGTTTGTTACACACTAATTAGTGTTGTATTTTAATTTGTCACCTACAATGTTATGATGTAGTAACTGTAAACGAATTAAATAAATAGTTGTAGACAAGTATCATTCCTAGAAATACATGCTGCAGTATATTTTACCAGTTTCAATGGTGTGCAAGTAAGCAGGGTCTTAATAGTCATTATTTAATATAATTAGTTTTTATTCAGCATTTTGGGCACTCTCCTCGCCGACAGCGACCTGGAGTCTATTTTTTACTTATAGTTTGTTATTTTGTAAGTCTAGTTATATTTATATTGTAGTTTAATTTTAGTTGATATTAATTTGTAGACGGTTCACTGAAACGTCACTGTCATACTGTCAAGAGTGATATTGACAACATATCACTCTTGACAGTATGACAGTGACGTTTCAGTGAACCGTCTACATATAGTTAGTTTTATTTATGTTATTGTTTTTAGTGTCTATCATAGTTCTTATTTATAATTTAGTTTAGATTAAGAACTTATTTAAGGCACTAATCTACTATTCAAATGTGATGGTGTCTATCAGTTCTAATTATGTTTTTATTTATTTAATTAAGTCGTGGTAGCGTAATGGCTAGCGCACGCGTTCCGCACTCAAAGGGCGCGGGTTCGACCCTGGCCGGAAGGCATGCATCACTTAGGCAGTTTTCCGACCTAATGTGCTTATTGTTACAATTACCACGTGCTAACAACGGTGAAGGGAAACATCGTGATGAAGCCTGCACATCGAGATAACCGATATGTCAAACATGCCAAGCCGCTTGGAAAAGCGTGGCGGGTATACCGTCCGTTCCCATATAGGTTTTTTTTATTATTATTAATATCTCTACGGACTCGAGTTCCGTACCCTTTTTTACTACTTAATTTCTATGAAAAATTTGAGACTCCATACACGCTTATTATTTATTTATTTATGTTTTGGTGTACCTTAAGAATAACTTATTATATTAATTTATTCTAATTTTAATACTAAACTTATACTAATGTAGGGTGTATCTGTTACATGCTGGTGTTGTGAGGAAGTTCCCATATAGCGCGAGGCCCGAGCCCAGTATCGGGGCGTTTATTGGCTGTTATTATATAATATATTGTAGATATGTAATATTTATAATAAAATGATTCATAGTCATATATAACATTATGTTGATTATATTTGGTCACTGTAACTAATCCATTAGTCACGACTTGCGTTTCACGCGTTACTGGACATTTAAGAAAACAAAAAAAAAAGCACCAAATATCTTTTGACATATCTGTTACGAAAAACAAATTTAAATTTACCACCCACAGACCATCCTGTTGAGGAAATGTTCAAATAAATTTCAACTCTAAAATCAATGACATAAGGATGTGTAGACATTTGGGAGTAGTTTTATAGGTGTATATGTAAAATTGTTTTGGTCGCAAGAAAGGCGTCATAGTGGACAGACGGACATATAAGTCACCCGATGGTCAAGTTTGATTATGATTTCTGTGTTTTTTTTAAATCTACTACGACTTCAGTAACAAAACCAGTGGTCTACGTGATCTATATTTTTAGTTACATAATATTATGATGTAATTGTCATACGCAATTACTTTTTGAAGTAATTACCCACTTCTTTGAATTCTCGTTTCAATTGCAATTGTTATTGCACTTAGGATTGGAAGTATAACATAGCCTTGCATAGATTTGGGTAAGAAAGTACCAAATATTAACTATCTGGGTAGGGTTTCCCCTTAATTGTTCAGCCTTTGATGTGAGTATTCACACATCACAGTAAGCAATGAACACCGTCTTTTTTTTTTTGGAGCTGGACCCAGCTGTATAGCCGCAGATGGCTGTTTCAACGATACCGGATTTTGGGGGCTTCCCAACTCCGTGGGAGCGGAGGCGTTCAGCTCGGAAGCAGCGCGCTCGAGGAGGCACCTCCTGTGAGGTTCGACCTCGGCTCGACCGCTGCGCGGGATTGACTCTATATTGAGAATTAGCCGTAAAAGGCTGAATGAGCTAAGCCTGAAGGCTGAAGTGATTATTTGGGGACTAATTACCGACTCCGCCGGCGGAGCCGATCCTAGTCTATCATCACTACCGCTTCGCAACGTGTTATAGCTGGAGGAGAAGAAGCGGCGGAAGAAAACTACTTGGTAGGCGCGCCTTACGCTGCTTATATACCCGGAACCCATAATTTCGATCTTCTTTTTGTTTACCATCTATCCCTTTCTAAACATCCATCTATCTCTTCCTTCCTGAATCTTCTATTCTAGAGTTTATGTTCTTCATCTATCCCTGTCTAAAATGTATCTGTCCTTGTCTTTTCCTTACAGAATCTTCTACCTTTTTCTAGAAATTCTTAAACCAATCAGATTGATCCACCACCACTCGCCACAATATTATAAATACTCTTTCGATTCTCTCTTTCCTCAGACACTACGCCACAGAGGTCGAGAAAACACGTTTTCTCTTGCAAAACTATAGAATTAATTCAATTATTGCGTATTTTTTATATAATAATTTGATATGATGATAACAGTAAGGCCGTTGATAGCATAGTGATATATAACACCAAACCGTGACCGATGACTAATATACTTATTTTGATAAAATAATACAACATCCGTGCAGCAACGGCAAAAGACTTGCGACCAGGCAGCCTGTCGAAAGACGTGACAAGACAATCCATAGCCAGGGGTTCAATTTTGCTATATCAGGATCTTGACGTTGCAAATATATTCAACGTACGATTTTAATGCGATAATATCAAAAATGCGTATTCTAATAAATCCACAATATCTTCTCGATGTCGTCACGGTAGAATATTAGTAGACAAAAATTTGTTATTACTATTAGCAGAAATCCCAGGCGTTAGGGCATTTGCCCGACTGGATGGCTACCACCCCTGGTCTGAAGCATGTCGCCATAACAACCTTGAGTTGTGTTCCGGCATTAATGACCAGGTTCCAGTGACCCTTAAGCAGCTGCGCATTTGTAGCACCTTTGGTGTTGCAAATGTCTATAGGCGATGGTAACCGCTTTCCATTAAGTGGGCCGTCTGCCTGTCTGGTGAACTCATGCAATAAAAAAAATAAAAAAATGGCGTCCGCTGAAAGTATTGAAAAGCTATATATATATATAACTAGCTGCGCCTTGCGTTCTCACCCGTGTGGTGATGGGAAATCGTTATGTATTTATTTATCTTTACAAATTATAGCCTATGTGTTATTCTGAAGTGTATATTATTGTCAAGTTTCATCAAAATCCATTTAGTAGTTTTTGCGTGAAAGAGTAACAAACATACATACATATGGATGTATGTATGTCTTTTACTCCTGGATGTATGGACATTCATACATTCTTACAAACTTTCGCGTTTGTAATATAAGTAGGATAAGCTAGAGTGGCGTGCCACGGGCATGCTATCGAAATTAACAGAATACCAAAATCAATCAAACCTACAATTGAGACGATCGTGTTCTGCGGTTTTGACGAGACAGTAATAGCAGAATTAGACCCAAGGTGGTTGGGCATGGTCTGGATGGCTAGGTCTAGAGTATGCAACCATAACAATCCTGAGTTATGCTCCGGCATTTGTAGCCAGGTTCCAGTCTCCCATTCGAGGCTGGTAGCACATTGGTAGTACCTTTGATGTTATAATTGTCCATAGGCGACGGTAACCACTTTTCATCAGGTGGGCCGTCTGCCTGTCTGCTGTACCTACTCCAGCTATAAAAAACTATTGCACTCCGATATTCAGAGTATGGTACAAACTTTATGAGAATCTGGGGACTAATCCACTGATGGTTTAAACTCTAGAGACAAGAACCTCATGATAAAATGCCGTGTCCAGGACTGCCTCCTTCTGTGTAATCATTATAAATATCAACAAACTAACTCCGATGCTTCTTCTGTAAAATTCATACTAATATCATAAATGCGAAAGTAGATCTGTCTATCTGTTACGCTTTTACGGAAAAACTACGGGACCGTTTTTGATAAAATTAGGAATACATGTAGTATCAATATCTAGAATGGACATAGGATACTTTTTATCCCGGAAAATGGGATAGTTTATTCATTAGGATAGTCGGAATGTTTCGGGGACGAATAAGGCCTCGACATTTTTTACAATAATACCCGCCACTCTTGTCTAAGGTGGATTGGCTGGTTTGACACATCGTTTATCTCGATGTGCAAGTTTCACCACGATGTTTTCCTTTACCGTTAACTTGTGGTAATTATAACAACATGGACATTAGGTTAAAAAACTACCTAAGCGATGCATTGTTTTCTTATCAGGATTCGAATCCGCGCCCTTTGAGTTTGGGACCCAAAATTTAATACCATGCAATCTGCGTATATTGACCCGTGACGAAGCTGCGCAGAAATCCCTGGTTAATTATAATAATCATCAAATATGACTTTTTGTTAAATAAAAAACTGATAACAAAGTCAAAAGTGATTAAGTCTTAAGTGTAAATGCAGACAGACACCCTACAGCGCCAATGATTTCTTGGCATATAATTTTATGCATGAATATGTCGCGGACGCAAACTGGCCTGCGCCTACGCATGTTTATATCAAATGCGGTTTATTTATACAAGTTTTTATGTCTGTAAGGTGGCGATGACTTCATTACAATCCTGACAAGGTCGCTCGATACTAGAATTAATACCTAACTTCGTATCCAGGGAGTTTGGAAAATTACTTTTGATTTTTATCCGTGCAGGAACGGAGAAAGAATACAATCTCCTGCAGCCGGGCGGCCTGTCGTAAGAGGCGACTTAACAACCCACAGCCAGGTGGTAGGGCATTTGCCCGACTGGATGGCTACCACCCCTGGTCTAAATTATGTCGCCATAACAACCTTGAGTTGTGTTCCGGCATTAGTGACCAGGTTCCAGTCTCCCTTAAGAGAACAGTAGTGCATTTGTAGCAATTTTGGTGGTGCAAATGTCCATAGGCGATGGTAACCGCTTTGCATTAAGTGGGCCGTCTGCCTGCCTGCTGATCTCCTGCAAAAAAAAATTGATTGTTTATCGATTGAACAAACTAAGACGACGCCATCTACCGGGTCCAATTGTAAATACAAACTACCCAGGATATTTTTTTATTGCAGCAGTTCAGCAGACAGGCAGACGGCTCACTTGATGGAAAGCTGTTACCATCAATTCAGTCTAACCTCACATAAACTTCTCAAAGCTTTTATTTCAACTACTTTCATGTTTCTGCCATGTCCATTTATATTATGGGAATTTTTTAGAAATTCCAAAATACAGGCTTAAATCATCTTGTTTTCTCGATTTTTAACATCTAACCTCTGGATTACCTGCCGTTATGATGTTCTAGAATAAACCACTTAACAATTGAAGTATGTACCTTGATAATACACCGTTGATATTAATTCTGACTTCGTAATGGTGACCATAGATAACTCATAAAGATTGAATATTTTAAATGTTCAGAATCGACACAAATCCGACACTATTGTATTTTGATCACATCACTAATATATCATACAACTAAGAAAAGGTGTTAATATTGATACGGCAATATGTAGAGAAAGAAGCAAATTGATAATTTGTGAACGAGGTTTACTTGTTACTTTCAGTAAATGTACTTTTAAAATAAAACTAACACACACAAATAAAAAAATGTGTGTGGGCAGTTCACACGCAGTAGAAGTGAAACAATGTCTGACAAGGGGTAGGAGGTTTCTTAATTTCATTACGTCACTTTTCGTATATTATATCGTTATAATAAATTTAAGCTTTAAAACACTTTTGAAGTATTAAAGAAAAACTTCAAAACATTTCCAATTCCAACTGTATGACCATAGTGTTTAAATGATTAAATATAATGTATTTTATTTCATTCTCTCACAGGTTTAGTTCTAGATTTATGTTTATATCTTTTTAGTGTAGCTTTTTCGTTTCATCGAGTTTCAAATCACAACGAATCTAAAGAGATTTCACTTAAAAAAACCCCCTAAAATATTACATACTTACATACATACATACATAACTTCACGCCAGTTCCCTTGCGGAGTAGGCACGAACAACAGAGCGCTATTCAGGCTTATTCTTACACACCTCACTTGCTTCTTTGATATTCATAGCTCTTGTCATGCACGCTCGTCTGTTCTTAAGGCTCCTGACATCACCTTCTGCTATATACTTAGACTAAAAAGAAAACACTATAAACTACAATCGTTCCAGCCTGACCAGACCGCCGTAACTGGGCAGTGTGACTAGCGGGCTAGCAACATTACCTTGCTCGATACGTAGGTACACTAATACTTAATGCGAGGTAAGCTTTTAAAATGATATGTGCAATAGTTTCTGAGATAACTATAGTTATTTTCCATTAAACGTATTTTTAACGTCCCTAACCAAATGACAAGAAGAGTGATAATTCGTCGCTACTACGCACCTGTCCATTGAGCGTAGGCTGCCATGAATTTATAAACTTTGTTTTCTTTAAAGTTCAAGCATATAATATTTTAAGCAATAAGATATTTATATGTCGTTTTCGCAGGAATACTCACATACTTTCATTGCTTTATAGTATTTTATTCATCCCTAATACTCCAAAGTACCTTAAAGAACGCTTCGAATTTATTTCTTGCTCTCACAATTTACGCCCTTCCAGTCAACATAGACTTATTACTCCTTTTCATAATACAACGTTCTTCAATAATTCTTTCACGGTTAAGGCTGTCCAACTTTAGAATTCATTACCTGTTGCTGTCAGACAAGCAAAATCCCTAATAACATTTAAGACCTTAGTCAGGAAATTCTATCTGCAATATAATGATATGTAATTTTATATAATTAGTAGATATTATATTACATACATACATACATAACTTCACGCCAGTTCCCTTGCGGGGTAGGCACGAACAACAGAGTGCCATTTAGGCTTATTCTTACATACCTCACTTGCCTCTTTGACATTCATAACTCTTGTCATGCAAGCTCGTCTGTTCTTAAGGCTCCTGACATCACCTTCTGCTAGTACACGATCAATTTGATCATGGAAGGTGTGTCGTGGCCTTCCACGACTTCTGCATCCATCCACTTTTGCATTGTATATCTGTTTAGTCATTCTTTCATCATGCATTCTTTCCATATTCCCGATATTATATTGCATATAGTTATATGTTTATTATGTTTAAATAGTTGCATATTATCACCATACCTTGTATATAACTTAAGTGTATATTTGTGTATATAGTATAGTTATATATTTATTAATACACACACCTTCCATGATCAAATTGATCGTGTACTAGCGGAGGGTGATGTCACGAGCCTTAAGAACAGACGAGCGTGGAGGACAAGAGTTATGAATGTCAAAGAAGCAAGTGAGGTGTGTAAGAATGGGCCTGAATGGCGCTCTGTTGTTAGTGCCTACCCCGCAAGGGAACTGGCGTGAAGTTATGTATGTATGTATGTATATATTTATTATTAAAATGTAAGTAATCGTACAATAATTATGTATACCACCGTCGCCACTCCTAATCAGAATATTCTTGCCACGGGTTGTCTGGAAGACCGCCCTTTGTACCCAACTAGACTAATACTAGTTCGTAAGTTTTTCTACAATGGTGTACAATAAAGTGTTATCTATCTATATTTAATACCATATAGCTAGGTAACGTAGCCAACCTTTTCGGCACCTTATCTGTAATAACCTAGCTGAGTTTAGTATTCCACTTATATTCTTAACGGTGTTCAAGTAGAGTACAATATAATGCTGATAATAGACGCGTCAATCGAGTTGAATCAATTTCGTTGAAAGGAACAGAATTGACATTGAATGATTCAAAATGTGTATATAGGGATCACTTTCGTTGATTCATCTTAATTGAAAGACAGTATTGATCAGTCTAATATCAACTTAATTAATTTTAATTAATCCAAGCGTTTCGCTTCATCTTTTCTGGTGCGCACTGCCGAAGAGTGGAATAATTTGCCGGAGTCTGTTTTTCCTGACAAATACAATCTCGAAGTCTTCAAGTCACGAGTGAATAGGTATCTTCTAGATAAGCATGCTCCATTCTAGACTGCGTCATCACTCAACATTAGGTGAGACAGTGGTCAAACGCATACCTGTACTTCCATAAAAATTAAAAAAAAAGGATTTAATTAAAGTATGTTTTCTTCATTGTATTTTTTTATACCTTCTCCAATTTGTTAATGTGGCATGTTCATTTTTATCTTCGTACATCATCGGTTCACGTAAGACGAATTGTGTCAAGCAATGACTGGTCATTCGCGCCTCTATCGATACTTAATCGATACATTGTGCTTTTAATTCGATTAACTATTATCCAGTTAATCGAATACTTTATCAAATTCCTTTCATTTAAAATTTATTGTCGAATAGTTATTTAGGGACCCGCGGTGTAACATCTTTTTCAAAATATGTTTTTTTTTATTATTGCAGGAGTTCAGCAGACAGGCAGACGGCCCACTTGATGGAAAGCGGTTACCATCGCCTATGGACATTTGCAACACCAAGGTGCTACAAATGCGCTGCTGGTCTCTTAAGGGGCATTGGAACTTGGTCACTAATGCCGGAATACAACTTAAGGTTGTTATGGCGACATACTTTAGACCAGGGGTAGTAGACATCCAGTCGGGCAAATGCCCTACCACCTGGCAAGTCTAACCTATTTTATCTTACGTTTACAAAATAATACTGGCCACTTTGACTCTCTGAATATTAATTTTAAAAAAGAATCAGGTGAAGTTTGAACGCTCTCAAATTGTTTTTTTTTTTTAATTATTAATTGCTTTCAACTCTTTCTAGACATTGCGCCTTAAAGAAGTTCCACGGAAAAGCTAGGAACTAAAAGTGGCAGCTCCGCTAATTGATAAGAGTTTTGTACGTAAAGTAGGCAAGAAATAAATTTCCAGCTTTAATTATAGAATATTTTGTTTTTTTTCTTAATTTTTAACCAGCTGTGCCCGCTACTTCGTCCGCGTGGAGTTTTTTTCGCAGATACTCTAATAAAGAAGCCTAAGTTACTCCTTATAACATCAGCTATCAGCGGTTTCAGACATTTCTATCCGTGCAGGAACGGAGAAAGAATACAATTTCCTGCGGCCAGGCGGCCTGTCGTAAGAGGCGACTTAACAACCCACATCCAGGTGGTAGGGCATTTGCCCGACTGGATGGCTACCACCCCTGGTTTAAAGTATGTCGCCATAGCAACCTTGAGTTGTGTTCCGGCATTAGTGACCAGGTTCCAGTCCCCTTTAAGAGAGCAGCAGCGCATTTGTAGCACCTTCGGTGATGCAAATGACCATAGGCGATGGTAACCGCTTTCAATCAAGTGGGCCATCTGCCTGTCTGCTGAACTCCTGCAATAAAAAAATTAAAAAAACCTTAGCCGGAACACAGAATAAAAATAAAAATTGAAATAAGAACCGTATATAATTTCATATGCATTTAGTAAAAAGCTGTTAGTTTGACATTACAAACAGACACTTTAATTATATTAACATATTAGCAAATAATCATTCTGGCAGGGTCGACAAGTTCGGCGATTGCAGCGCCGTATCTGTGGAACTTTTTTGTGGCGCGAACTGTTCTTAAAATATTGTTACGAGTTACAGGACTCGAATTAAAATGCCGTTAGAATTACTATAGAATTTATTAGAACTATACAAACACGTATAACACAGGTACAAATATAACCGGACGCAATAAGTCCAAATGCACAAATCAATAACACGCGCAAAGTCCGTCACTAGATGTACACACGTCTTGCCTCGCTTGTGTTATCGCTTTGACTGCCACACCCCTTCGTTCGGGCATTGCTTTATACTAAACTATTTAATATGTCTCGACACAATACTCGACCGCGTAACAATAATTTCTAAGAATCACACTTGGCTAAGGACTATTATAAACATTACAATACACAATGGCCTGTTTTTCTAATTACAAATTTTAAACACAAAGCAAACAAGAGAAGTCCAAATTCCGAAAAAGGTAATAAAATGTGTTTCTACAGACACAGGTGTGATTTTGTCTTTTGTCGGCCGTAACAATATTGTCTAGTAGTAGTAGAGTAGGCAGTGGATTGGTAGTAGATAATAAAAGTTTAATGACGCCACCGGAATCACCAATTTTTAGAGTAAACGGTGTCATTAAACTTAATTCATTATCTGTGTAAATATTTCTGTACGAAGTTAAATGAAGGCTATTGTTTGGGTCATTCGTTCTTATGTTAATAAAGGCTGGAACTGAAAATCAGCGTTGCGTCATCTCTTGTCGCAGCATAACGCTGAGCTCTAGCCTAAAAAAAATGTACAATGTGTAGCTATTTAACTATATTGTCCTTTCTGTGTGTAGATACATACATTTGCGACAATAAACATATTTTTTTTCTTCTTTCTTTCCATCCGTAAGAATTATAAGAAAGATGTCTCCATCAAGATTGCGTTTCTATCAGAATGACAACAAAAAATTATTTTGGGACAATTCCTATCTATACATTGTGTACAGGAACGGAGAAAGACAAAACAACCCACAGCCAGGTGGTAGGGCATTTGCCCGACTGGATGGCTACCACCCCTGGTCTAAAGTATGTCGCCATAACAACCTTGAGTTGTGTTCCGGCATTAGTGACCAGGTTCCAGTCTCCTTTAAGAGAGCAGCATTTGTAATACCTTTGGTGTTGCAAATGTCCATAGGCGATAGTAACCGCTTTCCATCAAGCAGGCCGTTTGCCTGTCTGTTAAACTCCTGCAATAAAAATATAATAAAACCGCGTGGAATGATAAAGCGAGAACTACATTAAGTCAAAGATGCTGAGACGTCTCACCGTCAGTTTCAGTTTCGTCAGTGTATATATATATATATATGTATATATATATATATATATATATATATATGTATATATATATATATATATATATATATATATATATATATATATATATATATATATATATATATATATAAAATAATAGCAGCCCATAAATGTCCCACTGCTGGGCTCGGGCCTCCCACTATAGGGGAACGGACAGTATACCCGCCACGCTTGTCCAAGGCGGCTTGGCAGGTTTGACACATCGGTTATCTCGATGATGCAGGTTGCATCACGATGTTTTCCTTCACCCTTATTAGCACGTGGTAATCGTAACAATATGCACAATAGGTCAGAAAACTGCCTAAGCGGTGCATGCGTTCCGGCCAGGATCGAACCCGCGTCCTTTGGGTCTGGGACGCGTGCGCTAGCCATTACGCTACCACGACTTATATAAGTATGTATATAATATAATATTAATATATATATATATATATATATATATATATATATATATATATATATATATATATTAATAATAATAATCGGCAGACAAACACACACATTGTATATCCCCAAATTAAGCAAGTTACGCTTGTGTTATGGGTAATATACAACGGACTACTCTGGGGCCGATCCCAGACACCCAGACCATAGTAAATAACGGAGAAAATACGTTTCCGAAATTTACTATACCAGGAATCGAACCCGGAGCCTCTGCGTTGAAGTGAGGTAGGCCGGCAAAGGCTTAGCCCGCTCAACCACAGAGGCCGTCGACCGTATCAGGTTATTATGAACATCAAACCGAGGCGGATCTAGAACGTATCGCGCAATTCATGCTGATATTGATGATATATGCTTTTTCTAAATAATCACCAGATAAACAAAGAAATTGTATATCCTCAAATTAAGTAAGTAACATTTGGGTCATGCGTAATATACAACTGACTACTTTAGGGCGTTGTAGTAAGCATACTATTGATCGTGTACTAGCAGAAGGTGATGTCAGGAGCCTTAAGAACAGACGAGCGTGCATGACAAGAGTTATGAATGTCAAAGAAGCAAGTGAGGTGTGTAAGAATAAGCCTGAATGGCGCTCTGTTGTTCGTGCCTACCCCGCAAGGGAACTGGCGTGAAGTTATGTATGTATGTATGTACTTTAGGGCCGATCCTAGACACCCAGACCACAGTAAATAACGGAAAATTGGTTTCCGAAATATATCATGCTAAGAATCGAACCTGGAGGCCGGCAAAGACTTCTCTTGCTCAACCACAGAGGCCGTCCGAGGGATTGTCGAAGAACCGAGGACTTGATGTGTGTTGTGCAAATCAGAAAGTGTTTTGAAGAAGATTATTCTTCTGGATGGGTTAAAATTGTTTCAGAGTATTAAGGAGTAAGCATACTAAAAGACATGTACATATCTATATCTTATATATAAAATTCTCGTATCACAATGTTCGTTCCCATACTCCTCCGAAACGGCTTGACCAATTCCTATGAAATTCTTTATGTATATTCTGTAAGTCTGAGAATCGGCTACTGTCTATTTTTGAAACCCTAAGTGATAAGGGGTGTCCACCCCAAATTTTTTTTTGTATATTTTTTTTATTTTTTTAAGATACAGCATTAAAAAATACATACAACCCTAAATTTTCACCCCTCTACGATCAACCCCTATTTTTTATTTGTTAATTATAAACTTTAACTTCTTAGCAAGATTTTTAATCTCATTTTGTCATGACTTAGAATTAAAAAAATTATATTACTCTTTTAGATTCACAATTAAAACCGGTAGGTGGTGCTGAGATCGGGTTCTGAAATCCTCCTAATCACCTGGAGCGATTTTGGTGATTTTGTTTTTGTGTGTTTGAGTGTGTACCTGGATGGTTTAGATTCGCAATTAGAACCGGTAGGTGGCTCTGGGATCGAGTTCTAGAATTTTATTTTTTAAAGGCAGGACAACGTCTGCCGGGGCGGCTAGTATATATATATATATATATATATATATATATATATATATATATATATATATATATATATATATATATATATAAATATATATATATATATATATATATATATATATATATATATATATGTATATATATATATATATATATATATATATATATATATAAATCAATTGCTGTTAGTTAGTGTCGCTAAAACTCGAGAACGGCTGGACTGAGTTAGCTAATTTTGGTTTTGAATTATTTGTGAAAGTCCAGGAAAGGCTTAAAAGGTGGGTAAATATAAAAAAAATGATTGGATTATAGTAAAAATAACAATTCGCTTTCCCTTAGAAACTCTATTTCTACATATCAATCATTTGATGTTCGTCCCGTCGTTTAGAAATCAATTAAATTTAAAAGTCGTTCAGAAATCAAATTATATTTAAAAGTGAAGTACATATTTCATTTTTTTGGTTTTGAATGTCAAACGTTTGATGTTCGTTCCGGTTAAGTTTTGACCACATTTTTTTACTAAAGTGGAAACATTCTACAATTATCATTCAGCTTTTTTATTTATTGATTCTGAAGCGGTACGAAGTTTGTCGGGTTAGTTATCTTTAATATTATAATGTGGTTTTCCTTTTATTTCTAGTTTTTATTATTAAATACAATACGATCGACACTGTTTTTGTATGTGAATTTATAATTACGCAACTCACCTGATAAGAGAAACAACATTTTAAACTAAATAATTCACAATTTCAATTAATCTAATACGTGTACGAATTTTAAAATAACACTGTTAATTTAAAATTCGTACACGTTCTATTGTTCTAACTGACAAAAAACTGACAAGTGTGTTTATGGCTTGGCAACTAGGCCTTTAAGCCAGGCGCAATTGTTATGTAGGCTACAATCGACGCTGTATAACGGAGTTCTTGTGAAAACTCGAAAGGCCACATTTGACTATGCAGTTCACATTTCTCACAAAAACACATAATTACCACTCAAAAACTATCGATATCCTACAACTATTGTTCATTTTTGAGTAATTTTACACATTTTTAGAAAATAAAACTGCACAGCACAACGCCCCCTTTCAGTTCCCGCCAAAGACTCCAAAACTGACAAGTGTGATGTACAAGTGACATTACCAGGGCGTTCCATTAGTAGTTCACAACGTCCAAAACGCTCAGTTAGCCGTACCACAAGGCGACCGCGATTGTTATGGTCGTGGCGAAAACGTCACTAATGACGTCATCATTTTTCGATCACACAACGCTCACAACGACCCATGTCAATAGGGGGGTCGAATAGCCGTTCCACTTGGGTTTACGCTTGTTATGCCAAGAAGCAAGTGGAACGGGAAAACTTACGGTCGTGAACGTGGTCGTTGTGAGTCCCTAATGGAACGTAGCCTACATTTATTATTATTTATTTAAGTTTATGGCTTGGCAGCTAGGCCTTTAAGCCAGGCGCCGTTGTATTGTAGGCTACAATCGACGTCATTCAACGGAGTTCTTGTGAAAACTCGAAAGGCCACATTTGGCTATATAGTTCACATTTCTCGCAAAAACACATAATTACTACTAAAAAACTATCAATATCTTACAACTATTGTTCATTTTAGAGTAATGTTACACATTTTTAGAAAATAAAACTGCACAGCACAACGTCTCCTTTCAGTTCGCGCCAAAAACTCCAAGGTGACAATTGGACCAATTCGGGAATATTGTGGTTATACGAAAATTTTTGAAATCGGTCCACAATTGACGGAGAAATTGTGTAACGATCATAAACAAAAAACACAATGACGAATCGAGAAAGTCGTCTTTCTTGAAATCCGTTAATAATATAGATCACGCTCTTATTCTTTTATTTAAGTTTATGGCTTGGCAGCTAGGCCTTTAAGCCAGATCTTAGTTTATAATATAGTTTCTTCATTTTCTAAGTCTATGTGTAGCACAGCTGAACTGTAGGTAATCAGCTAGTGCCATTACACGGAGTTCTTGTGACAACTCCAAAGGCCACATTTGACTATACAGTTCACATTTCTCACAAAACACATAATTACTACTCAAAAACTATCAAAATATCCTACAACTATTGTTCATTTTAGAGTAATTTTACACATTTTTAGAAAATAAAACTGCACAGCACAACATCTCCTTTCAGTTCCCGCCAAGAACTCCCTAGCCTACATTGACACTTGACATACATAGATAATACTAATAATGCGCGCCAAATTCAAATCGAACAAGTTTACTCTTCGTTTACAATATTATAAAATTCTAAACAGGCCGTGTCTGTTCTTGAACGTTATTTAAAAAAAAAACTGGAATAAACTATATAAACGATGGAGAACACGATATTTGTTTAGATTTCTTGTCTGTCGCTAATCGTCAGTAAATACTTAGACATAAATTCTGCGTTACTTTTTATCCTGGAATCAAGTGGGAATTCTCTGGGAATGATTTAAGGTGACCTGAATGCTATTGAGACACTTGGACCGTGGGGTCCCAAGGCCATGAGGCTGTACCAAAATTTATCAAAACGACTCATTGACTCTTCAGGTGATCAGAGGGCTGGTGCTTACCTCGCCCAACGGATCAGCATGGCGATCCGGCGAGGAAACGGAGCCACACATAACACCTTATCCATAGAAGACGGTGATCTAGGCTCAGTATTCTTCTTATAATCTTGAGGGACTATGGGTAGAATAGAATACAAATAAGTTAAGTTTTCTTTTATGTATTCGATTATTTATAAATTTCTTCATTGTACTTAGCTTATAATTTATGTATCCCTATTAATATTATAAATGCGAAAGTAACTCTGTCTGTCTGTCTGCCTGTCTGTCTGTCTGTCTGTCTGTCCGTCTGTATGTCTGTCTGTCTGTCTGTCCGTCTGTCTGTCTGTTCCGTTTTCACGGAAAAACTACTGGACCGATTTGGCTGAAACTCAGTATATATATATATCTTCGATGCCGAGAATGAACATAGGATATTTTTTATCCCGAAAAATGGGATAGTTTCCGGGATAAAAATATATTTGTCTTTTTGTTTGTTATCCTTTTATGGAAAGACTATTGGACCGATTTGGCTGAAACTCAGTGCATATATAATTTGAATACCGAGAGTGGCCAAGGGATACTTTTTATCCCGGATAATGGAATACATTTTGGGATAGATTTATGCAAAGTTTATCCCGGAAACTTGGACAGGTTTTGTGATTTTGTCCACTGGGTCCACTGGGTCCACTTGGACCAAACTCTAGTATAATATAAGTTTTAATAGTATTAGACTAAAATCGCATTACTGAGTAGAGATGACAAAATCAAAAAAACCAAACGTGTACGTCTCGGGACGCCCAACAGAAGTGATAATTTAATCTAAGTTGAACTATTTAATATTGAAATTGTTTAACTTGAGAAAAGCTTAGGTTATTACTTAAATTTTATGTATATTAATATGATAATGTAAGGAAAGGTTATTTATTAATAAAATCTTTTATTGATTTTAAAATATATTTTATTCTTGAATATGTACATTAGAATTTTGTGTATGTACATTATTAGTATCATTATTTAATCTAATTACCGAAATACGGCTAGCGCTGTGGGTTAGAGTGAGAGAGGAGAAGCCAGACTGGCGCCGTAACGCGTTACGTAACGAAGCGGTTTACCCTCCCAGAAGAAGTTATCACTACAAAAATCGTATTCCAATGTGATTTTTTTCACAGATCGATAGCAGCTTTAAAAACATGTTTATCGCTTTATAAAAACATCAATATTATCAAAACAATATATGTTTGCATTTTACTACTATTTATAGACCTTATAAATTATTGCTTTACATTAAAACAAATATTTGTTCAAATGAAAAAAATAATACATCATTTACGACCTGAAACACACAACACCATTGTTTAATCCGCAGTTGTGTAAATAGTAAAGGTAAAAACAGCGTATATTGTTTTCATAAAATATTTTATTGTTTTGCACATGATTGTACGTTGTAATTTATATGAAGTAACATTTACATTGTTAGTAACATAATTCTCGGCACATGTGTACATTTATATTATACTAGCTGTGCCTGCGACGTCGTCAGCGTGGAATTTGCTTTCAAAACCCTCCGATTTTGAAACATTCTTCATTGGTGCTCCGCTCCTATTGGTCTTAGCGAGCCTTCCTCGATAAATGGGCTATCCAACACTGAAAGAATTTTTGAAATCAGACCAGTAGTTCCTGAGATTAGCGCGTTGAATCAAACAATGTTAGTATATTTGGCTACAACACTAATACTTACATTTTAAATATCGCGATATCTTTTGAATGAAACGTCCGAATTGAATAATTCAAAAAGTTCTAGAAAGGTATTGAATTCGTCTTGAATATGGAGTAATTTATTTTGATAAGGATTAATACTAACGTACAAAATAAAAGAAAACACTTATTGTGAGATAACTACAATAGTTAGATATATGGTTACGCGATATTTTTTGTAGACAATTATATGTTCTGCAAAGTGGTAGTACATTGTTTTGTTCTATAATCAATAGTTTTCGCAGCGCACGCCGTGTAAGGATTTATTCTGGTCATATTTTTACACCTTGGGTTACATTATTGGACTTTTAGTAAGGATCCCTAATTTTTTGAAAATATAATATAGCCTTCCTCGATAAATGTACTATTCAACACTGAAAGAATTTTTCAAATCGGACCAGCGGTTCCTGAGATTAGCGTGCTTAAACAAACAAACTCTTCAGCTTATAATATTAGTATAGATTAAATGACAAAGGTGCCTTAATCCGTTGAAATTAATTTTAGCTTTAACAAATAACGTATATATTGTTACGTGCGAGCGGGGGGGGGACGCACTTAGGATTGGAAGGAAACACCAGTTTTTAGCTAAAGGCTTTTATTAACTTACACAGCCGTTTTTTTGGAATTCTTCGACAACGCCGCTTTGTAACGACGCGTCGGTGAGGGGGCTTCGAGCATGAGCTCTTTGCCCCGGCTGCACCTTGGAGGGCGACTACCCTCCGGTAACGTGATGTGGGAGCCGCCGTAGTGGCTTTCGTTGGCCATCGCGGGCTTCGCGTTGGCTACGTCCGCGGCTTGGTTGTCACAGCCGTACGTGATTTCTCTCCGCAGGGTCGCTCCTACACGCGCGACTAACGGCGCACTGTCCCGTTGATAAGTTGTCTCACTCACAATACCGTCGCCGATATTGCGTAGACCACCTCCTGCTACTGCAGTGCTCACCTGGACTGGATGGCTACCATCCCTGGTCTAAAGTAGGTCGCCATAACAACCTTGAGTTCTGTTCCGGCATTAGTGACCAGGTTCCAGTTTCCCTTAAGAGAGCAGCAGCGCATTTGTAGCAACTTTGCTGTTGCAAATGTCCATAGGCGATGGCAACCGCTTTCCATCAAGTGAGCAGTCTGCCTGTCTGCTGATCTCCTGCAATAAAAAAAAATAACCTCCGAATTTACCGCGTATAGCTCGCTTCTGGATCTTTCACTAAATTCACTACTAAACTCGTCACTGTCTTCTATTAAACTTCTTTTCCAACTCTTTCGTATCGCCTTGTCGATTCGCTGTCTTGAACTGAACTCAACCGCAAACTGCCCGGCAGGCGCGAGAAGGAGGCTGCCGAAAGAATAAGGGAGGAGGCAGGCGGACTCCTGTCGCAGACGGCGAACAGGAGTTCACAGGCGGCGCTTTGCTCATCTCCTCCCTATAACATAGTGGGACGGGGGGGACGGGGGACCCTCCTGACGAGCCACACCCAGTGCCGTGGGGTGCTCTATTCGCAGGGACACCCCTCCTTGTCGGCTTGCACCGAGGTGTCACAGCAGTCATACCCACGGGTACGGTCCCGTGGCGCCTCATTATGATGCGGAGGGACGCTGGAAGGTTTAGTGGGTAGTCTGGCGGCCGGTGCTTGCAAGCTATAACGTTGAAGCTTATGTGCAACACCAGCAGCCGGGAGTCCCACATACCCCTTGGTGGCATCCCCCGGGGCCCGAGGATATGCGCAAATGCATTCCCCCAGCGTTGTCAAAAAAAAAGGCGCGCCTTACGCTGCTTATATACCCGAAAGAATCTTCTGGAACCCATAATTTCGATCTTCTTTTCGTTGATCTTTTATTTACTATCTGTCCCTTTCTAAATATCTATCTATCTCTGTCTTGTCGTTAAATCTGCATGACCTTCTCACTACCAATAACAGTATACCAGGTGTACTAGGGACAGAATCCTGGGAATAGATAATCTATGATATTATAAAATTCTAAACACAATGCGGTGTTTTTGGCGGGAACTGAAAGGAGATGTTGTGCTGTGCAGTTTTATTTTCTAAAAATGTGTAAAATTACTCTAAAATGAACAATAGTTGTAGGATATTGATAGTTTTTGAGTAGTAATTATGTGTTTGTGAGAAATGTGAACTGTATAGTCAAATGTGGCCTTTGGAGTTGTCACAAGAACTCCGTTGAATGGCACTAGCTGATTACCTACAGTTCAGCTGTGCTACACATAGGCTTAAGGAAATGAAGAAACTATATTGTAAACTAAGATCTGGCTTAAAGGCCTAGCAGCCAAGCCATAAACCTAAATAAATAATAACTAAACATGCCGTGTTTGTGCATTGAAACTATTAAATAAAAAAAACTGGAATAGCCTATATAAACGACGGAGAACACGATGCATTTTTTAAATTTCTTGTCTGTTTGTTCGGGATTCACGTAAAAACTACACGGTTGATTTCGATGCGATATGCGATCTTAGGAATTTTCTGGGAATTATTTAAAATGGCCAGATTATATAAAAAATCGAATTCCAATGTGATTTTTTTAGTGATCGATAGGATTTTTTTTTTTAATGTAATGTAATAAATTGTGTGATATTTTTATACCGGGAATCCTGCGGGAATTTTCCCGGGATTTTGTAGTTGTTCGGGTGCATAAAAATTAGGTTAAACCGGCAGTTTTCACGATAAACGATAGCTTGCATTTTTTTTTTTAATGCTGCGGTACGTTGTGTCCTGTGAATCACGCGGGAATTTCAAGAGCAAATCCTAGTAATTAATATAACAAGTCTGTTGAAGGTGTCGAGTTTGTATAATGAATTTAAAAAAGAGAAAGCAATCAAGAGAGGAGGGGAGGGGGGGATTTCGAGAATTCAATTTTTCAAATTTTTATCGGTCTGTTAGAATGTGACGTGAATAGTAATGAACGATTTTTTTTTAATAAATAAATAAATAATAATACGCTTGTGTTATGGGTGGATATACAACGGACAACTCTGGGGCCAAGCCCAGACACTTAGACCATGGTAAATAAAGGAAAAAATTCATTTCCGAAATTTACCATGCCAAGAATGGAACCTAAGCCTCTGCGGTGCAAACCTGCTCAACCACAGAGAAATCGGCTAAAAATGGCTACGTCGCCCAAACAAGGAGAGTTCTGTTGAGCCGTCATGTACTAGGAAAGCAAAATACAAGCGGAGCAAATCACCGTGATAACATTTGACATTATTGTACCAATTTAAAGCTGTTTATTGTGGTGAGTAATTTGGGATCGCGACACGGCGCGGCCGCGGCGGTGCTTCGGCGCGGCCTAGTGTTTGTGACCCGCACCTTAACTAAGGTTAAATAATTGATGCCGACAGACATCTTCCAACAATCACTCGTAGGGATGAGACATGTTTTTTATTTTATTCGGATGCTAAGACTTTTAGACTTCGAGAGATAAGTTAATAGGACTGAGGTAGGTTTTTTTTTTTTTTTTTATCGCCAACTACCTCTGTCAGATTCTGCAAGACAGAGTTTTTCTTTTCTCATGTCTATTTTAAACATGCAATTTTTGCTAATTTGGAAAATAAGGGGGGGAAGTCTTTTTTATTTTTGTTTTCTCTTTTTTCTTTAGTTTTCTTTCTTTTTTCCTTCTTTTCAAACTTATTATCTATTACATTTTTTCTTATTATACTAGTTTACAATTAATTTTTATTTTTTCTATGATACATTAACTCTTATTTATAGCCTATCTTATGTACTAGTACTGCTCCCATATATATCTATATACATATATATGTGATACAGTTCTGGACTGAGGTAGGTTAAGGTTCGGTCTTTGCGTCTGGGGTATAGGGTTCCCAGCCGGGGTCGCGGAAGAAAAGCTCACGCATATCCCGTGACCCCGGCTCATGGCGTCAGGTGGCACCAAGGGGTTTTAGTGGGTATTCCGGCTCCTCTAGCCGGCGAGTACCACACTCCCCCGCCGAATTCTCTCCGGCGGGGGGTCCGCAAATGGATTTCCCCTTGTAAAAAAAAAGGGGTATAGGGTTCGCGGGTGTCGAAGCCACCGGGGGACTCTGCCGGCCTCCACCCGCACGCAAGCCACGAGGGGGCGCGTTGGTGTTCCGCGTGACCCCCCCACCTCCCTTGGATAGGGAGATGCCGGGGACGTTATCCCCGGCCAAGAAGAGGCCGCCTTCGTAATAAAGGCGGCCGGCGCCCGTCGGGGTTGCTGAGTAAGGCTCACGCTGTGTACCGCGGCCCCGGCAAAACGGCGGAAGGAGGAACACCGGGGGATTTTAGTGGGTATTCCGGCAGCCCATCAGGCCGGCGAGTCCCACAGTACCACACCGCTGTCCCTTGCAGCGTGGTCTCCGCAAATGGATTTCCCCTCGTCAAAAAAAAAAGGGGGTATAGGGTTCTCACTCACCTGCACATGCCGTCGAGTTGTGGATATTCCACTTGTAAGAACGAAGCGCTTTGCATCTAGCTTCATCATACGCACCGCAAAGGAGTGGAACTCATTGCCGGACTCTGTCTTTCACGATACTTATAACCTGGGTGTCTTCAAGTCCCGTGTGAATAGGTACCTTCCAGGTAAGCGTGCTCCATCCTAGAGCACATCTTCGCTCTTATCCGTCCAGGAACGGAGAAAGAATACAATTTCCTGCGGCCTGGTGGCCTGTCGTAAGAAGCGACTAAACAACCCACAGCCAGGTGGTAGGGTATTTGCTCGACTGGATGGCGACCACCCCTGGTCTAGAGTATGCCGCCATAACAACCTTGTGTTGTGTTCCGGCATTAGTGACCAGGTTCCAGTCTCCTTTAAGAGAGCAGCAGCGCATTTGTAGCACCTTTGGTGTTGCAAATGTCTACAGGCGATGGTGACCGCTTTCCATGGGTCGTCTGCCTGTCTGCTGAACTCCCGCAATAAAAAAAAGAAAAAAAAGGGGCGAGATTGTGGTCCAACACGAACCTATACCACAATAAAAAAAAAACAAATACTATTTTCTTTTACTATACGATATTCCATTCTCTTCAACGGATTCTCTTTTCCGGTTATTTTTCTCTCTTTATTATCTTATTTACAATTTTCATCTCAAAAGAATTTGAAAATCTAATTATATATATATATATATATATATATATATATATATATATATATATATATATATTTTATTACAGAAGTTCAGTAGACAGGCAGACGGCCCACTTGATGAATAGCGGTTACCATCGCCTATGGACATTTGCAACACCAAAGGTGCTACAAATGCGCTACTGCTCTATTACTTACTCTTATATTTAATCATACATAGTGAAAATTCTCAAGATTGAAATTTCGGTATAATATTAACGTATTATCTAAAATGCTACAATCCTGCCACCACTAATATCAGATGTTGTGTGTATGTCTGTGTATGAAATTAAATTATAAGTGGCCCCAGGCCGGGTCAGGCGTGGGCGGTGTCGCGCTCAGAATTATGAACGGCGATGGGCATTACTACGAGTTGCTAAGTCGAAAGATTATAAATAAAAATCGACATAGAATCATCAATAAGTTAGTCACATAAAATGTACAAACGTCAGTAGTGGTGGTCACTTATTTATTTATTTTATTTTAGGAAGTCTTACAGTCTAACACATACAAAGTATAGTATCGATAATATTTAAAAAAATATGCTGATGTAGTGGAACATTTACAAGCCAATAGATGGTGCTATGCAATAATTGATGTCACGAACGTTTCCCGAAACATACAAAGAATATATACAAATTTTCAACTATAACAGATGGGCCTAGGCCTGCGAGGAACAACACTAGCCTCGCTGGAAGATTTTCCTTTGAGACGGAGGAGCATTCCATCTCGCTCCTCCAACAGGTAGGGTCACCCCCTTCACTGATAATAAGCCTCCACCTATTGGTAAAGAAAAAAATACATATACATACACGATATCGAGGGATATTAATATAACAAAATTTGAGCCCAATTGCACTTAACAGAATTTATACCTGTGGAATACAGATCTAGATTTGAGTCTACTACTATTTCATTAAAAGAATTTGAGTTTCATATGATAAACGCGTTTTGTCTGTAGTTGCTCTTGACGAAAGGTGTATGGAGTAATTCTCTCTGCCTAAGGCCAAATTGATTAGTCCGTAATGATACTTTCGAGATCAGATCTGGACAATCAATGTCACCTCTTGCTCTAGCCAAGTTCATAAAAAAACAAATATCACTAACGCCTGGCATTTAGAGGCTAGATATGATATTTTTTACAACGATTGTAGTAGTTTTTAGATGATCGTTGTGCGCGGTAATCTAGATATCTTAAAAATTTCTTTTCAATTTATTCTACTCTGTTTATATATCTTATACTTATATATAAAGCTAAAGAGTTTGTTTGTTTGATTGAACGCCCTAATCTCAGGAACTGCTGGTCTGATTTAGAATTTTTTTTCAGTGTTAGATAGCACATGTATCGAGGAAGGCTATAGGCTATATATCATCACGCTAAGACCAATAGGAGCGGAGCACCAATGAAGAATGTTTCAAAATTGGGTGGTTTTGAAAACAAATTTCACGCGGACGACGTCGAGGGCATAGCTAGTATGCTATATTTCGGATTTCAAACTTGAGATGCGTATTCAAGATGACTTCGAACAAATAAGCAGGATAGAACTCTTAATGGTTTTAACGATCGAAAATATGGTGTAGCTCTCATTATGAATTCCAAAGACTTAGATAGATAACACCTTATTGCTCACCAAATATACAAAAACTTGAGAGGTGTCAAGGGACAGCCGGATGGAACGAAGTTCCTTTCGATTAATTAGTGAAGGAATTGCAATAATTTTTTTTTTTTAAGTTATAATAATATTTATGAAAACATCTGGCTTGCTTTCTATAAGAGAGAGAGAGACAGAGAGAGAGACAGACAGACAGACAGAGAAACATGCGACGCCGCACAGCTTACAATAGCTTACTATAGCAAAAAGTGTCGTGACAACTTTTCGTAATAATTTTTTCCGTCTAGCCCCCTTTCACAACGCGCGATAAGGAACTTCGTTCCAATATCAAAAATACACAATTACAATATTGTCATGGTAGAAACAATAGGCGGCCTTATCGCTAAACCTTAATTAACCTAATTTTAGTTAGATGCCCTGATAATTATAAGGTTTATATAGTTATCAAAAAATTCAAGAGTAGTTATGAAACATGAGTTAAAATTAAACACAGATACAGCCTGGAGTTGAGTTTTTCGGCTGGGCGTAACTATGTTCTAAATCTCAGCCTTTCCAACACAAACAAAAGCGCAGGTTCGACAGGGAGGAGGGGGTTTTTAGTGGGTATTGGGGTTGCTCGCTCGTGCAGCAACGCTCGGAGTCTTCCACACTATTCTGTGACGTCGATCGCGGACGGAGCACTGCCAAGAGCTGCAGAGTTATCGCCCCCGACCGACGCGTGTTGTTCCCCTAGCAACGACCCAGTTTCTGCGTAAATCGGTTAAGCATTTTCCCTCGCCTCAAATAAAAAAAAAAACGTTAATACATATGGGAAAAAAAATTCAGTCACAGAAAAAAATAAGAGAAATTCACAAACAATTCACAATTTTTTCACTCGAACATTGATCAAGAACCCATCGTAGGGCTCAACTCATTGTACTAATTAGATCATGGCATCACAATAACCGTTATAAGGAGCACGCATACAGACATACAGACACACATGTCACTTCCTTATTCCATTCATAATTGGTTAATGGCAACTCGTCTTCATTTAAGACAAGAATTGACACTTATTAAAGTTTTAATCAGTTTCGTTTTTATTGTCAGATGTTTATGGTCAAAGATAATTATAAAAAATGTGTGTAGTAGTATTTTTTTTTTGTGTTTATGGCTTGGCAACTAGGCCTTTAAGCCAGGCGCAATTGTATTGTAGGCTACAATCGACGCCGTATAACGGAGTTCTTGTGAAAAGTCGAAAGGCCACATTTGACTACACAGTTCACATTTCTCACAAAAACACATAATTACTACTCAAAAACTTTCAATATCCTACAACTATTGTTCATTTTAAAAAGATTTTACATACATACATACATAACTTCACGCCAGTTCCCTTGCGGGGTAGGCACGAACAACAGATTTTACACATTTTTAGAAAATAGAACAGCACAGCACAACGACCCCTTTCAGTTCTTGAAACATCAAAAACTAACATTTTTCCACTCGAGACAAAAAAATTGTCATTTTTGCGCCACTCTAATTTATATGAATAATTATGTATATAGCTTAAGCTGATTTTTCTTAAGAGATATTTTTTAAATAAAATTTTAATTAATTTGTGTGTTTAGATGGGTAATTTGAAAAAAGTCCAATTCAGTTTCTAACTTTAGATGCTTTTAAAGTAAAATAAAATTATAAACTAAACTATCTTATTATTTAATATACAGTACAAGCGATTATAGACTGTGTAACAAATCGCTGCCAGATGGGAGCGTGCCCAGAAGGCTGCTTATTTGTTGGGCGAAATGTGAGCCAGCCTTCTGATCACGGGTGGCATCAAAGAGTTTCTTGCAAATCTCTTTGAAGAAACTCTTTGCCGACGGACCCCACGGACCTAATGTTTCAACTCCAAACGGCACACTTTTTAAGTTGGCAAAATTTTTGAACATCATTAAATTGTGTGAAATTGCAACAATCATGTAGATATGTCATGTACCAAAATGATCTAATGATGATGTTACGTAAGTGTAGCAGAGGTTTTAATACGTTGTTTGAGACTAGCTGTGCCCGCGACGTCGTCCGCGTGGAAATAGCTTTCAAAATCCTCCGGTTTTGAAACATTCTTCATAGGTGCTCCGCTCCTATTGGTCTTAGCGTGATGATATATAGCCTATAGCCTTCCTCGATAAATGTACTATTCAACACTGAAAGATTTTTTCAAATCAGACCAGTAGTTCCTGAGATTAGCGCGTTCAATCAAACAATATTAGTATATTTTGCTACAACACTAATACTTACATTTTAAATATCGCAATATCTTTTGAATAGAACGTCCGAATTGAATAATTCAAAAAGTTCTACAAAGGTATTGAATTCGTCTTGAATATGGAGTAATTTATTTTGATAAGGATTAATACCAAGGTACAAAGTAAAGAGTTTTTAAGCGACGGCATTTTAATTATTTAAAAAAATAAAATAAAACACTTATTGTGAGATAACTACAATAGTTAGACATACGATTATACGATATTTTTTGTAGACAATTATATGTTCTGCAAAGTGGTAGTACATTATTTTGTTCTATAATAAATAGTTTTCGCAGCGCACGCCGTGTAAGGATTTATTCTGGTCATTTCTTTACACCTTGGGTTACATTATTGGACTTTTAGTAAGGATCCCTAATTTTTTGAAAATATAATATAGCCTATAGCCTTCCTCGATAAATGTACTATTCAACATTGAAAGAATTTTTCAAATCGGACCAGCGGTTCCTGAGATTAGTGCGTTTAAACAAACAAACAAACTTTTCAGCTTTATAATATTAGTATAGATAAAACATCGTCAGTGACGTTAAACATTAATCGATAACCTAAATATAGTAGATATACTAATGTAGCTAATCATTATCGCGTTATTTTTAACGCTATAAAATAGACACATTTGGAAACATTCACTAATATTACATGCGGGTGGTGTAGAGGTACAACCCGCAAGAGTTAACTTGAGACTTCGCTCGGATGACGTAAGCGCGAGGTACTGACGCGTCGATTGCGAGAGCGGTAAGGAGGCGCATTCCGCTCAAGTCACAAGTTAACTCTTGCGGATAGTATAAGGTAAAACAATGTACTTATATTATATAGGTATGCACGTTATGAACTTATCGTCAAGGAAAAGTTATTATCTAATTGACGAACAATATAAACGCTAAGATAATGATATCGGATTCTGCGACTTTAAAGGGAAACGGATTGACGTCCTTGTCCTATGCGAATTGGCGGATTTTGTATAGCATTATGGTAATGTACGTATATCCTCACTACGTTTTCCTTCCTCGTGAGCATGTAATAATTATAATAAAATGTAATTTAGTTATGTTGGTGTACACACCGGTCCAGCCCGGGCATGACAACAGTACGCAGAAGATAAAAGCCGCACTATAATAATAATATTAATCATATACCCGAATCGGGGCTTTGTGGCGAAGCCTTAGGTGAGTAGCGACACCTCGTACCTGACTCCGGGGGCCAAGGCAAGGCCCCCGCCTCCGTGCTTGCCTTAGCTGGCCTTCACGGAGTGGAAATCGCTAGAGCTAAGACTCAAGCTCCAGGGGTGGAAGTGATAAATGGCCTAACGTCGGAAGTAGCTTCGGTGAACCTGCAGCCCACCTCTCGACACCCCTTAGCCACTCATACCCATGTTGCCCCTGTCTTTATGGTATTTTTTGGGGCCCATGCAGGGAGTGGCGAGTCACCGTCTGCCCATTTTTCCATGTTCCCTGAACATTGTGACGGGCAGACGCCATAGTCCCCATATTCCCAGAGCCCTAGTACCATTAGCAGTTCACCACAACAGCCCGGTACTTACTTTTTGTCCTCATTTCCCACAATAGTCTTACACTGGCCGGGGCTTGTCCTTGGGTGCATTACTATATGGTGTAGACAGGGATAATCGCCGGTCAGTGTCACGCCACATTTACATTAAATTTGTCAAAGGGCCTCTACGTGTTGGCTTTTCCATGGCCCCACGCAAGCCCTCCAAATGTCCGGGCCATTTTCATGGCTCGTGGTATCGAAAGAAATAATAATAATATAAACTTTATTTCAGGCCGGGGTCCGGTCTCATTTGTCAAGAGGATGATCCGGATGGAAACCCTTGACAAGTGGGACCGGCGCTTCAGTGAGGAGCCAACAGCGTCCGTATCTCAGTTTTACTTCTCGGATACAGTATGTGCCTACGTCCACCACGTCGAACCTGACAACCCAGATATTCACAGGCCACGGAGTGTTCTCTGAATACTTGAACCGGTTCAAGTTGAAGGAGGACCCATCGTGTGTCTGTGAACCTGGAGTACTGGAGACCCCCTTACACGTAATCTTCGACTGCCCCCTCTTTGCCGTGGACCGGTACAACGTCGGGTGTGCCCTGAAGATCGACATAGACAGGAAGAACATTAAAGAACTCCTGAGCAAGAAGCAGTGCGAGGACTTTATAAAGTACGCTATTAAAGTCGTCAAAATGGTTAATAAACGCAACAAGTAACACTGGTAGTACATAATTGTACCTTAACCCACATAGTGTATGTAAAAACAGTATTAAGAATGTAAATGCTCCAACCTGCAAAAAATAAAAATGTATTAGTTAGTAATAAATAAATAAAGTTAATATGTCATAAGAAAAACAGAATAAATAAACATACTGTAATATTCGCCTATATTATTATTTTTTTATTTAAGTTTATGGCTTTGCAGCTAGGCTTTTAAGCCAGATCTTAGTTTACAATATAGTTTCTTCATTTTCTTAAGCCTATGTGTAGCACAGCTGAACTGTAGGTAATCAGATAGTGCCATTCAACGGAGTTCTTGTGACAACTCAAAAGGCCACATTTGACTATACAGTTCACATTTCTCGCAAAACACATAATTATTACTCAAAAACTATCAATATCCTACAACTATTGTTCATTTTAGAGTAATTTTACACATTTTTTGAAAATAAAACTGCACAGCACAACATCTCCTTTCAGTTCCCGCCAAAAACTCTATTCGCCTATATGGACGTTTACAACACCAGGGGTGTCATCAACTAATGTATTATGTAATTATTTAGTTTTAATTTTGTTCACGGTTATTATTTACTCTATGGGAACCTAATCTAATTTCGTCCGAATAATAAAAATCAAATAAATTACCGCGCTTAAAACCGTTAAAACGCAGTTTTATTATGTATACAAGTCGCGAAAACTTAAGAAAATGGGTGATCCAGTACGATAGCTTATTTTTTGTGTCCCGGGAATACCGCGGGAATTGCAAGTCCAGTGTGGACGAAGTCGCGGGCATATCCTAGTTATTGTATAGAACCACTGTTAATGCACATCACTAGCCATCATATCAATTCATTAGCACATCACTAGCAATCATACAAACTAATTTAGCACATCGGAGTTTTTGGCGGGAACTGAAAGGAGATGTGCTGTGCAGTTTTATTTTCTAAAAATGCGTAAAATTACTCTAAAACGAACAACAGTTGTAGGATATTGATAGTTTTTGAGTAGTAATTATGTGTTTTTGCGAGAAATGTGAACTATATAGCCAAATGTGGCCATTCGAGTCTTCACAAGAACTCCGTTGAACGACGTCAATTGTAGCCTACAATACAACGGCGCCTGGCTTAAAGGCCTAGTTGCCAAGCTTGATACATAAAAAAAAAATTAGCACATCACTAGTATCTGCCATTTTGTTAGCGACGCGCGCGCATGTAGCACATAGTGCAAACAGTAATGAAAAATTAAGGTAAAGACAATCCCTAACAAGCTGGTCCTTGGAGCCGGATTTGAACCAGCGGCCTATGTTTCTGAATGTTCGAAATGGAAGAAGAATCAACCACTTTCATAGTATACTAATACTTTAATTCCATTACCAATTTTATATAGCAGGGATGGAAGGTACACCGCTGATATAGAAAGAAGAGTGAATTTGGGGAATAGTGTGAATGGAGCGTTAGGTAAACTTCTAGGCGCTAAGAACCTCAGCCAGAAGGCCCAGCTCGCCATACACAACGCGGTGCTGGTACCTACGCTCACGTATGGAAGCGAGAGTTGGGTATGGAAGAGAGAGCATGAAAGTAGAGTAAACGCGGTCGAGATGCGAGCACTGCGCAAAATCTGCGGAGTGACGCTCGCGGACCGCGTTCTTAATACCGAAGTAAGAAAGAGAGTTGGTCTGAAAGAGAGTATCGGGGTGAAGGTTCGGGCATGTGGAAAGAATGCCTAAACAGATATACAATGCAAAAGTGGATGGATGCAGAAGTTGTAGAAGGCCACGACACACCTTCCATGATCAAATTGATCGTGTACTAGCGGAGGGTGATGTCAGGAGCCTTAAGAACAGACGAGCTTGCATGACAAGAGTTATGAATGTCAAAGAGGCAAGTGAGGTGTGTAAGAATAAGCCTAAATGGCACTCTGTTGTTCGTGCCTACCCCGCAAGGGAACTGGCGTGAAGTTATGTATGTATGTATGTACCAATTTTATAAGCTTTGCGTCCATTGAGTATCTTCTAAGTGCTGATAACAAATTATTTTAGCTTAACAAAATTTTCAATCTGTGTTATCAGTCATTAATACTATTTTAAGTGACATAACTATTACATTTTGAACACTATGTTTTTACGAAAACAGGAAATTCGATAATGGATTATTTAAGCATATTGATAATGTTATAGAATAATGATAAGGGCTGCTTTATCATTGTTACATTGACAAAAATCACTATGAATCAACGTTGTTGAAGAAAATTCGTACCTATATCTAACTATAGATAACATATTCATAATATTATTAACTATATTTTGCGTTTAATCCATCATATCTGTACAGATAAATAAAATTGAAATGTCTATTTGTAATGTCAAAAATAAAAATGTGAAAAAAATCAGGAGTCATAATGCGGACCAAGGGATTCCGGTAAAATGCAATTTTTATAATTTTGTCTGTCTGGATGTTTTTTTTTCTGTTTGCATGTTCCGGCTAATCTCTGAAATGGCTGGACCTATTTTGACTGAACTTTCCCTAGCAGATAGCTAATGTTATAAGGAGTAACTTAGGTTACTTTTAAAATATGGGTTCCGCGAAAAAAAACATCCACGCAGGCGAAGTCGCAGGCACAGCTAGTTATGAAATATTTTTTTTGGTTAAATTGTAGGTATGTTTAGAATTAGATCCGATATAGGTACCCAGCTTGTAGCCTGGCGAGCGTTTACGAGTCGCCTGCCACCTGACATACCTACTATAGGTAAATTTATTTATTTATTAAATATCCAACAGCTTACAATATTTATAACATAGACAACAGACTCTGTTAGATATTCGCCAATTAAGACCAAAGTAAGACCGCCATAAAGAGTTCATGATAAGCTCTGATATAAAGTAATTTATTTATTAACATAATGCCTGCTGAAGTGTCCCCTATATATAATAGTATATATAATATATTAGTCACTAAAAATAATAATATACAGATATACATATTATATATGTTTATAATATACATATATATTATGCACAAATACATATTATACATACATAAAAACTATAGAGGCGTTTCAAAGGCGTGGTTATTTATGGTGCGTAATAAACAGTTAAAATGTCAAATAAGGATAGAAATTGCGAAGAGATAAATATGAAATTCAAGTCTTACGCGACTGGGTAGTGTGTAGCCGTGGCTAATATAGCAAGTAACCACTTTTATAATTATTACTTTACTAGCTGACCCGGCGAACTTCGTACCGCCTATTTTCCGAATTCCTAAAAGATTTTGTTCCATGCCACAACAAACAAAATCACCATAATCGCTCCCGGTGATTAGGAGGGTTCTAACACCCGATCTCAGCGCCACCTACCGGTTTTAATTGTGAATCTAAACCATCCGGGAACCGACTCAAACACACAAAAACAAAATCACCAAAATAGCTCCAGGTGATTAGGAGGATTCTAGAACCCGATCTCAGCGCCACCTACCGGTTATAATTGCGAATCTAAACCATCCGGGAAGCCACTCAAACACACACAAAATTTCATCAAAATCGGATGTATAGTTTACGATTCTATAAAGGACATACAGACAGACATTCATTTTAATATATTACTTTATAAGGAACATTGTATTCAATTTTATGAATACACCCGGGCCCGGCAGATGTTGTCCTGCCTTGAAATAATAAAAAATCTAGAACCCGATCCCAGCGCCACCTACCGGTTCCATTTGTGAATTTAAACTCTCCGGGGAGCCACTCTAACACAGACATCAAAATCGGATTAAGAAGATGCTAGAAACCGATGCCGATGTCGTCCGGGGAGGTGGTCCAATTGTGAATCTAACTAATCCCGGGACCCAGTCAAACAACAAAAAATTTCATTAAAATCGGTAAAGTCGTTCTCAAGTTATGCGCGTATATTATAATCATAGAAATGTATGTAATTTCTATGATCAATTTTTATACCTTTCAAACCTTCCTTGGACTTCTACAAATATTTCAAAACCAAAATTAGGCAAATCGGTTCAGCCTTTCTCGAGTTTTTGTGAGACTACCAAACGTCAACTCATTTTATATATATAGATTAAAGCTATACGCTATGGCGAAATCACAGTCTTGTTATTTATATAATAAACACTAGCTGTCCCGGCAGACGTTATTCTGCCCTGAAGAAATAAAATTTAGAACCCGATTGCAGCGCCACCTACCAGGTCCAATTGTGAACCATCCTCGAATCCACTTGAACACACACACAAAAAATTCATTCAAATCGGTCCAGCCGTTTAGGAGGAGTTCACTGTCAACACACGTACAGAAGAATTATATATATAAAGATTGCAACTGAAGTAACATCCAAGGTTAGTCATATATATATATATATATATATATATATATATATATAATAAAATATGTCATCCGTGCAGGAACGGAGAAAGAATAGTAATTCCTGCGGCCGGGCGGTCTGTCGTAAGAGGCGACAAAACAACCCACAGCCAGGTAGGCTATTTGCCCGTCTGGATGGCTACCACTACTGGTCTAGAGTATGCAGCCATAACAACCTTGAGTTGTGTCCTGGCATCAGTGGCCAGGTTTCAGTATACCTTTAGAGAGCGGCAGCACATTGGTGGCAATGGTAACCGCTTTCCAATAGATAGGTCTTCTGCTTGTATGTTGAACTCATGTATGTATCTACTCGTATTGTAAAGTTGTCAACTACGTGGTGTGAAATATGACGACGTACCTATGCCAGAATAGAGGAGTAGAGAAGAAATATCATGGTGCCGAGCCCAATTGAATGGGAGAAGGTGACAGGTAAGAGAACTTAACAAATATACATCTATTCTGCACTATCTTTTATCACAAGATGATTTTTGAAGTCTTGAATCTTGTTTTTCTATAGTCTGTTATGATTTAAAAACCTAGCTTCATATCCTATAGAAAAATATACATTTTCCTCTTAGTTAAAAATACGTAAAATTGATTAGAAAGATAAACTGAAAATATTGAAAACAAACAAATCAAGAAATCCCTCATACAAAATTTCATACAAACGTCATCACATCGGAAAACACTACAAAATTTAAATCGAGCGTACAATTTATCTGAACTTCAATCGTTTACTCACACAAATAACAACAAAACTACTAACCGAATGATCGCTGAACCGGGGTAGCAGCTTGCGAAAGGGGCGTGGCCCCGCATTCGAAGCTCAGCACCCGATTGGCTATGGAACGGCCCGAAGCTTCAAAGGCGGAGTGGAAACGGCGCCATATAAATACTATCTCCCTCCGCCGCGCGCGTCAGTTGCTTTCTCACATTCGTAGCGAACGCACGCGCAGTTGATAGTGTTAAAATGGTGAAGTTCGAAGGAGACTTTAGTATAAACTCTATACTTATGAGTAATCCGAAGCCACCCCCGTCGCCTACGACGTCCTCTGGTGCCACCCCATCTGAAGCAGATATGAGTGATTCTGAACTAGACGTAACGGGAACCGAGCCAGTCGATTGTACAAAACCAAAAGACGACGAAAAGAAAGAGAAGAAACATGAGAAACCAGCGTACAGCTATAACGCTCTGATCATGATGGCGATTAGAAATAGTCCAGAGAAAAGATTAACCTTGAACGGAATATACGAGTACATAATGACGAATTTTCCATATTATAGAGAAAACAGGCAAGGCTGGCAAAATTCAATACGACACAATTTAAGTTTAAACAAGTGTTTTGTGAAAGTGCCGCGTCATTACGACGATCCTGGTAAAGGGAATTATTGGATGTTGGACGCGTCAGCCGAAGATGTTTTTATTGGTGGTACGACCGGCAAGTTGCGCAGGCGATCAGCCTTGAATGGCAGGTCTAGGCTGGCTTGTTTTAAGCGACCACTGTTCCCCGGCGCGCCGCTGCCCGGCGCCTATCCACCAACGACCTACACTCAGCTAGTTGGCTTGTATTCCCAGCTGCTGTATCAAAGGTATGCTCCGATGCAAATGAAGACGCCTCCAGTCGCCCCGAGTGCAGTGCATCCAGCCTTTAGAGATTCCTTGACGTACAATTTGCCCTACAACCCCGGTATGTACGAACGTTTACCGTCGGCACCGTTCCTAAATAATTCGTCGCTGCTCCATTCGTCGTTAGGGCAATCGGCGATGATGACACAAACGTCGATTCTACCTCCATCACCACCGATGATGCACTCGCCTCCTACGTCAGGCTCATCGAGTCCTGAGCTGCCTTCACCGTCACATCATCCTCTAACGCCACACATATATAAGCCCGTCACTGTGTTGACGAGGCAGTGAACTAATCTCAGAGGCTAAAAATCAAATCAGTGTTGCCAGAGAAATTATTTTACTGAACAGTGTTAAATAGTAACCAATATTTATTGTGTTTTATCAATCTTAATGGTTTCAAAAAATGATATAAGCTGTTGCGATATACTCATTTAATTGTATCTAACGATTATTTAAATTATCGAAATATTATTGTTATCTAAGTTCAACTATATATAAAAAACGGGTATAATCAAAATACAAAGTGTAGCTGTGAATCAAGTTGAATTAATTGATTAAACAACAATGACAGTGATATGATAAAAAAACTGATAAAACTAAATTGCGAAACTATTTAGGTACTCTTATCTAATATTTATCATAATTTAGATATAATGACCAAATCCGGAATTTAATGGTTTATCCATATTAAAAATTGTAAAATATAGTGCTTTTGATGTTGTCATTTAAAACACGTTCATTTTGTTGGTTTAGCGTAGTTCTCAAGAGTTCGGGATCAAGTTTTAAAATTATTCCATTTATGAAACAGGTCTTAACTAATTTTAGTTCTACTTGGTGTCATGTAGTTTTAAAACAACATAAAAAGTTAAATTGAAAATGCCTTCAAAAATCGTTAACTACTGGATAAATGTAGAAAACAATGATACCTTTTAAAATTTTTGAAGTATAAAACGAATGTGTGTAAATATCTGGCAATACTGTATAACGAGTATTTAAGACTATTACTTTATTTATCTGTGATTTAGTTGTAGTGAGACCCAGTGATTGGAGGCCGATTTCAAAAATTCAAATTTGGAATTTAGAATAATAGCAAACCATAGGTTATAGAATTTGAATTTAGACTTTTACGGTCTCATTCATATTGAGTTAGATTTAGTTTGTAAGCTTCTTTAAGAACCTTATTGAAGCATACAAACTTGCTTTATCACAATATAAATAAGACAGTTAATGCGGATTTGTTTCAGTTGATTAAAATTGTGTTAATTATTTTCTTGGTAACAAAATTATGGCATATTAAGCGGCTTAAACAAATCCCTAGATCTTTTTTTAAGATGAATGCAATGTTTTAGTTTTAACATATCATTCCTCCATGTTTATAATTGTAAATAGTTGATCCAAAGTTTGTATATTTATTTGATTAGTTCTAAGGTTAAAGAGTTATTATGAATAAAAAATGAATATCTGTTCCAAATGTAAATCTTCTCTTTATTTGATATTATGATCTCCCTACATTTATATCAAAGTTACATACACGTCTGTTTCCCATAGTAGACAGAGACGAGGAATTTCCACTTGCAAAGGTCTTGACATACATATGCTTCATCTACTTTCATTAATCTCTTGTTAATATCGATACCTCGGGGCTCAAAGGACGTAACCGCCATTTCAGCGAAATTTACTTTTTAATGCAGCCCTACATAATGTTTTCTCCTCTATCGATCATTATACGTAGTCTTCCAATTCGCCAAAAAATGGTGTTTACAACCCCATTTTTTCTATAAAATAAAACATATATTTATAGATTTTGTGTCGTAATAGCTACCGTAGATGATACAATTTGTTGTCTGAGTTGATAAATTGATATACTAAGTTAATAAATAAAATTGAAATTACATAGGCAAATAAAGAAAGGAAAGAATTTCTTATTTTCTCTCTTTACTTGATATTTAATCAACTGTAGAAAACAAAGCAACAGTCTATAAACTGATAGAATTAGTAAACAAATTAGCAGTTACAACCATCTCTGATCACACATCCATAGATTTTTAGTGTGTATACGCACCAAACATGCAATATTCCGGGTCGTATAGGAAAGCTGTTTTTGTTACATTTCAATCTATTTGAAATATAATTTAACAGTGTTTTGCATCATAAAATTTTTAGACTTTTGGTTTTAGAATGGTTTATTTAGACCAAGAATCAAAAAAGTTATGTCCGAAATAATATTTTATATTTTGTTTTTCGGCTCTTCTGAAAACTTGAGTTTTGGTGCTTACGCCCTTTGAGCCCCGAGGTATCTATATGTTTACCGTATATAGATATCAAAGCTTCATTGACAGAATTCCATATTCACTAGATACAATCTTTAGAAACTTTTTTCTAAATATACGACGTACATAGAGTACGAAATTGAAATTATATTGCCACCTATTGAATTAAATGAATTTTTTTCTGAAAAATATGTTTCAAACTTCACTTACATTTATGGCAGCCACCGCTAAGATTTAATTGTTTCAAGCTTTCGCTACACAATTCTATAGCAATGTACAGTCGTGGTATGAAAGCCAGTTTTAAAATTGATTCATTTAACTTTCCGCGTTCTTACATGTTACCCTTTCAAACTACACAGAACAGACTGTTCCCCAGAAGATTATGTTTAACTGTTTGGCAATAAAATTTAAAGTTACTTAGATATTTCTATCTTGTCTATGAAGATTGTTTACAGATGTAAAACTCTTTTTAATATTTATGTCAAACGTAGTGTAGTCACTACGCTAGAAACAAACGACGTAGAAACAAAGAAAATATAATTATCTTCTTTGTTTCTTATTATTAATCGCGGCGTCTGTCATTGTCAACATTGCAACTTTCACTTTTCTCAAAAACATTTATCAAAACGTTGGTGGTACTGTTTTTTGTACTCGTGCAAGCAAAAGTTGACTTTAAAATGACGGACCTTTTCATACCGCGATTGTACATATATATAACCGTCTTTTCAAATTTCCAAAATGCATTCCTGTAGATAGTTTGCGGGAAAAATGGCTGAACATAATTTATGGACAGATATAAATACTTTATAAGTGCTCCATTAATTTTAAAATGGCTACCGAAACGTGTAAAGAATTTGTGAGATTTGTGTAACACACAGAGTCGCAGTTTAGAAAGCTGAACTAATTTGGGAGAGAACATAATAGATTAGACTGAGCCAGATGCAATACGTGTATTTGCTAACACAATGATAGAAGGAATTATTTATTTAGGTAGGTTTATGGCTTGGCAGCTAGGCCTTTAAGCCAGATCTTAAATTACAATATAGTTTCTTCATTTTCTTAAGCCTATGTGTAGCACAGCTGAACTGTAGGTTATCAGCTGGTGCCAATCGACGGAGTTCTTGTGACAAGTCAAAAGGCCACATTTGACTGTACAGTTCATATTTCTCACAAAACACATAAGTTACTACTCAAAAACTATCAATATCCTACAACTATTGTTCATTTTAGAGTAATTTTACACTTTTTTAGAAAATAAAACTGCACAGCACAACATCTCCTTCGAGTACCCGCCAAAAACTCCGACAGAAGGAATGAAAAAACAATACATGTAGAAAAGTCAATAGAATGTCTCAAAATAATTTTCTAAAAATCACCAATGCTTTGATAACCTTAAAACGTATGTTTTAACAGAATTTTAGCAACACCATTCGTTATTCATTTTTAAAAATTAAATTAATTTAGTTTCCACTCTGCAAGGATATCATTTTTGAAGGTCATACATATTGCTGTTCAATTTACACTGCGTCGCAACATCATTGTTGTTTATGGAGAAAAAGCGGCAAAGAAACTTCCCAGCAACACGTCTTGCTAAAAATTCTTTACATGTATACATACCTAAACACCTATTAGGGTTTTTTTAAATCGTATATAATAATTAAACTAAGATATTATGAACTAATGTCTACAATAAATAAAACTTAGTTATATTGTAATATGCTTATAAACCCCTAAGGCTATAAAACTGAGCCTAGATCACTGTCTTCTATGGGAAAGGTGCCTAAAAGGCTGGCTTAAGTTTCCTATTATTTATTTAGGTTTATGGCTTGGCAGGTAGGCCTTTAAGCCAGATCTTAAATTACAATATAGTTTCTTCATTTTCTTAAGCCTATGTATAGCTCAGCTGAACTGTAGGTTATCAACTGAAGCCATTCAACGGAGTTCCTGTTACAACTGGAAAGGCCACATTTGACTATATATTTCACATTTCTCATAAAAACACATAGTTACTACTCAAAAACTATCAATATACAATTACAACTATTGTTCATTTTAGAGTAATTTTACACATTTTTAGAAAATAAAACTGCACAGCACACATCTCCTTTCAGGGCCCGCCAAAAACTCCCTTAAGTTTCCTCGCTGGATTACCATACAGATCCGTTGCAGATGAGTAGTTTTGATAGCACTTTGTGAAGGATCATGGCCTCAGCGATCCAAGCGTTTCAACAGCAAACGGCACAAACAAATAATAAGTTATAGTTTCCGCCACAGAACCGGCCGATCTAACCGTGTTAGTAACTGACGAAATAAATATCAAAAGTGACACCATTTAGTCTAAAAAACATCAGGTAACTATCTGACATTTAATCTTAAGCCTAAATTGTCATAAACACGAAAGACAACACTGTTAAAACTAATTTGGATATTGAAACTACAAAAACTTCTTTCATAATTTTCAAAGTTTTTTTTTACAAGCATTACTAAAGAATCAAAATTAAATAATATGGTTTAACTATTTTTATCTGTTTGCAATTGAGATATAACATGTCTAGAGAGAGCATTGCTAACAAACAACATCGCCAAAAACGGCATCAAAAACGCGAAGCGTTGCTAAATTCACTCTGCGTTTTCGGGATATCAGGAAAAAAATATTACCCCATTTTTTATAATTAAATATTTTTTTATTTAAGTGAAAAGTTTAAATGATCGTTATGATTTAATCGCATATATAAAGCGTCATGTTATATAGCCTATATTGTTAACGTTTGTTTATCGGTTTTTGTTGAAACACTATATATATATTATATTACGTTTATTTTACGATATTAGTTTTTTTATACAGTAGCTCCTAATTATTATTTTAATATCAAATTTTTGTTTTAGCAATGGTTTAATGTGTCTCCAAAGCGCTAAGGTTCGATTAGAAATAGGGGGCGATGATGGCTAAGTGATTAGTGAATTTTTTAATTATCCTTCACACAACTTACATCTTATCGGTCACGATCATATATAATTATTTTAGGTACTTTATTTCAATACAATTGTGCCGTTGATAAGAAAATATAAAAAACATAGTGTAAAAATATCTCCGAAAATGATTCAAAATACTTCCTTTCAAAATCCATCTCTTTGTCCAACAATATGCTACAATTGGATCCGTAGGAAGTCTAAAACGTAATATAAACTAGTTTAAGGAAACCGGACACACAAACACTACATGTCTGTTTTCTATAGATTTTTTCAATTATTCATATTTCATAAATATGAAAAAAATCGTAACAAAAGTCCCCAAATTTTGGAAAATAAGTCACACTTCTCACCTGACAACATCAATCAATTCGATAACCTTGAAAATGTCGAAATTAAATTTCACGTTTTTACAAAGAAATCATGAGAAAAGTGTTAAGTTTTCCGATTAAATGACATCTCATACTTATCCTTTCCCGTTTTAAAATAGTTCCGACACATTTTAATAGCGCAGGCCGGCATAATTATTTTTTTTGCGAGAGCTCTAACCAGTAAAGTAATCGAAACGACACTAACGGGCGTGGGAAGCCATTGAAGCCAGTGCACCAATTTTGGTGCACTGTTTTTGGGCCGTTTTTGTGCAATTGATGCGTGATCTAGACGTTTATATGATCTAAGGTGCTACCAATGTGTTGCCGCTCGCTAAAGGGAGACTGGTGTATTGTCGTTTGTTTATTAGTTGAAACACTATATTATTTATATTACGTTTATTTTAATATTATTTATACAGTAGCCCTTAATTATTATTTTAATATAAATTTTTGTTTTAGCAATGGTTTAATGTGTCTCCGTGTTCGGTTCGTAAAAGGGGGCGAGGAGCTCGGTGACAGTGAGAGAAGTCAACTGTCATTACTGTCAATTGTCAAACAGTATTGTCATTTTTTTATGTTTATGGCTTGGCAACTAGGCCTTTAAGCCAGGCGCAATTGTATTGTAGGCTACAATACATACCATTCAACGGAGTTGTTGTGAAAACTCGAAAGGCCATATTTGACTATACAGTTCACATTTCTCACAAAAACACATAATTACTACTCAAAAACTATCAATATCCTACAACTATTGTTCATTTTAGAGTAATTTTACACATTTTTAGAAAATAAAACTGCACAGCACAACGTTCCTTTCAGTTCCCGCCAAAAACTCCAACAATATTGACAGTTACGTTTATTGTACACATTAAATACTGTTAGTACAACTTGAACCTGGCCACTAATGCCGGAACACAACTCAACGTAGCCATCTAGACGGGCAATTACCCTACCACGTGACAAAGATTAAATTTAAAAAAGAAATTTTACAGATTAATTATTGAAAGTCATGAGTCACCGCTTCCAAAGCAATTTTATTTATTATTAAAGGAGAATGTTGTTATGTTAGGAGCCTTAAGAACAGACGAGCGTGCATGACAAGAGTTATGAATGTCAAAGAAGCAAGTGAGGTGTGTAAGCAACCCCGCAAGGGAAACTATGTATGTATTAAAGGAGAAAAAGCGGTGCAACAAACTCTACAGCAACATACTTTTACTCTATTATTATCTTCTATATATAATATATAAAAATGAATCGTAGAAATGTATGTACGCGCATAACTTGAGAACGACTTAACCGATTGTGATGAAATTTTTGGTGTGTATTTGAGTGGATCCCCTGATGGTTTATGTTCACAATTGAAACCGGCAAGTGGCGCTAAGATCGTGTTCTAGAATCCTCCTAATCACCTGGACGGATTTTGGTGTTTTTTTTTTGTGTCATGAAACAAAGTCTTTTAGGAATTCAGAAAATATGGCGGTAAGAAGTTCGCCGGGTCAGCTAGTATATGTATATACTCGTGGTCTTTTTTTAAATATATTTTGAACTAATATAAGGTTTAACAAAATGATTTTTATGAATAGATTAGCATAGGCGTGTTGCTGGAGAGTTTCTTCCGCCTGTAGAAGAGTATGCCTATCTAGCAGACACACTGATAAGGTGGTTTAATTATTGTGGACTGTATAAAAGATAGATGTCTAGATAGATGATGGTTTATTGGTAGTTATAATATACAATTTAACGGACGTCCGTCGCACTAGCCGTCGTGCGGGCGAGTGTTCCGTGATCCCACGGCAGCCGCCGCCTGCGGCCCAGCCGTGGTCGTGGGGCGGCCCCTCCTTCTCCGCGCGTCTCGCCCCGTGCGTGCTTCTTTACCACCAGCAATAACACGTTGCGAAGCGGTAGTAATGATAGACTAGGATCGGCTCCGCCAGCGGAGTCGATAATCGGTCCCCAAATAATCACTTCAGCCTGTTGGCTTAGCTCTTTCAGCCTTTAACGGCTAATTCTCAATATAGAGTCAATCCCGCGCAGCGGTCGAGCCGAGGTCGAACCTCACAGGAGGTGCCTCCTCGCGCGCGCTGCTTCCGGGCTAAACGCCTCCGCTCCCACGGAGTCGGGAAGCCCCCAAAGTCCGGTATCGCTGAAACAGCCATCTGCGGCTATTCAGCTGGGTCCAGCTCCAAAAAAAAAAATTGTATGAATAATTACTGATAGTACTTGGTAGTGATTGCGTTTTTCCCATTCGGTGCGGTCGTTTAGAAAATCTTTCATTGTATAATAAGCCTTCTTGCGCAAACTGATTAACTAATTATTCAAACTTGTTTATTAAATGTGTAGTGAGTGATCTGCTTCAAATGTAACGAAATTAGCTTAATTAATATTGGGCTACATACAATATAATCTTTATCTTTATATATATAATTCTTCTGTACGTGTGTTGATAGTGAACTCCTCCTAAACGGCTGGACCGATTTGAATGAATTTTTTTGTGTGTGTTCAAGTGGATTCAAGGATGGTTTAGATTCACAATTGGACCCGGTAGGTGGCGCTGCAATCGGGTTCTAAATTTTATTTCTATAATATCTATAATATATAATATTTTTCTGTTCGTGTGTATGTCACTAAACTCCTAAACGGTTGTACCGATTTTAATGAAATTTTTTGCGTGTGTTCATATGGGTCCCGGAATGGTTTAGGTTCATAATTAGACCCGGTAAGTGACACTGCAATCAGGTTTTAAATGTAATGTTTTTTGGACAAGACAAAGTCTGTTGTGGCCAGTAGTCTATAATAATATAAAATTCTAAACGTGCCGTAGAGTTTTTGGCGGGAACTTAAAGGAGACGTTGTGCTGTGCAGTTTTATTTTCTAAAAATGTGTAAAATTACTCTAAAATGAACAACAGTTGTAGGATATTGATAGTTTTTGAGTAGTAATTATGTGTTTTTTGAGAAATGTGAACTGTATAGTCAAATGTGGCCTTTTGAGTTGTCACAAGAACTCCGTTGCATGGCACTAGCTGATTACCTACAGTTCTGCTGTGCTACACATAGGCTTAAAAAATGAAGAAACTATATTGTAAACTAAGATCTGGCTTAAAAGCCTAGCTGCCAAGCCAATAACTTAAATAAATAACTAAACGTGCCGTATCTGTACATTGCAGCTATAAAAAAAAAACAAGACATAGACTATATAAACGATGCAGAACAGAATCCATTTCTTTTTTAGATTTCTTATCTGGGATTCAGTTCGGGATTCACGTAAATTCTATTGGGCCGATTTCGATGCGGTTTTCACTGATCGACAGTAAATTCTTAGACCTATAATCTTTTTATTCCGGGAATCCCGCGGGAATTCTCCTGGGAATGATTTTAAATGTCCAGATAAAAAAAATCGAATTTCAATGTGATTTTTTCACCGATTGCAAATTTTATGTACTTAATAAAATGTGTGATATATTTTATCCCGGGAAACCCGCGGGAATTTTTCCGGGAACGGTTTGTAGTTGTTCGGTTACATAAAAATTTGCCTATTCCGGCACTTGAATTCTTTTTAAAATGCTGTTGTTTTTTGAATCCCGCGGGAATTTTAAGTCAAGCGTGGACGAAGTCGCGGGCATATTTTAGTTGAATATATAAATATTAATAAAGACTTTTACATACAATGAAGGGTTGTAGTTTAAGCGTATGTACCGACAAAGTTTAATCTATATATATATAATTGAAACCACGTATATAGTGACTGATCACGATATCTCAGGAACTATAATACCTATAGATTTGAAATTTGGCATGGACTTTCCTTTCGCCAAGTAGAGGTCAGCTAAGAACTGATTTTACGGCACGCGAAGCGGGCGGGTATCAGCTAGTATGTATATAAAAACTTCATGCAAATTATTCTGACCGCAAAAATCAATACTTCGCGTATTTAGCGACAAGTGCTGTGGCTGATCTTATATTGATTTTTTGCTATCCAATTATTTTTAACATTGGTAGAAATCTACCAATTTTTTTTCCTCGCCGCCAGACGAACTAGACATTTTCGACCTTTTTTATTATATTGTTCTTTTTTGTATATACGAGTATCTTCTATTTTTTGTCTTTCTTTTCTTGCTATTTTTTTACATTTATACCTTATCTATTTACTATGAACCTACCATTGGTAGAAACCTGCCATTAGTAGGTAGAAACCTGCCACTGGTAGAAAACTGCCATTGGTAGAAAATTGACAGGCAGTAGGTATTTGTATGAAATTTATGTCAGATCTTAACCAGTAGTTAGGCAAATGAATTGATAGTAAGATGCGGTAATCCGACATACAACCGGTCATTTATAATGATCAGTAGTTTTCACACGGACAGTACAATAGTGGTTTAACTTACAAATGAAAAACAAATTAACTTTGAATGATGACCAATCAAAATATGAAAACATGTTGTCGAAAGCAATCAGCGGCTTTATGGGATTTTATTATGTTTGACGTTTAAAAAGGTTTATATCTTCACTAGAACTTTCCACTTACTCGTGTAAATTTCGGGTACATGCATTACAAAAAGCATGCAGTGCTTTAGTATTTTTTGTCTTTCTTTTCTTGCTATTTTTTACATTTATGCCTTATCTTTGTTCTAGCAAACCTATGAGCAGGGACGTAGCTACCGCCATATCAGCCGTATCGATGATACGGAGACCCCAGACTACAGGGGCCCTGAAAGTGTGTAAGCAAATGTTCCCAAAATGTTATTTATTATTTATTTAAGTTTATGGCTTGGCAGCTAGGCCTTTAAGTCAGATCTTAGTTTACAATATAGTTTCTTCATTTTCTTAAGCCTATGTGTAGCACAGCTGAACTGTAGGTAATCAGCTAGTGCCAAACCTGCCACTGGTAGAAAACTGCCATTGGTAGAAAATTGACAGGCAGTAGGTATTTGTATGAAATTTATGTCAGATCTTAACCAGTAGTTAGGCAAATCTCATTGATGTATTTCATGACTACCAGGTAATGGATTGTGATTGCGGTAATCCGATGATACAACCGGTAATTTATGGCCATGATAAGTAGTTTTCACACGGACAGTACAATAGTGGTTTAACTTACAAATGAAAAACAAATTAACTTTGAATGATGACCAATCAGGGTGCCATCATTGTGACAAACTCTCCAGGAATGTCCAGCCTGGACGGAGCAGCGCCGGGAGCTCGTCGCCCATACCGGATGACACCTCGCTCCCGGCCGTGGTACGTACCATGGTCGGGGGCTCCACCGGATGGGACGCTGTCTCCTCCTTCTGCGAGCAAGTCATGTTCGCCAAGGAGGAGGCGGAATGGGAGCGTTAATTCCCGCTCCCGCCAAAAAGCCGACGTCGGAGGTCAGACAGTGACCTTCGGTCGCCGTAAGCGGGCGGCGCGGGTGGGGCCCCTAGGGGTATAGGGGTTCTCACTCACCCGCACATGCCGTCGAGATGAGAGCGCGAGTGTTCCGCGCGCGCTCATGTCTCTTCCCGTGGGGCGCGTTACAGACCGCCCCACGCAGGGACTAGACTTAGCAGTAGCCGGGGGATACGTTCCGGCATAGGAAGACAGTGAGGGGGGCCCACGCCTGCCAACGCTTGCGAATCCCGCATTCACGTAGCCCTGGTGTACACCCAGGGGTTTTAGTGGGTATCCCTAACTGGGGAGTGCAATAGCGTGGCACCGGTTCTGACCAGGCAAATCCCACACACGGGTCGCGAATATCCCCCCAAGGTTCTGCCCTTGTCGCGGCTTATGGTCCTCAAGCGGATTTCCCCTTGCTTAAAAAAAAAAGGGTTGGTTCGATGTTTTTACTTTATTTATTCAAATTTTGTTACACAAACTCTTAAAAACTATTATTGTTTAAGTTACATACAAAATTATAGAAAAGTGGTGATGTATAAAGACGAGCTTAGCCCTAAAAGACTTTTGTTCCAGCAAACCTATGAGCAGGGACGTAGCTACCGCCGTATCAGATTCCATACACGCTTATTGTTTATTTTTGTTACTGTGTGTGACATTAATTTAGTGATTTTTATGTTATGGTGTACCTTAAGATTAACTTATTATATTAATTTATCCTATTTTTCATACTAAACTTATACTAAGGGGCCCTGAAAGTGTGTAAGCAAATGTTCCCAAAATGTTATTTATTATTTATTTAAGTTTATGGCTTGGCAGCTAGGCCTTTAAGCCAGATCTTAGTTTACAATATAGTTTCTTCATTTTCTTAAGCCTATGTGTAGCACAGCTGAACTGTAGGTAATCAACTAGTGCCATTCAACGGAGTTCTTGTGACAAGTCAATCGGCCACATTTGACTATACAGTTCACATTTCTCACAAAACACATAATTACTACTCAAAAACTATCAATATCCTACAACTATTGTTCATTTTAGAAAGAAAGAAAGAAAATGTTTTATTTAGGACAAAAACTAAGTTAATATAAATAGAAAAAGAAAAAAACAAAATAAGTCCTAAATTGGACCCAGTCTCAGCATAATGCTAGCCAACAAGGACTAGCGCTGTTCTTCCGTCTGGGACCAGAAAGTGAAGTCACGGTGGACAATACAACACATAACAACAACAAAATATATAGTATAATGCCCAAAATGTTACCTACAATCTTTTATAGATTAATAACATTTTGTTTTTTATTATTAAATTAGATTCTTGAGGCTAAACAACGATATTGACCATAGAGTAAATAATAACCATAAACTTATTAATTTTAATTATTTAATTTTAATTTTGTTTATGGTTATTATTATTAAATTAGATTAGGCTCCCATAGAGTAAATAATAACCATAAACAAAATTAAAAAATTAAAATTAACAAGTTGGCGGTAGGCTAAATAAAACTTTAACAATACTCGTTGACACTTGACATCTTTGTCTTCCGCGATCACGGCCACTGAAAAGTGGCCGAAACGTCGGAAAAACCAAAATCAAATAAAATTACCGCGCTTAAAACCGTTAACACGTAGTTTTATTATGTATACAAGTCGCGAAAACTTAAGAAAATATTAAACGATATTGACGTTACATTTCTAATAAGTGGAGGGATATTATTCCAACATTCCGACTTGATTGCAACTTGTTAGCAACTTATATATTTGTGAGTGTTATTTATAGTAATATTACTAAAAGTTAGAAGAAGTTAGCGTTACAAGAACCTCAGCTAAACTGTAGGTATTGACACCAAAGGGGGAGTTATTCTAGTAGCTAGAAAAGGTGTATTTCACCCAGCAGTTCAGACTCAAAACACACACGGCCTTTGACGGCCTCTGTGGTTGAGCGGGCTAAGCCTTTGCCGACGTACCTCACTGCAACGCAGAGGTTCCGGGTTCGATTCCTGGTATAGTAAATTTCGGAAAAACGTATTTTCACCGTTATTTACTATGGTCTGGGTGTCTGGGATCGGCCCCAGAGTAGTCCGTTGTATATTACCCATAACACAAGCGTAACTTGCTTAATTTGGGGATATACAATATGTGTGTTTGTCTGCCGATTATTACACACAGATAATTTTTGTAATTTATTACACTATTTTAATGATTTTTAAAAATGTTACTTAACTTAAGGGAAGGCCAAAAATGCATATTAAAATAGAAAATGTTTCAAATTAAGCATCTGTACTAACAAACGACATATTTCGTAAGAAAAATCAGGTTATAGATAATATAGGAACCGGCTATAAATTGTACATTAATGGACTGATAGCTTACTGTGTAACCGCGGTAATGGCTTAGCGGTAAGCGCATTCGCTTCCCAAACTCAAAGGGCGCGAGTTCGAATCCTGACTGGTTCATACAATAGCAATAATTACGATACCATTGTGGGGCCAGTGGATGACCATTCTGAGACTATAGTATATCAGAATTGGGGCCTAGGAGGCTGGATATGTTACTTCGCTGGATCACCATACTACTGATCTGGGGCCCAATTCTGCTATTAATGTTTTGTCAATTATGGTTTCGATGATTTTGGTATTTTGTTAATTCCAATGCCCGTGGTACGCCACTTGTAAATATTTATAAGCAAACTAGCTGTCCCGGCAGACGTTGTTCTGCCCTGAAGAAATAAAATTTAGAACCCGATTGCAGCGCCACCTACCGGGTCCAAATGAAAGCTATCCTATCTTTCAAGTCGGATCAAACTGCACACGATGTGCAAATTTGATTAAAATCGGTCAAGTAGTTTAGGAGTCCATCGCGGACAAACAACGTGACACGTAATTTATATATATTAAGATATTCGCGAAATATATGTAACAATTTTTGGTAGATGCTACGTCACGTACATGGAATCATTTATTGCTACATTATTAGCACGGTTAAAAGTGAGTAGTCCACGTATTTTCACGCAGCAGTTAAGATTTCTATTGTGTACTAGCAGAAGGTGATGTCAGGAGCCTTAAGAACAGACGAGCGTGCATGACAAGAGTTATGAATGTCGAAGAAGCAAGTGAGGTGTGTAAGACTAAGCCTAAATGGCGCTCTGTTGTTCGTGCCTACCCCGCAAGGGAACTGGCGTGAAGTTATGTAATGTAACGTAATTCTTCTGTACGTGTGTTGACAGTGAACTCCTAAACGGCTGGACCGATTTGAATGATTTTTTTTGTGTGTGTTCAAGTGGATTCGAGGATGGTTTAGATTCATTATTGGACCCGGTAAGTGGCGCTGCAATCGGGTTCTAAATTTTATTTCTTCAGGGAAGAACAACGGGACAGCTAGTTTCTATATATAGTCCTAAGAGAGTCCTAAGAACAGAGAAAGAATACAATTTCCTGCGTTGGGGCGGCCTGTCGTAAGAGGCGACAAAATAACCCACAGCCAGGTGGTAGGGTATTTGCCCGACTGGATGGCTACCACCCCTGGTCTAGAGTATGCCGCCATAACAACCTTGAGTTGTGTTCCGGCATTAGCGACCAGGTTCCAGTCTCCCTTAAGAGAGCAGCAGCGCATTTGTAGAACTTTTGGTGTTGCAAATGTCTTTAGGCGATGGTAACCGCTTTCCATCAAGTGGGCCGTATGCCTGTCTGCTGAACTCCTGCAATAAAAAAATAAAAAAATGCGGCGAGATTTTCGAGGAAGCAGCGGCGCCATCAGCCGTCGAACGTAGATCATGTCATATTACATAGGGACAGATGCGGTGAAAAAAATAAATAAAAAGGCGGTGATCAAATAAGTCGGCGGTAACATACGCCATTTCTACTAAAGGTAATACGATTTTTTTTCTGCTACTATTCTGTCGAGAATGTATTGCGGATTTAGTAGAATACGAGTTTTTGACACTATAGCCATGGAATCGTTCTTTGAATATCTTCCCAACGCTAAGATATTGAAATAGCAGAATTGGGCCCATGAACTGGCGTGAAGTTATGTATTTTTTTAAATCTACCAAATTTTAACAATTATTATTTATTTTAGATCTAAAACGGTCAACTTTTAATTTATATAATTTAGTGTGTACTAAAGGGTTTGCAACATCTGACATGCTTGATGAGCCAATTGCAACGAGATTATCCAATGAAGGATGCTTTCTCCGCAGCCGGTGCCGGTGACCCTGGTGGCCCGGACTGCTGCACGTCTCGGCAGCTGGATAAATTACACAAACGCATATTGAGACGATCCTCTTCATTAGTATCATACACTTTTTGTTACATGACTTACATGACCTAAATTGAAAACAATTTTAATATATTCGTGATTTAAATTACCTGAGCGCTACTGAGCTTCGCTCGGTGATCTTCGCATGGAGTTCACACACATCACAAATCACACAACATTAACTACATCTTAAGATTCCGAGTGAAATGTTAGATCTGCCTTTCACTAAATTTAAAACTAAATTAAAAAGCATCTTGCTAAAAAAGGGATACTACACTATTGAAGAATACTTAAATGACAAAAATTCATTTACATAGCAGCTCGCTCCAACCTCTTATACTAAATTTTGTATAACGTTTCTATCTTGCCAAGCTTGTAAGGAATTTGTGGAGACATATTGCAGCATAACATTTTAGCACGTCATGTCTTTATTATAACTATAACATTATTTTTCTTTCCTTTTATTGTCTTGGTCTTATTGAGTATGCATTGTTTGCTACAACTCCATTAATTCTTCAAAAAGTAATTCTGTAACATACTTCTGTACAAAACTTATAAAAAAAAGAACATGAGATATAAATAGAATATGAAATATAAAGAGGCACAATATTGAGCTAGACGTGTTGCTGGGGAGTTTCTTGCCGCTTCTTCTCCTTTACAGCATCAGCACGTTGCGAAGCGGTGTACATAGAACAGGAAGTAAAAATTAATTTTTAACTTGCATGTATGACCTTCAAAAAGTGTTCTCCAGTGGAACTTATTTTGAATAAAAACTTTTGAATTTGAATTTGCAATGTAGGAACTAGTCAAAGAGTTTTTTTTTATAAGCTAGGTTTATTTATAGGATTGTCTTACTTACTTAGTTTATTTTTGTATTTAATCTTAATTTTGAAGTTAGTTAGGTTTTGTCCGTATCTGTTCAATTCTTATTGTTACTCGATCTGTATGAGCATATGCAAATATAGCAGTCAAAGAGCACTTGAAAAGTCAGTTAGACACTTTGAAAGCTTTAGCGATTAAAATGAATCAACTGATTGATCGCGTCGAATAACTTTTAACTTTAGCAAAAAAGGGTTATGTAGCTCCTAAACTATTGTAAGGCTTGCTACTGCAAAAACAAGCAACAAACAGAATTCGCAACGTGCTAACGTTCATCCTGAGGCTATCTATCATTCCGTACGACTCTTGTGGTCCAAGTTACAAGCGGACAGCGAGCTATTTATATTTATATATTTACTAGCTCCAGCAGACGCTGTCCTGCCCTAAAAAACAAAAATCTAGGCCCCGATTCTATTGCCACCTACCGGTTCCAATTGTAAATCTAAACCATCCGGGTAAAATAACCCGTTCAAACAAACACAATTTTTATACGTGCAGGAACGGAGAAAGAATACAATTTCCTACGGCCAGGCAGCCTGTTGTGAGAGGCGACAAAACAACCTACAGCCAGGTTGTAGGGTGTTTACCCGTCTCGATTGCTACCACTCTTAGTCTAGAGTATGCCACCATAACAAACTTGAATTGTGCTCCGGCATTAGTGGCCAGGTTTCAGTCTCCTTTAAAAGAGCAGCAGCACATTTGAAGCACCTTTGGTGTTTCAAATGTTTATAGCGATGGTAACCACTTTCCATCAGGTGGCCGTCTACCTGTCTGCTGAACTCGTGCAATAAATTTAAAAAAAACATACAAAAATGTCATTAAACAGTCCAGAATATAAGAAGTGTAAAATTTTAATGTCGTTACTGTAAAGAAACTAGTGCTAATACAGATTGCAAGATTTGACGTAAACAAACAAACTAACTAACAAACATTGCAAGTTAAATAAATAGTTGTAAAATACAGCTTATGAGATGTAGAGTATATATGTACCTACTCATATCAAACAAACCGCTGTCCGTAATTGTTTAATAATTAACACCATTTTTTAACGAGGGGATATCTCTGTGAGGACCATCCACGCTGCGAGGAGTGTGGGATTCACTACGTTGGAGTGGCAATAGCACCGCGAGCAAGAAATGTTATTACCCCGCCATGATCTCGGATACCCACTAAAACCCCTCGGTGTTCCTTTTTGCGCCTTATGTCAGGGCTTTGGGAAGGCGGGGACTCCTAGGCCCACATACACCAGGGGAAAGCTTGTCTATCCAGCGTGAGGCGGCTTTAGCCCCACGGGAGCAGAGATGACACGCCACACTCTCGACGGCAATTTTAGCCGGTAGAGACCCTTCCCCAGGAGTCCACCCCGGTCGAAGGTAGAAGTCTGACCGCATCCTTCTTTGGCGCAAGCGGAACAAGTAAGTACGCTCGCTCTCCCGCTTAACACTTGCACCAGCCCGGGCTTCCCCGGGTAAGTTTAATCACACTCGTGGACACGGAAAACGCCACGAATTGACTCCCTACGTCACTCCGGTGAAGGTAGTGCCGTTGACTCCCAGGGCGCATCGTGGTACGGCTTTCCATTGAATGAATTTTTACACCCATCCAAGTACTGACCGCACCAAGCGACGCTTAACAATCATGATCGGCTCGACAATGCACGTTCCACTGTGCCAACTAGCCGCTCTTAACACTTGCACCAAACCCAACAAGTCTCACTTACCTGACTATTTGAATACAATCACATGAACAAACAGACAATCAAACACGGCTGTCAATAGGGAGCCAATCATTAATCATCCATCATCGTCGATGGGCCGCTTTTGTGCGCTTTTCACTTGTTATTACGAAGAAATCGAGCTTATTACTGAGTTTTTGTATATCTTCAACAACACTAACCTCCTTATTCATAATAGTTACACGTAGTTTATAAACTCTAAATAAAAGAGTTAAAAGTGTTTTTATCTGACTTCCCTTATTCATGCAGGAACGGAGAAAGAATACAATTTCCTGCGGCCGGGCGGCCTGTCGTAAGAGGCGACAAAACAACCCACAGCCAGGTGGTAGGGCAATGCCCTACATGCCCGACTGGATGGCTACCACCCCTGGTCTAGAGTATGTCGCCATAACAACCTTGAGTTATGTTCCGGCATTAGTGACCAGGTTCCAGTCTCCCTTAAGAGACCAGCAGCGCATTTGTAGCACCTTTGGTGTTGCAAATGTCCATAGGCGATGGTAACCGCTTTCCATCAAGTGGGCCGTCTGCCTGTCTGCTGATCTCCTGCAATAAAAAAAAATTGTATCGAAGTGAATAACTTCTTTACTGTCCATCTAGAATGTACTATAAATAGTAACCAATTCATAGCATGAATAAGAAAGTAGAATATCTAGGTTAAGAAAGAAGGATGTTATATTAGAATAATGATCCGATGTAATAGATTTGAGTGATCATTAAAAAAAGAAAAGACAAGAAATTAAATTAAAAAGCTCAAAAAGAAATAGAATAAAAAAGAAAATATAAGTAGGTAATAAACAGAAATAAAACATAAAAAGTGGAAGGGATTTAAAAACAATTTACTATAAAAGATGCTCCGGTGGCTCGGGCATGTGGAAAGAATGCATGATGAAAGAATGACTAAACAGATATACAATGCAAAGTAGATGGATGCAGAAGTCGTGGAAGGCCACGACACACCTTCCATGATCAAATTGATCGTGTACTAGCAGAAGGTGATGTCAGGAGCCTTAAGAACAGACGAGCGTGCATGACAAGAGTTATGAATGTCAAAGAAGCAAGTGAGGTGTGTAAGAATAAGCCTAAATGGCGCTCTGTTGTTCGTGCCTACCCCGCAAGGGAACTGGCGTGAAGTTATGTATGTATGTATGAAATTGGAAATTATTTTAATTGTCAAATAAAAGAAAAACGGTTTATCGGACTTATCAGGTTATTGAAGCAAAGAGGCGATATATAGTGACGCATTTAAAGCCTAAATAATCAGACTATATAAGGAAAACTACTTAAACTTTAATTAACAGCGTCAAAACTGATAACAGGCAACCGAAAATTTGGCTATCGACCAGGACGTACCCCGTTCTGGGTATATATGTGCGCTAATAATGACGTCCTACATCATTAATTATGCCCATAAAAGATCGCAAAATAGTAACACGTTTTCCTAATCACGTTCACAACTGGGATTTTTTAAAATAATCTCTAAAGGGAAATTAGTTTGATTTTTACTGAAATATAAGCCGTGGTAGCGTAATGGCTAGCGCAGGCGTCCCAAACTCACCGCGCGGGTTCGATCCTGGCCGAAACGCATGCGCCCCTTAGTCAGTTTTTTGATCTAATGTGAAGAAAAAAAAAAGAACACCGGTTTATTTTTAAATTTGAAGTAATAAAAAGGATATCACGACTTTTGAAAATGTAAGTATTATAACACGCGGCCGTGACGTTTTTTCGTGAGCGAAAAATCGTAAGACCCCGTCTACATAGAAGTTTCACTTCAATAAAGCAGAATAAAAAAAAAAACAAGTAACAATTGGATCAAGCTCAGCAAAATATGGATCTGTGAGACTTTAGACCAACGCTGATCCTCCACTTGAAGCTAAAGCGACATCACGGCAAACTATACGTTATATTATTAATAAATAATTATATTATTGCGGTAATAAGGACAAATAATTCAATAAATTTACAAATATTTATAACATAAACTTCATATACAACCACACATATAAAATTTATTTTTAATTTTTTAGTGATTATTTAGTGATTTAATTCCCATCTCCGTGGAAACTTTGAAAAAAGAATTAAATACACTCTTATGATAAAATGGAACGTTATGTAAAAATAAGCTTTTTTAAAAAAGTTTTTAAATAGTACAAGCTTTTGAGATATTGTATATCATGTAGCAGCAGAGTGCTAGCCAAGACAAGTAAAACGAGCCCAAACACGACGGGTCTATCTTGTTTAGTACCGGACTTCCTATGGCCACCTTCCGACTCCATCATCAGATCAGCTTCATGGTACCATATTATTGCATTGTCACGCGATATACATATACGTGCAAAATTTCAGCTCAATCGGAAACCGGGAAGTCGATCAAATTTAACTTGAAAGATTCCTAATAAATAATAAAACTACGTTTTAACGGTTTTAAGCGCGGTAATTTTATTTGATTTTGGTTTTTCCGACGTTTCGGCCACTTTTCTTTGGCCGTGATCACGGAAGACAAAGATGTCAAGTGTCAACGAGTATTGTTAAAGTTTTATTTAGCCTACCGCCAACTTGTTAATTTTAATTTTGTTTATGGTTATATTTACTCTATGGGAGCCTAATCTAATTTACTACCGCTTCGCAACATGTTATGGCTTGAAGAGAAGAAGCGGCGCAAGAAACTCTTCAGCAAACATGCCTAGCTCTAATAATTTTATATAATATTAAAATGGGTGGAAGGAAAAATAAAAGTAATTATCAGTCAAGTTGGTTTGTGTTCTGTTGTACGCAGAAAGAGCTCACAGTGTCTTGAGGTCTGGCAGCCGGTTTTAGCTGGGTTTGGGTCTTAATAGTTTTGATAATTGGATCCCAAACAGGTGGTACTTGCCAACCATCTTCTCTATTGAAATTTGGGTGTTTTTTGATTTCAATAGCCTCACGCATCATTCTAGGTATGAAACGATTCTCTTTCGCGAGGATTTGTGGGTTATCGAATCTGATGTAGTGGTTGGGTTTATCCAGAGTGTGTTCACTGACACTTGATTGTGACAATCCATACTCACAATCAAGCTTGTAGATCCCTGCATCCTGGAGTGGGATATTGCATTTCACAGGTCTCAGAAATTGGGTAATCTTTTTCTGCGGCTTGAAATATGTTTTGATTGAAGCTTGCCTGAGGATGTGACCAATTCTGTCTGTGACCCCCTTGATGTAGGGTAGGGTAGCAGGGCACCGCTCAACTGAAGGTGGTTTGGGGCCTTTGTGACGTTGGTGTGGAGTTTTCAGCTGATTGCGTTGTAGAACTCGCTTGACATGCAAAAGCTCTCCAACTATGTGGTTCTCGTCACAAATTTTCTGTGCTCTCTGAAACAAAGATTTGCCCACGGTAGCTAACTGACTAGGATGGTGGTGAGACGAACCATTAAGGTATTTATCTGTATGGTTAGGTTTCCTATACACCGTATGACTAAGAGTATTGTCAGGGTTCCTTAGGAAGAGCACATCCAGAAAAGCTAATTTATTATTTGCCTCTAGTTCCATAGTAAATTTAATATTACTGCTAATGGAATTGAGATGATCTAGAAATGCAGAGACTTTATCGTTTGGGAGGACGGCAAAAGTATCGTCTACGTACCTTTTATACATCTTCGGCTTAGCCGGAGCGGTATCCAGTGCCTTCTGCTCGAAGTCTTCCATAAAAATGTCAGCCACGACAGGAGACACCGGTGAGCCCATGGCTGGCTTGAAAGATTCCGTTACATACATACATACTAACATACTTATTAAGCTAATAAAAGCGTATTAAAAATCAAAATGTGTGCTGGGACACATAGTAGAAGTGAAACATCAATGGACAAGTGGAAAAACGAATGGCAACAACATTTTAACTTGAAGTTTTACGGGCAGATTGTTAATGTACCTACTTGTCCAATTTGAAAACCTGCCCGTTTTGCCACTTGTCCGTTGCGATTCGTTTTTCCACTTGTCCGTTGATATTTCACTTCTAGTATGTGTTGCAGCACACATTTTGATCTTTCGCAGGCTTACTGCAAATTATGATTTGGTTAGGTTAAGTACATTTTAATGAATGCATTTTTATTTAAACGTATTTTATTTTATCAAGCAAAAAACCGAATTTAATCCCGAAACAAAAAAACATCCATAGTCTACTCTAAACTTACTTTTTACAAGCTTTTATTTAACTTACAAAGGATGTACCTATGCATGTATGTATGTAAGTTCGGGTGGAATCTTGCAAGTTAAATTTGACCAACTTCCCGGTTTCCGATTGAGCTGAAATTTCGCACGCATATGCATATCGCGTGACAATGCAATAATATGGTACCGTGGAATTGATCTGATGATGGAGTCGGAAGGTGGCCATAGGAACTCCCGTACTAAACAAGATAGACCCGTCGTGTTTGGGCTCGTTTCACTTGTCTTGGCTAGCACTCTTTTTTTTCGTGACAGAAAAAAAACCTAGTACTCCCCCCCCGTCTATATAGAAGTTTCACTTCAAAAACCTTGTTGTCATATTGATAGTGAGCTGTCATGGCGACCTTATATCACCGAATTATTTCGACGGCTATTCCTTTCGTCCAAATCCCTTCGGAGGTTGTGGAATTTCTATTATAATATTTCTAATTTTGCAACACCATAGGTGCTTGCTACAATTCCGCTGCTGCTCTCTTAAGGGAGACTGGAACCTGGGCACTAATGCCGGAACACAACTGAAGGTTGTTACGGCGACATACTTTAGACCAGGGGTGGTCGCCATCCAGTCGGGCAAATGCCCTACCACCTGGCTGTGGGTTGTTTAGTCGCCTATTACGACAGGCCCCTCGGCCGCAGGAGATTGTATTCTAGTGTGTATTCATGCCATGTGACAAAAAGAATGTTAAACTACAAGATGGATGGGTACAAATGTAACGGCAGACCATAAAAAAAGATGGATGGATGTGTGAAAGATGATATGATGATTTGTGGTGTGACAGAAGATGTATGTCATAATAGAGGAGTGTGGAAGGAAAAGACATATTGTCCCGACCCCAATTAATTGTGATATGGTAAAAGAAAACAGAGATGTAAGCTAGCTGCAGTTGAGTTGCATTTAAATCGGTTTATCAAATTTTCACGTTGCACTCTAATAGACAGCCAGGAAAAAATATAATATGCGTATTTTAATCTTTTAATTCTGATTTGATTATTATTTTATCATTTTTAACCGACTTACAAAAAAGAGGAGGATTGGTACAATAACAAAAAATTTAAAAGTATAGTCATTGTTATTTTTTGCTTGGGACCGACTTCAAGATGTAGAAAAAAATGACAAAAAAACAATTTAATATCAATAACAACACCTCTAGAAATAAACTAAGCTAAACTATAAAATAGAAACCTAAAATTAAATACTAAAACTAAATAAAAAAAGGAGAGCAAAATTATAGATAAAATATTGGTCCCAAACCACTGTCACTTAGCGGGAACGTTCCCAAAAGGCTGGCGGCGTTGCCACACTTACCCTTTGAGTAAAATAGACGCCAGCCTTCTCGCGTGAGAGGTCTAATAAGCGTTCGGCAACATCTCGATAAAATTTTAGAGCGTTAGGGCCCCACGGACCCAGAGGTTCCACCCCAAACGCCGCAAATGTGTAACTGTTGCCGATAGCGGCGTACTTGCGGCTCTTGAGGGCCTCCTGTTCGGCTGCAGCAGAACCGAAAAATAGAAAAAAAATTTTTTGCTTTTTAATTACTATTGTAGCCGAAAGTGTCGGGGTGAAGGTAAAGAAAGGAATGCTCCGGTGGTTCGGGCATGTGGAAAGAATGCATGATGAAAGAATGACTAAACAGATATACAATGCAAAAGTGGATGGATGCAGAAGTCGTGGAAGGCCACGACACACCTTCCATGATCAATTTGGATCATGTACTAGCAGAAGGTGATGTCAGGAGCCTTAAGAACAGACGAGCGTGCATGACAAGACTTATGAATGTCAAAGAAGCAAGTGAGGTATGTAAGAATAAGCCTAAATGGCGCTCTGTTGTTCGTGCCTACCCCGCAAGGGAACTGGCGTGAAGTTATGTATGTATGTAATTACTATTGAAGTCAGCTGCTTTTTGTTAGGTTTTTTTATACTAGTCAACTTCTGAAGACGGTTTTGTCTTCGTAATTTTTTATTTATTTGTTGAATTTCATAATTACATCGCATATAATACGCAGGGCGTCTTGTGTAGGTAACAAATTGAAATTTCTAAAATAGCAACACAATAAGGAAAAAATTGATTATATTGATAATTAATCGAATATTTCAGTAGGTAATATATTTTTAGTTTTTATCTTAAATGGTATATTTAAAACAATAGTCGCTGCGCTATTTGTACATATTATTATACATTTACTTACGTCAGTTGCCAAGTTGCCATTTTAACAATTACCGCAAATACCACAAACCTCTGTAGGTAAACGAATTTGATTTGCTTTCGAGGCTTGATTGAGGTAAATGGGCGGATATCCAAATACATACTCCTCCGAACCTATGGCAATCAATGCCGGCGTTCCTCAGGGGTCGGTTCTCTCTGCAACGCTCTTTGTGCTTCATATCAACGACCTGCTCAAGTCCGGAATTTTTGATTATGCAGACGACAGCACCGTTGTTGAGAGATACACATCCAGCGCGAAGGCTGTTAGATCCGAGACCCACGCTCTCAGAGAGACAATTGTGGAGCGGTTGAACGAGACTTTAAGGGCAGTTTCTGACTGGGGCGAAGCCAATCTAGTCTCGTTTAATGCTTCTAAAACTCAGGCGTGTCTTTTCACCGCAAAAAGGAGTTCCTTTGATCTGACTCCTACTTTTCGGGGTGTGTCTGTGCCGGTGGCCGACGGGCTTCAACTTCTTGGTATCTCTTTAACATCTAGTCTCAATTTCGGCTCATACATCGAGTCTATAGCCCAAACTGCAGCTAAAAAGCTGGGCATACTATCAAGGGTGAGGCAGTACTTCACTTCAGAACAGTTGCTCATGCTGTATAAAGCACAAATACGGGCATGTATGGAGTACTGTTCTCATCTTTGGGATGGCTCAGCTAAATACCAACTCGAGGCACTAGAATCGATTGAGCGGAGAGCCAGGAAGTTGATAGGCAACGACCAGCTATTTAATGACAAATTACAAAGTCTCGAACATCGACGCAGGGTTGCCAGCTTGTCGGTTTTCTATCGGATACATTTTGGAGAGTGTGCATTGGAGCTTTTCAATCTCATCCCGCCGTCTCCCTTCTTCCATCATCGGACAACCAGACGCACTGGCATGCGGCACCATTATATGGTGGACATACCACCTATACGAACAAAGCGCTTTGAGTCCACCTTTATTATGCGCACCGCAAAGGAGTGGAACTCACTGCCGGAGTCTGTTTTTCCCGAAACCTACAATCTGGGTGTCTTCAAGTCTCGTGTGAATAGGTACCTTCTAGGTAAGCGTGCTCGATCTTATACCATATCTCCGCTCAAATCGAGCGAGATAATGGTCAAACGCGAACCCATACGGAATAAAAAAAAAAAAAAAAAACAAAAAAACGCTAATGAATGTCCAGCATCCTCGTGCTCTGTGATTGTGTGTGTAGTTGCCTATTTAAGAAAATATCAGCCCATAAATGTCCCACTGCTGGGCTCGGGCCTCCCAGTATAGGGGGAAGGGGGGGAACAGTATACACGCCACGCTTGTCCAAGGCGGCTTGGCAGGTTTGACACATCGGTCATCTCGATGTGCAGGTTTCATCACGATGTTTTCCTTCACCGTTGTTAGCACGTAGTAATTGTAACAATATGCACATTAGATAAAACCTAAGTGGTGCACGCGGTCTGGCCAGAATCGAATCCGCGCCCTCTTGAGTCTGGGACGCGTGCGCTAGCCATTACGCTACCACGACTTCTTTCTTCTTTTTTTTACAAAGAAAAATATTTTAAGGTGTCTACACACTACGCCGGATCATACAATGACCGTGCTATGAACGTATCAGGCACGGTAAGAAACGGTAAGAAATACAATACGGTTTACTATGCCCACTGGAACATATCAATATATTCTTGCAGACAAATGTCTATGTCACTTTAATGCCCCTAGCGGAAGATCAGCGCTGGTTAACCTAATCAGCAACATGCTGAGCTATAACCAATTTAGAGCTGCATTTACTTCGTTTTTTTATTTACTGCATGTAAATGCAGCCTGCCCATTAATACCGGAACACAACTCAAGCTCGTATGACGGCATACTCTCGACGAAGGGTGGTAGCCATTCCGACGGCAAATACCCTACCAGCTGGCTGTAGGTTATTTTGTCCATTCTTGCACGGTAAGGTCGGCCAGCTAAGCCGCGACGAAGCCAACGCAAAGCCCGCGAAGGCCATCGGATGCCATAATAATAATAATAATAATAATTTATTTATTTAAAGACAACACAGTCCAATACAAATATACATACACGAATAAACAGTCTAATACAAATATTCACACTATAATGTTATTAGTAATTAGTTTTTTTTTTTTTTCCTTATGTCTATGTTAGTAATTAATGACTAGCACTGATTTAGTTCTTTTAATGAAGGACCAAATCAGTGGGCAGTCAAACTTATCAGCTATTCCCTTCAGGATGCTGTTGCTGCTACCACGCAATCTGCCCAGTAACGACGCTGTTTTTTTACGCCACAAAGCATCAAAGCCATCTATGTGTGCTTCGGCGAACATAGCCGACGCACTACAGAAACGCGGTCGCCTCAACAACACCCTGAGGGAATTATTGTATTGGACTCGCAGGGCATTGTAAGCTCTTTGGGTATATTTGAACCACAGACTTGCCGAGTACAGAGAGGTACAGTACCATAGACCATAGACTGGTCAACAAGAGCCGTTGAGAGACCAACGTAAGGAAGGCCCCAATGGCTCCAAACCCCGCCACCGACGGGTAGTTGTCTGTCGAGTAGAAGCCGGGGCAAAGAGGTTTTCCTCGAGGCCCCAACCTTCTCGCCGCCTCAAATGGCCATAGCACAGTGTGACCGGGACGGATGATGTGCGAGCGAGATAGAGCAACTATTACTATGAGCACTACCGCGTTGCGCTAGCTAGTAGTTCGTTGTCTGCTGCGATGACTAGACGCATGCAGCTTCCATAAGCTAATACTTTTAAAAACACGGAATATTTTTTTGCTGGATACGTTCCTAGCACGGCCATGGTATGATACGCTGTAGTGGGCAGGTACCTTAAAGAATTATCAAAATGGAGTTCACTACCTCGCTCGCAATTAATTCAGTAATTATTCTTCCAAATTACTTTGTTAAACCTTGTGTTTAGCTCGTAATACATTCAAAAACTAATGAAATGTCTTTGGGGCATCTGTTGGAACGAAGTTTCGAAGACCATCGAAAGCCATCCTATCGGGAGACCTTGAAAGATAATCGAAGGAGTTGTATAGCAATAGGGGCAATTACAAAACCTTCTATTTTCAAAACAGCGTATATAACAGTAATGGATGAGCTTATGTTTACTAACTGGCAGATTGGCAGACAAGGTTTTTTTTACTTTGGTTCGCAAACTGGCCAACTCAGCTTACTTTTATTTAAACAAAACTAGAGTACAGATAATATGGTTGCTGACTGGCCTTCTTGGTGCGAACACAGCATGCATTATATAAAGACATTGAGTACATAGTAATTTAGAAAAAAAGAAGAAATTAATAATTAATGAAGTTAAATAAATAATTAAAAAGGAGTGTGAAACTTCTTGATGTGCTTCACCGATGCATGGAAAATATCGAGAGCTCGTGGCAGATATTATTGTAGGCAGTACACAGACGGTAGAGTGGTGAGTGTTGGCAGTACACAGTGCGACATGCTGGTAGAGCGAATATTTTACGATTATGCAAACGGCATCCAGCTCGTGGCACAGCGAATTTTAGTTTGTCGAGAAGTTCGGGGCTGTCAATTTAGCTGTTTAAGAGTTTATAAAGAAATAGAATGTCAGCAGTCTTACGTCTTTAGTTTTAAAATGGGATATAGCTCATTTTTATCTGTCATTCGCGAGTTACCCTTTTTTTTACCTTGGGGGGATAGTTCGCGACTCGTGTGTGGGATTCGCCAGATCGGGGGTGGCACTAGCATGCCCAGTCAGAACTAGTGCCATGACATTGCCACTCCTCATTTAGGGATAACCACTAAAACCCCTGAGTGTTCCGTCCTTCGCCTTATGCCAGGACTATGGGTATATGACCTAGCCTATCCGCAGCCCTGGCAGGCGTGGGCCTTTTATCTCCGGTATGTAACTCACCCCACGGGAGGAGAGGTGTGCGTGTACGGAACACGCCGCACCTCCATCTTGACGGCATGTGCAGGTGAGTCAGAATCCCTATACTCCAAGGGGTCCTTCGAGGTCCCATGGTGGGGATGCGCGAGCTCCCCAAGTCAACTCTTCATTTCATCGATAAGTTGGGAGTACTATATTCTGTCAAAAATTATTGGTAATGGATGATTTGTTTACGGTTCCAAATTAAATTTTTTGTTTTTATTTGTTGTTAGATTGGCAATACTGTTTTTTATATTGGCGCGGAGTTTGAGTTGCATCTGTCATTTAGATCAAATACAGTGCTGTTTTTAGTTAGATCATATCTAGTGTGTATTGCAAATTTTATAATGAACAAAAACATCGAACAAAGAGTGTGTATTAAATTTTGCATGGCCAACGTGTTCGCAGACACAAAATGTTACAGAAGGCTTACGGTGAATCGCTTTCATGCTTATGAGTGGTACAAAGCGTTCAAAAGTAGATATGCTACAAGATTTGCCTCGCCCTGTTTAAAAAATGTTTTGATAATTGAATTACTCATTGGCGTAAGTGTCTCGTTTCTGAAGGAGCCTACTTTGTAGGTGATAAAATAAATTAGAATGAATAACTAATTTTTTTAACTCTTGTCATGCACAGACGAGCGTGCATGACAAGAGTTATGAATGTTAAAGAAGCAAGTGAGGTGTGTAAGAATGGGCCTAAATGGCGCTCTGTTGTTCGTGCTTACCCCGCAAGAGAACTGGAGTGAAGTTATGTATGTATAATATTATATTAAGTTTTGTAAATAAAGAATAAAATGTATGTAACTAATTTTTTTATCTTTCCCCGGTACTTTTTTGACAGTATTATAGCATGTATTGTGCCCGCATCTATATTACATTTTTATACCTACCTCACTTCCTGATATTTATATATTCCCAAAACACCATTCAAGAAGACATATATCATACAGCCGTATCACATTAAGACAAGCACAACGAATGCTTTTGTCTGGTCGTAAGATGTCCTGTGACCACCCTGGATGTGCAATGCCGTTAAGATAGATCGGACCCAAGGGAGAGACGTCGAAATTTTTTCAACTGCTCATAGTCTTGCGGGGTATTGTTGGTAAGATTAAAAAAAACGATTCTTATTGACTTTTTATATGTTATAAAACTACGTTTTAACGGTTATAAGCGCGGTAATTTTATTTGATTTTGGTTTTTTCGACGTTTCGGCCACTTTTCAGTGGCCGTGATCACGGAAGGCGAAGATGTCAAGTGTCAACGAGTATTGTTAAACTTTTATTTAGCCTACCGCCAACTTGTTATTTGATTTTGGTTTTTCCGACGTTTCTAAATAAAACTTTAACAATACTCATTGACACTTGACATCTTTGTCTTCCGTGAACACGGCCACTGAAAAGTGGCCGAAATGTCGGAAAAACCAAAATCAAATAAAATTACCGCGTTTAAAACCGTTAAAACGTAGTTTTATCTGTATACAAGTCGTGAAAACTTAAAAAAATATTTTTATATGTTAACTAGCTGATGCCCGCGACTTCGTCCGCGTGGTGCGGTTTTTTAACTATCCCACGGGAACTCTTTAATTTTTCGGGATCAAAAGTATCCTATATGTTGACCAGGGATATAAGCTACCACCATACAAAATTTCATTTAAATCGGTCCAGTCGTTTCGGAAATTATCCGGTACAAACAGACAGACAAATAGACAAACAGAGAAACAAAAATTTGAAAAAAAAATCTAAATTAGTTCTACTTCACTTTTTACATCCCCCTGACTCGGTTTTTAGCATTTTTTTTTTCATTGTACAGAAATTCGACCTCTACAGTTTTATTATACGTATAGATAAGTGGGTAGATCATAATCTATCTATCTAAAATATTATAAAATTCTCAACATGCCGAGTCTGTACATTGAAGCTATGAGAAAAGAAAACAACTGGAATAGACTATATAATCCATGGAGAACACGATGCAATTTTTTTTAGACTTCTTGTGCGTTTGTTCGGGATTCACGTCAAAACTACTGAGCCGATTTCGATGCGGTTTTCGTTAATCGACAGCTAATTCTTAAGACTTAAAATTTGCGCAACTCTTTATCACTGGTATCCCGCGGGAATTTTCCCGGGAGAGGTTTGTAGTTGTTCGGGTGTGTACAAAGTATGTACGTACAATAGTCGTCATTTTACAAATAGACAACTGCGGTGTAATGCTTCACAATCATGTATTTTCAGTAATAAAATCAGTGTCATTACAGCGCTCGTTGGGTTTGGTATTTCTCACATTTGGCCCTTTCGTCCTAAAGTAAAACTGTATACACACTACAGTTTTTTGGTCCTTCAAGCCGGATATAAACCAGCGACGTATGGACCCAGATCCATAGGTCGCTAGGAGGGAAGGGTAATATATGAGAAATACCAAACCCAACGAGCTGTTAGTCCCGAGCACTTATATGTTTAAAAAAAAACACTTTTGTAATAGGTGACTTGGGAGTCTCAATATACGGGACCTCAAAGGTCTACCGGACCGATATGGTATTAGGTTAGGTAATCCAGCATAAACCAGGTCCGTAGCTGTAGAGCTGTCGCTAATAACCAAGAGAACTTTTTTTTTTATTTTTTTTTTATTGCAGGAGTTCAGCAGACAGGAAGACGGCCCGCCTGATGAAAAGTGGTTACCATCGCCTATGGACATTTGCAACACCAAAGGTGCTACAAATGCGCTACCGCTCTCTTAAGGAGACTGGAACCTGGCCACCAACGCCGGAACACAACTCAAGGTTGTTATGGCGACATACTTTAGACCAGGGGTGGTAGCCATCCAGTCGGGCAAATGCCCTACCACCCGGCACTCTGTGAATTTGGAAAAACAGTTGCTATTTATAGGCAATTACTGCTGATCGACATTTTGGAAGCCGATGTTAATCAACTGTTCGACTCAGCAATAAGTGCTTACCGAATAGGGTTGTAACAGAGCGCTGTAATGACACTGATTTTATTATTGAAAATATACGCATACGAATGTGTTGTTAGGCATTTGTTTATTTGTAAAATGCTGACTATTGTACATACATTATACAGGGTGCGCGAAAATTAACTTACTCCGACACAGTTTTTACTAAAACGGTAGCTGACATTATTTTTCAAATATTGCGGAGTAATTGATACTAATGTTCATGCATTCTTTGGCTCTTCTGTAAAGTTCAGTTTATGGGTCAGAGAGAGTATACTCTCAAACGTTTTTAAAGGTTGCATTTTCCATTATATCTTCTATTTTTTTTATTTATTATTAACAACTCTACGGACTTGAGTTCAGTACCCTTTTTTACAACTTCATTCTCTTTACATAGGCTTGGAATTGCCTCGAGTCCTGCCTGTGAATGCGGTGAGAGTTACTGTGATATGAATCATGTTTTCCTTTCTTGTCCTATGTAAGATGACACTTCTCTTTACGATTCTTTAATTTCCCATTTCCGTTCCTCTACCAACTTGTATTTCTTTATTACTTATGGATTGTAAATTTGATGTATATAGTGTATTAAATTCAACTATTGTAAATAACCAAATAAAGCTTTAATTTTAGTTGTCTGTATATATTTATTAATTATTCTGATACATGTTTTCAAAATTTTCGATATAATTTTGTATTTTTTCGTAATTTGTTTCCCTCGTTTTCTGATAGTCAATAAACATTTACCACGTGACTCTGGCTGAATGCACAAATCGTGCCTAGCCAAATCAAGAAAAAAAGAAAAAACTTTATTTCTAGATTAAGTTTTTTAAAAATTTAACACGCTTATTAGTTATTTTGGTTCTTGTGTGTGACATTAATTTATTGATTTTTGTGTTGAAGTGTATGTATCTTACGAATGACTTATTACATTAATTTATTCTAGTTTTAATACTAAACTTATACTAATGTAGAGTGTATCTGTTACATACTGGAGTTGTGAGGAAGTGCATGTGCAGTGTGGGCCTTATATCTGTACTTATATATATTGTCCTATCTAGTGCCATGTGTGGTTTTTTCTTCTTTTCTGTGCCTGTGGGTTATTAATTTTTAGGCTCGAGTTCAGCACTCTGGCAGACGACTTACCTGATGGACAGCAGTTACCATCGCCTATGGACATTTGTAATATGCTGACGCTCTCTAAAGGGAGACTGAAACCTGGCCACTGATGCCGGAACACAACTCAAAGTTGTTATGGCGGCATACTCTAGAGTAGCTGGATCGCCATCCAGATGGGCAAATACCTGTGGCTGTGGATTGTTCTGTCGCCTCTTACGAAAGTTCGCCTGGCCGCAGGAAATTCTTTCTCCGTGCCTGCACGGATAATATGTAATTGATTTTATAGACTTTATTATTGTAGTTTTGAAGAAATCTTTCTTTCTTTCTTCGTTGTAAAATTGAAGGACTTTTTCCGGCTGTTGGGACGAAATTGAACTGTTACCCATCCCCAGTACCTAGAATCCGCTCACATCTGTTTTATGTCGTGATAAGAAAACATCTATTGATTTGTTTCGCTCATTCTGCTTTTGATAATTGCGGATTTAAATAAAAACCTGCCCAGTTAACCATTTATTGAGAGAATAGAATAGAGTAGTAGTTGTTGTATTCGCCACAAAGGCAGGCAAAGGAATCTAGTCCATACAGCCAATTCTGATGTTTAAGTCTTCGTATAATAGTCGCGCAGTTGTATTGTAGGCTACAACTAACGCCATTCAACGGAGTTCTTGTGAAAACTCAAAAGGCCACATTTGACTATACAGTTCACATTTCTCACAAAACACATAATTACTACTCAAAAACTATCAATATCCTACAACTATTGTTCATTTTAGAGTAATTTTACACATTTTTAGAAAATAAAACTGCACCACACAACCTCTCCTTTCAGTTCCCGCCAAAAACTCCGAATAGAATAGAAAAGTGACACTTACAAACACAATGGCATACAGTCTACAGAATCATTTGAAGTGACAATTGTAATGTCACAAAATAAGATACATATATTTTTTTTTCTAAGTTTATGGCCCTGACAACATCCCTATTCCGCTATATCAGTATTTCCTGTCTTTAGATAGATACTCCTTCCATTTCCATAGACAAGTTAGTTCCATCCAATCCTTCGTCACGCGCGGTTCAAGTTCTTTTATAAAAAGGGTCCCCAGTATCTTTGGATAACAGAACGACGACTGACGTTTGAGAATAAGGCCTCAGAATTCGAATAAGTATGCAATATGATAATAGGGCTACGTTCTACAAGAGACTTACAACGACCACGTTCACGACCGCGATTTTTCCAGTTCCACTTGCTTGCGGACGTTACAATCATAAACTCTAGTGGAACAGATTAAGGAGCGTTGATGTCATAAACGACGAAATACACAAACGTCATTGGTTGATTTGAAAATCGCGCCTTTTCAATGTCAAGAGATAGAGAGTTAATGCTCTGTGGTCAACGCCCACTACGACCCACCTCTTGACATGGGTCGTTGTGAGCGTTGTGTGATCGAAAATGATGACGGCATTAGTGACGTTTTCGCCACGACTATAAAGACCGTGATCGCCATGTGGAACGGTTGACGGAGCATTTTATCCGTGCAGGAACGGAGAAAGAATACAATTTCCTGCGGCCGGGCGGCCTGTCGTAAGAGGCGACAAAACAACCCACAGCCAGGTGGTAGGGCATTTGCCCGACTGGATGGCTACCACCCCTGGTCTAAAGTATGTGGCCATAACAACCTTGCGTTGTGTTCCGGTATTAGTGACCAGGTTCCAGTCTCCCTTAAGAGAGCAGCAGCGCATTTGTAGCACCTTTGGTGTTGCAAATGTTCATAGGTGATGGTAACCGCTTTCCATCAAGCGGGCCGTCTGCCTGTCTGCTGAACTCCTGCATTAAAAAATTAAAAAAAAAATTGGGTGTTGTGAGTATTATCCGCAAGAGTTAACTTGAGCCCTGAGCGGAATGCGCGCTCGCCTAGCGACCCCCGCCTTTTTACCGCTCTCGCCATCGACGCGTACGATCGAGTCATTACCTCGCGCTTACGTCCTCCGAGCGAAGCCTCAAGTTGACTCTTGCGGGTTGTACCAACTATTACTAATGGTTTTGTTGTACAAGAGTAATAATTAAATATTTTTCCCTCAACTGTTCTATCAAAACCTGTTAAATGGACTAATTACGAAAAGAATATTGTCGAAACAATATTTTTGTTAGAACGTTACCTTAATTGCGAATTAATTGATATATCGATGTAATAAATAGTTTGTTTTGATTTCTCCGAATCTGGCCGTGCGTTTTGTCACGTACGCAGGGTAGGCAGCGTCCATTATGCTGATGGGTTTACCTTAATCACATTTTAATTGGCTCTAATATGTTAATAATGTCCTTATGTTTGCTTGTTAGATGTTATGCGGCCACGTGATGTTGCATAAATGTCGTTTTTGGAAGTAAGGTAATTAAAAATTTGTATATAGTGCGCGCCACAAAAGAAGTTCCATAGACGCAGCGCTGCAATCGCCGTACTTAATACTACCAAAGCAATTATTTGCTAATCTGAAAATCGATGTAGGTACATACATACATACATACATAACTTCACGCCAGTTCCCTCGTGGGGTAGGCACGAACAACAGAGTGCCATTTAGGCTTATTCTTACACACCTCACTTGCCTCTTTGACATTCATAACTCTTGTCATGCAAGCTCGTCTGTTCTTAAGGCTCCTGACATCACCTTCTGCTAGTACACGATCAATTTGATCATGGAAGGTGTGTCGTGGCCTTCCACGACTTCTGCATCCATCCACTTTTGCATTGTATATCTGTTTAGTCATTCTTTCATCATGCATTCTTTCCACATGTCCGAACCACCGGAGCATTCCTTTCCTTACCTTCACCCCGACACTCTCTTTCAGACCAACTCTCTTTCTTACTTCGGTATTACGAACGCGGTTCGCGAGCGTCACTCCGCAGATTTTGCGCAGTGCTCGCATCTCGACCGCGTTTACTCTACTTTCATGCTCTTTCTTCCATACCCAACTCTCGCTTCCATACGTGAGCGTAGGTACCAGCACCGCGTTGTGTACGGCGAGCTGGGCCTTCTGGCTGAGGTTCTTAGCGCCTAGAAGTTTACCTAACGCTCCATTTAAACTATTCCCCAAATTCACTCTTCTTTCTATATCAGCGGTGTACCTTCCATCCCTGCTAAAAGCACATCCAAGATATACAAACTCATTCACTTGCTCCAGCATAACATCATCGACCATTATCCTTGCATTCGTTCTGGTTTCTTCTCTTTCAAACACCATAACCTTTGTTTTCTTCGCATTCAAATGTAAGCCTCTCGCCTGACAGTCATCTTTCATCATTGTGACTAGTGTTTGCAGTTCTGATGGCGATTCGGCTAAAAGCACGGCATCATCCGCATAAAGCAAGGTGCTTACAACTAGATCACTCATCCGCACCCCAACATCCATCAATCTTATTCTCTGGAGACAATCGTCCAGATATAGGATGAACAGCAAAGCCGACAGCACGCAGCCCTGGCGGACGCCAATATTGACGTCAAACCAGGGCGACAGGCTGCCTTCCACTCGCACGCATGCCATACAGCCCTCGTAAGTGGACTGCACAGCACGCATCAATTGGCCATTAATCCCATATCCGGGCAATATGTCCCAGAGGTCCTTCCGCACAACCCTGTCAAATGCTTTCTCTAGATCCACAAAACCGCAGAAAACCTTCCGGCCCATAGCCAGCTGCTTCTCTACGATATTGCGGAGAGAGAAAACTTGATCCATCGATGTAGGTAATTATTATATATTATAGAAAATACAAAGTAATCTATAATTAAAGCTGTAAATTTATTTCCTGACTACTTTACGAGAAAAAAGTTCTATCAAATAGCAGAGTTGCCATTTTTAGTTCTTTTATTTTCCGTAGAACTTCTTTAATGGCGCGTACTGTACTCTCTTTTTATCTATACAGATAAATAAAATTGAAGTCTGTCATCTAGTGTGAAAAATAACAGCTTTTTACCAAGTGCATATACTTAATAAAATAAAAACAATTTTTAAATGAGTATAAAACAGCATATCAAATTAGTGATAGCAAAGGAATTAGCATAAAACACAGAATTGGGTATTTGACAGTGAAATCAACAGAGACACTTCACCATCGCACAAAACGCCATAGCTTCAATTTTAACGAGTCAAATGGCTTATTAAGTAATATTTAAATTGTAATTAAAATTGTTTCTATAATGAATTGTTGAACGTAAGATGATAACAAGATGTTACGATGCCTGTTATTTTTATCATATGTGTCAAATACCCAATTGTGCATATAAGAATAGAAGTGGAAAGATTAAGGAAGATTACCGCGTAAATATAATAGTGTAGGAAGTAAAACAATATATAACAGGATAAATAAGCACTTTTTTGTAATTTTTCTATCCGTGCAGAAACGGAGAAAGAATACAATTTCCTGCGGCCGGCGGCCTGTCGTAACAGGCGACAAAACAACTCACAGCCAGGTGGTAGGGTATTTGCCCGTCTGGCTACCACCCTAGTCTAGAGTATGCCGCCGTAACAACCTAGAGTTGTGTTCCGGCATTAGTGAACAGGTTCCAGTCTCCATTTAGAGAGCAGCAGTGCATTTGTAGCACCATTGGTGTTGCAAACGTCCATAGACGATGATAACCACTTTCCATCAGGTGGACTGTCTGCCTATTTGCTGAACTCCTGCAATAAAAAAATTGTAGCACTTTTCGTGTTGCAAGAGCCTATAGGCGATGATAACCGCTTTCCATCAGGTCTGATGAACTCGTGCAATAAAATAAAGCCTTACTAGCTCCATATATAGCTTTGACGGCCTCTGTGGTTGTGCGGTCTAAGCCTTTGCCGGCGTACCTCACTGCAACGCAGAGGTTCCGGGTTCGATTCCTGGTATAGTAAATTTTGGAAACGTATTTTCTCCGTTATTTACTATGGTCTGGGTGTCTGGGATCGGCCCCAGAGTAGTCCGTTGTATATTACCCATAACACAAGCGTAACTTGTTTAATTTGGGGATATACAATGTGTGTGTTTGCTGCAAAAAAAAAATATATATAAGTAATATCAAACTACCGATGGTAAGGCAAGTGAAGCAACACTCACATAAGAACCGGACATAACACGAATTACGTTGAAAATTGCCTGAATGCAGACATTTTGAAGCATAAATCAAATGATTGAAACAGAATGAAGCCATAGAGGGTACATAACGGGAGTGAATGCATCATAAGAAATAGGAAGCGTTAGTAAACTGTTTGAATGGCCGTTCTCAAGCAACAAGCAAACAATTACTCTTACATCAGGATGTGTTCACTTGAGCAACAATTGTTGGCTGGCACTCCTGTACCGCATCCTTAGGGATACACTTGGCGAGCGGCTCTCAAACTTTCGACTAAACAATAAAATAACTATACTTAGGTACACTCTGTTTTATCCGTGCAGGAACGGAGAAAGAATACAATTTTCTGCGGCCGGGCGGCCTGTCGTAATAGGCGACTTAACAACCCACAACCAGGTGGTAGGGCATTTGCCCGACTGGATGGCTACCACCCCTGGTCTAAAGTATGTCGTTATAACATCCTTGAGTTGTGTTCCGGCATTAGTGACCAGGTTCCAGTCTCCCTTAAGAGAGCAGCAGCGCTCCTTCAATAAAAAAAAAAAACACTCCCGGAATTAAAATATTCATAACCTTAAAGTCGACTTTTGCTTGCACGAGTATAAGAAACAGTACTGCCAACATTTTAATAAATTGTTACGTTTATAAAATACTAGCTGTGCTCGCGGCTTCATCGGCTTGGATTTTTTTTCTTGGAATCCTAAAGAAAAGGTAGCTAACTCAGCTAGAGTCAAAAACACCTAAATCGTGATAATTACTAGAAAATTCCAACAAAAATCAAATATAACTTACATTTTGTAATAATCTCTATTTATAACCTACTAGCGGTCCCGGCAGATGTTGTCATGCCCTGGTAAAATATAAATCTAGAACCCGATTCCAGGACCAAGTATTTTGTTTAGATTGACAGTTTTAAATTCGTAATATCTTTTGAATGGAATGTCCGATTTGAATAATTCAAATAATCATCAGGTAATCAACAGGTATTGAAATAGTCTTGAATACGAAATGTTTTATTTGGATAAGGATTAATACAAAGGTATGGTCGGCATTTCTATCAACTTTTAAAATGTAAAAAGTAGTTATAGTAACATAACTACAATATATGGTATCGCCAAGTTTTTTATGTCCGTTAATATTGTATAACATTTTTTGTTCTATCATCTATAGTTTCCGTAGCTCATGCGATAAAAGACATTTTACGGAAAGAAAGAAAGAGATAAAAATATTTATCCAGAACTACAAACACACCAAAACGTACTTATAAATAAGACAATACAATTGAAACGAAGTTCTGAATCGGTCCTAACTCAGCATGATGCTGGTTGGCTCAACCAGCGCTGGTCTTCCGTTAGGGCCGTTCAAGTGACTTACGGACAGACAAAACGAAACAAACACAAAACAAAACAAAAAAAAATAAAAAAAAATATGATGAGTACTATTGCAAAAAAATATAAAAATTAATATATAATATAAAAAATTATATAAAAATAAACTATATCATTAATATATAATAAAAACTGATATGAAAATTAATGCTACGAAGCGAATTTATAAAAAAGAACATAATGGAATAAGGAACATAAAGCTTAAAAACTAAAAAAACTATAACAATATTAATTTTATATTTTGTCTGTCAATCTGTTGGTTTGTGTCAAATATGCTGCAAATAGGAAATATCTAATCTGAAAATAATCATAATTAAACAGGCAAACATACTCATGGCTATTTTTTTACACCTTGGGTTACATTATTTATTTTTTAGTACGGATCCCTATTTTTTTCTAGTAATAAATATAGCCTATATTACTTAGGGATAATGTATCATTCGAACGGTGAAATAATTTTTGAAATCAGTCCAGTAGTTTTTGAGTTTATTCGTTACAAACATACAAAAATACATTCCTCTTTATAATATTAGTACATACATACATACATAACTTCACGCCAGTTCCCTTGCGGGGTAGGCACAAACAACATAGCGCCATTTAGGCCCATTCTTACACACCTCACTTGCTTCTTTGACATTCATAACTCTTGTCATGCACGCTCGTCTGTTCCTAAGGCTCCTGACATCACCCTCCGCTAGTACACGAGGTGTGTCGTGGCCTTCCACGACTTCTGCATCCATCCACTTTTGCATTGTATATCTGTTTAGTCATTCTTTCATCATGCATTCTTTCCACATGCCCGAACCACCGGAGCATTCCTTTCCTTACTTATAATATTAGTATAGATTTTATAACATGATATCATGGGGGTATATAAGAAAAGTTTGAGCACCGCAGCCTTCGCCTACGAAGAAGGTATTCGTGTTGGAGCAACGGGGCTTACATCACCGCGTTACGGAATATTGTACGACAAACGCCACAATGTAATAAACACATCCTCCCATTACCGAATTGGTCGAGTCATTGTCGCGCTCTGCCCTCTTGCGGTTCTATAGTCTCCTGGTACATACATATCTGCTATTACAATTGGTCATTTTTTAATATTTCGCTTTTTGAAAAAAAATTTTGCTGATAAAATTACATAATAGGGTTAAATCATACCATTGTTAAACACCTTATTAATTTATTATTGATTATTACTTTTGTAGGCATACAATGATACAATTGCAGGTATATTGTTTTCTAACATTCTACTACCACACGGGCTTTATTTAAGCACAAAAAATTTCATCAAAATCGGTCAAGCCGTTTCGGAGGAGTATGGCAACGAAAACTGTGACACGAGAATTTTATATATTAGATTATTACTTTTTTAGGCATACCATGATACGATTGCAGGTATATTGTTTTCTAACATTCTACTACCACACGGGCTTTATTTATTTTTGCTGGAGTACAGCAGAAAATGATTAATGTTCTGCCGACTAGATCCTGGCCACTTTTACCGTCAGAATACAAGCGAAGTTTGCAATGGCGGCATACTCTAGAGTCTAGACCAGGCGTCGACAAATGGCGGTCCGCGAAAAATGACATTTTTCTCATTGTAAAAGTACGCTTTAACGGTTTTAAGCGCGGTAATTTTATTTGATTTTGGTTCTGTCGACGTTTCGGCCACTTTTCAGTGGCCGTGATCGCGGAAGACAAAGATGTCAAGTGTCAACGAGTATTGTTAAAGTTTTATTTAGCCTACCGCCTACTTCTTAGTTTTAATTTTGTTTATGGTTATTATTTACTCTATGGGTGCCTAATCTAATTTACTACCGCTTCGCAACATCTTCAAGCCATAACATGTTAAAACGTAGTTTTATTATGTATACAAGTCGCGAAAACTTAAGAAAATATTATTTTCTCATTGATATGTAAAAAAATACCTTTGTTATTTCCGTAATTACATTTGTTTAATCAATATTTTTTATTATAAAATGTTGTGCGGACCGCGATGGCCATTTCATTTCTTAAAACAGAATCCGATCGAAACTAATTAGTGACCCCCTGGTCTAAACCATCCAGATGGGCGAATATTATCCTACCGTCTAGCTTTGAGTTGTTTCATTGTTTCTTACGATAATCCTCCCAGCCTCAAGATTTAGTATTGAAGTTCCACATTTATAAAGACAATTATTGTTTAAATTAGCCAGACTATAGTGTTAATACCCCGCGAAAGAAGAAGCACGCTCAACTAGTAATCATTATATTAATACGTGAAGCAAAAACTTTGTACCCCTTTTTACGAAAATTGCGCGGACGGAGGTGTATGAAATTTCGCACACTTATAGTTTATATAGAGAAGTAGTGCAGAATGATAATATTTTTTTTAATTATGCATAAAAAAGCATTACACACACTAACATGTATTTGACACACACACTCATATATATTCTTTTGTTTATTGTTCAAGTCAAATTAACAGTGTAGCTTTGGCGAAATCGTCTTTAAGAACAGAACTTTAATAATGTTCAAACTTATAATTTAAATTAATTACGGTCGAATTTCGACCACTGGGCTACCACTACTTTATATAGATAGTGGGGATCTTTTGGGATACAATTCCTGTCATTAGAATATGACAAGAACTATCAAATAGTCTACGTTTGTAAGATTTAAAATACATGTATGGACAATCAAATACACTGAAAGCCAAAGGCTATGGTCGCATCAATATTGCTTTCCGCCTAAATAATAAAAAGCTTCAACAAAGAGGCTGAACAATACAGAATTTTTATCACCGACGCATTATTCCCGTCGCCACATTAGCGTGAAGATCTGATATCGACGCCTAATGTGGTCTATGGGACAAAAAAAATGTCTCTACACATCTGACAAATTTAGACAACAATCGTATAAGGGTTAAATGGATAAAGTCCTACAAAATTACTAACGCTATCAAAATATTATAATTAACGAGCTAAAATGAATGCTATATCTAAAGAGATAAAGTTGAAAATAAGTGCGGTAGTAATGATGTTGTAGGGTAAGTCATAAGTTGTGGACACGAGGGCTATAGAAACGCGGCACGTTTGATGGTGTGTCGGATGACTCAATCGGCAAGGCTTTGCCGCGGCCGACAGTTCACTAAAATACGTATTCTGTAAGGTTATTGAGGGATATTTATGAATGAAAAAATGAACTTTTAGTATCTAAAGTTAAATATTTTTTTTTTATAAATAGTGTTATAGAAATCAAATTCAAATTCATTTATTTATATAAACTTATTTTTAGGCCTTATATAATTATATCTAAAACTTATGGTAATAACACATTTTGAATTAAAATTAAGGCTACAATTTTTTTGGCGGCGGTTGCTGCATTAGACTCTAGGGGCCTTACTTATAATCCTTACTTAAATTTAAAGAAACTGCTCAGCAACTGATTAGTGAAAATCTTACCCACAAACTCCTCTTTAGTCGTATATTTTGGGTACAAGTTAATCATTCAAATTTCGTTTATCTGTGCTCCTCTTAGGTAAACAACAGGTAATACCTGTTTATAAATGAAGAAAAAAAGATATTCATTAATTAGGGTCTGATTCTGATTATTTTACTTAAAATATGGCTAATCGTTTCTTAACGAGATTATTATAAGTAAGGCCGTAGGTCTGTATCGCAGCGCCCAACACAATTTTTTTATAGGAACTTAAATATAATGGAATTATTCATTAATTAACTTAAAACTATGAGTGCATGTGTGTGTGTGTGTTTGGTGTGTGTGCCCCTAGTGTTATAGTCGGTTTGGTAATATGCATTATGTGGCGCTGTAATTTAATGTTTTTAACCATTTACTAACTTGGTGTTTAAAATTTGATGCTGACATTTCTTTGGCGAAGGATGTGATGGAATTCTTCGACAACGCCGCTTTGTAACGACGCGTCGGTGAGGGGGCTTCGAGCATGAGCTCTTTGCCCCGGCTGCAGCTCGGAGGGCGACTACCCTCCGGTAACGTGGTGTGGGAGCCGCCGTAGTGCTGGCGGCTCGCACGTGCTAATCAGCGACTTCGTTGGCCATCGCGGGCTTCGCGTTGGCTACGTCCGCGGCTTGGTTGGCCGGTCTCGGCTTTCGATAGCCATCCCGGGCTTCGGTTGGCCATCTTTGGCGTCTGAGCGAAGGATGTGTTTTGGCATATTTTATTATAAACGGATATATGGAGGAAGACGTTTGGCAAAGGATGTATGTATTTTAGGTAAGGGTATAATTATAAATTCTACGGGAGGTGAGGTATTGGAAGTTAGGTACATTTAGATTTTCTTTATGAATTGCTGTGGCTACCTTGCAAATATAGAGTTGTTGGACTGTCAAAACATCACTTTCTATGTATAGTGTATTGGTGGGATATCTGTACGGTTTTTTATGCATAACTTTAAGTACTGCTCGCTGTGCTCGTTCTACATCTATAATGTTTCTTTTTGGGATTCCTCCCCAAGCAGCAAGATAGTATAGAAGCATTGGACTGGCACAGCGCATAATAAACCAATCTTAAAGTTTTTGGTGTCGCACAGCTACAGAGGGATTTCATTATGTAAATGGTTTTTCTGGCTCTTTTAGATAGAGATGAAATGTGACTTTTGAAATAACAAATCACATACGTTTACACGGTGTCTCGGAAATTCCATAGGTACTAAGTTTACGATTTCCAAAACATCACGAATATGCCGAAAACTGTTTAGCCGTGCAGTTATATTTTTTTAAATATAGCTATATTGATTCGAAACCTCTACTCTTTAAATGTGTAAAACTCCATCATTTGACGTCAGTCAAAGATCTACAGAATATTTATTGATACTTAAGAAACTATTTATTATATTTATACTTAAGTGTGAATAAATGTATAATATTTGAATATTAACGAATACTTAATTATCCACAGACTATATTCATAGATCATGTACAGGCTGTACAGCCTATAAATCTACAATTGCTATGATTCTTTAGCTCTTTTCATTTTCATTAATTTAGTAAGATGCAATTAATTTTTAAAATATTTGTTTTCAAACCATTGCTGCTAATAATTATTGTAATACCTTTGATTATTACAATGTAGGTCTTACATTATGTCAAAAAATCAATATAAATATTTTTATACTCAATCCATAAATAAGAATTCCATAAAATACTAATTCCATAAGTACGTGACATTAGTTCAATTATTTTCTGTTATGCTGTTCCACCAGACAAACTCAACAGGTGATTACAAAAGTACCTTCATTATTACAAAATATAAATAACGAGTCTACAATTTATTCTCATTAGCTAATGCACAAATTATCAAATGTCTATAAGCTAATACTGGTCTAAATATTTAATAATAGATGGAGCCACTAGTAAGAAGCTGAGTAGGTGGCGCTACTAGCAACAAATGCTTGTAGTAAAAAATCTAAAAATCTAGAATAACACCTTTAAAACTATGTTTGTGTGACAACATTACACGTGTATAAAAGTCGCTCTTAAACATCCCTAAAGAATAATTACTGGATATAAATCAAGGATGAGTGCTGACAGGGTTAATGTGGTGACGACAATTGTACCCTTTACCTTATTTCATATTGAAAGGCAATAATAAACTTAAAGTCTAAGACTTAAAATTCACTTTCCTATGAACCGTTCCCCTTTTTTTAATTTTTTCCTTGAACAAAATAACGCTGTCTTGTAAATTAATTATTCGATTCTAAATCTTATTTTCAAAACGATTAGGACGAATAATGCTTGTAAATTGTTTTGTCTATTTTATATAAATAGTATTATGTAATTTAATAAATAAATCCTTTTGGTATTGAAATAGTGAAGAATTTTGTCCGATCCTCTTTAGTGTTTTACTCATAAGATTATTGTTCGTAATGCGGATGTCACATTCAAACGCCTCGAAGGAACTATCCGTGCAGGAACGGAGAAAGAATACAATTTCCTGCGGCCGGGCGGCCTGTCGTAAGAGGCGACTTAACAACCCACAGCCAGGTGGTAGGGCATTTGCCCGACTGGATGGCTACCACCCCTGGTCTAAAGTATGTCGCCATAACAACCTTGAGTTGTGTTCCGGCATTAGTGACCAGGTTCCAATTTCCCTTAAGAGAGCAACAGCGCATTTGTAGCACCTTTGGTGTTGCAAATGTCCATAGGCGATGGTAACCGCTTTCCATCGAGTGGGCCGTCTGCCTGTCTGCTGATCTCCTGCAATAAAAAAAAGAAAGAACGCGCATGCAAATTTTCACGGTTCTAGTCACAACTGTTTAGGCTATGCGTTGATGTGTCAGTCAGTGAAGTAAAGTAATTATATACCTATATACCGACTAGCCAATAGCCTAATTTTATTTTCAATAAAAACTTAATTCGGTTTTTTTACATATAATATAAAAAACATATAAATAATAACAAAGAAGCAATTCCATATAGTTTAGACAATTGTCCAGGAAAACAGAGGTGAGTCGAAGCCAACCTGATTTCACGTAATATAACGAATAACAAAACTTCCAGGAAAATGACCGCCGGATTACCGGGATAAAAATAACACACATTTTATTCATTACACAAAATTTGCTATTTATTAATGAAAAAATTGCATTGGAATTCGTCATTTTTCAATCTGGCCATTTTATATCATTCCGAGAAAAATTCCCATTCCAATTCCCAAGATTCCCAGCATCCGAAATCCAAAAGTGGCAGTTTTTACGTGAATCCCGAAGAAACAGACGAGAAAACTAAAAAAAAATGCATCGTTTTCTTCACCGTTTATATAGTATAATAATAATAATAATCGGCAGACAAACACACACATTGTATATCCCCAAAATTAAGCAAGTTACGCTTGTGTTATGGGTAATATACAACGGACTACTCTGGGGCCGATCCCAGACAGATTTCCTATCCGTGCAGGAACGGAGAAAGAATACAATTTCTTGCGGCCCGGCGGCCTGTCGTAAGAGGCGACTAAACAACCCACAGCCAGGTGGTAGGGTATTTGCTCGACTGGATGGCGACCACCCCTGGTCTAGAGTATGCCGCCATAACAACCTTGTCTTATGTTTCGGCATTAGTGACCCGGTTCCAGTCTCCTTTAAGAGAGCAGCAGCGCATTTATAGCAAGCACCTTTGGTGTTGCAAATGTCCATAGGCGATGGTAACCGCTTTCCACCAAGTGGGCCGTCTGCCTGTCTGCTGAACTCCTGCAATAAAAAAAAAAAGACACCCAGACCATAGTAAATAAAGGAGAAAAGACGTTTTCCGAAATTAACTATACCAGGAATCGAACCCGGATCCTCTGCGTTGTAGTGAGGTAGGCGGGCAAAGGCTTAGCCCGCTCAACCACAGAGGCCGTCTGCCGTATAATACAGTTGTTTTTTTTTAAATCGCTTCAGCGTACAGACACGGCATGTTTAGAATTTTATAATATTATAGATATCTTATCTGTATTACAAAACCCATATCTGAGAAAAATATTAAAAAAAAAAACACTTAATGAAATCCGCTTAATGATATCTTTACAAAACCACTGTAGTGTAAACAAGTTTTAAAAAATATTATATTTAACAAAGCAGTCTTTGAAAAGGTATTAATACATACCTTAAAATATTACTGCAGCCCTTTTTTACCCTTTTTAAGCATAAGAACTAAGAAAGAAACTGTTTTTGCCTAAACTATGCTGTTATGTTGGATTTTTATCTTCGAAATCGGCCAAGTGCGTGTCAGCACTGTAAAGGGTTCCGGCGAAGTCAAAGTGGCGAATATTCTTTCCGAACGACGAGCCTGACTGTTAATGTCATTTAATTTATACTAATTAATTACTACGCCATACAGACATACAGATTTGTCAGTTTTATATGTATTTTCTTTGCAACACAATCATCATGGATTCCTAAAGGCTTACATGTACTAATTATGTTATATATAGTTTAGTTTATAATATAGTTATGTATGAAATTATATAGATGTAATACTGAATTAAAAACAATATTTTCGTTAATACGTGGTTTATTACACATTATACAAAATAGAGAGGGAAAAGTGACAGCTTATAGCCGGGCTACAAACAAGGTCACAATAAACAGGCAAAGGAACCACTACATACAGCCTCATAAAATAAAATAAATTAATGCCAGAACAGTATGTACACAAGATATTATAATAATAATATACGTTGATATTAATCCATTTTGCCATATTAGGCGTGCAATGTATACAGATAAATAAAATTAAAGTGTTTATTTTAATGTCAAAATAAAAATGTGAAAAACTTCGGACTAAGATATTCCGAAAATGCAATGTTTAGAATTTTTGTTTACCTGTTTGGATGTTCCGGCTAATCTCTGAAACGGCTAAACCGATTTTGACGGGACTTTCACTGGCAAATAGCTGATTAAACAAGGAGTAACTTGGCTACTTTTTTCTTAGGGCTCTGCGAAAAGAAATCCACGCGGACGAAATCACGGGCACAGCTGATGATGAATAAACTTCAAAATTGTAAAATTACATTAAGAAAATTAAAATTTGTCATAAAATATTATATCCAGTTAAAAAAACTCATTAGTCATATTTTTATAGTTCCTCGTTAGTTCGTTCTTTTATATTATCATACTTTTAAAACATAATAAAACTAAATTTAATTATTGCTTAAATAACAATTAATGCGACATTTGACTCGTTAAAGATATGACGTCACAATTTGCAATGCTCGTACAATATCAATTTTCCTGTCAAATAACAGTTTCATTGCGTTTATGGCTTGGCAGCTAGTTTCTTATGCCAGAGTTAATATTAAATTAGTTAAATATGTTAATATTAACTAGTGGGCCTTTTTTCTGATTAGAGATTTTACATATATATATATATATATATATATATATATATATATATATATATATATATATATATATATATATATATATATATATATATATATATATATATATATATATATATATATATATATATATATATATATATATATATATATATATATATATATATATTTTTTTTTTTAAATTATTATTTCATTGTTTCCGGGCATCCGCATAATAGTAACCGCTGGTTAGCAAATAGTTCAAACTTTGCGCGTCCGTTGTTGTGTGTTCAAATAGTAATATGAATACTTATAAGTTATAGAGCACGTAGAATATTTACATCTGCTAGCACTTCACACAATCACATAAATACTAGTCGAATAGTTCACTAGGCCGGCCTTTGATATTGTTTTTTTTATATAAGATATAAGTTCAGAAGTTTAGACCCATCGTTCGTAAAGAAGTGATGCAAAACGCGCCTACGCCGCTGCATTTCGCGCGTACTCGGTGTTGGGGGGAAGGAGATAGACATATATACATATTACTATAGTCAGAGAGAGAAGAGTATACTATGTAATGTATGAAAGTGTAGCCTGACAACAGGCTTGAAATTCCCGCTTAAATAATAAACAGATAGGATATAGGCATATTATTGTATAATTCTTATGTGATATTTTATTCATGTAATAAGCTTAAGGATATCTATCTACATACATATTGAGGTACTATGACATATTATTATGGGATTTTGGAGGTGGGGCACTGAAAACCAGTGATGTGTAGGTTAATATATATAGGTAGACATAAGTCACACACCGCACATGCACTTCCTCACAACACCAGCATGTAACAGCTACACTCTACATTAGAATAAGTTTAGTATTAAAATTAGAATAAATTAATATAATAAATAATAAGTTATTTTTAAGGTACATCACCACACAAAGATACATTCATTAAATGTCACACAGAATAAAAAAATAAGCGTGTATAATTTTTAAACTGTTTCCTAAATTAAATTGTAAAAAAGGGTAACGGCACTAGAGTCCGTAGAGTTGTTATAAAAAAAAACAAGACCGGATTGCCAACCTCATTTCTCAACTTGCGCCATTCAATTTTTGTATGTAATGTATTTTCTTATCTGTTGTATTGTGTGTGTGTGTCGGAATTGGAAATAATATGTTTTTCTTTCTTTGTCCAGATTACCCAAAAAATGTTTTATTTGGGGTCAAAAATTATTCAATTAGTTTACGACTACCCTATTGGATACGGGCCCTTATAATGAACTAACTTCTTATAGATCCGCATGATCCGTTTTGTTGATCTCCTCAATAATCCTTCTGAGAAAATATAGGTAACAATTTAACGTAGAAACGCTTTAGTATTCGCAACTAGAACACATAATTAAAACTTTGAAATCAAAATCAAATAAATAAAATTCCACGCTTAAAACCGATAAAACGTAGTTTTGATTATAGAAACGCTTTTTGAGACTAATTATTTTGTCTAAGCGAACACAACTTAAGGTTGTTATGGCGGCATATTCTAGACCAGGATGTTAGCCAGCCAAACGGGCATATGGCTGCGGATTGTTTGTTCATCTCTTAGGACAGGCCGCTGGACCCAGAAATTAGTATAGAATAGAATAGAATACATTATTGTTAATCTATGTACATAAAGATATAAATAGAATGAAGGGAGTTTTTGGCGGGGAGATGTTGTGCTGTGCAGTTTTATTTTCTAAAAATATGTAAAATTACTCTAAAATGAACAATAGTTATAGAATATTGATAGTTTTTAACTAGTAATTACGTGTTTTGTAAATAATGTGAACTGTATAGTCAAATGTGACCTTTTGAGTTGTCACAAGAACTCCGTTGAATGGCACTAGCTGATTACCTACAGTTCAGCTGTGCTACACATAGGCTTAAGAAATGAAGAAACTATATTGTAAACTAAGATCTGGCTTAAAGGCCTAGCTGCCAAGCCATAAAAAAAAATAGAATGAAGGAGTTTTTGGCGGGAACTGAAAGGGGATGTTGTGCTGTGTAGTTTTATTTTCTAAAAATGTGTAAAATTACTCTAAAATTAACAATAGTTGTAGGATATTTATAATTTTTGCGTAGTAATTATGTGTTTGTGAGAAATGTGAACTATATAGCCAAATGTGGCCTTTCGAGTTTTCACAAGAACTCCATTAAATGACGTCGATTGTAGCCCACAATACAACGGCGCCTGGCTTAAAGGCCTAGTTGCCAAGCCTTAAACATAAAAAAAATAGAATGAAGAAGCAACAGTTGGCCCAATGAGAGCGTACAAATAACATTTGTTAGCTACATAATTAAGATACATAGGTTAATTAATCATTATACTTTCATAAATTTTATAAAAGCATATTATTTTTTTTATAGAATGTCAGTAATATTTAATTTAATTATTTGTAACATAATTTACACTACAGCTTACATTACATGTTCTAATAATATAATTTAATTAATTTACTCAGTAGCCGTAAATTATAGACTCTATCTCACGTACATACATACATAACTTCACGCCAGTTCCCTTGCGGGGTAGGCACGAACAACAGAGTGCCATTTAGGCTTATTCTTACACACCTCACTTGCCTCTTTGACATTTATAACTCTTGTTATGCAAGCTCGTCTGTTCTTAAGGCTCCTGACATCACCTTCTGCTAGTACACGATCAATTTGATCATGGAAGCTGTGTCGTGGCCTTCCACGACTTCTGCATCCATCCACTTTTGCATTATATATCTGTTTAGTCATTCTTTCATCATGCATTCTTTCCACATGCCCGAACCACCGGAGCATTCCTTTCCTTACCTTCACCCCGACACTCTCTTTCAGACCAACTCTCTTTCTTACTTTGGTATTACGAACGCGGTCCGCGAGCGTCACTCCGCAGATTTTGCGCAGTGCTCGCATCTCGACCGCGTTTACAATCTCACGTCCTCTCTTATTATTATTGTTCTGTATAGTATCTTTCTGATTTCCAGCACAGTGCCCCAATTCTGCTATTTCACTGTCTTGGCGTTGCGAACATATTCAAAGTACGACTCCAGTGCGATAGTGTCAAAAATTCGTATTAAACTAATTTTATTTACTTTACAAACAATGTATACATAAATAATAAGCTAGTATAATTATGAAATTTATAAATAATCGAATACAATAAAAGAAAACTTAATTTATTTGTATTGTATTCTAGCCATAGTCCCTCAAGACTATAAGTAGAATACTGAGCCTAGATTACCGTCTTCTATGGGTAAGGTGCCCAGAAAACTGGCTACGTTTCCTCGCTGGAAAGCTACGTTAAACTAAATCCACAATATCTTCTCGATGTCGTCGAGGTAGAATACGTACATAACTTCACGCCAGTTCCCTTGCGGGGTACGCACGAACAACAGAGCGCCATTTAGGCTTATTCTTACACACCTCACTTGCTTCTTTGACATTCATAACTCTTGTCATGCACGCTCGTCTGTTCTTAAGGCTCCTGACATCACCTTCTGCTAGTACACGATCAATTTGAACATGGAAGGTGTGTCGTGGCCTTCCACAACTTCTGCATCCATCCACTCTTGCATTGTATATCTGTTTAGTCATTCTTTCCACATGCCCGAATCACCGGAGCATTCCTTTCCTTACCTTCACCCCGACACTCTCTAGAGGTATAGAATAATAGTAGAAAAAAATGGAATTACTAAAAGGCTAGGAGATAACGGTAGGTATAGTTATCTTTTAGCAAATTTATACATACTATGTATTGTTCAGGTGTAGTATATGCTTATTTAGTATAAAATTTTATAAAAGTCGGTTCAGTTGTTTTTCCATATAAAAGAGTTAAATACAACCATCCTTATAAGGTCGCGTTTATATTAAAAATTATAAGTTCTTTATAAATATAAATTGTAGTTTTAAAAGGAAAGGGGTTAAATAATGAAATTGTTATAAGATTAGTAATTAATGGTGCGTAAGAATGTAAGAGGCGTGTTCTGAGAGCGCCACGCAATGCCGGTGCGCGGGCGCATCTGAGGATTATTGCAATTTATCGTAGGGGCCGCATCAATTCAGATTATTTAGGAAACTTCTATTTTTTAGATCAATTATTAAAAAATATATCAAATTATTTCGCACCTTATTATAATAATAAAATTATTTTAATAAGTAATTTAAGTATGTGTATTTAATTTATAAAATATGTAGTATGGTTGTTTAAGATCTATCTAATAATCTGCACCACCTATATCGCCAAATTAAGTTAAATTATTCCTTAAGTTAGGTTGCCTGGAAGAGATTGCTTTAAGCGATAAGGCCGCCTATTGTTTCTACCATGACGATATTGTAATTGTGTATTTTTGATATTGTATATTTGGTGAGCAATAAAGTGTTATCTGTCTATCTTATTTATTAGATACTAGAATTTTTTTATCATTGTAAGCCCCCCCTTTTGGAACGAAGTTCCTTATCGCGCGTTGTGAAAGGGGGCTAGACGGAAAAAATTAAGCTGTTTTTATTATATATATATATAATTTATTTTCGTTTCGTCTTTCTATTTCGCATTGAACAGTGTGGTGTCGCGACGATTATTTTTGTTGAGTGTATACAGGTTTTTTGTACATAATAAATAATAAAAAATAGAATCCCAAACATATGTTTCCTACTTCAGTTACCACAAGCCAATTATTACTAAAATTGAGCCTACTGATTAAGTTTATATTACATTATATTTGTTAATAATATTTTTTTTTTATTATAACTTAAATAAAAAAATTACAATTCCTTCTCTAATTATTATTATACAATTTCAACTTTAATGCAATGAAATAAAATCTAAAATATCAATTAGTGTAATAATATACGCTGTTTTTGATACTATTTGTTTGTTTATGTATTTCTTTCTATACATAGGTTTTTGATAAAATTTCGATGGTTTTCGATGCTTATCGACACACTTTTTGAGACGTTTTGAGAATTTTTAAGACATTTTAGGAGAACTTCGTTCCAAACATGTGTCCCAAAGACACCTCATTAGTTGTGAATCAGAGGCATAAGAGAAGGAGCTACTACAATAAAAAATACAGTAATTACAATAAAAAATATTACAATAAGAAATAGTTACAATAAAAAATGGTTTTTAATTGCATGAGAACAGCAGACAGGCAGACGACTGATCTGATGGAAAATTGTTGAGTTACCGTCACCTGTCGACATTTAGGAACTTACATGATGGCCAGCACTGGCAAACCAGTGCAGTGTCTACAGGTAGAGAAGCGAGATGGAATGCTCCTCAGTCTCAAGGGAAGATCTTCCGCCGAGGCTATTGTTAATTTGTTACACAGGCTACACACATTCATACACGGCCTCTGTGGTTGAGCGGGCTAAGCCTTTGCCGGCGTAGCTCACTGCAACGCAGAGGCTCTGGGTTCGATTCCTGGTATAGTAAATTTCGGAAACGTATTTTCTCCGTTATTTACTATGATCTGGGTGTCTGGGATCGGCCCCAGAGTAGTCCGTTGTATATTATCCATAACACAAGCGTAACTTGCTTAATTTGGGGATATACAATAGGTGTGTTTGTCTGCCGATTATTTATTTATTATTAAAAAAAACATTCTAACGGCCGATAGTTTGGTCCGCTTCTTAATCAATGTCAATAAATAATGAAGAGGTATGCAAATGCGTACATTACAATGATTCAGTATCAGCCGATAAAAGTGCGATGAGTTTTTTTTATTGCAGGACTTCAGCAGACAGGCAGACGGCCCACTTGATGGAAAGCGGTTACCAACGCCTATGGACATTTGCAACACCAAAGGTGCTACAAATGCGCTGCTGCTCTCTTAAGGGAGACTGGAACCTGGTCGCTAATGCCGGAACACAACTCAAGGTTGTTATGGCGACATACTTTAAACTAGGGGTGGTAGCCATCCAGTCGGGCAAATGCCCTACCACCTGGCTGTGGATTGTTTTGCCGCCTCTTACGACAGGCCGCCCCAACGCAGGAAATTGTATTCTTTCTCCGTTCCTGCACAGGTAGAAAGTTTGAGTTTCACAATTGCCTTCAAGCTAAACTGTAGACGAACTATTGGCCGACCGCTTAATCTTATTCATATTGAGTTGGAAAGAAAGAAAGAAAAACTTTATTTGAAGAAATAACGACATAACTACTTTCCTTATGCATTTTACATAGTATATTATTTGGAGAATATGTACGTCGCATTTTCAGCAAACAAGGTTTGCACTCAGCATATTGCTGTGCTGGAATTATATCCAACACAACGCTGAATTTACACGCGACATACTCTCGACCATTAAATATATATATACATATACATACATACATAACTTCACGCTAGTTCCCTTGCGGGGTAGGCACGAACAACAGAGTGCCATTTAGGCTTATTCTTACACACCTCACTTGCCTCTTTGACATTCATAACTCTTGTCATGCAAGCTCGTCTGTTCTTAAGGCTCCTGACATCACCTTCTGCTAGTACACGATCAATTTGATATATATATATATATATATATATATATATATATATAATATACATCTGCTACCACTTTCAAAAGAATTTTTCTTATTCCATGTAGAAAAATTAATTAAACTCACAAGCCGCAGATATTTTTTTTTAATTTAAAGAAGTCCTTATCTCTAATATACTACCTGATTTGCGTCATTACAGATTATAAAGCACAAATGTTTCAATAAATTCTCCTTTATAAGGCATGGACAATATTATTAGGTTTCCCCAAAGATTTAATTATTATCCTGTTACAGGTTTTCTCCTATTGTTATATGTTTTTATACATGCAAACATGTATTTGGTCGACAAATATGTTTTTGTTAGAATAAAGACGTACAGTCGACTCTCGATAATTTGACACTGAAAATAACGAGGGTTTATAACTAAGAGGGAGGAGGAAAAATCAAGTAAATAATATTTTCATCAAAATTTCTGATGTATTTATTATAAATATATGTATACATATATTTAATTTTAAATATTTGTACAATTATTCACAAATGTTCATTTTGAAAAGAATGCCGTAATTTTCTGTTGAGTGAGCGACTTCACGCTGTCATTGTCCGTTTGATTATAGTATATAATCAAAGCTTTGTCCAATGAATTTTCGATAGTGATGCTAGCTGAGAAGAAACTTGACTTGTGTCCGTTCTGAGGGCGTAGAAACGTAAAATAAAAACTGAAAATGAATATATCTATTTCAAAATGGAATCTTACAGATTACTTATTGAGCAATGTAGAGCTTCAAATTATAGAAAGTAAGGAAGCACGGACTTTAAATTATGGCATATTGGTGGGCAAAATACTATTCCTTCAATTTCAAATTACCGATGGGACCAATTAATATTGATTTTATTCAATTTATCGACGGATCTATCAAGGGGACCGGATTTTTTTTATCGAGAAATTCAAATTATCGAGAGTCGACTGTATCTACAAATGAATTAACGTGACATATTTAATTAACCGCTATACTAATAATAATACAAAAACTGTAAAATGGCTAATCCTTTGCCGGCCTACCTCACTGCAACGTAGAGGCTCCGGGTTCGATTCCTGGTATAGTAAATTTCGGAAACGTATTTTCTCCGTTATTTACTATAGTCTGGGTGTCTGGGATCGGCTCCAGAGTAGTCCGTTGTATATTACCCATAACACAAGCGTAACTTGCTTAATTTCGGGATATACAATGTGTGTATAGACTGACGGTCCACCTCGGGCCCAATTCTGTTATTTCAATATCTTGGTGTTGTAAAGATATTCAAAGTACAATTGAATGCGATAGTGTCAAAAAGTCGTATTCTACTAAATCAAAATCTATTCTCGATATCGTCGCGGCGGAATAATAGTAGAAAAAAATGGATATTACCATCAGCAGAAATGGCGTTAGCCGAAATGAATTTTAAAAAGTTACCGAAATTTTAAAACATAAATAATAATATAAACATTTATAAGGATACATTTGGAATGAACAGAATACCGACATCAGACAAAGCTATGATTGAGACGATAGTGTTCGGCGATTTTGACGAGATAGTAATAGCAGAATTGGGTCCCTGATCGAAAGCGGTTAGAGTCGTCTATGGACATTTGCAACACCACACCCTATAGACAAGTGGCATAAGCGCAAAACGAATAGAAGAAAAATGTATAAGAATGACAAGCGTAACTATATTGTCATTCCCATACATTTTGTATAACATTTGTTTAACGCTAATGCCATTTGTCTACAGAGCCAGAGGTTTTACAAAATGTATATATATACATAGTATAAATTATATATATCTGTGTGTGTATATATACATATATACCCGTAATCAGAAGGCTACCTCATATTTCGCACAACAAATACGTATTGCCATACAGCGAAATAAATCATCTGTCTCAATATACATTGAACGAATATCCTTAAATTCGTCAACATGGCCACCTTATGACACTCAAGCCGCATTAATCTGCTCTACTGCATTTATTAAAAATATCTTGCATCGATAAATCGTCTTCGCACTCTCTTATAACGTAGCCTTAAAATCCAATATGGCGTACAACAATCCGCCATTTTCAAAAGGATCGGGATCTTAAAGGATTGGGTGCGCTTGCGCAGATGTGTTACCTCTTTGTTGTTTAATTTGCGTTTTCCGGTTTACTGGCTCCGTCGAGGGTCATCAGCTCATGATGAGGAGCCTCTCCAAGTAGCTATTGGGTTACCATTAAGCTGTATTGAATATTACTTTGTTGAGAGTTCACTTTGAGATTTTTTTATGCTTAAAAAGTTTAACCGTTATTATACAAATTTATAATATTATTAAATTATAGTCGTGGTAGTAACTAACAATTAACACGTGCTAACAACGGTGAAGGAAAACATCGTGGTGAAACCTGCACATCGAGATAACCGATTTGTCAAACCCGCCAAGCCGCCTTGGACAAGCGAGCCCACAACGGTTGTGGGCTGCAATTATAGTAAATCCCATGTTCTTATCGCATTACATTATATTCTGTAAACTATTTTGTGTACAATATTATTTCAATATTGTTCTTTCAAAATGTCAGTAGGGATTAAAAATGAATATTTTATATTATTAAAAGAAAGAAAGAAAATAATGTTTATTTAGAGTTATAACATAGAATGGTAATTATACATAGTTCAACAAAAGCCAAAGGCTAACTAACTCTAAACAGGCTCTAAAATGAATGTTTGTCTGTATGTCCTTTATAGAATCGTAAACTATACATTTGATCATGTGATGATCTTTAGCAAAGTGGTTGTGCACGAGCCAAAGAAGGTTTCTAAGTTGGTTCACAAGTGGACCCGGTAGGTGGCGCTGCTGTCGGCATATCGATTGAAGCTATGTTTTTACATGAATCACTTAACTGCTCTTCCAAATTGAAAGACAAAAGTGATTCGTGTAACGAAACCTTTATAAAATATATCAAAATGGGAAATACTATTTATTATCCGTGCAGGAACGGAGAAAGAATACAATTTCCTGCGGCCGGATGGCCTGTCGTAAGAGGCGACAAAACAGCCCACAGCTAAGTGGTAGGGTATTTACTCGACTGGATGGCTACCACCCCTAGTCTAGAGTATCTCGCCATAACAACGTTGAGTTGCGTTTCAGCATTAGTGACCAGGTTCCAGTCTCCCTTAAGAGAGCAGCAGCACATTTGTAAAACCTTTGGTGTTGCAAATATCCATAGGCGATCGTAACCGCTTTCCATCATGTAGGCCGTCTGCCTGTCTGCTAAACTACTGCAATAAAAATTTAAAAAAAAAAACACTAAACAAAAGTATTTATAAATTCCTTTGTTGTATTGGAACTTTTTTATAGCTCTGTAATTTAAAATAAAAAAATCTTTCAGAATATTTAATTCACGGATTAGATATAAAACCTTCATAGATCGCATTACTTGAGTTTAGAATGTCAAAAAGGCCGATAAAATAAAAAAAAGTTTGCGAGCACTGTGTGAATTAAGAACAGGTGCGAACGGGTGAATTGAAGCCTTTTTGTAAATTAATTCGCTAATCTTACTGTATGGGGCTCTTTGTACCATCGGCGGCAAGTATAGTGTTACAATTCATTTATTAGCCACGCAAAAAGCATCATTCTTCAACATAATGCGATTTTGTTACTATCAATCAAAATGTATTGCTTTCCTTTCGGTGTTGCCAACTGATGAGATTTTTTTTTATATTTTTTCTGAAAATTCAGAACCAATAATTGTTTTTTTTTTAAATATATTATGCACTACTCTACGGACTCGAGTTCCGTACCCTTTTTTACAACTTAATTTCTATGAAAGATTTTAGAGTCCATACACGCTTATTGTTTATTTTTGTTACTGTGTGTGCACTGTCCCGACGATACGATGTCTCACTCACAATACCCTCGCCGATATTGCGTAGACCACCTCCTGCTGCAGTGCTCACCTCCGAATTTACCGCGTGTAGCTCGCTACTAGATCTCTTAAACTACGCTACACTCCTTCAGTGAACTGTCCAATAAACTTTTCACTAAATTCACCACTAAACTCGTCAATGAATTTATTAAACTTCTCTTCCAACTCTTTCCTGTCGCACTTATCGCTTCGCTGTCTTGAACTGAACTACCCGTAGTTTTTTTTTCTTGGAGCTGGACCCAGCTGAATAGCCGCAGATGGCTGTTTCAGCGATACCGGACTTTGGGGGCTTCCCGACTCCGTGAGGCGGAGGCGTTCAGCCCGGAAGCAGCGGAAGAAGCCAAAAGGCTGAAGTGATTATTTGGGGACCAATTATCGACTCCGCCGGCGCAACCGATCCTAGTCTATCATTACTACCGCTTCGCAACGTGTTATAGCTGGAGGAGAAGAAGCGCCTGAAGAAACTCTCCAGCAACACGCCTAAGCTAATCAACTACCCGTAGGCGCATGTTACGCTGCTTATATATCCGGAAGAATCTTCTGGAACCCACAATTACGATCTTATTTTCATTATTCTTTTATTGACTGTCTATCTCTTTCTAAGCATCTATCTATCTATGTCTTTTCGTTCCTGAACCTCTATCCCTTTCTAAAATGTATCTCTCCCTGTCTTTGCCTTCCAGAATCTTCTACCTTTTTCTAAAAGTCTTGAGACCGGCTATGAACTGACATAAATATATTTGACATGCTTTAATAGTAGACATTTTATTATTTAGATTAATTATAGATTATTATTATATTGTATGTCTTTGATTATTATTATTAATTTTTAATTTTAATTGTATTGATTCATTGTTTGTAAAAATATGTTTATAAATCAATATTGTAATTTTAATTTTGCACGCCCAATTAAAGTTAGGTTGCCTGAAGCGATAAGGCCGCCTATTCTACCATGACTATATTGTAATTGTGCATTTTTGAAATTGTATATTTGGTCAGGAGCCTTAAGAACAGACGAGCGTGCATGACAAGAGCTATGAATGTCAAAGAAGCGAGTGAGGTGTGTAAGAACAAGCTTGAATGGCGCTGTGTTGTTCGCGCCTACCCCGCAAGGCAACTGGCGTGAAGGTATGTATGTATGTATGTATATTTGGTGAGCAATAAAGTGTTACCTATCTGTTATCTACCTCTATTACTGGGAATTTTCAAACCTTTTTAACTGAGACTTGATTTCTTAGATTTGGTCGATGTTTATCACTATATTAATACGTGAAGCAAAAACTTTGTACCCCTTTTTACGAAAATTGCGCTGACGGATGAGTATGAAATTTCGCACACTTATAGTTTATATAGAAAAGGAGTGCAGAATGCTAATATTTTTTTAAAATTATGCATAGAAAATACATTACATCAATAAAGAAAAAACATTACACACACTAACATGTATTTGACACACACACGCATAAATACTTGGACACATGGACGTACATGGGCTTTTTGTTTATTGTTAAAGTCAAATTGACAGTGTATTATAATTTAAATTAATTATGGTCGAATTTCGACCACTGGGCGACCACTAGTCTCTATAATTGGGACTTTCTAGCTCAGTAGCCTTAGTCAGTCATTAATCAGGCTTAGACAAGTTATGACACGTTTGTTTACAAACAGTCTAATCCCTTCCATTGTATTAACTTTTTCATATGAATAACATTTCCACTTCTTCACATGAAAAATTGATCCTCTATAAATAAGACATCTGTCATGTTAACCTGCCTATTTGAGAAACTGGGTAAAAATGCAACGCCTCTATAAGGCTACGTTCCACAAGAGACTCGCAACGACCACGTTCACAACTGCGATTTTTCCCGTTCTACTTGCTTGCGTACGCTACAATCATAAACTCTCGTGGAACGGATTATGGAGCGTTGATGTCATTAATGACGTAATACACAAATATCATTAGTTGATTTGGAAATCGCACCTTTTTGCAATGTCAATGGATAGAGAGAATGAATGCTCTGCGGTCAGCGCCTAGTTCGATCCACCTCTTGACATGGGTCGTTGTGAGCATAACGACCGTGGTCGCCATATAGAACGGCTGACGGAGCATTTTGAGCGTTGTGAGCTACTAAAGGAGCGCGCCCTAAGTAAAAAATATAGGTACCTTCAGGTCCCAGTTATACAAGTTTCACTGAATATCACAATTTTGAATACCCTAGGATTTCATGGTTTTTATAAATTTATTTTTTATTGCAAGAGTTCAGCAGACAGGCAGACCTGATGGAAAGCGGTTAGCGGTTACCATCGTCTATGGACTTGGCAACACCAAAGGTACTACCAATATGCTGCCGCTCTCTAAAGCGGGACTCGGACCTGGCCACTAATGTCATACTTGAGACCAGGGTTGGTAGACATAGAACACATTGCTGACATGAAACACACAAGGTCTACGAAGTCTGCGATCAGTGAACACACGCTGGATAAACCCAACCACTACATCAGATTCGATAACCCACAAATCCTCGCGAAAGAGAATCGTTTCATACCTAGAATGATGCGTGAGGCTATTGAAATCAAAAAACAACCAAATTTCAATAGAGAAGATGGTTGGCAAGTACCACCTGTTTGGGATCCAATTATCAAAACTATTAAGACCCAAACCCAGCAAAAACCAGCTGCCAGACCTCAAGACACTGTGAGCTCTTTCTGCGTACAACGGAACACAAACCAACTTGACTGATAATTACTTTTATTTTTCCTTCCACCCATTTTAATATTATATAAAATTATTAGAGCTAGGCATGTTTGCTGAAGAGTTTCTTGCGCCGCTTCTTCTCTTCAAGCCATAACATGTTGCGAAGCGGTAGTAAATTAGATTAGGCTCCCATAGATTAAATAATAACCATAAACAAAATTAAAATTAAATAATTAAAATTAATAAGTTGGCGGTAGGCTAAATAAAACTTTAACAATACTCGTTGACACTTGACATCTTTGTCTTCCGTGATCACGGCCACTGAAAAGTGGCCGAAACGTCGGAAAAACCAAAATCAAATAAAATTACCGCGCTTAAAACCGTTAAAACATACCTACATGTCAAAGTTTATAAACTATTCATATAAAATAAAGAGTATCAATCCGACAAACAGACAAACAAAAACCTCTTTCACTTATTCCTTTATCTACTTACAATCACAGATTATAAATTTCTTAGATTTAACTAGCAACACTATTCCCATATGTTCACCACAGAATAAATTTATTTGTTTTTTTTTTATAATTTGACAGGTAAATGCCCGGCATTTAGTGTTGCGTCTTTCTTTTTCTGGCCATTCATTTTACCGATATTAAAATAATACAAAGTCTTTACTGTTTAAGTGATTAAGTTGAAATTCGAACAAAAATAGAACTATCGGTGACAATTAATAACATTGTTAGATCTTATTATCTGTTTGCCGGCTTGACTCAATTAGAGAGGCGGCTGATATCGATTGTAGCGTTCCGATCTCTCGATTTGAAACTCGGTTATTAATTAATCGATATACAAACATCGAGCCGTCATCGTCGAGATATCTCTTTAGATAGATTGCTTTATTGTGCCGATGGCTAACGGTGGAATGAATTTATAGCTTCGTGTAACTCTTTATCGTCTATGCTTTGAGCAAACGTTACGTAAAGGAAATTGGAGACCTAAACGAGACTATATTGCAATTTGAAAAAGAAATCATTTGTAAATGACCTTTTCGCGTCTCATATTCTGAAAGTAAGCTTGATGTTGCCTCATGACAGGGATGAAAAGAATACTTTACGTCCCTGGGAAACTATTTGTCCTGCTGTCAAAAAAATTAAAAAGTATGCGAACCATAAATAATACATGCGACTTTTTTAAAACCACTGTTAAATGTTTTTGGAATTGTCTTCGTCCGGAATAGGATAATAAGTATTAAAATATAATATTCATCAATAAAAAAAGATATATAATTTAAAAACATTAGTCTAATTCGTTATGATCTTTCCCAGCCGATTTCGGCAATGGTGATTGCATTTAAACTCATTTTCATTTGTCTGATTTAGGTGAATTATTTTTGTGTGTTTTCAAGTGGGTCCCGGGATGGTTTCGATTCTAATTTCAACCAGGCACATAGCGCTGCAATCGGGTTCCGGGATTTAGGTGAAATTATTTTTGTGTGTGTTCAAGTGGATCCCGGGATGGTTTAGATTCAAGATTAGACCCTGTAGGTGGCGCCGCTGATCACCTCTTTAACAGTGTGACCGATTTGATGTCATTTTTTATGATTTTTCAAGTAGATTCGAGAATTGGTCCCGGTTGATGGCGCTGCAATCATTTTTCTTAAGGGCAAGACAACGTCTGGCGGGTACAGCTAGTATTATAATAAAAAAAAATCTCAATAATATTATAAAATTATTTTATACTTATAAATTACTTTTCTCTAAATTATTATTTAACGTAGATAAATTTGAGCTAAATATTTACTATCATCAGTGACAAAAAAATACTGGCTACAAGAACTCCGTTGAATGGCGTTAGTTGTAGCCTACAATACAACGTGCGACTATTATACGAAGACTTAAACATCAGAATTGGCTGTATGGACTAGATTCCTTTGCCTGCCTTTGTGGCGAATACAACTACTACTACTAGATACGAATTTAACGCCACATTTCATTAGAGAAGTAGTTGATTGTTCAACTAATCAGTTTTTATATACTTTTATCATATACGAATGGAAAAGCAGAGTGTTAACCCCAGGTGAACGGCCTATGCGTGCGCCAAATCATCTCATGCCTAAATAGATCACTTTCACCTCTCGTGTAAGAACCAATTTCTAAAAATTTCACATTTTTTAAATTCCGTATAGAAAGCTATATTAGACAGGTTGGCTTGCTAAATTTATTGTTGTGGATATTCCACTATTTGTCGAGGTGAAGGTAAGGAAAGGAGTGGTCCGGTGGTTCGGGCATGTGGAAAGAATAACTAAACAGATATACAATGCAAAAGTGGATGGATGCAGAAGTCGTGGAAGGCCACGACACACCTTCAATGATCAAATCGATCGTGTACTAGCAGAAGGTTATGTCAGGAGCCTTAAGAACAGACGAGCGTGCATGACAAGAGCTATGAATGTCAAAGAAGCAAGTGAGGTGTGTAAGAATAAGCCTGAATGGCGCTCTGTTTTTCGCGCCTACCAACGCAAGGGAACTAGCGTGAAGTTATGTATGTATGTATATTTCAGTTGGAACTTATTTGTTCCAAATGAAAATGATAATTTGAAGGATTATTTAAATAATTACAGTAACACAACAAGAAAAGGCTAGAGAAAAGTAGGCGAAACGTCGAAGTATGTAATATCAAATAATAAAATGACGCGCTTAAAACCGGTCGTTAAAAGGTCATGAGAAGGTCGTTAAAACCTAATTTTATACATCACAATTTTTTCTATTTGCTCTCCTGTAAAAAATGTTTAGTTTTTGTTACAGGCGTCCCAATTTCCCCCGGTGTCTATTAGCTTGCACAACTTGACTATTCCTAAATACTTGACACTGGTTAGATAGACAAACTGTGCCAAGTCACGTTTAAAAAATTACATGGCATTTGAACGCCCGCTATTTTATATAAATACTAGCTGTGCCCGCGACCTCGTCCGCGTGGAATTTGCTTTCAAAACCCTCCGATTTCGAAACATTCTTCATTGGTGCTCCGCTCCTATTGGTCTTAGCGTGCTGATATATAGCCTATAGGCTTCCTCGATAAATGGGCTATCCAACACTGAACGAATTTTTCAAATCAGACCAAAAGTTCCTGAGATTAGCGCGTTCAATCAAACAATATTAGTATATTTGGCTACAACACTAATACTTACATTTTAAATATGAATGAAACGTCCGAATTGAATAATTCAAAAAGTTCTAGAAAGGCATTGAATCCTTCTAGAATATGGAGTAATTTATTTTGATAAGGATTAATACCAAGGTACAAAATAAATAATTTTGAAGCGACGGAATTTTAATTATTCAAAAAACTAAAATAAAACACTTATTGTGAGATAACTACGATTGTTAGACATATGGTTACGGGATATTTTTGTAGACAATTATATGTTCTGCAGAGTGGTAGTACATTGTTTTGTTCTATAATCAATAGTTTTCGCAGCGCACGCCGTGTAAGGATTTTTTCGGGTTATTTTTTTACACCTTGGGTTACATTATTAGACTTTGAGTAAGGATCCCTAATTTTTTTTTAAATATAATATAGCTTATAGCCTTCCTCGATAAATGTTCTATTCAACACTGAAAGAATTTTTCAAATCGGACCAGCGGTTCCTGAGATTAGCGCGTTTAAACAAACAAACAAACTCTTCAGCTTTATAATATTAGTATAGATTACTCCAGAAGTTATTGTGATATCATGTCAACTATCCTATTCAAGTAAACTGCCAAGGCCATTCAGCTCATTGTATCTTTCATACAAAGAAGACCTGATCTCCATAGACACCTTGCCATTTACATATTCATCTAAAAACATCAATAATTTAATGAAACCGTTACATCGTTGAATTGTCAACGCAATTCTTTGTACACAATGTTGCAGTAAATTGCTAGTCGTCAATACAAATAAATAAAAACAACGTATGAAGCCATTCCGTGTATTGAGTGGTCAGCAGTCTCGCCGATGATTTCGCTCCGATGCGCACGAGCGACCAACTTCACGATGTGTCAACTGTCTGTCTTCACTATTCTGTGTTCAAAGAATAAGAGTGCACGTTCTTAGCAGAAGTGGGGTTTGCTGTCTCAAACAAATTCCATAGAACGTAACTTGTAGCAACATCTTATACTTCACCTATGAATTAGATACAAATCTTATATAAAGCTGAAGAGTTTGTTTGTTTGTTTGCTTGAACGCGCTAATCTCAGGAAGTACTGGTCTGATTTGAAAAATTCTTTCAGTGTTAGATAGCCCATTTATCGAGGAAGGCTATAGGCTATATATCATCACGCTAAGACCAATAGAAGCGGAGCACCAATGAACGCTGTTTCAAAAACGGGGTTTCTTTTAACTTACTTTTTTTACTATTCCATGCGGACGAAGTCGCAAGCAGAAGCTAGTTTTAATGGTATAATAATCAATACCTCCTATTTAAATGACATTATAATTAAATTCGTAAATTAAAGTCGTGGTAGCGTAATGGCTAGTGCACGCGTCCCAAACTCAAAGGGCGCGGGTTTGATCCTGGACAGAACGCATGCACCACTTAATCAGTTTTCTGAGCTGATGTGTATATTGTTACAATTACTACGTGCTAAAAACGGTGAAGGAAAACATCGTGATGCAACCTACACATCGAGATAACCGATGTGTCAAACCTGCCAAGCCGCCTTGGACAAGCGTGGCGAGTATACTGTCCGTTTTCCGTATAATGGGAGGCCCGAGTCCAGCAGTGGGACATGTATGGGCTGTTATTATATCAAATATTATTATAATTAAATTCACGATGGTTTTCGCTTTATTTACCTAATTTTCATGTAACATTTTATTATTTACCTGGAGTTTTAAAGTTATGTACGTACGTGGCGCTGCGGTCAAGTTTGTTGTACCGCCAATATAATTAACTAACAAATATTTATGTCGTCGCCATGACATAGCGTACGAAGTTCGCTGACACATGCTATTTGTAAATAAATGTACATACCTACATGCATGTTTAGGAAAATGTTGAAAGTTAACTTTTTTATAGTCCCTATCAACGAGTTGACATAATTATTTTAATATATATTAATTAAATTGAAGTGTATGTCGGTTATTCCAGTAATAAATTTAAAAAACAAAAAAATGCTGTATATGAAATACTTAATCATGAACAATTATTTTTGATATTTTTTCCTTAGTGTCTGAAAGTACTCAATGAATTTCAATGAAAATTTTAATAATTAATAAAAACAAAATTATTTGAGTACGTCATCTCGATTACAGTTTTCTAAAGATATGAATATCAAGTTTATATCTCGCGTAAGAGAAGTGACAGTCATTGCAAAACGCGTTAATAGTTACGGCGTGATATTTAAATACGAAAAGGTGTTAAATAATTTTTTTCGATGCCTTAAAATCTGATCAATAGGTACTTAAACGATAAAAGTTGCTTTTGTTTATATTAACTGACTTATAAGTGTTAAATATAAAGTAATATCAGGCAAATAACTTTCTTATTCAGCAATATTTTTAGATGCAGTGAGTAACATCGCAATACCCGCGTGTGTCAATTTATACAGATATAATTATATACACAGCAATACTGGCACGAGTCTATTTTATAGTGTTGATGAGTGTCTCAGTAGCACACACGGTGAGAACTTAATTTTCAAACCCGTCACACTCAAAGGCGCAGATTCGAGTCCCACTTTGACTCGCTTTTCAAACTGCTGTTTACTACATTACTTTATAAAGACTCATTTGAAAATCCCACATCGCTTAGATTTATAATATTTATATTGGTGAACCCGTTTCGATAATACAGGGCAGTAGTAGTCAAATTTCAAGTCAAATCTTAGTCAAAACTAAATCCAGCTACAATATTTGTCAGCCTGTAACTATGCTTGAAGCACAACCAAATAAGGTAATAGTATCGCGCTCTGATACGGATATTCAAATTTTACTCGCAGAAGAGGAAAATGCATCGCTTAAAAACAAACAGGTAAATGGTAAACCAAAGACCCGGCGCACGGCACCTATTAAAGGAGCTGCAGGTAATGAAATGGACACCTTTAAAAATGACATTAAAGATATGATTCAAGAACTTATTTGTGCTCAAAATTCTCGTATGGATAAGTTAGAAAGCCACATTATGGAAATAAAGAATCAAAATGTAAAAATTGAGAACACCAACCACGAAATAGAAAAGTCTATGACATTTGTCTCAGAACAACTAACTTCTCTCGAAACGAAGATATCTGGTCTGGAAAAAGATAGAATGAGCTTGGCAAAGAATGTTGCTGCGATACAGGAACGAGTCGAGACGTTCGATCACAATCTAATTAAAACCTCTATAGAAATAAGAAACGTGCCAAAAAAAACAAACGAATCAAAGAACATGCTATATGACATGATATTAAATTTATCTAAACAACTCGCTATGAATATCTCTGAATTTAATATACGTGAGGTTGTTAGACACCCATCTAGAAAGGAAAAACAAACATCGAATATTACTGTAGAATTCACAAATACCTTAATAAAGAGCCACTTCTTAGTTGCTGTCAAGCAATATAATCAACTTCACCCTAAAGAAAAATTGAACTCTACTTTGCTAGGATTTGAAACCACTCCGAAAGTTCCTATATATATTGCAGAACAACTAACATCTCACACGAAAAGATTATTTTATCTTGCAAGAAATTTCGCTAAATTACATAACTACAAATTCTGCTGGACCTCAAATGGTAGAGTTTTGCTAAAGAAGGAACCTGGTGAACAATACATAGTTATTAAAAATGAAGGGCAACTGCAGCAACTGAATTCATCTTCAAATAATAAATGACAATTATTTTCCATATTAAACTTGTCTAACACTGATAACAACAGAAAACTTACTATGATATATACTAGTTTTAAGATACTTAAATTAAGGTTTATTACTTATGAAAATTATTGTAAACCAACCAAAAATCTTCGTGTAGTAAACTTTGAACTTGTAACTACTTATATTTTGTTTTCACTTATATACAATTTACATCACTACTATTTTATAGACATAGTTTATCTTCAATACTTCACTCATTACTATTTATACAATACATTTGCAATAATTATGATGTCGTCATATATCATAAAATTTTACGCTACGTTTGAAAAAGAATCAAAAAATTCATTGTGTTGTGTACTTACGCATACTGTCTATTTATTCTGCTTACTACTAGGAGTTGTAATAAGAAACACTATTGTACAATTATCATTGAGATATGAATTTTACCGTGGACTTATGAATGTATTTAACCTCTTATGCACATTAAACAAATGATATACAAATGGCCAATCCAACAATATCTCTAGTTGAAAAGATTGATCAACTTTCTTTATCTGAGATTTATAATTGTACTCCTGAATCCTCCCTTTCAATAATAAAAACTTCTAGTAATTACCTGAAAATTCTTTGTCAAAACATAAGATCAATATGCTGCAATTTCTCAAATTTTGAAACACTCCTAGCCCGTATTCCCTTTGACTGTGACATATTGGTTTTAACAGAATGCTGGTTGACGTGTAATAATAACACTAACATTCCAATTTTAAAAAATTACATAACCTACAGTACTACCAAACATATCAACCAAAGTGATGGAGTGGTGGTTTACGTAAAATCTAGTCTTTTGTCTGTATGTGATGAACCAAACTTTGACCTGTCAGCTTCGTGTCTTGTTATTAAACTGTCTACAGATATTGCCCTAGTCTGTATCTACCGCTCTCCAAGTAATGAGAATATACAGCAATTTCTTACTGTTCTTGACATAACTCTTGCATCCTTGGATAGTTTTAAATCAGTCATAGTAGCGGGTGATATAAATATAGACATCAAAACGTACAACAGTGACTCTCGCTCACCTGAATACTTAAATTCTCTAGCTTTTCATGGCCTTATTCCTGCACATACATTACCAACCAGAGGAAATAATTGTCTAGATCACATTATTTTAAAAACAAAATTACCAACTATTACACTATTATATGACACTACTATAACCGACCATAATTCAACTTTATTTTGTCTTCAACACAAGTACAATAAAACACCTCCTGAACACTATATCACTAAAATAGACTATGATATGCTAGATAGCTGTATTAATAGTATTAAATTTGAGCAAATTGCTTCTATATTAGATGTTAATTTAGCAGTAGATACTTTTATCGAATTAATAAAATCAGCTATAACGAAACACACAAAATATATTAAAGTATCTTCACGAAATAAAACCATTAAGCCATGGATCACACCTGGGTTATTAAGATGTATGCGACATAGAGATCAACTACATAAAAAAGCAAAACAATCGGCTGATAATGAGATGTTTACTATAACATACAAACGATACAGAAATTATTGCACTAGTATCTTGAAAAAAGCTAAACGACAGCATGATACCGAAACACTTAATAATGCTATTAAAAATCCAAAAATACTTTGGGAAGCTATTAGGAATATAACTAATACTACAAAAAAGAAAACTGTTTCATCACAATTGCTCTCACTTTCTGATACGCCGACTGAGTCCTGTAATGACGTGAACAAGTTTTTTGTCGACACAGGCAAAAGACTCGCTAACAATATTATACAAAATCAAACTTTATTTAATTCAACTACTCCTCACAGTTCAGCTTACACCAAAATATCCTCTTCGTTTGTATTAGACAATACGGATCCAGATGAAATTATTACAGCTATTCAATCGTTACGCTCAAATGCTGCCACCGGTTGGGATGGTATTTCTCCCATAATTTTAAAAAGATATGCCTCAGCTTTGGCACCTTCTTTAAGCCATATCTTCAATCTCTGTATTCAAACTTCGGTATTTCCCTCTGCTTTTAAAAAGGCTATTATACATCCTATTTTCAAGGGTGGAGACAGGAATTTACCTAATAATTACCGACCAATAGCTGTACTCACAGCTTTGTCCAAAGTATTTGAGCGACTGCTAAACAAGAAGATTACATATTATCTTGAACATTTTAACTTATTATCAACACGTCAATTTGGATTTCGTAGAAATAAATCAACGAGTGATGCAGTATTAGAACTGACTAATCACATAGTTCAAAATTTAAACCAGAAGAAAAAGGTTTTAACTATATTTCTTGATCTAGCTAAAGCTTTTGATACTATACCTGTTTCTACTCTTCTACTCAAACTTGAAAAGGTCGGTGTCAGAGGAGATCAACTGGATCTTTTCCGAAGCTATCTTACAAACCGCACCCAAATCGTTAAGATTGACGAATTCACTAGCCATGAGCTCCCTGTAGAATATGGCGTCCCACAAGGTAGTATTTTAGGTCCTACCCTGTTTCTTGTCTTTATCAATGATTTATGTGACCATTCCATCCCCAACGCTACAATAGTATCATACGCTGACGACACTGCGTTAACATTTATTGCTGATTCATGGAATGATCTTGAAAATGTAGCACAATGTGGTTTTAATATAACACAGAATTGGTTATCTTCAAATTTTTTGACCCTTAATACGGCTAAAACAAAATTTATTACTTTTTCAATAAGTTCTGTTTCACATCCATTAATACCAATTACCTTGAAAGCGCACAACTGTTCCTCTTCCTTATCTTCTGTCTGCAAATGCCCTAATTTAATCTCTGTAGACCACATTACGTACTTAGGCATTCTTTTGGATAAAAATTTAAATTTTAAATTTCATATTGACTCCCTTACTAGTAGAGTTCGCAAACTTATATATATTTTTAAAACCCTTAGACATGTTGCTAATCCTCATATAATTCGCAATGTCTATTATGCTTTATGTCAATCGATTATAATTTACTGTATATCCTGTTGGGGTGGAGCCTCTAAAACGTACATGAAACCTCTAGAAATAGCTCACAGGGCTATTCTAAAAGTGGCTACTTTTCGTCCAATTTTGTTTCCAACTACCGAACTATATGAAGTTTGTAATGTTTTGAACGTACGCCAGTTATTTATTCTTCATACAGTCCTATTGCAACACCAACAAACACCTTTTAAAATTATTTACAAGCGTCGCAAAGACATAATTTGTGTATTACCCAACATAAACTTCTCATTCGTTAAAAAGTTCTATTTTTATCTTGGTCCTGCACTTTACAATCGAATTAATGCTAAATGTCCAATCTATGATCTAATTTATGCAAAATGCAAAAAATCACTACGAATATTTCTCCAAAACAGAAGTTATGACGACACAGAAAAATTAATAGAATAATACTATCACAAATAATATAATATAATGTACCATACACACCACTCACCACATAATATAAAAAAATCCAACACATGCATAATATAAACACCAACTACTATCACATCACTTACCTACATATATAACATAAAACATGGATTTTAACATTATGACTAGCCGTCCCCCCTATAGTATCATCCTATTGGAGTCCAGTATGCTGTTTCTCCTTAACACAGGTTATTTTATAACCTAGCTAGGAAGACAGCGCTACTTTCAACAACTCGGGCAATACAAAGAACATATTAAAAAATTGTTATTGTCGATTTAAATAGCTATTTATAATCATGATATAGTCAACATAATTTAGTTATTTATGTTTATGTGTATGCTGTAATGTTTAGTTTATTAAGTATTATTGTCAACGACCGCGGTCGCCTTGTGGAACGGCTAACTGAGCATTTTGGGCGTTGTGAGCTACTAATGGAACGCCCTGATAGTAATACATATAATAAAACTGGAGCAGTCGAATTTCTGTACAATGAAAAAATGCTAAAAACCGAGTCAGGGGGATGTAAGAAGTGAAATAGAACTAATTTAGATTATTTCAATTTTTTGTTTGTCTGTTTGTACCGGCTAATCTCCGAAGCGACTGGACCGATTTAAATGAAATTTTGTATGGTGGTAGCTTAAATCCCTGGTCTACATATAGGATACTTTTGATCCCGAAAAAATAAAGAGCTCCCGTGGGACAGTTAAAAACCGCACCATGCGGACGAAGTCGCGGGCATCAGCTAGTTTTTTCACTAAAATCTTTGTTTGGGGTCACATTTTTCGTTCAATTGCGAAGCTAGCTACCGTCACCCATTGACCTTTACAAAATCAGAGTGAAGCCAACACGTTGCTAGCTTTTATGATGGGATAGAAATGGTGGTATGGAAGCATTTTATTTTCAAAATGCTTATCATTTTACCTGTGCAAGAACGGAGGAAGAATATTAATTGACCTGCATTGTGGCGGCCTGTCGTAAGAGGCGACAAAACCCCCATGGGGTGCCGCCCTGGACACGTCTCCGTCCAGGAAACGGTACAAGGGGATGCGTCCCCGGGGCCTTTAGCGGCCACTGTCACATTCCCCCTTTCACTCCGTGACAGTGGTGTCCCACCTATCCACTCCAAATCCTTGTATTTCTTCCCCTTCCTCCCAAACCTCCTCCCCAAACACCCCTCCCATCCGACGACGACCGCCAGCGTCGAGCTCTGCTCCGCCCAGCGCGGTTCAGCTAATCTTGGTCGGTAGAGTTGGAAAGCTCTGTGGCCGGCGTTGATACGGTGGAAGCGACTCAACCGCAGCTGTTGCGATGGCTCTTGCGGAAATGCGGGACTCTGACCTTCAGATTGCGGGCTGTCAGCCTTCACCCCAATGCCACCAGTGTGGCGCGCTTGACACGGCGTTTCATACGCTAGTCGAGTGCGCAGCCTGGACACCACAGAGGTTTGAACTCGAGACAATAGTAGGTCCGATTGATTCGCTTGGCAGCCTGTCGTCGGAGTTAGCTCTTCCAGGGGCTTTCTCAGGCACTTATTGCGCTAGGATCGGCGTGGGCGTAACTACGTTCTAAGTGTCATGCCTTTCCGGCCATAAGCGCGGGGCATCGGAGGAGGGTGGTTTTAGTGGGTATTAGCCATTTGGGCTCGAGTCTCCACACAAGCCGGTTGATTACTGTTTGGATTGCCTCTTCTGGGAATGCCTGCATGATCGACTATGGTCTAATCCCTTGCAAAGGACCCGGTACTGTGCGTAAATAGCATTAAACCCGCCCGAAAAAAAAAGGCGACAAAACTGCGCTGGATCGGACTGGGCGTAACTACGTTCTAAGTCTCAGCCTTTCCTACATAAAAAGCGCGGGGTACATTAGGAGGAGGGTGGTTTTAGTGGGTAGTGGTTGTTGCCCGTGCAAGTCTCCACACAAGCTGGTTGATTACTGTTTGGATTGCCCCTTATTAAAGGGTAAAGCTTCCATGATCAACTATGGTGTAATCGCTTGCAAAAGAACCCGGTATTGTGCGTAAATAGTATTTCCCCCGCCTGAAAATAAAAAAATAAAAAAAGGCGACAAAACAACCCACAGCCAGGTGGGAGGGTGTCTTACGGCGGCATACTCTAGGCCAGGGGTGGTTACCATCCCGACGGGCAAATACCCTACCATCTTTATCTGCCCCGTAGAGACTTAGGAGTTAAGTTATTTATTAATTAAGGCAACAAGGAAACGCTTTGAATAACTTAGAAGATTAATTAAGTTAATCCATACAAATCAATATTAACATTTAATAAATTTGGTAAATGAGAGCACCAAGATTGGATTACATTAATCATAATTTATGGGATCGATATTGGATTTTGGAAATGTCATGGAGATTAAAACTAAACTAATCAAAATCAGCCAAGTGCGTGACTATTTTTGTACAATAAGAGTTCAAAAGAGGTGACCAAAGTCGACTACATATATCATTGTCCCGCTGCTGGGCTCGGGCCTTCCGATTTTATAAATAAACGGCCGGTATACCCTAATAAGCTTGTCTAAGATGGCTCGGCGGGTTTGGCACATCGGGTATCTCGATATGCAAGTTTCATCGCGATGTGTTGCTTTACCGCCATCTCGTAGTAATTGTAACAATACGCAGCTAAGGTCCGGTTTCTATATCATAACGACCGTTCATTCGCTTTTTTTATGGCAGTAGATCAGCAGACAGGCAGACGGCCCACTCGATGGAAAGCGGTTACCATTGCATATGGACATTTGCAACAGCAAGTTGCTACAAATGCGCTGCTGCTCTTTTAAGGGAGACTGGAACCTGGTCACCGATGTCGAAACACAACTCAAGGTTATTATGGCGACATACTTCAGACCGGGGGTTGTAGCCATCCAGTCGGGCAAATGCCCTACCACCTAGCTGTGGGTTGTTTTGTCGCCTATTACGATAGGCTGCCCGGCCGCATGAAATTGTATTCTTTCTCCGTTCCTGCACGGATAAAAGATAAATCTAGGTGTATATCTCCTAGGTAAGCGTGCTCCACCTTAGACTGCATTTCCACCTGACATCAGGCGCAATGTCAGTCAAACGCGAACCTATTCAATCTTTATAAAATATTTGATCCTATCTCCATGACAGTTCTATAATATAGATTTTGTTCTGCCACAGCTCTGAGTTAAGAGTTTTATTTTAAATTATAAATCCTTTGCTTAGATACATACATAACTTCACGCCAGTTCCCTTGCGGGGTAGGCAAGAACAACAGAGCGCCATTTAGGCCCATTCTTACACACCTCACTTGCTTCTTTGACATTCATAGCTCTTGTCATGCACGCTCGTCTGTTCTTAAGGCTCCTGACATCACCTTCTGCTTGTACACGATCAATTTGATCATGGAAGGTGTGTCGTGGCCTTCCACGACTTCTGCATCCATCCACTTTTGCATTGTATATCTGTTTAGTCATTCTTTCATCATCACCGGAGCCAGGGCTGGGCAAAATACATGGTTTCCTTTAATTGAAACTTTTAAGTCGGGTATTTAAAATATAAAATACAAAATACAGCATTTCAACTATATGTATTTAAAATACAAAATACAAATTACAAAATACAAAATACCGTCAGGTGTTAGGTTATGTAAATAAAATACTCACAAAAATCAAATAATAATCATTATTAGGTCCCTTGCCTATGAAATTGCCGTTTTTTCTGAAATAAGTTAACCTAATTTTATTATATTTTTTTATTCTAATCTCCACGGCCTTGAAGATAGGGATATTTCCATCTTGTAGGTACGCGTAGATTTTGGTGGTTCCACCCGAATCTATGCGTGCGTATATCGGTCCCATGGCAGGGAATGCACAAAGACTAAAACAGCTTGCTTTTTTGAACTCGTTCATGAGGTGATCGACAAAGTTTTTGGGCAGTATCCTTTAGCAGAGGTAGTCATAATCGAAATTTTAATGCTCATTACGTTGAGTGGTTGGGTTCCTCGAGAATTGATCTGTCAGGAACTACTGCCTACGATTTTGCTCTCGCCCATGGATTCACTCAGCTGTCCAAGGAAACTTTTGTCGGGCGTCTCTTCCACCTCTGCGCACAGTGGACGACCGTCTGATACACGCCGCCAAAGATAAAGTCAATCTTCTGGGTGAAATCTTTGCGGCCAATTCAACTCTTGAGACATAGGAGAAACTCCACCTACAATCCCTGTGTGAGTCTAGCATGTTGGAGGTGCGCTTTACTCAAAAAGCAGTCCGATGTGCTCTCTTCTCCCTCGACGTCAAAAAGTCTTCTGGCCCTAATGGCATTTATGCCATTGTGCTGCAGACGTGTTTAGCTGAGCTGTCCCCAGCCAGTCCTTGCCCAACGTTTCACTCTCTCTTACTACAAGGGTTGTGTCCTCGCTTCGTGGAAGATTGCCCACGTGCACCTTGTCCCCAAAAAAGGGTACGTAACAGACACGTCGAATAGGCCTATAGCAATAAACTTTTACTCTCAATAGTGATGGAGCGCATTATCAACGCGCAGCTCCTGTGTTACGTCGAAGATTACCAGCTGCTAAACGATCGGCAATACGGCTTCCGCCAGTCGCTCAGATCAAGATCTCTTGGTTTACCTAACCCACCGTTGGGCTGAAGCCATTGAGAGCAAAGAGGAAGCACTGGCAGTTAGTCTAGAATTCTAGATATTGCTAAGGCCTTCGACCGGGTCTGGCACAGGGCTCTTCTATCGGAGCGGCCATCGTATGAAATACCCGAAGGGCCTTGCACCTGGCTATCCATCTCTTTTGATGAGCGCAGCATTCAAGTCGTTGTCGACGGTTGTTGCTCAAGTTTCAAGCCCATTAACGCTGGTGTGCCCCAGGGTTGTGTGCTATCGCCAACGTTGTTCATCTTACATATCATTGATATGTTGTCTATTCGCAACATTCATTCATATGCGGATGCCAGCACAGGCGATGCGCAGTACTCTGGTCGTGCAAACGTCCCTCGATCATTTGTCGAGGAAAGTTGGGTTAGACTTGTTTTTGAGTAGAGTATTCCTTAGAGAGAGTCTCTGAATGAAGGAGACAAAACCTTGTCCATTTCAACCCCAAGAAGACATAGGTCTGCGTATTATCTGCCAAAAAAACTCCATTAGAGCAATCGCTTCAGTTCCAAGGAACTCCCCTTACCACCTCCAAGAGTATTGGGATCCTCAGTGTTGACATCGCGAACGATGTTGAGGAGCCATCTTGAAGGCAAGGCAAAACTTGCCTCTAAGAAGCTGGGAATGTTAAACCGGTCCAAGCAATACTTCACACCGCGGCAACGCTTTGTGCTTTGTAAAACCCAGGTGAGCCCGCATATGGAGTACTGCTCACACTTTTGGGCTGGAGCACCTGGCTACCAACTCGATCCCCTAGACAGTATTCAACGTCGAGCTGTTCACGTTGTTGATGATCCCATACTCACAGGTGGTCTAGATACGCTTGGCCTTATGAGAGACTTCGCTCTCTCTACGTATTCTACTGACTGTATAACGGAGTGTATTCGGAAGAACTGTATAGAATGGTGTATTCGTCCTCTTTCTACCACCGAACCGCTCACCATGTGTTGGGATTTCACCCCCACTTCCTTAAGCCGTTTCGCTCATGTACGCAACGGTTCTGTAGAACCTTTTTCCTGCATACCGTGGGGATTTGGAATGAGCTCCCAGCCGAGGTTTTTCCACAGCGCTACGATATGGAGTTCTTCAAAAAGGGTGTCATAAAATTTCTTCGAGGCTGGCAGCGGGTTGATGAAATCTCTGGTGTTGCAAATGTCCATAAGCGACAGTAACCGCTTTCCATCAGATGGGCCGTCAGCCTGTCTGTTGTGCTCCAGCTATAAAGAAAGGTCGAAATTTCCAGAATGGAAGCGGGAAAACCAATAACAAGTGGTACGTTCATTGTAGTGTTCGCTCATAAAGGTTGTTGATGTTGCTTGTCGCTCTTGCCGCGTTGCTGCCACGACGGTACTCTTATTCCATAATTACTCGAATTTTTAACTATCCATGATGAAAAAGATTGAAATGCGAAGAAAACATAACACTTATCAATAAACAAATGACTAATTTTAAAAAAAGAATTTCATGTTTTCAAAGTAAAATTAATTTGAAATTATATATCTTAGCGAAACAAAAATATTTCTTTTAAATGGCCAGTACTGCAGAACTTACCTAATATTTAGCGGTCACCATTTTCTTATGAAACTTATGAAAGCTATCGAGCGCTATTTTCTGAAGAACACACCCATCAATAAGGTAGCTAAATGTATTTTGTGAAATGTATTTTGCAACCATAAGTATTTGAAATACTAATTACAAAATACCTCAGCGTCAGGTATTTGAAATACTAATTACAAATTACATTTTGAACAAGTAATTGAAATACAAATACAAAATACGTATTTGTATTTCAATTACGTATTTCAATTACAAGTATTTCAAATACTGCCCAACCCTGACCGGAGCATTCCTTTCCTTACCTTCACCCCGACACTCTCTTTCAGACTAACTCTCTTTCTTACTTCAGTATTACGAACGCGGAATCCCATAATTAACTAACCAAGATATGAATTGATTCGAAATAAAATGATTATTATTATTATTATAATGAACACAAGCGTTATCTACGTGTTATCCGATAAGATTAACTGTTTTCACGATTACCAGAGATTGCTTTTAAACCGCTAATCCAGCACCGAAAACTTTTTTAATTTCCATTGTAAAACAAACAAAAAACCTATCGATTTTAATCTTTAAACTCAGGTAACTCATCGATAACTAAACACAATAACTTAAGATTATCTTTTAAAACTGCATTTCTGAATATTGAACCTTATTTCTCAGCAGTTTAAGTTCGAATTTCATAAATAATATAAAATACTAAAGTCGCATGCTCAGCTAAAATGTTTCAAATAATTAGTTATCATCCATCATCTCAGGTTAGCCACATTAATAAAGATATTAAAGGTCTTGATTCAATAGAAACAGAGGAAAAACAACCGTAACAACTGGTGATAGCAACGAAAATGGTTCGGCAGTTTCGTAGTGGGCGGTGAGATCAAAGCCGGCGGCATCTGTGGGACATTACGGGCAAAACCAATCGTGTGACAGCGACAAGGATCCAAACGTCCAGTTAAAAAAGCCAATATGAAATGTTTGCCCATTCATTTTTGACTTTTTTTAACAATTAGCTGCGTTTTAGGGGTCCCATGGGTCTATTTTAGAAAAGTGTCCACATGAATAAAATCATCAAGATTTAGTTTAGGAACGCTTACAGTCGGTACTAACAGTGGTATTTATTATGTTTAATCTGCGAAATGACAAACGTCACTGTCATTAATGTCAAGTCAGTTTGACAAACGACAGCTCATTCATAGCCTCGCCCCCTTTTATTTAACCCAACATTTATGTTTGTATCTGTTTAAAATAAGATATTAATGTTAAATACAGTCAAATAAATAATAAGAAGATTACATACAATTGGGCGTTTTAATGATAAGAAACGAAACAAGACTCGGTCTGTTAACGTTAATTAATTATACTATATGCACAGTTCTGTACCAGCGTCCAGTGGTGGATTTTCGTATAGGTCCGTGAGATGGGGCCTTTCCATCCATGTAAGGACCATCAGCCGCGCAGGGAGGAAAATCGTGGCCGGTGTTAGGGATTCGCCTCGTCGGGGCGGCACTAACATCACGGTTGGGAAGATACACACTAAAACTCCTGTCCGATCCTCGAAGTTCCTTGGCCGGGGTGTAGGCTCACTCACGCAATCATCTCCAGCCCGGACGGAGTAAGGCTGGGACCTAGGGCGGCGTCATTTTCGGGACGCTAAAAAAAGGCAGAAAATGGAAGCACAATTAAAAAATTCTACGCGTGCAGAAACGAAGAAAGTATACAATTTCCTGCGGCCAGGCGACGGGTAAGAGGCGACAAAACAACCCACAGCCAGGTGGTAATATTTGCCCTTCGAGATGGCTACCACCGCTGGTCTAGAGTATCCCGCCATAACAACCTTGAGTTGTGTTTACCCTTTAGAGAGCGGCAGCACATTGGTAGCTCCTTTGGTGTTACAAATGTCCATTGGTGACGTTAACCGCTTTCCGTCAGGTGAGCCGTCTGCCCGTCTGTTGAACTCATGGAATACAAAAAAAATATTAGTATTTAAATTTACATACATAGACAGAAGGACAGAGCGATTATATAACGGAACTGTTTATGCTAAAATGTCTACGGAAATCTAAAAAGTCTAGGCGGCAGCGAGGCCAAAGTCCGCCATAGGCAGTATCACGGTCAATACATCCTCAAAATTTTGAGGGGTGTATGGACCAAACTGACCCCAGATTTGGATTCAGTTTTGTCCGTAGGGGTCAGCTTGGTCCACACGTCTTCAAAATTTTGAGGGTGTATGGACCAAACTGATTCCAGATTTGGATTCAGTTTTGTTCGTAGAGGTCAGCTTGGTCCATACATCCTCAAAATTTTGAGGGTGTATGGACCAAACTGACCCCAGATTTAGATTCAGTTTTGTCAGTTGGGTTCAGTTTGGTCCACACGTCCTCAAAATTTTGAGGGTGTATGGACCAACCTGACCCCAGGTTTGGATTCAGTTTTGTCAGTTGGGTTCAGTTTGGTTCACACGTCCTCAAAATTTTGAGGGTATATGGACTAAACTTACCCCAGATTTGGATTCAGTTTTGTCAGTTGGGTTCAGTTTGGTTCACACGTCCTCAAAATTTGGAGGGTGTATGGACCAACCTGACCCCAGATTTGGATTCAGTTTTGTCAGTTGGGGTGAGTTTTGTCCACACGTCCTCAAAATTTTGAGGGTGTATGGACCAACCTGACCCCAAATTTGGATTCAGTTTTGTCAGTTGGGTTCAGTTTGGTTCACACGTCTTCAAAATTTTGAGGGTGTATGGACCAAACTGATTCCAGATTTGGATTCAGTTTTGTTGGTCCAGTGTTATTGCTTGAAAAGGGTGTATAACTCAAAATTCAGTTTGGTTTCTATGACCCCAACGAGTTGGGTTAGTTTTTTTCAAAATTTTAATATGGTTACCCCAAATGTTTTTCATTTTCAACACTCAAAATTTGGAGGGTGTGGACCAACCTCAGATTTTTCTATGTAGTTTTGTCCACACGTCCTCAAAATTTTGAGGGTGTATGGACCAACCTGACCCCAAATTTGGATTCAGTTTTGTCAGTTGGGTTCAGTTTGGTTCACACGTCCTCAAAATTTTGAGGGTGTATGGACTAAACTTACCCCAGATTTGGATTCAGTTTTGTCAGTTGGGGTGAGTTTGGTCCACACGTCCTCAAAATTTTGAGGGTGTATGGACCAACCTGACCCCAGATTTGGATTCAATTTTGTCAGTTGGGGTCAGTTTGGTCCATACATCCTGCTTTTTATTTTTTGTGGTCCAGTGTTATTGTTTGAAAAATAATCAAAATTCTTTCTATAACGATATTTTTTAAGTAATATGGTTAAATGTTATTTTAACACCTGTTCTTTTCTATGTAGGATTATTAGAATTTATTGTAATGTAATATGTCGGCAACTTTTAAATCTACGGAACCTTGCCGCAATAGAATGTTACGCTTTGCCTCACCGTGTTATTGTAAGACGCTTTTAGAAGCAAATCTAGTGGTCTGTGAAGAGAACTTACACCATATCATAAAGAGATCAATTTAGATATTTATATTTAGGCAATAATATCAAATGGTAGGATTGAGTGGGTGGAAATGGGCAATGCCGAATGCCCTCGATAATCGCTTCGGCGAAAGAAGAATCATAATTAAGTCTATATCTATAGCCTTGGAACATTTGCTTATATTAATTTAACAAATTTAAAAGACAATTAATTTTAAAAGACGCTCGACAAATTTGTGTTGGCGGGAAACAAGAACAAAAAACCAGCCAGTATTTTGTAAAGATATGCATTTTTTTTTTAAATTTCGAGCGGTCCAGTAATGTTGCCAGTGTGTGTATAAAAGCGGTAACTTTATCGACGCGATACGAAACGCTTGGCAGGTGTCTCATGAGACCAAAGAGCTGAGCCTTTATTTAGGCTAAGGTGTAACCTTCGTAATTCAGTGTGGCGTCGCCACGCTGCCAGCCTTTCAGAAAAGTTTCCAACGAGCGACCAGTTATTTTATGTATAATTCTCCTCATTTTTATAGTTAGTAATAGTTCTATACGTGCTAAAGCCATGCTGAATTCATAATCTTGATTACAACTCTTAGGGTGCCTTTCTACGTGGTGAAGCAAAAACTTCGTACCCCTTTTTACGAAAATTACGCCTACGCAGGGGTATGAAACTCACACTTATTGTTTATATAGAGAAGACGATTTTTTTTTTATTATATAAAAATACATTAAATCAATAAAAAAAAAGCATTACACACACTACCATATATTTGACACACACACGCATATGTACTTTTTTGTTTATTGTTTAAGTCAAATTAACAGTGTAGTCTTGGCGAAATCTGTGATTATAGAAGTATAAGTCTTTGACAACAAAACCTTAATAATATTCAAACTTATAGTTTAAATTAATTATGGTAAAATTTAGACCACTAGGCGACCACTAGTTTGTAGAAATACAGTTAATACTTGTACAAAAGATGGTAACAAGTCAATTGGTCTCACTGTATTCGACCTACACACGGTCATACAAATGTTTGAGTACACGTCAATATAAAAAAAAAAAAATAACAATTCTAAATTTATAAACACAATTTTATTAATTATATATGAAATACGGAAATATCATATTCTTATAGAATGCTCCGAAAATAACAATGAGCGACAGCGACTAAGGAGAGACTTATGCTTAGACTTGCTGGACTTTGGAGATTTTCATTCCTTTTTAGCCGATCCCTTGTCTGTAAAAACAAAGTTAGTGTTAGACTTTATTGTTAAAAGCATAAAATAATAGTGATTTTGCAAAAACACTATTATTTTATGCTTGTCTATTTATTATGATTTTATGTGCATGTAAGGTTTTGTAATTTTTTTTTTTACGTACATGTAAGGTTTTGTTCTCACGGACTGATATGGACGCTAGTCCAAATGTCCTTAAAATAAATTTAAAAAAAAAATACGGAAATAAAAGAATGTCAACAGAATAATATAAATCAGATGTCAGAGGCAAAAATATAAATAATAATCAAAATGTCAAGAAAACACTTTTCCATCATCCATAAATGTAATTCTAATTTTCTTTTTAGCGATTCTCATTTATCAGTCAGGTTTCCGATGGCCCACTTTCCCCTTCCTCTGTCTTATCTTCTGTTCTCATCTCTCCTACTTCATTCTCTCTATCTTGTCCTAAGTTGGCTTCACCCGTGTTGCAAACACCCTTAGGCGACGGTAATCATTTTTCATTCAATGGACCATCTGCCAGTTTTCCAGGCTCGCAATGAAAAAAGCTACGAATATTTAGTCGAGATTTTTTTTCCCGTATAATTTGTAACCTATCGAACTCCTTAAAAGTGTCCGCACCACGGTTATAATTGCGCACCGGGTTAAAATTCTATACAGATTTGAAGCGTAATAGGGCTTACAATGAAAGCAGTTTTTAACAGGAACCGAAGGGCGACGCTGTGCTGAGCAGTTTTATTTTCTAAAAATGTGTAAATATTGCTTTAAAGTGAATAATAGTTGTGGGATATTGATAGATTTTGAGTAGTAATTGTATATGTGTTTTTACGAAGTAGTCAAAAGTGGCCTTTTGTGTTGTCAGAAGAACTACTAATCAGCTTAGCTGAAAGATTTTAATACATCAGATGAGGCTGTATGGACCCAGTTCCTTTGCCTGCGATTGCGGCGAATTGTACTTGTGATGGATCCGAACGAGGTAAAATTATATAAATTTAAATTAAAATGGGACTAAATAATATCAAACACCATTTTTTTCTTAAGTTCGAATCACAACCAACTCGATAATGTAAAATCAAGTGGCCAGTATTATAACATAAATAAATAAATACTTATTCCACAACAGTACTACTAGTATATTACCTTACAATAAAAAGCTTAATAACAGTGTCTACGACAAGGAGTCGCTAGATTGCACTAAACCATTATTGAAATGGCAACACTAAAAGTTTGTGCAATTTATATTTTCATACAGTGGTAACACTAAATAACATGTCTTCGTGAAAACGCATCGGTGTTGATATTTTTCTAACAAACTAAAAATCCACGTAAATCAAATTAATCGCCGAAACAAGCTTCCTCAATAATGAAGCAAACACACAGCTACAAGCCATTTGGCCACGATCTTTCCATTTTTGTTAAAAAAAACAAAGCTCGATAACATCATTCAATCCATCAAATCGAGAACATAATTATTTTGTCATCTCCCTGTACTCTGCAAGTCATTATTTACGACATATTTATTCATCAAACCTGACTTTTTAATTTAAAGTTGCATATCATTCCATCCTTATCTGTGTTGGTATTTTTATGTTTTAAAACGATAATCCTTAGTTTCTACAAGACTGGCTAAAAAATAAGTGGTGGTGTTTCAGTTACTTATTTGTAGTATTTGTATTTATCACAATGGTAGGCAAAGGAACCAAATCATAGAAGCTTGTCTGATGTTTTAATTTTCAGTATCATTTCTGTCTAATTGTAGGTTTTTGACTGAATGAATGAACAATGAAGCTCGAAAAGGCACATTTCCTTGAACATTTGAAGTTTTCAGCACAAACATATAATTTTAATTGAAAAACATTCAAAGTCCAACAATTATTGTCAAGTTATGATACTGCTATCAATATCAAACTAATTTGGTTGTTTCTTTTTACATTTGAAGAACTGACTAGCAATAGAGTTGCAGTGTATAAATATATGTATTTACTTATGTGCATTTCCGATGGAGTTTTTGCCTTTAACGATACCACGCGATGACGGCTCTGATTGATTGAACATGGCTCCTAATATGGGGTGTGAAACATTTGGACCAAATTATACAGAGATTTATTTCATGTCCTGTTGTAAAACTGTTGACCATGGTTGCTGGTCTACTTATACTTAGATAAAGAAGAAAATTATACTCGTGTATCAACTTTTAGTTTACTTCTATGTATTAAGATTATAATTTGCAACTTCATTAACAAAATCAAAAAATAATCACACTGGCATCTATTTAAAGTAGTATTGAATATTTAAAATATGAGTGATGGCAGAATCACAAAACAAGTATATGACAGCTATGTGACTAGTAGAGTCGGTGCTGGTAGACGGAGACGTACTCACCATGATCAAATTGAAGATATTTTGAAGAAAGGTCAAATAAAAAGCAGTTTAAATAAGCGTTTTTTTATGAGAAGATTAATGCAAGGTGGTGAAGCGAAAAGTGTTAGTCAGGATCGTAGCAGGTGGAGATCCATCGTCTCTGCCTACCCCAATAGGAAACAGGCGTCACAATATGTATGTATGAATATTTAATAACTAAATTATGTGATAAATAACCAAAATGGGTTGAATATTATTAAGGCTCAATGGTTTTGTAGTTAAATCAGAACTATAAATAATATTTGTCACTCTTTATCTATCATTTCTGTCTGCTTTTTCTTTCCTTGGCATTCTTGAAGAAATAAATTTTATAAGAAAAATTGTAATATATGTTAAAGTGAGAATAAAACAAGTTATTTCAGACGCAATAATGATTCATATAATACAGAATTAACAACCCGAATCTATTGAAGGTTTGCACTAATAATTTATTTGTAAACTTAAATCATTTTCCACAAAAACAGTTACCTAAAATCACCATATTTACTTTAAAAACAGGAGGTGGATTTCAAATATGGTGTTAATATTTTCTTTTCCTTTTTAACTTACTTCAAAAAGGAGGAGGATCTCAATTCATCTGAAGGATATTTTTTTTGTATGTTCGTTACTTGATTTCTCTGTCAAATGTGAACCGATTTTCAAATTTTTGTTTTAATCGAAAGGGTATACTACCGAATTGGTTCCAGTGTCACCATGTCAGGGTCTGATGAGTGAATCCCAGGGTAACCGAGAATAAGTAACCCTTATTAAAAAACGCCGAGCACCTACATTCTTAGGAAAAAAAGCTTGTATAAATATACTTCAGAAAAAATATTGGATTTTATCTTGCGCTATGTAAAAACATTGTCCTATGAACATGCGAAACGTAACTTTAAGCATATGGTCGTTACTTAATTTTACATTAGTCTTAGTTACGACTTGCTCAAATAGAATTTGCCAGGATCTATTAGCAGTATAAGCATTAAAGCGCTATTGTATAATATTGTACTGCCTAAATTACAGATTAAGAGCGTTTTATAAATGAAACCAATTGTTCAGCACCCCAAAACGGCAACATCAAACGGTTTATACGTCAGTAGTTTGACATCTTTTAACATTTGCCGACAAATAATGACATAGATATAATAACAAGTCTTTATTGAGTTTCAATAAAACCAATGAGAGATCTTCAATTAATTGGGGCTCGGTTTTTGATGTGCCCGTGACGTCATAATACGGTAACTTAATTAGTCGATGACAGCTGTCAAAATGGATTTGAAAAGTGGATATCTTGGATCAGTAGGCCAAGTTTTTGTCACTGGATCAGTAGTATGTATATGTCTTCCTACCGGTTTGCCCTATGTTTTATCCGCAAGAGTTAGCTTGAGACCTGAGCAGAATGCGCGCTCCCCTCCCGACCCCCGCCTTCTTACCGCTCTCGCCATCAACGCGTACGAACGAATCAGTACCTCGCGCTTACGTCATCCGAGCGAAGTCTCAAGTTAACTCTTGCGGGTTGTAGGTAGTATCCTGAAAAATTTCTTATGCATCTATGTACCGGGATAAGATGTATGCTTTGCATATGTGTAAACAAATGTAAAATAAAATAAAGAGAAAAATTTCTGTTATTCCAAATAGAGAGAGATATATAAAAAAAATTATATTAGCAGTTGAAGAACCGCAACAATCGCGATTATCTCCGGAACCACAAAAACTAGTGCGTTTTAGATAACACACCGCGGAAAGTTCTAGCGACAAACTTGTTCATATCACAAACACCACTTAGCCAAAGGCTTAGCAATTCTGTCTTAATAAGAGCAAAGACCTATAACTTCATCTTGTTCTTTAGAAAGGAATGTAGAGATAAATTATAGCAAGCAAGTATTCCTTGCTTGCTACTGTCCAAGACATTGTTTAACCTACGTTTTACTATTTGCAGCTTGTTAGACATGTTACACTTCGCACATATAATATTTTATTTAGGACAAATAAACATGTTAACAATACTGAGTAAAATAAAAGATAACTGCATCAATATAAGTCCCAAAATTGGACCCAGACTCAGCGTAATGCTAGCAGCTAAGGCCAGCGCTGTTCTTCCGCCTAGGACCAGCAGGTAGAGTCATACATATTAATATGCTAATGACTTTTATATATATATATATATATATATATATATATATATATATATATATATATGTCGGAATCGTATTTGTCATTATAAAATAACCATATGACGGAAGTAGTCAATAACCGGATAGAGTATTCTTTCATGTAGTATTCGGAAGTTGTTTAACCGGATGTCAATGTAAAAGCATTTATTATTAAGCTAACGGATATCGGAAATGGAGTAACCGAATGTTGGAAGTTAATACGTATGGCGGAAGTTGGTTTTTATAAAGGAAGTGTTACTAAAGTGGCGCCACAGCATTACCGGATGGTGTCACTGCGGCGTGCTACAAGGACCTGTTAAAACGCGATGTTCGGGCAGAGGAGGGGCAGTATTGAACCGGCGGTCTACAATCGGCAATCTACACTGACAGTCTACATTGGTAGTCTTGGACGAGGAGCACATAATATAATGTGGTATTCTTGAAGGGCAAATTGCTGCTCGACACCTGACAAAGCGTGGATGCAACTCTTGGAGTTGTCCTAATATTTCTGTGTATTGTTGTGCAATATTTAATATCGTAATTGTAATAATTCTAGTGTAATAAACTTTGATTATAATATTTCAGATGATTATTATTGTGTTATTCTCGGAGTGTCATCCGTTCGCTCCTTGTTGTCGGCGCGAATCGCGAGCGAGATATATATATATATATATATATATATATATATATATATATATATATATATATATATATATATATATATATATATATATATATAGAATGACTAAACAGGTATACAATGCAAAACTGGATGGATGCAGAAGTCGTGGAAGGCCACGACACATCTTCCATGATCAAATTGATCGTGTACTAGCGGAGGGTGATGTCAGGAGCCCTAATAACAGACGAGCGTGCATGACAAGAGTTATGAATGTCAAAGAAGCAAGTGAGGTGTGTAGGAATGGGCCTAAATGGCGCTCTATTGTCTATTGTATTGTGTATTGATATCGGAAATGGAGTAACCGGATGTTGGAAGTTAATACGTATGGCCGTCTTCAACCGACAGTCTACAATGGCAGTATTGAACGAGCAGTCTACGACGGACAGTCTACAATGAGTCTTGGACGAGGAGCACATAATATATTGTGGTCGATAATTACTGCTTGATAATCGCAGTATTCTTGAAGGGCAAATTGCTGCTCGACACCTGACAAGCGTGGATGCAACTCTTGGAGTTGTCCTAATATATCTGTGTATTATTGTGCAATATTTAATATCGTAATTGTAATAATTCTAGTGTAATAAACTTTGATTATAATATTTCAGATTATTATTGTGTTATTCTCGGAGCGTCATTCGTTCGCTCCCGGCGTGAACCCGACACATATATTTCATGATATTTCAACGTCACTAACAGTACCCTAAAAAGAAAACTATCATATCTTTTTAAATTTAACAACTCCTTCCTACCAAACAGAATTCTCAAACCTATCCTTAAAACACCGCCATAAATAATATGGTATAATAAAAATTTTATGACTTCACCTGTTATTTGATAATGTTTTTATTGTGTCCCTTTATTTTAGTGTTGTTTTTAACGAGTATATTATCTCGCACAAGTTTGTTTTACGCGTAATATAGTAGTGTGCTGTGAACAATTACGTAAAGGTCGTATATCAAACCGATTCCGTAAATTACGGTAGTAAAAATGATTAAAAATCACTATAGGTGTATTTCGGCCTCTGTGGTTGAGTGCATTGAATGCAGAAGTTCCGAATTCAAATAATGGTATAAAGGTGTTAGACACTTTTTTAAATATTAATTTGGTGTGGACTGTAATTATTCTAATTAAAAAAAGAAAACTGAACGTGCGTAATATATGACGATTATAATGGGGATCATCATGTTCTAAATTCAAACATTTAGTATATTTGGTGGCCAATACTATGCCGCATCAAATACATTTTTTTTAATGTTTATGGCTTGGCAACTAGGTCTTTAAGCCAGGCGCAATTGTATTGTAGGCTACAATCGACGCCATTCAACGGAGTTTTTTTGAAAACTCGAAAGGCCGCATTTGGCTATACTATACAGTTCCCATTTTTCACAAAAACACATAATTACTACTCAAAAACTATTAAGATTCCACAACTATTGTTCATTTTAGAGTAATTTTACACATTTTTAGAAATTAAAACTGCACAGCACAACGTCCCCTTTCAGTTCCCGCCAAAAACTCCCCGCACCAAATACATAAAAACTACTTGTTGGAGATTCCAACAAAAGGTATGTACATTTAAATTATTGACAGGTCTTTGGCTACAGGTTTTGTCTTGATGACACGACTTTCAGAATCTATGCTAGCATTCGCCTGGGGGCAACCTGTGTGGTCCCACACCTCTGCCAATGCGGGGATGGGGTGGACTGCTTAGGACACCACGGATTATCCTGCGGCAGAAGCGCCGGACGAATTCCCCGACACGCGGCACTCAACATCTTCTGCCGGGCTTTTTATGTAATAAATTATTTGATTTGATTTGATGTGAAGGTGCGTCTGTGCTGTGTATATATGTGTGTGTACGCAGTTATGCATGTTATTGCAATCACGTTAAAAATTGTTTTATATCCGACTATTTTGAGATATCAAAGATGGCGCTTAGAAATAATTCGATGCATTTTTTTTATTTGGAGATCACAAACAGATCGAGATCGGAAAGTTCTTTATTAAAAGATCTCGGTAAACGTTTACATATATGGCTGTTTTCTTTAAAATATAAAGAAAGAAAGACAGACAAAACGTTTGTTTGTCAAAGGCGACATACACAAAATACATATTAATTTAATGAAGCAAAACAATTCTATAGTTGCATGCCGCAATTGGACAAATGAGGTTGGCACTCAGTATATTGCTGTGCCGAAAGTTAATCCGACACAACACTGATTTTCAGTGCTCGCCTCTTTCTTACTCTATACATATTTTATTGAGACCCATGAAGAATAATGAATAGTCTGTTATTTATTAGTATTACCTATATAATTATATATATTAACTATAATTATATACATCTCTATTACTAAAAATAAGAGCATTATATGTATACTAGCTGTACCCGCGACGTCGTCCGCGTGGAATTTGCTTTCAAAACCCCCCGATTTTGAAATATTCTTCATTGGTGCTCCGCTCCTATTCATCTTAGCTTGATGATATATAGCCTATAGCCTTCCTCAATAAACGGACTATCTAACACTGAAAGAATTTTTCAAATCAGACCAGTAATTCCTGAGATTAGCGCGTTCAAACAAACAAACTCTTCAGCTTTATATATTAGTATGAGATATGTTGGAATCTCCAACAAAAAGTTTTTATTACTTCGGTGTGGCATGATACTGGCCACCAAACATACTAAATATTTAAATTTAGAACATAGATGTTCTTTTGTTTTTTTATTTGTTTTTTCCCTCCTATTAAAATTGTCATATATGACGCACGTGCAGTTTTCTTTCATAATTAAAATAATTACAGTCCAAAACAAATTAATATTCAAAGAAGTATTTAACAATATACAAGAATGAATAATGAAAATAAAGTGATTTAGTACACACAGAAGCAGTGCCGTAAATGGCCTTTTTTGCGCCCTATGCGAGCTACTATAACTGCGGCCTTGTTTTTTTTTTAGATATTATAGGAACTTACCCTAGCTAGAACAATGCTATGTATATTTTATTCAGGGTGATAAAATAACGCACAAGGACCTTAGTGTTGGTGGACCAATTACCTAATATTTTGGAAGACAAATCTATTTTTTAAAGAACTAGAACACAAATACGTTCGTAAACTGCCAAAAAAATGAGCGCGATGTTTTGTCTAATTTAACAGACGCTTTTGTTGATACTGACATGTTGGTACGTATGTGTTGGAATCGAGCACTAGGAACGCAGCGGAACTTATCAGGAGCAAACCGAAAAAATAATAGTCCAGCCTGGTCTGGCCATTCTTGCGCCCCCCAGAGTCTACGCCCTGTGCCTAGGCACCGGTGGCACCGTCCTATTTACAGCACTGCACAGAAGTTTTTATTTACATATATGTACTATATATAAACCTAAATATATACCTATATATATATAACTAATCACAGGTAAATGTCTATGTACACAGCATAATTAATATAATCCTAACTTATAGCTCTATAAAATGATATTTAGCACCTATTCAGTAATTATAATCATATACTTACTATACTAGGCCACTACACACCTTCCATGATCAAATTGATCGTGTACTAGCAGAAGGTGATGTCAGGAGCCTTAAGAACAGACAAGCTTGCATGACAAGAGTTATGAATGTCAAAGAGGCAAGTGAGGTGTGTAAGAATAAGCCTAAATGGCACTCTGTTGTTCGTGCCTACCCCGCAAGGGAACTGGCGTGAAGTTATGTATGTATGTATAATATATACTTTAGTATATTTTATCATAGTTTTAATGGTGTCGATAATCTTGCCAATAAGAAGTTTTTTAGTAGGTATAATGAGATGTATGGCGAAGCCAGTTCTCTTAAAAAGAAAACGTGCTATATTCAAAGATTAAGCATAGACTGATAAAAATGTCATTAAACTTTAAAATTTCCATTATATTGTCGAATGACCAGCCATCTTTCAACCCGTGAGACCATATCTCATAAAACATTTGAATTTACTTTTAAAACGATCATTAATTTTCAAAAACATGCCAGATCCGTTTCCTCGAGTTTAAAAGCCACTATGTTTGTTTGTCTGTTTGTTTAGTGGCAGTAAACGTCAGAAATTAAAACCTGCCCCGAAAACTACTTGCGACAGGCAAAATTGATGGCAGCCATTACTGTTTTAACGGCGAAATGGAAGTTGACAAAGTTTAAAGAACAATATTATAATATTAGAGGGCCAAGAAGACGTTGCCCTGCTCTGAAAATTAAAAATATAGGTCCTAATTGTATACTTACTGCGTCCAGTTGTTGATTTAAACAGCCGAGGGATCATCTCAAATAAACACAAACAAAATTCGTCAAAATCTTGGAACCCGATTCCAGCGCCATCTACTTCGTCCAGTTGAGCACAAACAAAATATTTGGAAAATGTATTTAATTTAGAAAAAAAGGGGGTCTATACGGACCAGCAGATTTTAGGTTATGAATAGGTACTTGCATACTTTCTTCTTTTGTATTTTTTTTTTTTAAATAATAAGTAGGTTTGCGTTTGACCACGATCACGTTCATTGCCGGACGATGATGCATGCGGTCGAAGATGGAGCACGCTTACCTAGATAGTATGTATTCAAACGAGACTTGAAGATACCCGGATTGTACTTTTTTTTAATTTTTTTTATTGCAGGAGTTCAGCAGACAGGCAGACGGCCCACTGGATGGAAAGCGGTTACCATCGCCTATGGACATTTACAACACCAAAGGTGCTACAAATGCGCTGCTGCTCTCTTAAGTGAGTCTGGAACCTGGTCACTAATGTCGGAATACAACTCAAAGTTGTTATGGCGGCATGCTCTAGACCAGGGGTGGTAGCCATCCAGTCGGGCTAATGCCCTACCACCTGGCTGTGGGTTGTTTAGTCGCCTCTTACGACAGGCCGCCCGGCCGCAGGAAATTGTATTCTTTCTCCGTTCCTACACGGATAAAATATTACATTATTTTACAGTAATGAAAAGTAATACACTAGTATCACGTACAAAGTCCGCCTGACTCTGATGATATATAAACTTTTTTAATTTAGGCTTTAGGCCATTTTAATTCCGATGCAATTTTGTATGTGCTTGCTTTTGGAGGCTTTCATGATTTTTATTTTCAAAAAGGACTAAAAATGTAATTCTATATACTAGTGGTCGCCCGTGGTCGAAATTCGACCATTTTTTTTATGTTTAAGGTTTGGCAACTAGGCCTTTAAGCCAGGCGCAGTTGTATTGTAGACTACAATCCACACCATTCAACGGAGTTCTTGTGAAAACTCGAAAGGCCACATTTGACTATACAGTTCACATTTCTCACAAAAACACATAATTACTACTCAAAAACTATCAATATCCTACAACTATTGTTCATTTTAGAGTAATTTTACACATTTTTAGAAAATAAAACTGCACAGCACATCTCCTTTCAGTTCCCGCCAAAAACTCCGAAATTCGACCATAATAATTAATGTCATAGACTATACTTCTATAATCGCAGATTTCGCCAAGGCTACACTGTTAATTTGACTTGAACAATAAACATAAGAGTATATGCGTATGTGTGTCAAATACATGGTAGCGTGTGTAATGTTTTTTTTATTGATTTAATGTATTTTTATGCATAATTTTAAAAAAAATTTAGCATTCGTCGCTTCTTCTCTATCTTAATATATGTAAATTACGTGCCACGTTGTTTGTCCGCAATGGACTCCTAAACTATTTGACCGATTTTAATCAAATTTGCACACCGTGTGCAGTTTGGTCCGACTTAAAAGATAGAATAGCTTACATTTGGACCCGGTAGGTGGCGCTGGAATCGGGTTCTGAATTTTATTTCTTCAGGGCAGAACAACGTCTGCCGGGACAGCTAGTATAAACTATAAGTGTGCGAAATTTCATACTCCTCCGTACGCGCAATTTTCTTAAAAAGGGGTACAAAGTTTTTGCTTTACGTATATATATATATATATATACTGCTAATTTTGTCAGCATCTCTTCATCTTTTTTCTCTACGCGTCCAAACCACGAAATATTTTATGTCCAGCTTAATTTTATTTCAATGATTGTGTAGATGTTTTAAGAGTGGTAGTAAAATAAAATAATAATTTATAGCCTTCTGATCGTCTTGATAAACGCCACCGCGTTTTATTGCGCTCACAAACAAACTAACAAATCTATTATTTCACTATATAAAAGCATTTCGAAACAGTTTTGGTAAGTTTTGTGACTTCAATGACGTTTTATAGGTGCTAAGGTAAACTTCTATGTGGTAGTAAAAACTCTGCCAAGTGCGTGTGGGAACGCATACATTGTGAGTTCCATATAGGTGATGAAAGTCGGCTGTTTTCGTTATTTATCTGAGAACCCTAAATATTATTTAATCCGGAATACATCAAACTTAAACTACTCAGAGATAAGTTGTCGAACGCTGACGTTAGACTAGTCCACTAATTGGATTCAATTTGGTTGACCCGTTTAAAGGCACAGGATTGAAAGGACACGACTACATTCAACAGCATTGAATGATTCAAATTTATGTTTACATAAATCACTTTGGTTGATTTATTCAAATTAAAATAAAAAACTGAATCGTCTAATATCCAAGAGCGTAGCTACCGCCATATCAGCCGTATCAATGATATGGCCCCCAGGCCACAGGGGTCCCGAAAGTATCTAAGCAAAAATTCTTAAAATGTTATCCACAATCTTTTATAGAATACTAACATTTTTGAGAACAACTGCTAGCCCAAGAGAACAGGCTATCAGACTCGTCATTAATGTCTATAGAGACAGAAAATCTAGAAAAACTGATATCGTCTTCAGGATGATTTGATAAATAAGTTTGCTAAAAAATTGCGAGAACAATGTATCTTTGATTTGGATTATTTGTCTAGCTAAGCTCTTAGAAGCATGAAGTATAAGTAATCTTATATATAAAATTCTCGTGTCACAATGTTCGTTCTCATACTCCTCCGAAACCGCTTGACCGATTCTCATGAAATTTTGCGTGCATATTGGGTAGGTCTGAGAATCGGACACCATCTATTTTTCATCCCCCTAAATGTTAAGGGTAGTCCACCCCTAATTTTTTTTTTAATTTTTAGATTAATTTTATTTTTTTTAGGATACAGCATTAAAAAATACATACAACCCTAAATTTTCACCCCTCTACGATCAACCCCTATTTTTCCATCGCCATTTTTTTTAACTATCTATGGATCAGTTATCGCCGCTAGATGTCTACCGTTGTCACCTCTCATCCAGCAAACATCACGGAGTAGGGATGAGTGGGTTCCCGGTTAGTTTAGATTCACAATTAGAACCGGTAGGTGGCGCTGAGATAGGGTTCTGGAATCCTCCTAATCACCTGGAGCGATTTTGGTGATTTTGTTTTTGTGTGTTTGAGTGGGTACCCGGATGGTTTAGATTCGCAATTAGAACCGGTAGGTGGCTCTGGGATCGGGTTCTAGAATTTTATTTTTTAAAGGCAGGACAACGTCAGCCGGGGCCGCTAGTAACTTATAATATTTAATTCAATTCGAGCATTTTTTGGATAATTTTATAATAAACTGTCCCCTTCCCCTGGGCCCCCCAACACATTTTGATACAGGGCTTGTCTAAGGCAAGCTACTCCACTGCTAATATCATATCCTTTTTCTTTTTATTGCATAAGCTCAGCTGACAGGCTTCCCACCTGATGGAAAGCGGTTATCATCGCCTATAGACATTTGTAATCCCAAAGGCAACCAATGCGCTGCCACTTTTTGAAGGGAGACTGGAACAGGGCGACTAATACCGGAACACAACTCAAAGTTATTATGGCGGAATACTCTAGACCGACTATATGAAGTCGTGGTAGCGTAGGAGCTAGCGCACGCGTCACATACTCACGTGGTAGCGTAGTAGCTAGCACACGCTTCCCAGACTCACGTGGTAGCGTAGTAGCTATCGCACGCGTCCCGGACTCACGTGGTAGCGTAGGAGTTAGCGCACGCGTCCCATACTCACGTGGTAGCGTAGTAGCTAGCGCACGCGTCCCAGACTCACGTGGTAGCGTAGTAGCTAGCGCACGCGTCCCAGACTCACGTGGTAGCGTAGTAGCTATCGCACGCGTCCCGGACTCACGTGGTAGCGTAGGAGCTAGCGCACGCGTCACATACTCACGTAGTAGCGTAGTAGCTAGCGCACACTTCCCAGACTCACGTGGTAGCGTAGTAGCTATCGCACGCGTCCCGGACTCACGTGGTAGCGTAGGAGTTAGCGCACGCGTCCCATACTCACGTGGTAGCGTAGTAGCTAGCGCACGCGTCCCAGACTCACGTGGTAGCGTAGTAGCTAGCCCACGCGTCCCAGACTCACGTGGTAACGTAGTAGCTAGCGCACGCATCCCATACTCACGTGGTAGCGTAGTAGCTAGCGCACGCGTCCCATACTCACGTGGTAGCGTAGTAGCTAGCGCACGCGTCCCAGACTCACGTGGTAGCGTAGGAGCTAGCGCACGCGTCCCATACTCAAATTTGATTTGATGTATTCGCATCTCTAAAAATACTAGCTTATAGAATTTAATGCAATATTTGTTTTTCAAATGTAACCAGTAGTAGGGTAAACAAATGCATATTAAGATATAAAGTGCCACTAGCATAGACTCCATTAGACTCCATTCAGACACCTACATGATAACACAGTTATCGAAAAACGTAGTAATAAAATGATTATTAACACACGGTGGGCCACAATTAAAATAACTACACCATAAACATTATATAGTGTCCTACAAAAAAGTTTATAGGTCGTAAAATAATAGGATATGTCCATTACACGATGGCCAACGCTTTTATATCAATTATACGGAGTAAATAAATACTATGTACCGTGTTATTGAATGTTTGGACATAAAGTATTACTAGCTGTTCCTGTCATTTGCTTCGCAGTCGACTACTTCATAGGTGCTGTAACGGCCAGCGGGTTTTAAGCTGACCGGGGTCTTTGAATGAGAGGCTGCTTTAAGATATTTCTTCATATTCTTCTCCAAGACACTTTTACAACAGATGTATTCCATTTGCGGGCCGATATAATAATTCACCGGCCCACATAAATAGTGGTCTCTTTCTTGGCTAAGCTCATCTATTCTTATGTATTTCGATGCGCTGAATTAGAATCTGGGCTCAGTTTAGTCTGTACACCCTCAACATTGTGATGGTGTATAGACCAAACTGACCAGATTTGGACCCCAAATTCCGAACCCAGATTCGGACCCACGATTCAAAATTTTAAGTTTATGGATCAAATTGACCCCAGATTCGGATCCCAGATTCGAACCCCAGATTTGGACCCCAGATTCGGAACCTACATTCGGACCCCAGATGGGTCTGGTCAACAGTAAAGTATCACTTTTTTATTGTGGGCCAGTGGAAAGATTTCTTTGGTTTGGGAGGCATTCCGCAACTTAAAATTTAAATAAATTTTAAGTCTTCAGCTGAGGATGTCAAACGGCGCAAATATGGAGCCTTAGGAAGGGGTTACATCTTTGTGCCGTTTGGGGTTGAAACATTAGGACCGTGGGATCCGTCGGCAAAGAGTTTCTTTAAACACATATGTAAGAAACTCTTTGACACTACCCGTGATCAGAAGGCTGGCTCATATTTTGCACAACAAATAAGTATTGCCATACAGCGTGGCAATGCAGCCAGCCTTCTGGACACGCTCCCCGTTGGCAGTGATCTGCTACATAATGTATTTTAGTTTCAATGTCTTTGGGGTTTTTTTTTAACTCATTTTATTTATATTATTACAATATATTGCGTTATTTATTTATGTAAACTTATTTCTAGGCCTTTTGTATTAAATAAATTATGTTTCTTATTATATTATAACGACTAAGGGGGTTATTCGTTACAGTACCTACTTAGGCCACAGGTTCTGAGTTTTTTTTTTGGTACCAATGTTGCAATTTAAGTGGGGTTGCAATCCGTTTGGGTTACCCCGGCTTTGTCCTAGTTAAGAGACTTCACCGCAATGACACTGCCAGTGAGTAGCAAAATAAAAAGTTGATTTATGATATTCTGAACTGTTTTTTTTTATTATACTGACTAAATTAAAAGAAAACCTGGGCTCCAAAATCCGGGGTTTTCACGCGTTATGTTCTGGTTGCCAAATTATAGAGATGGCAAGTGGCAACCCTAAATTTAAGAAACACGTCGTCAATGCTACGCGAACGATATTTATCACGGCTAGTTTTTAAATAAAGGCAAATCTTAGAGATGCGGGTGATCGTCTCTGCCTGTTGGAGACAGAGGTCACCAGCCACCGTAGGGGACAAAAAGGGTATGTTAGCGACTCGCGTCGGCCAATCTGCAGCTTTCGGTGGCCAGCGCGGACTTCGCGTTGCCTCCGGCTGCAGCATGATTGGCCAGATTGCGGCGTTTGATGGCCATCTCGGGCTGTGGCCATCTGTGGCATCTGGTAGCCTTTCTGCGGCATAGAGGAGGAATACTCCCCAAAATGCTACGTACTAAAGTAATGTACTAAGAGACAAAATAAAATACAAATAATGTAACAACCCATAAACATCCCACAGCTGGGCTCGGATCTCAATTTTTTTTTAAAATTTTTTAGTGTAAATAGGTTTGCGTTTGACCACGATCACGTCCAGTGCCGGACGATAATGCGGTTATAAGGGACCGGAGAGTACACCCGCCACGCTTGTTCAAGGCGGATTGGCGGATTTCATACATCGGTTATCTCGATATGCAAGTTTTATCACGCTGTTTTCCTTCACGGCTATCAATTCCCAAAATGCTACGTACTAAAGTAATGAGTAAGAGACAAAGTTAAACACAAATAATATAACAACCCATAAACGTCCCACAGATCTCGGATCTCCCATTTATAAGGGACCGGAGAGTACACCCACCACGCTTGTTGAAGACGGATTGGCGGATGTCATACATCGGTTATCTCGATATGCAAGTTTCATTACGCTGTTTTCTTTGACCGCTAGCAATTGGTAAAAGTAACAACATGCATAAATAGGCCTTAAAACTGCCTAATGGCCGGCTCCTATATCTTAACGACCGTTCATTTGCATTAATATCTATTAAATTTTAAGTGGCAGTCGAAATAAGAGCTTTGAGAAGTATATGTGAAGTAAGCATGAATAATATGACGCGGAATAGTGTAATAAGGGAACGTTGTGTATTGAAAGAAGATGTAATAACAAGAGTTGAGAAAGAAATGTTGATGTGGTTTGGGCGTTTAGAGAGGATCGATGAAAATAGAATGACAGTATTGTGAATGATAGAATTGGTACTGGTAGACCACCACGTACACATCCTGATCAAATAGCAGAAGTGTTAAAAGGAGGTCAGGCGAAAAGCATCTCAAATAAAGTGCATGTATGAAGAGGTTAATGAAAGTAGATTTTATCCGTGCAGGAACGGAGAAAGAATACAATTTCCTGCGGCCGGGCGGCCTGTCGTAAGAGGCGACTTAACAAACCACAGCGAGGTGTTAGGGCATTTGCCCGACTGGATGGCTACCACCCCTGGTCTAAAGTATGTCGCCATAACAACCTTGAGTTGTGTTCCGGCATTAGTGACCAGGTTCCAGTTTCCCTTAAGAGAGCAACAGCGCATTTGTAGCAACTTTGCTGTTGCAAATGTCCATAGGCGATGGTAACCGCTTTCCATCAAGTGGGCCGTCTGCCTGTCTGCTGATCTCCTGCAATAAAATAAAAAAAGTTGATGAAGCGAAAGTCGTTTGTCAGGATCGTTACAAGTGGAGATCTACAGTCTCTGCCTATCCCCATGGGAAATACGCGTGATAATATGTATGTAAATTTTAACATAAGCTCCACAAAGGTAATGACAAAATTCAACCAGCGGTAAGGCAAGTTAGGCAATTGAGTGGATAGCAAGATATGAGAACCGGGCGAAAGTGGTGCATGCTTTCTGGTCAGGATTTGAACCTGCGCCCTTTAAGCTTGGGACGCGAGTGGGCTAACTACTAAGTTACCACGGAATATAAATGTAACATAAGAGACAAAGTATAAAAGCAAAATTAAATGCGCTTTCCTCCCACGTCAAGACAAGATCTGAAATGTTTCCAAAACATGATGCAACAGTTTCTTAGTATCAAAACACGGGCGGAAACGCCTAGTTTATCTACCACTCCAATTCATATCGTCGCCACAATAGGATTGACTAATATATCTCCTTACAAACTTATATCTGCAATTTAAAACGTCCTGAATAGAAGCTAGGTAGAGACAGATTTGTAGGCACGACTGCAAACGTAATTTGGTCAATCAGAGATGACACCAGTATAAGTTGAGCTCCCCCACCGTCCGCTGATGTAAGGTGTGATAGATAGTGATGTGACAAAAGCTGGATTTCTTATGCTGATATTAGACTAATAATAATAAAACCTGTAGAACCTGTGTAACATGTAGAATTACCAGGAAATTGTTAACCTCTGTTCGAATTAGCAATAATTCTCATATAGCCTACTGATTGAAGCTATGGCGCTTGACTGCGGTCCACGTCATAGAACTTACCCTTTTTTTTTAAACGAAAAAGGAGAAAAAAAACCAATAATAATAATAATATAAACTTTATTTCAGACCGGGGTCTATATTTCGTTAGTGTATTAGTTACAATTGAAGACGTGAGTGGATGAAGGTGATATGTCGCATATTCGGTTTTTTGCTTTTTTTTGCGTAGATGAAGGTGATAAGGCACATTAAAAAAAAACAGAAAGTTGAAAAAGGTGAAAGGCGACTTATCTCAAAAAATAAAAGTAAAACTTTTATCTCGATTTACTCAGAATTGGAATTATGCGACTTATCACCTTCATCCACTCATGTCTTCAATTATATTCTAGATTAATGTTAGTAGTGTTAGTAATATTTATTCTTCGAGTATTTAAGCCTTTTTTTTAAGCCACTTATTTTAAGCCGATGACTACCCCCATCCAATGTTCTTGGAAGGGGCAGTCAAATCTGACCGCAACCAATGAATCAAATTGAATCAATTTGGTTCTAAGGCATAGAAATGAATGAAGAAGACAAGGTTCATGTTTCTGTGGATCACTTTCGTTGATTCATCCAAATTGAAAGACAAAGAACATACACAGACAGGCAAATCGAAGTACAGATGTAGCGTGGGTTAGTAGTTCTCACCTAAAATCGCTTTAATTATTCTTCTGAAAATTGCAATTTATATTTTATTTATTTTTTTATTATTATTTTTTTAAGGTGATGGCTGCAATGCCATTTATGCATTGATTTTGCCAATGTCGAGTACATAGAAAAGTCAGGTGATATAAAAAGGAATTTTGGCCGGTAAATTAAAAAAAAAAAAAAAACTGCCAATCTAATACACTACAATAAACATAATATTTACAACAATATTTTATAATATTTTATTTTCAATAAACAAGAAACTCGTATGCAGTAATCACATGTCACCGTCTGACAACTTATCAATAACGCGAGTCAGTCTTCTGCACGGCCTGTATATTACATAGAGTGGGAAAATAATATATAATAAACACTTCCTATCTTTACAGTAAAATAACACATTATATATTTTAGGTTATGAAGTAAAATGTCTTTTTTTAAGTTTAAGGCTTGGCAACTAGGCCTTTAAGCCAGACGCCGTTGTATTGTAGGTTACAATCGACGTCATTCAACGGAGTTCTTGTGACAACTCAAAAGGCCACATTTGACTTTACAGTTCACGTTTCTCACAAAACACATAATTACTACTCAAAAACTATCAATATACTACAACTATTGTTCATTTTAGAGTAATTTTACACATTTTTAAAAAATAAAACTGCACAGCATAACATCTCCTTCCAGTTCCCGCCAAAAACTCCAAGTAATATGTCATTATTTTATTTATTTAGGTTTGTGGCTTGGCAGCTAGGCCTTTAAGCCAGATCTTAGTTTACAATATAATTTCTTCATTTTCTTAAGTCTATGTGTAGCACAGTTGAACTGTAGGTAATCAGCTAGTGCCATTCACCGGAGATCTTGTGACAACTCAAAAGGCCACATTTGACTTTACAGTTCACGTTTCTCACAAAACACATAATTACTACTCAAAAACTATCAATATCCTACAACTATTGTTCATTTTAGAGTAATTTTACACATTTTTAGAAAATAAAACTGCACAGCACAACACCTCCTTTCAGTTCCCGCCAAAAACCCCAAGTAAAATGTCATTTGTTGCCTCATGTCAGTGATGTGGCACACAGAATGGGGTAATACTCGGCAAGCACTCTATCGAATTGTATTCGAATAGATGATTCGATACAAGTTGTTACACGAGTATTTATTTTAATTTTGAAGTAACAAAGTATTTTATTGATGTTTTATTAAAATTTTATTTATTTGTTTTACTAATTAAATATCACATAAGTAGAATTATTTTTATTATTAATTATAAAAATGTATGTCTTTGTAGACCACGGGCCATAAAAATGGCCCGGACATTTGGAGGGCTTGCGTGGGGCCATGGGAAGGCCAACACGTAGAGGCCCTTTGACAAATTTAATGTAAATGTGGCGTGATACTTATTATTATTATTATACTGTATTTATTTATTCTCAAAAATTTTACATTTTTTTAAAATATACATATAAAGATATTTTTTTATAAAAAAATAGATAACATTATTCTTTTATAAAAATATATCAAAAATAAAATACATATTCAATAAAAAAATATAAAATCTTGTATCTCATCGCCAGCGGGGCCTGGGGTCCAAACTACCGATGGTTATGGCTCCAGAGACAGGAACCTCCTCACAATTCGTGCCGTGTCCAAGAGTGCTGCCTTCTGTATCTGGCCCTTCACCCAGCTTCCCAGCGAAAGCCTCTCTAGATGACGGTCGAGGCTTTTCGCTATAAGACCATTGACGGTAACAACTATCGGCACAATGCTCGTTGACTCCAGACGCCACATAGCCGTAACCTCGTGAGCAAGATCCAAGTATTTACTTAGTTTTTCTTTTTCTTTCTTCACGAGGTTATCGTCATGTGGGATACTGATGTCAACGAGTATTGCTCGCCGTGCAGATCGATCTATTATCACGATATCAGGCTTATTGGCTACAATAGTCCTGTCCGTGATAACTGATCGATCCCAGTAGAGCGTGGCACGACTGTTTTCAAGAACTGGCTCCGGCGAGTACTGGTAATAAGGCACCTCCGTTTCCACAAGACCGTACCGAAGGGCAAGTTGCTGGTGGATAATCCTGGCTACGAGGTTATGTCTGTGCAAATACTCGCCGTTAGAAAGATGTGAACAGCCGGAAACAATATGCCTGAGGGATTCACCTGGGCGATGACATGCCCGACAGATGTCTAAGGTGCCATCCTTCAGGATATATTTCCGGTAGTTATTCGTCTTAATAACTTCGTCCATAATTGCAAAGACAAAACCTTCAGTTTCTCCAAAGAGGTTACCGAACCGTAGCCAGTTTACCGACGCTGACAGATCTACATCGGGCCCTGTTAAGGCCCGATAAAACCTGCCATGCAGCTCCTTGCTCTTCCATACGTTGATGCGGTCGGAGGTGCTCAGTACTGCCAAATTGCACCAGTTCTCTTTAGCCAACGCGAGCGTGGTAAGACCTTTGTCTACTGCCACAACATCTTTATGCAAGCCCACGTTCATCTTAAGGAAATATGCCCTGAGATTGTTCACCTCACGATTATGCAGATCCTTGGCATTTAGAAAGCCTCGGCCGCCACATCTTCGCGAGATGTACAATCTCATTACTGATGAACGTGGGTGATGCATACGATGTTTTGTCAGTAGGCAACGGACTCTTCGATCTAGGGCGTCCAGCTCCGTTTGAGTCCACCTAAGTATGCCAAAGGAGTATGCCAACACGGGCATAACCCAGCTGTTGAAGGCTCTGACCTTATTTCCACCTGAGAGAAGGCTGGTTAAAACCTTCCTCAGGCGGCAAAAGAATCGGTCCTTCACCGTCTGTTTTACGTCCGCGTCGGCTATACCTAAAGACTCTGACATACCCAGATACTTGTATGTCTCGGTCTCGGAGAGGGATTTGAGAGACATGTTCTCTGAGAGTTGTAAATTCGGTGAATTTACAACTTTCCCTCGCCGTACATGCATGACCGCACACTTTTCTATCCCGAATTCCATATTAATTGACTTACTGAAGTGTTCTGTTGTCTTCAGTAATTCAATCAAGTCTGGTTCGTTGGATGCGAAAAGTTTGAGGTCATCCATATACAGCAAGTGCGACACGATCTCACCCCCTCTTCGAAACCGATAGCCTAGCTTTGAAGACTCTAGCAAAGTGCTAAGAGGGTTCAATGCTAGGCAAAACCACAAGGGACTCAAGCTGTCGCCCTGGAATATTCCACGCTCCTTATTATTATTATTATTAAGGCTTAGCTCGCCCTGCCACAGAGGCTGTCTTTGGTACGATGGAAAACTGATCTTTACAGACATCATCTATTATATAGTTGTTCAAGGAAGGTTTATATATATATACTACCTTCGGCTTCGCTCACGATGTATAAAAACCTAATTACGTTTTTATGTATGTAGCGTATTGATTTCATGCCCGGCTGGACCGGTGTGTACTTTCCTTTGGTAAATCGCGCGGCGACAATAAAGAAGCTTTCAAACTTACTCTAACTTTCTATGAATAAGACTATAGAGTTTGGTGTCAGAATGGTTGAGAGAATACGGATGAAAATGATAGTAAGTATTAAATGCGTTCATGGCCCGTCACTAACGCCTTAGGGGTAATATTGATTCAATTGACCGGGTCTCGTGTCAGCAAGACGGCAGATGCGTCCAATTGGTGCGAGTCAAAGATCAGAGGAAGTGCGGTGCGCACGCGCCGGCCAGCCCGACGTGCTCAGCTGCCCATCGTGGCTTGGAATTCGTCATCATCATCTCGTGGTTGATGATTAAGAGATGATTAGATGACATTTAGTAAGATGACTGCTACATCATTATTAGACATCGGATTATATGCACTATCAAAATGGCAAATATGCACTAAAAAGGGGCGAAATATGCACAATCAATAAACCATTTATTATTAGATTAATTAGAATTTAAGTTTATTTTCACATTATATTTATATATTAAACATCTTAATATTGGTTATAAATTATTATTATAATTCTTGTGGCAGTAAACAATAACATATTTCTCCAGGCTTTCTGCAGCAAACTTGTGACGCTGGTCACTTAATATTAATTTATAGGCTGAAAATGACCTTTCGACGTCAACTGACGTCACCGGACAGAACTTGAAATTTGGCGCCATTTCTGCAGAGACTCCTTCGGGTAGAGTTTGTCCGGTGCCGTTGATAAATGCGTCAATTTTCTTTATTCTCTCAAAACCGGGGTTTTTATACAAAACTGCATTTAATTTGCCACAAACCTGCGATAGTGAACTCGGAAGGGCGTTACTCTGTTCAATCATTTTTTCGTCGTGTCGTCGGCATAATACACGACGCCTACCACGTATAACTACCGAAATAAGCACTGTCAATGAAAAAGTACCAAAATATGCAATAAAAATAGATTTATATGCATTGGCATATGCAAACATGCAAATGCATATAATCCGATGTCTAATCATTATATAGAAAACTTCAGCTTCCTTATGTTTATGCCCGTAAAACTAGAAAAATAGTCGATGTATTGACTTCCCTAGTAATTAAAATGAGACGGCCACAGCGATGCGTGGTCGGGTTTAGTTAATATCAATAATATTATGAAATTCTAAACATGCCGTGTCTGTATATTGAAGCAATTAAAAAAAAAACTGGAATAGACTATATAAAGGATGGCGATCACGATGCAATTTTTTTTAGATTTCTTGTTTGTTTGTTCGGGATTCACGTAAAAACTACGGGGCCGGTTTTGATGCAGTTTTTGCTAATCGACAGCTAATTCTCAGACTTAAAATCTGCGATGCTTTTTTATCCTGAGAATCCAGCAGGAATTTTTCTGGGAATGATTTAAAATAGCCAGATTTAAAAAATTGAATTCCAATCTAATTTTTTCACTGATCAATAGCCAATATTATGTAATAGAATGGGTGGTATTTGTTATTAGAGAGGTTTGTAATTTTTCGGGTGCATAATAATTAGCCTATTCCGGCACAGTTTGCACTAAAACAATAGATTACATTCTTTATTAATGGGGAATTCGGGAATTGCAATTCAAGAGTGGACGAAGTCACGAGCATATCCTAGTTTCGTATCATACAACTATTCCTTCAATATATAATGTATGTATAGACAATGAATTATAAACACGATTAAAGCTATCAAAGACAATATGTCTACATTCTAAAGAAATCACACTTTAATCAGCTGACAAAAACACTTTTATTTTAAGTAGACTTTTTAATGACATTTTATATCAAAGAAGAAAGAAAGAAAGAAAAATTTTATTTGAATAAATAGAGACGTAATTACATTCCTTATACATTATTATACACAGAGCATATTTGAAAATAATACTCTGCATTTTCAGCAAACAAGGTTTGCACTCCGCATATTGCTGTGCCGGAATTATATCCGACACAACGCTGATTTTCAGTGCCAACCTTCCGTTTGGCGTAAGACCAAAACGATCCAATTTTGTTAAATAATATATAATAATAATAATTAATAAAATTAATTCTACTTATGTAATTAGTAATCAGTATCACTGTTAACACCCAATAGTCTCCTATTCATGCTTTTTGCTCATCCCGCATCCAACTCTAACCGGTAACTTTAGTCTGGGCGCTATCATATATCCGTGCAGGAACGGATAAAGAATATAATTTCCTACGGCCGGGCGGCCTGTCGTAAGAGGGGACAAAACAACCCACAGCCAGGTGGAAGGGCATTTGCCCGACTGGATGGCTACCACCCCTGGTCTAAAGTATGTCGCCATAACAACCTTGAGTTGTGTTCCGGCATTAGTGACCAGGTTTCAGTCTCCCTTAAGAGAGCAGCAGCGCATTTGTAGCACCTTTGGTGTTGAATATCTTCATAGGCGATGGTAACCGCTTTCCATCAAGTGGGCCGTCTGCCTGTCTGCTGAACTCCTGCAATAAATAATAAAAACCTATTATAAGTACCTACTATTTGAAAAGGTAGCCTGTATTAGAACTTCAAGCAATTTGTCATCACAATGTTGCTACTAATATTTAATTAAAAATAAAACTCTTTCATGATTCTGTCATATTCATCAATCAACATGACATCCCCGTAAATAGTTAACCTGATTTGAAAAATCATCAAAATGACACAAAAGCAATCGAAATTCGGTTCCAAACACAGAAAATTATTCAGATCAAGATTAATAGAAGATTTCAGAGAGCCGACCATTTCTAGCTATGACGGTATGGGCAAGATGTTTGAAGAAGGTTCCAGAAGTCAGATGATACAGGAGATTGTTTACAGACCAGCAGAGCTAGCTACAAGAGAGTTTACATCTTACTACCGTGAACCTGGTCTTCAAACAGAACCTAAATGTGGTATTATATCCTATTCATCTAATTCTCATAAAAACCATCCTGATATTTCTGCTTATCCTACTTTTATGAATAGTTTGAAATGGAATCCATATATCGAAACTACTTCAGCAAGAAATTCACAATCTGATTTCCAGGAGCCTACTAAATTCAGTAATCACATAAAGAACAACAGTAAACATAGTAAAGAGCTAAAAGAAACTAAGTATAACTGCCGATGTGATTCTTGTAATGGGCGCCACTGTCCTTCTAAACTATCATCGACGACTCTAAGAGCTAATATATTCAAAGATAACATTATGACTTTCAGTGAAAAATTTACTATGACTCCAAAATTATGTGACGCTGGCTGTGGAAGCTTACATATAGCGAAAAATAAAGTATCAGATGTCTCTGTAACAGCATCAAATGTTGCTGTGAGAGAAACACAGATATATTCTCAATGTACTCCTCTTCCCATATTAAAGAAACCGTATGATTTGAAGAAGAAAGACACGCAAGTAAGTGTTGGATATGAACCAGAAAGAGACACCTTTACTGATGATATCGACGTTGTCAAAAGCAAATCTATACGATCCTTCTTTAAGAGTAGGAAAAAACACGAAACCCCAAGAAGAAATGTATACAACGAAGGAATTAGCGACGTAGTTGTTAATCAGAGACCTAGAACCGTCTCGAGGGTTGCATCACCAATAAATGTAAAGCAAGGAAGCAAAGCTACAGTCATAAACCATAGATATCCAGAACATGAGAACTACATACCATTTTCACACAGAAACGATTCAAAATACCACGATAGTTGTAAGAGCAGTACACTAGATGTCCGATATAATGATTCGGATGATATTAAGCGTCTAATAGCAAATCCACAAGTATTTAGAAGAACTTATACAAACAAGCCTTTAAAATATTACAGATCGCCTCCTATAAAATTACCAAGAAAGGTGTTAACTTCTGAACAAGATATTGATTCTTATATTGACAAAAAATACATATCGAAACGAAAATAAAGTTATTAACTAAAGCCTGATTTACATTTGTATTAGTTATAAATAGATAGACAGACTCTTTATTGTACACCAAATCATAGACAAATAGAAGTAGAAAAAAAAACATACTACAACGGGCTGCCTTGTCGCTAAAGAGCTATCTCTTCCAGGCAAAGCTTGGCAGGGATTGATAGATTTTTAATATTGATGGTGGTTTACTTACATACATACATAACTTCACGCCAGTTCCCTTGCGGGGTAGGCACGAACAACAGAGCGCCATTTAGGCCCGTTCTTACACACCTCACTTGCTTCTTTGACATTCATAACTCTTGTCATGCAAGCTCGTCTGTTCTTAAAGCTCCTGACATCACCTTCTGCTAGTACACGATCAATTTGATCATGGAAGGTGTGTCGTGGCCTTCCACGACTTCTGCATCCATCCACTTTTGCATCGTATATCTGTTTAGTCATTCTTTCCACATGCCCGAACCACGGGAGCATTCCTTTCCTTGGTGGTACAAGAATTACATCAGAAATACGATCAAGATTGACATATATTTTTTTCACCGCATTAAAGTGTGTATAATTATTGTAACAACGGCTGAGAAATCGATCAAAAAACGCTTTTTGTCTGTTGTCTCGCTGTTAACAGATAATAATGAAGTTATGTAGTAAGTTGCAGTCATGCTCAGAGTGTTCATCATGCTCATGCCCAGAATTTAAAAATGAGGATATCCGTAAGGTAACCAAGGTTACTGACGTAGCTCGCAAAATTAACAAGCTGAAGTGGCAGTGGGCCGTCCACATTTGTCACAGAACTGATGGCCGATGGAGCAGACGAGTCCTGGAGTGATCTGTGGAAGGTCGCCGGTGGGGGCTAGATGAGGACAGCGAAGAACCGGGATAAGTGGCGCAATCTTGGGGAGGTCTGAAGCAGTGGACAGCGGTTGGCTGACGACGATGTAGAATAGAATAGAATAGAAAACACTTTATTGTTCACCACATACACGTAAAATAAACAATTAAACAGTTAAAGTAGGAGCAATGGGCGGCCTTATCGCTTTAGAGCGATCTCTTCCAGAAAACCCAGGCTATGGATTTTATATATTTTTATTATATATTAAATAGAATATATAAATATCACACAATACATATACCTAAAATTAATAAAACATACATACAGACATAAACAACTTAACGCCAGTTCCCTAATATTATAGGCACGAATATACATAATATTAATTAGGCCCAATCTTACATTTATTTCACTTGCATACAATGACATTCATAATTCTTGTCATATAAAACACATAATGGTCTTAAAGCTCCTGACATCGCCATCCGCTAGTACACGATGAGTTGTGTTCATGGCATTAGTGACCAGGCCTTCCAGTACTCCCTTAAGAGATCCAGCAGTGCATTTGTAGCAACTTTGGTGTTGCAAATGTCCATCAGGCGATGGTAACCGCATTTCCGATCAAGTGGAGCCGTCCTTGCCTTACCTTCACGCTGATCTCCTGCAATAAAAAAAAAAACATAAATACACATATCAACTAAGTTTCCTCTAAAAAAACTAATTCATGTTACGCATTTAGCTCGTACAACTATAAGAAAATTACAATATATTTGATACAAAATTGGAAAATTAGATTTAAAATAACAAAAAGGAATTAAATAATACAATACCACACGAGATAAAAAAAAACTACAATATGTCTATTTATCTATATCATCTGAAGTCATAATTATCATGTCATTAAAAAAAATCGTGATGATATAAAAAAATATATATTAATGAAATTAAAGTCAAAATAATATAATATACGGGTATATATGAAATTAGTAGAACGTCATTGATTTTTTTTTTCTTTTAATTTGAGTCCTGAACATAAATAAGTTGCTTATAGAAGGATCGACATCATTGAATAGAGTATTTGTATTGCTGGCAGGCACGGTATAAAAATATGTTTTTAGTATAATTGTTTTTTTTTTCAACCCATATCGCATATCCCACTGCTGGACGTAGGCCTCCCCAAGTATGCACTCATATCGCGGTCTCCCGTCTTCCTCATCCAGCCCCTGCCGGCGATCTTGCGCAGGTCGTCAGTCCACCGGGCTGGCGGGCGTCCTACGCTACATTTGCCGACACGAAATTGGTTTTTATAAGTGGCATAACCTACAAATACACTAATAAGTAAACGGACATGTAATTAGGTATTAAATATTTATTATGATTCAAATTCACTTATTTTTATTCAAAATAAGTTCCACTGGACAACACTTTTTGAAGGTCATACATGTAAGTTAAAATTTAATTTTTACTTCCTATTCTATGTACACCGCCTCGCAACGTGTTGATGCTGTAAAGGAGAAGAAGCGGCAAGAAACTCCCCAGCAACACGTCTAGCTAAATATTGTGCCTCTTTATATTTCATATTCTACAGAATTACTTTTTGAAGAATTAATGGAGTTGTAGCAAACAATGCATACTCAATAAGACCAAGACAATAAAAGGAAAGAAAAATAATGTTATAGTTATAATAATGACATGACGTGCTAAAATGTTATGCTGCAATATGTCTCCACAAATTCCTTACAAGCTTGGCAAGATAAAAAACGTTATACAAAATTTAGTATAAGAGGTTGGAGCGAGCTGCTATGTAAATGAATTTTTGTCATTTAAGTATTCTTCAATAGTGTAGTATCCCCTTTTTAGCAAGATGCTTTTTAATTTAGTTTTAAATTTAGTGAAAGGCAGATCTAACATTTCACTCGGAATCTTAAGATGTAGTTAATGTTGTGTGATTTGTGATGTGTGTGAACTCCATGCGAAGATCACCGAGCGAAGCTCAGTAGCGCTCAGGTAATTTAAATCACGAATATATTAAAATTGTTTTCAATTTAGGTCATATAAGTCATGTAACAAAAAGTGTATGATACTAATGAAGGGGATCGTCTCAATATGCGTTTGTGTAATTTATCCAGCTGCCGAGACGTGCAGCAGTCCGGGCCACCAGGGTCACCGGCACCGGCTGCGGAGAAAGCATCCTTCATTGGATAATCTCATTGCAATTGGCTCATCAAGCATGTCAGATGTTGCAAACATTTTAGCACACACTAAATTATATAAATTAAAAGAGTGAGGTGTGTAAGAATAAGCCTGAATGGCGCTCTGTTGTTCGTGCCTACCTCGCAAGGGAACTGGCGTGAAGTTATGTATGTATGTATGTAAAAGTTGACCGTTTTAGATCTAAAATAATTATAATAAATAATAATTGTTAAAATTTGGTAGATTTAAAAAAATACATACATACATACCTTCACGCCAGTTCCCTTGCGGGGTAGGCACGAACAACTTTATTTTAGAAAATAAAGTAGAATAAAAACTACTTTTATATTGGAACTAGTATATGCTCGCGACTTCATCCACGCTTGACTTGAAAGTCCTGAGGCACAAAGTATCTACCGCAATATTTAAAAAAGAATAAAGTGAAAACTGTTTCGGAATAAGCTAATTTTTATGTAGCCGAACAACATCAAACCGCTCCGATTCGAAATCCCGGAATTCCCGGGATAAAAAATATCCCACATTTTATTACATAAAATTTGCTATCGATCAGTACAAAATCACATTGGAATACGATTTGTTTTTTAATTTGGCCACTTAAAATCATTCCCCGAAAAATTCTCGCGGGAATCTCAGGATAAAGAGTAGCGCAGATTACAATTCTTCGAATTTGCTGTCGATCAGCGAAAACCGCATATAAATCGGCTCTGTAGTTTTTATATGAATTTCGAACAAACAGACAAACCAACAAACACACAATCGTTCATATAGTCTATTCCAGTTGTTTTTTTTTAAATAGCTTCAATGTATAGATAGACACGGCATGTTTACAATTTTTTATATTATAGGTATAAATTATTATCCGCGGGAAACACCATTTTGACAACGCTATGAAGTTCGCCCAGGCGAAAACACCTTTCAAAACAGTTGCGTATATTTGGAAGAATAAATTTCCGACACCCTATTGTACAAATACTCTTGCAGTATTTCTAACTGAGGTCATAAATTAAATGATAAAAAATTAACAAATAATCATCCACACAAATTCTGTTTCCCGTTTATTTATGAGTAGATATAGACTTGATAAGCCAGAACAACCTACATCCAGGTGGTAGGATATTTGCTCGTTTGGATGGCTACCATCCCTGGCATGCCGCCATAAGAACCTTGAGTTGTGTTTCGGCTATAGCGGTAAGGTTCCAGTCTCCCTTTAGCGAGCGACAACACATTCGTCAATTCTTCAACTCTTGATAAAAAATAAAAAAACTCTGTTTAAAAAAACCGACTTCAAAAATTAAAAAACTAAAAAGTATAAAATAACTTATTTCTAAAGCTATTATTATTAATATATATTATCTAAAACATCTTAAAGTCGGTGCTTAGTAATTTTCAAAAAAATATAGTAATTTTTATGTTTTATTTTGCACCGACTTCAAGATGTTTTAGATAATATATATTAATAATAATAGCTTTAGAAATAAGTTATTTTATACTTTTTAGTTTTTTTTAGTGTCTAGCTATGTATGGGTAGACCTACGAAAGGTGCCGCGCTCCTTAAAAAATGTAGGTCCCAAGAAACGGGAACAAAAAAATGTTCGTAAAATGAAAACTACTGGGCCAAACTATGTTAAATTTTTAGGGGACCAAATGGCAACTATTTCGCATTAAACTAAACAAGAATCACGTAAATCGGATCATAAATCTCAGCGTAATCGATGTACATATGGAACGAAATGGAAAAAATTTCATAAAATGAAAACTACTGCGCCGAACTATGTCAAATTTTTAGGGGACCAAATGGAAGCTATTCTGCGTCGAACAAAAAAAGAATCACGTAGATCGGATCATAAATCTCGGAGTAATCGGTGAACATACATAAAAAAAAGATCCCGACGAATTGAGAACCGCCTCCTTTTTTTGAAGTCGGTTAAAAATAAACAAATTTTTTAGTACAAATGTGGCCTACAGCCTATAGCGGTTTATGTACGCATTTCATTCGTATCTACTATACGTTATATGCAAATCATGATATAAGAAATGACAGTTGAAATGTTGACAAGCCCTGTCGGCAGCGGTCAGCCGGCACGTGTCCGTATTGCATTGCAATCTGCACATATCACGCTTTGTTTCACTTACCAATTTACTTATGTATACTTTTCAAGCCTGATTTACATTTGTGTTAGTTACAAAACAAATTAGCTGCCAAAATAAGCCCATATATCAGTCCATACTTATCTATATTATCTAACATCCCACTGCTGGGCTCAAGCTTCCCATTTGTAGTATAACAGACAGTATACCCACCACGCTAGTCCAAGGCGGATTAGCGGGTTTTCCTTCAACGTTGTTAGCACGTGGAAACTTCAACCTTAGTACGTGGTAATTGTGGCAATACGTATGTTAACAGTAGAATTGATCGTACACTAGCAGAAGGTGATGTCAGGAGCCTTCAGAACAGACAAGCGTGCATGACAAGAGCTATGAATGTCAAAGAAGCGAGTGAGGTGTGTGAGAATAAGCCTGAATGGCGCTCTGTTGTTCGTGCCTACCCCGCAAGGGAACTGACGTGAAGCTATGTATGTATAATATTATATTAAGTTTTGTAAATAAAGAATAAAATGTCAAAATACCTTGAATACATAATAAAACGTTTTAACGGTTTTAAGCGCTTAATTTATTACAGGCATCCGATCATCAAAACTATTAAGACCCAAACCCAGCAAAAACCAACTGCCAGACCTCAAAACACTGTGAGCTCTTTCTGCGTGCACCGGAACACAAACCAGCTTGATTGATAATTTCTTTTTCTTTTTCCTCCCACCCATTTTAATATTATATAAAATATTAGAGCTAGGCATGTTTGCTGAAGAGTTTCTTGCGCCGCTTCTTCTCTTCAACCCACGACATATTGCGAAACGGTGGTAAATTAGATTAGGCTTCCATAGATTAAATAATAACCATAAACAAAATTAAAACTAAATAATTAAAATTAACAAGTTGGCGGGAGGCTAAATAAAACTTTAACAATACTCATTGACACTTGACATCTTTGTCTTCCGTGATCACGGCCACTGAAAATTGGCCGGAAACGTCCGAATAATAAAAATCAAATTAATTACCGCGCTTAAAACGCAGTTTTATTATACCTTAAATACCCAGAAATACCCTGGCCATGTTCGTCAGGAGAGGGATATTAATAAAAATATATGCATATTGTGTCAGAAAACTGCCTGAATGGTGCATGTTTTCCGGCTGTGGTTTGAACCTGCTCCCTTTGAGTTCGGGATGCAAGTGCTTACATTCAAGTAAGTTATTAACTTAACTTAAATAACATTAAGTTATTATTTCACTGTGACTAAGATCTTCTTTACTCAATTATTAGAAAAACAGAAAAAAATAAATTAAAATATACAGCCCTTAATTATTCGTTACTTAGATTATAACTTAATTACCACCCCCAAAAGGGCAACTGTTAATATGTTAATAATGAAATTAGCTTGATATAATAAAGATACCGTAGCAAATATCCATCACTCATATTAGAAGTCGGTTATCAGTCCACAACATCAAATATTATGTTTTCCAACACATCGTGTCTATATCAAGTTGTTTTTTGTTTGACATTTTGTATGGTGACCATTCTTTGTGTAATAACAGGATTAATTTGATACTATTATTTATTTATTTAATTTATTTGGGAAACAAACATTAATTATATTTTTTACAATATAAAACACATAAAGTTATACACATGTCAGCTACGTCCCGCGACGTCGTCTGTGTGGAACTTGTTTTCAAAACCCTCCGATTGTGAAACATTCTTCATTGGTGCTCCTCTCCTATTAGTCTTAGGGTGATGATATATAGCCTATAGCCTTCTTAAATAAATGGGCTATCTAACACTGAAATAATTTTTGAAATCAGACCAGTAGTTCCTGAGATTAGAGCGTTCGAACAAACAAACTCTTCAGCTTTATATATTAGATTTGATACAATAATGAAAAATGAGATTTTAAAAAAGGATTTAAATAATACAAGACCACAAAAAACTGTACAATATGTCCTATATTTTATGACATATATATTTTATTATCACAATTCTATAGATGTGGTAACATCTTACAATAAATTCTAATGTTATTTAAATTTATTTATGAAATCAACGAATAATATATGTAATTTTATACGCATCCGAATGTCGGGCTACTAAACTGATACATCACAAAAGTCGTCACTTGGCTGAAATGAGAATGTTGAGTTGGATGTCTGGTGTTACAATAATGGATAAGCTGAGAAATGAATACAAAATCTTTGAAAGTTGTTGTGTCTTAAAAATTGATAGCAAGAAAATTAAGATGGTATGGGCATGTAAAGAGGATGGATGAAAGTTACGTGACAAAAAGAATGTTAAACTGCAAGATTGATGGATACAAAGACAAAGGTAGAAATGGATCCTTATCCAGCCCGTACCAGCGACCTTACGCAGACGAGACGTGGTCTTTACTTTAGGACACTTTTTTTTGCAGGAGTTCAGCAGACAGGCAGACGGCCCACTTGATGGCAAAGCGGTTACCAACGCCTATGGACATTTACAACACCAAAGTTGCTACAAATGCGCCGCTGCTCTCTTAAGGGAAACTGGAACCTGGTCACTAATGCGAAACACAACTCAAGGTTGTTATGGCGACATACCTTAGACCAGGGGTGGTAGGCATCTAGTCGGGCAAATGCCCTACCACCTGGCTGTGGGTTGTTAAGTCGCCTCTTACGACAGGCCGCCCGGCCGCAGGAAATTGTACTCTTTCTCCGTTCCTGCACGGATAAAATGGTTCTCTTACGGATATCCTCATTTCTGATTCTATCTGTAAGAGTATATATATACTAACTACGGTAAACCTAACTCCATATCCCGTTGAGCGACTTTAAGTAATGGTACCCTATCCCAAATCTCTCCTAAGTGGTACTCACCCTACAAATACGAGGAAGTCCATCAAAATTCATGATATAACGGAACGCAGCGTGACTGCGGCGTCCATCGATCATGCGACGGGAGGACGGCCTGCGCCCGCGCAGCGTGTACACGCGAATCGGCGCACCAACGAAACCAAGGGGCCCTAGTCTAAACATTGGATTTTTTATATTTTTAATAGCCAGTTTTAATTATTAGCATATAAATAAGCGTAATAAATACTTGTCCATAACGTCCCACTACTGGGCTTTCCATTATATTATGCCACCCTTATCCCAGGTGGACTGCTGAGTTTGACACATCGGTCATGTCGATGTGCAAGTATCATCACGATGCTTTTCTTTCACCATTAGCACGTGGTAATTGTAACAATACGTTACACGTTGGGTCAGAAAACTGAGTTTTCTTTTTTTTATTGCAGGAGTTCAGCAGACAGGCAGACAGTCCAGTTGATGGAAAGCGGTTTCCATCACCTAGGGACATATGCAACACCAAAGGTGCTACAAATGCTTTGCTGCTCTTTTAAAGAAGACTGGAACCTGGTCAATAATGCCGGAACACAACTCAAGGATGTTATGGCGACATACTTTAGACCAGGGGTGGTAGCTATCCAGTCGGGCAGCTGCCCTACCACCTCTTACGATAGGCCGCCCGGCCGCAGGAAATTGTATTCTTTCTACGTTCCTGCACGGATAGAATAGGTATAACGCCGACAAAAACTAAATCACACCTGCATACCTGTAGAAAACATATTTTATTACCTTTCGGCATTTGGACTTCTTTTGTTTACTTATTTATTGGCATGCGTTTATTAATTATTCTAGAGAACAACAGCCCATTGTTTTATTATACTCGTTTATGGCCGGTACGGTCGACTGATTAGCCAGGTGTCTCGGATTTAAAGTACAAACTGATTCTAGGAAATTTAGTCCACGCGGCTGGACGAACATATTGCATCTGTGCAGTATAAAGCAATGGCCCGATAGAATTACGAGGCAGTCGAGCGATAACCACGAGCGAATCAAGACGTGTGTACTACAATTGGGAAACTTTTAGTGACGGACTTTGCGCGTTTTATGGAATTACGACCTTCTGCATTACGTTTGGACTTGTTGTGTTTGGTTATATTTGTTCCTATGTTATACGTATTTTCATAGTTCTAATAAACTCTATAGTAATTCTAAAGACATTTTAATTGGAGTCTCACGACTCGTAACAAATTAAAAAAAAACTACATGTTATAATGTATAATTATATTTTTCTAATTCCTTTACGTATAAGCCTATCGATTTTCTAAGACTCCGCAAGTTGTCATTGTAGTTGTAAGCCCTCAGAAGAAATATAAAGATTGGTCAATGAAATACTTGATAAAATGCTTTAATCCCAGTGTCGGCACCAAAAGAATCATAAAAATAAATCAATAATCCATTGGATTGTAATAAGTGAGCATTATGTCTTCGGCCTCCTAATGATACCAGGTAAATAATTACTGACATCTCAATTTGTTCTCACGGAATGCGAGCACGGTCTATCACGATCTAAGCCAGGGCTGCCTCTAAATATTTCGAGCGGTATGTTCTTTCTAGCCGTTTATTAAAACACTTTTAACAGGTCGCTCACTGAAAAATAGAAAGAAAAAGATTAATTGATTTAAAAAAGACGCTATACATGAAAAACACATAATACAATAAATTTTACACAAAAACAAAAAAAAACTGATTCACAAAATACAAAGACAAATAGTATAATAAATAAATAAGGAGTAAAGTTTTTTAGTCAACGACGTTGGCAACACAACATTGTGCTGCATCGAATTAAAAAAAAAAACCTGACAGCGCTGATTTTCAGTGCCAATCTCCATACACTTGACCCAATAACTCATCATATTGAAATTAAATGCATAAATGGCATTGCAGCCATCACCTTAAAAAAAAAAAGACAAAGATAACGAAAACATAATGCTGTGAAACTACGTATGTATTGTGGAAAAAAGGCATTATATTATTTTCAAGAAGAATTCCACAATGAGTTCAATACTTTAATAAGTGGTACATGGGGGTCATTCTTTTGTTCCTCCATTCAATACTTTCTGTAATGAACTTTAATTGAAATCGCCGACTTTATATCCCTGAAAGGTGGTGGGAGATCATTCCAGCAACGGGTTGCTACAACCCCGACGTTAGATATTTACAGTTAACGTTTCTATATACAGTAATGTGAAGTAATGTGTATATACAAATATTGACAACACAATATTGACACATTTGGTCAGAGTGTAACCGGTCTTATTCATATTGAATTAGAGCAAGTCTGTTAAACCACTCTTTAGACGTTACATTCGTGCCCAGTAAGTATCTGTGTTATCCTATAGGTCAGGGTCCCGCGTTGCCGCGTGAGACATCGGGCAGGTGGGAACGAATGGCTTCTACTCTCTCCATGTCGGCCTTAGAGGATTTTACGTCCCTCTGCCAGGTTTGGATGATAGTAGCGGTTCCCCGCGTCCTTATCCGGGCATCCTGTCGGGAGCGTCACGCCTTGGCATGCAACTCCGCGGGCGGATCACCTGCCAAGAGTGTCGCCTCCGTCCACGACACCGTACGGTATTCCGCTGAGTTATCCTTAGCAGGGTCCTGTTATGGCGATGGAGTGCATAGTACCACACGGGGGCACTACAGTGCCATACTTCGTAGGAATACCAGAATACGTTGGGGAGAAGTCTGGCGAGGGCGCCTGCGAACCTAGTCAATCTGGGGATAAGCTGTTCAAAATGGTTTTGTGTCAACCCTAATAAGGAAGCGGATTCTTTTGGACCGGGGCAAACATAAATTATAATCGAAACGCGAATGTAATGAGTCGATAGAAAAAATTGGATAACTTTATTTATGGTTAAAAAATATTAGATACGCTCGTTTGTCTTTGATGTCATATTAAAAGGCGTTTTTTAACGACTCTCGTGTTTTGTATTGGTAAACAAAATTAAAAATGGAAATGGGATCAGTTTCTTTTTTTTTAACAATGCGGATCCATTGTTAAAAAAAAAGAAACTGATCACAATATGATTGCCATAATAAAAAATAAAAAAAGATTTTTAGTATTTTTTATGTATGGCTATGTTCCATCTATTTATTTAGCCACTACCGTGTATAACGAATATTCAAGTTTTTGAATAATCATCAAGCGAGAGCTTCAGCAAAATTTGTAGGTCTTTAGGTCTTAGGTTTCGTAGGACTGACGTTAAATGAAGCAGTTCTTGTGACAGCTGAAAAAGCACATTCATTGAGCCGTTTAGACTTAAAAAAAAACATTATAAATATTCTACATCATTTTTTTCCATTTTTAGCCATTATTATACACTTTTTGAAAATAAGACTACACGGTCAAACGTTACTCTTAAAGTCGATTTTCCACCAAATACCCAAATATTAGAATCTGTAGTTTGATATTCAGCAATGAAACTTTTTAAAGTTTATGGCCTGACGGCCTTTAGGCCAGGTGTGAAACTTTTTAATCTATAAACACAGATTAAATGACATTCTAAATTCAAAAAAGTTATGACATTTGATCATTAGAATTTCAAAACATATCCTTTTTGCTTTAATAACGTGCTGTCTTAAAAAATTAAATAGTTCACTTTCAAAAAATAATTATGTCTAAACGATTTTTTTACTGTCAATCATAATTATTTATTACAAAAGAAACTACGTTTTTCTTTTTTAAAAAAATCGTAATTGGCGGTTTTAATTATTAAATAAAAATATGAATTGAGGCGATATAGATACACAATACACATAAAAATAGCCTTAAGTTAGTTTTAAAACAATATTCTTTGAGCTGTCAAAATTTTGATATTGCAGGTCACCTGTTGATGTTCTGGTGAGTTGGGCGCGGTCGGAGAATAATTGATGGGCGCGGGGTCCAAGCCCCCTGCTGGCCAAAAGGTTGGGCCCCATTCTAGTATTTGTGCCAAGGCAGATGCGACAAGCGGATTGATCATTATTTTTGTCACACGTAAAAACCAAAACAAATAATGAAAGTTGATGAAGCGAAAAGTGTTTGTCAGAATAATAGCATGTGGAAATCCATCGTCTCTGCCTACCCCTACACCAATGGGAAACTTGCGTGACAATATGTATGTATGTATAAAAATCAGAAACATATTCACTACTACCTGTCCCGGCAGACGTTGTTCTGGCCTGAAGAAATAAAATTTAGAACCCCATTGCAGCGCTAGTTGGCGCTGCAATCGGGATACTTAATTTCTATGAAAAGTTTTAGAGTACATACACGCTTTTTGTTTATTTTTGTTACTGTGTGTGACATTAATTTAGTCATTTTTATGTTGTGGTATACCTTAAGAATAACTTATTATATTAATTTATTCTAATTTTAATACTAAACTTATACTAATGTAGAGTGTATCTGTTACATGCTGATTTTGTGAGGAAGTGCATGTGCAGTGTTGGCCTTATATCTATACTTATACATAGTCCTATCTAGTGCCACGTGTGTTGTTTTTTTTTATTAATAACATACATACATACATAACTTCACGCCAGCTCCCTTGCGGGGTAGGCACGAACAACAGAGTGCCATTTAGGCTTATTCTTACACACCTCACTTGCCTCTTTGACATTCATAACTCTTGTCATGCACACTCGTCTGTTCTTAAGGCTCCTGACATCACTTTCTGCTAGTACACGATCAATTTGATCATGGAAGGTGTGTCGTGGCCTTCCACGACTTCTGCATCCATCCACTTTTGCATTGTATATCTGTTTAGTCATTCTTTCATCATGCATTCTTTCCACATGCCCGAACCACCGGAGCATTCCTTTCCTTACCTTCACCCCGACACTCTCTTTCAGACCAACTCTCTTTCTTACTTCGGTATTACGAACGCGGTCCGCGAGCGTCACTCCGCAGATTTTGCGCAGTGCTCGCATCTCGACCGCGTTTACTCTACTTTCATGCTCTCTCTTCCATACCCAACTCTTGCATCCATACGTGAGCGTAGGTACCAGCACCGCGTTGTGTACGGCGAGCTGGGCCTTCTGGCTGAGGTTCTTAGCGCCTAGAAGTTTACCTAACGCTCCATTCACACTATTCCCCAAATTCACTCTTCTTTCTATATCAGCGGTGTACCTTCCATCCCTGCTAAAAGCACATCCAAGATATGCAAACTCATTCACTTGCTCTAGCATAACATCATCGACCATTATCCTTGCATTCGTTCTGGTTTCTTCTCTTTCAAACACCATAACCTTTGTTTTCTTCGCATTCAAATGTAAGCCTCTCGCCTGACAGTCATCTTTCATCATTGTGAAATGTGTGTGTTTATTAATAACGGTATTGTAAAAGTTCTAACTTACATTTACGCCTACGTGTTCCTCTTACGCCATACAACAAGATAACATACCGCGGCGCGTCTTCACTTGCCAAAATAAAACATTAATATCATAACTTTATTAATACGAACAAACACCTGCTCTATTGTCTACAACATAGGAGGGTTGATTTTTTCTGTACTCTTGAAGAATTTTTTCTGCTTAAGATGCTTTAACATTGATATTTTTTCTGGAGTCCTAACGGAATTTCAAGTGAAGTAATTTTATTTTTCTCAAGTTTTCGCTATGGAGGGTAAAGGTAAGGAGAATCATCTTATATGGGAGAAAAGTTGAAATAGTGTCCAATTGTAAGCAAATAAATAACAGTTCAAAAACAGTCCACAATGGCGCTGATGCAGCAAAGGGTATGGTATGAATGTAGCTATTGTAAACGAATCGAAGATGCCGAGTAAAAAAATTCACCCTGATGCCTAAGTGGCGCCACCATACTTTAATGCATTTCGACGGACACTTATCATGATGATTCTCCTTCCATCTACCCTCCATAGTTTTCGTGGTTAGTACACATAATAAAACTACGTACTCTAATTTTTTTTAAATGTTTAAGGCTTGGCAACTAGGCCTTTAAGCCAGGCGCCGTTATATTGTAGGCTACAATCGACGTCATTCAACGGAGTTCTTGTGAAAAGTCGAAAGGCCACATTTGGCTATATAGTTCACATTTCTAGCAAAAACACATAATTACTACTCAAAAACTATCAATAGCCTACAACTATTGTTCATTTTAGAGTAATTTTACACATTTTTAGAAAATAAAACTGCACAGCACAACATCCCCTTTCAGTTCCCGCCAAAAACTCCTACGTACTCTAAATTAGATTAGGCTCCCATAGAGTAAATATTGATCATAAACAAAATTAAAACTAAATAATTAAAATGAATATATACTTTTGAATTTGAATTGGACCCTTCAGATTTTTGTATTCCGTGATCACTTCTACTAAAAAATAGCCGAAACTTCGGAATAATAAAAATCAAATAAATTATCGCGCTTAAAACCGTTAAAACGTAGTTTTATCAAGCAATTTTGTTTAAATTATCTGTTATGCTATCCTACTACTGGACTCGGGCCTTTTCGTTTCATAAAAGATTTAAAAGACTACAATTCACCACAATAGCAGGCAAAGGAACTTGATCCATACTGCTTTTTTATAAGTGTTAACTCTTCAGTATAGCTCAGCTATATTGTAGGTCTTCTACTGACTGATAACTAGAGAGGCCACATTTGACTATACAGTTCACATTTCTCACAAAAACGGATAATTATTACACAATATCAACATAGTACAACAAATTATTTATTAAAATAATGTAAGCACATTTTTGGAAAATAAAACTGCGCAGCACAACCTAACCTCAGGTACGTCGAAAATCTAGATTATTAAGGACGTCCAACGAAGCGTTAAATAAACTAAACCAATAGAATACACTCAACTCTTTAACTTACTATGGAGTCATAAATAAAATTGTCAAAGAAAGTAATAAATAACAGAAATTTTACAATTGTTTACATACCAATTTGTTTAAGACAATGGTTGTATTGTTTTTAGTAAAAACGTCACAAGACAAACTCATATTGTTGGTTTAAATTTTTTTTTAGTTGCCCAAAGTAGACCACTTACAGCTACTTTCAATTCGAGAAGCACGTGTCTATGGTAATTATTCAATATTCAGCGGGTTCTGTATTATATATATATATTTTTAATGAATGAATAATTTATTATGCGAGCACTGCGCAAAATCTGCGGAGTGACACTCGCGGACCGCGTTCGTAATACCGAAGTAAGAAAGAGAGTTGCTCTGAAAGAGAGTGTCGGGGTGAAGGTAAGGAAAGGAATGCTCCGGTGGTTCGGGCATGTGGAAAGAATGCATGATGAAAGAATGACTAAACAGATATACAATGCAAAACACCTTCCATGATCAAATTGATCGTGTACTAGCAGAAGGTGATGTCAGGAGCCTTAAGAATAGACGAGCGTGCATGACAAGAGCTATGAATGTCAAAGAAGCAAATGAGGTGTGTAAGAATAAGCCTGAATGGCGCTCTGTTGTTCGTGCCTACCCCGCAAGGGAACTGGCGTGAAGTTATGTATGTATGTGTAATAATTTATTTCTAAAATGTGTATACCTACACAAGATGTTATGCGTTAATACCAATAACTTTTGCCTTATTAGATGTGCAATGTTGAACAGATGTCAAAGTACATTACACATTTTATCCGTGCAGGAACGGAGAAAGAACACAATTTCCTGCAGCCAGGCGGCCTGTCGTAAGAGACGACAAAACAACCCACAGCCAGGTGGTAGGGCATTTGCCCGTCTTGATCGCGACCCCTGGTCTAGAGTATGTCGCCACAACAACCTTGAGTTGTGTTCCGGCTTCAGTGGCCAGGTTTCAGTCTCCCTTTAGAAAACAGAAGCGCATTTGTAGCACCTTTGGTGTTGCAAATGTCCATAGGCGATGGTAACCGCTTTCCATCAGGTGGACCGTCCACCTCTGCTGAACTAGTGAAATAAAAAAACAACCAAAAATTAAATTGAATCAAAAAATTGTGGTAATATTCATTTTATTTTCTTTATTATGTCTATCAATACAGGTCTAGATTCACTTGTAGCCAGTTCCTATATTTTACTAGACATTGACTTGCTCTACCAACGGCTGAATTTAGACATTACATATATGGAGCTTATGTTAAATTCGAAATGATAGTAACGCCAACGAACGGTCGGTAAGATGTAAGAACCGGCCATTAATATTAGTTATGAATATTCTAATTAACATGCGTTGAAACTGGCTAAATTTTACTTAATAGGGTAAGCTGAACTATTGTTGGCACCCAGTCAATTTATTCAATACTAACTGTGCCGCGACTTCGTCCGCTTGGAACTTTTTTAAAAGTCGCCTAAGTTACTCTTTATAATATCAGTTATTCAGACACAATACGCAATTCCGGATTTGGCTTTTTGGATAGTTGCCTTCGACAACAACAACGACACAATATACGTAAACGTCACACATCATATTAGCAGTGACAGATAAAACGTCACTTACGAACTTCAAGTCACTTGATACTTGATTACTTCATTAATATACGTTTAAAATTTTACCAGCGTAACGAATTTGTAAAAAACGAATTATACGAAATTTATACGAGAAAAACCTTTCATCATTTTGGATATCCTCCGTTCCTGTGTCTACACAGTTATACCAGTGAAAGTCCCGTCATAGTCGGTCCAGCCGTTTCAGAGATCAGACGAAAACGTTAAAAATGGACTTTTTGCAATAAGTAACGTATATACTTGCACATGCGTTTAGTAAAAAGCTGTTATTTTGACATTACAAACAGACACTTCAGTTTTATTTATCTATCTATACATCAAAAAACTAATTGAAGGGCGTTCAACCACCAAGGTCATTAGCCAGATTAATCTTTTCTTGCCTACAAAGTGGTCAAGCACTCTAGCCTTTCGGAAATTTACATTCATAACTACAGAAACCTAATACGTTGTGTAAATCTACTTCATTTATGGTAGGTTCCTATGTCTTACCGATTGTTCATTTGTCTTAATATCGGTAAAAATTGACATAAGCTCTTTACATATAATCTCAAAATTCAACCGATGGTAAGGCAGGTATTAAACATCGGGTAGTTGTTTTTAATTTGCATGTTTTTACAAGGAACTCCAAAATTTCACACCATATCCAAAAAAGTGGTGTAATAAAAATATATTTCACGCGTATCCCTGTACAGTTGTGTCCAAACTTTACAACAGTCATATAACATGTTTTCTATAGTTTTATGGTGCCTCTGAATGGCCAAACTAACAATGAGAAACACAAAACCCCTCTTTATGTCCCAACCAACTTAACTGTTCACGTGGACAACTTGAAAACTAAACTTTCTACCTGTATTTTGACATGTATAGAAGACACTAGCGACACACTTGGACTGCAAATATAAGTTTGCCGTTTTATAATTTGTTTTGGTTGCGTTCAATATGTTTTATTGTTCTTCTGATTTATAGTATTGTTGCCAATTCCATAGATTTTGTTGAGTTTGTCAGTATCGAAACGAAATGTAAGCTCGTGGTGAGTTTTTGTTTAGATTTAAATGAAAAAAAAATGTTTTTAATGTTTCGGTTCACAGAAGACGAAGGTTGTGGAAACCATGAGACTTCTAAATAGCCACATGAATATATAAAGTCTCCAACGAGTCTAAATATATAAGTAATTTATTTGTCTTTTTAGGAGTTTCCATAGGACGGGGCTTTCTCAGTTTGGACTCCTGTCTCCCTCTGGTCCATTTTAGATTAAAATTTTGTGTATTGTATAAGTGAGATTTATGTATAACAACATTATTTAACTAAGACTTGTATTTTTGGGAGAAAATAAAGATTTTTTATTATTTATTATTTCTACTAAGTATTAGATCAACTCAAGCAAGAAATATGTATATCGTGTTTTTCCTTAGATGATATTCTTGATACTTCACAGACTATGTTTTTGTACTAAAGCACACTATTTAATGATGTTGAAATGTTTTATTTTAATAAAAAATTTACTTAGATTTACAAACATAGACTGATCAGACTGTTCTAAGAACATAAGAAAGTAAAAACAATCGTAAGTTGATTCAAATACTTATCTAAAGAAAAAACAAATTAAAACCTCATAGGCGTGCAAAGGTCAAAAACAAAATTAACGATTGGACAGAGTATAGTAACAAATAATGTATGTAAATGAGACAATGAACAATAAATCATTGGACTTTTTAATCCAATTTTGGTTATTACACATCATCAATAGACGATTTGATTTCTTTTACTCGGACTAAATGACATATAGGTATATGAAAAAATAATCAAGGGAATACACGAGATTCAAGTCAATTCTAATCGCGGAAGCCATTAAAGAAAGAAAAAAAGGAATTCCCTTCTGTCACTGTCATCGAAAACGTCACTTTAATATTGTTTTTTAAAACGTCAAGTGTTTTTATTGAGGCATTTAACCAAATAAAGGTCGAAAACTTAATAAAGGAACTGTCGTGGATTATTTTATATAATATATATGTTTATTAGCCAAAACGTAAAAAAATAAAATTCGCTTCTAAAACATTATATTGACTTGCCTTTACAAAATTTTCTTACAAGTGACATAAACAAAACAATAAAGAAATGATATTACATATAAATTTAAATTATGAAAAATAATACATTCTAAAATGTTACAACAGGAACTAAAAGTGGCAGCTCCGTTATTTGATAGAATATTGTTCGTAAAGTATAGCCAGTAAATAAATTCACAGCTTTAATTATGGAATATTTTGTATTTAATTATGTGTTAATAAATCTATATGTATATTTATACAATAATATTAATATATAAAATAATATGTAACATTTTTAAAAATATTGTGCAACAAAACCCTCTGCCCTAGCTTTTGTGCCATATTTCTCTTTCCATCCCAAGTCCTATGGAATAAATACTTATTTGTTTAAAGGTTATAATACTGGTCACTCGGTTTTTATTATAATTTAAAGAAAATCGAGTTGGTTGTGGTTCGAATGTAAGGAAAAAATGGCGTTTAATTTTTTTTAATCCATTTTAATTTAAACTTATATAATTTGGTCTCGTTCGGGTCCATCACATCTGGCTACCTTGACAGAACCAACTCGATTTTCTTTTAAATAGAATAATGTAAAAACCCGAGTGGCCAATATTGTAACATTTAAACAAATAAATATTGATTCCGTAACACTAAGGTTGTCTGGAAGAGATCGCTAATCCTAAGCTATTTTTGTGTATATATATGAAACATAAATTTTATTGTACAATAAAGTATATTTATTATTCAATAATTACCTACATTGATTTGCAGATTAGCAAATAATTACTTGGGTAGAATTAAATACGGGGTTGCTGCGCCGCGTCAGTGAGACTTCTTTTGTCTCACTCTACTACAGATGTTTTTATTTATAAAGTAGGTACAATATATAGTTGTCATGGCTGCTTCATTAATCTTATATGTATAACTTTTAACTTTATCGTTTTGGAGACTATACGAGACGACCTTTTAGACATGAGCAGTTGTAGAAATATGGCTGACAATTGCAGAAACCACTCGGTAGCTTCCAAGACTTCCAACCCCCGCTGCAATACTTATCAGAAACTACACCAAGTTGAACTCTAAAAATATCGTAGTAAGGTACAAAATAGTTATAAAGTAACCAATGTTGAAATTTGTATAACTTAGCAGGAGTTTAAAGACAATGCGAGAAAAAGGACGAAATTACGAAAAAATCTCACGCTGTGCTTAAAATAAATTTTACACGCAACTTAATTCTTTGGAAGTCAATGGTAGCTGTTGTGGTGGAAAGGAGAATATATCATTGAATCCCATAAATACATAGATTTAAAGGCAAAATTAAGTTACTTTTTTATTCTATGTTTACATGAATAATCCATATTCAACTTACATACATACATACATACATAACTTCACGCCAGTTCCCTTGCGGGGTAGGCACGAACAACAGAGCGCCATTTAGGCTTATTCTTACACACCTCACTTGCTTCATTGACATTCATAACTCTTGTCATGCACGCTCGTCTGTTCTTAAGCCTCCTGACATCACCTTCTGCTAGTACACGATCAATTTGATCATGGAAGGTGTGTCGTGGCCTTCCACGACTTCTGCATCCATCCACTTTTGCATTGTATATCTGTTTATTCATTCTTTCATCATGCATTCTTTCCACATGCCCGAGCCACCGGAACATTCCTTATGTGACTAAAATTAAACATGGCGGGGTCAAAAAGTCCTGAAATTCGTGTGACGTAATTCGCGAATGGCCGCTCAGGGTAGGATAATAAAATAATAATAATAAAATCTTTATTACATAGCCATTACAACATAATTATGTCACAAGTAAAAGGTACAAAAAAAGACAGAATTTTCCAAAGAAGCGCAAGCTGTGATGTCAGGCGGTTGCCAAGACCCCGCACTAGGAATAAACCTGTGTTACAGTTAGCATTGGCAGACATTCGACTGCAAGAAATTACTTACAGTTAAAGGCTATTTATATAAAGAGAAATTTCTGAATCCTAAACTAGTAAAACTGTTTTTATTTAACCCTTTAGCTCACTATTAGCACATATGTGTCCGCGATGAGAGTGCAGATCGCGCTTGTGCAGGTGATCGTCAATTGTGTTGTTGTCTCACTCTGTTTATATAGGAGTTGTATGATTTGTATGAGATGGGTATATTTTCTTGGTATATTACGAGATAGTGATAGTGTTAGTCTTGCGAGTTTTTGGTATATCGATAATTGTCTTAAGGGTTTAAGTGTCTGCATAGTATAGGGTGTGTATAGGAGGTATAGGTGTAGGATAGGACAAAGGGTTTAGATAGAGGGAGAGGGAAGTAGGCTATCTCACTCACCACACTAAACACGATTAGGGTAAGGCTAAAACATAAAGGCTTGAATCTACTGTTTACCTAAAATGAACAAAATAGCAAACGAGAGCTGGTAACTAATAAAAAATACTTCCTCTACTTATAACAGTCGAAGTCTATTCAAGTATACATCGTAAAATTCAAGTCAATTTGGGCTATTGTTGTGCTGAGGCCAAGCCGGCCATACAGTGGCCGCCAGCGGTGGCCTATTGTGGCCTAATACTGTTTACCATTGTCCAATTTAGAACAATACACGAAATTCTAGGCATGAATCCAACAAAGGACTTTCAAAACTTCTAAGAACGAAGCTTTTGTTTTCAATTTGATCGATTATGGTTGCTTTTGTAAACTTTCTTAACATTTACGAGCAGTTGTAATAGTCGAAGACATTTTTGGGTCATTTTGAGATATTTTAAGATTTTTTTTTGTTTTACTTTTTAATTCTTCGAAACAAACATTTATGTAGCTAATAATTTACGCATTATTTTTAACGTTATAATTAAGACGTATTTGGAGACATTCGATAACATTAACGCAAGTGGAGCAGGGACATTAGAAAACTACAATACAAGTTCAATATATCATAAATTCATAATCATAATAAATTAACACTAAAACCAGGTTAATTATCAACAATACCACCGATGAGTTACAACTAATAAACTGCTGTGTCGATTGTGATAAATCACGGCGATGTCTATATCGGCGGCGGATCTGAAAACTCATTATTATTATTTTAATATTATTATTCAAATTATTATAATCCCAGCTCCGCTATATTTATATCGTCACATAATCCTTTCTGTAACGCCGCTTTAAGTTAGGGTCGGCGCACATTGGGTTATTTTGATATACATTTAAAAAAGGTGGGTGATGTCAGGAGCCTTAAGAACAGACGAGTGTGCATGACAAGAGTTATGAATGTCAAAGAAGCAAGTGAGGTGTGTAAGAATGGGCCTAAATGGCGCTCTGTTGTTCGTGCCTACCCCGCAAGGGAACTGGCGTGAAGTTATGTATGTATGTATGTATGTATGTACATTTAAAAAAGTCAATGTATCCACGAGTCATGGTAGCGTAACGGTAGCAAACTCAAATGGCGCGGGTTCGAATCCTGGCCGAAACGCATGTATCACTTAGTCAGTTTTCTGACCTAATGTGCATATCGTTACGTGCCAACAACGGTGAAGGATTGTGATGCAACCTGCACATCGAGATAACCGATGTGTGAAACCTGCCAAGCCGCCTTGGACAAGCGTGGCGTGTATACTGTCCGTTTCCCTATAGTTGGAGACCCGAGTCCAGCAGTGGCGTACGTGTATGGGCTATTATTATAATTTATATATTTCACGGAATATATATATATTTTTTATTGCAGGAGTACAGCAGACAGGCAGACGGCGCACTTGATGGAAAGCGGTTACCATCGCATATAGACATTTACAACACCAAAGATGCTACAAATGCGCTGCTGCTCTCTTAAGGGAGACTGGAACCTGGTCACTAATGCCGGAACACAACTCAAGGTTGTTATGGTGACATACTTTAAACCAGGGGTGGTAGCCATCCAGTCGGGCAAATGCCCTACCACCTGGCTGTGGTTTGTTAAGTCGTCTCTTACAACAGGCCGCCTGGCCGCAGGAAATTGTATTCTTTCTCTGTTCCTGCACGGATAAAATATATAAAAATGTATAAATCTTGGAAGAATATTACTAATATTGAATGTCTACTTACTTAATTTACTGTTACTAGGAATGTCAAGACGTAGAAAAAGTAACTCGTAACACTCTGAAATCATAATTCGGTATTTGACTGATTATATAATAAATTGTATAACAATGTACATAAAAGAGCTTGTCATCAACTGTCTTTCCAAAATTTCGTGACATTATTAATTTTTACTGTTTAAACAATAATCAATAAGATATTTGACTCGTTAGAGTTGTGACGCCATAACTCCGGATTCGATTCCTGGTATGATAAATTTCGGAAACGAATTTTCTCCATTATTTGCTATAGTCTGGGTGTCTGGGATCGGCCCCAGAGTAGTCCAGTGTATATCATCCATAACACAAGTGTAACTTGCTTAATTTGGATACAATATGTGTGTTTATTTGCCGATTATGTTATTATGTGTATCTCTGCAGACCATGGGCCATGAAAACGGCCTGGATTTTTGGAGGGCTTGCGTGGGACCATGGGAAGGTTAACGCGTAGAGGTCCCTTGACTTTAATCTAAATATGGCATGACACCGACCGGCGATTATCCCTGACTACATCATATACAAATGCACCCAAGGACAAACCCCGGTAAGTGTAGAAAATGAGAACAAAAGGTTTTTTTTTATTGCAGGAGTTCAGCAGACAGGCAGACGGCCCACTGGATGGAAAGCTGTTACCATCGCCTATGGACATTTGCAACATCAAAGGTGCTACAAATGCGCTACTGCTTTCTTTAAGGAGACTCGACCCTGATCACTAATGCCGGAACACAACACAAGGTTGTTATGGCGGCATACTAGGCTGTCCGTCGCAATGTTCAAGGAAGATGGAAAAAATAGGCAAACGGTGATTCGCCACTCACTGCATGGGCCCCTAAAAATGCCAACATTAGCGAGAGGCAACATGGGTATGAGTGGCTGAGGGGTGTCGAGAGGTGGGCTGCAGGTTCATCGAAGCTTATCTCTTCCACCCCTGGAGCTTGAGTCTTAGCTCTAGCGATATCCACTCCGTGCCGGCTGCCTCGAGGTGTCGCTACTCATCTAAGGCTTTACCACAAAGCCCCCTGCGGGTTATTATATATTATTATTACATTATTAAATTTCTGTAATTGAAAAATAAACAACAATAAAAAAATAACAAATAACATATTTCTTCTCTTAAACTCCGATGTCCTCCCATCCTTATAAGGTGTAAACGAATCGGTAAAAATTAAAGACCATTTATTTTAGTGAAACACCGTGTTTCCTAGTGTCCAGACATTTATTTGAATATTCATCTCTATATCTGAAGTATATATACTTTAAAATCCCATAGCAATAATTACTACACACATTTCCAGATACTACACTACCATGTACACTTCATTTGATTTTGAACCTTAACACTTCTATGTAAAGTCTTAAGTTTTGTGGCAAAATTAATGTAAGGCTTTTGTAGAATGTTACAGTGAAATTTCTGAATTATTTCAATGCGCTTAAGGTTGCATTTTGTTTAATATCAAGGTAGGTCTTAAAGTAACTTTACGCTGTGGTTACTTGATTGCAAATCCTATAAATAAGTTGTCACGTGTAAAGTGGCATACAATATCGCGAATGTGTTAATTTAATGTATATTTATGTAGTAAAGGGATGAAGAAGATGGCTTCTACAGAATATATGTTGTGGATTCGATTTTCTATCGCAAATTATTTATCTTATTCTAATATATAAAGCTGAAGAGTTTGTTTGCTTGAACGCGCTAACCTCAGGAACTACTAGTCTGATTTGAAAAATTCTATCAGTGTTAGATAGCCCATTTATCGAGGAAGGCTATAGGCTCTATATCATCACGCTAAGACCAATAGGAGCGGAGCACCAATGAAGAATGTTCCAAAATCGGGGTTTTTTTTAACTTACTTTTTTTTTAACTATTCCACGCGGACGAAGTCGCGGGCATAAAACACATCTACAGAAATCTTATATTTCACCTGTAATTCTTTTACACGTATATCTTATTAAACATAAAACATCACATTACACACGATAATTCACAATAGGATTCGCAATGAAAGGGTTATTTATGGTTGTGTGCGTGCAAAGTGGGCGTGGCTTGGCGTCGGCCCGTTTGATCAACAACCAACCCTTCTCGTGCAGCGGAAAACAAGTGTCGTATTACTTTAACACTTCCTCTAGTTTGAATTAAAGATATATGGATTTTGTTTAGCCCTTTGTCGGTGCTTGGACATCAAAATATTATATTAACTAAAGGAAAGCATGGGTTTAATAAACCAATTCGTTTTGTCTATGCCCTTAACGTTAAAGTTGTTTTCTTCTTTTCTGTTTAAATAGTGCTTACGGGAAGCAATTTAACTGAATTTTTATTTGCAGGCTGGTGTTTCACTTGATAGAAATTCATTACCGTCGCCTATAGATGCTGGTAATACCAAGGACAAAGCCAGCGTGCTGTCACTGTTAAGGATGGTGTCTGCAAACAGAAACTTTTTCAATCATTACAACCTCATTTCATTACTTCATAATATTATTATAAACGCGGCGCTGGTACCTACGCTCACGTATGGAAGCGAGAGTTGGGTATGGAAGATAGAGCATGAAAGTAGAATAAACGCGGTCGAGATGCGAGCACTTGGTCTGAAAGAGAGTGTAGGGGTGAAGGTAAGGAAAGGAATGCTCCGGTGGTTCGGGCATGTGGAAAGAATGCATGATGAAAGAATGACTAAACAGATATACAATGCAAAAGTGGATGGATGCAGAAGTCGTGGAAGGCCACGACACACCTTCCATGATCAAATTGATCGTGTACTAGCAGAAGGTGATGCCAGGAGCCTTAAGAACAGACGAGCTTGCATGACAAGAATTATGAATGTCAAAGAGGCAAGTGAGGTGTGTAAGAATAAGCCTAAATGGCACTCTGTTGTTCGTGCCTACCCCGCAAGGGAACTGGCGTGAAGTTATGTATGTATGTAAATTGGTGGATGAAACGTGGCGCAATAGATACTCCCCCCTTATTGGACTCGAAGACAGACTACAAGAACACACACAGACTACATATTGTACATTTCTCCCATTTATAGGGGAACTTATAGTATACCTGCCACGTTTGTCCGAGGTGGATTGGTTTGACAGTTGCTTACCTCGATGTGTAGGTTTTAATTGCGATGTTTTACTACACCGTTATCATGTGACAATTGTAATAATATGCAGGTAGGTCGGAAAACTGCCTAAGTTACGCGTGCATTCCGGTCTGGATTCTGGATAATTTGGGACGCGAATACACTAACCACTAAGCTATCATGACTTCTAAAATCTTATGTCAATAAACTGTTAATAGAATTTTATCCATGCAGGAACGGAGAAAGAATACAATTTCCTGCGTTGGGGCGACCTGTCGTAAGAGGCGACAAAACAACCCACAGCCAGGTGTTAGGGCATTTGCCCGACTGGATGGCTACCACCCCTGGTCTAAAGTATGTCGCCATAACAACCTTGAGATGTGTTCTGGCATTAGTAAATAAGTTCCAGTCTCTCTTAAGAGAGCAGCAGCGCATTTGTAGCACCTTTGGTGTATCAAATGTCTATCCATCAAGTGGGCCGGCTGCCTGTCTACTGAACTCCTGCAATAAAAAATGGAGGCAGATCGGCAGTCGAAGTTGCCGCTACGCGCTTCTACTTCTCCCATAACTACCGTCACTGCTACACCTGATTGATAAAGTGGTTCACGCTGCCACCGAGGTGGCCCAGTTTTGCCGAGTGTAGGGGCGTCACGGTGCAATAACTAGAAAGAAAGAAAGAAAAAATATTTATTCAGAACTACATACACACCCAAACGTATTTATAAATAAGACAATACAATTGAAATGAAGTTCTGAATCGGTCCTAACTCAGCATGATGCTGCTTGGCTCAACCAGCGCTGGGCTTCCGTTAGGGCCGTTACAGTCACTTACGGATAAACAAAACAAAACAAACACAAAAATGAGTACTATTGCAAACAAATATAAAAATTAATATATAATACAATTTTTTTTATAAAAGTAAAATATATCATTAATATATATATAATAAAACTCTTTATTATTTAAATTAATAAATGTAAGGAATAAAAACGGTGTGTTTCTCTAAAACAAAGTTTTATTTATGTTAGTACTTACAATTAGGTACCTAAATATACGATAAATAACTAACATTATATGCACTAGGCTTACCTGAAACAAAGAAACGACATTCAAAGTCCATTCAGTTAAATTCTAATTGAAATAATAATTAAAACTAAACACTTATCAAAAACTATATTTGTTTCCACCGTCTTTCGTAATTTTTAAGTGTGACTTAGGTCGCGTTCCACTTCAATTGTGATATACTGTGTATTCAACGTTTATACATGCGTTCCTTTGATAACATTTTCATTACATATAAAAAAAACTGATATAAAAATTAATGCTACGAAGCGAATTTACAAAGAAGAACATAATGGAATAAGGAACATAAAGCTTAAAAACTATAACAATATAATTATATTTTGTCTGTTAATCTGTTGGTTTGTGTCAAATATGCTGCAAATAGGAAATATCTAATCTGAGAATAATCATGGTTAAACAGGCAAAAAGAGACTGCAAAATTAAAGTAGATCAGGCAGATCCTGCACATGAAACCAACGTCATTATATGGCACTAGTATCATGTACAAGATCCGCCTGACTCACTTGATGATTTTTATCCGTGCAGGAACGGAGAAAGAATACAATTTCCTGCGGCCGGGCGGCCTGTCTTAAGAGGCGACTTAACAACCCATAGCCAGGTGGTAGGGCATTTTCCCGACTGGATGGCTACCACCCTGGTCTAAAGTATGTCGCCATAACAACCTTGAGTTGTGTTCCGGCATTAGTGACCAGGTTCCAGTCTCCCTTAAGAGAGCAGCAGCGCATTTGTAGCAACTTTGGTGTTACAAATGTCCATAAGCGATGATAACCGCTTTCCATCAAATGGGCCGTCTGCCTGTCTGCTGAACCCCTGCAATAAAAAAAAAAATGATCTTTTTTTTTTAATTTTGCTCTAAACCCGTGTAAATTTTGCAAGCGTTTAATAGGGGGTGAAATATTGTTCCAACATTTTGTCGCAGCATAGCGAAAACTACCCCTAAAAGCAACCGTCTTATGCCGTAACGTCGTAACATCGTAACAGCACATTGTCGCAATTCAGTCGATCTCTGAGAAGCAAACCACGAAAGTTTATTGTATAAGTATAATGGAGCAAGCAGTAAGCAGGCTAGATGAAAATTACGGCGGTGCTTCATTTTTAACATCAAACACTTATTTAAATATGGTGTCACATGATTCCTAAAGGGAATGTCAAAATAACTACTAACTAACTCTGGATCTAGAATCCCGTGATGCCCCGTAATAGCGAGGATACAGGGGCGCAGGTTTAGGTTTAGTGGTAGTTCGGCGATCGGTTTCCCGCAGTCGCTTCTGTTTGAAGCGAGCGTGGAGAACCGGTCGCTAAGAGTTGCACAACGAAGTGGGGTGTGTTCTCCCAGGACACACTTTATTGCACTGGATCGACTGGGCGTAACTATGTTCTAAATCTCAGCCTTTCCAACACAAACAAAAGCGCAGGGTCGACAGGGAGGAGGGGGTTTTTAGTGGGTATTGGGGTTGCTCGCCCGTGCAGCAACGCTCGGAGTCTTCCAAACTATTCTGTGACGTCGATCGCGGACGGAGCACTGCCAAGAGGATACTATTGCTGCAGTGTTATCGCCCCCGACCGACGCGTGTCGTTCCCCTAGCAACGGCCCAGTTTGTGCGTAAATCGGTTAAGCATTTTCACTCGCCTCAAAAAAAAAGACGTTTCTGCGCTGCATTTGGCCATTGCCCCGAAGATCCCGAGGACGGTGTCCAAATGCATTTCCTCTACTTTTTTTTTTGGATTTTATGGCTTGATTTCTAGACCTTTAAGCCAAGACTGTTTTGGATATTCGGCACTTCACAGGTTTTTCACAATTTATTGAAAGTATTTTTGATATATTTGTATAACGGGTAAAAACACTCTTTGTATTTTAATAAAGGATAGATAGATGCTCCTTTACGAAGGCTCTTTGACTTTATTTCTTTTCTCATCAGATGCTCTATTAGACCTTCCCAATTCATTAAAAGATAACCGCATTAGCGGCGCCTTATCTTTAAGAAAAAATCCTCAAAGAACGTTTCGAAAAGGCCTCAAAAAATGTTGTAAAGGCCTTAAACTGAGCAATCTGAGAGGCTCGCGTTTCTCTTTCGTCCAATCAAAGGGTTATATGATATGGTATTGTGCATTTGGTCTTCACGCGTCATTGTGAGGGTACTCGGTGAAATAGTGACGCATGTATTGGCTAAATAAGGCTGTTTTGAACCTTTGTTTATCAAGGCAATCCTAAGTGCAAGTTAAATGTGCTTTAGTATGTTGTTGTTGAACGTTAAAACATTTTATATAACTACTTAACCTTATACATTATTATACACAGAGCATATGTTGAGAATTTGTACGCCGCATTTTCAGCAAACAAGTTTTGTACTCTTATTAATGTGCCGGAATTATATCCGACAGAACGCTGATGGTACACAAAGTACTGCAGAATTAAAAACAGAATGTAAGCTGTTGTTTTAGTGATAATTGTGGGGGAATTGTTATGTATATAAACCAAATATATTATAACAAGTAGGTAGATATAAAAATGATGTACATTCATTCTCGGAATAGAAACTATCCGTGCAGGAACGGAGAAAGAATACAATTTCCTGCGGCCGGGCGGCCTGTCGTAAGAGGCGACAAAACAACCCACAGCCAGGTGGTAGGGCATTTGCCCGACTGGATGGCTACCACCCCTGGTGTAAAGTATGTCGCCATAACAACCTTGAGTTGTGTTCAGTTTCCCTTAAGAGAGCAGCAGCGCATTTGTAGCAGCTTTGGTGTTGCAAATGTCCATAGGCGATGGTAACCGCTTTCCATTTAGTGGGCAGTCTGCCAGTCTGGTGATCTCCTGCAATAAAAAAAAACTATTACTAACAATTGGACCTACTTATGCAAAATGGAACCAACCCACATACTGACAGTCGTTTTTATTAAAATTTTGGATACAAATAAATATGTCTATATTTTGGTAAAAACATTTAGAATATTGTATATTATATTTTCTCGTTATGATTTTTATTGAGTCGGTAGAAGGTGCATTTCGAAAGTCTTCTGAATCCTTAACCCAATTTTGGCATGCTTGTGGATTGGTTCTGTTTCGCATAAGTAGGTCCAATTGTTGTTTATTTAAGAAGCCTAAAAACTATTTAGTAATACCTCTCAGTGGCGACTAATTTCTAAAACAGACCCTAAATAGTGCACTAAATGAATTTTGCATTGTTGTGACGTTAAATAACAATAATTTTTGAAATAAGATGTCCATAGGAAAATAACCGAGTCCCAAGTGGCAACAGATGACTGGGATTTATACGTGGAGCGGTTGGAACATTATTTTATTGTAAATGGAATCAAAAGTGTATCGACACTTGTAAGTAATGGGAGCTGAAAGCTACGAATTGTCGTAAATTAATGTATACGCCGCGTAAACCAAGTAGTATGAAATTTGAGCAGTTAACGGCCATAATGCAAAAACACTTGTAATCAAAACGAAACAAAAAGAAGAGGAACGTATCTCTGAATATTCTGCCGTTTAAAAAAAAAAATGACGAGGTCAGTTAGGCAATCGCTCGGCCTGCGTTTGCCTACGAAAGCGCTGACCACGCAGTGCTTGGTCATCGTTTAGGCTAATAATATTAATTTAGACTAAAGTAGTTTATAAGATATTAATTGTAATTACTTTAGTCTTGTAAGAACTGTCTTCGAATAAACTTGTCTTAATAAATTGTTTTTTTTTAAACAATTTCCGTGCCGCCCTACTTATCTAGTCTTCTGACCAGTTTGTTTGTGGTATCAGCAGTGAAATAATACGGCAACGACTGTTTGCGGAGGATAAGTTGGGTTATGCAAAAGCCTATAGTCTAGCAATGAGCATGGAGGCGGCGTAGAAGAATGCTGCCACACGGACAGGGATGCCGCTGAGTGGCTGGTGATAATGAGTACAAGGCAGAGGAAGGCTTAAGGCGTAGATAGGCGGCTGGTCTATGCAGCCAGAGTGCGTACGCACAGCTATAGCCGCCCCGCAGCGACAGCATCGACCTCGAAGTCGGATGAGCGGGCTCAGCGGTATCAAATGTGTAAGGTGTGCAGCAAGTTTCATGATGAGGCTCGATGTAAGATGTACATACATACATAACTTCACGCCAGTTCCCTTGCGGGGTACGCACGAACAACAGAGCGCCATTCAGACTTGTTCTTACACACCTCACTCGCTTCTTTGACATTCATAGCTCTTGTCATGCACGCTCGTCTGTTCTTAAGGCTCCTGACATCACCTTCTGCTAGTATACGATCAATTTGATAATGGAAGGTGTGTCGTGGCCTTCCACGACTTCTGCATCCATCCACTTTTGCATTGTATATCTGTTTAGTCATTCTTTCCACATGCCCGAACCACCGGAGCGTTCCTTTCCTTACCTTCACCCCGACACTCTCTTTTAGACCAACTCTCTTTCTTACTTCGGTATTACGAACGCGGTCCGCGAGCGTCACTCCGCAGATTTTGCGCAGTTTCTCTACTGTATGATGTAAGTTTGTGAATTATGTGTGCCGTGTCTGTACCTTCCGAGGATGTTTCCACTCATAGTACAGCACGCTCACTGGCAAGGGGCCATTTCAGACGAGCCTTCGAGGTCGGGAAACATTTTTTATTTTTTTATTTAAGTTTATGGCTTGGCAGCAAGGCCTTTAAGCCAGATCTTAGTTTACAATATAGTTTCTTCATTTTCTTAAGCCTATGTGTAGCACAGCTGAATTGTAGTTAATCAGCTAATGCCATTCAACAGAGTTCTTGTGACAACTCAAAAGGACGCATTTGACTATATAATTCACATTTCTCACGAAAGACATAATTACTACTCAAAAACTATCAATATCCTACAACTATTGTTCATTTTAGAGTAATTTTACACATTTTTAGAAAATAAAACTGCACAGCACAACATCTCCTTTCAGTTCCCGCCAAAAACTCTCAGGTCTGGAAACAATTTTGAAAACGAATCTAGTGACGAGGTAAATGTTAAAATTATAAATAAATTGTCTTTAGCTGGATGCACGCTTATCGATGTAACATTAAATGTGCAAGATAGAAAATTATTAATGGAATATGATGCGGGGAGAGCGATTTCCTGTATTAAGAATTAATTTAGTACACTAGAAATAATAAAAAGCCTCTTTAGGCGACGGTATCAAACCACTATTCATTTCGTGGGTCGTCTACATGACTGCCAGCATCGCAATGGAAAAAGAATAGTTTTTTTTGGTATATACCATCATGCAATTCATCGCTATGTGATGACCAAATAAACTTTTTTTTTCTTTATTTCTGTCCAGTAGTTTTCACGTGATACTGTAACACAGAGACAAAAATTCTAAGTGTCATTTTCGAAATCTGTCCTAGCATTACTTAGGTATATTGATTTTCTTAAACATTTTTATTAATTGTAATTTTTTTTTATTTTATGGCTTGGCAGCTAGGCCTTTGAGCCAGATCTTAGATTCAATGTAGTTTCTTCATTTTCTTAAACCTATGTGTAGCCCAGCTGAACTGTAGGTTATCAGCTAGTGCCATTCAACGGAGTTCTTGTGACAACTCTAAAGGCCACATTTGACTTTACAGTTCACATTTCTCACAAAACACATAATTGCTACTCAAAAACTATCAATATCCTACAAATATTAATTATTATAAATGAACATCATTTTAGAGTAATTTTACACATTTTTAGAAAATAAAACTGCACAGCAAATCCATCTCCTTTCAGTTCCCGCCAAAAACTCCCATTAATTGCACAAACCTAAAACCCTCTACAGACTAATTATATTTACCTAAGTATATAATAAATAGTTCTGGTACGAGGTACTGTGACGACCAACCTTTGTGATTGTTGTTGATTTAAAGAAGCTTCGTTTTAAAAATTTAGCATCGTAAGACATATGTCTATCAAATAATTAAAATATATCAATTGAAGACAATAATCTCCCGACTCGGTGTTATAGTACGTACTACCTAAGAAAAATAATAGTAAATGAATTGGGTAAGTGCTTGCCTTGTCACTTCTGCACCACATAGTAATATAAAGAAATAATAAATCTTGAACATCTGAAAGAAAACAGTTGTTTGTAAGACGATACCTTCCCAAGTAGCTGTTTCCAGAATGTTTATGTAGTAACAAAGCTACGTTCAAAGAAAGAAGACAAAATAAAGAATTGTAAACATTTATTCCCGTTCTTTAGCTATATTGGGTTTCAGAGAGACGTCCGCGCTGCCAATCAACTGCGATATGGGTCTACTTTTTGTCGTTCATTTTGAATTTTGTATAAATAAATACGTGTATCGCCATCTAGTAGACAGAAGTTAAACTAAATAGTTTTGCTATTAGACGCTAGATGGCAGAATAATATATGTTTTATACTTTTAAATTTATCAAGCGTGATTGCTTTCAATTTAATAATCATGGAAAATGTTTAAAACAAGCCATCGCTAATTATAAATAAGTAAAAACAATAATTCTTAAAAGATCAATTATTTTTCATGACTAGATGGCGCCACTCGTTTTAGACTGCATTATTAAATACATTAAATTTAAATTCATATTTAATATTCTATTAGACCAAATCAAGCTTATTGAAAGATAAGAAGACTTTTCCTCAACTTTTCGAAATACTTCATTATTATATTTAACAACTTGCTCGCTCAATTTTTTTTTAATTTCGATGATGCACATTACTTGTTATATGTTCATTCGACCAAATATTTTCGACAACTTGAAGTGTTAACTTGAAAACTTATTATATTTTTGAAGTGACATAACTTATGTTTATAATAGGATAGTCCTGATTCAAAATTACATTTTATCAATGTTTGGCAATTTATGGAGTGGCGTAGCTGGTCTTATGGCCCGGTCGCGACCTTGTCATTATGAACAACAGCTAACAGACTGGTTACCGACTCTTGGTTAGGGCCTAATTACATTATCATATAAATATGATCTCATATCTATCAAATGCTATGATCATATAAACTTCATACTTTATCAAGATCACAGAGTACTGAGGAGATGCTATGGATAATGATTTAGCCGTGTTTTCCGTTGCTATGAGTGCAATTTTATTAATTGCATTAAAAAGAAGATAAAAACGATACAGAAATCAACAAAAAATAAAAGTATTTGGGTTAGTTCATAGGTAGCAAGGCGATCAGAGAGAGGGGTCCATAACACCTTACTCCAAGAACTTAGATTGGAAGATATATTCCAGTCAAAGTTTTTGCTTGCATTTTGACGCCATTTTTGAGGTTATACGGATGATATGATCGTATTTGAACGCTTACTGTCAAATAGGATCCCTTAACTATGATCATAGACTATTTTTTATTTTATTTAATTCGGAAAACAAACAGTTTATAACTAAGTACATACTAGTAAACATCTATAACTATTTAATTGTTTCCACATATAGATAGCTATAATGCTTGCTAGTAAATACTTTACATTCTATTAATTAAATTAAAAAAGAAAAAGAAAATAAATTATTTTAAAACTGACCTATTGAATAAAACTTGTTAATATTCAGACCAATACTCTACCAAGACCGTCTTAAGATTTTGTGGATTACTAATAAATAAGTCTATATCATGTGTAACAGCTAAAAGATTATAGTTAATTGACACACGATTAAAATAAGAATTTGCCCTGTAATTATTAGATATCCGAGGAATAAACAATTGTATTGGATGTTTTGATGTAGATATTAAACTGTCATATGTTCTTCATATAAAAATGACTAGTACTTCTATGATAGTCTAATATGGCCCTTAGCGACGGGCTTTATGACAAGCGACACGAAGTGTTAGGGCGTCACATATGCCGAGTCATGGCTTCATTTCAACACTTTTGTTTTTGTCGCCCGTCGCGTCGCACTTAGCTATTGTCCAAAGCTCGCAAACGCGACGCGACGAGTGAAATAAACAAAAATTCCGATGCTGGCACAAGGTCGTGGCCCAGCCTTTGGCGGGCTTTGTATTATTAGTTTTGCGAGTTTGGAGAGTCAAAGGAAAAATTAATCACCCAAATACGAAAAAGTCTGTAAGGTAGAAGTATATCCCGCATTAATAGAAAGCATAATAAATGCCAGTCTGTACATGTAGATATGTTTGTATTATGAAACTCGAAAATACTGGGCGCTAAACTTGTCCAGTAAGCACGTTTTGCATTGTTTTAAATTCATTAAAATTTAAGATTTTAGTATACTGAAAACCAGTTAGATATTCAAATCGTACAGTAAATTGGAATAAATTATCTCAAAATATATTTAAGTCATAGTATCACTACAGTTCATAAGTTCCCATGTCATTTTCAAAATCAAAACTATTTCCAAAGTTCAGTCAAGTGTGCTAATCCGAGTGACTTGCTGACACTTTGCTTTGTGTCCATTGTTATTATAATACAGTTTTGTAAAAACCAATCCCTTAGTATTGTGAATCGCCGAAAGGTGTGTTGCAGTGAATTCAATTCTATGAGAATTAAAAGGATTTGTTATTTCAAATTCATTTGCCGGATACCTTAGATGCTAATCATGAGCTTTTAGGAAAAGATTTAAAATTTGCGCCTCAAAACTTATTTTGCGCCCAGAACTTATTTTGCGCCTCAACACTTATTTTGTAGGAAGAGAAATGTTACTTTGTGTCGCGCCCTATCGAGTTTTGCGCCCCTACATGCTAACCCATCTACGACTCCAACCATGGAAGAAGATTACTAAGGGATGAGAATTGCCCAGTTTTTATAACAGCCTCTAACTGTCGCACTGCTGGGCTCGGGCCTCCCACTATAGAGAGAACGGACAGTATACCCGCCACCCTTGTCCAAGGTGGCTTGGCAGGTTTCACACATCTCGATATGCAGGTTGCATCACGATGTTTTCCTTCACCATTGCTAGCACGTGGTAACTGTAACAATATGCACATTAGGTCGAAAAACTGCCTAAAACTTCTACCTGCCCAATCATCAGTTGAATTGCGAAACTACTTGTCTGGAGCTTATGTTTTTTAACTGACTGTAAGGCAATTGATCGAACAGTAAAATATAGGAACCGACCATTAAAGAGTATGGCCTGACTGGATAAATGTATTCAAGTTGCCTGGTCTCCAAGACAGCCAGTGACCTTAACGAATGGTTTCATTAAAAATAAAATAACAAGTTTCTTATGCAAATGATTAACGGAATAACTTTGTGCGAATTGATAATGTCAGGCCACAGACGTCATAATTAACATAACTTGTTAAATCAATATTATGACATAATTATACAAATAGCTACATCTTTTGAGAGAAAATATATAGATATTATATTTTTGTTCAAAAGCTAATAACATTATTATTACCTTATTATTAAAATAATAAGAAAATAAGTCAACTAGCAAAACTAGCAACAACAACACTAACAATTAATTTAAATTTACTAACCAGTTAACATAATAAGATTCAATACATAAAAAGTAAGAATCAGAAGGCTTTTTATTTTATTTTTATTTATTTATTATAATAATATATTATTATTTATTACTTTTAGAACAGGAAAATGAACATAAAATAGACGTATGTAATGTGGTCACCGTTGCCTACGGTCTACATCAGCAACATCAAAGTGTTAGCAACGTGTTGCGTTCCCTACACAAGTGGACAGAATCGTTTTATTGCTGTCAAAAGCGACGCATACACGCTTTCATACATTATTGGGCCCAGATTGTAAAAAGATGAGAGTGGTTTTAGGATTTCTTTTATAATTGTAGTAGGTTTATTTATTTTGAATGAGTTAATCGTGTGGTGTAAGTGTTTTCATATTATTAATAACTAGCTTCTGCCCGCGACTTCGTTCGCATGGAATTGTAAAAAAAGTTAAAAACCCCCCGATTTTGAAACATTCTTCATTGGTGCTCCGCACCTATTGGTCTTAGCGTAATGATATACAGCCTATAACCTTCCTCGATAAATGGGCTATCTAACACTGATTTTTTTTTCAAATCAGACCAGTAGTTCCTGAGATTGGCGCGTTCAAGTAAACAAACTAAACAGCTTTATATATTAGTATAAGTTTGTATTGTAATTATTTTGTTTGTAACTTTGTTTTTAAGATTTCTCGTCTTCCAGGTAGAATTTAGGGTTGATGTTTCCCACTTTGTAATAGAAAAATATAACGCTTTTAAAGCCAATTTAAACTCATTATTTATTTTTTGGTACGAAAGTCCCCTGTCTCCTCTCATACACATACTCAGTAGTTTCTGAGAAAAAATACTGTATGTCACCTTCGATCAAAAATAATACCTATAACTTACGAACATAAAGAGAATTCAATTTTTGCTATAATCGCTACAAGAGTGTTAAAATAAAGAGATTAAAATAAACTGTTAAAACAGAAATCAATATTTAATTTTCAACCATAAACAACAATACTAAATAATATTTAATTAAAAATAATGGTAGGCAACATACATTGTTTAAGGCCGTGGTCTATCATAGACGCTGAAGGCGGCGTATGGCGTTAATGGACGCTGGACGCTACAAAGAAACAAACTTAATTGTTAAAATAGTTTCACATTTGACTTTTGTTACTGCTATTTAATGTATTTCTTAGGTTATGCAGTATTTTGAAAGTATAAGATATTGTTGGGTACGTTCCATTAGTAGCTCGCAACAACCACGTTCAGGACCGCGATTTTTCCCGTTCCACTTGCTTGCCGGCGTTACAATCGTAAACCCAAGTGGAACGGCTATTCGATCCACCTCATGACATGGGTCGTTGTGAGCGTTGTGTGATCGGAAATGATGACGTCATTAGTAACGTTTTCGCCACGACCACAACGACCGCGGTCGCCTTGTGGAACGGCTATCGGAGCATTTTGGGCGTTGTGAGCTACTAATGGAACGCGCTGCTAGTTTATAAATAACTAACAGAAAAACAAATCACATTTGGCAGTTTTCACAATAAAAGAATAAAACAAAGAAAAGACTGTTTGATGAAAAATGGCGACGTAATTACATTTTTACATATTATTATTACATACATAGCATATTTGGAGAGTTTGCACGCTGCATTTTCAGCAAGAATTGCACTCAGCATATGGCTGTGCCGGAATTATGCACACATTATACACCACGCTGATTTTCTGATGAAAAAAAACATCAAACATACAACATATTATCCGCAAGAGTTAACTTGAGACCTGAGCGGAATGCGCGCTCCCCTCCCGACCCCCGCCTTCTTACCGCTCTCGCCATCGACGCGTCAGTACCTCGCGCTTACGTTATCCGAGCGAAGTCTCAAGTTAACTCTTGCGACTTGTACATATTGTCACGCGTGTTTCCCATTGGGGTAGGCAGAGACGATGTATCTCCATCGAGCTACGATCCTGACAAACACTAATCGCTTCATCAACTTCCATTAATCTTACATACAAACACGCTTATTTAAAATGCTCTTAATGTAATTTTTTCTTCAAAATATCTTCAATTTGATCATGGTGAGTACGTCGTGGTCGACCGGCGCCGACTCTACCACTCCCATCGATACATTTGCTCACATTTGAACGCGAAAAAGCAGTTTAAAAAGTCACTACTGAAACCTTGTTTAACAATTAGGGATTTTTTTTCTCGTTTCTACACAAATTGAATAACAGAAATGCACTAGTCGTAATAGACCACAGGTTAAAATGAGTTTCTCGAGCAGTCTACTTGACTTGTTCTTTCAAGATCTCGCTGTTGCCAGACCCAGCGAACTGCAGAGCTCCGTCCACGGGCACAGTGGTTCCTGACACCAAGGGGCACTTGTCACTTGCTAAGAAGACTATCATGTTAGCGCAGTCTTCGCCCGTGCAGGCCTTCTTCATCGGGATGGTCGCTTCTGCTGTCTTGAGCCACGCTTGGTACTCGTCATCTGTGTACCCAGTTAGACGTTGAACAAAGGTGCTTACCTGGGCAGAACAGAAAGTAATTAATCTATACTAACATTATAAATAGACGTGGTAGCGTAATATACGGTCCGTTCCCCCTATAATGGGAGGCTATATTAACATTATAAAGTGGAAACATTTATTACGAATCAAAAAGAACTGGACCGATTTCAAAAATTCGTTTTGTTATTTTGGTTGCTCGCCAAAGCTGTCGAGGGTAATTTCTGTCGGACGTCCTTTCCTTTGTTGCAAACAGCAGACGATTAACTGGCTCACACCGCAAAAGATAAAGCCAAACTCCTGGGCAATATATTTGCGGCCAATTCGACTCTTGACGACGGAGGAGCAACCCCGCCCACTATTCCGCGGTGTGAGATCTCTATGAAAGAAGTTTGCTTTACACAGAAAGCGCTTCGTAGAGCTCTTAGCTCCCTCGACGTCAAGAAGTCATCTGGGCCGGATGGTATACCTGCTGCCGTACTCAGGACTTGTGCTCCAGAGCTATCTCCAGTCCTCACCCGTCTCTTCACACTCTCTTATACTACCAGCTGTGTCCCGTCTTCGTGGAAAGTTGTCTTAGTTCATCGTATCCCTAAAAAAGGAGATAGGACCGACCCATCCAACTACCGGCCTGTAACGATAATGTCCTTGCTCTCAAAGGTGATGAAGCGAATCATCAACGTGCAGCTTTTTTCACGGCTAATGTTGCATTCGAATGCTACATTAGCCCTGAATAATATAGGCTAATATATATATATATATATATATATATATATATATATATATATATATATATATATATATATATATATATATATGTCGGAGTCGTATTCGTTATTATAAAATAACCATATGACGGAAGTAGTCAATAACCGGATAGAGTATTCTTTCATGTAGTAATCGGAAGTCGTTTAACCGGATGTCAATGTAGAAGCATTTATTAAGCTAACGGATATCGGAAATGGAGTAACCGAATGTTGGAAGTTAATACGTATGGCGGAAGTTGGTTTTTATAAAGGAAGTGTTACTAAAGTGGCGCCACAGCATTACCGGATGGTGTCACTGCGGCGCGCTACAAGGACCTGTTAAAACGCGATGTTCGGTCAGAGGAGGGGTAGTATTGAATCAGAAGTCTACGACCGGCAGTCTTGTCTTGAATTGGCAGTCTTGAACCAGTAGTATTGAATCAGAAGTCTACGACCGGCAGTCTTGTCTTGAATTGGCAGTATTGAACCAGTAGTATTGAATCAGAAGTCTACGACCGGCAGTCTTGTCTTGAATTGGCAGTATTGAACCAGTAGTATTGAATCAGAAGTCTACGACCGGCAGTCTTGTCTTGAATTGGCAGTATTGAACCAGTAGTATTGAATCAGAAGTCTACGACCGGCAGTCTTGTCTTGAATTGGCAGTATTGAACCAGTAGTATTGAATCAGAAGTCTACGACCGGCAGTCTTGTCTTGAATTGGCAGTATTGAACCAGTAGTATTGAATCAGAAGTCTACGACCGGCAGTCTTGTCTTGAATTGGCAGTATTGAACCAGTAGTATTGAATCAGAAGTCTACGACCGGCAGTCTTGTCTTGAATTGGCAGTATTGAACCAGTAGTATTGAATCAGAAGTCTACGACCGGCAGTCTTGTCTTGAATTGGCAGTATTAAACCAGTAGTATTGAATCAGAAGTCTACGACCGGCAGTCTTGTCTTGAATTGGCAGTATTGAACCAGTAGTATTGAATCAGAAGTCTACGACCGACAGTCTACAATGGCAGTATTGAACGAGCAGTCTTCAATCGGCAGTCTACGACGGACAGTCTACAATGACAGTCTTGGACCAGGACCACATAATATATTGTGGTCGATAATTACTGCTTGATAATAGCGGTATTCTTGAAGGGCAAATTGCTGCTCGACACCTGACAAAGCGTGGATGCAACTCTTGGAGTTGTCCTAATATTTCTGTGTATTAGTGTGCAACATTTAATATCGTAATTGTGATCATTCTAGTGTAATAAACTTTGATTATAATATTTCAGAGTATTATTGTGTTATTCTCGGAGAGTCATCCGTTCGCTCCTTGTTGACGCGAATCCGACATATATATAGTACTAGCGGCCCCGGCAGACGTTGTCCTGCCTTTAAAAAATTAAATTGTAGAACCCGATCCCAGAGCCACCTACCGGTTCTGATTGTGAATCTAAAACAGTAATATATTTTTTTTTTATTCTAAGTCATGACAAAATAAGATTAAAAATCTTGCCAAAAAATTCAAGTTTATAATTAACAAATAAAAAAATAGGGGTTGATCGTAGAGGGGTGAAAATTTAGGGTTGTATGTATTTTTTAATGCTGTATCCTAAAAAAATAAAAATAAAAAAATTAATCTAAATATTAAAAAAAAAATTTAGGGATGGACTACCCCTAACATTTAGGGGGATGAAAAATAGATGTTGGCCGATTCTCATAGATACCGGATAAGCACAAAAAATTTCATCAAAATCGGTCAAGCCGTTTTGGAGGAGAATGGCAACGAAAACTGTGACACGAGAATTTTATATATTAGATAAAAATTAGGGATCCCTACTAAATCTTCAACAATGTAACCCATCAATCTAAACAAAATACTTGATTGACGCTGGAATCGGATTGCACGACTGATGAAATTTTATGTGTGTTTGAATGGGTCCCGGGATGGTTTAGATTCACAATTAGACCCGGTAGGTGGCCCTGGCATTGGGTTCTAGATTTTAATTTTTTCAAGGCAGGACAACGTCTGCCCCGAGACCACTAGTCTATCTATAATTTTATAAAATTCTAAACATACCGTGCCTACATTTAAGCTGTTTAAAAAAAACAGCTGGATTAGAATTTAGTCTCTATAAACGATGCAATTTTCTTTACATTTCTTGTCTGTATGTCGGTTTGTCTGTTTGTTTGGGATTCACGTAAAAACTACTGGGCCGATTACGATGCGGTTTTCACTGATCGACAGCAGATTCTTAGGCTTATCCCGATAAAGTCTTAACCTAAACGATAGACTACATTCTTTTCAAATTAAAATGATTAAAATGACCAAAATCACCAATATGATCAAAATTACCAAAATTACCAAATTGACCAAAATAACCAAAATGGCAAATCACAACAAAACCTATCCTACTTTCTGGGATAACCTTTACATAAATCTATCCCAAAATCTATACTATAATCCGGGATGAAAAGTATCCCTTGTCTACCCCTGGTATGAATTTTACATATATACCGAATTTCAGCCAAGTCGGTACCTACATTAGTTTTTCCGTAAAAGCATAACAAACAGAGAGACAAATATATTTTTATCCAGGAAACTGCCCCATTTTTCGGGATAAAAAGTATCCTGAGTATATACTGAGTTTCAGTCAAATCAGCCTAGTAGTTTTTCCGTGAAAACGGAACAGACACACAGAGTTACTTTCGCATTTATAATATTAATAGGAATTACATAAGTTTACGCACACCAGTTTTTAAAAATGTTTTTCACGCTTTTTTTACATCAGCTCTGTCTATATTTTTATTCGTCTGAGGTCACCCCAAACAATTTTTTTCTAAACAATAAAACGCTTATTCCTAGGGCGCTTCGAATCTGCAGCATCCAAATCAAATACGTGGTGTAGACGCTTGTATAAATTTTCATAGGTTACAACAGATTTTGCGGAAAAAAAATCGCTAAGAATATTCGTCGTGCGGCATTATTCTTCTGAACCTTCTAGAATATAGAAATTGAACATACCTAAAGATTTTGGTATGCCTGTAGGCGATTGAATACTTTTAGGTGTTTTAGTCAGTTGAACAATACAATATACTTTGGTCTCTTCTACGAAATCCATTACTGTCCGTGAAATAACACGCACTTAGCCAAATCAGGTCAGGTTAGTGATGTTTACAAGTCAATGTATTGAAATAGGCGGATGTTCTCAATGAATTGTAGATGGCGGCACCCCTGTTTTAAATCGCGCTAAGGTTTGCAAATGTTTCTATATAGATGTGCTTGTCTGAATCAAAATTATTTAGTTATTCAAATATATTAAAAATACTTTCAAATTTTTGAAGAGCGACTCTAGGTATCTGAGCCTTTCTGTCGCTTAGTCAATAAGAGAATTAGGCTTGTTCTTGCTCAGTCACTGAACGGAGCGATCTAGTCATGGGAAAAATCACTCACGAAGAAGAGAAGAGTGATATATATCTTTTTGATACAAAGATATATATCACTCTTTTATATCTTTATCTTTACAGTGAATAGTGTCAGTGTCAATTGCAGACAAGATGAGTTATTATCTGTGAGTGATATAATGATAAACTGATATGAAAAAAATATAAACAAATAGAGTGAAAAAATATAATTAATTACATTAAAACAAAATTACACTATAAAACTATAGTGTTACGATTTATTTTGGCTTACTATTATATTCGGTTTCCTCGTTCACATACTACGCATGCGCAGTGCGCGGGCTAATCATGCTTTCTCTTTTCTTTCTAGTCTAGTTTCTTCTCATTCGGATCTATAATCATCGCGTGGAACAGGAATGAACTAAAGAGTTAAAAATATAAAGACACATTTTGAACGCAAGCGATATACAGATCTAATCACTCTTCGCGTCGGATATATATCTTTTGAGTTAATCACTCAGGAGTTACACACCGCTAGAGCGATCCGTACTAGTACAATTTGTCAGATGTCCTAATTCGGTCTTTTAGTACAGTTTAGTACACTGAACGAGTAGGAATTATATTTTGGTTTTCCTTCATACTTTGCAGACTTAGGACTGTCATTCTAATTTCTAATTAATATTTTTAGTGCATTTAGTACAATTTATTACACTGAATGAATACTGAATTACATTTTGATTTTCCTTCATACTTTGCAGACTTCGGACTGTCATTCTAATTTCTAATTAATATTTTTAGTGCATTTAGTACAATTTATTACACTGAATGAATACTGAATTATATTTTGATTTTCCTTCATACTTTGCAGACTTCGGACTGTCATTCTAATTTCTAATCAATATTTTTAGTGCATTTAGTACAATTTATTACACTGAATGAATACTGAATTACATTTTGATTTTCCTTCATACTTTGCAGACTTCGGACTGTCATTCTAATTTCTAATCAATATTTTTAGTGCATTTAGTACAATTTAGTACACTGAATGAATACTGAACTATATTTTGATTTTCCTTCATACGTTGCAGACTTAGGACTGTCATTCTAATTTCTAGTCAATATTTTTGTGCATTTAGTACAATTTAGTACACTGAATGAATACTGAATTATATTTTGATTTTCCTTCATACTTTGCATACTTCGGACTGTCATTCTAATTTCTAATCAATATTTTTAGTGCATTTAGTACAATTTAGTACACTGAATGAATACTGAACTATATTTTGATTTTCCTTCATACTTTGCAGACTTAGGACTGTCATTCTAATTTCTAATCAATATTTTTGTGCATTTAGTACAATTTAGTACACTGAATGAATACTGAATTATATTTTGATTTTCCTTCATACTTTGCATACTTCGGACTGTCATTCTAATTTCTAATCAATATTTTTAGTGCATTTAGTACAATTTAGTACACTGAATGAATACTGAACTATATTTTGATTTTCCTTCATACTTTGCAGACTTAGGACTGTCATTCTAATTTCTAATCAATATTTTTAGTGCATTTAGTACAATTTAGTACACTGAATGAATACTGAACTATATTTTGATTTTCCTTCATACTTTGCAGACTTAGGACTGTCATTCTAATTTCTAATCAATATTTTTAGTGCATTTAGTACAATTTAGTACATTGAATGAATACTGAATTATATTTTGATTTTCCTTCATACTTTGCAGGCTAAGTAGGACTATCATTCTAATCAATACCCGTTTATTTTTTACATAAGTTATTTAGATATTAAAATATCTGTGATATTTTTTTCTCAATGCATTATATAAGATATGAAAATTTTATAGGTATTTGTCGGGTTATTTTTGATTCAGAATGTAACCATATCGTTGCCGCTCGTTCAGTCAGAGTCAGCCGCGTTCCGTGTTTGTTGTGCGACAGTTCGTAGTATAGTCTGTATAGTACCAGTGACAAAGAATACATCGCGCATTCAGACTATTCTATACGATCACGAACGACGAAGTACTTAATGAACGATGTCCTAAAACGGAGAAGCAATAGTTCGTTCAATTCAGTGTCGGGAGTTTATTCCTTTTAGTACATAGTATATGTACTACACAAGCCTAAAGAGAATGATAACGATAGACAGTCAGACACCGCTTAATCACTCCGTTTTAGTCTTTGATAGAAAATGTAACATGATTATAAAACGAGTTTGTAACTTTACAAAAGTAACATGACATTTTTCACTGAACCATTATAATATAATGTACTACATCAAATGAAGCGAAGAGATTAGTACGGTTTGAGGCGGTGAAAGTCATTCCCATCCTTTGTCCAGTTCAAAACTTCTATTTCGCAGAATCGGATGTGAATGTAATAGTTCTTGTATGCCCACCAAGTGTATCAAGCTGATCATGATACCAGTGATATCTATCTTTATACATATAATTCGTGTGTTGACAGTGAACTCCTAAACGGCTGGACAGATTTGAATGAATTTTTTTGTGTGTGTTCAAGAGGATTCGAGGATGGTTTAGATTCACAATTGGACCCGGTAGGTGGCGCTGCAATTGGGTTTCAAGTTTTCTTCAGGGCAGGACAACGTCTGCCAGGACAGCTAGTACAAGTATATAATGGCGCCCATTTGGAGGATATCCTGTCTGTGTTGTGCCGTTGTGTTTCTTTATATTAATTACTCTTTTTGAACACTTATTGATATAACTATTTCAAACTATATAAATAAATGTATATAGCTATACGTTTTTTCTTTTCTTTTTATTTGCCTCCGTGTCTGTGTATGTAACTTTAATGGCCCTAGAGGAGATCTGGAGGCTGGTTAACCCAACCAGCAATATGTTTATTTATGCTAGTGTAATGTATTCTCATTTGTGTTGTAGTTCTAAATGAATGTTTTTTCTTTCTTTCTTTCTAATAGGCTTTGGTCACCTAATTTCTCTAGCAGTTGTACTATGATATGTCATGTTGTCTTTGTCATGTAAGTATCTGTAGAGGCGTTATTTTACTGTTGTAGCAGAAGCCTCCTTCCGTCCTTGTAGGGTTGCCAACATTTTCTCAGCGAAATACAGTATTTTCAAAATAAGTTATAAAAAAAAATAGTACATTTCTAAAAATATAGTATTTTATGGAAAAAATTAAAAATAGACAAAGATATATTTGTTACTTATTTATTTTTTATAAAAACTATATTTCTTTGCACTTCTTGCATTTTTTAACAATGTAAATAAAATTAGGAACTACTCGTTCAATATTTCTATAAACAGAATGGTGAATACCAAAATTTGCATTGGTATTGTCTGCTCTCAGACCAGACTTCACCAGACACTCTATAAAAAAAAAGGTTGTGGTGGAATAGTGAACTGTTAATAGCATCAAACATTCCATTTGCAGATTCATCATAATTTTCGTAAAAGTCTAATAACTTGTTTTGTATTCCTTTCTCAATATGTATAACTTAAGGAAATAGTTTAATATTTCTTCTAAACAGACCAAAAAATTATTTCGATGTTGTCAATTTGATATTGACAACTTTGACGTGCTGCCAGTGCCTCCAGTTAGTATAGATAATAGAGATCAGTGGGAGCCAAAGACAAAAGATTATAGATGCGTTCGGAGTACGGAATTCGATTACACGAACTCGTCTCACTCAAAATGTTATGAAAAGGGGCGTTAATTATTTTTTTTAATAAATATTTGTTTCTTAGATTTTGTTCGGTGTTGAAAATATAGTATTTTTGCGTACTATATATATTTCTTCAACAGTATATTGTACGCCGAGCCGAAATATAGTACAATATTATATATTATAGTACGGTTGGCAACCCTGGTTCTTGCTCTAACGTTTTAGGAGTGTGTATTAGTCGTGGAAGGCCACGACACACCTTCCATGATCAAATTGATCGTGTACTAGCATAAGGTGATGTTAGGAGCCTTAAGAACAGACGAGCGTGCATGACAAGAGTTATGAATGTCAAAGAAGCAAGTGAGGTGTGTAAGAATAAGCCTAAATGGCGCTCTGTTGTTCGTGCCTACCCCGCAAGGGAACTGACGTGAAGTTATGTATGTATGTATGTAGTATGTAGCGCGACAAGAATTTTGAAGTCTTATAGAGTGAGATCCCAGTCACCCCAGACTTACGTGATTTTAGGAAAGATGAAATTTTTAGGATCGGTAGTTTAACATAAACTTAGAAAGGAATGGATATTCGCTAAGCTGAAAGCGGGGCTGTTTTTCAGGTAGCAGGTGTCAAAGGTGTAAAATAACCATAACTTACGTCAAAATAGCAAGGCTAGTTTTCACATATGTCATATATGATATTGATGATATATAACAAAGGTTATGGTGTTTGAAAGAGAAGAAACCAAAACGAATGCAAGGATAATGGTCGATGATGTTATGCTGGAGCAAGTGAGTGAGTTTGTATATCTTGGATGTACTTTTAGCAGGGATGGAAGGTACACCGCTGATATAGAAAGAAGAGTGAATTTGGGGAATAGTGTGAATGGAGCGTTAGGTAAACTTGTAGGCGCTAAGAACCTCGGCCAGAAGGCCCAGCTTGCCATACACAACGCGGTGCTGGTACCTACGCTCACGTATGGAAGAGAGAGCATGAAAGTAGAGTAGACGCGGTCGAGATGCGAGCACTGCGCGAAATCTGCGGAGTGACGCTCGCGGACCGCGTTCGTAATACCGAACTAAGAAAGAGAGTTGGTCTGAAAGAGAGTGGCGGGGTGAAGGTAAGGAAAGGAATGCTCCGGTGGTTCGGGCATGTGGAAAGATGCATGATGAAAGAATGACTAAACAGATATACAATGCAAAAGTGGATGGATGCAGAAGTCGTGGAAGGCCACGACACACCTTCCATGATCAAATTGATCGTGTACTAGCAGAAGGTGATGTCAGGAGCCTTAAGAACAGACGAGCGTGCATGACGAGAGCTATGAATGGCGCTCTGTTGTTCGTGCCTACCCCGCAAGGGAATTGGCGTGAAGTTATGTATGTATGATATTGTTATAAACAAAGATATACAGTTGCCAGACACTTCCTGTGGGACATAACTTTTGACAGACCCTTTAAAAGTCGTAAAAAATGTGGGAACTAATATAAGTAAATATAAAATAAGTATATATTTATATTTACGTGCACACACGAACGCACGCACACAGACGCAACACACTAATCATTTTATGTATATATAAATTATAATTTATTTATTATAATTATAAAATTTTATCCGTGCAGGAACGGAGAAAGAATACAATTTCCTGCGGCCGGGCGGCCTGTCGTAAGAGGCGACTTAACAACCCACAGCCAGGTGGTAGGGAAGTTGCCCGACTGGATGGCTACCACCCCTGGTCTAAAGTATGCCACCATAACAACCTTGACCAGGTTCCAGTCTCCCTTAAGAGAGCAGCAGCGCATTTGTAGCACCTTTGGTGTTGCAAATGTCCATAGGCGATGGTAACCGCTTTCCATCAAGTGGGCCGTCTGCCTGTCTGCTGATCTCCTGCAATAAAAAATATATATGATCCCTGCGATACAGGCTTTGCCTAGTGCAGGGTTCTTTAGGAGCCATATCTCGCTCAGAACATGACAACCAGGATAACGTGCCTTACCACAATCTTTTGTTATAGCTTTGTTATGTAATGAGAAGTTTAGTTAAATAAATTTGAATTTTAATATTTGTTAACATTAGGACAAGAAATAAAAACTGTATAATAGGCCTTAGATTTTAAAGAAATATATATAAATAAAATAAATCATAAGAAGATGTATAAAAATAAAACATCAAAAAAGAGCTCTGATGACATATGGCGGAGGAAGGCGATAAAAAAAAACATTGTTGGTGATGGTTGTATTGTCCGAGGTATATATATTAAATTATTGCACACACGATGTTAGTCTCAGATATTTATTGCAGTTCTTTTTTGCGATACGTTGACATGTGACAGATTACACATATTATTGAGTTCCGAATGCAACCAGGATTCATAATACAACCTCCAATACGCACCCTTAATTTGCCACATGTGCACGCACCCTTAAGTTGGAGCCTTTCAGCACAGGTCAACATTCACACTAGTCACGCCACGTTATGAACACCCGAGTATAAGCGCAAGTGTGTATGTACCCTAACAGACTAAAAAGTACCATCACGGTTACACATATTTTTGAGTTCCGAATGCAACCAGGATTCAGCCTTTCAGCACAGGTCAACATTCACACTAGTCACGCCACGTTATGAACACCCGAGTATAAGCGCAAGTGTGTATGTACCCTAACAGACGAAAAAGTACCATCACGGTTACACATATTTTTGAGTTCCGAATGCAACCAGGATTCATAATCCAACCTCTGTTAAGGTGGATTCCTGGTCTAGGAGAGCTACTACTTGGTAAAATAACTAAAAGAAAATTTGGATAAAATTAACTAATATATTGCAAAACCGAAACTTGACATAAGAGTGACATGTCTGTATAAAACTTATAAAACGAACTATATACTAAAGAGGATCGTTACAAACATGCCGCCCACCAAGGACTTCCCAAGTCCTTAATCACAAAATCTCAATACAGAACAATAATAATCCGAAAACAATAACTTGTCAACCAAGAACCTAACATTAAACACATAATACATAAGTAAAAATAAAATCTATGGGCTATTGGCAAAGTGCATAACTTAAACATCGCTACTCTTAAAACTAGAACCCGTACAACTTTTGTTATCTGAACCAGGGTGCTTCATTTTGACTATGCCAAGTAACCGCATGACAGGATAGAGTTCACACAAATCAATTATTCATCAATCAAAACATTACAACAACAACAATTAGGTTCTGGTTTAACTTGACTTCTCTTATATCTCTCTCTAACATAAAGTATACTTGAAAGTATTTGCAACAGAAATGCTGTACAGGCTTGTGCATAAACTGCAATATTCAATACATAAACACATTCATATACATAACATACATATAGCATCATTAAACTCGATAGCTCAATGTTTCTTTAGCCTTCAATCTTATAACTACTTAAACTTTTCAAGTTTCTCACTATCATAGAAATTGCTGATAACTCTATCAGCACAGTGTTTATGCTTGTAAATTAACCCTACTCCTGACTTCTCGAATATCATACATCTAATATAATACAGCATTATCTAAAACCGCCATTAAGACTACTTCTGAATAATTTACTTAAAATACACAACCGTGTAACAAACTAACACTACATTTGAACTTATACTCTGCTTCACTGTAATATATTTAATATATACTCTAAGCCACAATCAGCACAAAATATCTTTATTCATTATCATTAAGTCGCTTAAAAGAACGTAATCTTGTACTACTCACATTTCTCTTTGCATATACATAGCAAGACATGTAACTTCTTCAAAAAAGGGTTTATATGCCAAAGAGGCAAACATACATTACTTTATCAATTACTCTAGCAGTCTATCACATCATATGTTCTTACATCATATGCTCTACATGTATTTTCAAACTCTTGCCGAAACCTCGTGAAAAACCATCTACACCAAACAACAAGCCATATTAATATTTCCAAAGATGAATATTTCTTCCTAACTATGAGTCTCTGAAGTACATAGCGATTACTAACAACCCTATGTAATTTCACAATCTTCTCCTCTACATTTGATTTAGGAATATCCACGTATATGTTAGTATACTGAACTTGCCATACCCATTCAGGATCATTCAACCACAACTTGTACTTTACAAATTCATAAGGGTTTAAATCGCGAGACACACAATAGCTTGATTTTGGAACCGATTCTACACGTGACAACTCACTATTTACTACAGCAACTAAAGCGACGGATCTTGAATATACCACGACTGCATAAACGTCATCAAATGCATTACAAAACCTATAAAAAGCAATATCAATCTCAATGTCATTCATTTGAATCCAATGATGTACCATGAGTCGACAAAGAGCAGATAAGTCTTTTCTAAGTGTGATCCATTCATCGCCAATTATCCGTTCATTCCAAAATATTCTATCAGACCAAATCCACTGCATATAGATTTCTACTACATGACTATCAGGTTCATATCCACACTTCGAGTCATTCACGTAAAACCCATTCAGTACCTTGCATGCTGTGTGCTCATAATTCTGATTCTCCTCTCTAGTCAACTGTCTACGGCTTTTAATAGCTAATTGCAACGCTAAGAAAATGCTAACCTCGACTTGTAACATAAAAATCTCTGTGACTTCTTCATTATTGCTTAATATCCACAGATATTTGTTAGCATCATTACTCCCCACCTTGATTTGTCTACACATTTGTACAATATGTACAAAATCAGCCACAAAAAACACTAAAGTCTTACACACTCTCAATAATATGTGATACAAATCAACCCGTAACCATGCTTTAATCAGCGGGTCGTTATTCGAAGACTTTATATATGTCCCTACACAAGTTACTTCTAACACTACATGAACCCTACTTACGGTTCTGTCCTTACACATGATGGCATGGCGCGGCATGTACACGCAATTTAATAGATTGGTCTTCTCTGCATAATCTATAATCTTCACGATGCCATCTATTAAATAAACATAAATTGCTCTGGTGTACACCTCCATCCCTCGCCAAAGAGAATTGTTAAATCTCTTTTCTATATAATCTACACTCTGTAGAGCTACATCCTGTAAACTCTCGTCCTGACATAGAGGATCTTCGTCCCGAAAGGGAAAACTAACAACACACCGACTATCGCAGTCCCTAGTTGTAGTGGATTTGAAATAGTTTTCATACTTCTGCTTATCCTCTAACAAAATCTTACAAGGATGCTTACTCTCAATACCACAAAAACTCTGAACTAATTTATTTATATTATTATTTACTATGTGCAAGCTTATAATGTTATTACTATTATCTACTTTCGACTCTTGTACACGACCTGACAGAATCCATCCTAGCTCCGTATTTTGTGCACTAAGTGCGCCGGAAGGATGCTTAATCAAACCATTCGTCAAAATCTGCGCATATATTTCCGCACCGAGCAACAAATCAATCCCATTCGGAACACCAAAATTATTATCAGCCAACGTCAAGTTTGACAGCTCTGGCCAATCATGAAACTCTACTCTCCTATTTGGCAGATTTGATGACAAATGTTTTAACACATAAGCTTGTACATCACAACTAAACGATTTAGAACTAATGGACTGTATATTAAACTCTACTGAATACCTGATGGAAAGTGATTTCTCCCCTCCCAAGCCACTAACAACTCCCTTCACTGAAGATTTACGGAGACCCAACATCTGAGCACAGTGCTCCGTAATGAATGAGGCTTGAGACCCCTGGTCCAGTAACGCCCTTAGCATAAAACATTCACCTTTACTATTAAATACTTTAACAATAGCAGTAGCTAAGATTACATGACCAGGTACATAAAAATGGTTAGAAAACACTTGTTTTACCACTGTCGACGATTGTTCATCACTCTCACTCTTGTGTGACTCCGTTGGATTACAAACTTCATTAGGCGGAGTACTCACACTTCCTTCCGGATGTATTAACGAATGATGACGTCGACCACACCGATTACATTTTGTACTGCGTCTACACCGGTACACCCGGTGATTATCTCCAAAACAGTTGAAACACAATCTCTGTTTTAATACAAAATTGTAACGGTTCCCGTAGCTCTCCGTACTAAATTTCTTGCATTGGTGAAGTAAATGAATTCCAGAACAAAAGGGACAAGAAACAGTGGTGACTTTAAACACATTCTTCTCTACAACAGTTCTCTCTTTCGATCTATTATCCTTCTTATGAGGTTCTAAAAATTCTAAACTTCTATATTTCGACTCTAAAAACTGCTTGAAGTCATTAATTGTTGGAAAGTTATCTGTATACTCACTGATTCTTTGTTCCCACTGCTTTCTTGTTTCTATATCCAGTTTTAGTGCTATTAAATGAATTACAATTATATCCCACGAAGACACGTCGATACCCAGGCTATTTAGTGCATTTAAACAACCACTAGTTGTATCCAAAATCAGCTTTATACCACTTGAAGATTCCGCTGACAGCGCCCTCTGTCCAAGCAATCTAGTAAGTGTACAATTAGCAATGTATCGTTTGTTGCTATATCTCCTCTTTAACAACAGCCAACACGACTCATAATTTGCATCAGTTACAGGAATGTGCCTTAACAGCTGTTCCGCTTCGCCTGTCAAATGGCATTTCAAATAGTGTAACTTCTGTACATCGGCTAAAGTTGTATTCTTATGGATCAATGTCTCGAACAAATCATGAAAAGTTTGCCATTCCAAATACTGTCCTGAAAAACTAGGCAAAATGATCTTAGGCAACTTCAGAGGAGCATGATCTGCTTCTTTGGATATCGTACTAGACTGTCCGATCTGTTTATATGTAGATAGAGCTTCCTTCAAATCAATCTTGTATGACATATAAATCTCTTCCACACTGTCATAAATATTCTCCTTAAGATACGGAACATCACTATTCTCTGCCTTGCTCACGATGTTATAATGATTAGCTTCGAATTGTGTCCAATGCTTTTCTAGTTGATCTAATCTTGTCTCTAAATACGCTAGTGTGACACGAGCCTTAGATGACTTTTTGTAATTTGTGAATCCGCTACTAATCTTTCCTTGTAAATCATATTGTATTTTAATTGTACCTTCCATTGTGTAATTTGAGAACTTGTACCAAAATTCAGTTGAATATTAGTGAGCACAATACAATAATTATATATGAAAAATCGACAAGAAAACTTCTAGTACATTTGCTCACTTTTGACAAAAATACACATATGCACCAAAACTTTTACTACACCACTGCCTATCCGGCTCCTAGGACCAAATGTTAAGGTGGATTCCTGGTCTAGGAGAGCTACTACTTGGTAAAATAACTAAAAGAAAATTTGGATAAAATTAACTAATATATTGCAAAACCGAAACTTGACATAAGAGTGACATGTCTGTATAAAACTTATAAAACGAACTATATACTAAAGAGGATCGTTACAAACAACCTCCAATACGCACCCTTAATCTGCCACATGTGCACGCACCCTTAAGTTGGAGCCTTTCAGCATAGGTCAACATTCACACTAGTCACGCCACGTTATGAACACCCGAGTATAAGCGCAAGTGTGTATGTACCCTAACAGACTAAAAAGTACCATCACGGTTACACATATTTTTGAGTTCCGAATGCAACCAGGATTCATAATACAACCTCCAATACGCACCCTTAATCTGCCACATGTGCACGCACCCTTAAGTTGGAGCCTTTCAGCACAGGTCAACATTCACACTAGTCACGCCACGTTATGAACACCCGAGTATAAGCGCAAGTGTGTATGTACCCTAACAGACTAAAAAGTACCATCACGGTTACACATATTTTTGAGTTCCGAATGCAACCAGGATTCATAATACAACCTCCAATACGCACCCTTAATCTGCCACATGTGCACGCACCCTTAAGTTGGAGCCTTTCAGCACAGGTCAACATTCACACTAGTCACGCCACGTTATGAACACCCGAGTATAAGCGCAAGTGTGTATGTACCCTAACAGACTAAAAGTACCATCACGGTTACACATATTTTTGAGTTCCGAATGCAACCAGGATTCATAATACAACCTCCAATAAACATCCTTCCTTCTTTGCCGTGATGTAACATACAAATTATAAGAGAGTCGCTTAAGTACATAATTCATTTTATATAGAACTTACTGTGATCCCAGGGCTGACAACATTTACGCGTACGCCCTTCGGAGCTAACTCGTACGCAAGCAAACGGCTAAAGTGGTCCAATGCTGCCTGCCAATGATAAAAAATATGTCATATTAATTAATTAATATTCATTACCGACATGAATGGTTGAAGGAGTTCGTAACTTTTTTTTATTAAATCGAACGTTGCTGTAATGTGTAATACACACCAAATTAGACCATAAAATAACAAAATTTGATTATTTTTCATAATAACTAACTAATAGTGAAAAAGTTATGCACGGAGGCAAGTTATTAAAAAAAAATGTACTGCCCATTTTTAAAACGTTTATTTATCGTAATTATCCCTTCGTTGATTTTATTTTTATATAATTTGTTTAGGAAACAGCACTTCTACGAGTACTACTACACGACACGACTTTAATGGGAGTTTTTGGCGGAAACTGAAAGGGGACGTTGTGCTGTGCAGTTTTATTTTCTAAAAATGTATAAAATCACTCTAAAATGAACAATAGTTGTAGGATATTGATAGTTTTTGAGTATTAATTTTGTGTTTTTGTGAGAAATGTGAACTGTATAGTCAAATGTGGCCTTTCGAGTTGTTACAAGAACTCCGTTGAATGACGTCGATTGTAGCCTACAATACAATGGCGCCTGGCTTAAAGGCCTAGTTGCCAAGCCATAAACATAAAAAAACACGACTTTAATTAATTATCTCTGCTGGTGTGAAGCGGAGATAAATAGAGAAAATAAAAAAGAAATTACACGATGAAGAAGTGCTAGATGAAGGTGACAACAAGACAACACAACTTCCAAAATAATTTTAGTTAAGAAACAGCGCAACAAACACCCTAGCAACATATCTTTACATGTATTATGTATAATATAGTACATTCGTGGTCTTTTAAAATATATTTTCAGTTGAACAAATACTAAGTTTAACAAAGTAATTTGTATAGTTATATTAATGAACTAACTGTGCCCGCGACTTCGTGCGCGTGGATTTTTTTTTGCGGAACCCTAAAAAAATAGTAGTCTAAGTTACTCCTTATAACATCAGCTATCTCCAGTAAAAGTCCCGTCAAAATCGGTCCAGCCGGTTCAGTGTATAGCCGGTACGTCCAGACAGTGTCCGTGCAGGAACGGGAAAAGAATACTAATTCCTGCGGCCGGGCGGCCTCTCGTAAGAGGCGACAAAACAACCCACAGCCAGGTATACAGCCAGCCAGTAGGCCATTTGCTCAAATGGATGGCTACCACCCCTGGTCTAGAGTATGCGGCCATAGCAACTTTGTGTTGTGTTCCGGCATCAGTGGCCAGGTTCCAGTTTCTCTTTCAAGGTCGGCAGCACATTAGCAGGACCTCTGGTATTGTTAATCTATAGGAGACAGTAACCACTTTCCATCACAGTTTCCGGCACAGACAGGCCGTCAGCCTGTCTGTTGTGTTTCAGCAATAAAGAAAACAGATTTTTTTCATATTTTTATTTTGACATTACAAACAGACGCTTGAATTTTATTTCTGTGTATAGAAGAGCTTGGTAGTAATCCATTGATTAACAATATCACCTTTGATAGACTGTAGGGCAAGTTTCCTGTGGTGACCATGGTTGCCATAATGCTAGACACATTGACTATGTTCCCCTTGCTCTCAATCAGCGCTGGCACAAGCAGTCTGGTTAGATTGTAGACGCCTCGAATGTTCACATTGAACACCTTGTCGAAGGTTTCCATATTTGCAAGCATTATGTTCGTGCGAGCACCCACGGCTGCGTTGTTTACTAGCACGTCCAATCTAGGGAGAATTATACTTCTTGAAGGGAAGCAAAACACTTATGACGGCATTGGATGTCAGCATTACCTATTCATATAGATGTGGTGTTGAAATAACTAGTGCTTATAACATGTTCTTAAAAAATCTTCGATTAGCCCATTTTTGCTATTTATAGTCTTATAATCAACTAACTGTGCTCACGACGCCGTCCGCGTGGAATTTGTTTTCAAAGCCCCCCCGATTTTGAAACATTTTTCATTGCTGCTACGCTCCTATTGGTCTTAGCGTGATGATCTATAGCGTATAGCCTTCCTCGATAAATGGGCTATCGAATACTGAAAGAATTTTTCAAATCAGACCAGTAGTTCCTGAGATTAGCGCGTTTAAATAAACAAACTATTCAGCTTTATATATTAATATAATACCATTGTCTTTTGTCCATTTTCAAATCTCTTCTCTCTTTAAAAAAAAAGTAAATACGTTTTACGCCCAGTGGCCCAGAAGTAGACACGGGAACGCCTGACAAATATATTACAGCAATAACGTTCCACACAAGAATTGCGCACATCCTATTACGAGGCACCGCGAGTGCTTTCTGTGTTTATGAATTAATTAAAGGTTACAAGACTTTTTGGCGGGAACTGAAAGGAGACGTTGTGCTGTGCAGTTTTATTTTCTAAAAATGTGTAAAATTACTCTAAATTGAACAATAGTTGTAGGATATTGATAGTTTTTGAGTAGTAATTATGTGTTTTTGCGAGAAATGTGAACTGTATAGCCAAATGTGGCCTTCCGAGTTTCCACAAGAACTCCGTTGAATGACGTCGATTGTAGCCTACAATACAACGGCGCCTGGCTTAAAGGCTTAGTTGCCAAGCCTTAAATATAAAAAAAAAGGTTACAAAGCTTAATTAAACCTTAATAAGCTTTAGTGCGTGCGTGTGTACGTAAGTGCATGTATATTTTTTAAGTCAGCTTTTGAAATAAAAAGGAGACGGATATTCTTTCATACATTCTTGGACCTAGATTGCAAAAAGATGAGAGTGATTTTAAGATTTTTTATTAATATTTTTTATAATTGTAGTTGGTTTAGTCATTTTGAATGAATTAATCGTGTAGTAAAGTGTTTCATATTATTAATTGTTGAAATTCACTTAAATACATTCTAATCGATAACTTATCTTATGTGTGACTTTATTTGTAAGATTTCTCGTCTACCAGGTTTTTTTTCTGTAAATAACTCATTACATTCCTTTGTCAAAAATCACTATCTCCTTTAAAACAAACTTTTTTTATACTTCATACCTGCCAAAATGATTTAATGTTTCTCGTGCAGTCTTCTCACAACCATCATCAGTTCCCAGATCTGCAACGATCGCCAAAGCTTTCACCCCCTTCTCTTTCTCACATTTGTCCGCTACCTCTTGGAGATTCTTCTCGTTTCTCCCCACCAGAGCTAATTTGGCACCATGTTTTGCGAAGAGAAGAGCAGTAGACTCCCCAATTCCAGCGCTTGCTCCAGTCACTAGGACTACTTTGTTTTTGAAATTAAATTCCATTGTGTTTTTGTCTATGATTTGTCTAAAACAATAAACATATTTAAGTCAATGCCAAAAGACCATAGATTTTTAATTAGGGTTACATAGCTATTATTACAATAATAGTTATTTAATACACTGGTTGGTAAGAGCTTCTGGATGTTAGTACACATTTGTTTATTATTACTATTCATATAAACTTTAAGTTAATTACAGAGTAAACTCTATATAACGACACTGAAGGGGCTGTGCATTTTGTGGCGTTATAGAGAGTTGTCGTTAAATGGAGAGAAGTCTGTAAATTTTGTCTGACGTCTTTTACTGCACCAGTAATTTTGTTGTATTTTTTACTTATTTTATTCATATCTTGCAGTATTGAGGCATCTTGGTGATAAAGGTAGTATTTAGAAATTACGGTATACATGATGACGATAGTCGAATTTATTACGGGCTAGAATATTAACTTACACAGCTGCGCAGTTTTTGCTAATTTTGGCCTTAAAAATACTTTATATTACTTAATTGTTGTCGTTATTGAGAGTGGGTATAATGCTATATAGAGTGTATCATTATATGGAAGACAAGCCAAACCAACCAAAGCCTTAAATTTCGACGTTTAAGGGAGTTTGTCGTTAAATCGAGTGACGTTACATGAAGTTTACACTATATGTATATTTCTATTCTTCTTAACTTAGCTGTTTACTGTCCATATTGTACTGTTCTTCCTTTTTTATTTTATTTCTTTTTTATTTAATTATACCTAGACATAAGTTGTTGAAAGTATCCTCTCAGGCAGGTTGCCTGGAAGAGATCGCTTTATGCGACAAGGCCGCCTTTTGTTTTGCCGTTAAATTATTGTCATTATTAATATTGTACTTGTTTATGTGGTGAACAATAAAGTGTTTTCTATTCTATAATATAGTTATAATTATGTAACTTACATATGTGTTGCTATATAGAGTGTATCATTGAATGAAAGACAAGCTAAACTAACCAAAGCTAAGTGATTTCGACGCTTAGGGGAGTTTGTCGTTAAATCGAATGACCGTTACATGGAGTTTGAACTGTATTTGGAATATATGACCATTTTTATCAATATTCAGTGATTGGATAGTAACATATAAAAATTGTCTGGATGTACTTAATATATAATTATGTAGTTATAGTTTCTAGGCCTTCCGGCTCAATTTAAGAAATATTTTTGCGTTAAATAGCCTATTGTTTTGTTTGTTGTTTGCCTATTGTAATTTATTTACTATATTTTCTTTTGGCATAATTTGTTTCCTTATTACCAAAACTCATTTGAATTAGAATAGTTACGTAAATTTATTTTTAATTTTATAATCAGTTTGTACATCACTATGTGGTAGAATGTACTGTGTATCTATAATTGTGTAACACCTTTATAAACTACAAGATTCTTGCAAATAAAGATATTTTATGCGTATTTAAACTGTTTTTTTTTGCAGGAGTTCAGCAGACAGGCAGACTGCCCACTTGATGGAAAGCGGTTACCATCGCCTATGGACATTTCCAACACCAAAAGTAATAATAATAATAATAATAACCCCCCCAAGGGATCACCTTGACGTGGTGGGGGGGCTTATAGGAAGAAGGGACTTAACGATATGTCGATACTACCTTGACCAATATTTTATATACAACACACCCTTCCTGAACAAACGATCCCAAACTCAATCAAATTTTATGAAAATGGTTAATAAGAGATATAATTTGCGGCCGCTACCCGGAGGACGCCGGGGCACATCTGGAGCCGATGCTGGATGTAGCAGCATGCGGACCATCGGCGATGGGGGGCTAAGCAGGCGGGCTCCCCTCAACAAATATGCTACGTCTGAAATTAGCCAACAATTAGAATTTGATATTACTTCTTCCGTTACTACTAATTCGTTTCACCCCATAGTTTCATCTAGTACAACATCCACATCACCTTACACTGTGTCCGAAGATGTTGCACAGGAGACTATTTCAGTCAATTTTCCTGTGCCCACTAAGGACCAAACCCGTACGCGAAAAAAGTGGTCCAATGAAATGAACGATTTCATATTGCGTACCTATCTACAGCTGACATTTCTTGAAACAGATTTAACATCCTACTTAGAACCCTTGCATCTAAAGTTTTTAGAACGCTTTCCCCATATGGAAGTAAGCCGACAAAGAGTTGGAGACCAAAGACGGGCAATAATAAGGAGAAACTTAATAGCATCACATAAAATAGAACAAATTTATGAAGAAGTACGTAGTCAACTGAATAATATAGGTACACCTATTCAATGCACCCAGTCAACAACTCAAGTAGAACACGCGAACACCCAAAACAACTTTACACAACAACCTATTCATAACAATGCAAAACAAAGAATAAGATGGACAACTGCAATAAATGAAGAAATAATGAGGATATACTATGAGATTACAAACTTAGAAACAAATTTTGCAGCATACCGAAAACAATTACATGAGAAGTTTATTCAAAAGTTTCCTCATCTAGATCATCTTACGGAACAACGAATCTCAGACCAACGAAGAGCAATAGTAAATAACAAAATGATTAGAGAAGACCGACTACTGCAAATAAAAGAAGAGGTTGAAACCCAAATCCTAAATATTAACACATGCACAGTAAATGATGACGTAATTACACAAGATATATATACAGAAAACACCGAATTTACATCTTCATTTCTATCAACCCCAGAATTTCTACCTTCTGCAGCAGGCTTAACTTTGACACAAACTTATAATACATCATATCAACCAAATAACAATTTTAACGATATAAATATAGAACGGATACTACTAAATAAACTTGATGAAAATATTGAAAAATACTCTGTCACAGATCCCATGAAAAGACCCCGTTTGCCTAAAATTCGTCCTTCTAAGAAACTTATCGAAATTATCACAGTATTTAACAGATCAATATTGCCAAACAAAATTTCCTCACTAGACAACATCACAAAAACACACACTTTAATATACTGTACTGCGATAACAATCTTAGAATATTTCAAAATAAAAATAAACACACCCAATACACCGCGTACATATAATAAACCTAAATGGCAAGAAAGATTACAAAATCATATTGAAAATCTTAGAAAAGATATAGGAAGATTGTATCAGTATAAAAATGGAAATAGAAGTAGAAAATTAGTTAATAAAGTCCAAAAAATTATAGAAAGAACATTGTGTCACAATAGGCATGAAAACATAAACAGAACTGTAGATGATTTCTTAGATACACTTAAGCAAAAGTTAGCAGTAAAAACTAATAGGATACAAAGGTACAAAAAGGCAGAAACAAGAAGTGAAAACAATAAATTATTTAGTGTAAATGAAAAACTTTTTTTATAGAAAATTAAAAGTTTCTAATATAGTAAAAAATTCTCCTTCAGAAAACAGTCTGACAGAGTTTTGGTCAAACATATAGTCGCAAGAAATTGAACACAATTATAGGGCTGAGTGGATACAGAACGAAATAGAAAGAATGAAAAAGGTAAAAGAAATGGACTTCGATAATATAGATATTGAAGAATTGCAAACTGTTATAAATAAAACACAAAATTGGAAAGCCTCGGGTGCAGATGGCATACATAACTATTGGTTTAAAAAGCTAGTTAGCTTGCAAGAAGTATTAACAAAGCAGATATCCGAAATCATTAAAGGGACTGACACACTACCAGAATTTCTAACAAAAGGTCTTACATTTATGTTACCAAAAATTAATAATTCAGTAGATCCATCCCATTTCCGCCCAATAACTTGTCTTCCCACATTATATAAAATTATTACCGCTTGTATAGCAAATAAGATAAATAGTCATATAGAGAGCAATAATATTCTTTCTGAAGAACAGAAGGGATGTAGACGTTTTCATATGGGTTGTAAAGAACAACTAACTATAGACTCCATCGCTTTAAAATATGCTCAGAAAAATAAACAAGACTTATACATCTCATACATAGATTACAAAAAGGCTTTTGATAGTGTCCCACATTCATGGTTGACCCAAGTATTAGAAATATATAAAATTAATCCTGCAATTATAAATTTTCTTAAAACTATAATGAATAATTGGAAAACTTCCCTTCGTTTACATACCGACTCGATTTGTATCACAACCAGAGAAATTGCTGTCAAACGAGGTATATTTCAAGGAGATTCATTAAGTCCTCTCTGGTTTTGTCTAGCTTTAAACCCATTGTCACAAGAACTAAATAGATCTCAACTAGGTTTTGACATTCAGTTAAATAGATGTAATCTAACACAAATTACCCACTTACTCTACATGGATGACCTTAAACTTTACTCTGACAGTAACAAAAATATAACAGCTTTACTTGACATAACTAAGACTTTTTCACAAGACATCAGGATGGATTTTGGGTTAGACAAGTGTCGCAGGTTAAATATACGAAAAGGAAAGAATGAAGATGGTAATTATATTATAAATGAAACTGAAGAAATATTAGCAATGAAAGAACAAGAAGTATATAAGTACTTAGGATATGCACAAAATAGACTTATTGATCATAGTAAAATTAAAGAACAACTGAGAAAAGAAGTCATAAACAGAATATACAAGCTGAGCAAATCATATTTGTCGAGTAAAAACTTATTTAAAGCTATAAATACATATGCCATACCAGTCCTCACATACTCTTTTGGTATAATTAAATGGTCTAAGACAGATTTACAGAAATTCGAAATTAAAATAAGAACACTTTTAACGCAATTTAGATTTCATCATCCCAAATCATCAAAAGAAAGGCTTACCATAAAAAGAAAAGAAGGGGGAAGAGGATTAATCGATATAAGCTTCCTTCACAAAAAACAAGTAAGTAAACTAAAATCATTTTTTATGAAAAAGAAAATGTCCAGTTCTCTACATGCTGCTATTTGTGAAGTCGACAAAGAATATTCTCCGTTAAATTTATCTGACAATTACGTACATGCAATAAACAGATCGGACTACAACAAAGAAAAATATAATACATGGAAACAAAAAGAGCTACATGGAAGACATCTTAAAGACCTAGATCAGCAACACATAGATAAAGAAGCATCTAATAAATGGCTCTACTCAGCGGGCCTATTTCCTGAAACAGAGGGTTTTATAAGTGCAATACAAGATCAAATTATAGCCACCAAGAATTACAGAAAATTTATTATCAAGGACCGAAGTGTTTCAAATGATTTATGCAGGAAATGTCACAACAAACCAGAAACAATACAACATATAACTGGAGCATGTATCATACTAACACAGAATGATTACACTCATCGGCATAATCAACTGGCTAATATAATACATCAAAAACCAGCATCGAAACACAAACTTGATAAAGAGCCTTACACACCATACTATAAGTACAAACCCCCTAAAGTACTAGAAAATACCACGCACAAGCTTTACTATGACCGTACTATACTCACTGACCATACTGTACACAACAATAGACCAGATATAACACTTATAGACAAAGAAAATAAACACACATACTTAATAGATATAGCCATACCGAATACACACAACATCCAATCTACTATCACTGAAAAAATACGTAAATATACAGAATTACAGGAAGAAGTCAAGAGACTCTGGAATATGCATAAAGTTACAATAGTCCCAATAGTAGTTTCCACCACCGGAGTTATAGCAAAAGATTTATCCTTACGGCTCGAAATACTTGGTCTACCTAAACACATTTACATCTCATTACAAAAAGCAGCAATACTCAATACTTGTAGGATAGTTAGAAAATTTCTGCAATTAAATGAAGAAGAACAATATGTAACACTATAAAAAATAAAACACCACCATTCATGACTCCACGCCCCAAATTAACACTTGGTGTTCACCCGTGTTAATTTGGTATTTCCAGGTTAACCTGAGTCTTTAGAAAAGAATTGAAATAATAATAATAATCGGCAGACAAACACACACATTGTATATCCCGAAATTAAGCAAGTTACGCTTGTGTTATGTGTAATATACAACGGATTACTCTGGGGCCGATCCCAGACACCCAGACCATAGTAAATAACGGAGAAAATACGTTTCCGAAATTTACTATACCAGGAATCGAACCCGGAGCCACTGCGTTGAAGTGAGGTAGGCCGGCAAAGGCTTAGCCCGCTCAACCACAGAGGCCGTCCAAGGTGCTACAAATGCGCTGCTGCTCTCTCAAGGGAGATTGGAACCTGGTCACTAATGCCGGAATACAACTCAGGGTTGTTATGGCGATATACTGTAGACCAGGGGTGGTAGCCATCCAGTCGGGTAAATGCTCTCCCACCTGGCTGCGGGTTGTTTTGTCGCCTTTTACGACAGGCCGCCCGGCCGCAGGAAATTGTATTCTTTGGACATTCCTGCACAGATTATTTCAGGAGCTTCACAAAAAGATTCTGTTTTGAGATGACGAAATCAAAAAAGAAATAATGATAAGACCAAGAACCATTTTTCCATTTTTTACAAAAATTACTAAGTCTTTATAATATCACATTTTGTTTAAGAAAAGGACAGTGACGTTCATATCACAATTGGAACAATAAAATATAGCCATTATCTAGCACCATACGCGAGATCAGCAAATCGTCTATATTGATTGATTGATACTTATTGGAAAAATAAGTATAAATAAAGGCCTAATGAAAATAAAGCTGGTCAGCAGTAAGCATTTTTTTTTTAACCGACTTCAAAAAAAGGAGGAGGTTCTCAATTCGTCGGGATCTTCTTTTTTTTATGTATGTTAACCGATTACTCCGAGATTTATGATCCGATCTACGTGATTCTTTTTTTGTTCGACGCGGAATAGCTGCCATTTGGTCCCCTAAAAATTTGACATAGTTTGGACGAGTAGTTTTCATTTTAAAAACATTTTTTATGAATAAATTTCCATTCCGTTCCATATGTACACCGATTACGCTGAGATTTATCATCCGATTCACGTGATTCTTGTTTAGTTTGATGCGGAATAGTTGCCATTTGGTCCCCTAGAAATTTAACATAGTTTGGTCCAGTAGCTTTCATTTTACGAACGTTTTTTGTTTCCGTTTCTTGGAACCTACATTTTATAAGGAGCGCGGCACCTTTCGTAGGTCTACCCATACATAGCTAGACACTAAAAAGTAAGAAATAAAGTAAAAAAACTTCGTTTAAAAAAACCGACTTCAAAAACTAAAAAGCATAAAATAACTTATTTCTAAAGCTATTATTATTATTAATATATACTATCTAAAACATCTTGAAGTCGGTGCAAAGTAAAACATGAAAATTACTAAGCATCGACTTTAAGATGTTTTAGATAATATATATTATTAATAATAGCTTTAGAAATAAGTTATTTTATACCATTTAGTTTTTGAAGTCGGTTTTATTCATGTAATATCTACTAACGTCACGCCACGACATAAAGGAGCAGAAGAGTCTTGAGATTGCAGATTTGAATAATTAATATCTATAGAAAAATCTATATTAATGTAAGCAATAAATGTTGTTATAAACGTATTTGAAAACTTACCTTAAGATCCAAGCAATTATGTAACTCAAGCAATTAATTTTATAAAACTTGATCAAGACGCTATATCACTCGGTTTTTAAAGGTAAAATGGCCAGACAGTAGCTCGTCTATAAGATATTATCTTAGGTTATGCAAATTAACATCTGGTTTTTTGTATCTATATACTTGTCGTTCCACGCAAGTCACGTGTGATCAGTAAAAGGTGTATACACGTGTATATTTGAATACATGGTTGTTTTTTAATATATAAAACTACTAAGTTTGTGTCGGAATGTACCTAAAATTTTATTACATACATAACATCACGCTAGTTCCCTTGCGGGATAGGTACGAACAACAGAGCGCAATTTAGGCTTATTCTTACACACTTCACTTGCTTCTTTGACATTCATAACTCTTGTCATGCACGCTCGTCTGTTCTTAAGGCCCCTGACATCACCTTCTGCTAGTACACGATCAATTTGATCTTGGAAGGTGTGACGTGGCCTTCCACGACTTCTGCATCCATCCACTTTTGCATTTTATATCTGTTTAGTCATTCTTTCCACATGCCCGAACCACCGGAGCAATCCTTTCCTTACCTTCACCCCGACACTCTCTTTCAGAGCAACTCTCTTTCTTACTTCGGTATTACGAACGCGGTCCGCGAGCGTCACTCCGCAGATTTTGCGCAGTGCTCGAATCTCGACCGCGTTTACTCTACTTTCATGTTCTCTCTTCTATACCCAACTCTCGCTTCCATACGTGAGCATAGGTACCAGCACCGCGTTGTGTCTGGCAAGCTGGGCCTTCTGGCTGAGGTTCTTAGCGCCTAGAAGTTTACCTAACGCTCCATTCACACTATTCCCCAAATTCACTCTTATTTCCATATCAGCGGTGTACCTTCCATCTCTGCTAAAAGCACATCCAAGATATACAAACTCACTCACTTGCTCCAGCATAACATCATCGACCATTATCCTTGAATTCGTTCTGATTTCTTCTCTTTCAAACACCATCACCTTTGTTTTCTTCGCATTCAAATGTAAGCCTCTCGCCTGACAGTCATCTTTCATCATTGTGACTAGTGTTTGCAGTTCTGATGGCGATTCGGCTAAAAGCACGGCATCATCCGCATAAAGCAAGGTGCTTACAACTAGATCACTCATCCGCAGCCCAACATCCATCAATCTTATTCTCTGGAGACAATCGTCCAGGTATAGGATGAACAGCAAAGCACGCAGCCCTGCCGGACGCCAATATTAGCGTCAAACCAGCGCGACAGGCTGCCATCCACCCCCACGCATGCCATACAGTCCTCTAAAATTTTATTACAATTGATTGAAATGAAATTATATTTAATTTTAAATAGACTTGTTGTTGATATGTGGCTGTGAAGCCTGGACGCTTATCGAACAAAGCCAGTACTGAACTGGCATCGTGTGAAGTGATTTGAAGTCAGGACAACGCTACCAAGTCAGTTGCTGAATCAACCATTAGTTGCGGAAGATCCTTAGGAAAATATTGAAAGCAAGAAAAGGAAGGGATGGTAGCTGGAGAATCCGAATCAACTCCGGAATAAAAAATCTCGTAGCCGAACCCAACATAATTGAAGATATAAGCCTCACCGTCTCCGCTGGCTCGGTCGTGGAGAACTGATGGAGAACCTTCACCAAAGACTATCTAGTTACTAGATGGTCTTGGGTGAAGGTTAATCTAGTCATCTGTCATTAATAGGTACTAGATTCTACTACCTACCAATTAATAACATAATTTAAAAAGTACCTATCCATTAATGAGACAAGCTATTCATTTAAATACGGTTAATTACTACCATGAGCAATTATTATAACCTTAAATACATCTTGCTTAAGTTTTGGCTTCCGAGAGTGCGCTATTCTACTTTTTCTTTTTTTATGTAAGTGAAAAGTTTAAATGATCGTTATGATTTAATCGCTTTATGTGATATAATTTAATATTACTCAGAGGTTTCAGTTTTTTTTATAAAGTATTAGCAACAAAAGTTGTGTGTCTTGGAACGAACCATAAAAAAATACATGCACAAATAAATTCATAACACATTCATAGCACATGTAGTAATTTTAATTCGCAATAACATGTCTGTACAGATATTAGTACATATTTATAAGTCTATTAATTACCAATACTAATGTAATAATTCTAAAAAAACTATTCATAATGGCAAATTATTTTTGTGTTACACATCATGTTCACGAAGGTTATTAGATGACTATTTATAACCCAAAGATTATCCTGCGCTAAAAGTCAGTGAAATCATTTGTAATAGTAGACTTGGAACGATTCGATAAGTTCATATTGGGTAGTAGGCTTTATGTATAATCCAAAGTTTATATCAGTAGTAGGAACTACGGGGTAGGTACACGGGATAGTTTAATGCAGGGACTTAAGAGCAACTAAACCACTTGAAAAGGGCTATTATAGAAATAAAAATATTCATATCCAAAAGTTTTTATTCAAACTAGTTCAGTTTGATTATTTTCTGAACTAAAATTTGTTTTTTATCATATTAATATATTAAATTATTTCTTTATTAGGAATTAATGGAGATGCAGCTAACAGAATATAGACAAAATTAATATCTTAATTATGACAATAAAGAGTTATCTATAATATTACTAGCGGCCCGGCGCGGATTCACCCGTGGTCTGTCCCGCTCCCGTGGTATAAAGCGTCATGTTATATAGCCTATGACACTCCCTGTTAACGTAGCTTTCCAACAGTAAAATAATTTTTAAAATCGGTTTAGTAGATCCCGAGATTACCCCCTACAACGTCACAAACTTACAAACTTTACCTCTTTATAATATTAGTACAGATAACTCCGACCGAAGCATCTGCTTTAAACGATATTCAGTTTTTTTTACATCCTCTTTGACGATATTTGCAGCACGCATTCTGTCAATTCTATGTCAAACGTCATAAGGTTACATTAAAAAGTTTATATTGTCCAAAGCGCTAAGGTTAGATTAGAAATAATTTTATATGATGGTTAAGTATTCTTAAATTTTCTAATTATCCTTCACACAACTTACATCTTATCGGTCACGATCATATATAATTATTTTAGGTACTTTATTTCAATACAATTGTGCCGTTGATAAGAAAATATAAAAAACATAGTGTAAAAATATCTCCGAAAATGATTCAAAATACTTCGTTTTAAAATGCATCTCTTTGTCCAACAATATGTTACAATTGTAGTCTAAAACGTAATATAAACTAGTTTAAGAAAACCGGACACACAAACATTACATGTCTGTTTTCTATAGATTTTTTCAATTATTCATATTTCATAAATAATAAAAAAATCGTAACGAAAGTCCCCAAATTTTGGAAAATAAGTCACACTTCTCACCTGACAACATCAATCAATTCGATAACCTTGAAAATGTCGAAATTAAATTTCACGTTTTTACAAAGAAATCATGAGAAAAGTGTTAAGTTTTCCGATTAAATGACATCTCATCCGTATCCTTTCCCGTTTTAAAATAGTTCCGACACATTTTAATAGCGCAGGCCGGCATAATGATTTTTTTTGCGAGAGCTCTAACCAGTAAAGTAATCGAAACGACACTAACAGGCGTGGGAAGCCACTGAAGCCAGTGCACCAATTTTGGTGCACTGTTTTTGGGCCGTTTTTGTGCAATTGATGCGTGATCTAGACGTTTATATGATCTAAGGTTTAGGTATAATTAAATTAAAAAGAAGTAAAATAAAAAACGAAGAACAGTACAATATGGACCGTAAACAGCTAAGTTAAGAATAATAGAAATATATATACAGTGTAAACTTCATGTAACGTCACTCGATTTAACGACAAACTCCCTTAATCGTCGAAATTTAAGGCTTTATTAGTTTGGCTTCTTCCATACAATGACACACTCTATATAGCATTACACCCACTCTCAATAACGACAACAATTAAATAATAAAAAGTACCTTTTAAGTTGCCAAAATCAGTAAAAGCTGCGTTCTTTTATCGCTTTATCATTCTAGCTCGTAATAAACTCGATTGTCGGCATCATGCATACGAAATTTTTTAAGTACTTCCACTTTATCACCAAGATGCCTCAATATTGCGAGATATGAATAAAATAAAAAAAATACAACAAAATTACTGGTGCAGCAAAAAACGTCAGACAAAAATAACAGACTTCTATCCATTTACCGACAACTCTCTATAACGCCATAAAATGCACTGTCCCTTCAGTGTCGTTACATAGAGTTTACACTGTATATATTATATTATGTGATAATTATAATTTTAAAGCATCTTTTATTATAATATAAGAATTTAAAGAAATTACCATAGCTGGGTATTAACTCGGTAATCCATTAATCGTTAATTAACGAAGTTAACATTTCGAGTAACGGATTAACTTTTAAGTTAACTTAAAAACATGTTAACGGACTCGTTAACTTCCGTTAAATTTCCTAAAGTCCTTCCTAAGTTTCCTAAAGTTAATCGGTAATGTAGCAACAAATCTTTAAAAAGCAAAGCTCAAAGTCTCGTCAAAATGTGGCTAGACATAAAGCCGAAAGACTCGTTAAATGATGCGGCATTCCTCGGGAACAGATATTCGCAAATCTGTTTATTAAATATAATACTGCTATACCTTTAAGCGCTGCAGTTGAACGCCTTTTCTCCACGGGCAAGGATATCCTAAAGCCAAAACGAGCCTCGCTTTCAGACGAGAACTTCAACAAATTAATGTTCATGAAGGGGAATATTCATATTATGCCAGATGACTATATTGACAGATAAATTGGACGGGTTAGTATCGATTCGTCTAAGATGTAAATGGTCTATGTAGCAATTCGTTTAAATAGCAATTGGTCATTATATTACTATCAAATCGTCTTAAAATTAGTTCGTCTATTTAGTGTTTCGCCCAGAACGCAACTAGTCTATATTAATAAAATAAATTCTAAACCATAATCCAAATAAATGAAAAAACATTGTTTGTCGACATGCATATAAAATGCTATATTAAACACTCTAATAATTATACCCGTGTTTTTTGGGTTTCTAGCCTGTTAATTTCCAGAACCAATAGTTTTTATAAGATGCAATTTTTATCACGTGTTAACGGATTAACATTAACGTTAACTTGCGTTAAATTTTCTGAAATGTAACGCTTTAGCTTTTAACGAAGTTAACTTCTTCAGTGACGGATTAGCGATTAACGCAGTTAACTATTTGATTAACGGTTCCCAGCTATGGGAATTACAATCGCTAAATAACAACATGTTGATTGAAAGTTTTTCTATAGAAACAAGAACGGACTGTGATTGTAAAGTGTATTACGAGTTACGCTTTTTACATTATTCTTCTACAAAAGTACTTTTTAATAGTCGACAGTTAGTTAGTATTTAATTTGTTGGGCTATCATATTTCCAAAGCTTCCGTATCTCATTCCGCCATCAACTGGTATGATGTTGCCAGTGACCAGCCGGCAGTTGTCGCTGGCCACGTGTACCACCATCTTGGCTATGTCTTCTCCCAGACACACTTCACCCATGGGTATCTTCTTGGAAGACTCTTGAAGCCAAGCCTGGTATTCTTCATCAGTGAAATTTACCTGGCGTTGTACCAATTTTGAAACCTGTAAAATGGTAAGTAATTGAGATATGCGTTTGTCTTCAAGTGATAAGAAGACTGGTCTTGACATCGGACATGATCAATATGGCATCCAACGAAGGAGTATAGCGAGCCTACTGCAATCCTTACCCATTGACTTCGATAAACTAGGCTCAGTTTGCTTAAAGTACTTTAAAGGATTATAATCATGGAACAATGAGCTCCCAGCCGAGGTTTTCCCACAGCGCTTTTTATCCGTGCAGGAACGGAGAAAGAATACAATTTCCTGCGGCCGGGCGGCCTGTCGTAAGAGGCCACAGAACAACCCACAGACAGGTGGTAGGCATTTGCCCGACTGGATGGCTACCACCCCTGGTCGAAAGTATGTCGCCAGAACAACCTTGAGTTGTGTTCCGGCATTAGTGGCCAGGTTCCAGTCTCCCTTAAGAGAGCAGCAGCGCATTTATAGCACCTTTGGTGTTGTAAATGTCAATAGGCGATGGTAACAGCTATCCATCAACTGGGCCATCTGCCTGTCTGCTGAACTCCTGCAATAAAAAAGTAAAAAAAGCGCTACAATATGGGTTTTTTAAAAGGGTGTCATAAAATTTCTTCGAGGCCGGCAGCACGTTAGTAACACCTCTGGTGTTGCAAACGTTCATAGGCGACGGTAACCGCTTTTCATCAGGTGGGCCGTCGGCCTATCTGCTGTACTCCAGCGGTATAAAAAAAATTAGAAGCTTACGTGATAAATCCCTATTCTCACTAATGCTTATAATTATTGTTTCTAAAATTAACTACGGACAAAATGAATATCTGCGTCGTTGTACAAATACCGACAAAAAAATATTTTAGTGACAGCCATATTTAATTCTTCGAAACAAACATTTAAGTCATCAGTAGTTAGTAAATTTATTAATAAGATTTTAAAGGAATGTAATGTTTGTATTTAGACTTAGTTATATTTAGTTTTCCCGTCAGAAGTTTCACAGTATTAGATAGATCGGATAATTAATTTTGATGTAGTGTAACTTGCTATTTGTTTCTGTTCTTTTTCTAGATTATAAGTATCCAGTTTTGGTTTAGATTTATTGTTTTGTATTCTTATATATATACTGTTGGATACTTTTTACATACATACATACATACATAACTTCACGCCAGTTCCCTTGAGGGGTAGGCACGAACAACAGAGTGCCATTTAGGCTTATTCTTACACACCTCACTTGCCTCTTTGACATTCATAACTCTTGTCATGCAAGCTCGTCTGTTCTTAAGGCTCCTGACATCACCTTCTGCTAGTACACGATCAATTTGATCATGGAAGGTGTGTCGTGGCCTTCCACGACTTCTGCATCCATCCACTTTTGCATTGTATATCTGTTTAGTCATTCTTTCCACATGCCCGAACCACCGGAGCATTCCTTTCCTTACCTTCACCCCGATACTTTTTAATAATAATAAATAAATAAAAACTAACTATACAAAAAACATGTTGTGGGCGTATTGTCTCTACACACCCGACACTATTTATCGTAACGGTTAGAAGATAGCCGGGTCAGCGCGTGCGCGGCCTCACGACGTGGGAATCCGAATACGACTGGCACAGCGAGCAGTTTCAACTGAGCTCCGCGGCCGCAGCCCGCGGCGCGCTCGCATGACGGGACTTCTTTATAAAAATAGTGGTCAGGGGTACGCGCCACAATGTTTTTATACCGCACTTGTGTCAGCAATACAATGCGCTATTTACTAATGTAGATCCTTTCATAGGTAATTTATATCAATTTAAAACCCAAATGAAAAAATGTTGTAATTTAGAATAATCCAATAACAATGACAATGACATTTTGGAATAATGCAATGACTTAGACTTGATATTTTCTTAAGTTTTCGCGACTTGTATACATAATAAAACTATGTTTTAACGGTTTTAAGCGCGGTAATTTTATTTGATTTTGACTTAAACTTTTTTATATACGTTCCTTTTTTGTCTCTATTTTATTAGTAATTATTGTGGTGTCATTTTTCTGGTTCAATATTGACCTCATATAAATTAATTAGACATTTTATGTAAATTTTTTTTTCACGCGTATACAAATTTTCCATCTCACTCTTCGCTGTATATACTCTTCAAGAAGGGTTTCCTTGGAGTCCACTTATCGGATCCTGACATTGTGACAGTGGGACCAATTCGGGAGTATAATCTTTCGATTGAAAGAAAAGTAATTGAAAATCGGTCTACAATTGACGTAGAAATCGAGTAATGAACATATAAAAAAACATACAGACCATAACCTCCTCGTTTTTGAAGTCGGTTAAACATGAAGTTGATAACAAATCATGAAATACTTGCCGTGACTCCAGGGCTAACTGTATTGACCCTCACTCCCATTGGACCCAATTCCAAGGCGATGAGACGTGTAAAGTGGTCTAGGGCTGCCTAATAGAAAACAAGCAAAAATTAATAAAGGACTACGTCATCATTTCAATTCTAAGTGTGTTTGGTACACACCAAAGCCAAAGGCCATGCTACAATGCCCAAAATTATAATATAAAATCAATAAACTCAGAAGCAGAAATAAAGTCAATTTATTGTCAGGATAACTAATATCAACAGAAGAAAACTATACGTCACAAAAGAACACGTTTATTTCGTTGGTTGTACACAGAACATTTTTTATCAACTCACACGAAAAACAAATGGAAGAATTATTATAGTACATAAACTTTAGTAAAATGCACGGAGGGGCTGCAAACCTCCTCCGGTAATATCTCGCTAAACACGTGGTGGGAATAAGGGTACGGAAAATATGTAAGGCACGCGACCCGCCACTGCGTGAGCTATACGCGGACTAACGAGTGTCGACTGCAGCGGCTTTGCGTCGGAGTGCCCCTTTACCCTTCCCCCTCGTGTTCCACGAACCTATTTGGCCGTTTTATACAATGGCCCGCACGGGTTACAATAAATTGGTTTTGATATCAGGTATATGTATTTATTAAATATTATTAATTAATCTACCCGCAATCAAACTCATTAACACAATATCATTATTAATAAGCTTTTTAAAAATGTTTTTAAATACAAGCTTTTGGGATCCTGGATATCATGTAGCAGCAGAGTGCTAGTCAAGACAAGTAAAATGAGCCCAAACACGACGGGTCTATCTAGTTTAGTACAGGAGTTCCTATGACCACCTTCCAACTCCATCATCAGATCAGCTCCATGGTACCATATTATTGCATTGTCACGCGATATACATATGCGTGCAAAATTTCAGCTCAATCGGAAACCGGGATGTGGGTCAAATTTAACTTGCAAGATTCCACCCGAACTTACATACATCCATTGCAAGTTAAATAAAAGCTTGTAAAAATGTATGTAGATTCTATCTGAAATCTGATATACCATGATTTTTTTTTAAGGGATAGCATTAGTTTTGCACTTGGGTGTCCCCGCAAACGGACAACCTCCTGCACGGAGACTACGGCGGGGTAGTGTGGTACTCCCCGGCAAGATGGGTTGCCAGAATATCCACTAAAACCCCTTGGTGTCGTTCTGTCGCCACGTGTCAGGGCACCGGAACGTGCGCGAGGTTTTCCCCGCGACCCTGACTGACGTAGGACCCTACGGGCAGGCCTCTCCTGCTTCAATCCGGGATTGAGAGCTAGTGAAACATGACGCGCCCACTATTCAGCGGCTTGGATACAGGTGACGGCTTAGTGTCTCCGCGGGTCGTCACCCCTTGATGCACTTTTACAGCGGCCGAACGTCATGAGTCGTCCAGTGTCAAGTTCTATTGTTACGGCGGAAAATGAGCGCGGCTGTCGGCTCCCTCTCCCGCTCCGCCGCCTCCTTTGTGTACATAACAGCCTCGTAAAAGGAGGCAACGGCGTCCCAATCAGGTTGGCCGCCGACCTTTATATGAACTAGGGCCGGGACCGACAAATCAACTGCAATGGATACGACGAGGGCATGGTGCTCCTCGTTCTAAGCTGAGCACACTTGGAAAGGATGCAGCGCCGTGACTTTGAAGCTATCACTGCAGTGGTGGCACCCTGACGATGGCTCACGCCCTATGGGATAAGTATCTCCCAAAACAGCTATGTCCGGTAAGGACCTGTGCCAGACGGAATGTCAGGGTGCCGTGTCTCCGGTTGACCCAGGATTCCCCAACGGGCCTAACTGCCGCTATTGTTGCATGGCATACGTTGGGTTGTGCGAGTTGTGTCACCCACTCCACCACGAGAGCCTGTCGGAAAGAGTTGGGACCCTTGGCGGTTTCGCGAGGCACGGGTCGTAAGTCCCGGCGGAGGGTGTCCTTGCACCACTCGTATTGCCGCTTAAGGACTCTCGCTTCGAGCTCCCTCGGTGGGGATCCGGCAATAAGGGAAGCCGCCTCCTAGCAGGTGCGATACCCCATTTGTGCCCTGACAGCCAACGTGCGCTGCAGTTTGCGTAGCAGCGCGGCATTTTTGGTCGTCAGCAACTTCGCCCATATCGGGGCCCCATATCAGGCCATGAATCGTACGACCCTCTGAACAGTTTCCAACACGTTGCGCCCCGACCCGGTTGGGCAGGAGCCGTGACAGGACGCCAGCTGCCCCCATAAGTCTGGAGGCCAGCTGCTTGAAATGTGCAGAAAACTGCCATAGGCTATCCAGGACGACCCCGAGATACTTCATCGTCGTTCCAACGTCAATAGTGGTGCCACCCACTGTTATGCTCAGACTGCGAGGCCTCGGATTTATGCAAAGCCACTTCCAGACTGAGCCGCCGGATCCTTTCAATGACACCCGCAACCCCAGCCGTGGCCAGTAGGCCCGCAGGCCATGGAAATCTGAAGAAAGACAATGTAAGCACTTCAATTTTATTTCACAAATCCAGATAAGACTAATAATAAAACAAGAAAAAATCTTCTAAATCTCATATAACTACTAGCTGTCCCGGCAGACGTTGTTCTGCCCTGAAGAAATAAAATTTAGAACCCGATTGCAGCGCCACCTACCGGGTCCAAATGTAAGCTATCCTATCTTTCAAGTCGGATCAAACTGCACACGGTGTGCAAATTTGATTAAAATTGGTCAAGTAGTTTAGGAGTCCATCGCGGACAACCAACGTGACACGTAATTTATATATATTAAGATTATTATGTCAATATAGGTCGTTCGTTCTTCCTTCTGTTGGAAATCGACTCAATTCATTCATTCAATTCGATATTTGTGTTACAATGCATATCACTATTATACGTAGACATCACTAAACTCTCTTGCACAAATGGCTTCTTACAGGAGTTTTTGGCGCGAACTGTAAGGGGACGTTGTGCTGTGCAGTTTTATTTTCTAAAAATGTGTAAAATTACTCTAAAATGAACAATAGTTGTAGGATATTGATAGTTTTTGAGTAGTAATTATGTGTTTTTGCGAGAAATGTGAACTATATAGCCAAATGTGGCCTTTCGAGTTTTCACAAGAACTCGGTTGAATGACGTCCCTACAATACAACGGCGTCTGGCTTAAAGGCCTAGTTGCCAAGCCTTAAACTTACAAAAAAAATGGCTTCCTAGTGTTCACATCAATATCATTATTAATTGAGTTGAGTTAATTCTTTCATTAATCCATAAAGGTCCTCAAATCATAACACCTTCGTTTATTTAACGGAGTTATTTACTTGTTTATTTCAAAAACGTTTAATTGTAAATTAGTAATAAATTATCAAAATGCGAGATGAATAACCGCCATCTAGGATTTAGGAGATTTCAAAATTAAATGTTTTACTAATTGTCATTCTTACTATTACTTCATGAATGAACCGAGATATTGCGAAGTCCGTTAAGATTTACCTTTGCCATACTGTAAGGAAGGCTGCCAACAGCGACTGCAGTCCCAGAAATGCTGGATATATTGACAATATTTCCCTTGCTTTCAATCAAAGCAGGCACCAGCAACCTGGTTAAATTGTAGACTCCCCTAACATCTGTATTGAATATATCGTCAAAAGTCTTCATGTCAGTATAGAGGATACTTGTTCTGGCTACTATTCCCGCGTTGTTTATCAACACGTCTAACCTAGAATAATTAAGTCATTATTGTATTTAATTAATAGGTGATCCATAAACTTAGTACCTCTTTTAACGAAAATTGCGCTGACAGAGAAGTATGAAATTTCGCACACATAGTTTACATAGAGAATGAGTGCAGAATGCTAATATTTTTTTTTAATTATGCATATAAAATACATTAAATCAATAAAAAAAAGATATTTTTTTTATTGCAGGAGATCAGCAGACAGGCAGACGGCCCACTGGACGGAAAGCGGTTACCATCGCCTATGGGCATTTGCAACACCGAACGTGCTACAAATGCGCTGCTGCTCTCTTAAGGGAAACTGGAACCTGGTCACTAATGCCGGAACACAACTCAAAGTTCTTATGGCGGCATGCTCTAGACCAGGGGTGGTAGCCATCCAGTCGGGGAAATACCCTACCACCTGGCTGTGGGTTGTTTAGTCGCCTCTTACGACAGGCCACCCGGCCGCAGGAAATTGTATTCTTTCTCCGTTCCTGCACGGATATGATTAGACACACTACTATGTATTTGACACACACACGCATATATACTCTTTTGTTTATTGTTAAAGTCAAATCAACAGTGTAGCCTTGGCGAAATCTGTGATTATAGAAGTATATATAGACTGTGACATTAATTATTATGGTCGAATTTCGACCACGGGCGACCACTAGTTACATTAAATTGATAGATTACTATTAACTCTGTACAGTAGTGGTATGAAAATTTTCGCCAGTTTTCAAATTGATTCATTTAATGTTCCGCGAGCACATGTTACCTTTTCTAAGTCCACAGAAAATTATGTTTACCTATTTGACAATAAAGTTTAAAGTTACTTAGATCAAAGTTGTTTGGTTTTCTATCTTGTCTAAGAAGATTTAGACATGTAAAACCTTTTTGTTGGTTTTAATATTTATGTTAAGCGTAGTGATTATATTATCTCCTCTTTGTTTATTATTGTTAATCCTTAGATCATATAAACGTCTAGATCACGCATCAATTGCACAAAAACGGCCCAAAAACAGTGCACCAAAACTGGTGCACTGGCTTCAGTGGCTTCCCACGCCTGTTAGTGTCGTTTCGATTACTTTACTGGTTAGAGCTCTCGCAAAAAAAATAATTATGCCGGCCTGCGCTATTAAAAGGTGTCGGGACCATTTTAAAACAGGAAAGGATAAGGATGAGATGTCATTTAATTGGAAAACTTAACACTTTTCTCATGATTTCTTTGTAAAAACGTGAAATTTAATTTCGACATTTTCAAGATTATCGAATTGATTGATGTTGTCAGATGAGAAGTGTGACTTATTTTCCAAAATTTGGGGACTTTTGACGATTTTTTTTATTTATGAAATATGAATAATTGAAAAAATCTATAGAAAACAGACATGTAATGTTTGTGTGTCCGGTTTTCTTAAACTAGTTTATATTACGTTTTAGACTTCCTACGGATCCAATTGTAGCATATTGTTGGACAAAGAGATGGATTTTGAAAGGAAACATTTTGAATCATTTTCGGAGATATTTTTACACTATGTTTTTTTATATTTTCTTATCAACGGCACAATTGTATTGAAATAAAGTACCTAAAATAATTATATATGATGAAAGAATGAACCTCTGAGTAATATTAAATTATAACACATAAAGCAAATAAATCATAACGATCATTTAAACTTATGACTTACATAAATTTTTTTTTATTAAAAATGGGGTAATATTTTTTTCCTGATATCCCGAAAACGCAGAGTGAATTTAGCCACGCTTCGCGTTTTTGATGCCGTTTTTAGCGGTGTTGTTTGTTAGCAATGCTCTCTCTAGACATGTTATAACTCAATGTGTTAATCTCTGCCTCTATCATTATCAACATTGCAATTTTCTTTCTTCAAGTTTCTATATTTTACGAACGTAAAATTTATTAAAATGTTGGCAGTATTGTTTCTTGTACTCGTGCAAGCAAAAGTCAACTCTAAGGTATCGAATATTTTCATTCTGTGACTGTACATCTAATTTTGTTATCAACCTTCAGTAACATGTCAGTCGATCATAACAATATTTCCTTATTTCGTGGTTTACTATACCACTGCACAGAAACAGATGAAATTTCACGTTTACTGACAAATTTTATCCATATAAATTATAGTTATATATTGTAATTTGTAGTGACGTACATATACTAACATTGGAATTTTATATATTGTTACGAGCTACAGGACTCGAATTAAAATAAAACTGGATGCAACCAGTCCACACTGCATGATGCAATGCAATTCAACACGCGCAAAGTCCGTCACTATATCGCTAATCGAAAGTACTACACACGTCTTACTCGTATCGTAGTCGTCGCTTGACTGCCTCACTCCTCCGTTCGGTCATTGTTTTATATTAAACTGTATAATAGAACAAAAGACCGTGTTCACTCAGTTAATCCGCACACCTGGTAAGCAAGGATTAGTTCGACACTAATGACGGCCATAAAAGAAGTAGAAAAACAATAGCATGTTTCCTGAACTACAAATTCTAAACACAAGTAAACAAAAATGCACACAATAAAACTCCGTTTTACGACCATGCAGGCCATAAAACTGCGTTTTACGACTTGCAGGTTTGCGCATTTCTGTGTCGGTATATAACAATATAAAGATTAGATTATGTTTTTTTTTATCTTAAAGACTTTATATTTAAATTTACATATAATGGAGTACAATGCAAGAAAACTTATTTGTATTGTATTCTAGCCATAGTCTCCCTCAAGACTATAAGTAGAATACTGAGCCTAGATCACCGTCTTCTATGGGTAAAGTGACCAGAAGGCTGGCTACATTTCCTCGCTGGATCGCCATACTGATCCGTTGGCCGAGGTAAGCACCAGCCCTCTGATCACCCGAAGAGTCAATAAGTCGTTTCGATAAATTTTGGTAGAGGCTCATGGCGTCAGGACCCCACGATCCAAGTGTCTCGACAGCAAACGGCACAAACATATAACTCTCACTGAGGGTTGCATATTTGCGCCGCTTGAGTGTTCCGCCGCCGAACCGGCTGATCTCTGATGTCTGATGTCTACGCAAGTCCCACCCCATATTATGATACATTATCTGTACCAGTGGTCAGATTCACTGCTTTTGTGGTGATTGAACTCTTCAGAACAAATTCTGTTTCGCAAGACATTCTCGTGCTCACGTCAACGTGAAGGAAGTCATCGTCATATGTTGTAGATTGATTGTTTTTTTATATTTTTATTGCAGGAGTTCAGCAGACAGGCAGACGGCCCACTCGATGAAAAGCGGTTACCATCGCCTATGGACATTTGCAACACCAAAGGTGCTACAAATGCGCTGCTGCTCTCTTAACGGAGACTGGAACCTGGTCACTAATGCCGGAACACAACTCAAGGTTATTATGGCGACATACTTTAGACCAGGGATGGTAGCCATTCAGTCAGGCAAATGCCCTACCACCTGTGGGTTGTTAAGTCGCCTCTTACGACAGGCCGCCCGGCCGCAGGAAATTGTATTCTTTCTCCGTTCCTGCACAGATAAGATTGTTTGTGTAAAAGTTAAATACTGTATTCGTTTGTTGTTCATGCCAAATACCTACCTGCCAAAACGCTTCAAGGTATCATTCGCTGTCCTCTCACATCCCTCATCGGTTCCCAAATCAGCGACGATCCTCAAAGCCCTAACGCCTTTCTCACTCTCACATTTCTCTGCTACTCTATTGAGGTTCTCTTCGTTTCGGCCGACTAACGCCAATGTCGCGCCATATTTGGCAAACAGAATCGCAATTGCTTCTCCTATTCCTGCGCTTGCGCCGGTAACCAGCACTACTTTGTCTTTGAAATTTATTTCCATTTTATATTTCTCGGGTGCCTCTTGGTGTTGGTGTAATACGAATAGCCGAATCTGGTCGATAATTTGTGTTATTTATATGTCAGGTTTAATTTGCATTTTAATAACAAATTATATCTGACAGATAAGATAAAAATATTATGTAATTTTTTGTACGGTTAAAACATGTCTTAATTAAACATAAAAGATTATGATTTATCACAAAAAGTAGAGAATATGTTATTTCTTTTAACCTTTTTGTTATCACATATAATAAAAATATTGTTTATTAGTCGGGAATACTTTGATTATATCTGTGGCTGGCGTAAATATGTTGACATGTTCAAAATGTCAATTTTACAGGGGCGCAATTTTAAAGTTTGACTAGTAATGATAAATCGTGTTATTCTATTATTACTGTGCGGATTGGCACGTAAATATTGAGAATAAAATAAGCTTGCAATTAAATCATTTGTAAACTCACCGCTCGCTCCGTATTTGAATTTTGAAGATTTGTACAACTGGATTGGTGGCGCCAATGTCACTAACGTCACTTGTCACACGCGACACTGATACGTTCCGGTGAGCGGTTTATGGTTATTGCAAGCATTACAAAGCTTACCGCGGGGGGCCTTTAGCTTGCTAGGAGAGCAAAGGACCTTCTACCCCCGCACAACGAAGTGGGGTGTGTTCTCCCAGGGCACACTCCAGGCACTTTATTGCGCTGGATCGGCTGGGCGTAACTATGTTCTAAATCTCAGCCTTTCCAACACATACAAAGCGCAGGGTCGTCAGGTAGGAGGGGGTTTTTAGTGGGTATTGGGGTTGCTCGCCCGTGCAGCAACGCTCGGAGTCTTCCACACTATTCTGTGACGTCGATCGCGGACGGAACGCTGCCAAGAGCATACTATTGCTGCAGTGTTATCGCCCCCGACCGACGCGTGTCGTTCCCCTAGCAACGACCCAGTTTGTGCGTAAATCGGTTAAGCATTTTCCCTCGCGTCAAAAACAAAAAAAAAAAAAAAGCATTACAAAGCCCTTCAATTACCAAACGAAAAATCTTAAAAAGTTATGAATATTTCGGACTGTAAATTTTTTTCCTATAAAAACACAGGCGTAGGAAGAGTCTAAACGAATAAAAAAAACGATGTATGTCGAGATATCAATGTATTCTCGCCAGCCACGGATATAACCTCTAAATTTAGCATAATGGTGCAAAGACGTAGATAAAAATATCAGGTAACTACTAAGATCCTATAAAGATTTGGTGCACTGGCTTCCCACGGTATGTTATTGTCCTTTCGACTGCTTTATTGGCTAGAGCTCTCGCAAAAAATCATTATGCCGTCTTGCGCTCTTACAATATGCAGCTTACGACGTTACGGCATAAGACGGTTGCTTTTAGGGGCAGTTTTCGCTATGCCACGACAAAATTTTGGAACAATATTCCACCCCCTATTAAAAGCTTGCAAAATTTACACGGGTTTAGAGCAAAATTAATTTTTTTTATATATGATCATCAAGTGAGTCAGGCGGATCTTGTACATGATACTAGTGCCATATAGTGATGTTGGTTTCATGTGCAGGATCTGCCTGATCTACTTTAATTTTGCAATCTCTTTTTGCCTGTTTAACCATGATTATTCTCAGATTAGATATTTCCTATTTGCAGCATATTTGACACAAACCAACAGACTGACAGACAAAATATAATTATATTGTTATATTTTTTAGCTTTATGTTCCTTATTCCATTATGTTCTTCTTTGTAAATTCGCTTCGTAGCATAAATTTTATATATCAGTTTTTTTATATATTAGTTTTTTTATATATTAATGATATAGTTTATTTTTATATATTTTTTTATATTATATATTAATTTTTATATTTGTTTACAATAGTACTCGTCATATATATATATATATATATATATATATATATATATATATATATACAACGCGGTCGAGATGCAAGCACTGCGCAAAATCTGCGGAGTGACGCTCGCGGACCGCGTTCGTAATACCGAAGTAAGAGAGAGAGTTGGTCTAAAAGAGAGTGTCGGGGTGAAGGTAAGGAAAGGAATGCTCCGGTGGTTCGGGCATGTGGAAATAATGCATGATGAAAGAATGACTAAACAGATATACAATGCAAAAGTGGATGGATGCAGAAGTCGTGGAAGGCCACGATACGCCTTCCATGATCAATTGATCGTGTACTAGCAGAAGGTGATGTCAGGAGCCTTAAGAACAGACGAGCGTGCATGACAAGAGCTATGAATGTCAGAGAAGCAAGTGAGGTGTGTAAGAATAAGCCTGAATGGCGCTCTGTTGTTCGTGCCTACCCCGCAAGGGAACTGCCGTGAAGTTATGTATGTATGTATATATATATATATGTATATATATATATGTATATATATATATATATATATATATATATATATATATATATATTTTTTTTTGTTTTGATTTGTGTTTGTTTCGTTTTGTCTATCCGTAAGTCACTTGAACGGCCCTAACGGAAGACCAGCGCTGGTTGAGCCAACCAGCATCATGCTGAGTTAGGACCGATTCAGAACTTCATTTCTATTGTATTGTCTTATTTATAAGTACGTTTTTGTGTGTATGTAGTTCTGAATAAATATTTTTTCTTTCTTTCTCTCTTTCAATAATAAGTATGAATAAGATGTCATTTCATCAGTAAATTTAACACTTTTCTCATGATTTCTTTATGAAAATATGAAATTTAATTTTCGTAAATCAAAGGTTATCGAATTGATTGATGTTGTCAGGTGATAAATGGGAGTTAGTTCCAACTTTTTGGGAAAACTTGTTATGATTTTTGAAGTGAAAATTCTTTAGAATCGTTGTGACTCGGTGAAACGAAAAAGCGACACTAAAGAGAGATAAACATATGAATCTATAGGACTATGTCTGCGAGAAAAGGCTCATACAGATAGAGTTGGAAATGTTTTGGAAAATATGCTATGTATATAATAATGATATGTAGATATAATTATGTCTTTTGAATTTTTGCAATAGTACTTCGTGTTTTAAAGCTTAATTTTTTTTTATATATTATGAACAACTCTACGGACTCGAGTTCCGTACCTTTTTTACAACTTAATTTCTAGATTAAATTTTTTGAATGTAACACGCTTATTTAGTTATTTTGGTTCTTGTGTGTGACATTAATTTTTCGATTTTTGTGTTGAGATGTATGTATCTTACGAATAACTTATTATATTAATTTATTCTGATTTTAATACTAAACTTATACTGATGTAAAGTGTATTTGTTACATGCTGGTGTTGTGAGGAAGTGCATGTGCAGTGTGGGCCTTATATCTATACTATAGCTTAAATATATTATAACTATGAATAATATATGAACTATGACGTGACGAAATTTAGAATTCCTCCCACCCCTTGTCATATTTTGTTTGACTTCTACTGCGTGTGAGCGGCACACACACACACACATTTTTTTTAATTCGGATTACACATAACGCCACTACCCAGTATGAACCCATCGAATCGTTCCAAGTCCATTCTTACAACTGATTTCACTGACTTTTAACTTGGGATAATCTTTGGACCATAAGCATTCTAGTAACATTTGTCAACTTGTTGTGTAAATACAAAAATAATTTTCCATTACATTATATACTTTTTATAATTATTACATTAGTATTGGTACACAGACTTATAAATACTAAAATCTGTACAGACATTTTCATATAAATTAAAATGACTAGTGTATATACTGAAACTCATTTATGCATGTAGTTTATTTTCTATAGCTTGTTCCTAGAGACACAACTTTTGTTGGTAATACTTTTAATTATTTAAAAAAACTTTAAAACCTCTGAGTAATATTAAAAGTATAACATAAACCGATTAATTAAATATTGTCGATCATTTAAACTTTTCACTTACATAAAAAATATTTAATTATAAAATATGGGGTAATATTTTTTTGCCGATATCCCCAAAACACGCACACATTGATAGTTTTTCGAGAGTGAATATAGCAACACTTCGCAATTTCGATTCCGTTTTTCGCGGTGTTGTTTGTTAGCAATGCTCTCTCTAGACATGTTATACCTCAATAAAATCCAAGTCACATATCAACGTTGCGGGATCTACCGTTTAAAATAAAACACTTTAGATATATCGAAATTATAATAAACTTTTAATCACCATTAAACAATAACCCTAACTTATGGCCTATTGCTATGTCATACAATCCATTCATTTGCTCTGGGTTAACCAGGTAAATCGGTATAGACTATTCGTGCAATTCGTGAAGGTGGCAAGCTTACCCCTTTACTAGCAGGGGAAGTCCTAATCTTAGCGTTTTCCGAGATTTCAAAGAGCGGCGATAGTACGGCCCTGACTTCCTTTGGATTCCGATCCTCTGTTGCCTATCCAGACGGCGACATCCCGGACAAGAGCGGGGGCGTCGAGCTATAGCTCCACCCCCACACAGGTGAATGGTTTTATACCAGAAGACTCTGAGTTACTTTGACTGGATGACTTCCAGGAGTGCCTTGCGCCCTGCGGCGGTACTGGACGGGGCCGTCTCGGCTGACGCCTGTCAGGGCCAAGGCGGAGCAAGCGATTACCATTAACCTCAGCCCTGGCTATAGAAGAATGGAAGGAACACGAAGCGTTTTAGTGGACATTCCGGCAGTGGTAACCTACCTCCATCAAGATAGGACCACGCCGGTGAGTCTCCACGCGCCCTCACCGTGATCCTAACAGGGTCAGAAGTCCATGAGAGGATTTCTGCTAGTCAAAAAAAGGGGAGTTCCGAATCCAAAGCGATAATGCGACGGATGTGGGTCCGAGGATTCATATCCATCCGGACCTACCCACCTCTATTTACTAGTGATTGCATGTGTCGCACATTGCGATAGCGTGCGATCTTACTCGGATCCTTGGCACCTGACAAAGACGCGGAAGGAGGCTAGTAGGTTTTTAGGTTGCCTGACGACCGGCTCCGTCCGGCACACCGCCACCGGCGCTGCCACTTGCGCATGTTGGTTGATTTGGAAACAATCTCCATACTATTTTTATATCTATAGGCAATTTAAGTAGTGTAAACTCTATGTAACGACCCTGAAGGGATTGTGCATTTTGTAGCGTTATAGAGAGTTGTCATTAAATGAAGAGAAGTCTGTTATTTTTGTGTGACGTCTTTTGCTGCACCAGTAATTTTGTTGGATTTTTTACTTATTTAAATTTTGCGATATTGAGGCATCTCGGTAATAAAGCAAGTACTTATAAATTTGAAATTTCGGTATGCATGATGCCGACAGCTTTATATTACTTAATTGTTGTCGTTATTGAGAGTGGTTGTAATGCTTTATAGAGTGTATTATTATTTGGAAGACAAGCTAAACCAACCAAAGCAAAACCAAAAGTGATTTCGACGCTTAAGGGAGTTTGTTATTAAATCGAGTAACGTTACATGGAGTTTACCCTGTATTTAAAAATTACAGCTCTGAATAATGAATTCCACTTGAAAAAAAACAGAGGTATTGCTCTCTCATCTTTGAATTGTATCTATTTATTCCCGGTTTGCAGAAGATCACACTTTTAGATGCCCGAGTCTTGTTTGCTATTTTTCGATCCAGAAAAAGATGGAGAATTTTTTTATTGCAAGGGTTCAGAAGACAGGCATACGGCCCACCTGATGGAAAGCGGTTACCATCGCTTATAGACATGTAGCAGCGAGAGGTAGAGGTTAAACTTGACTGTCGAGTGCTGATGGAAACTGAAGTGATTCATTTATTTTCGAAACGGTAACCTTAAGTACTTATTAACACGTCGTAACTACAGCTAATACAATATATAGCACAAAGTACGAGCGGGACGGATGATGTGCGAGCGAGATACAGCAAGTCTTAATATGTGCACTCCCGCGTTGCGCTAGCCAGTAGTTCGTTGTCCACTGCGATGACTGGACGTATGCAGTTCCTATAGACAGTTGCAACACCAAAGGTGCTACAAATACGCTGCTGCTCTCTAAAGGGATACCAGCACTTGGCCACTAATGCCGGAACACAACTCAAGGTTGTTATGGCGACATACTTTAGAGCAGGGATGGTAGCCAACCAGCCTGGGTGTGGGTTATTTTGTCGCCTCTTATGACAGGCCATCAAGCCGCAGGAAATTTTATTCTGTCTCCGTTAAATCTGCTTATCTGTTTACCTTCGTGAATTCCAATAACTTATAATACAAATTGTCCACCGATTGTAAGGTAAAGTGTGGATTGTAAAACATTCATATGATCTATTTCATTTGCTGGGTCATCATATTTCCAACAATACCGTATCGAAGCCCGCCATCTACTGGTATGATAGTGCCAGTGAGCAGGCGGCAGTTGTCGCTGGCCACGTGTACCACCATCTTGGCGATGTCCTCCCCCAAACACACCTCGCCCATGGGTATCCGTTTCGCTGACTCTTGGAGCCAAGCCTGATATTGCTCTTCGGTATAGCCGAATTGGCGTTTTACAAGTGTTGAAACCTGAAAGTAGTTATTTATTTTTAAAGAACTTTGAAAAGGACAAGTGAAGCGTAGGAAGTCTTCAATGATTTCCTTTTCATCTAATAATGCGTGTATTGAATTTTTTGCAATTTTACAATAATTTTTAATAAGAGATTGTTGCGCGTACAAAAGTTCCGTTTCGTTCTGTTTTGAATATTGTAAGTTTTATAAAAAAAAAAAAAGTTTAAGGCTTGGCAACTAGGCCTTTAAGCCAGGCGCAGTTGTATTGTAGGCTACAATCCATACCATTCATCGGAGTTCTTGTGAAAACTCGAAAGGCCACATTTGACTATACAGTTCACATTTCTCACAAAAACACATAATTACTACTCAAAAACTATCAATATCCTACAATTATTGTTCATTTTAGAGTAATTTTACACATTTTTAGAAAATAAAACTGCACAGCACAACGTCTCCTTTCAGTTCCCGCCAAAAACTCCTCTGTTTTGAATATTGAGGTTGGCCGTAGACTAAGAGTGATTGTCATAGGCAATTTTATTAGTATTGCGCGCACACAACTGCGCGACGTACTGGTTCATGCTCGGCTGGACCGGTGTGTAACTTTCTTCGGTAAATCGTGCGGCGACAAGAAGATTTTTAATTTTATTTTATTTTTTTGTTTGATACGCGAATTCTTGATCAATTGTGGACCGATTCTCGTTTTTTTTTATTCGAACCAAAATACTGCCGAGGTGGCCCCATTGTCACAATGTCAGGATCTGATGAGTGGATGCCAGGGAAATTGAGAGCAACCCTCTAATGTTAAAGCACGTTCAATGTGTTTCATCTTTTTTTTCTAATGCTATTCAAGTATTTGCGAGCAATAAATTTTTTGTTTTTAAACCAACTTCAAAAGTAACTAAGAAGCAAAAAAATTGTAATTCTAACAACATCCTGAAGTCGGCGCCAAGTAAAACAGAAAAAACAACAACTTTGCAAAATATTGTAATTTTTTTATTTAATTTCGCTTCAAGATGTGGTAGAAATTATTTATTTCTTGCATTTTAGTTACTTACACTTTTTTTTAGAATTACGATAGGTATAGATAAAAGCCTAGCCACAGCTTTTTCGCTGCGAGTGTCAGTTAAGTGCGACGCGATGGACGACAAAAACATAGTTATTAATAGCCTGTTCCTATTTCCTACTATTCATTCACTTGCTTTACGATCAGGTGAATTTTGACCTTACTTGTATGAATTTTGACCTTGCTTACATCAAATTTTAGCCGATAGTAAAGCAAATGAACAGTTTGTAAGATAGGAATGGGCCATAAGAAGCAATGAAACATGCCACGAGTCGTCGTGTCACCTCGCCTGTCGTTAAGGCCAAAGTCATGGACCGGACCGGACCGTAAAAGAAGCCCTTAGGCTGGCCGCATACGCTCGGTTTCCTAATCTCACTCCAATGTCTATATCTACATACTTATTATATACTATACAGAACTTAGTTTAATTTTTTTTTAATTGACAAGATACTAATGGTCTTATTCATGTTAAGTTAGAGTAAGTTTGAAGGCTTACAATATATCGCAAATTTATAAATTTTGTATACATACCGTGAGTCCAGGGCTAACTGTATTGACCCTCACTCCCATTGGCCCCAGTTCTAAGGCGATGAGCCGCGTGAATTGATCCAGAGCCGCCTAATACCGAGAAACGTCAAAATGTTAATACGAATTCGAGACATATACACATTAGGCTTCAGCCTCACCGCAAGTGGCACCATAGATAATACACTATATATAAAATAGATGAGCCTCTCTGGAATAAAATATCAAAATATAATTTACCCTCTCCGATAGATGGCGCTAAAATCGGTATTATATTCCTATATATACTTCTAGATGGCGCTACAATCGATAATTCTATAAATTCCACTGGATGGCACTAATAAGTTACAACTTGTTCTAAATTGAATTAAAGGGAGAGGCAATAATATTAGTTTAAAAAACTTATATGTGATACAATACATAATACTTCATGTAATAGGATGCGAGATATATCAAGTATGACTGTAACTTGTGGTTTCATTTATGCTCTTAAGATCACGTCAGCACGATGTATTTATTCAACGATATTGCTCCCAACATGTTCGATAAGAAGACGCTGAAATCGGTTTCCAAGATTGTTTTTTGTGCGTATTTTACTGAGTGCCTCGATGCTGTAGATTCACAATGGAACATTGTTGGCAACACTAACATAACATAATATTATTTTTAAACTTGCAACACTGTCGTTGCTTTTTCTTTCTTCTTCCATTTTGTTTGTAGCCGAGACCACACATATGTGTTATTTAGAAGTGATTTATTATAAGTTTCCACTACTAACAGTCTTTAGTTACAACGACCAGGGTATCGCCCACACCATCAGCGTTAAAAAAATATATTATATGTGCAAACATTATACATTTTAGATCCATACCTTAGCCATGCCGTATGGTAGACTTCCGACGGCAACTGTAGTCGCAGAAATGCTGGATATATTCACAATGTTCCCTTTGGTTTCAATTAAGGCTGGCACCAATAGCCTTGTTAGATTATAAACCCCTCTCACGTCTGTATTGAAGACATCGTCGAAGGTCCCCATGTCAGCACGAAGGATACAAGTTCTGGCTGTTATACCTGCGTTGTTTATCAATACGTCTAACCTGAAAAATAGTTTCGACTGATGAATTTCGGAGATAAAGGCAAGGAGGTACAACGAAAACTTATTTGAACAAGATTTGGGGCCCAATTCAGCTATTAAAATCGCCACGATAATATAGTCTCAATCGTAAGTTCGCCTTATTTCGGTATTCTGTTAATTCCAATTGTGTGTCAGCGGCACGCTACACTATGTTTATAAGCGACAAGTCGCCAAATAAATGTTTAAAATTGTTTGGTAGCATTTCAATATTAATCCCGGCTGACGCCATTTCTGGTAATGGTCGATGAATACTACTACTTTATTATTCGTCCTATCTGTGCAGGAACGGAGAAAGAATACAATTTCTTGCGGTCGGGCGGCCTTTCGTAAGAGGCGACAAAACAACCCACAGCCAGGTGGTAGGGCATTTGCCCGACTGGATGGCTACCACCCCTGGTATAAAGTATGTCGCCATAACAACCTTGATTTGTATTCCGGCATTAGTGACCAGGTTCCAGTCTCCCTTAAGAGAGCAGCAGCGCATTTGTAACAACTTTGGTGTTGAGAATGTCCATAGGCGATGGTAACCGCTTTCTATCAAGTGGGCCGTCTGCCTATCTGCTGATCTCCTGCAATAAAAATATAAATAATGTAGCATTCTAATGGTCAAAGAAACCGGTCCAGTAGTTTCTGAGTTTATTCGTTAGAAAAATACAAATCTTTCCTATTTATAATACTAGTATAGATAAATAAAAATATTTATTTGTATCTTTGTACTCTATGCGTTACAAAGCCATTGATTACATTGTGATAAAACTTTAGTAGTGTTCTGAGGACGCTCGCGATTGTTTCTGGCTCAAAATATATACAACCAAACAATTTTTGCTTTACGTGGCATTGCAACGCATGCCGGCCGGGTTCAGCTAGTAAACCTGTAATGCTAGAATTCATAGTAGCCTATATCCACAATGTACCTGCCAAAATGCTTCAAGGTCTCACGGGCGGTTTTCTCACACCCTTCATTAGTAGCTAAATCAGCAACAATTGTAAAAGCTTCAACACCTTTTTCACTTCTACACCTAGCCGCCACTTTATTAAGATTCTCCTCGTTTCGACCGACGAGCGATAATTTCGCGCCATATTTAGCAAACAAAATGGCAATTGCTTCTCCTATACCTGCGCTCGCGCCTGTCACCAACACAACTTTGTTATTGAAGTTTATATCCATTTTTATTTTGATAAATTCGCGACGTGCGTTTGTCACGGAGACTACTATGAAACTAACCGCGTCATGGACTGAATAACATGTTTTATATTTATCTACGGGGGTAGAATGCACACGGGATTTATATGATCGATATTTCTCTCTGCGCTCCAACATGGATTTATTTACCACAGGGATTCCCAAACCACTTTGGGCAAGAGACCCCTTTTCCAAAATGAACTGATAACTCAGTCCCCCCCCCCTATAGCCAAATTACTTAAAAAATCCTATCTCTAGTTTTTTTTTTCGTATTGATACAAAATACTTATCAATTTAAAAACTTTGCGTTAGGTTAAGTAAATTTGACATAATGTTCTCATCAAAATTTAATAAAATAAATTACTTAATACAAATTACGTAAAAACACTTAAGTAGCTCATTATTTAGGTTATTTTTGAAAAAAAAACACATTTGTACACGTAACAACGTATCTTTAAAGTTTCAAATAAGAATTCAGTTAATTAACAGGGTTCGATTTTTAGTCTTCGTCGATACCCAAAATCAGTTTTCGTTTATGTCGGCTCCACAGAAACCGATTTCGACCCCAGGGGGTCGATATCGATCACTTTGGGAATCACTGATGTAACGCAATGGCAACGCTCCTACGGTGGGGCTTCATCTGCGATAATGTTGAGGTTTAAACTGTGGCCGAATGCGTCTTATTTAAAGCATTAAAAAATAAAGCCGTTAACGAATAGCCATATAAGTGTAATACATACGTTATCTGACAAAATATAACGTCATTATCAATGTCACCTTTTAAATAACACATTAAACCCATCGCCGTATCTGCTTGAAACGGCCTATATGTGATATTATCGCAGATGAAGCCGCAGCATAATAGATATAGGCCGTTTCACCCAGATGTGGCGATAGGCTTAATGAGTTATAGTTATTTGAAATGAACATTGTTAATGACATTAAATATTGGCAGATAACGTATGTATATACACTAATGTATCTATTCTTTGACGGTGTTAATTGTTAACGCTTTAAATAAGACGCATTCGGCCACAGTCTAAATCTTTAACATTATCGCAAATGAAGCCGCACCTTTGCTGTTGCAAACATCCATAAGCGATGGTGCCCGCTTTCCATCAGGCAGGCCGTCTACGTATTTCAGCGATAAAACATAAAAGTTGTAGAGAGAAGACACTCCGAGGCACAAGTAGTGTATCCCTGGATATTTAGTCCCCGGCATGAGACTGGAGAATTGATCTTGACATATTTCAAATAAAAATTCCGGATCTGTTTTCAAATTTTGTTATGATAATATATTAAATTAAGCTCTGTTTCGATTTCTGTACGTATATTTTATCATTTCACAGCTTTTTATGTATTTAAATTTATAGAGATAATTTTGTGCTATTTATGTTAGACGTATGTAAGGCGAGTGACATGTGTGACTTAATAATAGAATATTATGATGTAATGAGGTTTTATGAAATGAAGAAGTTGCGTTAACCGCAAACAAATTTGAAGGAAAGCGCTGTGGTATACCGTTATGGTAAAGCGATTAAATTGGACAATTCAATACTTAACATTAACCCAGATGTAGCAGTGACATTAAAGAAAAAAATACATAAACAAATGTGCTATGCGGTTTTATTTGTTATGTTCGTTTAGCATTTATTCACGTCGTAACGCATATCAGCTATGCATTCTAACCCCTTACAACATCACAAAGTGGAATGACCCCAGAAAGGACATAATAGCAATTAGCAACTGATTAATTTTCAGTTAAAGGACTGAATAAACTTATTCATATTATTATAGATTAGATTTTAAGCAATCAGCCATTGTATATTAATTATAAATTATTCCCCGGTTAAAAATGTATTGGGCGGTTGCTGGGCTGCTGTTATTACACAGTTGAGACCTCGATTAACCGGACTGATTGTTGTCGTAATTCGGATACTCTAAAACTCCGGTTAAATGAATATATGAAGAAAAAAGAAAAGCTATTTTTGAACATAATTACTGTGTAAACTCTATACAACGACACTGAAGGCACTGTGCATTTTATGGCGTTATAGAGAGTTGTCGATAAATGGAGAGAAGTCTGTTATTTTTGTCTGACGTCTTTTGCTACACTAGTAATTTTGTTGTACTTTTTACTTATTTTATTCATATCTTGCGATATTGAGGCATCTTGGTGATAAAGGAAGTACTTAGATATATTGTGATTTAGGGATTTTATTACGGGTTAGGATAATAAAGCGATAAAAGAATGTACACAGCTGCGCAGTGTTTACGAATTTGGTTAACTTAAAAGGTACTTTTATTACTTAATTGTTGTCGTTATTGAGAATGGGTGTAATGCTATATAGAGTGTATCATTGTATGGAAGACAAGCTAAACCAACCAAAGCCAAGTGATTTCGACGGTTAAGAGAGTTTGTCGTTAAATCGAGTGACGTTACATGGAGTATTCAAAATAACAAAAAAACTTACCAACCACAATCTATGAATGAATGTATTTTTATTTGTAGAGATATAGGTAGTGGTATAAGTGGTCTATAATAGTTGGTAAAACAGTGCAACTACTATCACCGTATCCGACCTATTCTCGTACAAATATTTAAATATAAATTATAACTTTTACATTTTAAATTATCTTAATATTGAAACATTTAGATTTTAAGTTATGCATGCAATTAAAGTCAAATAAATTTAATATAAATAGAGTAACAGTTTCAATCTATACAATCTAAAATATTTAGGTACTATGTCAAATTCTAATATAAAAGATTACCAATTTTAAGTCACACTTTAAAAATAGGTATAAGAAACTATAATTATAGATCATAGAATATATGGTCTTAATTCAATATTTTAATAGTTTACTATAATTATCGGAAGTCCAAATTTTTATATATCGAATAAAAATATCTATTGCATAGCCAGTCATACTTTTTTCTGTTACTCTAAATTTGACGCTTCTCTATATTCTCTATGTTTATGGTCCGTTCCTATATTTTATCATTTGCCTTACTTACTATCGGTCTAATATCAAAATTTCAACCTAGGTAAGGCAAGTGAATGAATAGTAAGATAGAAACCAGCCATAAGAGATTACACATTTTCATAGATATTTTCGTAAAATACTCCATTGCAATCTTAATCATGAAATGCTTGCCAATCCGGATAATCGCGAATCCGTATAACTGAGGTCCAGATAATAGCGAATTCGTACAACTAAGGTCCGGATAATCGCGAATTCGTATAACTGAGGTCCGGATAATCGAGTCTCTACTGTATATAAGTTTCTTAAATTTTCCAACAGAAAAAAAGTCATAACTTTAAAAAAATAAAACAGCAACAATGGGCAAGATAAACTTTACTGTATACTTTTAAATACATAAGCTACAAAAATTATACACAATTTTTTAAAAATGCGTCCTATTATTGCTATACGAATAATAATTACATAACGAACCAGTCATGAGTACACAGCTTAAATATTTATAATAATTTTTGTATTACATATTACGCAAAGATATGCAAGATAAATTATATGTTTTAAATTAACATAAGACATAATAAAGTATCATTGTTATGACTTTAACGGCAGGTTATCCCAACATTGTCATCTGCGAAATTAACTTTAAATCAAATTTCTAAATTTACATACATACATACATACATAACTTCACGCCAGTTCCCTTGCGGGGTAGGCACGAACAACAGAGCGCCATTTAGGCCCATTCTTACACACCTCACTTGCTTCTTTGACATTCATAACTCTTGTCATGCCCACTCGTCTGTTCTTAAGGCTCCTGACATCACCCTCCCCTAGTACACGATCAATTTGATCATGGAAGGTGTGTCGTGGCCTTCCACGACTTCTGCATCCATCCACTTTTGCATTGTATATCTGTTTAGTCATTCTTTCATCATGCATTCTTTCCACATGCCCGAACCACCGGAGCATTCCTTTCCTTACCTTCACCCCGACACTCTCTTTCAGACCAACTCTCTTTCTTACTTCGGTATTACGAACGCGGTCCGCGAGCGTCACTCCGCAGATTTTGCGCAGTGCTCGCATCTCGACCGCGTTTACTCTACTTTCATGCTCTCTCTTCCATACCCAACTCTCGCTTCCATACGTGAGCGTAGGTACCAGCACCGCGTTGTGTATGGCGAGCTGGGCCTTCTGGCTGAGGTTCTTAGCGCCTAGAAGTTTACCTAACGCTCCATTCAAACTATTCCCCAAATTTAATCTTCTTTCTATATCAGCGGTGTACCTTCCATCCCTGCTAAAAGCACATCCAAGATATACAAACTCATTCTAAATTTAAATAACGAATAATATATATCGTTGTTATAGATGAAAAGGAAGAAAATTTTTAGTATAACTTTACTGTAAAAATATTCATTTTAAAACCTTTTACTATCTATCAATATTTTTTACTGAATAATTATTTATTAAGTCTCATCTGAATAATTTGTTTCAGTTGTATTGCGCCATTTTTATTACATAGTATGTATATGTAGATAAGTAAAGAAAACATAATAAAACTGCGTTTAAACGGTTTTAAGCGCGGTTTTTTCAGACGTGTCGGCCACTTTCAGTAGCCGTAATCAGAGAAGACCTTAGAGATAGACCGTAGATTATATTTTTTTTCAATAATGGCTACAGTGCTCTTTATGCTTTGATTTTGCCTAAAGATTATTATGAATGATAGAAGATTATTATGTGTACTAGTCGCAAATTTAAGAAAATACTATAAAGAAAACATGTTAGGGAGTTTTTTGTGCCGCTTCGTTAACTAGAAACAGTGGTAGAACCATTACTAAGTGATACTAAGTCAACTGAACGGTTTAATTTTGATATAAATATATTACTTTCATTTTTTTCATTAGGTAATTACAATTTTTATTAGAGTGTATTTTAAGGTTAAACGATTTTTGAAATAATAATTACCTTGTTAATATATCAGAAATGAACAGTTACTTAGATCAATGTTAAACGGTCAAGTTATAATTTGCCATTCAGGTTATAAAAAATTAAGAATATTTATTTCAAAGACCAATTTTATGTACTGTTGTAATTACATACATACATATATGTTTCTATGTGCTCACGCCTAATTGTCATAGAGGGAGGCAGAGACAATAGATCTCTGCGTGCTACCTACAATGTTGAGAAACCTTTCGCTTCATTAATCTCTTAACATATATACACGGTTAGTGAAATGCTTTATAGCCGCTATAGTCAACTTGCGGCCCGTCGAGCTTTCGTGAGTGGTCCGATTGGCTCTAATATGCAAATCGGGGTTACGGGTTATTTGTATTACAATTATCTGTAGACGACGTAATCATTATCCATCAGGTGGGCGTCAAGCTGTCTGTGTAAATTAATACTGCCATCCGCAGCACCTCATCTATTACGCCTATGTGGCCTCTATAAAAAAAGGATAAGTATGGCTACTTGATACCGACTGACACGTAATTACGGTACGAAAATGTATAAAAATTGCAATTTCTACATACAATATCTTTCTACATTATAATATTGTAATACATTATTTTTTAATAAAATTCGAAAAATAACTCACATCTTGTGCTCTACATTTGGTAGGTACTTATGAATATGACCGGTCTGGGATAACTTACCCTTAATTAAAACATTTTACATAAAATATTATTTTTAGACAACATACGTAAGATGATTTGTGTGTGGTTGGCATAATAAGAATATCGCAATAAATTTTTGCATATATTTTGATAAAACAATTGTCTTGAGATGCAACTGAGTTAGTTGTTGACGAGAACTTGGTAGAAACGCTAATATTTAAGTTCTAAACTGCTTCAATTATAGCTTTTATTGCACATACATTGCAAACTATCCGCAACAAATATTCAACTAGGGTCTAGATTCGAGCTTTTCCTCTAACCATCAGAATTCGTACACAAAATAAAATATAAATATTTATAACATTGCAGGTGTAAATACAAAAATTATCATAATAAGCTTATCAGTCGGCTTCTTTCCTATACAATAATTAAAATTGATTCTATAAAAATGGCACTATATTTAATAACAGTATATATTATTATAAGTTAATATCTCAAAAAGTCAGAAACACTAGTTAAATTGATTTCGGAATAAGTTGTTATAGTGTGACATATTTTATGTCAAAACCACAGTATTATGCTTAATACAAGTAAGCACATGACTTGATTATATTTATACTTTGCCTTTACAATATTTGAATACATTAAAGTATCTTAAAAGCTAATCAAACCATTTAAGGGACAGATGGAAGCAACTATAACACCGCGAATGTAGTGTTTCTAACTTAGAAAATGAATTGCAATCGTGAAATATCGAAATAATTCGTCATTCTTTTATGGCCGTTTTCCAGATCAAAATTAAATTATTAACTTGATCGTAGGATCGTTATAAATTAGCATTACTTAATAAACCTCATAAGCTCAGAGACTTACTTAAACTTCTCGATTGTAAATTCACAATTGAGCTGTTCTAAAGTCGAGCTTGACTAATTAATTCTTAGTGGTGTCACTCGATAAGCTCACCTGAGTTCAAAACGACTTTTTATTTTAAAGTTGTTCTAAAATCGAGTGAATATAATTTATTAGTGGTGTTGCTCGTTAGTACTGGACTTATTTAAATTTCTCAAGGGTCAATTCAGAATTATAAGATTTTCTAAAATCGAGCTTGCGTCAAGTAAAATTACATAGATGAATAAAGAAAATATACCAGTATATACCAGTAGTTGATACTTTTAACCTGAAGTTACAATAAATATTAGTTAGTAGTTTATTTAAATTTATGTCACAATTGAATACTTGCTTGAATTATATTAGATATCCAAAAAAATTACATATATAATTCATTTTCGGGTTTAAAATCTATTTTAATTTCATTTTCTAATATAGTATGAAATTATATTAAAATTGCATGTTTATTTGCATTTAAAGAGATATTTTAGAGCTATAATATGACTCCCACGGATTTCGCGTCTCATGCTCTTTTTATAAAAATTACAGGTCTGGGATAACCTGCCTTTTATAATATCGCTAGCAATTTATTTTGTATCTTATAACATTTAAAAAATAATTTCATATAAATATGAAGTAACACTTAAAACCATTTAAATGACAAACACTGATTAAAATCTTTATTTCGCAACTGCAATTCTCTCACAAACAAATTAAAATATATAGTCCAATATAATACAGATTGCTTTACAATGTGCATGCATTAATATTACATCCATTACAGGCACTGATATATTTATATTAAATTCTCTGAACACCAAGCCTGCTACGAATCTTAGCCAAAAAATAAAGCAAAGATCACATCAATATTGTTGCGGACAGAGAGTACCCCCCTGACCCACCCGCCGGAGCACACTCGCTCACAGCTCGCACAATTAGCAGCTAGGCGTCGGATCGTACGCGAGATATAGGAGCGGCCTTGGAGGCAAAATTGACACAATCCTCATTGCCGACTTACCACTTTCTCTCTCGACTCTCTCGCACAATTTGTAATTACGTATTCCTTTATGTATATTTCGATTCTAAGTTATAATTTAATAATAATAATCATACAGTCCATTATATCGAGTTTAATTTCCAAACAAGAAGCAATTGCCACCAATAAATATATTGATATATAGAGTGTCAATAATGGTATTGACCAGATTGGCACTCTATAAGAAATCTTAAAATTAAAAAAAAAAAGGTTTATTTCAATCCTAAAAATGACCTTCAATTATGATTAGTGGCATTATGAATTATGTTACAGTTATTTAGTAGAATAGTTAGTCTTGTCATGTTTCTTTGTAAAGTTAATAATTAATTTTGTTATGTACCCTCTTATTTCTAAACGATACAATCAGCCATTTCCTTAATTGAATAATAATGTTATATTTTTATTTATTCGGTGATTAGCGCCTGTTTTGTATAAAGTAGTTCTCTATGATTTAACATAATTTTATGTAATAATATTTATCTGTGGTAATTGTGTACAGATTATAATTCAAAATCTCTCAATTGTATATAGACGGTATTCACTACATTTATTTTCGTGTTGGCAGACACGATAGATTTATATCGTGTTATTTTATTACATGTAAAACTTTAAGTATAATCCCTATTAATATTATAAATGCGAAAGTAACTCTGTCTGTCTGTCTGTTCCGTTTTCACGTAAAAACTACTGGACCGATTTGGCTGAAACTCAGTATATATATATTTTCGATGCCGATAATGAACATAGGATATTTTTTATCCCGAAAAATGGGATAGTTTCCGGGATAAATATATATTTGTCTTTTTGTTTGTTATCCTTTTATGGAAAGACTATTGGACCGATTTGGCTGAAACTCGGTACATATATAATTTGAATACCGAGAGTGCCCAAGGGATACTTTTTATCCCGGATAATGGGATACATTTTGGGATAGATTTATGTAAAGTTTATCCCGGAAACTAGGACAGGTTTTGTGATTTTGTCCATTTCGTCCACTGGGTCCACTGGGTCTACTGGGTCCACTGGGTCCACTGGGTCCACTGGGACCATGTTATCTATTTTGTCATTTTTGACAAGTTTTGTCATTTATGTAGTTTACATATAGACGGGGGTGGTATAGTTTGAGATATAAAATGAAGTGAATCTTTCGGGGGCAAATACATACAAATTTAATACAATGTAACCTGTACCACTTGCTTTTTAAACAAGAGACACGCACTAGAGGTTGACCCGCGGCGCAGCCGCGGGGTAAACTCTAGTATTTTATATAATATCTTATATAAAATATTATTTAAAATTTCCAAACAATTATGTATTAAATTCTTTTCATTCATAACCCTTTAATTAAATTAGTTTATCAGTAACTTTAATCCGCTATCAATTGTGCCAACTTGCAAGTTTCTTATAGTGTAAAATTGTTGGAGGGATGGCGAGGTGTTCTAAAAATGCTTGTCGAGTGTGAAGAGTCAGTGTATAAAATATGTTAAAACCGTAAGGCTCTGTTTATAAATGTAGTGACCAGCTGCTGTTCTTTTATTACCATAAACCCTTCTGAGTTGTTGCAAGTATTACAATTAGATCGTTATCAATTGTTCAATATAGACAAAGTCGCAAGCAAATACTTGTACAGTATTAGTTTTCATAAGTGTGTGAATAATATAAAAAGCTCAGATGAATGAATAAAAGTCTAGATGGAGCCTATAGGAACAAAAGTATTCAGGACTTTTTTTTAATCTGTGTGACTAAACTTATCTATATAATATAAAAGAAAGTCGTGTTAGTTACACTATTTATAAGTCAATAACGGCTGTACCGATTTGGCTGAAAATTGGCCGGGAGGTAGCTTAAAACCAGGAGACGGACATAGGATACTTTTTACCCTGTTGCAACCGGTAGGTGGCGCTGAGATCGGGTTCTAGAATCCTCCTAATCACCTGGACCGATTTTGGTTATTTTATTTTTGTGTTTGAGTGGGAACCGGATGATTTAGATTCACAATTGGAACCGGTAGGTGGCGCTGGGATCGGGTCCTAGATTTTTATTTTTTCAGAGCAGGACGTCTGCCGGGGCCGCTAGTATAGTATACAATTGATTTGCATTTGCATGGTTAATACTATATCCACTAGAATCTATTCCACTTTTATCTGTACTAATTTGATTATTTACTACATTTTCGCAATGCACCGTGGCATGACCAGCTTTCTATTACAAAATCAGCTTCCTTTAGCCGGCTTCACTCTGAGAGCTCCCTTGGTCTACCTATTTTGGTTGTTTGAGATAACAAATAAAAAAAATATTTGAATCACTTGAGTAATTTCCAACATCGAACAATATATAGGTATATGACGTCAATGTTTATTTTTTGGCTAAATTTATTTTTTAATTGTCTTTATTTCACTAAATTGCATAATGTTTAACATCAGTCCTTGACCACTCTGGGGCATGCAAATTATATTAGGTACTTATTTAAATTACTTGGATTAAATGCACACTTGTATGAGAATTAATTTAGACATATTAAATATTAAACAACAAAATTTACATAAAATATAATCGTTTAAGATTATTGCATGTACAAAACATAAACAAGAAAAATAATGTTTCTTTTTTTTAATTTATGCTCTACATAAATGAAAATAAAACCAAAATAATTTATTTAAAAAAAATAATCCATCAACACCATTTATATAAACTATGTCTTTACACACAAAACAATATATTTTTTTCTAAACTTTTTGCGACTTATATACATTATAAAACTATGTTTTAACGGTTTTAAGCAGGGTAATTTATTTGATTTTTAGTTTTTCAATGTTTCGGCCTCTTTTCAGTGGCCGTGATCACAGAAGACAAAGATGTCAAGTGTCAATGAGTATTGTTAAAGTTTTATTTAGCCTACCGCCAACTTTTTCATTTAAATTATTTAGTTTTAATTTTGTTTATGGTTATTATTTATTCTATGGGACCATAATCTAATTTACCACTTTTCACAACATATGGCTTGAAGAGAAGCAGCGCAAGAAACTCTTCAGCAAACATGCCTAACTCTAATAATTTTATATAATATTAAAATGGGTGGAAGCAAAAATATTATATAAAATTAATAATAATAATTTTATATAATAATAATCTTAATATATATAAATTACGTGTCACATTGTTTGTCCGCGATGGACTCAACTACTTGACCGATTTTAATCAAATTTGCACACAATGTGCAGTTTGATCCGACTTGAAAGATAGGATAGCTTACATTTGGACCCGGTAGGTGGTGTTGCAATCGGGTTCTAAATTTTATTTCCTCGGGGCAGAACAATGTCTGCCGGGACAGCTAGTATTATATATAAAATTATTAGAGCTAGGCATGTTTGCTGAAGAGTTTCTTGCGCTGCTTCTTTTTTTATTAGATTAGCCTCCCATAAAGTAAATAATAACCATAAACAAAATTAAACCTAATTAAAATGAACAAGTTGGCGGTGGGCTAAATAAAACTTTAACAATACTCATTGACACTTGACATCTTTGTCTTCCATGATCACGGCCACTGAAAAGAGGCCAAAACATCGGTATAATAAAAATCAAATAAATTAACCACACTTAAAACTGTTAAAACATAGTTTTATTACTATATTTTTGTTATGTGTATACTTGTATTGACTTGACGTAGTTTTAAATATAAATGATGTTGAAATGAAACAACATCATTTAAAATGTATCAAAAACTGCACAAAATAACACTATGCAATGTTTGAAATCAATTTAAAACAGTGTGCACTCATCCCGCAAGTTCAAAAAGTATTTAGGCACAGAAAAACTTCCTTTGCAAAGGTTGACTATCATCACTGTCTGAGAAACATGCAGCGAAACCACTACGCTCCATCACAGAGTTCCGTTTCTCGCTCTGGCGGGTACGTGCCTGCCTTGTTAATCTCTTTTTCTCTTTATCTGGTGTTGCCACATTCATGCTAACCATAGAGCTAACCTGTTCCATCGAGTTACTAAGTACTAAAACCGAATTTCCTGGTTGGCGTAAAGATAACCCAATATTCCGACCACTTCTAGTTCTTGACAATTTATCACCAGGGTTCTCTTTGCGATCGGAACTATTAAATTCACTAGAAATATTTGCAGTATTGCTATTTAGGTTAGTCGTATGTGTTGCAGGTTTATGCCGTTTTGGATAACGAGAAGAATTTTGTGATTGAAAAGATATATTTAATTTCACACTATTCCCTTTAGGCAAACTTTTTTTGCTTTTCATGTCCATAAATTTAAGTATAGATGTGCCTTTATCAACTGTAGTTGGTTTCTTATCTTGAGGAGATACTAAATTTATTATGTGTTGATCAGAATCTGTGCTGCAGTTTATAGGTGCATTGATCAACCCAGTATTAACACTTTTATTTGCACAAATAATCATTGCACTCTCTTTCTGTGAATTCTTTGATTCTTTCAAAAGCTTTCGAGTTCCTTTACAGTTTAATTTGCTTGCATTTTTGTTTGATTGGGCTTTAGCAGATCGAATATAGTTTGCCGTAAATCCAGAAACATCACTCAAATCCTCCAACTGGCCATTAATCATGTTCTTTATCTGTTCATTCACAACTTTCTTATGATTAGGAGTCTGATCTTCAGTACAATAATTATTGTCAGTATTTTTCATATGGTTATTATGATAGCTGCCATTTTGGATATTAGTGTGGGCCATTGCTAAGCTACTATTTAATTGATTGTTGTTCAGCTGTGCTTGACGTACACTACGCCTTAACGTAGTTGTTATAGGTTTAGGTGTTGATGTTATTATTTTATTTTTCTTCTGCAATGCCCTGCTTCTCGATAACTTAGTTCTCTTAGTCTTTTGTTTTATGGATGACCTCTTAATATTAAAATCAATATCAGATCCCGAATCAGACTTGTAACTCAAAACGGGCCTTTTTTTACTCCGAGATGCATGGATCACATTCAGCGGTTTCTCTGTTGATATAGAATCATCATCAAATAAAGATAACTTTCGCTTCTTCTTTTTAGATAGAGGTACCCCTCTAGTCACACTATGGACTGTTGTGGCGTTGTCTTTCGAGCACTGAGCTACCTCGGTCTGATTTTTTACTTGATTATCATAATTCATTAGGCATGGTGCCCGTTTAGTGTAAATCCAGTATGTTATTTCATCCATGTTGTTCATAAAGGGAAAAAGGTTTTCTGCTGGCTTCGGGACGGCTGGACGGTGAAATGGGACCATACTGACGTACATCTGGCGACTAGGAGCCTCGCAAGACACTGCAAGGGCGAAGTCCAATCACAAGTAGCTTTTGCCACAAATTCAGTACTTTCGCTTGGGGCTACCTGGTACGGCAGTGTCTTATTCCGGTTTACCGCATACCTGTCCATTCTCCTTGAGGTTGTCACATCTCTTACAACTGAAAAGAACAATTTAACATTGCGTCATTGCAAGTATAAAATACACGTATAAATGGATAATTACAAAAGCTTTTGTCACACTAAAGAAACTCACCTCTTATTGATCAAATTTAGTCCTAAATTTTGTAACTGCAAGATACGTAAAAGCACTAATAACGTAACTTGAAAATAAAACCGCTGGACATACAAAGACACACTACAACTCGGTTTCTTTCAATGTTTATTACTAGACATTTTAAGAATAGATAAAAGGGAATGGAAGAATAAAGTGTAATACAACTGAATTAGATTATTATTGTTTTTTTTAAGTTATTTAGTAATTTTCCTCAACTTCACAACAAATAAAAATAGCAAACGCGTTCGAAATTTTCCATAGACAACAGAGCGAAGTATTGTAAAAGAAATCTTATTCACCAATGAGTTTTAAAATAGTATTTTCAGATTGGTCATAATTCTACCACTTTGATTGAACGAGAACAGATCGTATTCTACTTATTGTCTATAGTAGTGTCACAGACAATTAAAAGTGTAAAATTTATTACTTCCGTAGTTATAATAATTTCAATAATTAATTAAAGGTTTTATAATACAATTTGAGACTACCAAAATGAATAAAACATAACAATTACTTTAATTAAATAATTCAAGCCTGAAGTGAAGAGGCATGTGTCGAAGCTATTTTTTTTTGTTCTTTTTGACAGTAAAACGGGAGTTTTTGGCGGGAACTGAAAGATGTTGTGCTGTGCAGTTTTATTTTCTAAAAATGTGTAAAATTACTCTAAAATGAACAATAGTTGTAGGATATTGATAGTTTTTGAGTAGTAATTATGTGTTTTTGTGAGAAATGTGAACTATACAGCCAAATGTGGCCTTTCGAGTTTTCACAAGAACTCCGTTGAATGGTGTGGATTGTAGCCTACAATACAACTGCGCCTGGCTTCAAGGCCTGGTTGCCAAGCCTTAAACATAAAAAAAGACAGTAAAACGTTAACTTCAGCTCAGTGTTACCAGATAAGGTACCTTTGCTTTTTTATTTCTCCTTTAAAATAAATAAAAACTGTTTTGGGTTTTTTTCAAAAAGCCTATCTTGGTTCTTTGAAAATTCTTGGGGCTTAATTGACATGGTCATCTGGCAACATTGCTTCAGTTGTCTAATTATTTGACATAGCACTTGGGTTTTCGCGCCTTCCTCCCTAAAAAGAGTTTATTTATTTTTTTATAGTCATAGTCAAATGTGGTGAATTCTTTAGTGTCTGTTTAATTGTATATCTATTTTATTTAGACAAATTTAGTTAGAATATAGTGATGGTAGCACGATGAATTGTGTACAAAGTTTGATTGACCGTCAATTGGGGATTTGTAAGTATCTATAATTATAATAATATACGTTTTAATTTCAAAGCTATGTAAATATTTTTCATCAACTGGTTAACTCTCTGAGTACAAATTAAAACAATGTATATAAAGTGCTGTTTTACTAACAACGATCGTTTCTAATATGTAAACATCCATGTTAAATATTAAATAGTAACGTTTGTTTTGTACCTCGAGTATTATTGATTGCTCTCAGGCTTGGTAGGCATGGGATTTATTTTCTTGAAAAAAAAAATTAAACTTTCTCGGCTCTGTTTTATTAATGGAAGGATTCAGCGGATCCTCTCTTAATTATGCAAACATTGCTTCGGTATTTTTGTCATGTTGAAATAATTACAACTCCTATGCCTATGCCATATATTGTTCAGCTCAATCCTCCAAATGTTTGAAGGCACAGACAATATACGCAGTATGCTTGTCCAAGGGGATTTCAGTGATTTGATTTATAACTCATCTCAATGTAAAAGCTTCTTCAGTTCCCTTTCTCTGGTCTGTATTGTCTCACTTTCATCATGTGGCAGTAATAACATTTTACACATTGATAATACAGTGTAACCAAATCTGAAAGAGATTAGAAAATATTTTTTGTAGCAAAAAATTTTTTACAAAGAGGTATGTTATATAGAAGTTAGTTTTAGTAAGGTCAAGGGAAAGTTAAATAAAAAGTAATAAAACACATTATCTCGAAAGCACTTCAACATTTATTAACCTTATGACTTCTCCTTGAGCCAGTCCCTGTCCATTGCTGAATGTAGGCCTCCCCAAGTTTGCGCCACATATCCTGGTCTCCTGTTTTCCACATCCACCTTACAACTCTAAACATTTTATTAATTACTGTGAAAGTTTTAATTCCTGGATTGCCTTACAGTAAATGATTATGTTTGAACCTGTCGAGACATGAATTCTTGTCAGATAGATTGAAGGTTGTAGTTTGACAAAAATTGTTATACAGAGGTTAATTATACTTTCTAATCTTTCTATTCATGCTCTGCAATGGTTAAAAAAATTTTATACAAAGGTTTTTACAAAAATGTATCCATACTGTAAAGGTATATTTTGTATTAACTCTTACAGCCGATTCTAGGGGATTTCTAAGAATTTGGTATAACAAGAAAATCATTATATTCAGGTTCCTAATAAGGTCACTGTATTAATAAATGCAAACTGAGTAGTTTATCTACACAGCAATGTGGATTTGAACACCCATAATTTGCTTGACACTTAGCTACTTTAGTCACTTACTACTTTTAACTACTTGGCAACATGGTCATCATAATTTTTTTCATTACTAACTATGTAGTAAAAGTAGCTTTTTTGTGAAATTTATTGCTACTTGAGCTTATGAAATTAAATAATCACATACAAGAAATATAGAGTTTTTCCTTAGTATAAACAATTTAGATTATAAGAATCTTAATTTCTTATAACATCAAATGTTGTGCTGAAGTTCAATTGTAATTAACTGTGGAAATATAAATATTATTTGTCCATTACAAATAAATGAAAACTCTTTATTGCTCACCTTAACTTAAACCTAGACCATGGAATGGAATGGAATTAGAACCATGGGCGGCCTTATCGCTTTTAGCAATCTCTTCCAGGCAACCCGGTGTCCAAGGAGACATTACAAGAAAAATTAAATAATATTTGGTGGTTTAACTAAATTAAAACTAATTCAATTGTAATTAAAGAAAAAAACAAAATAATAACAATAATAAACTAATATTGATATACATGCAAACAATAATACAATTTCATTTCCTGCAACAAATTTTATTTAATGGACAAATAATTGTCACTGATCAAGTATTTGAATGTAGAAATGGATGTAGCTTGTCTAATGTTCAAGGGGAGGGAGTTAACACTTTTCTTACAGACACAGTTGATTATTAATAGCTGGAGGCTACCAGGGACATAATAATATTTTATTATTATATAATTACAGACTGTAGATTCAATTATGATAATATACTAAAGAGGCTTGTGGTGAACAGCGAGGAATCCTTCTATGGTCTGCAGAATGCCTCCACAATGTCCATGTTTGACCAGGACCCTCCAATATTTGCTTGCCGATTCTCAGAGGCTTCTGGTTATGAACATATACTTGCACTTGCCAATGAAGATGGCAGAGTTGCTATCCAGGTATGTTACATTATAGGTTTTTATGAAGTGAAACTTCTTTAGAATCATTCTGATTCGAAATGAAAAATAATAAACAAAGTGACATTAAATTAAGAGTATTTTTTTGTGCTTTGCCATTTTCATCATTTTGGTTATTTTGGTAGTTTTTGTAATTTTAGTAGTTTTTATAGTATAGTAATTTTCGTAGCCTCCTCACTCTTGTCTACTAAGCATTGTGTATATGTTCGGCGGTGTATCTTCTGAATTTTTACCTCTATTGCATGTGAACTGCACACACATTATTTTTAATACTTGTTCTTTCATGTGCTCTTTTCTCTACTGTATATTTTGTATTTATGAATCCTAGGTGTAAGCGGCAGCGCTTTAAAGGATAACTAAAAGATAAATTTATAAAATGTTTATTCAATTGACCAAAGATAGGAGTAACAAAGGAGCGAGGGAGCACACATGGTGGCCGCTATTCGTGTACTGACTATTTGTTAATATAAATTAATAAAGTAAAGTAAAAATGCATTGTATGCAGTGTTCGGTTTCACCATACACTAGGTGAGAGATGAAGTACAAAATACCCTAATTAAATGTGTATGTATAAAGAGATCTGCAAGATTTTAGTAGAAGTGTTTCCTATATTCATTCAACTAACTATGTTTTATAGAAAGCTACCAATACAAAACTTACTTGTTATGAAGGGAACATAATTGTGTCCAGCCACACATTCAGCCAGGTCCCGACAAAATGGGATGCTCAGAAAGTGACAGGATTATATGTATCCCAAGTACAGTAAAACCTCTGTAAGTCGAACTTGAAGGGAGACGCCAAAAACTTCGAGTTATAGAGTTTTTGACTTATACATTTTTTGGAGTTAATTGGTGTTTATTGCAGTAGGCTCAAAATACTTCTGATAATTTTCTTAGAATCGGTTTATTGTATACACTTTTTACATTTATTTCTAATTAACAATGATGTACATTATCAGCACATTCTTAAAGATGGTTTTCAAATAATCGAGTTCTAAAGGTTGTCTAATGAAATATTGCTATGTTCGAGATACAGAGGTCCAATTTATTTTTTCGAGTTATAGAGGGAAAATAAGTACTGAATTTGCTTATAGGGACTCACTAATTGTTTCGACTTAGAGGGTTCAGATTTCGAGCAACCGAGGTTTTGGGGCTTGAAGGGAAGGGAACATAATTTTTTTTCGAATTTGGGAGGTTTTCGATTTATCGAGCTTCGACTTAAAGAAGTTTTACTGTATCTAACAATGAGGGAAGCTAAAGAATGTCTGAACTGGATAAGAAAAAGTATTCTTGGGCTTTTGAGTCAATAGTCCAGATGCTAGTAGGGTTTTGTATTTTATTTTTATTGGGACAATAAACTGTTACAGAATTAGAGTTTTATTATATGAATACAAAATTACAACTTTGGTTATTAAAAAAATGTAGCTCAGAAGATGATTTACATGACTTCCTAAATATAATAAACCACTATCTATAAATAATTAAAAAACTAGTTGTAATATTCAATTTTATTGAAACTTAAAAACATTTTATTATGGAATGAAATTTCAAGTAACAATCACAAATCACGGCACGGCAACACTCAGAGAGTTGAAGGGACAATTAACTTAGAGCAATAAAATTCGTTAATTTTGTTGTATTTATGTTTTTATTATTATTTATTTAATTAATTTCTTCAGGGACTTTACAGTTTCTTTTTAATATTATATTATAAATTAATTACATACATTTCTAAGACGATTTGTTTCACTTATTTATATTTCGATGTTTAAGTTATCACTGATATATTAGGTCACCTCTGATTAAGTTTAAGGGATCGTACATATAACTCTGAGTTAGATAGGTTATAAAAGTCATGACTACAACTGCCTTTATTACTTAGTCTTCTTTAATGGTATTAACAAAAAAATATTGTAGGACACCACAAGTATGAGTACTGCGAGCACATTGGAAGGGTTTCAGTGTCACAACAATGCCGTCTTCGACTTGGCATGGATGCCTCATAACATGAATTTTATCACTGTGTCAGGTATGTACAATTTTTAGTAAATCTTCCCATTGCTCCTTCATTAGCTTTAATTAATCCTCAAAATTTGAGGGTTCTAACTAAAGATGCCGCGAATAGTGGTTTGGCCGAATATCGAATTCCGAACGTTCGGCCACGCTCTCGGCCGAAGCGCCGAAAAAGCTATGTGCTGTCTGTTACAACGTAGTTTAACTAACAATTATTGATGGAAATAGTGTAAACTCTATATAACGACACCGGAGGGTCTCCATTTTATGGCGTTATAGAGAGTTGTCATTAAATGGAGAAAAGTCGGTTCTTTTCGTCTAACGTCTTTAGCTGCACCAGTAATTTTGTTGTATTTTTTAAATTATTTTATTCATATCTTGAGATTTTGAGGCAAGTACCAAAAGGGAAGTTCTTGGAAGTTTCGGTACTTTTTTTTTATTGCTGGAGTTCAGCAGACAGGCAGACGGCCCACTCGATGGAAAGCGGTTACCATCGCCTATGGACATTTGCAACACTAAAGGTGCTACAAATGCGCTGCTGCTCTCTTAAAAGTGACTGGAACCTGGTCACTAATGCCGGAACACAACTCAAGGTTGTTATGGCGACATACTTTAGACCGGGGTGGTAGTCATCCAGTCGGGTAAATGCCCTACCACCTGGCTGTGGGTTGTTTTGTCGCCTCTTACGACAGGCCGCCCCAACGCAGGAAATTGTATTCTTTCTCCGTTCCTGCACGGATAGAGAATTTTAGAACTTTGGGAATTTCTTAGAAATTTCGGTATGCATGATGCCGACAGTCAACTTTATACTGGCTAGGATAGTAAAGCGATAAAAGAACGTACACAGCTGCGCAGCTTTTTCTAATTATGGCAACTTAAAAAGTCCTTTTAATACCTTTTATTACTTAATTGTTGTCATTATTGAGAGCGGGTGTAATGCTATATAAAGTGTATCATTGTATGGAAGACAAGCTAAACCAAATAAAGCCAAGAAGTGATTTCGACGCTTAAGGGAGTTTGTCGGTAAATCGAGTGACGTTATATGGAGTTTACACTGTATATACAATTTTGAGCAATGTGTGCGGTTTTTTTTTCAGCATTTAGTACTCGATATTCAGCCGAATAGTACGCAATATATAAGTATAAAAGTGGCTGAATAGGCGGAATACTGCATAGCAACCGAACATACGTGGCATCTCTAGTTAATCTCAAATTAATATTTTAGATTAGGTCCTCATAAAATAAAAAATAACATCAAGAGATATGCATTTAGTGAAGATGAAAAACTCATTGATATCAGAGTTACTCTGGTCATTATGACTACTGAAAAGTAGTCAAATCGTCAGGAAAACCTAGAATGCCCAAAACCATCAATATTTTTAACATGCATAAGTTATGAATTAGATATTTTAGGTATAGGACAAAACCTTCTGAACGTTGCCAGGTAGTTAGGCATTTGCCCGACTGGATGGCTACCACCCCTGATCTAGAGTATGTCGCCATAACAACCTTGAGTTGTGTTCCGGCATCAGTGGCCAAGTTCCAGTCTCCCTTAATAGAGCAGCAGCGCATTTGTAGCACCTGTGGTGTTGCAAATGTCCATGGGCGATGGTAACCACTTTCCATCACAGTGAGGCCGTAAGCCTGTCTGTTGAACTCATGCAATAATTTTTTTTAACTAGTGCTATATACAAAAGTAAAGTATAATATATGCTGGCTATTAATAAAGAACAAATGAAGTGTCTTAGCCTTAATAGGAAATTGCTTATGAATACTTTTAGTTAATTTCAGTTGTATGTATATTACTTATTATTATATCATTTTAGATCTTTTCTTAGTTTTGGCCCGTGCGAACTAGATATGCCCGAGTCTACCACTTTTTTTATATTATTTAAAAAAAATACAAGTTTTTAATTATTTCTATTATAGCGGTTTTCTTGCTAGAGGATTTTTTTTTATTGCAGGAGATCAGCAGACAGGCAGACGGCCCACTTGATGGAAAGCGGTTACCATCGCCTATGGACATTTGCAACACCAAGTTGCTGCAAATGCGCTACTGCTCTCTTAAGGGAAACTGGAACCTGGTCACTAATGCCGGAACACAACTCAAGGTTGTTATGGCGACATACTTTAGACCAGGGGTGGTAGCCATCCAGTCGGGCGAATGCCCTACCACCTGGCTGTGGGTTGTTAAGTCGCCTCTTACGACAGGCCGCCCGGCCGCAAGAAATTGTATTCTTTCTCCGTTCCTGCACGGATAAAAGGATACATTGTATTACTTATTACTACTACGTATATATATTTAAAAGTACATTTGTAGCGTCCCTACATTTTTATCTATTAATTGCTGGAAGAAATTACATTTTTCCTTCATCTGTCCTATAATAACAACACTTTTTTTTCACCTACTTAATTATCTATCTTTACTATTCTTTTTAGAATAGATGGCAATATTAATGTGGTATTTTTTTAATAGTTACATACATACATAACTTCACGCCAGTTCCCTTGCGGGGTAGGCACGAGCAACAGAGCGCCATTCTGGCTTGTTCTTACACACCTCACTCGCTTCTTTGACATTCATAACTCTTGTCATGCACGCTCGTCTGTTCTTAAGGCTCCTGACATCACCTTCTGCTAGTATACGATCAATTTGATCATGGAAGGTGTGTCGTGGCCTTCCACGACTTTCTTTAATAGTTCATATATGTAAAAGGAATAACATAACAATTATGAATGTTACGCAGGTGACCACACTGCAGCCTTATGGGATGTAGCAGAGGGTAGCCCAAAACGCGTCCTAGTGTTTTCAAATCACACTCGCTCAGTAAAAACCGCGGTTTTTCGACCAACAGAACCATCTGTTTTCGCTACAGGCGCTCGCGATGGTCATATATTGGTCTGGGATATACGCGCAAATAGCCAACCTTCCGTAGTACTAAAGCCAGATAATTGCCTCATGAATTGCCACTCAGGTTTCCAACCCAAAACACCAGGGTCTCATAGCAAAAGAGCCAGAATTGATAACCATAGAGCCATTAGTATAACCGGTCTAGTCTTCCAGGATGACACGACGCTCTTATCCTGTGGAGAGTGCGACGGAAATATTAAAGTATGGGATTTGAGAAAGAATTACAATATTTACAAAAGGGAACCTCTGCCCAAACATTCTATACCCTACTGCGGCAGTTCAACTAAGAATGGATACACGAATTTGATAATAGACGATGTTAGAATGAGATTATACGCTAGTTGTATGGATAATGTGATCTATTGTTTCAATATATCTACGTACAATATGTTACCAGAACAAAGGTATATAGGCCACGAGAATAGTACTTTTTACATCAAGACAAGCCTAAGTCCTGATTCCATGTATTTAGTGAGCGGCAGTAGTGATAAAAACGCATACATCTGGAATGTGAAATATTCCGAACCTGTGGTAAAGTTGACTGGACATTGGGCGGAAGTGACTTGCGCCGCGTGGTGTCAGAAAGGCGACATGAAGATCGTAACTTGTAGTGATGACGCGAGACACAAAATTTGGAGAATCGGTAGTGAATTCCTAGACTCCGAAATCGAACTAAAAGGTCGAGCAGAAGTTGTCCCGCGTACAGACATAACGAACTTACCGCAATGGGGCACGTTAGAAAGAACACCTAACTCGTTAAAACGCAAAACGACGACCACCCCAGGCTCATACAATGCAAAGAGAGTTAAAACTCCAGGAAATTCTATCAGGAAGACTAAGCGATGTTTGGTAGATCTAATGAACGCTTCCAAAGACATCGAGGAACCCGAGGTGCTGGTGAAAAGACTGAAAATTGACTCGACTGTTCCTGAAGAAGATAAATTGTTACCGACAGGAATTAAAAGACACTATGATGGAAGCAACGACGAGTTATCTCCTAAAAAGTGTTTGATAGATTCAGCCGACTGGAGCTATCTGCCCAAAGCTGGCTCGTCGTTTATGACTCCAACTAAAAACTATGAAGCTAAGAACTGCAAGAATATATCGCCTAAGAGTTTGAAGCCAATCTCGCCAAACACACTGTACACTAGATCGCCTGTAAAAGTGTCGCCAACAAAGTTTAGGATAGTCTCATTTAGCACGCCAACCAAGAACCTTCCAAATTTCGTTCTGGACGGAGAAGCGCCGCATTTAAGACTCATGTCGCCGGTTAAAAAGAAAGATCAGACGAACTGGTTAACTCTTATGGTTAGGGAAAAGAAGATCGCTTCAGAAAATGCGGACAAGGCTAATATAGCTGCGCCATTGAGTCCAAAAGAGAACGTGCCGGCTAGGAGGAATTCGGTTTCAGAGAAAAACTCAAAGAGTACAAAGAAAAGTAAAACGTTGCTAAAATATTTTAATCTAACTGTTAAAGATAAGTAAGCATTTATTAATATAGAAAAAGTACTGATAAACCTAAGTTATTTATTTTATGCATTTTTGAACTAATTTCAGGCTGCGCTGTAACTGTTACTTTGGGCTGCGTTTAGTTTGGTCACGTTTCATTAGAATTGTGAAATTCCATCACGTTTGATTATTACCCACTGACTGCTTTAGCCATAATAAAGAAACAAGCAAATGATACTGCTGAGTATCTTATTGAAATGACTAATGATTTATTTATTTCTATAATTCGGTACATCACATTCAAATCATATTGGCCACAAGAATCAAAATGTTTTAATAAATCTTTCATGAAATAGTGTCATACATTACTTATAAGTTTTAGATGAATAAAAAATTGCATTACATTTTATAAGGTTTTTTTATTACTTTGTTCAGCACTTTTATTTTGATTATAGTTATATGCTTCAACTAGAATACGCCCGCGACTTTGTCCACGCTTGACTTGAAATTTCCGCGGGATTTCCAGCAGAAAAAATATAATACATTTTATTACTTATTTATTTATTTAATTTATTTGGGAAACATACAATAATTATAATTCTTACAATATAATACACATATCAACTAAGTTTCCACTAAAAAAATAATTCTTGTTACGCATTTGGCTCATACAACTATAAGAAAATTATAATAAATTTGATGCAATATTGGAAAATTAGATATAAAATAAAAAAGGAATTAAATAATACAATACAACACAAAACAAAAACTACAATTTACATAAATTAAATAAAATTTGCTATCGATCAGTGAAAATCACATTGGAATACTATTTTTTTTGGCTGTTTTAAATAATTCCCAGAAAAATTCTCGCGGGTTTTTCGGGATAAAAAGTAGCGCAGATTTTAATTCGAAGAATTTGCTGCCGATTAGCGACAAGCACAACGAAATTGGCCCAGTAGTTTTTACGTGAATCGCGAACAGACAAGAAATCTAAAAAAATTGCATAGTGTTGCCATCGTTTATGTAATGTGTTCTAGTTGTTTTTTTTTTAATAGCTCCAATGTACAGACACGCATTTTTAGAATTTTATGATATTATAGATGGAATATACTTTTAGAGGATATTCAACATATACACAACTATACATAACTTCACGCCAGTTCCCTTGCGGGGTAGGCACGAGCAACAGAGCGCCATTCAGGCTTATTCTTACACACCTCACTTGCTTCTTGGACATTCATAGCTCTTGTCATGCACGCTCGTCTGTTCTTAAGGCTCCTGACATCACCTTCTGCTAGTACACGATCAATTTGATCATGGAAAGTGTGTCGTGGCCTTCCACGACTTCTGCATCCATCCACTTTTGCATTGTATATCTGTTTAGTCATTCTTGTATCAAGCTTCATAACGTTAAGATGGTTTTATGATTGATTGAATAGTGTAGTATATATAGTTTGGACAATTATTATTTACTAGTTGTGCCCATCACATTATCCGCGTGGGACGTAGACTCTATGATTATCTTCTGAACCCTGTAAGACATCGAAAAAAAACACATACATTTATAGCTTTACTTGTAATAATCTCGTTAACCCTTTAGCTCACTATTAGCACATATGTGTCCGCGATGAGAGTGCAGATCGCGTTTGTGCACGTGATCGTCAATTGTGTTGTTGTCTCGCTCTGTTTATATAGGAGTTGTATGAAACGGGTATATTTTCTTGGTATATTGCGAGATAGTGATAGTGGTAAGATATGAATGGCTACTTAGCCGGAGCAAACCCTGTTTCTCTATTAGACCTGATGCCGCCTCGCAAATCCTATTGAACCAAGCAGAAAAAATGAACGCTTACCGTCACTGGAACTGTGTAAGGAATTATGCAGGATTTCGGCCGGATTCGCGCGTCCTGGTTTTACACAAACACTACACTAGACGTTCGAGACACAGTTGGCACTTTAGGGAGCGGTTATAGGGCTCAATGCAGTAGTTTTCCGACGATTTAGACTATTTATCGGCGAGCGTGGTGTCGCGACGATATTTAGGCAGCCATTAGGAGATTCGGCTCGGCCAATGAAAAGCATGTGTGTGCGCAGCGCCCTCTGGTTAGTACCGGCCGAATTAAGGTGGAAGAGGAAATGTTACCGGTAAAGGGATGCTTTCCGGGAATGTGACGGGATGTCGTAACAGATAGTGTTAGTCTTGCGGCTTTTTGGTATATCGATAATTGTCTAAGGGTTAAGAAACGATTAACCATCTCGTAAGTAAGCGACTCTTAAGTCCCTAATCAATAAATATAGCATCTTTTTTTTCACTTATAAACGTGTATTAGCTGTTGTTTACCTAAGACAGGTAAAGATAAATGAAATTTGAATGACAAACGTAGGTTATAATCCATTAAAGACCAGGAAGAGAGCGAAATTTGGTCAGTATTACGAATCGCCATCTTGCCTCTTAGCAGTCTCTTAAACTATCTCGACGTTGATTATTTTTACCGTTACTTAAGAGTTACTTTACCACCTCGTTATCTTTAAGAGGAGTTTATGAGTAAGATGTTCACTATTAAGTTGCTGAGCAATTGCTTAAAGTTTAAGAGACGATTATAAGTAACCCCCAAAATTTTCATTGAAAACCGTTAAACAATATATTCAATACAACTCTATATCAAATTTGACATTTTAAAAATAGAAACACTACAATGATTTTAGCACTGATTTATTTTTTAGGAATTGTCGGTTAATTCTTTGAGAGACGTGTTTTAATTTTTTCCATTACCATAGTCCAGTTCAAGTACAATTTCAGGGTTAACACACGGCATGCAGTGCCTTGATTGTCTTTTCCCAGATTGGTCCTCAAGAAAGGGTTTTATTCTTGTCGAAGAAAATTCATAAGGACACTTTGGTACGTCGATCAGGTCAAGATTGTTTCTAAGCATATACCTAAAAATTAGATTATTTTTCATTCTATGGCTACGTAGCTGTTTTACAAAAATTTAACCGGGAAATTACCGGGATCTATTTGGAATTTGGATAAAATTAAGCAAAATATACTTTAATGCTATTACTAGTAGCTCCTGCTAGTCATCGCAGCGGACAACGAACTACTGGCTAGCGCACAGCCGCACATATTTATAGTTGCTCTATCTCACTCGCACATCATCCGTCCCGCTCACACATTGCGCTATATATTGTACTAGCAATACGACATGTTAATATTTGTACTTAAGGTTACTGTTTGCAAAATTAATTAGTTCACATCAACACTCGACAGTGAATACCACTCTGCCATCTGAAGTATGACCTCTACCTCACGCTGCTACACTATATTTGAAATTGATGAATTCTTTGAGAGAATTGATGAATTTCTTTGAGTTGTTCTACTTCTACTCTGTGAAGGTTGGCACTGAAATTTGGGGCTGCATTTCTGCCTTTCACTTCGAATGAATTAACCAGAGTGATCTATATAAACTTGAATCATTCAAAGATATTAAATACCGTCGTCTCCCTTCAGTTCTCTACTTTTCAACTGAATTTATTTAAATTTTTTTATTTTTTTTTATTGCAGGAGTTCAGCAGACAGGCAGACTGGATGGAAAGCGGTTACCATCGCCTATGGACATTTGCAACACCAAAGGTGCTACAAATGCGCTGCTGCTCCCTTAAGGGAGACTGGAACCTGGTCACAAATGCCGGAACACAACTCAAGGTTGTTATGGCGGCATGCTCTAGACCAGGGGTGGTTGCCATCCAGTCGGGCAAATGCCCTACCACCTGGTTGTGGGTTGTTTAGTCGCCTCTTACAATAGGCCGCCCGGCCGCAGGAAATTGTATTCTTTCTCCGTTCCTGCACGGATAAAAATTTAAATATAATAATAATATGATTAATAATTTGCTAGACTGCTAGCATAATACTGAGCTGCCAATCTCTTTTACTGGGAATTCAATGTACCATCCCTAATTATGTACCAAAGTCTTGTTAACTTTTCTTGTTTTTTGTGTTCTGGTCAATCTATGTATTATTTCTTTTTAGTTTGGTTCGCAACTGGCCAACAGCCTACGTACTTTTAAACAAAACTAGAACACGGAGAATGTGGTCGCTGAATGGCCTTCTTGATGCGAACACAGCATGCATTATATATAGATATCGACTACATAATAATTTAGAAAAAAGAAAAGAAATAAATAAATAATGTATTCTTTTAATTATAATTTTGTATTGCGTCGTTTTGAGTTTTTTTTTTTTTAAATCGGCAGACAAACACACTGTATATCTCCAAATTAAGCAAGTTACGCTTGTGTTATGGGTAATATACAACGGGCCACTCTGGTGCCGATCCCAAACACCCAGACCATAGTAAATAATGGAGAAAATTCGTTTCCGAAATTTAGCATACCAGGAATCGCACCCGGAGCCTCTGCGTTGCAGTGAGGTAAGCCGGCAAAGGCTTAGCCCGCTCAACCACAGAGGCCGTCAAATTTTGATTTCAGTAAATCTTTTTATTTATTTCTTTTACTCTAGGGTTGGCTATATACATCCGGTGTTTGAATTTAATGGTATTAAGAATTTAAGAATATAATGTTCTTACGACTTATTACAGTTCGAGCCACGTAAAAAGAATTCTGGCTCTGACCCTGCGCAGTGAGCGTTTTATCAATCAAATTGGTGGTATGAAGGGGGCGAGACGGGAATTTCAGCCAATTACAAAGTACTAAGTAGCTAGTAAAGTGCCTAATAAGATTCTACAATAAAACAATTACTCCTAAAACATTACCCTAGTACTTTAGGATACGACTGTACACCTGCGCAGACGCATCCCCTCCATTACCGCTCAGCGATCTTTTTAGGCGGGACCATATGGTTAGAAAAAAAACAAAACTCAAAAAACTACATCTTCTAGACATAGGGTCTAGGAGATGGTCTAAAGTATGTCGCCATAATAACCTTGAGTTGTGTTCCGGCATTAGTGACCAATCTCCCTTAAGAGAGCAGCAGCGCATTTGTAGCATCTTTGGTGTTACAAATGTCTATAGGCGATGGTAACCGCTCTCCATCGAGTGGGCCGTCTGCCTGTATGCTAAACTCCTACAATAAAAAAAAATAGGGGTTGCAGAAAGGGACTGCCTCAACCCATTTCGGCCTTCCACTGCTTTTAAATTTATTTATTTTTATGTTTAAGGCTTGGCAACTAGGCCTTTAAGCCAGGCGCAGTTGTATTGTAGGCTACAATCCACACCATTCAACGGAGTTCTTGTGAAAACTCGAAAGGCCACATTTGACTATACAGTTCACATTGCGCGCAGCTCGTCGCGCATATAATAAATACTTGTGGTACACACTGATGGTGGTAGTTCTAGGATACCCAGCTCGATGCAGTCGTAGAAATTAAAACACTGTTAGTTGGTGAAAACTTGTAATAATATTACTTTACATACGAAAGCGTCTGCCTTCGGCTACAACCCAAACGGAAGAAGAACAAAAATGCAACCATAATGTTGCTAGTAAAAAATATTAAATATATATATATTTAAAAATCGATTTCATTGACGTATCAAATGATTTTCATATTTAAAAATCGATATTATTGACATATCGAATAGTTAACATTTTTTTTCTTTCTTATGCCTATTGTCGTCGTAAAGTAAAAAAAGTGACAGTACCGTGATTTTTTATTATGAACTTTAAAATTATAATAACAAATTAAAAACTTGTTTACTAAATTAAAAAACAGTTTGTGTTTATATTTCAGGTGTAAATGTAATCCTAAACACAAATCACTTTTTTTCAACAAAAGTGATATAACCTTGTTTATCAACGTATTTTTATTTTTCCCATTATTCATTCAAAACTTGTTGGTGGACCCTAAAAACTTGTGTCCTAGCCCAAATAACAGGTCTAGTGTCTATATCTAAGGCGTATGTATACCCCTAAACTTAATTTCCGTTAATCTGATGACACTCTCTGTAAAAGTTTAGCCAAAACTCCCACTGCTTTTAAATTTTAATTAAGTACCAGTTATCTAGAGTTTACCTACTCTACTTTTTACCTGTAATCATCCCCCGTGCAAGCTTCGAAGTAGAGTTTCACAAAAGATAATGCTTCGTAGGTCCTCTTGGTTTCCATTGGCATTTTCATACAGTCGCCTTTGGACTCTGAAATGGTTTTCAAATAATTGACAAACTCCAAATTCTGTGGTCTCTTCAATTGAAACAATGGCTTGGCAACTTTTATAAATGCTTGGCGGGGTTTGGTTCGTTTTATCTGCTTTTTTGATACGTATAACGAGTCCATTTTCCAATGTTCATATCTAAATTTATTTTTTCGGAATAATAAAGTTCATATGTCATTTTGACAATGTTTGTAGTGTTGTGACCAAAAAGTAATGTTTCTTCCTTCTTCACTCTTAGGCTGCGTTCCATTAGGAACTCACAACGACCACGTTCGCGACGGCGATTTTTCCCGTTAAATTTGCTTGCCGGCGTTACAATCGTAACCCCAAGTGGAACGGTTATTCGACCCACCTCTTGACATGGGTCGTTGTGAGCGTTGTGTGATCGGAAATGATGACGTCATTAGTGACGTTTTCGCCACGACCACAACGACCGCGGTCGCCTTGTGGAACCGCTAACTGAGCATTTTGGGCGTTGTGAGCTACTACTGGAACGCGTTGTTAATGTTAAGGGTGTTGATTGACGTAGAATAAGAGAAAGTTGTGCTGACGAAGCTGCTATAAATCTCGTTTCTTATCTGGACTAATATTATAAATGCAAAAGTAGCTCTGAACGTCTGTCTGCCTGGTACGCTTTCACAGAAAAAGTACTGAACCGTTTTTTGTTGGAATTTCGCATATATGTATTCTCAATACCGAGGACGGACATAGAATACTTTGCATCCCGGAAAATGCGATAGTTTTTTAGTTACGATTTATTTTGGCTTGCTATGATATTCGGTTTCCTCGTTCACTTACTACGCATGCGCAGTGCGCGGGCTAATCATTCTTTCTCTTTCTTTCTAGTCTAGTTTCTTCTCATTCGGATGTATAGTCATCGCGTGGAACAGGAATGAACTAAAGAGTTAAAGATATAAAGACACTTTTGAACGCAAGTGATATACAGATCTAATCACTCTTCGCGTCGGATATATATATCTTTTGAGTTAATCACTCAGGAGTTACACACCGCTATTATGATGTTGGCGTTAATGTCGCCACACCATACAATGTGTGTTTGTCTACCAACGCCGGTTTTATTTGTTGTTAGCATATGTATCTTGTTGACAGGTGCCGTGACATCACAAACAATGTGAATAATGAAACACGAATTAAAATGTGCCATTGCTCACTCTTTATTACGTTTGTTAATCAATTTATAAAAACATAATATAAATTATTTTGTAAAATATCACCATTTCATGCACGCGACTGCGAGCCGTAATCATTAGTTACATTAAAAAAAAATAGGGACGCGATACATCAGCAATTTTATCGATACTATACTTGATATATACTATAATCGATCAAGTCATTCACTTAGGACAGTTCTTAATCGATATCATTGTTCTATTTTTATACCCTTTCGCCGTTATTAATATTTATACGACGTGTATAGGTTAGTTACAAAAAGTGTTATTCATAATTGCATTTAGAATGTGATTATGAATAATACTTTAACGAGTCTATAGACCTCGTATAACTATTACGAATAAGGGAATTCGTCTAGGCTAAGGTTATAAAAGAATTATCTATATAGGTGTCATAAGGTAAGCCCAGAAGCTGACTGTCGTAGTTCATTTACCATCTGATTTGTATACTATATTATCAATTACTTACTGCATATAAAATTCATACTTATAGGTCCTATAACACTTACACAGAAACACGTACAATTTGAATAGAAATTATTTAATAATTCGATAATAATTAAATAATAGAAACGTCATCAATTATTACAAAGGCTATTTGAAATACAAGACTAGAAAGGCTCGCAGTCCATGCATAATGGATAACAATAAATGTCAGTAACGAAATTAAAGTTTGAAATTAAACATATACAACGCGCGGTGGCAGATTAATGCAAGTATATGCACAAGTCCTCCAAAATTACAAATCACTACTTCACTATATTGCGTTTAATCTAACACCGCTAAAGAGCCCCATTTTACTATGACATTTGAACTATTTTGCCTATTATTACACTTTGAAAATTGCATGCGAATTCTATGGATAATCGATCGTATCGATACGAGAATTAATTAAAAGGTTTAGCAATTGAATTCGTATTGTCGACTCGTAATTCAAACTGGCTTTGTGTAATGGTGACATCACTAAAAACTTGTACATACTTGTACCAGTGTTTGAGTTGAGTTTTTGGCGGGAACTGAAAGGAGATGTTGTGCTGTGCAGTTTTATTTTCAAGAAAATGTGTAGAATTAATCTAAAATAAACAATAGTTGTAGGATATTGATAGTTTTTGAGTAGTAATTACGTGTTTTGTGAGAAATGTGAACTGTAAAGTCAAATGTGGCCTTTCGAGTTTTCCCAAGCAGGGCGTTCCATTAGTAGCTCACGACGCCCAAAATGCTCCGTTAGCCGTTCCACAAGGCGACCGCGGTCGTTGTGGTCGTGGCGAAAACGTCACTAATGACGTCATCATTTTCGATCACACATCGCTCACAACGACCCATGTCAAAAGGTGGGTCGAATAGCCGTTCCACTTGGGTTTACGTTTGTTACGCCGGTATGCAAGTGAAACGGGCAAAATCGTCGTTGTGAACGTGGTCGTTGTTTTTTTTTTTTTTTTATTGCAGGAGATCAGCATACAGGCAGACGGCCTACTTGATGGAAAGCGGTTACCATCGCCTATGGACATTTGCAACACCAAAGTTGCTACAAATGCGCTGCTGCTCTCTTAAGGGAAACTGGAACCTTGTCACTAATGCCGGAACACAACTGAAGGTTGTTATGGCGACATACTTTAGACTAGGGGTGGTAGCCATCCAGTCGGGCAAATGCCCTACCACCTGGCTGTGGGTTGTTAAGTCGCCTCTTACGACAGGCCGCCCGGCCGCAGGAAATTGTATTCTTTCTCCGTTCCTGCACGGATAAAAGTGAGTCCCTAATGGAACGTAGCCAAGAACTCCGTTGAATGGCGTTGATTGTAGCCTACAACACAACTGCGCCTGGCTTAAAGGCCTAATTGCAAAGCTATAAACATAAAAAAAGATGTACCAATGTTACCGACCGCTCATTTCAACCGATGGATGGTAAGGTAAGTGATTGAACAGCAAAATATATGAACCAGCCATAAAATGATAGAAATGGCTTAGCGCTATTCGTGTTGGAAACAATGACTCTTCAATTTGTTAGAGCTGCTTTAGTTCAACATTGTTGGTACTCCCCCAGTAATTGGTACCAATTTATTCAAGATATTAAAAAATCATAATATTTTTTATATTTTATAGCCATTAAATAATATTGTGAAAAGGGCCACGTAATTTATACTGTGTATTTTTTTTTCTTTTTAAATAAATAATCGGCAGACAAACACACATGTATATCCCCAAATTAAGCATGTTACGCTTGTGTTATGGGTATAATACAACGAATTACTCTGGGGCCGATCCCAGACACCCAGCCCATAGTAAATAACGGAGAAAATTCGTTTCCAAAATTTACCATAATAGGAATCGAACCCGAAGCCGCTGCGTTGCAGAGGTTAGCCGGCAAAGGCTTAGCCCGCTCAATCTAGAGGCCGTCCATAAGACAAAATTAAATTTGGTAAATTTAAAGTTTGATATTTAACCTAATTCACTATTGTTAATAATAATGGCAACACTTGACCACCGGGAAAAGAATTTGTAATAACTTCAAACATATTGATTTACCTGCCAGCGCTATTTCTGGCAAATCTAAATATGATAAACCTGTAATACATCTGTAAGTTGTGCTGGTAATAGATAAAGCTCAGCAGGTACTACGATCGTTAATACCGAATTCAACTGAAAAGATGAGTCCAGTAATAAGTCAAAGTGCGTAAGACATCGTGGTTTGCGTAAGCAAAACTTACTAGTGAAGGCCCGGCTTAAGTGATGAGAATTCGCCTGTCATAGTAATCGAGGGCCCAGTATTAAAACCGAGGATAGCCGAAGTCTTCGGCCGGCGGCGGCCACTCCATACAATTTGTTATACCTACTACATACTAGTCTGCTTAGTTACTACTTAATTCTATTTACATACAATTTCTTTATCCAAGCGATGTATTTAAAGTCTTAGTTTTTATTTCATATTAATTTGAAAATTTGTTAAATGTCTTTATAATCGTTAAATTCACTGAATCCACTCGCACCACATTTTTAATATTTAAAAAAAAAACAATTAATAATTATTATGGGATTTTAATTTTTTTTCCTTTTCTTTTTTATTTTTTACATTTTTTTTAAACACAATACAATTAACAGAATGTTTTAGCCCCGCTAAAAACTACTAAAATAATTATACAACTACATAAGAGTACAACCGACAAACTTGTACGAACGACAAGGAAGCGCTGACACCTGCCACTCACATCTTCGCAACGTAATGTTCTCATATCTATGGAAACATCTGGAAATATCCTCAAAATTCGCTCTATTCTGGATTTTTATGGAAACGCTTCCAACTTCTGACGATGCAAAACGCACTGTGCGGCTAACCGCAGACCGGACAGCCTTCCGGCTGGCCGCAGCAGGTAATGGAAATATTAAACTGATTTCTGTACGCACTAACAGCGGCCGTATAAATGCGTAATATATATCTCCTTGTTTTTAGCGACATTTTGAAACTCTGTCCGGAGAAGTTTAAAATGATCCACAAACAGGGATAATTATTAGATTGTGTATCATATTTAAAAAATAATATCAATATATATATACAGAGAGAGAGAGAGAGACATTGGAAATCTTAGGATGAAAAAATAAAACAATTATTTAAGTCTCTCACAAAATTACATTTGACGTAATTAGTCTTTCAAATCTTCGATACAAAAATTAGTTTTAAATACATTTTCTTTTTACCTGCGGCCAACCGGACGGCAGATCGTACTGCGGCTAGCCGTATAGTCAGTATGGGCGCCTATACGTAGGCACGTAAATCAAAATTCTGTTACTTTATTACGGTCATAAAATTACTTTAAAAATACATTCTTTATTTTAATATGAATAAAAATATAAAATAACCTAAAAATTGGTCACTGCGGTTTTTTTTATTCCGTAACTGAAAATAACGAATTATTTAGGGTAAACTATACCATTGTTGGCACCATATTAATTTATTTCAAAGAATAAAACGTTTTAATATGTTTTCATTTATTTTGTAGCCATACCGGATATGGCTACAAAATAAAATAAAAAAAGATTTCTTAAGATCCTTAATAAATTGACAGGGGTGCCAAATATGGTAGGTTCCCTATCGTGTCGTAAGCGTTTAAAAATGTAATGTATGTCATGTTTATAAATTGCGGGTAGTTTGTATTTTATCAATTTATAAACATGACGTACATAATAAAACTACGTTTTAACGGTTTTAAGCGCGGTAATTTAATTTGATTTAACAATACTCATTGACACCTGACATCTTTGTCTTCCGTGATCACGGCCACTGAAAAGTGGCCGAAGCGTCGGAAAAACCAAAAACAAATAAAATTACCGCGCTCAAAACCGTTAAAACGTAGTTTTATTATGTATACAAGACGCGAAAACTTAAGAAAATGTTACATGACATACATTACAAAAAAATATGATATAAACCATAGTTTTAACGTGTATGAAAACATTGCGCGCGAGATCACCTTCCAGAACCTACCATCGTCTCATTGAGACGCCCATTCGATCAGAAAAATAAACAACGCTAACCTGTCCTCATTACAATTGACACATTAACTGGTAAAATAAACGTTAATCTATGAAGGAATCACGTTTTATACGCATGAATTTTTGCATTAAAAAGCATCATTATAAAATTTCACTAATACTTAAATACGCCTGTATTCTAAGATCTTGCTTATGGAACTGACGCGTGAGATGACTGTTCATACAAAAAAAAATATATTATCATAGTTGAACATTAGTCCGTGCCGTGGGCCGTCTGCCTGTCTGCTGAGCTGCAATAAAAAAATAAAAGAAAACTTAATTTGTTCGTTTCGTTGTTGTCCGTGCCTACCCCGCAAGGGAACTGGCGTGAAGTTATGTATGTATGTATGTAACATTAGTCCATACCTTATTTTTAATTTTCACTTTTGGAACGAAGTTCCTTATCGCGCGTTGTGAAAGGGGGCTAGACGGAAAAAATTCTTACGAAAAGTTGTCACGACACTTTTTGCTATAGTAAGCTATTGTAAGCTGTGCGGCGTCGCATGTTTCTCTGTCTGTCTGTCTGTCTCTCTATCTGGCTTGCTTTCTATAAGAGAGAGAGAGAACTTCGTTCCATCCGGGTGTCCCTTGACACCTCTCAAGTTTTTAATATACATAACTTGGTCGATCTGTAAATATTAATATTAAAATTTAAAAAAAAACTCAATAATATCAGACCCGTGTAACAGAAGCCTTAGAAAAATGGCGATTGACGTTAATCAAAGAGGTTTTCGTGGCGGTTAGAATACAAACCCGCAATACATTTTAAACAAAACTACATAACATATTAAAACCTGCGTTATCAAATTAAGGTTTTTTTTATTGCAGGAGCTCAGCAGACAGGCAGACGGCCCACTTGATGGAAAGCGGTTACCATCGCCTATGGACATTTGCAACACCAAAGGTGCTACAAATGCGCTGCTGCTCTCTTAAGGGAGGCTGGAACCTGGTCACTAATGCCGGAATACAACTCAAGGTTGTTATGGCGACATACTTTAGACCAGGGGTGGTAGCCATCCAGTCGGGCAAATGCCCTACCACCTGGCTGTGGGTTGTTTTTGTCGCCTCTTACGACAGGCCGCCCCAACGCAGGAAATTGTATTCTTTCTCCGTTCCTGCACGGATACAAGTTAAATATCAAAGAACTGATATGAATTTTAGAGAAATATTATAATGACTATTGTATAGATACTTATATAGCTTCACTCGTTTAAGCACTATGTTATCTAATACAAGTATTGCATGTGACTCAGCCTATGTTATTATTTTCTCTACCAATAAATACTGATTTCTTAACTGCAACTCCATGCGGGACTCACATCCAATACAGCAAAACAACTTTTCAAGCTCAGACTAAAAGTATCTAAAAGGACAGAATAGGTCAGCGAAGCGTCGGTTTGTGTTCACATATTACTCCTAAACAAGAACAAGTTGAGTAGTTTTGTCGATAAAGTATTATAATTATGTAATGAAGGGAAATTGATTTTATTTTTAATGCAAATATTCAGCAGATCAATCGCAATTCGAGATCATATACATGAGGTGAACTATAACAGTCTCATCACCTCTAATACCGTTGCGAACGTTGCAACATTTCTTCACCAAAACACTATAACTGATCTAACATTTTCAAACACAAAAAATTGTTGGTTGACCGTATTTTCATAGATTCGGGCAAAATTTTAATGCGTTTCAACTGAACAACTTAGTTAAATGTTAACGTTTATTACACCTTACGTTGTATTGTGCGAAAGAGATGGCAGATAAATCCGGATAGTGGCCGAGCGAGAGCGCAACAGTCCTCTCTCAGCTCCGTCTGTGAATCTTATAATTGTGTACCGCACAATGACATGTACGCACTTCAGGAACGTATTTAAGTTTTGCTCCTACTGGACACACTGAATAGTAGCGATTGCAAAAACAATTTGTAAGTAATAAAGGCAGCGTGTAAACTGATAGGGATATGTAATTATTACGAGTTACAAATTTAGTATTAACTAATTACTGTATACTTATTCAGGGGTGGCCTTAGCCATCGCAAAGGCCCGGACGGTAGATCTATATAAAGCCATTATTTTTGTGTTTGCAGCACTGGTCAGAAATTTCTTCAGTGTGTGAGTTGCTCTGTTTGCTACCCACCCTTTAAGGCCGCTACTGCCTACAGTTGATATGCAAAGCACATGGCATGTAGTCGTTTTGTAAAAAAAAAATGTTGCAACGTTCCCGCAATATCAGTCCACCGAAATATCATACAATACCATTTTATCACAATAGACGATTAAAAAAAACAAAAAACATTTTTGGGCGCGATTTAACCCTAGCAATGGCAACGGAAATACCTTCTTAAAGAAGTCTCACACACGACAGGATTCAAGCCGTCCTAATAAAAAGTGTTTTTTTTTTAAATTTGAAAGCTGTCGTGTTCAAAACGCCTAAGTTAGTTAAAAATTCTCATAAAAGTATCAAACAGATAAAAAAATCATTGTTAACATTATTTTTAAAACGAGTAAATACGTCAAAAATCCTTTCTTTTCCTTACATTCGTGCACGAGACATCGACAGAGATGAAACGAAAATTCTGCAGAAGAAGAGAACGCTTGAATTATATCCAAGCTTAAATAAGTCGTCGATCTAGCCTATCCTATCACTAAATCTCACATTTTTTACACTCTGCTGTTTATTTCACAGCAAACTTCCAGGGTCTCCAGACTGAGTTTTGGATATTTGCCAATTTGATGAATTTATTATGATATTTAGTCTGTGTGTATTAGATACATTTTGGTTGCTTGGCTGGAATTTTTACATCCCAGAGACCAAATTTTTGACCCCAAAGAAAACTTGGGTAAAAGATTCCCCAACCTGGAGACCCTGAAGTCTTGGCTACTCCTCCTTCAATTTATCCACCAGTCTTTAATGCTTCGACTGCCTTATTTTCTCTTATTCTCGCACATCTCGCATAAATCGCCTCTGTCGACACCGTGCTCTTCTAACCCGTGAACTAACGAAGGTACACCGATAAGTTTACATTGTCCCTTATGTACAAAGCGCGAGACGCATACGCACATTCTCGCACTATACAATTATACATACTTGTTTGTACTTTGATCATATTTGAGTGCAATCTTTGAAGAAACTAAAAATTTCGAGCGATGGCTTTTAAGGTATTACCTAAATGGAGTTAGCATTTCGCTCGCGCATTCGAACATTTTCATTCCGCGACTAGTTGAGTTTCAACTGCGATCGAGGCGATTAACGTCTCGATCGCAGTTGAGACTCAACTTAAAAATTTGACAGTGTTTACATATGACAAATCTAGACATCGGCCGTTTCACGCAGATTTGACGATGGGTTTAATGCATTATTTATGATGCGATTTTGTTAATGACGTTAAATATTGACAGATAACGTATGTAATACACTAATGTGGCTACGCATTGACGGCTTTGTTTTTTAACGCCTTAAATAAGACGCATTCGGCGACAGTCTAAATCTTTAAGGCTCCTGGTGCCGCAAAAGGTCGAAAACGGCGTGCAAACGAAACAACCTTTCTTTAATATTTACTAATCAATAATTGACCAAATATCATAAATCTTCACAATATTAAACATAACGTGGTTTTTTCATAATTTTGCTTTAGTTATTTTAAGTTAAGAAAAAAATTCACCAAATCACCTCCAAATTATTGACTTGAAACCATTTTACTCCTTCAAATTTTATGAAAACAGCAAACAAAAAAATTCTACATCTTTATAAAAGAGAGATAAATAATTTGGTTTTATTTTTGTTTTAAATACTACATCATTTTATTTAGAATAAAATAAGAATGCACTGCAAGACGACCGCGACTATGGAATCCCCGTTATCGCTCGAAAAATATTCAAGGACGTCGGCATTGCGACAAGCCTTAACATTAGCAACCCTCGCAATACACAAACAAACCTCAATAATAAAAACGCATGTTTAACAACAAAAATCATTTCGATTCAAGCGAAATTTTATGTAATAAAAATGCGTAATAATTGATTTTTATACATAGAAATGTACAGACTTAGAGACTTCTAAACTGGAAATTTAGTATTCAAAATTATGTTTATTATTTTAATATTATTACTTTCATATTAAGTACCTGCCTATAAAAATATACAAAAAATATTTATTAATTTTTTTATGTGCTGACAGTACACTACTACAAACGCAAAAACGTCTCGCAGCTAACTTAACTGTATACATTTCTATAAATTGAAATCAATTCCTATGAATTCAATTCAGGTTTCATGTACATATGAAAACAAAATTAAAATGTGAAACATTCGTAATCTTATTGTGAATTGCAGGTTTGTTCTGTCAATTCTGTCAGTCATTGTCAGTGAATTCTGTCAGTTTTTTTTTAAACGTGCTGATGCGCGAGCTTGTCAGCGAACTCCATTTAGCTAGCCCCTTGTCTTCTCATTCGTCGACATAGCGGCTTTATTTCTTTTATTTGGAAAGAATGTGTCACGATGAATACCCGTAAGATTATTAAAACATTGTTTTTAAAGAACAAATATTAATCTTGTCACCGCTCACTGCAAACATTAATATGCGTTTTATATTAATTTGTGCGTATCTGGTCCGAAATAGTCTTTTCATTAGCAATTTTAGTAAAATTACGTATATAAAAATATTGAAAGGGCGATGGTATTTAAGGTAAACTACACCATTATTGACACCCCACCTCAAGAATTAACATCCCATTAATTTATTCAAAACATTAAGAAATTTCAATATTTTTTATTTTATTTTATCGCCATACAATTCTTATTATCATTGATGCCACAAATTAAAATAAACAGATTTCTTAACATCTTGAATAAATTGACAGTGGCAATAATAGTGTAGTAATTTCTTCTACTTTCCTAATTCTTCTATTGACGGTTGATTTTTTTAATCATATTTCTTAATTCGTAATCAGGTGTAAATTTGATTTTTTTTTTAATATTATTATTAATTTTGCCATGGGCGGTGAAAACAATTATGGCCTTTACAAATAATACATGCTATTCACAATGCCCGCTATGTCAACGTGAGAAGCGAAACGTACTTCAATAAATCGTAGCATTGATATGATATTATATTATTCACATTACACACATGATTTGCCACCATCGTTATGTATAAATAGCGTTTATACTATTTATTGAATATTCCACTCATCTCGTAATGCTCGGCGAACAAACTTATTGTTATGGAGTGTAGAGACAAGGACAATAAAATAGTGTTGAGTAGTTCATGAGCTGTGTACTATTAGGAAACGGTTCCGTACACTGTACTAAAAGAAACGTTTCACACTATCAAACGTCAGCGGTCAGCACTAATTGCGTCAGTCAGCGGTCTGACAATCTTGTGTAGTTCATAAGCGATGAACTATTAGAGACCGTGATTCGATTGTAAATAAAGAAGATCGAAAAGTTCTGAAGACAGAATTGTGTGTAAGAAGCGCTCAATACAATAAAATCCGTCCAATGATATTAAAAGACTAAATTGGAGCCGCCACTCTAGCTACTAGAGGAGTAGTAACTTCATTCTGTCTCTGTCTCTTAGGGGCCATCCACAAATTACTTCACACGAGTGTTTTTTTAATTTTTTGGCCTCTCCCCCGCCCTATAATTAATAATGAAGTATTACTATGGTCACCATTAGAATCTTGTTTTAGATCCATATAAGATTGTCCTGCTTGTCTCTGTCCTCCATGTAATTTATGTTTGCTCGACAAGATGGCCGCTTCGCGCCAAAACATTCCAGGTGTTACATTTGTTAATTTTGGGACACTTGATAACTTACGATTGCAGGTTGGAACCTTGGCAAATTGTCTTAGACTGGTAGAAAAGTTTGCAACTGTAAAGCCGCCATATAGGGTAAACTATATCGTTGTTGACACCACACCCAAAATCAATTTATTGAAGATATAAAGAAATATTTATATTTTTAATTTGGTGGCCATAGAATAATATTATTATCAATATATGGCTATAAACAAAAATATATTTTTTCTTGATTATTTGAATTAATCAATATGGTGCAAATCATTGATTGAGTGCCAATGATAAAGTTTCCCTTGGTATACAAGAAAGCAAATATTGAAAGAGTCCTTTCACACTGTTGTTTGTTACTTCACGAATATTTTGGCGTGAAGCGGCGATGAGAGTAAAGTTGTCACATTTATTTTGATTGTGGAAATACAGTTCATAACCTTTTTATTATTATTTTAGTTTATTAATAAATGTTATAGAACTTTTCTTTTGGAAAACATTTAGATTATTATATAGTATATATAAGGAAAAACTGTACCATTGTTGGCACCAGCGAATCGGCGTCCTGTCAATTTATTCAAGATATTAAGAAATCTTATTAACCGTATTATATTATTGTGTGGCTACAAAAAAAAATCGTAATGTTTTGAATAAATTAATAAAGAGCCAGTCACTGGCGGTGCCAACAATGGTATAGTTTACCCTAATCCGAACCAAGATGGCGGCTATGTGTCGTAACACCACACTCCCGGCCTCCAATCACACTTTTCTTTAATAGCGTATATTTAAGATATAGGCCGACGAGATAACAAATTTCTGCAATAATCGTTATTATTATTTTATGTAGTATTTTAAACTAAATAGACGATTATATCCTCAGTATTTTTTGAGTAGACATTTCTGTTTGTAAAATATATTTACCATTATATTTCCACTTATACAATATTAAATATGACACATTTCACAAGAGATATATAGCATTTAAGTTATTGTAACACGATGGAATTTTATTTGCATGATCACTACTAAGCTACACACGAGGCACGCTCCAAACAAAACTGTGATTAACATTCAAAATTAAATTAACTTGACGGTTATTTATAGACGATAATCTGAGAAATTAGTAATTACTAGCTCGCGATATCAATTCATAGACAAAACATATCTATCAACGCCTACAAAATTTGTAAAATTCGGGTATTATAGTTTCTTTTGTCTATGATTCGGAAAATTTTAATTATCAATGTTTACTACGCTTTACGTTATATTATCCATTACCATGTTTGATATTTAAAGTAAATTTGAAAAATCTCTCCTAAGGTCCTAAACTAGACTGAACAAGAATATAAGACGCAAATTCACATTTATACCAATAGATATATATTGATATATTATGGATATTGATGATTTATCGGATGTAGATGATTTTTTTCAAAACCCCGCATATAAAGATTCTTACTGTTCAAAGTATCCTCAATAATAGATCTACATTTAAGAAATAACATCTATTAGCTTACTAGCTAGCCGTGTTAAAATAACAGGTATTAATTAACCTGGTACATTTGGAACCGTACTCAGAAGTATACCAACCCCATAAAATTCCACCGTGCAGTGACAACTCTACACTCCATATTTGATTGATCATTTTCCACTGGCTTAAAGGCCTAGTTGCCAAGCCATAAACTAAAGTAAAAATATATTTTCCAAATCAGATGAGTGAGTGTGTGTACATGATAAATCAGGGCTGGATACGATTGGCTTCATAAAACCGCGCTAATCGGCACATGGCAAAAATCACATAATGCGATTATGTTAAAAATCTTGTTTTTTTTTTCAAAAATGGAACGCGCTTTTTGTTAAATCGTAAAATACACGATTATTTAAAAACGATTCGTATTCGATTATTGGTTTTAAATTGAGAACGATGGTGAGACACGACTAATCGATAATCGGACATGATTGGTGCGTTGAACGTATACTGCGGTGACTTTGTCACTCGTTCCTTATAACTCGCGATGAGATCTGTTTGGTTTAGCCCATATGTGGGCGTGGGCCTCGTCGGCCGGCGTGTCCCAGGCGTGGGGCATCTCACACCCTGCGAGTATGGCGTTGACACAGTCTCCGGCGCAGGCGGCGACCCGCCGATATTCTGGAAAGTAATCGAAACAATATGTTTTAATTAATGAAAATAAGGGTAGTTCTACCTGCATTGTTGGCGCCCAACGAGTGAATCGCATCCTGTTATTTTATGTAAGATCTTTTTTTAATATTCTCTGTTTTGTAGCCATACAATAATATTAGCATTATCATTGTACAGCTACAAAATAAAAATAAAAATATTAAGATTTCTTAATGTCTTGAATAAAATAATAGGGTTGCCAACAATTGTACAGTTTCCACTATGAATCTACCGCTTTTAAAGCAAGTTTAGGTGCAATAAGAGGTAAGTCCAGTATTTAATGTACATGTACATACGTACATGGTAAATAGATTTTTAGGAAATTTCCTGCGTTAGGGCGGCTACCACCCCTGGTCTAGAGTATACCGCCATCACAACCTTAAGTTGTGTTCTGGCATTAGCGGCCAGCTTCTAGTCTCTTTACAGAGCGGTTGTACCTTTGGTATTAAAAATGTCTATAGACGATGGTAAACGCTTTCCATCAGGTGGGTCGTCGCCTATGTATATTTGCAACGCCAAACGTGCACTACAAATATACTTCCGACCTCGAACGAATTCATCATCCGAGCGTTAAATCCCGGTTGCGTGTCTACCTTTACATTTGTACCCATCCACCTTGTAGTTTAACATTCTTTTTGTCACGTGATTTTCAACCCTCTTCATTATATACCCATGCCTACTTAATCTTCTTCCTCTCAATTCTTCAGTCACGGGTGCAACTTTCAAAGATCCCCTTATGTACTCATTTCTCCATTTCAGCTTATCCATTCTGGTAACACCACACCTCCATCTCAACATTCTCATCTCAGCTGAGTGGAGACGTTTGTAGTTTATCACTTTAGTGGCCCAACATTCCGACCCGTATAGCATGACTGGTCGTATGACAGACTTATATATTTGACCTTTTAGTTTCAGTGGCATTAGTTTGTCGCACGTCACACCGGTTACCTGTCTCCACTTTAGCCATGCTACATTTAGATAGATAGATAACACTTTATTGTACACCATTACAGAAAAAACTTACGAACTAGTTGGGTACAAAGGGCGGTCTTATCGCTAAAAAGCGATTTCTTTCAGACAACCCGTGGCAAGAATATTCTGATTAGGAGTGGCGACGGTGGTATACATAATTATTGTACGATTACTTACATTTTAATAATAAATATATAACTATACTATATATACAAATATACATATACAAGTATGGCGATAATATGCAATTATTTAAACATATAACTATATGCAATATTATAAAATTACATATCATTATATTGCAGATAGAATTTCCTGACTAAGTTCTTAAATGTTATTAGGGATTTTGCTTGTCTGACAGCAACAGGCAATGAATTCCAAAGTTGGACAGCCTTAACCGTGAAAGAATTATTGAAGAACGTTGTATTATGAAAAGGAGTAATAAGTCTATGTTGACTGGAAGGGCGTAAATTGTGAGAGCAAGAAATAAATTCGAAGCGTTCTTTAAGGTACTGTGGAGTATTAGGGATGAATAAAATACTATAAAGCAGTGAAAGAATGTAAGTATTCCGGCGAAAACGAATTGGCAACCACTTGAGTTTTTTAATACTTGCGTAATCCAAATATGAACCTTATGGAGAAGTTTACATTTATTCTTCTCCTTACATCCCTTTCTATATCACAATTACTCCGCAGTAGTGAACCAAGGTATCTGAATTCGGGGTTACACGGTAGTGTGGCTGATTATAGTTTAAGAGGCAAAGCACTAGAGGTCCCGCCGAAATCACAAAACAACATTTAAATAAAAACCACTTAACCAATATTTATATATCGTGCTTACCTGTGGTACGGTGCGTGGTGGTCGCGTTGCTGGATGATGGTGCGCCATCACCAGCAGAAGACGGAGAGCTCCCCGCCGTGCGCGCCGCCCACCGCGCGCCACGACCGCACGCCGCCGCCGCCTACCTTCAACTGAGAACCACACACTCACTCCTTATCTAGTATTTAACATTAAAATGCCTGTATTAACTTTTAGCAGCCGAGATCGTAAGTTAGATTAGGCTTCAATAGAGTGAAGAACCATTGTTGTGGATCGAGAGGATGTTTTTGACAATAAATTATGGCGATTATTCAAGATAACTTTTATTTCTATTATACAATTTACACCACATGAAATTACACAGCACCTTTTTAACAGGCAGAAGAGAGAAGAGAAAGGGGGGGACGTAAAACGTCATAAGCCGCTGTCGTCTCATCGTATGACGGTGACATTTCCTTTGACAGGCAAAGGGTGCTGAAGCCAGGGCTACTCCAACAACCATAAACAAAATTTAAATAATTAAAAATAACAAATTGGAGCTAAGCTAAATAATGACTTTATCATTACTCATTGACATTTGACATATTTGTCTTCCGTGATCACGGCTACTGAAACTGGCCGAAACGTCGGAGTAAAATACAAAGAAAATGCTGCATTTAAACCGATAAACACGTAATTTTTTTTATTGTTTTATTGCAGGAGTTCAGCAGACGGCCCACTTGATGGAAAGAGGTCAACATCGCCTATGGACATTTGCAACACCAAAGTTGCTACAAATGCACTGCTGCTCTCTTAAGGGAGACTGGAACCTGGTCACTAATGTCGCAATACAACTCAAGGTTGTTATGGCGACATACTTTAGACCAGGGGTGGTAGCCATCCAGTCGGGCAAATACCCTACCACCTGGCTGTGGGTTGTTTTATCGCCTCTTACGACAGGCAGCCCGGCCGCAGGAAATTGTATTCTTTCTCCGTTCCTGCACAGATTATAATATATAAATATTCGGACAACTCTTGGATTGGGCACAATATTGTGCATGGAGTGACCCTCTATTATTTCCACTGGAATGACTGCTGCACATATTTCTGTTAATTCGAAGCGCCGCTGGCGACAGTCTCAGGAATTAATAATACCAAGACACTTTTTAGTTCCTTTATTTATTTAGGTTTATGGCTTGGCAGCTAGGCCTTTAAGCCAGATCTTAAGTTACAATATAGTTTCTTCATTTTCTAAGCCTATGTGTAGCACAGCTGAACTGTAGGTTATCCAGCTGCTGCCATACAACGGAGTTCTTGTCACAACTCAAAAGGCCACATTTGACTATACAGTACACATTTCTTACAAAACACGTAATTACTACTCAAAAACTTTTTTATTTTATTTTTTATTGCCGGAGTTCAACAGACGGGCAGACGGCCCACTGGATGGAAAGCGGTTACCATAACCTATGGACATTTGCAACACCAAAGGTGCTACAAATGCGCTGCTGATCTCTTAAGTTAGTCTGGAACCTGGTCACTAATACCGGAACACAACTCAAAGTTGTTATGGCGGCATGCTCTAGACCAGGGGTGGTAGCCATCCAGTCGAGCAAATGCCCTACCACCTGGCTGTGGGTTGTTTAATCCTATCAATATCCTACAACTATTGTTCATTTTAGAGTAATTTTACACATTTTTAGAAAATAAAACTGCACAGCACAACATCTCCTTTGAGTTCCCGCCAAAAACTGCACTTTTTAGTTCATGGCAGTTATAGTCCGCGCCACGTAAAAAGAACGCTGAACGGTAGTGAAGGGGATGCGTCTGCGCAGGTGTACAGTCGTATCCTAAAGTACTAGGGTAATGTTTTATGAGTAATTGTTTTATTGTAGAATCTTATCAGGTACTTTACTAGCTACTTAGTCTCGCCCCCTTCATACCACGAATTTGATCGATGAAACGCTCACTGCGCAGGTTCAGAGCCAGCATTCTTTTTACGTGGCGCGAACTATAGTATCTTCACTATAATCAGCGCCCTGCGCCAAAATGCTGCCAATCAAGGCACAGAATAAACAACAGCGGTCTATCCAGTGGTAATAATAGAGGAATAATGGAAGTTGTTTAGTTTCAAAAATGGCAACTTTATATTCAGTAGTATACTGGTAACATTGTAGCTCTATGCTCTCTCTGTGTTCGCAATGCTTTGGCTAGCCACATGTTTTATTATCTAAGTTTGATTTAAAATGGTACATGAGGAGTTTTTGGCGAGAACTGAAAGGGGACGTTGTGCTGTGCAGTTTTATTTTCTAAAAATGTGTGAAATTAATCTAAAATGAACAATAGTTGTAGGATATTGATAGTTTTTGAGTAATAAGCATGTGTTTTTGCGAGAATGTGAACTATACAGCCAAATGTGGCCTTTCGAGTTTTCACAAGAACTCCGTTAAGTGACGTCGATTGTAGCCTACAATACAACGGCGCCTGGCTTAAAGGCCTAGTTGCCAAGCTTTAAACTTAAAAAAAAATGGTACATAATAATAAAAAAGAACTTAAGATGGACATGTCTGTGTAACTTTGAAGAATCCAGAAGTCACCAATATTGTACAAATTAGCACAATAGAGCAGATGAAAGCCATAATCTTTCTCAGATTGGTAGTCGATATTAGTGAAACTGTATCTTGGGATGGTTATTGACAAAGAGCTGTCTTGGAGGCGTCACTTGACCAATCTCAGCCGAAGAGTCTGCGTCGGCAGCGTCGCTTAGACGACTTAAAAATTTCCTCCCTACTGCTACTAAAGTAATGCTTGCTCAATCTCTGCTATTACCCGTACTTGATTATGCTGTTGCCAGTTATATCGACTTAACACAAGAACAACTGAACAAACTCGATCGACTGCAAAATGTCTGTATATGGTTTATATTGAATTTGAATACAATTTTCTGCGTTGGGGCGGCCTGTCGTAAGAGGCGACTTAACAACCCACAGCCAGGTGGTAGGGCATTTGCCCGACGATGGCTACCACCCCGGGCCTAAAGTATGTCGCCATAACAACCTTCGAGTTGTGTTCCGGCATTATTGACCAGGTTCCAGTTTCCCTTAAGAGAGCAGCAGCGCATTTGTAGCACCTTTGGTGTTGCAAATGTCCCTAGGCGATGGTAACCGCTTTCCATCAAGTGGGCCATCTGCCTGTCTGCTGAACTGCTGCAATAAATAAAAAAAATTGGTTTGAAAAGAGAGTCCCATTTGACTCTCTTCTCATCTAACAAAAAATGCAATTTATTGTGACACGTCTCATTAACTCAATTTATATTCTGTCTTCTTACTCTTACTATTGGCTGTGGCAGACAGAACTAACAAAGATAATAACAAGAATTGTAAGCTTGAGCGTTACCCAGGCTTCGCTTAAAACCGATATACTCAACGAGATAATGGATTTACATTTGTACACCTCTAGTGTTGCAAACGTCCATAGACGATGTAGCCGCTCTTCATCGGGTGGACCATCACCTCGTCTGTTGAGAATTTTAGTAACAAACGCCTAAATAAAATATTGGTGGCCCGTAAAAACAAGTTGAATACGCCTGGCTTAAAACATGGGGTGACAGCGACCGGCGAGAACAAGAGCCAACTATTATAGTTGAAAACATTAATAATTAAAATTGTATAAAATGGTCTTAACCTATATTCAATGTTAGAGGGAATAAGATTTATATTCGTATTATATAATATTATAAGTATAGCGCACCCTTCCATGTATGAGTCCGACTCGCACACGGCCACGCGTGACTAAGAGCAGAATTTTATTTTATGCCTAGTAACAGTTAAATACTAAACCTTAAAACAAGTAAACGCTTCTAACAAGATTTATGCACTAAATGAAGACTATGAAACGTTGGGTTTGCACTTAAATAAGTTTATTATATTAATGAACCTGCAGACATGCATAAACTTTCCCCCAGTACGGCACGATCCTTATTTCTCGATGGGTGCGCGCGCATCCGCAGCCATTGATGCCACTCAATGGGGCTAGGGGACCATTCAGACCAGTGCTGCCAGATGTAAATTTAAATTAGCCGGCTCATTTAAGTTCACTGGCGTAACTTTAGATTAAAAGAAGAATATGTGATCAGAATTTTTGAAACTTAAGTCTGTATTTCGAATAGGGTGGTATGGCTGATACATCCATAAAACGTCATTTGTAGCGTTACCTTAAACCATCCTAGGAATTAATTTTAAATATAAAATAAAAAAGCTTTTATTACTACCAGTATAGTGATTATAAAAATGATAAATACAAATCTTTTTGCTAAGTGGAAGTCGCCTCTGCGGCGTAGGCCTACCCCAATACATAAAGTAATATTTCATTCCCTTACTATTTCATAATTATCGTATACTTAGAATCATTGTATGATGTTTATTACTCTATTTACGGTAATTTCTCCCGTGCCGCGCTATTTGATACAGGCCTTAACTTAAGTTTGTATTTCACAAAATAAAATTCGTTCTGATTTAAACGCAGAAAAAAACATTCCTTTTTCAAATTAGGAACAGAGCATGTTTAGTTTTATAATATTTTTCAGCTTTTATAAATAAAAACTATCTTGCGTTCAGACATTTTTTTTAAATGTTTATGGCTTGGCAACTAGGTCTTTAAGCCAGGCGCAATTGTATTGTAGGCTACAATCGACGCCTTATAACGGAGTTCTTGTGAACACTCGAAAGGTCACATTTGACTATACAGTTCATATTTCTCACAAAAACACATAATTACTACTCAAAAACTATCAATATCCTACAACTATTGTTAATTTTAGAGTGATTTTACAGATTTTTAGAAAACAAAACTGCACAGCACAACGTCCCCTTTCAGTTCCCGCCAAAAACTCCCGTTCAGACATTTTAAAATTCGAAACACAGATAACAGTGGTACTACAAAATAGACATTATATTTTTTTACAGTTCATAACAGAGAACACCAACAGATTATAAGAATAAAATAAAATTTATTAGATATATATATATATATATTATATTAAAATAAAACGCGGTCGAGATGCGAGCACTGCGCAAAATCTTCGGAGTGACGCTCGCGGATCGCGTTCGTAATACCGAAGTAAGAAAGAGAGTTGGTCTGAAAGAGAGTGTCGGGGTGAAGGTAAGGAAAGGAATGCTCCGGTGGTTCGGGCATGTGGAAAGAATGCATGATGAAAGAATGACTAAACAGATATACAATGCAAAAGTGGATGGATGCAGAAGTCGTGCAAGGCCACAACACACCTTCCATGATCAAATTGATCGTATACTAGCAGAAGGTGATGTCAGGAGCCTGAAGAACAGACGAGCGTGCATGACAAGAGTTATGAATGTCAAAGAAGCAAGTGAGGTGTGTAAGAATAAGCCTAAATGGCGCTCTGTTGTTCGTGCCTACCCCGCAAGGGTACTGGCGTGAAGTTATGTATGTATGTATAATAAAATTCAATTGCACGACCAAATAGTATATTTTCGTAGCTACTATTCATAAGTTTCTGAGAATTGGGACATTTCATGGAATTTAGACGCGCCTAGCAACATCAATTGAGTAGTACGCTTCAGCAAATGCATTGATAACGTCGCGTTTTTATGTTTGCAAATGGGTCTCAGGTGTTCCTTTCATTTGCCTCACGGGGTTTTAACAGACATATAGCCTCATGTGATCGTTAGGGGAACTTGTAGACCAACCCGCTTAACAACTCATATAGGTCAAACAAAATTGGTGTTGCTAACAATAATAAATGTATATAAATAAAATTAAATGTTTGTATATTTGTCCTCTATGCGTTACTAAGGCATTGACAAGATTGTGATGATTCTGGCTCAAAAAACAATATACAACCAAACGCTTTTTAATACGCTTTTATTAGCCTCATACGTATGTTAGTAAGGGAATCTTTCAAGTTAAATTTGATCGACTTCCCGGTTTCCGATTGAGCTGAAATTGATGGAGGATGGATGGATGGATGATGGAGTCGGAAGGTGGCCATAGGAACTCCTGTACTAAACAAGATAGACACGTCGTGTTTGGGCTCGTTTTACTTGTCTTGGCTAGTACTCTGCTGGTACATGATATGCAGGACCTCAAAAGCTTGTATTTAAAAACCTTTTTAATTAAAAGAGCTTATTTTTACATAACGTTCCATTTTATCATAAGAGTGTATTTAATTATTTTTTCAAGGTTTCCACGGAGAAGGGAATTAAATCACTAAATAATCACTATTAAATGAAAAATAAATAATAGTTAAAAAAAAACAAAAAAAAAACACTTTTATAGAAAATCCAACTAAAAAATAGAAAATAAATTTGAATTAAAAATAGTGTAAGAAAAAATGATTTTATTGTAAAAAAAGCGTGGAGTGCTTTTCAGGATATTATCAAAATAACCCATCTATTCATATCTGTTCATAAAATATTTATAACTATTGATACCATGCACCCCACGCTTTTGTTTTAGTTGGATTTTCTATAAAAGCGTATTTTTTTAGTTTTTTTTTAACTATTATTTATTTACTTTCCGTGGCATTGCAACACATGCCGGGTACAACAAGTATACTATAGTTTATTTTATATATGGTTTAGATTCAAATACACCCTTGACAACGCAAGAACATGTCGAATTTTATAAAATTGTGAAAGTAGGTAGCTAATTTAATTAGGATTTTTAATTTAAAAATGATTTAAGTTTAAAATGTTTCTAATAATAAGAGGTCGATCGACAGTGAGGTAGTGACGTCGTAGACCCCTTGATTACAGCTTTTAAGGCCTGCTAGATCGGCGTGAAACCACGCAAACACAATATCGGCGTGAAATGGTTACTCTTGAGCTATGCGCATTACGTGCGATCAGTGTGAGTTACGATGGCCTACTCCCCCCTCCCCCCATCCTATACCTTCTCTCCCATTCCACCTGTCTGATTCCTCTATCTTTCGTAACGCACCCTAAACGCTGGCAACGCGTTGACTTGGCCATTGGCGTTGCAAACGCCTATAAGCGACGGTGACCACTTTCCATGAGCTGGCCCGTCTGCCTGTTTGACAGCTTCGCAAAAAAAAGTAAAGATTTATTTTATTGATTTCCTTTAAAAATCAAATAAGGTTGAATGTACTGTAATGTATGTAGAAGTCATCCGTAACTAGTTTATTTGAACACTCGTTATGGTCCATGGACAAGAACTCGCTTAGTCTGCGCCGAGCTATAGTCGACACTTGACGTGTTTGTGTGAAACCATCGCCTATAAACATTTGCAACACCAAACGTGCTACAAATGCGCTGCTGCTCTCTTAAGGGAAACTGGAACCTGGTTACTAATGCCGGAACACAACACTCAAGGTTGTTATGGCGACATACTTTAGACCAGGGGTGGTAGCCATCCAGTCGGGCAAATGCCATACCACCTGGTGAGTGTATTAAGGTTCTGTTCAAACCAGGAAAGAAACTCAAATAAAAATTAAAGGCTGATTTTTCATGAGTAAGTTTGTTGTATTCTCGATAAAACATCTTATTTTACTATTTCAAATCAACTCGTCTCGACGCGTCATCGCTGCGGCCATGTTCAGACGAATTTAAACTATACTCTCTAAACCAGAAATTCCCAAACTGTATTGGGCAAGAGACCGCTTTCCCAAAATGAACTGATACCTAAGACCCCCATAGCCATATTACTTTAAAAATTCTATCTCTAGTTTTTTCCTGAATTTGAATTTGGGGAATAGTTTGAATGGAGCGTTAGGTAAACTTCTAGGCGCTAAGAACCTCAGCCAGAAGGCCCAGCTCGCCGTACACAACGCGGTGCTGGTACCTACGCTCACGTATGGAAGCGAGAGTTGGGTATGGAAGAGAGAGCATGAAAGTAGAGTAAACGCGGTCGAGATGCGAGCACTGCGCGAAATCTGCGGAGTGACGCTCGCGGACCGCGTTCGTAATACCGAAGTAGTAAGAAAGAGAGTTGGTCTGAAAGAAAGTGTCGGTGTGAAGGTAAGGAAAGGAATGCTCCGGTGGTTCGGGCATGTGGAAAGAATGTATGATGAAAGAATGACTAAACAGATATACAATCCAAAAGTGGATGGATGCAGAAGTCGTGGAAGGCCACGACACACCTTCCATGATCAAATTGATCGTGTACTAGCGGAGGGTGATGTCAAGAGCCTTAACAGACGAGCGTGCATGACAAGAGTTATGAATGTTAAAGAAGCAAGTGAGGTGTGTAAGAATGGGCCTAAATGGCGCTCTGTTGTTCGTGCCTACCCCGCAAGGGAACTGGCGTGAAGTTATGTATGTATGTATGTATGTATGTAGTTTTTTCCTATTGATATAAAATACTTACCAATTTAAAAACTTTGCAATTGATTAAGTGAGTACACTTGACATCCTTCTCTCATCAAAATTTAACAAATTAGACATAAAATTCATTAACTTTAATATTTGTTATATTTTTTATTTATTTCATTATTGCATTTTCCGTATGTATACTATTTGTGTACTATTTTTTAGTTTGGCTAGCAAAAAAATAAATAATTTAAGTAATTTTAAAATAATCAAAAGTATGCGAACAAAAAACGCAAAACTTGAATTAGCGATGAAAATGTAGTACATTTCATTACTATGGTACATAGTACAATTGACTAAAATATAGTCCGATACTATATAATATAGTACGGATGGAAACCCTAGTTACGAGTCCCGTTTTTAGTAGGCATTTGTCAGTATTTAGTATACTTTATCTTTAATTCTTTAATTTATATATATTTAGTCTTTAGTAGTTTCGCCAGGTGGTAGGGTTGCCCAACTGGATGGCTACCACCCCTGGTCTAAGAGTTGTGTTCCGGCATTAGTGAGTTTGGTGTTGCAAATGTCCATAGGCGATGGTGACCGCTTTCCATCTGCCTGTCTGCTGAACTCCTCCAATAAAAAAAAAAACTTCTTTTATAGCCACAACATTACTTCCAACAACTTAGGCAATTAAATTTCTTACGAATGTTTCAATGAACGGTGTATTGATATGAGTCAAATTTTCAGTGTAATCAGCTATATCTATTAATAAATTCCTGCACAAAGATATAATGTCTGCCAGGTTGTGTGGTACCTTGACGATATGCCGTTATCAGCCTGTTATCGGACGCCGCGGCCATTGACCCACGAGCCATGCGGGCCAACGCATCTGGCTATAATGTTACATACATTTTTTTATGAAAAGCTCACTTTAAACTCACTCCCTTCAAAATAATCTGGATGAATAACGTAGCTTTATTGTTATAATTTTCTATCAAAATTATTTATGATTTTTGTCCTATATAATCTTGTTAGTTTGTCAGGAAGCGATTGCTTTAGGGCCTAAAATCTAGGCGATAGTGACAACATTGTAATCTTGCAATTTTGTAGTTGTTTATTTGGTACCTACGCTCACGTATGGATGCGAGAGTTGGGTATGGAAGAGAGAGCATGAAAGTAGAGTAAACGCGGTCGAGATGCGAGCACTGCGCAAAATCTGCGGAGTGACGCTCGCGGACCGCGTTCGTAATACCGAAGTAAGAAAGAGAGTTGCTCTGAAAGAGAGTGTCGGGGTGAAGGTAAGGAAATGAATGCTCCGGTGGTTCGGGCATGTGGAAAGAATGCATGATGAAAGAATGACTAAACAGATATACAATGCAAAAGTGGATGGATGCAGAAGTCGTGGAAGGCCACGACACACCTTCCATGATCAAATTGATCGTGTACTAGCAGAAGGTGATGTCAGGAGCCTTAAGAACAGACGCGCTTGCATGACAAGAGTTATGAATGTCAAAGAGGCAAGTGAGGTGTGTAAGAATAAGCCTAAATGGCACTCTGTTGTTCGTGCCTACCCCGCAAGGGAACTGGCGTGAAGTTATGTATGTATGTATGTTTATTTGGTGAGTAATAAAGTGTTATCTCTCTATCTATGATAACTAACTGGCTATGTAAATCAAAAAGTATTCGCCGAGACTGCGGAATTTCTTGCCAAATACCAAAAAAATTGCACTAGCAAAATCCCTTCTTTTACCCATTCTAGACTATGCCGATGCTAGCTATCTCGACCTCGCAGAAAATATCAGTTAGATAAACTTGACTTTAACCGTGCAGGAACGGAGAAAGAATACAATTTCCTGCGGCCCGGCGGCCTGTCGTAAGAGGCGACTAAACAACCCACAGCCAGGTGGTAGAGTATTTGCTCGACTGGATGGCGACCACCCCTGGTCTAAAGTATGTCGCCATAACAACCTTGAGTTGTGTTCCGGCATTAATGACCAGGTTCCAGTCTCCTTTAAGAGAGCAGCAGCGCATTTGTAGCACCTTTGGTGTTGCAAATGTCCATAGGCGATGGTAACTGCTTTCCACCAAGTGGGCCGTCTGCCTGTCTGCTGAACTCCTGCAATAAAAAATAAATAAAAAAACTTGAGCGACTCCATAATTTTTGTATGTTTGCGCAAATATGATCATATATCTGAATTTCGCACTAAGCTCAAGTGGCTCCCTATCCGCCTTCGCCGGAATACGCGTATCCTGTCTCTATTATACAATGTATTTTGTGTTATATTGTGTTTAGTCCTAACTCGCCTCCCTTATCTTAAGGAACGTTTCCAATTTTTCAATGCGAATCAGAGGAAATTCCTCAGGTCATCAGTGAATATGAGACTAGAGACACCGCTCAATACAACCAGGTTTTATAATCACTCTTTCAGTGTTCAAGCTGTCCAATTATGGAACATGCTTCCACTGGAAGTAAGGCAAGCCCAATCTGTATCCGCCTTTAATAGACTTGTTAAGGATTACTACCTCAAAGTATAATTTGTGTTGTCATTATTGTACGTATCTTTAGGCTATTTATTGAATTAATATAATATGTATTCCTTTTAATAGACGATATATATGTGTGTGCGTGTGTGTGTGTATGGATATATTTATATATATGTATGTTTATATATATAATATTACTATGTTTTAAGTACTTAATCATGTGTATATAAATCTGTATGTTTTTTTATTATTTTTTATTGCAGGAGTTCAGCAGACAGGCAGACGGCCCACCTGGTGGAAAGCGGTTACCATCGCCTATGGACATTTGGAACACCAAAGGTGCTACAAATGCGCTGCTGCTCTCTTAAAGGAGACTGGAACCTGGTCACTAATGCCGGAACACAACCCCAGGTTGTTATGGCGGCATACTCTAGACCAGGGGTGGTCGCCATCCAGTCGAGCAAATACTCTACCACCTGGCTGTGGATTGTTTAGTCGCCTCTTACGACAGGCCGCCGGGCCGCAGGAAATTGTATTCTCTATCCGTTCCTGCACGGATGTATATTTATATAATAATATTAATATATAAAATATGTAACACTTTTAAAATATTGTGCAGCAAACCCTGCCCTAGTTTTTGTGCAATATTTCTCTCTCCATCCCAAGGTTGTCTGGACGAGATCGCTGTCAGCGATAAGACCGCCATTTGTACCTAATTCTAAGCTGTTTTTGTGTACTATTTCATAAATTTAAAGTATATTCTATTCTATTCTATTCTATGTATATTATATACTATATTGCCCTTTAGTAAATTTAAAGCTAAATTGAAAAGTGCCTTGCTTATTAAGGGATACTACTATTGAAGAATATCTAAATATCGCTCCAGCCTTTTATAATATCTTCTGTATAACATTTATATTTTGCGTGACATGTAAGTATGGAGTTTTGTCGTTCCTAAACGTGTTGCTGGGGAGTTTCTTGCCGCTTCTTCTCTTTTCAACAGCGATAGTACATTGCGAAGCGGTGTACATAGAATAGAAAGTGGATTTACAGTTTAACTTACATGTAAGACCTTCAAAAAGTGTTCTCCAGTGGAACTTATTTTGAATAAAATCTTGAATTTGTATATTTTTTATTTTTATTGCAGAAGTTCAGCAGACAGGCAGACGGCCGACTTGATGGAAAGCGGTTACCATCGCCTATGGACATTGGCAACATCAAAGGTGCTACAAATGCGCTGCTGCTCTCTTAAGAGAGACCGGAACCTGGTCACTAATGCCGGAACACAAATCAAGGTTGTTATGGCGGCATACTCTAGACTGTCAGACAGTCGGGCAAATGCCCTACCACCTGGCTGTGGGTTGTTTTGTCGCCTCTTACGACAGGCCGCCCCAACGCAGGAAATTGTATTCTTTCTCCGTTCCTGCACGGACATAATCCATGTAGGTGAGTTTATATAGCTAACTCCATTAGGTAACTCCATATATGTAACCCCATACTACTGACGGCCTCTGTGGTTGAGCGGGCTAAGCCTTTGCTGGCGTACCTCACTGCAACGCAGAGATTCCGGGTTCGATTCCTGGTATAGTAAATTTCGGTATAGTAAAAACGTATTTTCTCCGTTATTTACTATGGTCTGGGTGTCTGGGATCGGCCCCAGAGTAGTCCGTTGTATATTACCCATAACACAAGCGTAACTTGCTTAATTTGGGAATATACAATGTGTGTGTTTGTCTGCCGAATAAAAAAAAAATATAGGTAACTCCTTAAAGGTAGAGTTAAATAGATATAGATGTGAACCTAACACTGCAGATGAGAATAAAAATAGAATAATTTCGTATCAAAATCTACATAATTTAGTCTGAATCCTAGATTTTAATTTCATTGAGCCTGCTGTATTAGGTCAACGCACGGCCACGAGTGCCACATGTCACGCACTTAAAATAGAAATTGATTTCAAAACGGCTGCGTTCAATATTAAACGGGCAATACAACATATCGTTCACAGCAGCGTTGATGCTTGACGACATGTGACCAGAGAGGGATTACTCTAAAACTCCTTTCGTCGTACGTTTTCGTTGAATTTCAGTTGATTTTCGAGCGGAATCAACGAAAAGAACATCAATATAGGATAAACTATACCACTCTTGAACCCCCACCTAATGATTAGGCATCTAGTCAATTTATTCATTTAAAAAATCTTAATATTTTCTATTTAGTAACCATAGAGTATGGTTACAAAATATAATCAATATTAGGATTTCTTAATGTTTTAAATAAAATAATACGGTGCCAACAATGGTATATATTGCTAATTGTATTTCAGAGGCCTACTCACAAACGTTTTTCGTCATTAGTTTTCGTTGTAGAATTTGTTTTATTATAATCATTATCTTGATTTACATCTCGCTGTAGGACTTTTTTTTATTATAATCATTATCTTGCTTTACATCTCGCTGTAGAACTTTTTTATTATAATCATTATCTTGCTTTACATCTCGCTGTAGAACTTTTTTATTATAATCATTATCTTGCTTTACATCTCGCTGTAGACTTTTTTTTATTATAATCATTATCTTGATTTACATCTCGCTGTAGAACTTTTTTATTATAATCATTATCTTGATTTACATCTCGCTGTAGGACTTTTTTATTATAATCACATTATCTTGGTTTACATCTCGCTGTAGAACTTTTTTATTATAATCATTATCTTGCTTTACATCTCGCTGTAGAACTTTTTTATTATAATCATTATTTTGATTTACATCTCGCTGTAGAACTTTTTTTTTATTCTAATCATTATATTCATTTACATCTCGCTGTAGAACTTTTTTATTATAATCATTATCTTGCTTTACATCTCGCTGTAGACTTTTTTTTATTCTAATCATTATATTCATTTACATCTCGCTGTAGAACTTTTTTATTATAATCATTATCTTGCTTTACATCTCGCTGTAGACTTTTTTTTATTATAATCATTATCTTGATTTACATCTCGCTGTAGAACTTTTTTATTATAATCATTATCTTGATTTACATCTCGCTGTAGGACTTTTTTATTATAATCACATTATCTTGGTTTACATCTCGCTGTAGAACTTTTTTATTATAATCATTATATTGATTTACATCTCGCTGTAGAACTTTTTTATTATAATCATTATCTTGCTTTACATCTCGCTGTAGACTTTTTTTTATTATAATCTTTATCTTGATTTACATCTCGCTGTAGAACTTTTTTATTATAATCACATTATCTTGGTTTACATCTCGCTGTAGAACTTTTTTATTATAATCATTATTTTGATTTACATCTCGCTGTAGAACTTTTTTTTTTATTCTAATCATTATATTGATTTACATCTCGCTGTAGAACTTTTTTTATTATAATCATTATCTTCATTTAAATCAGTCTGAGCGGGCTCGATTATTGTGTTACGACGCTCTCAGAAAATATCGGTACGAATCAGATACCCTTTGAGCTAATCGTGTATCGTGCAATGAGTAAGTTTGTCCCTGGTGTTGCAAACGTTTATAGGCGACGGTAACCACTTTCCATGAGCTGGACTGTCTGCTTGTCTTGCCAGCGTCGCAATAAAAAAAAAATACGATTCAGAAGTACAAAGATAGTTTTTTTTAAACGTTTATGGCTTGGCAACTAGGCCTTTAAGTTGGGCGCAGTTGTACTGTAGGCTACAATCGACGCCGTCTAACGGAGTTGTTGTGAAAACTCGAAAGGCCACATTTGACTATACAGTTCACATTTCTCACAAAAACACATAATTACTACTCAGAAATTATCAATATCCTACAACTATTGTTCATTTTAGAGTGATTTTACACATTTTTAGAAAATAAAACTGCACAGCACAACGTCTCCTTACAGTTCCCGCCGAAAACTCCGATTCAGAAGAAGAAAGAGGTAACCCATAGACAATACACTCAAAACAAACTCCAAAATGATACAATTGTTTGATAAATAAGAGTAAAGCTTAAACCAAAAACAAAGAAAAGAACTTCATTCCTAAAGCATTATACAAAAAAGACCAACGTAAACATTTTCCAGTGTTGTTATTATATTAAAATGCAGATTATTAGCATTAATACATATGCAGTAATATCCACTTTCCGTCTCGCTCAGTCGGGTCGTGTTAAAGTGAGACAGAGCGATTTCTATGACCCCTGACCTGAACTTGTTGATCTTGTTGGGCCAGAGGTTATTTTCTTAAATTCTGGTGTTTTTTTGTAAGTTCTACATACATACATACATAACTTCACGCCAGTTCCCTTGCGGGGTAGGCACGAACAACAGAGTGCCATTTAGGCTTATTCTTACACACCTCACTTGCCTCTTTGACATTCATAACTCTTGTCATGCAAGCTCGTCTGTTCTTAAGGCTCCTGACATCACCTTCTGCTAGTACACGGTCAATTTGATCATGGAAGGTGTGTCGTGGCCTTCCACGACTTCTGCATCCATCCACTTTTGCATTGTATATCTGTTTAGTCATTCTTTCATCATGCATTCTTTCCACATGCCCGAACCACCGGAGCATTCCTTTCCTTACCTTCACCCCGACACTCTCTTTCAGACCAACTCTCTTTCTTACTTCGGTATTACGAACGCAGTTCGCGAGCGTCACTCCGCAGATTTTGCGCAGTGCTCGCATCTCGACCGCGTTGTAAGTTCTAGACATGCGCAAATCACGCCCAGAAGCGGATTGAACATGGAACGATTCACTTCCTATCATAATTATGGAAAGAAAATTTACTTGATGTTTCACATGTGGCGTAATAAATGGATCATCGGATTTAGATATGAATTTAACGCCTTATTTCATTAGAACTAGTTGTTTGTTTAATCAATCAGTTTTTATTTACGTTCCTCATTTTCGAAATGAAAAGAGTGTTAACCTCGGATGAAAGGCCTATTTAGGCACTCGAACTATTAGCGCCCTCGCTGCGCTAGTGTGCCAAACCATCTCATGCCTAAATAGGCAATATTGAGATACGCCGTATTTCATTACAAGTAGTTGTTTGTTTAATCAATCAGTTTTTATTTACTTTCCTCATTTTCGAAATGAAAAGAGTGTTAACCTCGGATGAAAGGCCTATTTAGGCACTCGAACTATTAGCGCCCTCGCTGCGCTAGTGTGCCAAACTATCTCATGCCTAAATAGGTAATATTGAGATACGCCGTATTTCATTAGAAGTAGTTGTTTGTTGAATCAATCAGTTTTTATTTATTTTCCTCATTTTCGAAATGAAAAGAGTGTTAACCTCGGATGAAAGGCCTATTTAGGCACTCGAACTATTAGCGCCCTCGCTGCGCTAGTGTGCCAAACCATCTCATGCCTAAATAGGTAATATTGAGATACGCCGTATTTCATTACAAGTAGTTGTTTGTTTAATCAATCAGTTTTTATTTACTTTCCTCATTTTCGAAATGAAAAGAGTGTCAACCTCGAATGAAAGGCCTATTTAGGCATTCGAACTATTAGCACCCTCGCTACGCTAGTGTGCCAAACCATCTCATGCCTAAATAGGTAATATTGAGATATGCCGATGGGTCTATTCGGTAATTTAATGCTCTCATCTATACACACGATTGATTCAACCAGTTACACTGTCTAAATGTATTATGGCCATTACCATCGGTAGAAATATCACATTACTTGTGTGGAGCTTATGTCAAATTTTGGCCGATAGTAAGGCAATCAATGGTTAGCAAGATATAGGAACTGGCCATTAATTGAGTCGTCGAGATGGGTTGTTTAAGATGACATTAAATTCCCTAATGGTCCCTAGGCGACGGTAATAACTTTCCATCAGGTGGGCCCCTCGCTGCATCTTATCGAGCCATGCTAGAATAATCATCATGATTTCAGTCCTTAAAGCCGATTGATGTGATACCACACTCTCACAGGATATCGACGTGAGACGGTTACCCTTGAGCCTTCATCCCTCCTACTCCTACCCTCTATCATTTCCAAAAAACTGGCAATACTTTGGCTACGCACTTTCCAGTGTGTGGGCCGTCTGCTTGTTTGCCAGCTTTGCGTTAAAAACAATAAAGCTTGGAAATGAGATGATGATGGATAACTCGAGTAGTACCTGCTGCATCTTATCGAAGTCCAGCGCAGGCCTGTGCCGGCGCGGCGGCGGCAGGGGCGTGCGGCGCCTGCGCGGCGAGACGGGGGCGCGCTCCCCCACCACGCCCGCCCCGCTGATGCCGCGGCCTGCGCACGCGCACACGCCCGCGCGCCGCGGCTTTAGCGCCTCCAGCGGGGGCGAGGTCCTGAAGCGCACTGGCGTTTCCACCTAAAAACGAGAGAAAAGCACTTCACTGCTAGTGAAAGAGAGATCAGAGAGGTTAACCTCATGATTAGGGTTGCCACATATTTTTAAAAGAAAATATATAAAAATATAGTACTTTTGGGAAATTTCGCGGAAAAGTACATTATTGATTTTATTTTATTTCATTAGTGAATTTACCATGTGTATGTCTTACTACTTTTTTTTTCAAAATAATCATAAGAATCAGAACAAGAAACGTGAAAATTGATTTAGCGAAAAATATATAGTACATAAGGTACTATATTATTTTGGTATAATATATAGTAAACTATAGTACGATTCGACATATTACAACAGTACGGTTGGGAACCCTTGATAGTCACCCAAGCTTTCATAAAAAGTTTAAAAATCATAGCTGTAGAGAAAGCAAAAATAATACGACAGTTTGAGAATAATAAAATCAATAGTAGTTAATAAACGTTTCGCAGTTAAATTAGAGCCTCCTTATTTCATAACAACGAGGTATTGTTAACGTGTTCAGGCAGGTTTCATAGTATTTTTCGATATGTACGTTTCATCATGACGTTTTTGTTCACTGTCAGCACGTAGGTAATAATTGTATATTAGTGTAAAAACAGTGCACACATCCATTGAGCCACGTAAGAATAGAATAGAATAGAGAATAGAAAACACTTTATTGTTCACCAAATAAACAAGCTTGTAAGGGATTTATGGAGACATATTGCAGCATAACATTTTAGCACGTCATGTCATTATTATAACTATAACATTATTTTTCTTTCCTTTTATTGTCTTGGTCTTATTGAGTATGCATTGTTTGCTACAACTCCATTAATTCTTCAAAAAGTAATTCTTTAACATACTTCTGTACAAAACTTATAAAAAAAAGAGATATAAATAGAATATGAAATATAAAGAGGCACAATATTTAGCTAGACGTGTTGCTGGGGAGTTTCTTGCCGCTTCTTCTCCTTAACAGCAATAACACGTTGCGAAGCGTTGTACATAGAATAGGAAGTAAAAATTAAATTTTAACTTACATGTATGACTTCCAAAAAGTGTTCTCCAGTGGAACTTATATTCAATAAAAACTTTTGAATTTGAATTTAAAGCGATCTCTTCCAGGCAACCGGCCACGTTATGCAGTATAACTGGATCCTAATTCATCCTTAAGAGTGCAGCAGCGCTTTTATAGCACCTTTGGTGTTGCAAATGTCTATAGGCGATGGTAAGCGCTTTCCATCATGTGGGCCGTCTGCGTGTCTGCTGAACTCATACATCAAAAATCATTACATTTTGTTAAAATTTCGTTTCATAGCAGAAGAAAAAGACAGTCTTGTCAAATAGCAGCAGATAAAAAAATCGTCGCTTCAAATCTCATAGCCGGTTCATATATCTCGTACTATTCATTCACTTACCCTATCATAGGTTGAATTTCAACATTGCTTGTATGTAGCTTATGTCAAATTTTAATTAATTTATTTTTATTGCAGAAGATCAGCAAACAGGCAGACGGCTTACTTGATGGAAAGCGGTTGCCATCGCCTATGGACATTTGCAACACCAAAGCTGCTACAAATGCGCTGCTGCTCTCTTAAGGGAGACTGGAACCTGATCACTAATGCCGGAACACAACTCAAGTTTGTTATTGCGACATACTTTAGAAATTTAGACCAGGGGTGGTAGCCATCCAGTCGGACAAATGCCCTACCACCTGGCTGGGGGTTGTTAAGTCGCCTCTTACGACAGGCCGCCCGTTTTCTGTTCCTGCACGGATAACCGTCGGTTAAATCCGGCCATTAGAAAGCTACATTATTTTCAGGCTCAAAGTGAAAAAGCAGTTTAAATATAGATTAGCACCAACCAAGACGATGTATCTAATGAGGTGTTAGAGTCGTGGGCCATGTGGAGGATACCTTAGTGTCGTCGTCGTCAGATGAGGGTGCTCTGGCAGCTATGTCATCGGCATCGAGATAGGGATGCGCCCACTTGCGCTTCTCCGGTGCGGCGGGGGGCGGGGAGGAGGCGCCGCGGCGGCGCGACTCGGCCACCGCCGCGCAAGCGCCCTCCACGGGCACGCCGTTGATCACCTGCACCGGAACACCGGCCGGTTAGCATTTGCACCGTGCCGGCCCGTACCCGCTTCGTATAACGTATACGATGATGGAGGAACTAAGGTCGATTCTCGGGAGTTTGGCAATAAGCAAAGTAGGAGCCTCACATCGGTTCATACAAGTTACAAATACTAAAGAATATCATTATAAGTGTCGGATTATATGCACTATCAAAATGGCAAATATGCACAATCAATAAACCATTTATTATTAGATTAATTAGAATTTAAGTTTATTTTCACATTATATTTATATATTAAACATATCCTAATATTGGTTATAAATTATTATTATAATTCTTGTGGCAGTAAACAATAACATATTTCTCCAGGCTTTCTGCAGCATACTTGTGACGCTGGTCACTTAATATTAATTTATAGGCTGAAAATGACCTATCGACGTCAACTGACGTCACCGGACAGAACTTGAAATTTGGCGCCATTTCTGCAGAGACTTCTTCGGGTAGAGTTTGTCCGGTGCCGTTGATAAATGCGTTAATTTTCTTTATTCTCTCAAATTTGCCACAAACCTTTTGCGATAGTGAACTCGGAAGGGCGTTACTCTGTTCAATCATTTTTTCGTCGTACCGTCGGCATAATACAAGACGCCTAACACGTATAACTACCGAAATAAGCACTGTCAATGAACAAGTACCAAAATATGCAATAACGCTATAAAAATAGATTTATATGCATTGGCATATGCAAACATGCAAATGCATGTAGTGAAACACTTACAAGCCAATAGATGGCGCTGTGCAATAATTGATGTCACAAACGTTTCCCGAAACATACAAAGAATATATACAAAAAATTTCAACTATAACAGATGGAATGCTCCTCCGTCTTAAAGGAAGTTCTTCCAGCGAGGCTAGTGTTGTTCCTCGCAGGCCTAGGCCCATCTGTTATAGTTGAAATTTTTGTATATATTCTTTGTATGTTTCGGGAAACGTTTGTGACATCAATTATTGCACAGCGCCATCTATTGGCTTGTAAGTGTTTCACTATATGCATATAATCCGATGTCTTATAATTTATAAGATATAAACATTTCATTAGAACGAGAATTGACCTCTTGATATGTGACCGCAATACACGAATAAATGTAACTGACAAATCCGCTGCATACTAATAGATCCAGTATAAGATTGCGAACATTTCTGTGTTGATTAAGAATTTGTTCTCATTTAAGTTTATTTTTTAAAGTATTAATACACGTTCATGATTTTAGATTTGCAGTGTCGTGAAATAAAATATTTTTAGGACATAAATCTATACTACTATTATAAGAGAAAAATTTGTATTTTTGTATGTTGGTAACGAATAAACTACTAAACCGATTTCAAATTTTTTTTATTGCAGGAGTTCAGCAGCCCGGCAGAGGGCCCACTTGATGGAAAGGTTACCATGGCCTATGGGCATTTGCAACACCAAATGCGCTGCTGCTCTCTTAAGGGAGACTGCAACCTAGTCACTAATGCCGGAACACTCAAGGCTATTATGGCGGCATACTCTAGACCAGGGGTGATGGCCATCCAGTCGGGCAAATACCCTACCACCTGCCTGTGGGTTCTTTTGCTTTCTTCCTGTCGAATGCTACATTATCCATCATTTATATAAGCTATATAAAAATTAGCGATCCCTACTAAAACTTCAATAATGTAACCCCTCAATCTAAACAAAATACTTGGCGCTGGAATCAGGTTCTACCATTTTGATGAAATTTTATGTGTGTTTGAGTGGGTCTCGGGGTGGTTTAGATTCACAATTAGCCCGATAGGTGGCGCTGGAATCGGGTTCTAGATTTTGATTTTTTCAGGGCAGGACAACGTCTACCAAGACCGCTAGTATTAAATAAAATATTACTTCATATTATTTACTAGCTGTGCCCGCGACGTCGTCCGCGTGGTATTTGTTTTCAAAACCCCCCCGATTTTGAAATATTCTTCATTGGTGCTCCGCTCCTATTAGTCTTAGCGTGATGATATATAGCCTATAGCCTTCCTCAGTAAATGGGCTATCTAACACTGAAAGAATTTTTCAAATCAGACCAGTAATTCTTGAGATTAGCGCGTTCAAACAAACAAACTCTTCAGCTTTATATATTAGTATAAGATTACCTAACTCAAATGTGTGTGTGTGTGTGTATCACAGCTCATTGAGCACACAAGTCTTGATTAAATCAAATTCTATTGATTAAATAATAAGTTATATAAAAATCTATAGGTCGCTAGTAGATATCCGGCTCGAAGGTCCATATGATTAAATCAAGACTAATAAGGAAAGGTTAGAAATTACACCGCGAGAGATATTTAATTAATTTATTAAATTTGTACCATTATATGTCGGAAGGAAAAAAAATGTGACAAAGTCAAAAAATCAATTGTTTGTTGGTGTTGCCAACAGTCTCGTGTTTATAATATGTACAGTCATAGTGACGGTACTTCTTTTTAATATTGAAAAGGGGTTTGTACAGAGTTCTGGAAGTTAAGCATAATCATCAGAAGTTTGTTATCTATTGGCATATGTCAAATATATGTGTGTTATAATAGAAATGTTCTAAAGTTTTCGAGTTGTTAAATAATTATCTGAAAATATCGGTATATTTAAAATTGTCCTATTTATATAGTTATCTATATATTAATACGTGATGCAAAAACTTTGTACCCCTTTTTACGAAAATTGCGCGGACGGAGGAGTATGAAATTTCGCACACTTATAGTTTTTATAGAGAAGAAGCGACGAATGCTATTTTTTTTTTAATTATGCATAAAAAATACATTAACTCCCTCAATATTTGACACACACACGCATGTATACTGGGTTTTTGGCGGGAACTGAAAGGAGATGTTGTGCTGTGCAGTTTTATTTTCTAAAAATGTGTAAAATTACTCTAAAATGAACAATAGTTTTAGGATATTGATAGTTTTTGAGTAATAATTATATGTTTTGTGAGAAATGTGATCTGTATAGTCAAATGTGGCCTTTTGAGTTGTCACAAGAACTCCGTTGAATGGCACTAGCTGATTACCTACAGTCCAGCTGTGCTACACATAGACTTAAGAAAATGAAGAAACTATATTGTAAACTAAGATCTGGCTTAAAGGCCTAGCTGCCAAGCCATAAACTTAAATAAAATAAATACGCATGTATACTCTTTTGTTTATTGTTAAGCCAAATTAACACTGTAGCCTTGGTGAAATCTGTGATTATAGAAGTGTACAAGTGTCTTTGACATTAATTATTATGGTCGAATTTCGACCACGGGCGACCACAAGTAAACGCTAATTCGTTGTTTAGAGCTAAGGGGGGAAGAATTACCTTTTGCATCTTTTTATACAAAACTGCCCTGCGACAGCGGTCTAGTCGAGCTGGACTGATTTTTGTTTATACTGTATTATTAATAATTTATTAAATGGACCTACTTATGCAAAATGGAACCAACCCACATACTGACAGTTTTGAGAAAAAGCCGTTTTTATTAAAATTATACGTACAAAAAAATATGTCTATATTTTGGAAAAAACATTTAGAATGTTGTATATTATATTTTCTCGTTATGATTTTTATTGAGTCGCTAGAAGGTGCATTTTGAAAGTCTTCTGCATCCTTAACCCAATTTTGGCATGTTTGTGGATTGGTTCTGTTTCGCATAAGTAGGTCCAAATATCGTTGACTTGTATGTAAATAGATTAATTTTAATTTGTATATATAGTTTATTTTTAGGGAATAATTTATTTTTAGGTTATTTATGTCACTGTTTTTATTTAATTAATAATTAATATTCACATTAGATTTTCTAGTTTATTTTTAATTTGTACATATAGTTTATTTTAGGACCAGATATACTTATCTCAGTGTGCTTAAAAAAATCACATTTCTACTGTTCTTTGAATAAATATAATCGTCTATAGAACGCTGTGCAATGTATAGGTTAAGTACTACGCGGATATAATGTAAGATGCAACATTGACCTACCAGTGTTGCAATCGGGGAATTAAAATAAATACCCATTTTAAAAAAAATAAAACAAATATTATCTTTCTTTAGAATATTAGAGTTGTTGTTTTATTAAATACGAAAGAATGACTAAACAGATATACAATGCAAAAGTGGACGGATGCAGAAGTCGTGGAAAGCCACGACACACCTTCCATGATTAAATTGATCGTGTACTAGCAGAAGGTGATGTCAGGAGCCTTAAGAACAGACGAGCGTGCATGACAAGAGCTATGAATGTCAAAGAGGCAAGTGAGGTGTGTAAGAATAAGCCTAAATGGCACTCTGTTGTTCGTGCCTACCCCGCAAGGGAACTGGCGTGAAGTTATGTATGTATGTATGTATGTATGTTGTTTTGTTAAGCACCTATGTTAAGTATTCAAAACTACAATCATAATTAAGTTGACATACAAAGCATGGACAAGTCGTCATAAATTAGACCGAAGACATTAAGCCAATTGCAGCAATCAATAGTTCAATACTGGCCTATAAATTTTCAGTGTTTGTCTAAAGCTAAGTCCCACAACTACATGATAGTAGAGATATTGATTTTTATATATTTATACACGACAAAACAGCTCGTAGGAGCCAATGAATCATGTCCGTTGCATGAATTTTAAGGTGTGAATCAAATAACCATAATAAAATTTTCCTAACCTATATAGTTATTTCGCAAAACTCTATGCAGGATCTCTTTGCTGAATTTATTTATTTAATACACTTCAATTGTATTCATTTACTACGGTTTAACTACGTTTCAATCGTTGTTACTTAATTTTAATCCTAGTTTGTTTTAAGAGCAAGTATTTACATAGGTTACATTGCATTAAATTTTTATCTAGGCGTTCCGCGAAAAATGAAAGCTATCCCATTTCCCGGGATAAAAGTACATATATTCTATGTCCATTCAGACTATAATCTTATATATAAAAATTAATCGTAGAAATGTATGTACGCAAGTAACTTGAGAACTACTTTACCGATTTTGATTAAACTTTTAGTGTGTGTTTGGGTGGATCCCCGGATAGTTTAGATTCACAATTTTAACTGGTAGGAGGCACTAGAATCGGGGCCTAGATTTTTATTTTTTCAGGGCAGGACAACTTCTGCCGGGGCAGTTATGTATAATCAAATCACAACAAAATTGGTACCTAGTTTTTCCGTCAGAGTCACAGACAGAGTTACTTTCGCATTTATATTATTAGTATGGATTTATATATAAGACTAGCTGTGCCCGCGACGCCGTCCGCGTGGAATTTGTTTTCAAAGCCCCCCCCCGATTTAGAAACATTTTTCATTGCTGCTCCGCTCCTATTGGTCTTAGCGTGATGATATATAGCATATAGCCTTCCTCGATAAATGGGCTATTCAACACTGAAAGAATTTTTTAAATCAGACCAGTAGTTCCTGAGATTAGAGCGTTCAATCAAACAATATTAGTATATTTGGCTACCACACTAATACTTACATTTTAAATATCGCGATATCTTTTGAATGAAACGTCCGAATTGAATAAATCAAAAAGTTCTAGAAAGGTATTGAATTCGTCTTGAATACGGAGTAATTTATTTTGATAAGGATTAATACCAAGATACAAAATAAAGAGTTTTTGAAGCGACGGCATTTTAATTCTTTAAAAAAATAATAGAAAACACTTATTGTGAGATAACTACAATAGTTAGACATATGGTTACGCGATATTTTTGTAGACAATTATATGTTCTGCAAAGTGGTTGTACATTGTTTTGTTCTATAATCAATAGTTTTCGCAGCGCACGCCGTGTAAGGATTTTTTCGGGTCATTTTTTTACACCTTGGGTTACATTATTGGACTTTTAGTAAGGATCCCTAATTTTTTTGAAAATATAATATAGCCTATAGCCTTCCTCGGTAAATGGGCTATCCAACACTGAAAGAATTTTTCAAATCAGACCAGCAGTTCCTGAGATTAGCGCATTTAAACAAACAAACTCTTCAGCTTTATAAGATTAGTATACCAAAATGATTAGGTATGTGGCTGCTTTATGTAGAACTCCTCCGTAGTTTCCAAGTCGTGCCTTTCTAAAGCCACTGCCTTCAAGACGTGGAGTATTTCCACACTCGGCCGCACAGCAAAGGAATCGTTCGCCTATATAATTTCGTTTCAACCAACCCACTACCTAGTGCTTCGAGTGGGGAATGTCTAGTTTCAGACCACAATAAGGTATTATGGCTATAAGATGTTTAAGTGTACATTTTACTACCGAGTGGGTGTTTTCTCAAAGCGAAATTTTACAGGCCGCAGATCAAACGAAACATTGTGGACGGGCGGGCACATTCTATTTATGTAAAAAAAAATGGACTTTACACGCGGCTTTACTCGTTTAAAAGGATATTTCATGTTCTATAACAAGTATCTTATTATAGACAATATAATATTATACATACATACATAACTTCACGCCAGTTCCCTTGCGGGGTAGGCACGAACAACAGAGCGCCATTTAGGCTTATTCTTACACACCTCACTTGCTTCTTTGACATTCATAACTCTTGTCATGCACGCTCGTCTGTTCTTAAGGCTCCTAACATCACCTTCTGCTAGTACACGATCAATTTGATCATGGAAAGTGTGTCGTGGCCTTCCACGACTTCTGCATCCATCCACTTTTGCATTGTATATCTGTTTATTCATTCTTTCATCATGCATTCTTTCCACATGCCCGAACCACCGGAGCATTCCTTTCCTTACCTTCACCCCGACACTCTCTTTCAGACCAACTGTCTTTTTTACTTCGGTATTACGAACGCGGTCCGCGAGCGTCACTCCGCAGGTTTTGCGCAGTGCTCGCATCTCGACCGCGTTTACTCTACTTTCATGCTCTTTCTTCCACACCCAACTCTCACTTCCATACGTGAGCGTAGGTACCAGCACCGCGTTGTGTACAATATTATAGACAGTATATTATATCGGTTGATCGGTTCCTACAATGATTTTGTTTATTGCACGTGTTCAACAGACAGGCATGGACATTTGCAACACCAAAGGTGCTACAAATGCGCTGCTGCTCTCTTAAGGGAGACTGGAACCTGGTCACTAATTCCGGAACACAAATCAAGGTTGTTATAGCGTTATACTCTAGACCAAGGGTGGATGCCATCCAAACGGGCAAATACCCTACCACCTGGCACAATTGTTGCAATATTTAAAAAAAAAATGCGAAGCTTGCAAACAGCTCATGGAAAGTGGATACTATGATGGCGAAGCCAATGCGTTGTCAGTTTTTAGGGTGGGACAGGGAAACAAAATAGAGGGATCAGACAGGAGGAATGGAATAGAAAGGATGGGGTATGTGGAGGGAAGTAGGCCATCGGGATCCTCACTCATCGCACGAAGCACGATTGGGTCAAGGCTATCGTTTCACGCCGATATTATGTGAGAGCGTGGTATCACACCGATCTTGCCGGCTCTAAGAGCTAATCAAGATGACTCCAGCATGGCTCGACCATATCGAGTAACATATATGCGTGCCTCTTGTTTAAAGAGGTTACAACACAGGTTACATTGTATTAAATTTTTATGTTACTGCTATTTGCACATCGACCACATTTCCTACTTTCTGGGATAATCTTTACATAATTCTATCCCCAAACTTGTCCCATTATCCGGGATGAAAACTATCCCTTCCCTGCCTCGGTATTAAAATTACATATTTACCGAATTTCAGACAAATCGGTCCAGCAATTTTTTCGTAAAACAAACAGAGAGAAATTATCCTATTTTTCGGGATAAAAAGTATTCTATTTTCATCCTCGGCATCGAAAATATCTGATTATGATATATACTGAGTTTTAGCCAAATCGGTCCAGTAGTTTTTCCGTGAAAACGGAACAGACAGACAGACACGAGTTACTTTCGCATTTATAATATTATAATAGGGATTTTCGATTTACGCTTTTTTATAGTTGGTAGCTAAATGACAAAAACAAGTGGGTTTTTGTCTCTACGGAACCTTGCATTTGCCCGACTGGATGGCTACCACCCCTCGTCTAAAGTATGTTGCCATAACAACCTTGAGTTGCGTTCCGGCATTAGTGACCAGGTTCCAGTCTCCTTTAAGAGAGCAGCAGCGCATTTGTAGCACCTTCGGTGTTGCAAATGTCCATAGGCGATGGTAACCACTTTCAATCAAGTGGGCCGTCTGCCTGTCTGCTGAACTCCTGCAATAAAAAAAAAACTTGAGAGGTGTCAAGGGACACCCGGATGGAACGAAGTTCCTTTCGATTAATTTTATTTTTTATTATTTATTATTTACAAAAAACCTGTATACACTCAACAAAAATAATCGTCGCGACACCACACTGTTCAATGCGAAATAGAAATGAAAATATCTGGCTTGCTTTCTATAAGAGAGAGAGAGACAGACAGACAGACAGAGAAACATGCGACGCAGCACAGCTTACAATAGCTTACTATAGCAAAAAGTGTCGTGACAACTTTTCGTAAGAATTTTTTCCGTCTAGCCCCCTTTCACAACGCGCGATAAGGAACTTCGTTCCAAAATTTATACCCATCATACCGATTTATTATAAACTTTTACTATCTGTTACTCTCTTCCGCGATAATAATTCAAGAACGAACAAAGAGTCATAAGCGTTACAATAAAGCAGACTTCGCGCTGAAATCCTTAGACAACAATGGCTCACGTTTTATAATATCACACGACTATATTTTCCAACATTTAGAAAGCTATTTCCGTTCGCTTTTTGCAATTAAAAAAGACTACAGACAAAGGAATTTCTAATTCGAGCCAAGCGCAAGATAAACAAATGCCACGCAAAGGCTGGGTTGCCAGTACTAAAAACATCTCCGACATTATATATTTCATTCTTGCATTTTTTTTTGTAGATGCATTTCCATACCGCCTCGTACTTTAACACATCAAAGGCTCTTTGACTGCACGCTATCCATAAGCAACAGTCATATGTGTGTTTCGTTTTATTATGTTGTTGTATAGTTCTAGTAATAATTTTTTTATTGCAGGAGTTCAGCAGACAGGCAGACGGCCCAATTGATGGAAAGCGGTTACCATCGCCTATGGACATTTGCAACACCAAAGGTGCTATAAATGCGCTGCTGCTCTCTTAAGGGACACTGGAATCTGGTCACTAATGCCGGAACACAACTCAAGGTTGTTATGGCGACATATTTTAGACCAGGGGTGGTAGTGGTTTAGACCTGGAATTGGATTGAAATTGACGAAGGCCAACTGGTATTAAAGCTGAATTACGATTTACAAGTAAATTATAAGTAATATTTTCTTAAGTTTTCGCGACTTGTATACATAATATTATTATTAATTATAAGTAATCCAGGTACTGACTTTGATTTCGAAGGAAGATAGTGCTGGCTTCACACTGGCTGTTATATATTGTTACGACCTACAAGCCGACAAAAGTGGATTCACACCTGCATACCATAAAAGCACACTTTATTATCTTTCAAAAAAACAGACCATTGTGTATTGTAATCTTTTATGGCAGTCATTACCCAGGTGTGTCGAACTGATTCTAAGAATTTCGGTCGGGCAGACATATTGTATCGGTGCAGTATAAAGCAATGGCCCAATGGATAGATCGTCAGTCTAGTGATAACCAGCCGCGAGGCAAGACTTGTGTACATTCGATAATCTATTTAGTGACGGACTTTGCGCATGTTATTGAATCGCGCATTACTTTTGAACTGATTGTGTTCAGTTATATTTGTACCTGTGTTATACGTGTTTGTATAGTTCTAATAAATTCTATAGTAATTCTAACGGCATTTTAATTCGAGTCCTGTAACTCGTAACAATATTATAGCCATTACTGTGGTTTTATGTGGTTTACTACTGCGATGGTATGTATGATTTCTCTTCTGACTCCAATCAGACGGAGATAAAATGAAATAAATAGTTAAGTTATATACTGTCTTTAATTTACTTCGTACGACTCACTCGGCTCGGAAGGTGACGTGGGGCGTCTAACGACAGCGTATCCACGAATATCCACCTAGCCGTCACACTGGCATTGTGTAAATTGATTTGAAGTTACCATGTCAGTGCTCACTTCAATATTCCCGGTTGAATATTTTGAAGTCAGTCCACTCCTCAATCAGTTTTTATTTATGGTTGAACGTGTAACATACACTGCGATAGAGTGTCTGACGGAATGATCAGTAGCGAGCCCGGCAGTCCAATCATACGCGCTTTTGGTCTCACGCAGATATGTGTTTACTACAAGTAACGCCTGCTTGCTATAATTCATTTTTTTAAACTGGCAACATTTAACAGGATGCAGACGTACAAAACAGTAAAACAAAACGCTTTTTTGTACGTATTTTAATGTTAGGAAGTGAGTGCGATGCCGTAAGAGTTACTTAATACTTGGAAATACTTTTATACGAATTTAAAGCCTTATATAGGAAAACGGTACAAAGGGCGGACGTAGGCTGTATTATGTTAAAATAGAAGATGAATTAATTAATATTTGTTTTTAATTTCTTGATCAGAATAACAGTTTACACAAAATGGCGGAGTTAGCAGGAAGTGACTCGAATATTCGCAAACGTTTGTATATACTGACTTTATTGTCTGTATGTTCAGATACGACAGCCTATATATAGTTGAGCCGATCTAAAAAGCCACATTTGCTAATATTGTTTGATTGAACGCGCTAATCTTAGGAACTACTGGTCTGATTTGAAAAATTATTTCAGTGTTGGATAGCCCATTTATCGAGGAAGGCTATAGGCTATATATCATCACGCTAAGACCAATAGGAGCGGAGCACCAATGAAGAATGTTTCAAAATCTGAGGGTTTTGAAAGCAAATTCCACGCGGACGACGTCGCGGGCACAGCTAGTTCCATATAAATACTGATAATTTTGTAACAATATCAAAATTTTTATAAAATTAAAACACCAATGTTAGTGTTTTAATGCTTATTTCTCTAGAAAAGTGACAGGACAACGATGTTTGTCAAATACTTTTGTTTCTTAAATATTAGTGACGTGACCTGGAGATTGATGCCAAAAAGTTTAAGCATAAATCGTAATTAAGTTAAGCATATGTTCTACATTTTAAAGATAACAAAGGCAATGAAACGTAATTTTTTTTAAAATAATATATAGTTTTATTTTAATCGATTCCGTAATGCGCGACTTCTTACATCGATTCCAATTTTGTTTGTATCATCATCGATAGTTCACGTGACTACTACAATCATTTTTGACAGCCTCTGTAGTTGAGCGGACTAAGCATTTGCCGGCCTATCTCACAACGCAGAGACTCCGGGTTCGATTCCTGGTATAGCAAATTTCGGAAACGAATTTACTCCTGGTCTTGGTGTCTGGGATCGGCCTCAGAGTAGTCCGCTGTATATTACCCATAACACAAGTGTTGCTTGCCTAATTTGTGGATATATACAATATGTGTGTTTGTCTGCCGAATTTGAGAGATGTCAAATGTGGCCATACATAACTTTACGTCAGTTCCCTTGCGGGGTAGGCACGAACAACAGAGCGCCATTTAGGCTTATTCTTACACACCTCACTTACTTCTTTGACATTCATAACTCTTGTCATGCACGCTCGTCTGTTCTTAAGGCTCCTGGTTCTATTATATAAGATATAGAAAATATTGTATTTAAAGTTTTATATGTAATAAAATAAATTTTATTTATTTATTTAATTTGTTTGGGAAACATACAATAGTTAATATTCTCAAATATAAAACACAAAATTAATATATTATATCAATCAAGTTTCCACTAAAAAATAATTTACATAATAAAAATTCAAATTGGCCCGAACAGTTAATTACAAAAAAAAAACAATTATACAAAAATTACATGGAATGACTATTTAATTAACATGAGGTCAATATTGAACAAACAAAAAAAATATCACCACAATAATTACTAATAAAAAGGAAAGTATAAAAATAACTTATTTTCACAAACAAACAAGTTTATGAGACCGTTTTGAAGATTTACTGATTCCAATGCCAAAAGAATCATCAAAATCGGTTGCGAAACAAAAAGCATTGGCTGAACATAAGTACGTTAATAAAAAAATTACACGAGGAATTGAGAACATCATCCTTTTTTAAAGTCGGTTGAAAGATAATAATCACAGACCTAAGTTCATTACATTAAAAGTATAACACTTTTTCCTTAAGTGACGATTTCTGCTAGTTCACTCTACTGTAAGCCGCGTAAAAAACTTACATACATACACAACTTCACGCCAGTTCCCTTGCGGGGTAGGCACGAACGACAGCGCCATTCAGGCTTATTCTTACACACCTCACTTGCTTCTTTCACATTCATAACTCTTGTCATGCACGCCCGTCTGTTATTAAGGCTCCTGACATCACCTTCTGCTAGTACACGATCAATTTGATCATGGCCTTCCACGACTTCTGCATCCACCCGCTTTTGCATTGTATATCTGTTTAGTCATTCTTTCCACATGCCCGAACCAGCGGAGCATTCCTTTCCTTACCTTCACCCAGACATTCTCTTTCAGAGCAACTCTCTTTCTTACTTCGATATTACGAACGCGGTCCGCGAGCGTCACTCCGCAGATTTTGCGCAGTGCTCGCATCTCGACCGCGATTACTCTACTAAAAAAAAATAAAGCTAGCAATAAACAGTTTTTACAACTAGTATGTTGCAAGAGGGTAAATACAATTGAACGCGAGGAACGGCACGTGGTATGGCTTCCGGGCGCGGCTGTCAGGGAAGGCATCCGCATAAACGTAGCAGGCCATTAGGGGGCGTTGTAAACGGGAATACCTCAGTTCCCATTGTGACTGAAGTGGCTCGCCAGGCGCTGTCTCTGCGTCCACTAACTGCCTGTTCGCACTCACACTGTACTACTTACAACAGCTGCTATTGTACTCATCTTGCTTACATGAACTTACCGAACGACTTATTGTATTAAACGGTTACTTTCCTTACTTCTACGCGGACAATGTGATAAATTAGGCTACTTTTCCATAAGAATTATGTAAGTTTAAATCATTTAAGAGTGGGGTTTAGTTATATAGCACATCTATTTATTACAAACAGATCCGATTCGTCGGGATCTTCTTTTTTTTTAATGTATGTTCACCGATTACTCCGAGATTTATGATCCGATTTACGTGATTCTTTTTTTGTTCGACGCGGAATAGCTTCCATTTGGTCCCCTAAAAATTTGACATAGTTTGGCCTAGTAGTTTTCATTTTATGAACATTTTTTATAAAAAAAAATCCATTCCGTTCCATATGTACACCGATTACGCTGAGATTTATGATCCGATTTACGTGATTCTTGTTTAGTTTGATGCGGAATAGTTGCCATTTGGTCCCCTACAAATTTAACATAGTTTGGCCCAGTAGTTTTCATTTTACGAACATTTTTTTGTTCCCGTTTCTTGGGACCTATATTTTTTAAGGAGCGCGGCACCTTTCGTAGGGCTACCCATACATAGCTAGACACTACAAAAGTAACAAATAAAATAAAAAAACTTTGTTTAAAAAAACCGACTTCAAAAACTAAAAAGTATGAAATAACTTATTTCTAAAGTTATTATTATTAATATATATTATCTAAAACATCTTGAAGTCCATGCAAAGTAAAACATAAAAATTACTATATTTTATTGAAAATGACTAAGCACCGACTTTATTTTAAAATATAGGTTAGAAACCTAAGGCGGCAAAGCCTTCGTGGTTATTTTTTTATAACAACCCAAAAATCACTTTATATCTTAAATAATATATAAAAGTGCCACATAACTATACCCTAGCCTCATTTAATAAACAAAAAATTAGGGATCCTTACTAAAACTTCAATAATGTAACCCAAGGTGAAAAAAATACCTAAAACTATCGATGCGCTGCGAAAACTATTGATGATAGAATAAAATAATGTACTACGACTCTGCAGAACACATCATTATTTACAAAAAGTGTCGCGAAAGCATATGTCTAACTATTATAGTTATGCCACAATAAGTGTTCTTTTATTTTAAAAATTTAATTAAATGGGGCCGCTAGAAAAGGCTCTTTATTTGTATCTTGGTATTCATCCTTATCAAAATAAATTTCTTCATATTCAAGACTCTTTCAATACCTTTATATAACTTTTTGAATTATTCAATTCGGACATCCCATTCGAAAGATATCACGAGTTTAAAAATGTAAGTATTAGAACACGCGGCCGTGATGCTTTTTCGTGAGCGAAAAATCGTAAGACCCCGTCTATATAGAAGTTTCACTTCAAAAACTACAAGTTCATCTGTCTGATTAGTAGTGATTGTGATCATACAGGTTTATTTATATTTGACCGGATTTATCAAATTGCCCGTAACATGTATATTGTTACAATTAGCATTCAGCATAACGGTGAAAGGGAACATCATGATGAAACCTGCATATCGAGATAACCGATGTGTCAAACCTACCAAGCCGCTTTAGATAAGTATGGCGGATGTACTGTCCGTTCCCCTATATTGGGAGGCCTAAGCCCAGCAGTGGGACGTTTGTGGGCTGTTATAATTTATTATTAAATCACTTAGTAACAATTTGTATGATCCATACATACATACATACATACATACATAACTTCACGCCAGTTCCCTCGCGGGGTAGGCACGAACAACAGAGTGCCATTTAGGCTTATTCTTACACACCTCACTTGCCTCTTTGACATTCATAACTCTTGTCATGCAAGCTCGTCTGTTCTTAAGGCTCCTGACATCACCTTGTATGATCCACACGTAGTTAATACTATGCATTTGCGCCGCGGAAATTAAAACCGATGATTAATTGACCTCTAAAGCCCTTGACTCGACTGCATGAATTAAACAGAAACATTTTATTAATTTTATATATTTATACTTATGTAACATTGGTTATGAACTTTAACTATGTATAATTTCCTAATAAATAAAAACTTACAAATAATACATCCTAAGTATCCTAAGTTCTAAATCGCTGTCGGTTGAGAACGTGCCAAAACTCTGGCCGCATTTCCGCACTGGATGGCAACGTCGGTGCGTTGTCCTAAGTACAGATCAGCCTTTTGGTCACGTGAGACCTCTATCAAACGAGATGATAGATCTCGACAAAACCGATAAGCTTCGGGAACCCATGGCCCAATAGTTTCGACACCGAACGCCACAAATATGTATCCAGCCAGTAGATGCATATATAAGGCGTTTTAGGCCCTCCTGTCGTGCGGCAGCTACGCCAGCTAAAACAGCCGTGTCTGAAAGATGGGACGGAACCAAAGTATCAACGCACGTCGCATCGTCCCCTCCAGGGCACTAATGACATCCCGTTAGGGCTCTTGTCGTCATCGTGGCACAGTCCATTCGGTTCTAGAATGACAGGTACCCCGGCGGTGACAAGGGTACGGCGGATGATATCATTCAGTGCAGCATGACACGGTACTCTACCGGCGCTTCTGACGTACGACAAGCCAACTTAAGAAGCAGACCTGGGTCCACATGCGATCTTCCAAATGTGAGTTTAATGTGGTGATCAAGGCGTTTTTAATAACAGAGTCCAAAGTGTTCAGGATATTCGAGTGCCTCCAGAAGGGAGAGCACCGTAAAACATACACGAAATTTGAGACAAAAAGACAACGCCGAATTACGAAATAAGTACTGTGTAAGCTTATTAATTTTAAATCATCTAGTTTAGACCTGAAATTTTGAATTTTGTCGTCAACAAAGGAGAAAATGGATACTTCAAAGACCGATGACCCAGGGAGGCTTAGATTATTTCTGGTTACAATTTTTAAATTTGGAGCCAACTCTAAGACTTCAGGTACACTTTTATCTATCACAAGGTCTATTTACAAAAAGTTTACATTTTGAAACATTTAGTTCTATATCTATTTTACCAAACTCTTCTGTTAATATGATCAGATCATTTTTCAGAGTATCTGCATCGCCTCCAAGGGTACCGTCGTCTAAATACCAAATGTTAAATTTAGAATTTAGTTTTTCAATTCAGGGTGTATGGCTAATGAAAGAATGGCAGGTCCGAGTGCATCGCCCTGCTGACAGCCACTTGCCGAATATATCAAATTGTCTTTGTATTTTTACAGGATTGCCAAAGATATTTATAAATTTTAGGAAAGTGTTTGAGCGAACAGGTTCACCGAATTGAATGCATTTTTTAAATCCACAACTCGAAAATTATTTTCTCATATTCAAAAATCTACAAAAGGAAATGCTCGCAAAATTTCAAATGTCACCTAAAAGCGGATCGAAAAAAGGAAAGCTGCGATAAAAGGTCATATAATCCTGGACTTGTGGGGTGGGTGGTTTTTATTCACCCAGTAATTTTAGCTTAACCCCGACAGAGGTCATTCATCCCGTTCCGGGCGACATTTTCATTAATTTATCTAATTCCAACGCTTGAAATCAATATGAAATTCGGTTATGATCTGTACGTGTAGAGTTTCTTAATGATTTCAAAACATGACTATCAGATGACGATCTAGCTACGACTGTCAAGTTTGTCTCAATATATACGCGGACACATATTACAATTAATTTTAACATAATCTACAATATTATAAAATTTTAAAAATGCCGTGTCTGTACCATGAAGCTATAAAAAAAAAACATCTGGAATACACTATATAAACGCTGGAGACCATGATGCATTTTTTTTAATTTTCTTGTCTTATCTGTTTGTTCGGGATTCGCGTAAAAGCTATGGGGCCGATTTTGATGCGGTTTTCGCTGATCGGCAGCAAATTCTTAAGACTTAAAATCTACGCTGCGTTTTATCCCGGGGGAATTTTCCCGGGAGCGGTTTTTAGTTGTTCTGGTGTCAATCGGGTTCTAAATTTTTTTCAAGGCAATTCTTATTTACATCTTTCGCGCTCTAGGCAGATAATATAACTGCAGAGATAAGTAGACTACATCTTCCTCTCAAACATCCAAGCCCAATAGTTTAAGAGAATAGTTACTGACATACAGAGATAGATGCTCGGACAGATGACGAGCCCATAATTTTTGATAAAATACTAATAAAACCCAACTAAAATAGTTCTTTAGACTCCATAGAGTATATTAATCCTGCATCACCCCTGAGGGCATCAGGCATAAAGATGAATAGGCGTAGATCGGCAGCGGTCGAAAGTATTGGGTCATACGTCACGTGTCGGAGTAATGTATCCCGCAATAGCCGACACGGCCGGACGGAGATGTGCACGTAATTTACTGAGAAATTACAACTAATATACTGGACGAAGACTATTGACTTGTCCCGAGGGATGTAATCAAGGAGATAAATCCTTCGGCGACACCTAAAATATTAGGACAACTGACGATGATGCTTCGGTTAAAAGACAAAAGCTGTGATTAACAGTTTGGAAAATAGGTAAACACGCACGTTTAATAAACAAAGATGTAATTCAAAATTTAAGACTGGGGATGGTTTACGTTTATTAGGAGACCGGGGACAAAAGTAACAAACGTTTTGTAGAATTATCCAATGATCGAAATGACGCGACCGACTGTTGGATGCTAGCTTGTGTTCCTAGCTAGCCATGCTTGCAACTAATGAGGGATACTGCTAGATTAATTTTGATAAGGCTACATGATTTTTAGTACAAAATGTTAATGGTTATTCATTTAATTTCTTATTAGTAATATGATGATGATATAAATGTAACTATTTGCCTTTTAGTATGTGATAAGATTGTCTATAACCTGTTATTAATTATTTTTGTGCAGAACAATTAGGACGGGTACAAAAGTAACATAGTACGACAGGACAAATACGAATATATATATATATATATTTTATTATTATTTTTTTTCATTGCAGTAGCTCAGCAGACAGACAGACAGCCCACTTGATGGAAAGCGGTTACCATCGCCTATAGACATTTGCAACACCAAAGGTGCTACAAATGCGCTGCTGCTCTCTTAAGGGAGAATGGAACCTGGTCACTAATGCCGGAACACAACTCAAGGTTGTTATGGCGACACACTTTAGACCAGGGGTGGTAGCCATCCAGTCGGGCAAATGCCCTACCACCTGGCTGTGGGTTGTTTAGTCGCCTCTTACGACAGGCCGCCCGGCCGCAGGAAAATTGTATTCTTTCTCCGTTCCTGCACGGATGTAATATACTAGCGGCCCCGGCAGACGTTGTCCTGCCTTTAAAAAATAAAATTCTAGAACCGGATCCCAGAGCCACGTACCGGTTCTAGTTGCGAATCTAAACCATCCGGGTACCCACTCAAACACACAAAAACAAAATCACCATAATCGGTCCAGGTGATTAGGACGATTCTAGAACCCGATCTCAGCGCCATCTACTGGTTCTTTTTGCGAATCTAAACCATCCGGGAACCCACTCAAACACACAAAAACAAAATCACCAAAATCGCTCCCGGTGATAAGGCGAATTGTAGAACCCGATCGGAATTATTATAGAGTTTATTAGAACTATACAAACACGTATAACACAGGTACAAATATAACCGAACACAACAAATCCAAACGTAATGCAGAAGGTCGTAATTCAATAAAACGCGCAAAGTCCGTCACTAATAGATTACCGAATGTACACACGTCTCGCTTTGATCGTGGTTCTCGCTCGACTACCTCTCCCTCCGTCAAGTCATCGTTTTATACTGCACAAATGCAATGTGCCCGTATCGTAGTCGACTTAATCCGCCACACCTGGCTAATGACTCGGCCGCAAGCGGCCATAAAAGAGTACAATAAAACAATGGGCTGTTTTCTAAAAACGTATGCCAATCAATAAGTAAACAAAAGAAGACGATCATAAGAGAATTACAATTAGTTTAAATGCCGACAGGTAATAAAGTGTGTTTTGTTCAGATATGCAGGTGGATTTTGTTTTTCTCGGGACCTGAGTTGTAATAATATATAGTCTGACAAAAAATATAGCGTCCATCATGTCACGCTATAGTCACATAAAAACTTAATTGTATTAATCTCATTAAAGTTGTCCTGATTATTACTTAAGAGTAGGTAAATCATTATTGCCAAGAACAAGATATTTAATTCTGTATTTATTTGTGACGCAAATATTTAAAGTTTCTTTTTGTTTTGGTTGTATTATTGTGTAATCGAATTCTTCATTTAATTTTGTTTTACTTTTCATTATGCATATACGGCTTTACTTATAATAATCTCGTTAAGAAACGATTAGGCATCTCTTAAGTAAAATAATCAGAATCGGACCCTAATCAATTAATATCTTTTTTTCACTTATAAACATATATTACCTGAGGTTTACCTGAGAGAAGTACAGGTTAAAGAAATTTAAATGATTAACGTAGGTTGTACCCAAAATATTCGACTAAAGAGGAGTTTATGGGTAAGATTTTCACTAATCAGTTGCTGAGCAGTTTCTTTAAATTTAAGAAACGATTTTTTTATTTTGTTTTTATTGCAGGAGTTCAGCAAACAGGCAGACGGCCCACTTGATGGAAAATGGTTACCATCGCCTATGGACATTTGCAACACCAAAGGTGCTACAAATGCGCTGCTGCTCTCTTAAAGGAGTCTGGAACCTGGTCACTAATACCAGAACACAACACAAGGTTGTTATGGCGGCGTACTCTAGACCAGGGATGGTCGCCATCCAGTCGAGCAAATACCCTACCACCTGATTATAAGTAAGGCCCATAATATTACCTACGTGGAATCCTAACAGAGTTACTTTCGACCAGCACCGTGTTACTTTTGTCCTTATGATCAAGGCGAAAGTAACATTTGCTATTTCTTATTGGAATATTGAAATTTTATGAAACGTAAGATATATAATATATGCAGAAGTCGTGGAAGGCCACGACACACCTTCCATGATCAAATTGACCGTGTACTAGCGGAAGGTGATGTCAGGAGCCTTAAGAACAGACGAGCGTGCATGACAAGAGCTATGAATATCAAAGAAACAAGTGAGGTGTGTAAGAATAAGCCTGAATGGCGCTCTGTTGTTCGTGCCTACACCGCAAGGGAACTGGCGTGAAGTTATGTATGTATGTATGTAAGATATATCAAATGAACTAACAATGTTATTTTGTAGAATAAGGTTGGTAGTATCATAGAATTATATTTATTTTATCAAAAACACTACGATTGTTAAGAAATCTAGCTACGAGTAAAAATTGTTACTTTTTCCCCGGTCTCCCTTACATTAAGAAATGGTAGAATTCGACAGCCGCGTATTCATAATGAAAGTGAGAGAAATGGAAGTTTTCTCTCTCTCTCTCTCTCTCTCTCTCTCTCTTAGTTTTCGTTTAAGAGGAATAGAAATTGGCAATTGTTTCATGGGGGGTAAGGAGTAAGGGGTAATACAGTAAACTACAAGATGGATGGGTACAGATGTAAAGGTAGACCAAAAAAAAAGATGGATGTATTGTGTGAAGGATGATATTGATGATATGTGGGTGACAGAAGATGTATGTCAGAATAGAGGAGTGTGGAAGGAAAAGACATATTGTGCCGACCCCAATTAATTGGAATATGGTGAAAGAAAAGAGAAAGAAGGGGTCTGCCATTATAACATCTTGGGGACCCAATCGTCAACCTGACCTGCTGTACCTCCTGCCGTCAGCAAACGAGGCTCTGGCGACCGATCGATAGCGGTATAACCATCGCAAGAAACCAGTCTATATGACGGCCTCTGTGGTTGAGCGGGCTAAGCCTTTGCCGGCCTACCTCACTGCAACGCAGAGGCTCCGGGTTCGATTCCTGGTATAGTAATTTTCGGAAACGTATTTTCTCCGTTATTTGCTACGGTCTGGGTGACTGGGATCGGCCCCAGAATCTTCCGTTGTATATTACCCATAACACAAGAGTAACTTGCTTAATTTAAAATATTTCTTTTTTATTGCAGGAGATCAGCAGACAGGCAAACGGCCCACTTGATGGAAAGCGGTTACCATCGCCTATGGACATTTGCAACACCAAAGGTGCTACAAATGCGCTGTTGCTCTCTTAAGGGAGACTGTAACCTGGTCACTAATGCCGAAACACAACTCAAGGTTGTTATGGCGACATGCTTCAGACCAGGGGTGGTAGCCATCCAGTCGGGCAAATGCCCTACCACCTGGCTGTGGGTTGTTAAGTCGCCTCTTACGACAGGCCGCCCGGCCGCAGGAAATTGTATTCTTTCTCCGTTCCTGCACGGATAAAATGGATACCTACCTTACCTTACCTGATGAAAAGTGGATACCTCTATGGACATTTGCAACACTAGAGGTGTTAACAATGTAATATACAATACGAGTATCTGGTCTGTCACGTGGGCCACTTATAAAAGCTTCGCAGGCCGAAGGTTGAGTATAGCGGCTCTACATCGTACGCTTTCATGGCAAAACTGCTGGACCAATTATGATAAAACAAATATATACATGTCGAGAGAACTATAGTAGATTGTAAAATTTGTGGTCACAGTTACTTAAAAATGTATGTAGTTTAGGGTGCCTATTTCAAAATGCCTGCTGTCAGTTAACTATATATAATATACTAGCTTCTGCCCGCGACTTCGTCCGTGTGAAATAGTAAAAAAAGGAACTTAAAAAAATCCCCCGATTTCATTCTTCATTAGTGTTCCGCTCCTATTGTTCTTAGCGTAATGATATAGCCTATAGCCTTCCTCGATAAATGGGCTATCTAACACTGAAAGAATGTTTCAAATCAGACCAGTAGTTCCTGAGATTAGCGCGTTCAAACAAACAAACTCTTCAGCTTTATATATTAGTATAAGCTATGTATATGCTGTACTTGTATATGTGTTTATAAATATAATGATTATAAAAGGAAGTGCGAATTGATGTTTAACTTCAGATATTTTCTTCACTTTGGAGCACATCAAAGCTCGCAGCCTATAAAACTAACTTTGATGTATTTTCATATTTCACCACGTCATTTACGACATGGCATCAAAGTCATTTGAGAAGCATTTCAGTCCGTTTATCAGGCTTTTGTATATTATCATAAGAAACGACTTGCCGCAACTTTTGGCTAATGTACCTGATGGAACGCAAAAAAAGCGTTAGGCAGTGGCTTGACGAGAGTTACCCTTATAGGTGGGTAAGGAGACGTGGACCAGTACCCTGGCCTGCAAGGAGTCCAGACTTAACTCCACTAGATTTGATGTCTGGCGTCATATTAAGGACTTGGTTTACATGACCCCAATTAGCTCTGTGGAAGAGCTGAGAGATATAAAAAAAACGGAGTTTTTTGGCGGGAACTGAAAGGGGACGTTGTGCTGTGCAGTTTTATTTTCTAAAAATGTGTAAAATTACTCTAAAATGAACAATAGTTGTAGGATATTGATAGTTTTTGAGTAGTAATTATGTGTTTTGTGAGAAATGTGAACTGTATAGTCAAATGTGGCCTTTCGAGTTGTCACAAGAACTCCGATGAATAGCACTAGCTGATTACCTACAGTTCAGCTGTGCTACACATAGGCTTAAGAAAATGAAGAAACTATATTGTAAACTAAGATCTGGCTTAAAGGCCTAGCTGCCAAGCCATAAACCTAAATAAATAAAAATAAAAAAACCGACTTCAAATACTAAAAAGTATAAAATAACTTATTTCTAAAGCTAGTTTTAATTATAATATGTTATTTTTAATATATATTATTTGATATTTTCTTAAGTTTTCGCGACTTGTATACATAATAAAACTACGTTTTAACGGTTTTAAGCGCGGTAATTTTATTTGATTTTGGTTTTTCCGACGTTTCGGCCACTTTTCAGTGGCCGTGATCACGGAAGACAAAGATGTCAAGTGTCAGTGAGTATTGTTAAAGTTTTATTTAGCCTACCGCCAACTTATTAATTTTAATTATTTAATTTTTCATTTTGTTTATGGTTATTATTTAATCTATGGGAGCCTAATCTAATTTACTACCGCTTCGCAACATGTTATGGCTTGAAGAGAAGAAGCGGCGCAAGAAACTCTTCAGCAAACATGCCTAGCTCTAATAATTTTATATAATATTAAAATGGGTGGAAGGAAAAATAAAAGTAATTATCAGTCAAGTTGGTTTGTGTTCCGTTGTACGCAGAAAGAGCTCACAGTGTCTTGAGGTCTGGCAGCTGGTTTTTGCTGGGTTTGGGTCTTAATAGTTTTGATAATTGGATCCCAAACAGGTGGTACTTGCCAACCATCTTCTCTATTGAAATTTGGGTGTTTTTTGATTTCAATAGCCTCACGCATCATTCTAGGTATGAAACGATTCTCTTTCGCGAGGATTTGTGGGTTATCGAATCTGATGTAGTGGTTGGGTTTATCCAGCGTGTGTTCACTGATCGCAGACTTCGTAGACCTTGTGTGTTTCATGTCAGCAATGTGTTCTTTTACTCGTGTTTTTATGCTCCTCTTTGTTTGCCCAATGTATGACAATCCACACTCACAATCAAGCTTGTAAACCCCTGCATCCTGGAGTGGGATATTGCATTTCACAGGTCTCAGAAATTGGGTAATCTTTTTCTGCGGCTTGAAATATGTTTTGATTGAAGCTCGCCTGAGGATGTGACCAATTCTGTCTGTGACCCCCTTGATGTAGGGTAGGGTAGCAGGGCACCGCTCAACTGAAGGTGGCTTGGGGCCTTTGTGACGTTGGTGTGGAGTCTTCAGCTGATTGCGTTGTAGAACTCGCTTGACATGCTGAAGCTCTCCAGTGGCCGAAACGTCGGAAAAACCAAAATCAAATAAAATTACCGCGCTTAAAACCGTTAAAACGTAGTTTTATTATATATTATTTGGTTTTTTTTTAAATATGATAAAGGAGCAAAATTGGATATTTTTTCAAAAATTACTTACCAAATAATAAAACTACGTTTTAACGGTTTTAAGCGCGGTAATTTTATTTGATTTTGGTTTTTCCGACGTTTCGGCCACTTTTCAGTGGCCGTGATCACGTCGCGAAAACTTAAGAGAATATTACTTACCAAAGTTCATAATGACTTGAAAACCGTTACCTTTCGGCCATACATATAAGGGGATCAAATTTGTTGCATTTGCGCTCCTCCAGCTCGTCCTGACGGGAATACGTCGAGTTACTAGTACATGCATACATAACTTCACGCCAGTTCCCTTGCGGGGTAGGCACGAATAACAGAGCGCCATTCAGGCTTATTCTTACACACCTCACTCGCTTCTTTGACATTCATAACTCTTGTCATGCACGCTCGTCTGTTCTTAAGGCTCCTGACATCACCTTCTGCTAGTACACGATCAATTTGATCATGGAAGGTGTGTCGTGGCCTTCCACGACTTCTGCATCCATCCACTTTTGCATTGTATATCTGCTTAGTCATTCTTTCATCATGCATTCTTTCCACATGCCCCAGAGTTACTAGTAGCCCTGTATAATGTATGTAAGTATAGAAAAAACATTATTTTTTATTATTTATTTTTCTATTTATAAGTCGTTTACGGTCTTTTAAGATTGTGGTTAGAAATTATTCATAATATGCATATTTGTGGATAAGGGTTTATTTTGTTAAGTATTTCATTGTTTATATCTGTAATATAATATACATTTTTAATATAATTAATTTTACCGATCTTCATTAAATTGCCTTTTGTTATTAAATAGTGCTAAATAATAATTTCATTGTTGGACCTGTGAAAGTATGCAGCTATCTAATGTATGACGTACATAAAACATGCTGAGCACACGTGTGGGGTTATGGAGGAGTGGTAAATACCTCTAGTTCTTCTTCTGAGGAGTGGTGGTCGTAAAGGTGGTCGGGCTCGGGGTCCGGCAGCAGCCGCGGCGGCGTCGGTGCGCATGCGCACGCCTCGCCCGCCATACCTGGAAAAACAACAACAACGCTTATAAATTTTATTTGTAAAGGATAATTAAATAAATTAAATTTAAAAAATCACCCTACATTTTCTTAGTCATAGTATTTTCTTAAGTTTTCGCGACTACTACACATAATAAAACTGAGTTTTATTCCGACGTTTCAGCTACTTAATAGTAGCCGTGATCACGTAAGACAACGATGTCAAGTGTCAATGAGTAATAGTAAAATTGTTGTTTAGTCTACTCCTTGTTAATTTAAATTTTTGTTTATAGTTAAATTTAATCTATGGGGCCCTAATTTAATTTACTAATTATGTACCGAAGCATTAGAATAAAACCACGCTTAAAACCGTTGCAATTTTTATTTCTCTACATACTCTTTTTTTCTTATTATTTCTTTGTGTTTCACACCCTAGAACCCTTTCTTATATATGACTGACAGAAATTGCCTAATTTATATTCTTATTTTTAACCTATCGATTATATTATATTAATACTTGCTTCTGCCTGCGACTTCGTCCGCGTGGAATAGTAAAAAAAAAGTTAATTAAAAAATCTCCCGAATCAGAAACATTCTTCATTGGTGCTCCGCTCCTATTGGTCTTAGCGTGATGATATATAGCCTATAGCATTCCTCCATAAATGGGCTATCTAACATTGAAAGAATTTTTCAAATCAGACCAGCAGTTCCTGATATTAGCGCGTTCAAACAAACAAACTCTTCAGCTTTATATATTAGTATTAGATACAATACAATGAAACGAAGAAATAGCGGAAAGAACACAAAAACACGTTTAAAAATTCGACAATAAAAAATACTACACGGCTATCTGTAGTAAACAATGTTCAAGTACAATCGCAAAGGGCTTGAGTATGGCGGTGCGCTAGACCGCGTGGCGTCCGCCTAAGGATGCTCCTTGACCGTTACAATTAAAAAAATATATCGATGTTGCCCTATATCGATCATGACCTAACTATTGTATTGGAAATACATTTCAACCAGCTATATAATATTATCGTCTTATTGTACCTACATGTCAGCAAATTGTCAAGTTTTAAACAGATATAAACATTTAAAGAATGGTGAGTGCGTGTCAAGAACATTTTTTTAACCCTTCACCCTTTTATCGATATTACCAAAAAGCCGCAAGACTAACACTATCACTATCTCGTAATATACCAAGAAAATATACCCATTTCATACAAATCCTGTATAAACTGAGTGAGACAACAACACAATTAACGATCACGTGCACAAACGCGATCTGCACTCTCATCGCGGACACATATGTGCTATTAGTGAGCTTAAGAGTTAAAGGTAACGAACGTAAAATATTTTATTAATTTGAATATACATCAAAAACCATTAAATTAAAAATACCCATATTTCAGAAATTACTCATTATTAAATCATTATTACTTGATTTTTTTTTATTTTTACCTCCACGGCGGTAGAGTTAGGGCAGTTAGTCATTAATCATCGTTAAGATTTTTGAAGTCCTGTCTAAAAATACACCACACGCTTGTGCTAATCAATGTATTTTCCTCCAACTCATGTAGCAGAGTAAAGTCAAAATCGAAAGTAATAATATTTTGCATGAGACATGGAATTTTACAAGTGCTATATCCTTATGGTAATACCCTTCTGTCAAATTATGTCTATTAAATTTGTAAGCATATAGCAGCCGCTTCATCTTTTCTAGTGCGCACTGCCGAAGAGTGGAATAATTTTCCGGTGTCTGTTTTCCCTGACAAATACAATCTCGAAGTCTTCAAGTCACGAGTGAATATCTTCTAGATAAGCATGCTCTATCCTAAGCCGCGTCATCACTCAACATCAGGTGAGACAGTGGTCAAACGCCTAAACATCCATAAAAAATCAGATAAACGTACAGACAATACAGAAAGTTGTTAAAGTTCACAAAAAACATCGATTAACGGTTAATTATTGATGTAAAACTAAATGTTATCGATGTTGATGTAACATCGGACATCCCTAGCGCTGGCTGTTGTGGCGGTATTGCTATGACGCAGGAACAACTAGGCCATGATTCATGCCCTGCGAGTAGTAAACAAACACCACTGTGTAAATGTGAATTGAAATCTGCAGAGTGAAGACCTGTTCTTTAAACTCTAGACGAATGAATGGGACGAACCTACTTATATTGACGTATATCGGGCGGGCCGTAAAGGGGCATAATTTTTTTATGTTTATGGCTTGGCAACTAGGCCTTTAAGCCAGGCGTATATTGTAGGCTACAATCGACGCCATTCAACGGAGTTCTTGTGAAAACGAAAGGCCACATTTGGCTATACAGTTCACATTTCTCACAAGAAATAATGACTAAACAGATATACAATGCAAAAGTGGATGGATGCAGAAGTCGTGGAAGGCCACGACACACCTTCCATGATCAAATTGATCGTGTACTAGCGGAGGGTGATGTCAGGAGCCTTAAAAACAGACGAGCGTGCATCACAAGAGCTATGAATGTCAAAGAAGCAAGTGAGGTGTGCAAGAATAAGCCTGAATGGCGCTCTGTTGTTCGTGCCTACCCCGCAAGGGAACTGGCGTGAAGTTATCTATGTATGTATTTCTCACAAGAACACATAATTACTACTCAAATACTTTTTTTGGATGGAAAGCGGTTACCGTCGCCTATGGACCTTTGCAACATCAGAGTTGTTACTAACGCGCTGCCGGCCTCGAAGAAATTTTATGACACACTTTTTGAAAAACTCCATATCGTAGTGCTGTGGGAAAACCTCGACTGGGAGCTCATTCCAAATCCCCACGGTACGCAAGAGAAACGTTCTACAGAACCGTTGCGTACATGAGCGAAGCGGCTCGAGGGAGTGGGGATGAACTCCCAAAGTCCTGAAAGAGGACGAAGGCACCATTCTAAACAGTTCTTCGGAACACTCCCCGTTATATTTTCATCCGTGCAGGAACGGAGAAAGAATACAATTTCCTGCGGCCGGGCGGCCTGTCGTAAGAGGCGACAAAAAAACCCACAGCCAGTTGGTAGGGTATTTACCCAACTGTCTGACAGTCTAGAGTATGCCGCCATAACAACCTTGATTTGTGTTCCGGCATTAGTGACCAGATTCCAGTCTTCCTTAAGAGAGCAGCAGCGCATTTGTAGCACTTTTGGTGTTGCAAATGTCCATAGGCGATGGTAACCGCTTTCCATCAAGTGGGCCGTCTGCCTATCTGCTGAACTCATGCAATAAAAAATATATACAGTCAAACGACGTGACCGGGCGATTGATATGGAATCAAAAAGTTTAAAAAAAAACCGAATTTGAGATTAGATATTTATTCATTTAAAGACAAGCAAATGGAATTAGATAAGCAGTGTTGGTTTTAACTTTTGCAATCAATGTAAATGTCTGTAATAAACAGTGCGTAAGTACATAATGTGCGTAATTCTGAATACTATTATTTATTTATTTAGGTTTATGTCTTGGCAGCTAGGCCTTTAAGCTAGATCTTAGTTTACAATATAGTTTCTTCATTTTCCTAAGCCTATGTGTAGCACAACTGAACTGTAGGTTATCAGCTGGTGCCATTCAACGGAGTTCTTGTGAATTCTGAATACTAATGGTCACTCGTGCTCGAAATTCGACCATAATAATTAATGTCAAAGACTATACTTCTATAATCACAGATTTCGCCAAGGCTACACTGTTAATTTGACTTTGACAATAAACAAAATAGTATATATGCGTGTGTTTGTCAAATACATGGTAGTGTGTGTAATGTTTTTTTTATTGATTTAATTTATTTTTATGCATAATTTAAAAAAAAAATAGCATTCTGCACTCCTTCTCTATATAGACTATAAGTGTGCGAAATTTCATACTCCTCACTACGCAATTTTCGTAAAAAGGGGTACAAAGTTTTTGCTTCACGTATTAATATAATTATACAGCTATGCCCGCGACGTCGTCCGCGTAGAATTTGTTTTAATAACTCCCCGACTTTGAAATATTCGTTATTGGTGCTCCGCTCCTATTGGTCTTAGCGTGATGATATATAGCATATAGCGTTCCTCGATAAATGGGCTATCCAACTCTGAAAGAATTTTTCAAATCAGACCAGTAGTTCCTGAGATTAGCGCGTTCAAACAAACTCTCCAGCTTTATATATTAGTATAAGATATAAGATAATAGTCTTAGTACCAAAACAACGCTAAATCTATTTCTAAAACATCTTTAGAACACATTTAGTAGCTTAACTACAAAACTGTATGAATAACATAGAAACAAAACAGTCGTTGGATGTCACGGGTCGGCAGTTTTATAAATAACCATAAAAATCGTTACCAAGGGTTTATTTTCACCCGGTGGCCAACAGACAAATTAAAATAGAACAATGTTTTAGAGATGTTTCAGTAATTTTGCTTGCAGTTAGTTATATTACTTACTAAACGCGGTTACTTAGTAAACGCGGTCGAGATGCGAGCACTGCGCAAAATCTGCGGAGTGACGCTCGCGGACCGCGTTCGTAATACCGAAGTAAGAAAGAGAGTTGGTCTGAAAGAGAGTGTCGGGGTGAAGGTAAGGAAAGGAATGCTCCGGTGGTTCGGGTATGTGGAAAGAATGCATGATGAAAGAATGAATAAACAGATATACAATGCAAAAGTGGATGGATGCAGAAGTCGTGGAAGGTCACGACACACCTTCCATGATCAAATTGATCGTGTAATAGCAGAAGGTGATGTCAGGAGCCTTAAGAACAGACGAGCATGCATGACAAGAGTTATGAATGTCAAAGAAGCAAGTGAGGTGTGTAAGAATAAGCCTAAATGGCGCTCTGTTGTTCGTGCCTACCCCGCAAGGGAACTGGCGTGAAGTTATGTATGTATGTATATTATATTCGACATGGAAATATTAAATACAGGCGGTTTAGTAAGCTACCATACATGCCCAATGAATTAATGAAAACACTTTATTGTTCAGCTAAATTAAAACTACGTTCTTAAAAACTAGATACAATAAATGTTGAACAAAGGGCGGCCTTATCGCTTAAAGCGATCTCCTCCAGGCAACGCCCTAAACTAAGGAAAATATTAAAACAGTGGCGGTGTAGACAATATTATTTTTTACAGGAGTTCAGGAGACAGGCAAACGGCCCACTTGATGGAAAGCGGTTACCATCGCCTATGGACATTTGCAACACCAAAGCTGCTACAAATGCGCTGCTGCTCTTTTAAGGGAGACTGGAACCTGGTCACTAATGCCGGAACACAACTCAAGGTTGTTATGACGGCATACTCTAAACCAGGGCTGGTAGCCATCCAGTCGGGCAAATGCCCTACCACCTGGCTGTGGATTGTTTTGTCCCCTCTTACGACAGGCCCCCCGGCCGCAGGAAATTGTATTCTTTCTCCATTTCTAAATATATGAAATTAGTAAATAAAACTCTTTATTACACATACATACATAACTTCACGCCAGTTCCCTTGCGGGGTAGGCACGAACAACAGAGCGCCATTTAGGCCCATTCTTACACACCTCACTTGCTTCTTTGACATTCATAACTCTTGTCATGCACACTCGTCTGTTCTTAAGGCTCCTGACATCACTCTCCGCTAGTACACGATCAATTTAATCATGGAAGGTGTGTCGTGGCCTTCCACGACTCTTTATTATATACTATATAAGCATATACATACATAATACATAATACATACAGAATAATCAGCACTATTGTACCTGAGAGGACCGAAATTAATTAAAAACCACGATTTAAAAAGATGATACTTAGTTAGCTTGTCTGATGTTGAGTGTGGCAGTAAGTTCCATAAACGGACAGCCTGTACCTTGAAGGAGTTATCAACGAAGGAAGAAGTGTGTACAGGTGTCATTAGGGGATATTGCCATCCTTTAGATTACAAAAAGTACTGTCCTCTTTCTTGGGGGTTGGTATACGCTTCTTCAATAAGATTCCGAGTGAAATGTTAGATCTGCCTTTCACTAAATTTAAAATTAAATTAAAAAGCATCTTGCTAAAAAAGGGATACTACACTATTGAAGAATACTTAAATGACAAAAATTCATTTACATAGCACCTAGCTCCAACCTCTTATACTAAATTTTGTATAACTTTTTTTTTTAATCTTGCCATGCTTGTAAGGAATTTGTGGAGACATATTGCAGCATAACATGTTAACACGTCATGTGATTATTATAACTATAATATTATTTTTCTTTCCTTTTATTGTCTTGGTCTTATTGAGTATGCATTGTTTGCTACAACTCCATTAATTCTTCAAAAAGTGATTCTGTAACATACTTCTGTACAAAACTTATTAAAAAAATATATGAAATATAAAGAAAAACAATATTTAGCTAGACGTGTTGCTGGGGAGTTTCTTGCCGCTTCTTCTCCTTTACAGCATCAACACGTTGCGAAGCGGTGTACATAGAATAGGAAGTAAAAAAAAAAATTAACTTACATGTATGACCTTCAAAAAGTGTTCTCCAGTGGAACTTATTTTGAATAAAAACTTTTGAATTTGAATTTGAATATATCATTGTTTTCGATTATAATATTAGAGCTAAGATGTGACTGACCTAACCTTGTGCATGTAACTATGAAGAGGCTAATAATACGAAAAGCAAAATATGTACGCTAGAATTATATTAAATAACAAATGAGCTCCATCAGTTCAATCTACTACGAGAAACAGATAATTATGATAATACTAGACGGCAGACATTTCGAAAAGTAAAAACCTAGAACCGGATCCAATTGTGATTCTAAACTATCCGGAGACCCAAGCGAACAGACAAAATATTTCATCGAAATCGGTCCAATCGTTTAGGAGTTCAGTGACATACACACGAATAGAAGAAATATATACCTATCAGGGATGGGCCGAAATTCGTTTTACATTCGGTTTGACCGAATTTCGGTTTAAATGCCGAACATTCGATGTAAGAAAAAAGTAAAATATCTACTTGCACTATTTTGACTGAAATTAATAGAAATCATATCCTATTATAACCGTAAAATATTATTAAGCCTTTATATACGCATGGTCATTTATTTTAGTTAGGAACATATAAACATTAACTTGCGATGTACTAAAAATTAAATAAAATTAGTTCTTCTTAATTGGAGACTCTTTGCCTAATTGGATAGACATTAAATTATAACAAAAATTAAATACACTTATTATTCCTCTAACAACCATAGGTAAGTACTGCTGCTGAATTATAATGCGTAATTTGAATAAAATATTAAGAATTTATAATTGTAATGTATTTTTTTCAATCAAAGGTCTAAAACTCTGCTTTTATCCACCTATTCGTACTTAAAATTTACCAGACGCAGGTTATGGTGCAAACATGCCAAAGATTCGGTGTTATTAAGTCACGACATCAACATGTAACGACGTGTCGCTTTCAAGAACGCGTGGCGAAATAAAACCGAAGTTCGGGCGAGTTTTTTGTTTGAACCGAATATTCGGCCGAATTTCGGTATTCGGCCCATCCCTAATACCTGTATACAGATGTATACGCGTATATATGTATATGATATAATAGAGTTTACCCCACACCGACCACATCGACCACACCGACCACACCGACCACACCGACCACACCGACCACACCGACCACACCGACCACACCGACCACACCGACCACATCGATCACACCGACCACACCGACCACACCGACCACACCGATCACACCGATCACACCGATCACACCGATCACACCGATCACACCGATCACACCGATCACACCGATCACACCGATCACACCGATCACATCGATCACATCGATCACATCGATCACATCGATCACATCGATCACATCGATCACATCGATCACATCGATCACATCGATCACATCGATCACATCGATCACATCGATCACATCGATCACATCGATCACATCGATCACATCGATCACATCGATCACATCGATCACATCACATCGATCACATCGATCACATCGATCACATCGATCACATCGATCACATCGATCACATCGATCACATCGATCACATCGATCACATCGATCACATCGATCACATCGATCACATCGATCACATCGATCACATCGATCACATCGATCACATCGATCACATCGATCACATCGACCACATCGACCACATCGACCACATCGACCACATCGATCACATCGCCCACATCGCCCACATCGACCAAATAGACCAAATTAAGCAAAATCACGAAAATGGCAAACTACAAAATAAAAATCTATCCTACTTTCTGGGGTAAACTTTACATAAATCTATCCCCAAATTTATCCCATTATCCGGGGTGAAAAGTATCCCTTGTCCACCTTCGGTATCAAAATTACATATATACCGAACTTCAGCCAAATCAGTCCAGTAGTTTTTCCGTGAAAACGGAACAGACAGACAGACAGACACTTTCGCATTTATAATATTAATAAGGATTATTATTTCCACAAAGTAAACAGCGTACTGAAAAAAATTGATGCATTTTATTCAAAATTATATACATATTTTGAATGAAATGCATCAATTATTATATTAATTTTATTCGAAACTTAAATCAGCTTCCCTACATCTCCGCACAGACGCTCCGAGCAGTAGCGCTTGAATCGCTTGCACAGTTTGTTTGGTCAAAATATTGACGGCACGGCATACTAACTACTGCAAATATATCTATCGCATACAACGCCACTATAGTACTTAAACTTTAAATAATTGAAAGGCCCGACGCACACCATCGACGCTATCTAAAATCTTACAAATTCAACAACCCGTAGCTATAATTTTATGCTGTTTCGCCAGGAAATAAGGTTTATGTTCGTTTGGGCTTTAATTAAATGGTTGTAAAGTGTATGTTTGTGACTGCAGATCAAGATTCGAAGCGCCGTTGACGCGGCCAAGTCACGAGACGGTAAAGTGATGGTAGCACCATTATTTCGGTGTTTTAGAAGAATCTATTAATAGTTTTTTTTCCCATCAATTTGTTCACGACAAAAAAGGTTTTATTTTATTTCAGTCTTTATCTGTGCAGGAACGGAGAAAGAATACAATTTCCTGCGGCCGGGCGGACTATCGTAAGAGGCGACAAAACAATCCACAGCCAGGTGATAGGGCATTTGCCCGACTGGATGGCTACCACCCCTGGTTTGAAGTATGTCGCCATAACAACCTTGAGTTGTGTTCCGGCATTGGTGACCAGGTTCCAGTCTCCCTTAAGAGAGCAGCAGCGCATTTGTAGCACCTTTGGTGTTGCAAATGTCTATAGGTGATGGTAACCGCTTTCCATCAAGTGGGCCGTCTGCCTGTCTGCTCAACTCCTGCAATAAAAAAAACGAATAAAAGAAAAGTCATTCACAATAATACAGAAAACCTTTATTTAATTAATTAATTCAACAACCCATTCCCTCTTCAACACAATTCAATAACTTTATATAACAAAACGTAGTTTTTTATTATTAAATTGATAGACTAAATTACTAGGGTAGTATACAATGTATTATTTACTACTGACTGGTGGATTAATTTTGATTTTTATGGCATTTATTTTAAAGAATAACTTAATTTAATTATTACTATCATTTGTATGTCTTTCAAGACCACGGGCCATAAAAATGGCCCGGACATTTGGAGGGCTTGCGTGGGGCCATGGAAAGGCCAATACGTAGAGGTCCTTTGACAAATTGAATGTAAATGTGGCGTGACACTGACCGGCGATTATCCCTGTCTACACCATATAACAATACACCCAAGTACAAGCCCCGGCCGGTGTAGAATTACTGTGGGAAAAGAGGACAAAAAGTACCGGGATATTGGGGTGAACTGCTAGTGGTACTAGGGGTCTGGGAATATGGGGACTATGGCGTCTGCCCGTTACAATGTTCAGGGAACATGGAAAAATGGGTGACTCTAACATTACTAACATTATTGTTATTATTCTAAATTAATTTAATTTTGTAATATTGATGTAACATTAATACCAAATACATAAGAATTATTAATAATAATAACAGGCGCAACATTTGCAAGCCCTAGAGGCAAAAACATGTGAACTTTTGGAATAATCCTACCACCTTTTTGATATACCAAGTTTTATGCAATAAATTATGATTTGATTTGATTGTTTTATAATGATATTATTCAATTATTATTGTAAAATACAGTACATTCTACCATATAGTTATGGTGTGCAAAATCTTGTATAGTTTGTTAAATAAATTCTAACATTAAAAATTTCAAATAACATACTAAATATTAAAGTTGGCACTTCTTATTATAAATGCAAGTAAAATAATCGCTGTTGTACGCAACTGTTGTTTAACTAATATTTATAAAAATCTTCGAAAGGGCATTCCACAAATTACATCACACGAATTTCTTGATTTCCCGTCTTTGTCACAGCTAGTCACATTCGTGAGCCTGGGGAGGAGGCTAAATTGACATCACATATTTTGCAATTTTACGTCAAGAAATTATTAAATTAAATCAGCAGATGTTTTTTTGCTTTTTGATTGGTTTTCAATTTGAACGAGTACATTAACAATCTGCCCGTAAAACTTCAAGTTAAAATTTTGTTGCGTTTCATTTTTCCACTTGTCCGTTGAAGTTTCACTTCTACTACGTGTCCCAGCACACATTTTTGTTAAATGTCGCATTTTTATAAATGTTTTCTTTCTTTCTTTCTTTTAAATATCCTACATAATCCGACTATGTTGGTCGCACTACACAATGCAAATGTACGTGAACACGTTTGGACGTGCCACGACGTGCGTGGGTTGGCACTCGATGGGGTCAACAGTAAAATATCTGTAAATATCCAGAATTTGAAGTTGAATCAATAACTAAAGTAATTCAGCTAACTTCATCTGAAATTAAGCCTCAATTAAACATATGACGGCTTAAGAATAATGATGTAACGAAATACAACTTGGCTGCTTATAATAAAGGCGAAGCTTATTAATATTTTACATCTACAGGCAGATAGTATTTTTTGGATTACAAATCATCATATGTTTTTTTTATCTGTGCAGGAACGGAGAAAGAATACAACTTCCTGCGTTTTGGCGGCCTTTTTTTTTTTTTTGGCCAGGGGAAATCCGTTTCAGGACTAAGCCGCGACAGGCACAGAAGCCTGGGGGGATGTTCGCGACCTGTGTGAGTGTGTGGGATTCGCCAGATCGGGGGTGGCATTAGCGTGCCCAGTCAGAACCGGTGCCACGCTATTGCCACTCCCCAGTTAGGGATACCCACTAAAACCCCTGGGTGTTCCGTCCTGCGCCTTATGCCAGGGCTACGGGTAAATGAGCGCGTTTTGGCGGCCTGTCGTACGAGGCGACTTAACAACCCACAGCCAGGTGGCAGGGCATTTGCCCGACTGGGCGGCTACCACCCCTGGTCTTAAGTATGTCGCCATAACAACCTTGAGTTGTGTTCCGGCATTAGCGACCAGGTTGCAATCTTCATTAAGAGAGCAGCAGCGCATTTGTAGCAGCTTTGGTGTTGCAAATGTCTATAGGCGATGGTAACCGCTTTCCATCAAGTGGGCCGTCTGCCTGTCTGCTGAACTCCTGCAATAAAAAAAAATTGACGTGGTACAGCCGTGTTGGAATCCTGATCTTGAAATACAGCTCTTAGGGTCGGCTCGATTGATATGATACCACGCTCTCACAGAATATCAATGTGAAACGGTTAGACACAAGACTAATCGTGTCTCATACGATAAGTGAGAGTTCCAACAGCCCACTTCTCCGCTATCTCAGCTATTAAACGAATAAAGCCATGCAAGTGTTTTACAATTGTTTATATTTTATAACGTGACACGAATGACTATGTGCCAAACCCAAAATGTTGCGTGGGAAGGAGGTTACTGCCGTCCACTGACTTCAGCTTTGTTTTATTTATGCTTTTGCCATCAAAAACCAGTTATAAATATCTTATAAAACTCTCAAAACGTCGGAAGGTAATGCACATCATAGATAAAATAAACCTTCATGAATATAAAGAATACAGACATTCTCTATTTAATAGCTTTATTTTCAATAAACATACATACATACATAACTTCACGCCAGTTCCCTTGCGGGGTAGGCACGAACAACAGAGTGCCATTTAGGCTTATTCTTACACACCTCACTTGCCTCTTTGGCATTCATAACTCTTGTCATGCAAGCTCGTCTGTTCTTAAGGCTCCTGACATCACCTTCTGCTAGTACACTATCAATTTGATCATGGAAGGTGTGTCGTGGCCTTCCACGACTTCTGCATCCATCCACTTTTGCATTGTATATCTGTTTAGTCATTCTTTCCACATGCCCAAACCACCGGAGCATTCCTTTCCTTACCTTCACCCCGACACTCTCTTTCAGACCAACTCTCTTTCTTACTTCGGTATTACGAACGCGGTCCGCGAGCGTCACTCCGCAGATTTTGCGCTTGACGGACTTTGAATAAACAATTAATAATAATATTGTTACAACTTAGGTTCCGACAAAAACAAATTCCACTCCTAATCTGTAAAAACACATTTTATTACCTGTGGGCATTTGAACTACTTGTAATCCTTTTTTGATTGTCTTTTTTTGTTTACTTATTTTTTGGCATACGTTTCTAGTTATTTTGAAAAACGGCCTATTGTTCTATTGTACTCGTTTGTTGGCTACATAATTAGCCAGGTGTTACGGATAATAAATACAAGCTAATTCTAGGAAATTATGTCAACGGGCATATTTGCATTTGTGCAGTATAAAACGATGGCCTAATTGAGAGAGGAGGCAGTTGAGCGAGAACTAGGATACGGGCGTGACGTGTGTACATTCGAGAATCTAATAGTGACGGACTTTGCGTGTTTCATTGAATTACGACCTTCTGCATTACGTTTGGATTTGTTATGTTCGTTTATATTTGTACCTGTGTTATACGTGTTTGTATAGTTCTAATAAACTCTATAATAATTCTAACGGCATTTGAATTGCAAGTCCAGCAAACTCGTAACAATATTATTTTAAATAAAATGACCAAGTCTGTTATTTAAGTTTCCTTTTACATTAACTTGCATTAAAGATTAAAATAATTGTAAATTCTGCAAGTAAATAGAATTTGAAGCCGCCATTTTAAGTTTTGGAGGCACTTTTTACGACTCGAGAAACAAATATATCTCAGCATAAAATATAATAAAAAAGAATGTTTGCCTTTACTTACATATATAGAGGCCACGTCATCATTTTAAGTATTTCGTACTTTATACAACGTTTTAAGGCTTGTAGCAACGCCAGCGTCCTTGAGGATTTTTTAGGCAATAGCGGGGATTTCATAGGCACGCGACTTTGTTTACGTAGAAGGTGAAAATATTTTTAAATCTTAACGACTGCCCGCCGGCCTTGCACATCATAAATGCGCGCGCAGTACTTGATCATTATTTTGCTGCGATGTTATTTTAAAACTGCGATATCTCCTAAGATATTCATTGAAATCGAATGATGTAAATGGCAATTTTGTTTTAAATTAAACACTTCTGATGAATAACGTATTTATTTGGATAAGGATTAATATCATGTTTATAAAAACACCTTCGAAAATAATGCATTATTTTAGAACAAATTTGGTTAGCATAAAAAAGGTTATTGGTTAGCTTTTTTTTTAGAATAAAGGGGAACAAAGGTTATAGTGAGCAGCGGAACCTTAAAAGATAGACATATGCTGTCGATAAACGGGCTATCTAACACTGAAAGAATTTTGCAAATCAGACTAGTAGTTTCACAATTACGAAGCAGTAGTTTTTACGTGAATCTCGAACAAACATTCAAGAAATCTTTAAAAAAAATTGCAACTTTTCTCCATCGTTTATATAGTCTATTCCAGTTGTTTTTTTTTAAATAGCTTCGCTGTACAGACACGGAATGTTCACAATTTTATAATATTGTTACGAGTGTGGGACTCGAGTTAAAATGCCGTTGGAATCACTATAGAATTTATTAGAACTATACAAACACGTATAACATAGGTACAAATATAATGTGGGAATAAAAATATTTATTCAGATATACCTTTTAATTACTTTAAATGATTAATTACAATATTATAATTGGGAGTACATGTTGTAGACCGCGGATAAACGAATGGAAGGGGCGATGACGCGGTGAAACAAACGGAGGCAAAGGTTTCTTGTGTATAATTCCATCATATAACTAGACACTACTAGTACAACTGCACGATTCAATAATACGTGCAAAGTCCGTCACTATATCGCTTGTCGAATGTACGTAATCCTCGCTCGACTGACTCACCCCTCCGTTCCGGCATTGTTTTATAGTGAACTGTACAATACACAATCGCTTGTGTGGGCTGGGTTCTTCCAAGAAAATGTAATTGGCACACCTACGAACGGCCAACAAAGTCGAAAACAATAACAATAAGGATTAGTTCGACACTAATGACGGCCATAAAACAAGTAGAAAAACAATAGCATGTTTTGCTTAATTCTAAACACAAAGTAAACAAAAGAATTCCTAAATCCGAGAAGGCAATAAACTGCGCTTTACGACAGGAAGCCGTGCGTTTATCTTCGACGGCATGTAACAATATTATAGATATATGTATTTATCCTGGGAATTCCGCGGGAGTTTTCCCGGGAGCGGTTTGTAGTTATTCGCGTATACACGAATAAACGAATATTTATACAAATACTAGTTTATTCCGACATTTTTCAATAAAACGATAGCTTACGTTACTTTGTGTCCCGGGAATTCCGCGGGAATTTCAGGTCAAGCGCGGACGAAGTCGTGGGCATTACCTACTTTACTACAAACAAACGTAAGTAAGAGAATCAGAATCAGACCCTAATTTATTTATTTATTGAGAAAACCAACAGTGAATACACAAATATAATATAAAATAGTTTACAATAAAAAGTAAGGCCAATAATAGGTTTTCCTTATTAACTACCGCTTTAGTAACAATTTTACAAAGCAAATGTTGAATTTGAACAAATAAAGTAAAGTGAAGTCGGGTTCTGTTATGTAAAATTCAGCACATAGGAAGAGGCCCAGTGAGGGGGGCCCACGCCTGTCAGGGCACGCGGAGTTGGGAAGCCCGTATACACGTAGCCCTGGCATAAGGCGCAGGACGGAACACCCAGGGGTTTTAGTGGGTATCCCTAACTGGGGCGTGGCAATAGTGTGGCCGGTTCTGACCGGGCACGCTAGTGCCACCCCCGATCTGGCGAATCCCACACACTCACACTGGTCGCGAACATCCCCCCAGGCTTCTGTGCCTGTCGCGGCTTAGTCCTCAAACGGATTTCCCCTGGCCAAAAAAAAAATGTAAAATTCAGCAAGTCATTAATTATGTTACTCTTAAATTTGTATTTGGAGGACGCAAAAAGATCAATTTTACAAAATTTAGTATTACAAGTACGAGCAATACGAGGAAACAAAGAATTTTGTCTGTAGTTGGTAGAATTACAAGGAACATTCAGCAGAGATGTATGACGGGTACGGTATCTAGGTACATTATATGCCAATTTCGAGACGAGCTCAGGACAGTCAACACGGCTATGAGCTGTATCATACAGCAATGACATATCTAAAACTGTACGTCTTTCATCCAAGGATAAAAGCCTATGTGAACTACAGCTGTCTTTATAGGAATTGGGACTTATACGACTAAGATAGTTTATATGATTGCAAAAAATTCTTTGTATTCTCTCTTTTTCTCTGTTTTTTTCACTTATAGACGTGTATTATCTGTTGTTTACCTAAGAGGAGCACAGATAAATGAAATTTGAATGATTAACGTAGGTCGTACCCAAAATATCCGACTAAAGAGGAGTTTATGGGTAAGATTTTCACTAATCAGTTGCTGAGCAGTTTCTTTATTATAAGTAAGGCCCCTATTGTCAAAGTTAAATCACCTAGCAGCTAGGAAACGTAGCCAGCCTTCTGGGAACAATGTCCATTGACTACGATGACTTATGCTCTGTATTCTATTTATGGTCTTACGAGATAGAAGATTCATTTCTGTTTTAATTTTGATAGAAATAAGACATTGTCAACTTTAAAAAATAAACGAACTTATATGTTAAACAATATAATAAAAAAAAAAATCAAAAACCCAAGTACTGCAAAAAGACATATTAAAAGCACTAAAAACCTACACAAGATTGAGAATAGAAAATAAAATTATAAACAAAGTTTTATTTTATTTTTTTATTGCATGAGTTCAGCAGACAGGCAGATGGCCCACTTGATGGAAAGCGGTTACCATCGCCTATGGACATTTGCAATACCAAAGATGCTACAAATGCGCTGCTGCTCTCTTAAGGGAGACTGGAACCTGGTCACTAATGCCGGAACACAACTCAAAGTTGTTATAGCGACATACTTTAGACCAAGGGTGGTAGCTATCCAGTCGGGCAAATGCCCTACCACCTAAAACCTATGATTCAGTTCCTGTGGCACCCCATAAAAGCGCATAGGAGAGGGGCGCAGGTTAGGTTTAGTGGGTAGTCTGACGGCCAATCATCGCCCGTCCATCCGAGTGGAGGCTACGGTGTGCATCCGGCCGATCAGCAGTCCCACACATCCCTCGGTGTAAAGCCTTCCCCCCAGGCCCGAGGATGGTGTCCCAAGAAAAGACATTCCGTTATCAAAAAAAAAAACTTGTCTTCCATACAATGATACACTCTATATAGCATTACACCCACTCTCAATAACGACAACAATTAAGTAATAAATAGTACCTTTTAAGTTGCCAAAATTAGTAAAAACTTCGCAGCTGTGTACGTTCTTTTATCGCTTTATTATCCTAGCCCGTAATAAACTCGACTGTCGGCATCATGCATACCGAAATTCCTAAGCACTTCCTTTATCACCAAGATGCCTCAATATCGCAAGATATGAATAAAATAAGTAAAAAATACAACAAAATTAATAATGCAGCAGAAGACGTCAGACAAAAATAACAGGCTTCTCTCCATTTAACAACTCTCTATAGCGCCATAAATTGTACAGTTCCTGCAGTATCGTTATATAGAGTTTACATTGCATTTGACTTTTTAACTGCTTGTCTATTGCTAGAGTAATGAAAGTTAACAGGAAGCGTTTGCCAGGATACGCTTCATCGCTTCTACCTACTCCTATTGGAAACTTGTGTGATGCTATTATTATAATATCGTATAAATACTACAACAACACGATTTGCATACATTGGCATTTTAGATAGTCAAACGAGTTCTCTTTACTGTTTACTCTTATTTGGCCTCGAATTTCCCATTAAATAAATCAATAAACCGATACACGTGACTATTATTAATATTGTAGTTATAGAAGCAAAAAATTTGTACCGCTTCTTACGGAAATTGCGCGGACGGAGGAGTATGAAATATCGCACACTTATAGTTCACTAGTGGCCCCGGCAAAGCGTTGTCCTACATACATACATACATACATAACTTCACGCCAGTTCCCTTGCGGGGTAGGCACGAACAACAGAGCGCCATTTAGGCTTATTCTTACACACCTCACTTGCTTCTTTGGCATTCATAACTCTTGTCATGCACGCTCGTCTGTTCTTAAGGCTCCTAACATCACCTTCTGCTAGTACATGATCAATTTGATCATGGAAAGTGTGTCGTGGCCTTCCACGACTTCCGCGTCCATCCACTTTTGTATTGTATATCTGTTTATTCATTCTTTCATCATGCATTCTTTCTACAGCGTTGTCCTGCTCTGAAAAAATAAAAATCTAGGACCCGATCCCAGCGCCACCTACCGGTTCCAATTGTGGATTTAAACCATCCGGGGACCCACACAAACACACAAAAACAAAATCACCAAATTCGGTCCACGTGATTAGGAGGATTCTAGAACCCGATCTCAGCGCCACCTACCGGTTCCAACGGGATAAAAAGTATCCTATGTCCGTCTCCTGGTTCTAAGCTACCTCCTCACGAATTTTCAGCCAAATCGATACAGCCGTTCTTGAGTTATAAATAGTGTAACTAACACGACTTTCTTTTATATATATATGGATATAGAGAAGAAGCGACGAATGCTAATTTTTATTTTTAAACTATGCATAAAAACTACATTTAAAAAAAAAACATTACACACACTACCATGTATTTGACACTTTTTTTTATTGTTCAAGTCAAATTAACAGTGTAGCCTTGGCGAAATCTGTGATTATAAAAGTAATAGGCTTTTACATTAATTATTATGGTCGAATTTCGACCACGGGCGACCACTAGTAATAATTTATCGTAAACCAATACAACTATCTCTAATTTCTTTTTTGTTGCAGGAGATCAGCAGACAGGCAGACGGCCCACTTGATGGATAGCGGTTACCATCGCCTATAGACATTTGCAACACCAAAGTTGCTACAAATGCGCGGCTGCTCTCTTAAGGGAGACTGGAACCTGGTCACTACTTTAGACCAGGGGTGGTAGCCATCCAGTCGGGCAAATGCCCTACCACCTGGCTGTGGGTTGTTAAGTCGTCTCTTACGACAGGCCGCCCGGCCGCAGGAAATTGTATTCTTCCTCCGTTCCTACACGGATAATTGCTTAATTAATTAATAAATTGTAACAATATGCACATTAGGTCAGAAAACAGCCAAAGTGGTGCATGCGTTCCAGCCAGGATCGAACCCGTGACCTTTGAGTTTGGGATGTGTGCGCTAGCCATTACGCTACCACGACTTTTAAACGATGACGACGCCGTATAAACTTACATACATACATACATAACTTCACGCCAGTTCCCTTGCGGGGTAGGCACGCACAACAGAGCGCCATTCAGGCTTATTCTTACACACCTCACTTGCTTCTTTGACATTCATAACTCTTGTCATGCACGCTCGTCTTTTCTTAAGGCTCCTGACATCACCTTCTGTTAGTACACGATCGTATAAACTTGTCAAATTATAATGTTATTCCTCAAGAAAAAAACTATATAAGCCAAACGTGGTCGTAATATCTTGCAACGTGTACAAAATAAACTGGTCAGAAATATGCAAATGTGGGCCCGCCACAACGATACGCACGTGACTCGAGTACGGACGCCACATGTCGTTTTATATGTACGTAAATATACAGATGCCGCTGTGTGGGTGCGATTGTATTATGTCTCCGTGATTTAAATAGGTACACTTTATAACAATTAAATAATACGCTATTAAACATATATACTTACAGATAAATAAAATTGGAGTGTCTGTTTGAAATGTCAAAATAACAGCTTTTTACTAAATGCATGTGAAAGTATATACGGTACTTATATCATCAAATTTTTTTATGTCTGTCTGTTTGTTACGGCTAATCTCTGAAACGGCTGGACCGATTTTGACGGAATTTTCAATGGCAGATAGCTGATGTTATAAGGAGTAACTTAGGCTACTCTTTTATTAGGATTCCACGTTTTTTTTAAATATATTCATAGCTTTCTTGTCTTCGATTAATGTGCATAAGTAGGTGTCGTATATAACATATGACCAAACATCATCCCCCTTCTATACTTGACAATTTTTAAAATTGTAAACTTCTCTTCTATCATACTCAATACTTCTTCATTAATCTTCTATTCTTTCTATTCGTCTACAATACCACATTTCAAATGCTACGTTGCTTTCTATAATTGTCCAAAATCAAACTAAACTATTTGTTGTCTATTAAATAAAAATATATTTTACTAATTTACTTTTTTATTTAACATTTTGTGAGCACCCATTTTACAAAAAATAGCAGAGAGATTGTTGTTTTTCAAATTTGCCACAAAGGCAGGCAAAGGACTTAGTCCATACAGCCTTGTCCGTTGTATTCATTTTAAAGAAGTCATCGTCATTATAAAAGGCCTAAGCCATGTCAAATGTGATATTATCCATATTTCTTCCATTATAATGTATTGTACTCTGTGTCCATTTCCATTTTTACAAGTCCAATCCAGTCATAGTCAAAAATTTATATAGAATTTTATACGTATCCGGATTTCTTAATAAGTCCTGGGAGGAGCGCGGGATCTCTCCAGGGTCGTTATAAATCTTGAGGAATAGCAGAGAGAAGAGATAGCTTAGACAATATTCCATTGTCTTTGGTAGAGATTGAAACGTTTGGATACATTGACATTGAATTCTATGTTCGGATACGACACTATTATAAAAATACATAAATACTAACTGTAAGTAAAACTAAGTAAATTTTTTATTGCAGGACGTCAGCAGACAAGCAGACGGCTCACTTGATGGAAAGCGGTTACCATCGCCTATGGACATTTGCAACACCAAAGTTGCTACAAATGCGCTGTTGCTCTGTTAAGGGAGACTGGAACCTGGTCGCTAATGCCGGAACACAACTCAAGGTTGTTATGGCGACATACTTTAGACCAGGGGTGGTAGCCATCCAGTCGGGCGAAAGATCTAATATTAACTAAGTAATGCTGATATTTTCATCATTTTCATCATTGATCAGGCCAGAGAATCATATTTTACGTTTTATATATTTTTAGTTTTAATTTAAAACTAAAAAGCATATCACATAAACGTGCATGTATGAAGAGGTTAATGAAAGTAGATGAAGCGAAAGTTGCTTGTCAGGATCGTCGCAAGTGGAGATCCATAGTCTCTGCCTACCCCCATGGGAAACAGGCGTGATAATATGTATGTATGTATTTTTTATTTATTTCTTTCTTTTTTTTGGAAAATCTTTTCGGGGTCTTTACTTTATTTTCGTTCATTTATTTTCAGAAAATTCTTATGTCTTAATAGACATATTTGTTACTTACATACATACATACATACATAACTTCACGCCAGTTCCCTTGCGGGGTAGGCACGGACAACAGAGCGCCATTTAGGTCCATTCTTACACACCTCACTTGCTTCTTTGACATTCATAACTCTTGTCATGCACACTCGTCTGTTCTTAAGGCTCCTGACATCACCCTCCAGTACACGATCAATTTGTTACTTAATCTATGACTACTATCTCCAATACAATCTCTTAGTTCCATAAAAAAAAAATATGGCAATTATTTACTCCAATATTTCGCGTTTACGACAGCAAGAGTCAAAAACACCTAAAATCGCGATAATCACTAGAAGATTACAACAAAAATTAAGAATCACTTAAGTTTTCTAATTATAACCTATTTTATAACATGATATTCTAATGCTAGCAGAAGGTGATGTCAGGAGCCTTAAGAACAGACGAGCTTGCATGACAAGAGTTATGAATGTCAAAGAGGCAAGTGAGGTGTGTAAGAATAAGCCTAAATGTCACTCTGTTGTTCGTGCCTACCCCGCAAGGGAACTGGCGTGAAGTTATGTATGTATGTATGTATGTATATTCTAGTGCTCATATTAAGACCATAGATATAATTAATCCATATATTAGACGAGCCGAGAATGGCATAGAGTTGAAAAAAAAAGAACTGAAATGACAAGGCCGGCGAGTCCCACACGGTGATAAATCCACGAATTTTTGCACGTGTAAAAGAATGGCTACATACACGAGTTGTGCGATCATAAAACAGTGTGGGAGCGATTTCCTAGGCTCAAATCAGACAAAATAACACGTTTAAACCATTTGTATTCCATAGATAGCTCAGCCCAATTCTACTACAGTACCTCTGTAAGTCGAACTTGAAGACTTGAAGGAAGACGCCAAAAAATTTGGATTATAGAGCTTTCGACTTAAGCGAATGTTGTAAGGAAACATTCGACTTGTTGAGGTTAGGATTTATTCAAATAATTGAGTTGTTAAGGTTCTAAAATCAAATATGTATGTTCGAAATACTGAGGTCCAATTTATTTACAATTTTGCCAGGTGGTAGGGCACTTGCCCGACTGGATGGCTACCACCCCTGGTCTAAAGTATGTCGCCATAACAACCTTGAGTTGTGTTCCGGCATTAGTGACTAGGTTCCAGTGACCCTTAAGAGAGCAGCAGCGCATTTATAGCACCTTCGGTGTTGCAAATGTCTCTAGGCGATGGTAACCGCTTTCAATCAAGTGGGCCGTCTGCCTGTCTGCTGAACTCCTGCAATAAAAAAAAAATCGAGTTATACAGGGAAAATAAGTACTGAATTTGCTTATAGGGACTCACTGGACTCACGAAGGCCACGACACACCTTCCATGATCAAATTGATCGTGTACTAGCGGAGGGTGATGTCAGGAGCGTTAAGAACAGACGAGCGTGCATGACAAGAGCTATGAATGTCAAAGAAGCAAGTGAGGTGTGTAAGAATGGGCCTAAATGGCGCTCTGTTGTTCGTGCCTACCCCGCAAGGGAACTGGCGTGAAGTTATGTATGTATGTACTAATTATTTCGACTTATAAAGGATTCAGATTTCGAGCAACGGGGGTTTATGGGTTGAAGGGAAGGGAACAGAAAGAATTTCGAGTTTGGGAGGTCTTCGACTTATCGAGGTTCGCCTTGAAGAGGTGTACTGTATTTCAATATCATGGCGTTGCAAAGATATTCAAATTAGGCACGATTCCATCGCAACATTGTCAAGAATTTAGAAATAGAAAGAAAAATTTCACCAAGTGGTAGGGCATTTGTCCGACTGGATGGCTACCACCCCTGGTCTAAAGTATGTCGCCATAATAACCTTGAGTTGTGTTCCGGCATTAGGGACTAGGTTCCAGTTTCCCTTAAGAGAGCAGCAGCGCATTTGTAGCAACTTTGCTGTTGCAAATGTCCATAGGCGATGGTAACCGTTTTCCATCAAGTGGGCCGTCTGCCTGTCTGCTGATCTCCTGCAATAAAAAAAAAAAAGAATTGGTATTTTACTAAATAGACAGTATATTCTCGAAAAACGTCGCCGCAGAATAATAGTAGAAAAAAAATTGGTATCACCACTAGCAGAGCTGGCGTTAGCCGAAATACATATTGAAAATCTACCAAAAATTTAAAACATTTTATCGCGAATTGCAATATTGGATCCATCAGAATACCGAAATTAAGCAAAAGCACGATTGATACGATAGTGTCCTGATCGTATAATGCGTCAGTTATTTGAGCTTACCCGCTCAAGGTTGCAACTGCAAAAACAAATTCCGTACACAGCGATATACGATACTAAGCGAATCTAATATATAAAATTCTCGTGTCACAGTTTTCGTTGCCATACTCCTCCGAAACGGCTTGACCGATTTTGATGAAATTTTTTGTGCTTATCCGGTATCTATGAGAATCGGCCAACATCTATTTTTCATCCCGCTAAATGTTAGGGGTAGTCCACCCCTATTTTTTTTTTTTAATTTTTAGTTTTTTTTTTTTTTTAGGATACAGCATTAAAAAATACATACAACCCTAAATTTTCACCCCTCTAAGATCAACCCGTATTTTTTATTTGTTAATTATAAACTTTAATTTTTTGGCAAGATTTTTAATCTTATTTTGTCATGACTTAAATTAAAAAAATAATATATTACTCTTTTAGCTTCACAATTAAAACCGGTAGGTGGCGCTGAGATCGGGTTCTAGAATCCTCCCAATCACCTGGAGCGATTTTGTTTTTGTGTGTTTGAGTGGGTACCCGGATGGTTTAGATTCGCAATTAGAACCGGTAAGTGGCTCTAGGGGTTCTAGAATTTTATTTTTTAAAGGCAGGACAACGTCTGTCCGGGCCGCTAGTATTTATATATTTTTTAAACGCACATTTATGTCACAAATGCAAAACGTGCATTAGTAGATAGATACCTATGTAATATTATATAAATATACTAGCGGCACCGGCAGACGTTGTACAACGGTAGACATCTAGCGGGGATAACTGATCGATTGATAGTTAAAAAAAATCGCGATGGAAAAATAGGGGTTGATAGTAGAGGTGGAAAATTAAGAGTAATATGCCAAAAAAATTTAAGTTTATAATTAACAAATAAAAAATAGGGGTACATCGTAGAGGGGTGAAAATTTAGGGTTGTATGTATTTTTTAATACTGTATCCTAAAAAAAAGTATCCAAAAATTAAAAAAAAAATTAGGGGTGGACTACCCTTAACATTTAGGGGAATGAAAAATAGATGTTGTCCGATTCTCAGACCTACCCAATATGCACACAAAATTTGGTGAGAATCGGTCAAGCCGTTTCGGAGGAGTATGGGAACAAACATTGTGACATGAGAATTTTCTATCTGTTAATGCACGTTTTATTCAATAGCTATTAAATAATAGCTATATAGCAATATAGATTAATGTCGTATTTCACTGTACTACAACCTTTCTGCAGTCCTTTTATTCGTGAGTTTTTCCCGAGATTACAGATATAAAGTCTATGCGGGGCTTTGTGGCGAAGCCTTAGGTAAGTAGCGACACCTCGTACCTGACTCCGGGGGCCAAGGCAAGGCCCCGTCGCCTTAGCCGGCCGGCAGGGAGTGGAGATTGCTAGAACGATCGAATAAACAGCCCATGATGTTTCTGTGCTACAGTCGAATATGTTTCTATTAGGGATGGGCCGAATGTGGTTTGAACCGAATACGAACTTCGGCTTCATTTCGCCACGCTTTCTCGAAAGCGACACGTCGTTACTTGTTGATGTCGTCACTTAATGACGCCGAATCTTTGTCGTTTTTACACCATAACTTGCCTCTGGCAAAATAATAGATTTTTAGACATTTGACTAAAAAAAAACACCATTTTATAATTCTAAATTCTTAATGTTTGGTTCGTAAAAAAGTGATTTCAATCAAAATTAAAGTTTTAATTGCTGATGTCTGTTACAAATGTTCTATTTTATTTTATTCAAGTTACGCATTATAATTAATCAGTTACACTACTTACTTAAGGTTGTTAGAGGAATAATAAGTTTATTTTATTTTTGTTTTAATTTGACGTCTATTTAATTAGACAAAAAGTCTTCAATTAAAAACTAATTTTATTTCATTTTCACATGTTCCTAACTAAAATAAATGATCTTGAATATATAAAGCCTTAATTATATTATACGGTTAAGATAGGATATGATTTTTATTAATTTCATCCAAAATAGTGCAAATAAGTAATTTACTTTTCTGTTGCACCGAATGTTCGGCACTTAAACTGAACTTTGGCGGAATGCCGAAGTTCGGCTCAAGCTGCCGAAATTCGGTCAAACCGAATGTAAAACGAATTTTGGCCCATCCCTAGTTTTTATGTATATGAATGAAAGCATATTGAAATAAAATTATATATATAATAATAATAACAATAAAAGAATTTTATTGTCACCAAAAATATAACAAATTTTGCCTTAAATTTAAGACTAGATACTAACACCTAGACTAGGCCGAGCCTGTATCCTAGGTGTTAGTTGCTTCCAGTGACGTAATAACTAAATTTTATAACAAATTAAATGTTCTACATTACAAATAAAAATTACAACAAAAAATTGGAGGTAGTTCTAAAATTGTTAATGTAGCGGCTTGATAAACATGAACTTGAATTGTCTACAGAACGAGAATTCTGTATTCTGGGGACTTAGGAACATTTTTCTTCTAGTGAGTGTAGTGGGTTTACGAGTACGAAGTTAATTTTATTATTTATATACTACTTACATTATTTATATACTTATGAACAATATAATAAATAAATAATAATAATAATCGGCAGACAAACACACACATTGTATATCCCCAAATTAAGCAAGTTACGCTTGTGTTATGGGTAATATACAACGGACTACTCTGGGGCCGATCCCAGACACCCAGACCATAGTAAATAACGGAGAAAATACGTTTCCGAAATTTACTATACCAGGAATCGAACCCGGGACCTCTGCGTTGCAGTGAGGTACGCCCGCCCGCAAAGGCTTAGCCCGCTCAACCACAGAGGCCGTCCAAATATATATGATTACTGTACATATTTCGAATAATAAACATAATTTATAATATATATATATATATATATATATATATATATATATATATATATATATATATATATATATATATATATATATATATATATATATATATATATATATATACTAATGTGGCTATTCGATTTAATTTTATGCAAGGTGCGGTCCCAGCATCACAACTTGCTAGCGCTTGCAGCAATAACACCTATAACAGAAAACTAATAAAAGATATACAAACCGACAACCTACACATTATTCACAATTACCGAGTACGTAACAATTTGAAGTTCAAACAAAAAAAAACTTTTTCACACTTTTCCATTCCAGTGTTTAAGTTAGCAGCACGGGTTTAATGAAGACGTCGGCGCCACCACCGTTCGGAATTTAGGAGCTTGAGTTTTAAGGAGTACACTCGTGACCACATTATTAGATACAGAGTATGCATTAACATAGACTCACCATGTTTACGCAAAAGACTTGGACAGATGTTTAGACGTGTGACACCACGCATATACGGAATATCGACGTGACATGCGATGAGTGAGAGTTGCGATGGACCTCTCCTATTTCGTTGTTCTGCATCCCTTTTACCTTATTCTATCCCATCTCCTTGCTATTTATGACGACATAGGTAAGTATAAGTCGTGCGTAGAAGGTTGGCCGATGGCAACCCCTACCGCCTCCTACAACCGCTACCTGCGGTCGTCTAGTTACATACATACATACATAACTTCACGCCAGTTCCCTTGCGGGGTAGGCACGAACAACAGAGCGCCATTTAGGCCCATTCTTACACACCTCACTTGCTTCTTTGACTTTCATAACTCTTGTCATGCACACTCGTCTGTTCTTAAGGCTCCTGACATCACCCTCCGCTAGTACACGATCAATTTGATCATGGAAAGTGTGTCGTGGCCTTCCACGACTTCTGCATCCATCCACTTTTGCATTGTATATCTGTTTAGTCATTCTTTCCACATGCCCGAACCACCGGAGCATTCCTTTCCTTACTTTCACCCCGACACTCTCTTTCAGACCAACTTTCTTTCTTACTTCGGTATTACGAACGCGGTCCGCGAGCGTCACTCCGCAGATTTTGCGCAGTGCTCGCATCTCAACCGCGTTTACTCTACTTTCATGCTCTCTCTTCCATACCCAAGGTCGTCTAGTTCTTAGTATTATTTAGATAAGCCCCGGTCCCAGTCGTAAGAAGCGGAAGGGACGACCATCGGCAAACCTTATTATTCTTTAATAATGTAAATTATTTCTATCATGTAATATTAAAAGTAAGTTATCCGTGCAGGAACGGAGAAAGAATACAATTTCCTGCGGCCGGGCGGTATGTCGTAAGAGGCGACTTAACAACCCACAGCCAGGTGGTAGGGCATTTGCCCGACTGGATGGCTACCACCCCTGGTCTAAAGTATGTCGCCATAACAACCTTGAGTTGTGTTCCGGCATTAGTGACCAAGTTCCAGTCTCCCTTAAGAGAGCAGCAGCGCATTTGTAGCACCTTTGGTGTTGCAAATGTCCATAGACGATGGTAACCGCTATCCATCAAGTGGGCCGTCTGCCTGTCTGCTGAACTGCAATAAAAAAAAATATCCTATAGCCTGGCAAAGCATTGGATTCGCCATTGTTGTTGCAGACGTCAATAAGGGGCAGTATAGTAGATTGTTACACGAGAGGTGAATGTGACATATTTTAGGAACGAGATGACGATGACTCCTTTCACCCGAGGTTAACACTCTGCTTTTTTTTTAAAGAATCAAAACAGTCTGTGTATAGTTGTAGTGCCTATTGATTATATATATATATATATATATATATATATATATATATATATATATATATATATATATATATATATATATATATATATATACATACATATACATATATACTAGAGCTAGACCAACTGTATAAAGTAAGTATAAAATCTTTTAGAAACTAGAAAAATTTGTAAAAAAGAAAACATGTATTAATATAAGAAATTGTTGTATAAAAATATTAGGAAAAGATTGTACCCTAGTAAATAGAAAAATGTAATAAATTTACGAAAATTTTGAAAAAAATTTGGAAATAAAGAATAAAAAGAGGAAAAAAGAGAATAACGAAAAAGAAAGAAAAGAGCAAAACAATTAAAAATAATAAAAAGACAAAAGAGAAAAGATAACAAAAGAATATATATAAAACCCTTAAAAAGCAAAAAGCCTGGACAATCCCGTTCGTCCGGAGGGAGGATTTTTAAATTAAAAAAAACACTGCTTATCATTTTGAATATGAGGTAAGTAAATAACTGATTAGTTTATACAAACAACTACTTCTCTAATAAAATCAGGCGTTAAATCCATATATAAATCTGATGAAAGATCATCAGTTCACGTACGTCACATATGAAAACGTCAAGTTTTTTTTCCTGTTGCATTCTACCAGCCAGTATTTTTTTGTCACTGATAGTGATAGTAATTAGCTCAAATTTATGTAAATTAAATAATAATTTAGTGAAAAGTGATTTATAAATATAAAATCATGTTACAACAATTTCTGCCGCGATTGAACAGTGGCTGTAAAAAAGTAGAGACGTAAGTCGTATGTTTTATCTATGGTTCGCATATTTTTTTAATTTTTTGACAGCCGGGAGAATCGCTTCCCGAGGACGTAAAGTGCTGTTTTCATCCCTGAGATTAGACAATTCCAAGCGTGCTTTCAGATTTTTTTATTTTTTTATTGCAGGAGTTCAGCAGACAAGCAGACGACCCACTTGATGGAAAGCAGTTACCATCGCCTATGGACATTTGCAACACCAAAGGGGCTACAAATACGCTGCTGCTCTCCTAAGGGAGACTGCAACCTGGCCACTAATGCCGGAACACAACTCAAGGTTGTTATGGCGACATACTTTAGACCACGGGTGGTAGCCATCCAGTCGGGCAAATGCCCTACCACCTGGCTGTGGGTTGTTCTGTCGCCTCTTACAGAAAATTGTATTCTTTCTCCGTTCCTGCACGGATAGCAGAATATGAGAAATGAAAAATAATTTACTTTAGGCAGCTTCGTAATAAATAAATAAACCGTACCGAGCAACGCTACACTTAGCTTAAAAAGAAAGATTATCACCGTACTAATTATATTAACATCCGACATTGGGATTGACGTGGCCAAACCACTAACATCGCGACGCATAGTGTATATCAAACGATACGTCGGCTTCTATGTTCCGCATTGTAGTATCTTTGAACACGGTCAGCTTATCGCCACGCATCTTCTCAACACAATTAGTTGTTACAATGAACAATTAGAATATCATCTAGCAAGACGTACAGGGCTGCGATCTGTCCACGAGTTCAGCGCTATATGAGCTGGAAAAAGGCGCTAGATTCCGCTGGATGACCAAAATCAAAAATGAGCTACCGCCATATCTTGAAAAAGGTATTAAATTGGCGTCGGCAGAATGTACACTCGTTCTACACTCTCTGTGCTCTGATAAGGTAGATGATTTGGTGCCTACTTCGCCATTCTATCATGGCACCCCTCGCCGGCGATTGGGAGTTCATCCACACTTCCTAGACACTTGGAAGTCCTCAACTGCACGTGGCGCACGTTCTTCCATGCCATATCTGTGCAAGTTATGGAATGAACTCCGGAGTTTTTGGCGGGAACTGAAAGTGAACGTTGTGCTGTGCAGTTTTATTTTCTAAAAATGTGTAAAATTGCTCTAAAATGAACAATAGTTGTAGGATATAGATAGTTTCTGAGTAGTAATTATGTGTTTTTGTGAGAAATGTAAACTGTATAGTCAAATGTGGCTTTTCGAGTTTTCACAAGAACTCCGTTGAATGGTGTGGATTGTAGCCTAGAATACAATTGAGCCTGGCTTAAAGGCTTAGTTGCCAAGCCATAATCTTAAAAAAAAGAACTCCCTTCCTGGGTTTTCCCAAAGCGCTACAATATGGTGCCCTTCAAAAAGGGCGTAAACAGTATATAGGCTCACCTACCACCAGGTGGTCATTAGGCAGTTTGCCTACAAGCAAACATAAAAAAAGAAAAAAAAAATCCTCTATTCTGGCATACGTGTCACACCACAAATCATTAAGTCATCCTTCACCCAATCTACCAATCTTTTTGATTTACCTTTACATATGTACCCATTAATGCTCCAGTTCTATATTCAAGTGACTCATTACATGCCCATACCACACATAAACAATATTTAAACATACATACATACATACATACATAACTTCACGCCAGTTCCCTTGCGGGGTAGGCACGAACAACAGAGTGCCATTTAGGCTTATTCTTACACACCTCACTTGCCTCTTTGACATTCATAACTCTGTCATGCACACTCGTCTATTCTTAAGGCTCCTGACATCATCTTCTGCTAGTACACGATCAATTTGATCATGGAAGGTGTGTCGTGGCCTTCCACGACTTCTGCATCCATCCACTTTTGCATTGTATATCTGTTTAGTCATTCTTTCATCATGCATTCTTTCCACATGCCCGAACCACCGGAGCTTATTTAATATTTAAACAGTTGCTTAAGAATTTAAAAAGAACATGGGGCCCCAATCGCTGTCCGTTGGCAAAGTCCCTAAAAGCTGGCCGCGTTTCTACGTTAGACGGCAACGCTTATACGTTGCTCTAAATACAGGACAGCCTTTTGATCACGTGAGACCAATCAACCGTGATGATAAGCCTAGATAAAGACAATAAACTTCGGAACCCCAAGAACCTAGAAACTCGACAGTAAAAGCCATTATTTTTATTTGGTTGACGCTGCAAGCGGGCAGCTTTGTGAAGCCAGTATTTTTTTTATTGCAGGAGTTCAGCAGACAGGCTGACGGCCCACTTTATGGAAAGCGGTTACCATCGCCTATGGACATTTGCTACACCAAATGTGCTACAAATGCGCTGCTCTCTTAAAGGAGACTGGAACCTGGTCACTAATACCGGAACACAACACAAGGTTGTTATGGCGGCATACTCTAGAGCAGGGGTGGTCGCCATCCAGTCTGGAAAATACCTTCCCACCTAGCTGTGGGTTGTTTTGTCGCCTCTTACGATAGGCCGCCCGGCCGCAGGAAATTGTATTCTTTCTCCGTTCCTGCACGGATAAGATATAAAATAAAAGATTCTTAGAAAAAAGAAACCTAAAGTAGTAGTACATAGAGATGGGAAGCCTCTAAATACAAATTTATAGCGTAGTGTTGGCACAATCTTCTATACATATAATAAAATTGTAGAAGTCGAATTTCTGTACAATGAAAAAAAATGCTAAAAACCCGAGTCAGGGGGATGTAGAAGTGATATAGAACTAATTTAGATTTTTTTTCAAATTTTTGTTTCTCTGTTTGTCTGTCTGTTTGTACCGGCTAATCTCCGAAACGACCGGACCGATTTCAATTCAATTTTGTATGGTGGTAGCTTATATCCCTGGTCAACATATAGGATACTTTTGATCCCGAAAAATTAAAAAGTTCCCGTGGGATAGTTAAAAAGCGCACCACGCGGACCAAGTTGCGGGCATTAGCTAGTAATAATATAATAAACAACTGCTGCTATTTTTATGTAATTTAGCACACAAAAATTAAGCAATTGCCTACCATAGAAAATGCGTTAAAAACAAAAATAGAAGTTATGTTGCACTAAAAAGCGCTAGATCTAGCTCTCAAAGCGCTAAATCGCTAAATTTTCATAGCGTGCGTGGCGTGGCGTGGCATGGCGTAATAGTGTGGGCCGGCGTGCGCACGTGTAATCACCCGGCCGCGCTCACCTTGGAGGAGGCAAGGCCAAGGTTACTGCCCCTCCCCTCTCCCCGCCACACCACGACGATTTAAAGGTGACCATACATTCGCACCGATCTACTTTTTATTATACTTATATAATAATTAAGTCTCCAACGGTTATGACCGGTTCTGGTACATCAGATTTACATAGTTTTATAATCTTCAGTAGTGACTAAGCCGTTGTAGCTCAGTAACTAAAACACTTGTGTTTCAAATGAAGTGGATTCAGATATTGGTGAAGCAGTTTTCTGACCGAATGTGCAAGATCATAATACAATTAATTACCACTTGGGGAAGGCTGTGCCCAACACTGAGACTTTCATAGGGGGAATACTGTAACCGGAGTTTTTGGCGGGAACTGAAAGGAGTTCTTCTGCTGTGCAGTTTTATTTTCTAAAAATATGTAAAATTACTCTAAAATGAACAATAGTTGTAGGATATTGATAGTTTCTGAGTAGTAATTATGTGTTTTGTGAGAAATGTGAACTGTATAGTCAAATGTGGCCTTTTGAGTTGTCACAAGAACTCCGTTGAATGGCACTAGCTGATAACCTACAGTTCAGCTGTGCTACGCATAGGTTTAAGAAAATGAAAAAAACTAAATTGAATATAAGATCTGGCTCAAAGGCCTAGCTGCCAAGCCATAAAATCCAAAAAAAAAATACTTTAACCTTCACGGCACATACAGGCATCCGATTGTCTTTGGCTGAGATGTTCTATGAAGTCTTGAGACAAAATTGAATATTATTTTACTCCGCGTTTCTGATAGGTGGAACTCAATGTTAAACGGAAAAAATGGAACTACAGCCGCCATGTTGAAATTTAATACCAATTACAGATGTCAGTTCTAAAAAAGTTGATTATTCGTTAACGGTGTTATTTTTAACGATATTAATAAAACGCATTTAGCCACAGTCAATGACTATAAAATTATCCCAGTTGAAGGCCGAGCATTATAACATATCTTAGATTAATATGATATAACCAAATACGATTATTCATAGATTGGCAACATCGAAGCGAACACAGGCTACTTCGGATTAGCAAGCAGATTATAAAAAAGCAACTTTTAGAATGTTTGTCTGTTTGTGAGAGTATAACGTGACTAACGGCGGCTTTCAATATGCAATCTCAATCTTTAATCTCTAATCCAAAATCGATATTTTCAATCCATTTCCTACTTTTGTGATTTCAATATTCGATCCACAGATCGTTTCGTCGATCCGTTTTACGAATCCATCGTTGGGAGGGCGATCCGGCATTTTTGGATTGCCACTTGTATGAAAGTGACAGCTACACGTTTTCAATAAACGATCTCTAATTTTGACAGATCCGTTTTTGACCTCAATCGATCTTTATTTGCGATCCCCCAATATTGAGAGATTCTTGTGTAATAATGGAGTTATTTGCGAGTGATGGTGATAGTGATTGAAATGTTACTTCAATTATGGGATTTGGATAGTAGTGACGGCGAACTAGAAAGAGCAGAGTCCTCAAAAATAAACTTCTTGAAAAATTTAGAATAAACAAAACATCCGTTGAAATGGTTTTGAACGAAATAATGCCATTTGTTAGTGAAATCGAGGCGGTAAAGTGTTTTAATAATATTTACATTGCTTTATACATTAGATGACCTAAAATAATATTCAATTCTATTTTTAGAAACAACGGCTGTCCACCATTGCATCAACTTTTACTTAACTCTACGATTTTATGCATTGGGGACAATGCTAAATTCGGTGGCTGATTTTGTTGGTGTATCCCTATCAGCGGTATGTAGGATAGTGGCAGATATATTTGCTGCTATTGCTAGATTGTATGGCAAATATACTGTTCTGGACTACAGACAAATTTTATAATATCACTCGGTTTTCTAGAGTATATGGTGCCATTCATTGAAACTGAACTCAATATTAAGAGGTTGGCAATATTATATTGTCACTTCTATTTCAAATATATAACACAATTTTTACTGACTTGCTTGCACCTTTGTTAAACCCATCAACTACACAAGAAATCAGATACAATGAGGCCCACATAAAAACTAGAAATACAATTGAAAGGTAAAACTAACACTTAAGATTATTAGGTACTCATATTGCTTACCACAGGTGGGTACTTCCTTTACTGTTACCATTTGACCTATGCTTTATGTACATGTAAGAATTTTTACAACTATACATATAATAAAACTGTAGAGGTCGAATTTCTGTACAATGAGAAAAAATGCTATATACCGAGTCAGGGGATGTAAGAAGTGAAATAGAACTAATTTAGATTTTTTTCAAATTTTCTGTTTCTGTTTGTCTGTCTGTTTGTACCAGTTAATCTCCGAACTGACTGGATTGATTTAAATGAAATTTTGTATGATGGTAGCTTATATCCCTGGTCAACATATAGGATAGTTTTTATCTCGAAAAATTAAAAAGTTCCCGTGGGATAGTTAAAAAACCGCACCACACAGACGAAGTCGCAGGCATCAGCTAGTTTAAAATATATTTCTATTTAAAATGTAAACATTCTTACATGTACAGGAAACATAGGTCAAATGGAAGCAGTAAAGAAAGTACCCACTTGTTTACTAGTAGGAAATAGCATTTCTTTTTTAATTTGAAAAATATATTTCTTTGTACAGGTGTTTGGAAACATTGCTTCCCAGTAATATCACTGACAATGCGATTGTCCTGAGAAAATATAACAAAGGTTATAATAGCTACAGCAGTTCTTCGCATCATTTGTAGGACCTAGTATTGAGGAAGTGGTCCCTGAAGTAGAGTTGTCGTGAGAAAGTTACTGTGACATCAGAAAATTTGGAAAATAATGTTACTCATAGAATAGATACAATTTCAAATTATTTTTAATAATACACATATATATTATACCTGCCTCTAAATATATATTATGTGTGTATAATATATTGAAATAAAAAGTTGCCTGTGTTAATGGAGATTGTAAGCTATGTTTGTACTACTGCTACACTTTACTGAAAATTCTTTCACCCATTTTGTGTTATTGACAAATAAACACTCACACAAACAAACTTTCACATTTATTTATATTTATAGGATTTGTAAATTGTTTAAAGTTCATGTAAATATGTGTTGTGATGATGGCTATTACTTAAATTATGCTAGATTTAAATGGAATAATGTCCAGGAAATAAAATATACAGATCATACTATAACATTGTTTAATTTCAACATAAAAGGTACATCATTACATATTATTAAAAACTTTTTTAATGTAGGTAATTCTAATAGCTACATTTAGGTTACTTACTATTAATATTTACATTCACATTATACACACAAACTTAAAATTAAAATATACAAATGTAAAACATCCTAGAACTTATTTTTTTTTAAATTAAAAACTAAATGAATTAATATGACTAAAACAAACAATTTTATACATTTTCTGCCTTCAAATTCCTTATCTCTAATTTTACTTGTCATTCTCTAATTTAATATTTTCAACCATACTCTAATAATTTTTTCTTGACTATATAATATTCTATAGCTTTATTTCTGGCTTCACAACCATCATCACTTTTTATCCTCCTGCGTTTGGCACCTGTGAAAACAAAATGTGATATAATAATCTGCATTTAAATATAATTAAATTCCTTCTAGAATTATATTTTATATGTAGTTTACAGAATCTTAATGTCATTGACATCTGCAATAGTTGTAAAATTGAGTCATTGAGGCTACTATATGTATGTACTCAGTGTGCGAGTTTCAATACACAGGGGGGGAATCAGACCTAGGATATCTAAGTTGTGACTCAAATGTAATAACACTTGTCCACAATAACTTATATTCTTACTAAACAGGGTTATTTAGTAGAACTTTAACAACCGCCCAACCAGGACAAACTTACTTGCACCATACTTAACAATATCTTATCTATAATTATTAACAAATATGTTGTTTTAAAAAAGTAATAAAACACACTTGTCCTTGTGGTTGTGTATTTAATTAATTTTATCACAGAAAATTGTTATTTATTCATAAATATGATGGGTAATTCAATAGATATTTAGTTACATAATGTTTACTTACCATTAAATTCTCCATTTTCTAGTTTTTCTTGCTACAAAACAAACTTTAAACTACCTAAATATCTAATACTTGCTTACAAAAACAACAACATTTTAATAATATCAAATTGACTGGCGTGAAGTTTATTTTTCTTAAGATGCTGTTCCGTTCCTATTCAAAGGTTTGAGTTACAGAAGAACAGAACGTGTGCTAAAATGTTTAATAAATCCCCTAAGGTTATTTATAAAATATATATTAATAAATATAAAAAATATTATGTTTATTCGTGAAATATACTACTTTGAATGTAAAAATTATCATCAAAATCTAAAGAACTCTTAACTAAAACTGCGTGAAACGAAACGTTCGGGAGGACACAAATTTATGACCAATCCCTTTTTTTTTGTGAGATTTTTAACCAGATGTTATATTGAAACGAGGATTTTGGATCGATCGATGGATTGGTTAAAATCTGGATAGATAACCATTTTAGGACAAAACAACCCACATTGAGGGTATTTGCCTCTGGATGGACCACCCCTGGTCTAGATATGCCATAACAAAATGAACGGAGAAATAATACAATTTCCTGCGGCCGGGCGGACTATCGTAAGAGGCGGCAAAACAACCCACAGTCAGGTGGTAGGGTATTTGCCTGACTGGATGGCTACCACCCCTGGTCTAGAGTATGCCATAACAACCTTGATTTATGTTCCGGCATTAGTGACCAATCAGCGTATTTGTAGCACCTTTGGTGTTGCAAATGTCCATAGGCGATGATAACCGCTTTCCATCGAGTGGGCCGTCTGCCTGTCTGCTGAACTCATGCAAATAAAATAAAAAATTAGACAATAGTAGTTGTAAATTCAATTATTTGGTAAGCTACATATGTGGCAGGATACAGTAATACCTAAATTTTTATAACTATGGACATCATATTCAAATCTGTATACACAAAATAAATTACTTTGTTTTTTTTTATTTTTTATGTATAGCGTCGATTTTGAGAAAATAAATCTTTTTCTTCCTTTCTTATAGCCAAAAAGATGTCACTGTGGTCGGGTTTTTTGATGCCGCCGTTGCAATTCTCTAACGAGAGCATAACCATGGCAACGCGAACGAGGTTTCATTATGGTTACGTTACAGAAGAGACTTACAACGACCGCGTTCACAACCGCGATTTTTTCTGTTCCACTTGCTTGCGGGCGTTACAAGCATAAACTCTAGTGGAACAGATTATGGAGCGTCGATGTCATTAACGACGAAATTTTTTTTTTTTTTATTGCAGATCAGCAGACAGGCAGACAGCCCACTTGATGGAAAGCACTCATCATCGCCAGATGGAACCTGGTCACTAATGCCGGAACACAACTCGAAGTTGTTATGGCGGCATGCTCTAGACCAGGGGTGGTAGCCATCCAGTCAAGCAAATGCCCTACCACCTGTCTGTGGGTTGTTAAGTCGCCTCTTACAGGCCGCCCGGCCGCAGGAAATTGTATTCTTTCTCCGTTCCTGCACGGATAATACTTACCATACCACTTCGGCCCATCTTTTGATATGGGTCGTTGTGAGCGATGTGTGATAGAAAATAAAGAAGTCATTAGTGACGTTTTCGCCACGACCATAACGACCGCGGTCGCCATGTGGAACGGTAGACGGAGCACTTTACGCGTTGTGAGATACCAAAGGAACGCACCATATTAGTTATAATAAAATTACATAGAGAATAAAAATCATGAAACTCAGTCATAAACTTAATACATTCGCGCAAATAGTGGTACTAAAGTTGGAAACCGTTATGCAAGTCAACAATGTATTATTACTTCTTTCCTTTCACGTTTTCCCACTCATTATTCCCCGTTCACGATAACCTGACGCGCAGTGTTACCAACAAACAAAAATATTAACACCTTAAGCTAGTGTCAACAATTCCTACAATCGCAATAATTACTAGAAAATTTCAACAAAAATTAAGAATTACGTTTTGTATTTTTTTAAATTTATAACCTATGACCAACATGATATTAAGTAATGTTAAAGAGTTTTTGGTGGGAACTGAAAGTAGATGTTGTGCTGTGCAGTTTTATTTTCTAAAAATGTGTAAAATTACTCTAAAATAAACAATCGTTGTAGGATATTGATAGTTTTTGAGCAGTAATTATGTGTTTTGTGAGAAATGTGAACTGTATAGTCGAATCTGGCCTTTTAAGTTGTCACAAGAACTACGTTGGATGACACCAGCTGATAACCTACAGTTCAACTGTGCTACACATAGGCTTAAGAAAATGAAGAAACTATCTTGTAAATTAAGACCTGGCTTAAAGGCCTAGCTGCCAAGCCATAAACCTAAATAAATAAATAAGTAATGTTATTTTTTAGAATTTAGTAACCCTGCGGGTCGAGTTATCGTAAACAAGGTATAGCTATTTTCTTGGAAGACTACAGCATAATAAAAGGCCGACGGCCAATCTAGTTTAAATTGATTATCGTCGTCTATATAGACATTTGCAACACGAAAGGTGCTACCAATGTGCTCGCTCGAAGCGGGACTGGAAGCTTAAGCCTCTTTCCATCAAGTGGGCCATCATGCTGTTACTCTCCAGCAATAAAAACAATACGAATGAACTAACTTCCTTCTTCTAAGAACTTATAATAATTATGCTACGTAAGTCTAAAACCAAAGCAGTGATTATCATAAAAATAGAACTTTGGAGTGATGGTGAAAGAATTATACGATTTAATCTTAATTACATACATACATAACTTCACGCCAGTTCCCTTGCGGGGTAGGCACGAACAACAGAGCGCCATTCAGGCTTATTCTTACACACCTCACTTGCTTCTTTGACATTCATAACTCTTATCATGCACGCTCGTCTGTTCTTAAGGCTCCTGACATCACCTTCTGCTAGTACACGATCAATTTGATCATGGAAGGTGTGTCGTGGCCTTCCACGACTTCTGCATCCATCCACTTTTGCATTGTATATCTATTTAGTCATTCTTTCATCATGCATTCTTTCCACATGCCCGAACCCCGACACACTCTTTCAGACCAACTCTCTCTCTTACTTCAATATTAGGAACGCGGTCCGCGAGCGTCACTCCGCAGATTTTGCGCAGTGCTCGCGTCTCGACCGCGTTTACTCTACTTTCATGCTCTCTCTTCCATACCCAACTCTCGCTTCCATACGTGAGCGTAGGTACCAGCACCATGTTGTGTATGGCAAGCTGGGCCTTCTGGCTGAGGCCTTTATTCTTAATTGTTATACACATGTCTACATTACGAACCTACTCGTTTACTAGAGACAAATCGTCGACGCTGGTTGACCGCAACGACCGCGGACTGTTCCGTGCGCACGCGCATTACATACACGATTACACTTAACACTGGAATACCACTGCAGTCGATTCGTCTTAACAATAAGAATAAATAAATCGGCAGACGACAAAATATTTACATCATAATAGATTCCTAAGCTCCGTTAGGTTTTTTTTACAAACAACATTAACGCGTGCTGCTCATTCCAGGAGACTGAGAAAATATTTGAGATTGAAATTAATACTCAAATACTTTATTTATAGATTCGTTCGGGTCTATTTTAACCGACTTGAAAAAAGGAGGTTCTCAGTTCGTCGGGATCTTTTTATTTCTTTTTTTTATTTATGTATGTTCACCGATTACTCCGAGATTTATGTTCCGATTTACGTGATTCTTTTTTTTCGACGCGAAACGCCCAGTAGTTTTCATTTTATGAACATATTTTGTGAAAAAATTTCCATTCCGTTCCATACGTACACCGATTACGCTGAGATTTGTGATCCGATTTATGTGATTCTTGTTTAGTTTGATGCGGAATAGTTGCCATTTGGTCCCCTAAAAATTTAACATAGTTTGGCCCAGTAGTTTTCATTTTAGGAACATTTTTTGTTCCCGTTTCTTTAGCCCTATATTTTTTTAAGGAGCGCGGCACCTTTCGTAGGTCTACCCATACATCGCTAGACACTAAAAAGTAACAAATAAAATAAAATAAACTTCGTTTAAAAAAACCAACTTCAAAAACTAAAAAGTATAAAATAACTTATTTCTAAACCTATTATTATTAATATATATTATCTAAAATATCTTGAAGTCGGTGCAAAGTAAAACATAAAAATTACTATATTTTTTTGAAAATTACTAAGCACCGACTTTAAGATGTTTTAGATAATATATATTAATAATAATAGCTTTAGAAATAAGTTATTTTATACTTTTTAGTTTTTGAAGTCGGTTTTATTAAACGAAGTTTTTTTTATTTTATAGCCATATTCGTTGATTAAATCCAGTTTTTTGGTACAGTTGTCATAAATATTTGTGCAGTCAGACGGAAAGACTGCGTCAGGAACTCCTGCACCGCACCAGTCTTCATGTCCATGACATAGCAGACAAATTGAGTTTTTGGCGGGAACTGAAAGGAGATGTTGTGCTGTGCAGTTTTATTTTCTAAAAATGTGTAAAATTACTCTAAAATGAACAATAGTTGTAGGATATTGATAGTTTTTGAGTAGTGATTATGTGTTTTGTGAGAAATGTGAACTGTATAGACAAATGTGGCCTTTTGACTTGTCACAAGAACTCCGTTGAATGGCACTAGCTGATTACCTACAATTCAGCTGTGCTACACATAGGCTTAAGAAAATGAAGAAACTATATTGTAAACTAAGATCTGGCTTAAAGGCCTAGCTGCCAAGCCATAAACTTAAATAAAATAACATAGCAGACAAACTGCAAGAGAGTCGCTTACGCTGGTACGGCCACGTTCTACGGAAATCCGCTAATTACAACGGCCTCTATGGTTGAGCGGGCTACGCCTTTGTCGGTCTACCTCAGTGCAACGCAGAGGTTCCGGGTTCGATTCCTGACATGGTAAATTTTGAAAAAAAAAAACCAGCTCCCAGGGTAGGTAGTCCGTTGTATATTACCGATAACACAAGCGTAACTTGCTTAATTTGGGGCCATACAATGTGTGTGTTTGTCTACCGATAATAATAAAAAAATATATTCTGTGGGGAACAAATGTCTGGCCATGCCGTCTCCGCCAGGTCCCTGTCGAAAAGGAAAGCCTAAGAAATGACATGCATACCAATGGTCTGAGAACGGGGGATGCTGAAGACCGCGTGAAGTGGAGTAGAAAAAGTAGGAAAGCGAACCCTAGGCGTCCGGGACTAGACGCTCGATAATGATGATGAAGACGACAGTTTTCATAAATGTCATCTAACAGCCTGTCAGTTAAAATGCGTGTAACAGGGGCCAAATACCCGCAGGCAGTGTCGACGTCGTTTCATTCGCAATTTGTCAGAAAAGCATTCGTCCGACCACTGCGCCTGATAGGTGTGATAATGTGACATGTTCCTATATTAATTTTATTTACTTTTTGCTCTAAAAATACGCTTAATATATTAAATATTATTAAATATATACACATATATATATATATATATATATATATATATATATATATATATATATATATATATAAATATATTTAATAGTACATTATGGTACTAGTGTGTAACATTGGTGATTACCGCCGAGGCGCCATTGACACTCGAGCCGTAGGCGAGGGTCTTAAGAGAGCCGAGGACGGTAATCATCAATACACACGTGTATCATACGACGTTTTTCAACACACTTGTGAATAAAATAACAACAAAAACTCATTTTATTTAGTAGATAAAAAAAAGTTATATATGAGTGAAAGTTTTATTTATTAAACACGTACGAGTTAAAATTATCTATTTAAATAAGAAGTTGCATGAAATGAGCAAGCAATAGGAACATTAATTTATTTGTTCTATAGAACACGATCTTTTTTTTTTTGAATAAAAACTTTTTTAAGGAAAAAGCAACTCAACCAATAAAATTTAAAAAAAAATCTATAACTCACTAGTGAGTTATAATGATTTTTACTAGTAAGCCTTGTTGAGTCTTTTTCATAGTTATATTTAATTTCATTTCTTTTTGTTCGTAACGTACCTATTATTATTTTTCAAAATCATTATTTTCAAATTTCAATAATGATTACATAATATATTATGCACTTATATTAAATTATACAAAATATGTCTATTCTTTGTTTGATGTTGTTCTAATTATAAATAATATTAAATGTTCATTAGTTATTTTTTCTTGGTGACGTTACTGCCTGGCACTAACGGAAGACCAGCGTTGGTTGTTATCAACCAGCATTTGCTGAGTTAGGGCCTGTTTAGAGTTAGTTAAGTTTTGGCTTTTATTAAACTGCTTATGTATACTTTAATAATTTTAAATAACTCTAAATAAACATTATTTTCTTTTCTGTCTCTCTCTCTCATAGAAAGCAAGCCAGTTATTGTCGTTTCGTCTTTCTATTTCGCATTGAACAGTGTGGTGTCGCGACGATTATTTTTGTTGAGTGTATACAGGTTTTTTGTACATAATAAATAATAAAAAATAGAATCCCAAACATATGTTTCCTACTTCAGTTACCACAAGCCAATTATAATTAAAATTGAGCCTACTGATTAAGTTTATATTACATTATATTTGTTAATAATAATAAAAAGATTGATTGATTGAATATTGAGGAAGATAAACAAATAAAGTATATTGATCTTGCTTACGAGGTTACTGCTATGTGGAACCTGGACTCTACAATCATAGTACCGATAGTGGTGTCAGTGAATGGACTAATAGCGAAGAGCCTTGACCGTCACCTTGAAAGGCTCTCGCTTGGTATCTGGGTGAAGGGTCGGATGCAGAAGGCAGCTCTGTTGGACACGGCCCGTATTGTGAGGAGATTCCTGTGTCTGGAGCCTAGCCTTAATTTTAACTACTATATAAGTTTTAGATGTAATTATATAAGGCCTAGAAATAAGTTTATACAAATAAATGAATAAGAATTTGAAAAAAAAATAATTAATTATGTTTATTTGATTTGTTATTTTTATGCACTAATTGAAAAACGTTACTAACACAGCAATAAGTAATAAAAAACACCCATAGTAATACATGAAAAATAATTTAGAATGTGTATTAAACACAAACACAATACACAAGTGGATGGATGCAGAAGTCGTGGAAGGCCACGACACACCTTCCGTGATCAAATTGATCGTGTACTAGCAGAAGGTGATGTCAGGAGCCTTAAGAACAGACGAGCTTGCATGACAAGAGTTATGAATGTCAAAGAAGCGAGTGAGGTGTGTAAGAATAAGCCTGAATTGCGCTCTGTTGTTCGTGCCTACCCCGCAAGGGAACTGGCGTGAAGTTATGTATGTATATAAGCCATCCGGGAACCCCACTCAGACACACACACACAAAATTTCAGCAAAATCAGAAAACGATCGTTTTTTAATTTATTTAACAAGCAGGCGCTAAATATCAGACCGTTATCTTATTTTAAAATGTCAATGATAAAAATGATTATATTAAGCTTTATACAAGAATTAATATGCTATTGATATGACGTCATAACTTGCTATTCTCGTACAAAATATAGTAAGGCTTCAGACTTTTGTTAGATGTATGTATGTATTAAACACAAATATATACAATTTTACATTGATGGTCGAAACATTTACCAATCGATTTTGATTATCATTGGTACTTTGAACCGCTATAGTATCGAAGTGCAATCAATTAATAAACACATACAAAGTATTTAAGATTCTACTGTCTTTATTAGTCTTTGTTAGGTCCAAAATCGCGAGCAAATTTGTCGGAATGTATCACAAATGTCCAGTTTTGATTATTGTTAATTTTAGAATGGAGGTACTTCGTGTACACTGGCAACACTTCAAAATGTCCCACTGACATTATATGTTGAATGAATGTTCAAACATGAGCCAATAGCCGCCTCTTCCTTTGAACATTGCCAAATCCCGAAAATATTGGATCGAAAAGTTCATTACGATTATTTCTTATTACATGCATACATAGCCAGTTCCCTTGCTGGGTAGGCACGAACGACAGAGCGCCATTTAGGCTTATTCTTACACACCTCACTTGCCTCTTTGACATTCATAACTCTTGTCATGCACGCTCGTCTGTTCTTAAGGCTCCTGACATCACCTTCTGCTAGTACACGATCAATTTGATCATGGACGGTGTGTCGTGGCCTTCCACGACTTCTGCATCCATCCACTTTTGCATTGTATATCTGTTTAGTCATTCTTTCCACATGCCCGAACCACCGGAGCATTCCTTTCCTTACCTTCACCCCGACACTCTTTCAGACCAACTCTCTTTCTTACTTCGGTATTACGAACGCGGTCCGCGAGCGTCGTTATTTCTTATTGTTGTATTTATTTGAATATATAGTGCCGGTGTCGTAATTATTATACTATTTCAATGAAATAAGAATTTTCATCGCTATTCTGTATTTACACAGATGTTACAGAAATTTCATAACAATAATATATGTAACTAACAATAAGTTTTCATTTATTACTTAGTCACTAGTGGTGCTAGTTCTCGTTGCCATGATGACGTGTTTCTTAGCGAATTGTACCTAAGGGGCCATACATGAATACACATACTCAAACCAACGCGCACTACCATCGCATTGCATTACACGCACACTCCACAAACAAACCAAGACACACAAAGAGCCTGAAAATTAATAACCCAGGCACAGAAAAGAAAAAACAACACACATGGCACTAGATAGGGCTATATATAAGTATAGATATAAGGCCAACACTGCACATGCACTTCCTCACAACACCAGCATGTAACAGATACACTCTACATTAGTATAAGTTTAGTATTAAAATTAGAATAAATTAATATAATAAGTTATTCTTAAGGCACACCATGACATAAAAATCACAAAATTAATGTCACACACACAGTAACAAAAATAAACAATAAGCGTGTATGGTCTCTAAAATTTTTCATAGAAATTAAGTAGTAAAAAAAGGTACGGAACTAGAGTCCGTAGAGATGTTAATAATAATAATAAAAAGAAGTGTGATCTTTTGTGATAAGGGGTGGGTTGGGTCCTAAATTTCGTGGCGTCCAATCAACCACAGCGCAACCTTTTTGGCTTCGTCTACCCCAAGGAAACGACGTCACATATCGGGATATAAAGTATCCTAAGTTTACTACACCTGCGAAATAAACTAGTTTTGTGTCGAGTTTCATTTAAATTTGCTCGGCAGTTTTCACTTGATGCTCTAACAGACAAAAAATTCTTAGTTGCATTTTCGAAATCTGCTGGTCCTAATGAGCCTCTCTGATTTCTTTCTCTTTTTTAAATTCGTTGTACAAATTGGACACAATATATTTATTATATTATAGACATAGACAACACTTTATTGTTCACCAAAACAAAAATCTTTATCCGTGCAGGAACGGAGAAAGAATACAATTTCCTGCGGCTGGGCGGCCTGTCGTAAGAGGCGACTAAACAACCCACAGCCAGGTGGTAGGGCATTTGCCCGACTGGATGGCTACCACCCCTGGTCTAGAGTATGTCGCCATAACAACCTTGAGTTGTGTTCCGGCATTAGTGACCAGGTTCCAGTGACCCTTAAGAGAGCAGCAGCGCATCTGTAGCACCTTTGGTGTTGCAAATGTCCATAGGCGATGGTAACCGCTTTCCATCAAGTGGGCCGTCTGCCTGTCTGCTGAACTCCTGCAATAGAAAAAAAAAAGTTTTTGAGTAGTATTTATGTGTTTTTGTGAGAAATATGAACTGTATAGTCAAATGTGGCCTTTCGAGTTTTCACAAGAACTCCGTTATAAGGCGTCGATTGTAGCCTACAATACAATTGCGCCTGGCTTAAAGGCCTAGTTGCCAAGCCATAAACATTAAAAAAAAGGAAAAAAATGACATAGACAGCAGATTACAGTCTAAACTTTAGACTGTAATCTGCTGTTCATGTATGTCATTTTTTTAAACTCTAAAGTATTGTAAACTAGTACATATATTATTGCGTAAGACTAACATAATGATTCTGAAGTGAATTTTTATTTTCATCGTTACTCCTACTTAGGTACTAGGTATGTGAAATTTGGCATAATTTACTTAGAATATTATCTTCTTCATCATGCATCGAATCATTGCTTGATTACAATTCGTGTATTAGCATTAACAGAACAGAGTCTATCAGGTGATTTAGAAGTAACTCATTGATGAAGGTCTCAGAACGTCACGGTTCGAATGTTACAACAGAAAAAGGCAAGCAAAGATATATATATGATTAATTTGAAAACAGTGTAATTTAATAATCTTATCTATACTAATATTATAAAGCTAAAGAGTTTGTTTGTTTAAACGCGCTAATCTCAGGAACCGCTGGTCCGATTTGTAAAATTCTTTCAGTGTTGAATAGTACATTTATCGAAGAAGGCTATAGGCTATATTTTTTTTTTTAAATTAGCGATCCTTACTAAAAGTCCAATAAGTAACCCAAGGTGTAAAAAAATGCCCCGAAAAAATCCTTACACGGCGTGCGCTGCGAAAACTATTGATTATAGAACAAAACAATGTACTACCACTTTGCAGAATATATAACTGTCTACAAAAAATATCGCGTAACCATATGTCTAACTATTGTAGTTATCTCACAATAAGTGTTTTCTTTTATTTTTTTAAATAATTAAAATGCCGTCGCTTCAAAAACTCTTTATTTTGTACCTTGGTATTAATGCTTATCAAAATAAATGACTCCATATTCAAGACGAATTCAATACCTTTCTAGAACTTTTTGAATTATTCAATTCGGACGTTTCATTCAAAAGATATCGCCATATTTAAAATGTAAGTATTAGTGTTGTAGCCAAATATACTAATATTGTTTGATTGAACGCGCTAATCTCAGGAACTACTGGTCTGATTTGAAAAATTCTTTCAGTGTTGGACAGCCTATTTATCGAGGAAGGCTATAGGTTATATATCATCACGCTAAGACCAATAGGAGCGGAGCACCAGTGAAGAATGTTTCAAAATCGGAGGCTTTTGAAAGCAAATTCCACGCGGACGACGTCGCGGGCACAGCTAGTTCTTCATAAAATTCCATCGTTAACTATACAAACACATAGCATTCAGTTGTAGTGTATGTTGTTTTATGAGTCTAGTGTCCACCCACGCTCGTCCCACGCCGGGCGACGCGCTACGCGCCGCGCCGTACGCTGCCGGCTACCGGCTTTATTACACACTATGCTCGCTGTGTTGTCAGATAACTGTGCATTCATTGCCACACTTAAATAAAATTCCACGAGTTCAACAAGAATGGAAAGAGAAAAACAATACCGACTCGTGCAAATAAGTGTAGTGCATTGTTTCTCAACAATTTTTATGTTGCGACCCACAAAAAAACCAAAAAGTCTTGCGTCACCTCTACTACAAAATTATGATAATATTTAATTATACGTTTGGTTTGTATATACATAGGACTTATTTTTTTAACGGACTGCGAGTTCTTTTAATAAAAAAACGCGACCTCAGGTTGAGAAACCGAGAAACCAACAAAATATTTAATTTTCAGGAGACTATAGATCTTAGTAATTAAATTATGCATGCTAAAACTTCTTAGAACATTATTTTAGTTATTTAAATTTATTGTGTAATGAATCAATTTTTGTTTTAATGTGAATAAAAAATATGCGAGTATTTCAATATATGTATGAATTTAAAGCGAATTTTTGTTCATCTCATGGATTTTGTTATATAATTACAATAAATCCGCAACATTTTATTTAACTGAAATATACAGTGTAAACTCCATGTATCGTCACTCGATTTAACGACAAACTCCCTTAAGCGCCGAAATCACTTGGCTTTGGTTGGTTTAGCTTGTCTTCCATACAATGATACACTCTATATTGCATTACATCCACTCTCAATAACGACAACAATTAAGTAATAAAAAGTACCTTTTAAGTTGCCAAAATTAGTAAAAGCTGCGCAGCTGTGTACGTCCTTTTATCGCTTTAATATCCTAGCACGTAATAAACTCGACTGTCGGCATCATACTTACCGAAATTTCTAAGTCCTTCCTTTATCATAAAGATGCCTCAATATCGCAAGATATGAATAAAATAAGTAAAAAAATACAACACAATTACTGGTGCAGCAAAAGGCGTCAGACAAAAATAACAGCCTTCTCTCCATTTAACAACAACTCCCTATAACGCCATAAAATGAACAGCGCCTTTAGTGACGTTATACAGAGTTTACACTGTATGATATATATATATATATATATATATATATATATATATACCTACAATTTGTATGAAATATTATTTCAGTGTAACACGCTTCGCCTATGGATTATAATATGTATGTCAGCCAGTTATAAACAAACAAACCGATGAAACTGGCCCGGAACACAACACAAGGTTGTTATGGCGGCATACTCTAGACCAGGGGTAGTCGCCATCCAGTCGAGCAAATACCCTGCCACCTGGCTGTAGGTTGTTTAGTCGCCTCTCTGGCAACACCCTACTACACCCGTACTATAAGCACATTGTGCCTGTGCCAAGCGTAATTGGCAACACTAGCATTCGATTCAACAAATATCCACATTTCTATTTACGAGATGGGAAGTTATTAATAATGTGCGTTTGGCTATAACTACCGCCGAAGTATTTGGCACACGATGTTTTGACATCTAATTTCATAAGATTATAATATCGACACGAAGGTAGTCAAATTATTTAAAAGAACATAATCATCGAGTCAACGTTTTACCATCGACAGTTGGCCGATGCGACTAGTATACATAATTACTACTACGTTTTAACGGTTTTAAGCGCGGCATTTTATCTATTTGATTTTTATTTCGCCGTTACCGCCACTTTATTAGACAGTTCATTTCTGTTTTACCATATAATGTTCCATTTTTTTTATTTTTTTTTATTGCAGAAGATCAGCAGACAGGCAGACGGCCAAATTGATGGAAAGCGGTTACCATCGCCTATGGACATTTGCAACACCAAAGTTGCTACAAATGCGCTGCTGCTCTCTTAAGGGAGTCTGGAACCTGGTTACTACTGCCGGAACACAACTCGAGGTTGTTATGGCGACATACTTTAGACCAGGGGTGGTAGCCATCCAGTCGGGCAAATGCCCTACCACCTGACAATGGCACCTCCATAACATTATATTAATACGTGAAGCAAAAACTTTGTACCGTTTTTACGAAAATTGCGCGGACGGAGGAGTATGAAATTTCGCACACTTATAGTTTATATAGAAAAGGAAAGCAGAATGCTAATATTTAAAAAAAAATATGCATAAAAAAACATTACACAGAGTACCGTAATTATAGAAGTATATTTGACAACAGAACCTTAATAATGTTCCAAGTTATAATTTAAATTCATTATGGTCGAATTTCGACCACTAGGCGACCACTAGTACGTATAAATTTGAATCATTCAATAAAACAATAATAAAACTTATACACATATTCAAACCTACGCGCACTACCATCGCATTGCATTACACGCACACTCCACAAACAAACCAAGACACACAAAGAGCCTAAAAATTAATAACCCAGGCACAGAAAAGAAAAAAACAACACACATGGCTCTAGATAGGACCATATATAAGTATAGATATAAGGCCAACACTGCACATGCACTTCCTCACAACACCAGCATGTAACAGATACACTCTACATTAGTATAAGTTTAGTATTAAAATTAGAATAAATTAATATAATAAGTTTTTCTTAAGGTACACCACAACATAAAAATTACTAAATTAATGTCACACACAGTAACAAAAATAAACAATAAGCGTGTATGGAGTCTAAAATTTTTCATAGAAATTAAGTTGTAAAAAAGGGTACGGAACTCGAGTCCGTAGAGATATTAATAACAATAATTTAAAAAAAAACATTCAATGTCATATCAATCAATTTCAGCATTAGGGAAAAGAATGTATATGTTACGGACAATTTTATAAATCCGGTCTGTATACATAATGCCCGTATCAAATGGGCAATATAAATAAAACTGCATCATTAATCACTTATCCCGGTCAGTATGAATAATGACAAACTTATCTTGGGCAATATTATAAAACACCGATGATCTGTAGTTGTTTGTTTATTAAATGAGGTTAGGGTGTAGTAAAAATGTAAACTTGACTCATTCAATGCGTTTTACGAATACCGTCATGAGCGTTTAGTTCTATACCTTTTAAAAAAAATGATTCAATTTCGTTGATCCGTCTGACATTAGCATAAGGTTTTTTTTTTAATATGGATTCAACGCACACGGCATTGATTTTGCCAATGTCAAAGTGGAATAAAGAAAAAACAGATGGAAAAGAATTTAAAAAATTGTAAACCTAAAAATTCGGCCAGTATTTTTTATGTTATCAGCAAACCCTGAGATGTATGTTTGTGTATGGAGTTTTGCCGGGAACTGAAAGGAGATGTTGTGCTGTGCAGTTTTATTTTCTAAAAATGTGTAAAATTACTCTAAAATGAACAATAGTTGTAGGATATTGATAGTGTTTGAGTAGTAATTATGTGTTTTGTGAGAAATGTGAACTGTAAAGTCAAATGTGGCCTTTCGAGTTTTCACAAGAACTCCGCTGAATGGTGTGGATTGTAGCCTACAATACAACCGCGCCTGGCTTAAAGGCCTAGTTGCCAAGCCATAAACTTAAAAAAAAAAGTGTATATTTTTTGACAAGCATGATATGACAATAGTTGACAGCTCATAATGCGTTCAAAAATCGTTTAAAAACTTACTAGCTAATAGGGCCGGCTGATTGGTGTGATATCACGCTCTCGCAGAATATCGGCATCAAATGATTAGAGAGAAAGAAAGATAACACTTTACTGTACACCATTACAAAAAAAAAACAGAAAAACTTACAGCCTAAAAATGTTCTAAATGTGCACAATGGGCGGTCTTATCGCTAAGAAGCGATCTCTTCCAGACACCCCGTGGCCGGAATAAAACAGATTACGTTGGTCAAAGGTGGTATAATTTTAGACGATATGCAGTTACTTACATTATATTTTATTCAATAATAAACATATCAAGTATGTAAAATATTATATAAGTAAGAATTATACTTAATAGACACATAAATACGCCTATTAAAATATACATATATGTATATATTTATACTAGCTGTGCCCGCGACGTCATCCGCGTGGAATTTGTTTTCCAAACTTCCCGATTTTGAAACATTCTTCATTTGTGCTCCGCTCCTCTTGGTCTTAGCGTGATGATGTATAGCCTATAGCCTTCCTCGATAAATGGGCTATACAACACTGAAAGAATTTTTCAAATCAGACCAGTAGTTCCTGAGATTAGCGCGTTCAAACAAACAAACTCTTCAGCTTTATAATATTAGTATAGATAAGAATATTAAATTACACTGTTTTCAAATTAATCATATATATCTTTCGTTGCCTGAAAGGAATGCTCCGGTGGTTCGGGCATGTGGAATGAATGCATGGTGAAAGAATGACTAAACAGATATACAATGCAAAAGTGGATGGATGCAGAAGTTGTGGAAGGCCACGACACACCTTCCATGATCAAATTGATCGTGTACTAGCAGAAGGTGATGTCAGGAGCCTTAAGAACAGACGAGCGTGCATGACAAGAGTTCTGAATGTGAAAGAAGCAAGTGAGGTGTGTAAGAATAAGCCTAAATGGCGCTCTGTTGTTCGTGCCTACCCCGCAAGGAAACCGGCGTGAAGTTATGTATGTATGTATAAATATATATAAAAATATCAAACATCGTAAAACAGCTTTTTCGTAAATATTGTACGTATTAATGTCTTAAAATAGCGTACAAGATAGCTTACAATATTTTTAAACGTTATGGCCTGGGCGTCCCGGGAATCCCGCAGAAAGTTCAAGTCAAACGCGGACGAAGTCGCGGGCATATCCTAGTATTTAAATATAATTACGCTCTGTGAGCGCGGAATTATTCGGTTAATTGTAGTATGTGTGGGTATTATAAAAGAGGTGTGTCTGTTTAAACATTGAATTTACGTCAACCGTCACGCAACAGATGGCGCCCGCCAAGGCCACTACTATTATTACACTTTATTATTAAACATTAGAATTATATTATTAAAGGCGGGCCATCTCACTGCCGTCGCTTGAGAAATTCATGTCACTATTGCAATATTATAATGTCACTGTATGTATACCTTTATATATAGAAGTTTTGTCTATGCGTATACCAGTGTACCATACCTGTAATTTTTTGGATAACAATGTCAAAAAAGAGAAAATGTGTTAACTAAGCCCTTTTTGATAATTCATTCGATGAGATACATTTATTTCAAAAAGCTTTTTCCCGTAATTACAAGAAATAAAAATTATATGAAATCAAACATAGAAATATACAGCACATATTTATATGTAAGTTGTAATAGAAAATTTTAAATAGTGAAGGTTATTTTGAATTTCCCATTACACTCCCATTTTTTAAAATTATTATATCAATCTGTGTATGTCAATTGTTTAATTAAAATATTGTTGTATTGTATATATTTGTTATACAATACAACGGCGCCTGGCTTAAAGGCCTAGTTGCCAAGCCTTAAACATAAAAAAAAAAATTGACACCAGGGGAAATCGTTTCCCAGGGACCAAAAGTACGGTTTTATCCCTGTGATCAGGCAACTCCAAGCGGAATATGAGAAACAAAAAGTACTTTACCAATTTTCACAACAATTACTAACGATTTGTTGCTAAGAAGGGTTTAATTAAGGTTAAAGTCAGAATAAAACCAAAAAGCTCCTATATACTTAAACTGTAACTGGTTCGTCTTTCCAGTTTTCAAGCCCTGCTTGATACAACTGATTACAAATCGTGTGGTCATATTGAAAAAAAAAAAAACTCACTGATATCGGTGACGTCGTTCCACTTCATTATAACGTCTGCGCACAAGTCACCTGCAACAACAATCACTCAAGGTTAGGGGGAAATATCCAGAAAAGCACTGCGAAACATTATCACTTATGTTATGTCGTGTCGTGTCGTAGTCGTGTCGTATCGTGTCGAGTCGTATCGAGTCGTGTCGTGTCGTATCATGTCGTGTCATGTCGTGTCGTGTCGTGTCGTATCGTGTCGTGTCGTATCGTGTCGTGTCGTGTGGTATAGTGTCGTGTCGTATCGAGTCGTGTCGTGTCGTGTCATGTCGTGTCGTGTCGTGTCGTGTCGTGTCGTGTCGTGTCGTGTCGTGTCGTGTCGTATCGTGTCGTGTCGTGTCGTATCGTGTCGTGTCGTGTCGTGTCGTGTCGTGTCGTGTCGTATCGTGTCGTGTCGTGTCGTGTCGTGTCGTGTCGTGTCGTGTCGTGTCATGTCGTCTCGTGTCGTGTCGTGTCGTGTCATGTTATGATATGTTATGTTGTATGTTACATGATATCTTACTTTTAATATTACATGATAGAAATACATACATACACACATAACTTCAGGCCAGTTCCCTTGCGGGGTAGACACGAACAACAGAGCGCCATTTGGGCTTGTTCTTACACACCTCACTTGCTTCTTTGACGTTCATAGCTCTTGTCATGCACGCTCGTCTGTTCTTAAGGCTCCTGACATCACCTTCTGCTAGTACACGATCAATTTGATCATGGAAGGTGTGTCGTGGCCTTCCACGACTTCTGCACCCATCCACTTTTGCATTGTATATCTGTTTAGTCATTCTTTCATCCTTTCATCATGCATTCTTTCCATATGCCCGAACTACCAGACATCTTAAATGAAACCGCTCGCAGAAGAAGAAGAAGAAGAACGGTTTTAAGCGCTGTAATTTATAATAAAACTACGTTTTAACGGTTTTTAGGGGCGGTAATTTATTTGATTTTTGGTTTTTCCGACGTTTCGGCCACTTTTCAGTGGCCGTGATCACGGAAGACAAGGATGTCAAGTGTCTACGAGTATTGTTAAAGTTTTATTTAGCTTACCGCCGACTTGTTAATTTTAATTATTTAGTTTTAATTTTGTTTATGGTTATTATTTACTCTATGGGAGCCTAATCTAATATACTAACTACCGCTTCTCAACATGTTATGGCTTGAAGAGAAGAGCATGTTGCGAAGCGGTAGTAAATTAGATTAGGCTCCCATAGAGTAAATAAAAACCATAAACAAAATTAAAACTAAATAATTCAAATGAACAAGTTGGCGGTAAGCTAAATAAAACTTTAACAATACTCATTGACACTTGACATCTTTATCTTCTGTGATCAACATGATGACGAGATGACAGTTGTATCATGTGTCCGCATCCCTATTATAATTATGTAAAAATAATGCCATGAATCTGCACACTCGTACAAAAGCAATATGGCCGCGACGTTTTGTAAAATGATAAAAAGTGTATCAATTGATTTATTGTTATATACGCTATTCTATTGACTACAAATCAATTCAAGTAGCGATGCAACTAATTGGATTCAAATAACAAAAAGGTCGTCGGGTGCGTGTGCAAATGCAATGCAATAAATGCAATTATGGCGGCATCGCGTGTCGCAACCTCAGCCGAGTGTACGGCGCGCTGTGCCTGACATTCTATCATCTAAAACTCTAAAACTTTTATTCTGCCGTCATAAATACACGAGCTGTCTTCATCTTCTAACTCTCCTGTTATTTCTCGACGTGGTAGAGTGTGATGTCACGCTCTCACAAAATACCGGCGTCTTGAGCGACCTTGAACTAATCATGTTGCAAGAGTACGTTCCAAGTCTCAGCCTTTCCTACATAAAAAGCGCGAGGCACATGGGAGGAGGGTGGTTTTAGTGGGTAGTGGGTGTTGCCCGTGCAACTTCCCTGAGTCTCCACACAAGCTGACTTGATTATTGTTCGGATTGCCCCTTATCAAAGGGGAAAGCCTTCGTGATCAACTATGGTCTAATCCCTTGCAAAGGTCTCAGTATTGTGCGTAAATAGCATTTCCCCGCCTTAAAAAAAATAAAAGCGCCGTGTGATTGCGCGTACTAATGCGACTCCACGCGGACGCCGGCGGTTGGCTGGCATCCGGAGACGCAGGTATGCGCATGACTTCCCACCCTGAATGATACCGCTTCGGGGGTCTTTAGCTATCAAGGGAGCAAAGGATTCATCACCCCCGGTGACGAAGTGAATGTGTTCTGATTCCCGGGGCACATTCAGGCACTTTTTGCGCTGGATCGGACTGGGCGTAACTACGTTCTAAGTCTCAGCCTTTCCTTCATAAAAAGCGCGGTGCACATGGAAGGAGGGTGGTTTTAGTGTGTAGTGGGTGTTGCCCGTGCAACTTTCCTGAGTCTCCACACAAGCTGACTTGATTATTGTTCGGATTGCCCCTTATCAAAGGGGAAAGCCTTCATGATCAACTATGGTCTAATCCCTTGCAAAGGACCCAGGTATTGTGCGTAAATAGTATTTCCCCGCCTTAAAAAAAAAGTCATCTTGCAAGAGGGAGCGGCCAAATTCTGCGAGGCAGTAATGTCTTATAAGGAGGCCGCTGTACAAGAAAGGGAGAGAGGTGCGCATGAGTCCTGTGCGTACCGACGACAGTCGGGGCTCCAGAGACGCAGGTATGCGCAAGATCTCCTCCCGTAATATCGCTGCCCTCCAGCATCTAGGTAGCGGAGTCATCCCCCTGTTGACGAAGTGAGTTTGTCCTGCTTCCCGGGGCACTCTCAAGCATTGATGCGCAGGATCAGCGTGGGCGTAATTACGTTCTAAGTCTCACGCTCTTCCTACCATAAGCGCGGGGCACATGGGAGCAGGGTGGTTTTAGTGGAGTATTAGCCCATGCGTTACCTCTCTACATAGAGGGAGGTACCTTGCTGAGTCTCCACACATGCCGGCGATTGACTCTGTTAGCAGTTTGGTCTAATCCCTAACAAAGGAGCCGGTAGTGTGGGAAATGCATGTCCCCCACCTCAAAAAAACTCATGTTGCGTGAGTGAAAGTTCCAATGGTACTATCTCATTCCTCCTGTCCCATCGATCCTACCTTATCCCCTCTATTCCATACCTCTTATCCCTTCCCTCCTAGCTAATCTCCTCTATCTCTTTTCCTTCTTTCTCATCCCCAGGCATCCTCATCTAGGGGAGGGTAAACACTGGTGACCAGTCTATGTGTTTGCGCACTTCAGGCAACAAATAAATTTGTGGTCGAGTCTCCTTACTTTCCAGCACCATGTCATACGGTTTTGAGTAGTCAGTTCAGGCAATTAGGCTTTCTTAATCGATCTCAAAAATTTAAGATCTATAAGTTTTAAATTTTTCGATGATTTGATTAAAAAAATCGCTATAGGAACTCTCGTGTGAACAGGGGGGACTTGCATGTTGGAAATACCTGATGAAATAGCTACAGAGAAGTGCCCATATTTAAATACCTGGGTTGTACTTTAAGAGACACTAACACCCGCGAGGAATATATAGATATTCGTATTTGAAATACCCTACGACGTACCCCGGCGCTTCATAAGGTGTTGGTATCCAAGCTTCTCTCCCGTAAGACCAAGAGACGTATATATAAAACTGTCATACGCCCAACATTGATGTACGGATGTGAGGCTTGGACCCTAACAATGAAGGAGGAGAACAAGCTGTTGGTGGCTAAAAGAAAGGATCCTGGGCCCGGCACGGGGAAGCAATGGAAACTGGCGGATCCGAAAAAATGCCCAAATCGAAGAACTGGTGGGTGAGCCCAATATAATAGGCGAGAGCTTGGCCACCTATACAGAATGGGGGAGGATCGCGCGGTGAAATGAGCCTAGTTGGGCAGATTCGCCAGGTAGGGCATTTGCCCGACTGGATGGCTGCCACCCCTGGTCTAAAGTATGTCGCCATAACAATCTTGAGTTGTGTTCCGGCATTAGTGACCAAGTTCCAGTCTCCCTTAAGAGAGCAGCAGCGCATTTGCATCACCTTTGGTGTTGCAAATGTCCATAGGCGAGGGTAACCACTTTCCATCAAGCCGTCTGCCTGTCTGCTGAACTCATGCAATAAAAAAAAAAGATCAACGGGATGGCCCAGATATCGCTGGAGTGACGTAGTGGAGGCTGATCTGCGCGAGCTTAAGACACAGCGCTGAACAGGAAGGAGTGGAGTAATCTCATTTTGGAGGCCGAAACTCATTTTGGGTCGTTGAGCCGCAGCAGTTCAAAAAATAAGTTTTCAATAATCAATAGAAAGTACCCAAAATATTACTTTGGGACTTGCGCATTTAAATATCATCCAATCATTCTTTTACAACTCGTGGAACGTATTACAACAATAAACAGACGATGTAGCACACTGGACCAAAATTCCATTTATAGCATCGCGTGATTAAGTCAAGTAAAACGAAACAACATTCATTGTTGCTTTGTAACACTATTTTTTATTTCAATTTCCCATTATGTGTAGCATTGTAGTTTTACACATACAGTATATTTTTGAATGGTATAGCCACGTCTTACTTAGTCGACCCCACTAAGGACTAGTCTGCTTCAGGGCGATCAACCATCGTTTTGTGGTGCTCAGAAGATATCGCTTCAGGGTAAGGGCGGCTAAGTCAAAGCACACTGTTATCCGTGCAGGAACGGAGAAAGAATACAATTTCCTGCGGCCGGGCGGCCTGTCGTAAGAGATTTGCCCGACTGGATGGCTACCACCCCTGGTCTAAAGTATGTCGCCATAACAACCTTGAGTTGTTTTCCGGCATTAGTGACCAAGTTCCAATTTCCCTTAAGAGAGCAGCAGCGCATTTGTAGCACCTTTGGTGTTGCAAATGTCCATAGGCGATGGTAACCGCTTTCCATCGAGTGGGCCGGTCTGCCTGTCTGCTGAACTCCAGCAATAAAAAAATAAAAAAAAACTACCAATGTCGTCAGTCAACAGGCTGACGTAGAGAATATATTGGACGAATCACGAAATTTATAGCATTTTTGCTATCGTTGAAGAAAACACAAAAATGTTTTAGTAAGCTCTGAAATCCTGGTGACTTGATTCGATAGTCATTAATAATATAGAATTACTAAATATTTTGGATCCGGTTTAGTGTTCAAAAGTATAAGAAAACTATATAAACAGAAATGAATAGTAGAAATGTATGTACGCGTATAACTTGAGAACGACTTTACCGATTTTAACGAAATTTTTTGTACGTTTCACAATTGGAACCGGTAGATGGCGCTAGCTAAAATTTTATTTTTTCCGCTAGTGGAATAATAAATAGTTTTTTTATTGCAGGAGTTCAGCATACAGGCAGACGGCCCACTTGATGCAACTTTTTGCAACACCAAAGGTGGTACAAATGCGCTGCTGCTCTCTTAAGGGAGACTGGAACCTGGTCACTAATGCCGGAACCAAACTCAAGGTTGTTATGGCGACATACTTTAGAACAGTTATTTAATGTATGTATACACATTGAAAAATAAACCTGCACTGATGGCCACATAGCAATGACTCAGACCATTGTTTTTTACATACATACATACATAACTTCACGCCAGTTCCCTTGCGGAGTAGGCACGAACAACAGAGCGCCATTTAGGCCCATTCTTACACACCTCACTTGCTTCCTTGACATTCATAACTCTTGTCATACACGCTCGTCTGTTCTTAAGGCTCCTGACATCACCCTTGTTTTTAACGGTATACTATATGTTATCTCGCTATAGTATATATTTCATAGTCGCCATAAATGCAGTGAAATTCCGCACGAGAATCCAAAGCGAGAAAACTAGTCGCTTCCACGGTTCTGGAGCAAACTGAACGTTTATTTGTTTGATAGCGTTTAGAGAGTATCACCGCTACAAAGCGGCTGTTACTGAAATTCTATACATGGTTTGTGGCAACGATCTGCTTTAGTAATATATTAAATATTGTTACGACCTGTGCCGACAAAGACAAATTCACACCTTTTGTTACTTTGTGTTTAAAACTTGTGATTAGAAACACAGCCCAATGTGTATTGTAATCTTTCATGGCAGTCATTAGTCAGGTGTGTTTCTTGGAAATCCGGTCCACGGGGTCGAGCAGACATATTGCATCCGTGCAGTATAAAGCAATGCCTCGATTGATGGACGAGGCAGACATTCGGTAATCTATTTAGTGACGGACTTTGCGCGTGTTTTTAATTGTGCATTACGTTTAGGCTGGTTGTGTTCAGTTATAATTGTACCTGTGTTATACGTGTTTATATAGTTCTAATAAGGGAGTTTTTGGCGGGAACTGAAAGGAGATGTTGTGCTGTGCAATTTTATTTTCTAAAAATGTGTAAAATTACTCTAAAATGAACAATAGTTGTGGGATATTGATAGTTTTTGAGTAGTGATTATGTGTTTTGTGAGAAATGTGAACTGTATAGACAAATGTGGCCTTTTGAGTTGTCACAAGAACTCCGTTGAATGGCACTAGCTGATTACCTACAGTTCAACTGTGCTACACATAGGCTTAAGAAAATGAAGAAACTATATTGTAAACTAAGATCTGGCTTAAAGGCCTAGCTGCCAAGCCATAAACTTAAATAAAATAAAATAATATAGTTCTAATAAACTCTATAATAATTCCAACGACATTTCAATTCGAGTCCTGCAACTCGTAAGAATATTAATAAATAAACTTTTGCATAAAAAAATATATAAAATGTGTTTTGATCATTAAGAGATAGAGCCTCAAAAACGCGGCCAATGACTAGGTGCTGTATTTACTGTATTATTCATTATACTGCAATGCCTTCCCACACTGGCATTATTTAAGTTAAAAATAATGATTTTATGCAGTTAATATTTTTTAATTGTATTCAGTTTCAAATGAGTATAACTTATATTAACGGGACATGCACTTATTTTTGATGAACTGCAATTTATTTAATAATGCAATTACGAGTTGAGGCTTGTTAATGATATGACTAAGAAAATTTTAACTTGTTAATTAGTACACTACTAGGTATTTCTATGCAGTTTTACTCACAAAATCTTATTTTTCATTTCTAATAGTCGGAAAGTACGTTTTTTTTTTTTATTACTATATATATATACTATATATTTTTATCCGTGCAGGAACGGAGAAAGAATACAATTTCCTGCGGCCGGGCGGCCTGTCGTAAGAGGCGACAAAAGAACCCACAGCCAGATGGTAGGGCATTTGCCCGACTGGATGGCTACCACCCCTGGTCTAAAGTATGTCGCCATAACAACCTTGAGTTGTGTTCCGGCATTAGTGACCAGGTTCCAGTCTCCCTTAAGAGAGCAGCAGCGCATTTGTAGCAACTTTGGTGTTGTAAATGTCCATAGGCGATGTCAACCGCTTTCCATTAAGTGGGCCGTCTGCTGATCTCCTGCAATAAAAAAAAAAAAAATCTCTACGGACTCGAGTTCCGTACCCTTTTTTAATACGTACACGCTTATTGTTTATTTTTGTTAGTCTATGTGACATTATATGTAGTAATGTAATTCTCTCTGTGGTTGAGCGGGCTAAGCCTTTGCCGGCCTACCTCACTGCAACGCAGAGGCTCCGGGTTCGATTCCTGGTATAGTAAATTTCGGAAAAACGTCTTTTCTCCGTTATTTACTATGGTCTGGGTGTCTGGGATCGGCCCCAGAGTAGTCCGTTGTATATTACCCATAACACAAGCGTAACTTGCGTAATTTGGGGATATACAATGTGTGTGTTTGTCTGCCGATTATTATTATTATTTACATATATATTTTATTTCCAAATTTTTTACATTTTTTTTATAAAAAACTGATCTGCGCCGGCAGTGGGGCCTAGGGTCCAGGCTACCGGTGGTTAAGGCTCCAGACACAGGAATCTCCCCACAATACGGGCCGTGTCCAACAGAGCTGCCTTCTGCATCCGACCCTTCAACCAGATACCAAGCGAGAGCCTTTCAAGGTGGCGATCAAGGCTCTTCGCTATTAGTCCATTCACTGACACCACTATCGGTACTATGATTGTAGAGTCATTAATTATTATTATTATTAATTTTTCTGTTTTGGTGTACCTTAAGAATAACTTATTATATTAATTTATTCTAATTTTAATACTAAACTTATACTAATGTAGAGTGTATCTGTTACATGCTGGTGGTGGAAAGTACGTTTGAAGTTAACCAGACCACAGGGATGAAATAGGTACTTTTCGCCCCGGGGAAGCGATTTTCCCTGCTGTTAAAAACCTTACAAACAACGCGAGTCATGTTGCAACTTTTTTACGTAATTCTTTATTGACTTTTTACATACATACATACATAACTTCACGCCAGTTCCGTTGCGGGGTAGGCACGAACAACAGAGCGCTATTCAGGCTTATTCTTTTTTAAATTTTACATCAAGAAATTATTAAATTGAAACAGCAGTTTCGTAATTAGTTTTATTTCAATTTTTTTTTTATTAATTTTGAATATTTTCGGTATTGAAATGTGACGTCATGAATTTAGAACCTCTCCCACCCCTTGTCGCACAATGTTAACATAATTTATGTATGGCCCCTGAAAGTTTGCTCGAACTATGACTCTTTATAATCTACGCGGACGAAGCCGCGAGCAAGGGCTAGTAATTTTTATATCGATCGTGCTTTGTTATAACATCAATAACATTTTTGTATAAGTATATACATATGTATTCCTTTTAATAGACGATATATATGTGTGTGCGTGTGTGTGTGTATGGATATATTTATATATATGTATGTTTATATATATAATATTACTATGTTTTATGTACTTAATCATGTGTATATAAATCTGTATGTATATTTATATAATAATATTAATATATAAAATATGTAACACTTTTAATCTGCGGAGTGACGCTTGCGGACCGCGTTCGTAATACCGAAGTAAGAAAGAGAGTTGGTCTGAAAGAGAGTGTCGGGGTGAAGGTAAGGAAAGGAATGCTCCGGTGGTTCGGGCATGTGGAAAGAATGAATGATGAAAGAATGAATAAACAGATATACAATGCAAAAGTGGATGGATGCAGAAGTCTTGGAAGGCCACGACACACCTTCCATGATCAAATTGATCGTGTACTAGCAGAAGGTGATGTCAGGAGCCTTAAGAACAGACGAGCGTGCATGACAAGAGTTATGAATGTCAAAGAAGCAAGTGAGGTATGTAAGAATAAGCCTAAATGGCGCTCTGTTGTTCGTATGTATGTATGTAAGTATGTATGTATGTATGTAACACTTTTAAAATATTGTGCAGCAAACCCTGCCCTAGTTTTTGTGCCATATTTCTCTCTCCATCCCAAGGTTGTCTGGAAGAGATCGCTGTCAGCGATAAGACCGCCATTTGTGCCTAATTCTAAGCTGTTTTTGTGTACTATTTCAGAAATTTTATTGTACAATAAAGTATATTCTATTCTATTCTATATACAAAAATATTATTAATGTTATAACTAATATATATACAACACAAACACACCTTCCATGATCAAATTGATCGTGTACTAGCAGAAGGTGATGTCAGGAGCCTTAAGAACAGACGAGCGTGCATGACGAGAGCTATGAATGTCAAAGAAGCAAGTGAGTGTAAGAATAAGCCTAAATGGCGCTCTGTTGTCCGTGCCTACCCCGCAAGGGAACTGGCGTGAAGTTATGGGTGACTGACTATATATAACTAAACTATTAGTGCAATAATGCCGTAGTACAGCCAGGGTTGCAGTTTGCAAATTAACCACTACGGTATAGTAGGGTTTTAAAATCTAGATCGATCTAGACTTGTCCTATAATCCACAACTGCACGCGTCGGGCGGCGTGCGTTTAAGAGCGCGAGGGGGGGGGGGGGGGGGTTACGTCCCACTTGCACGTAGGGTTGCCAGGTCACACTTATTATTTTACTCTTAAATTTAATTACTTAATTTTAAGAAGTTTGTTAATTTGTTATAAAAAAAGCTAAAAATATATATACAAAATACTTCGCACTATTTTTAGTGCTCGAGACTAGCAGACAGGCTGATGGAAAGTGCGTAATGTCGCCAATGTGCTGTCGGTGTCAAAGGGGAGACTGGAACCTGGCCACTAACAATAATAGTATGTGTATTTAATTTATAAAATACTAGCTGTGCCCACGACGTCGTCCGCGTGGAATTTGCTTTCAAAACCCTCCGATTTTGAAACATTCTTCATTGGTGTTTCGCTCCTATTGGTATTAGCGTGATGATATATAGCCTCTAGCCTTCCTCGATAAATGGGCTATCCAACACTGAAAGAATTTTTCAAATCAGACCAGTAGTAGTTCCTGAGATTAGCGCGTTCAATCAAACAATATTAGTATATTTGGCTGCCACACTAATACTTACATTTTAAATATCGCGATATCTATTGAATGAAACGTCCAAATTGAATAATTCAAAAAGTTCTAGAAAGATATTGAATTCGTCTTGAACACGGAGTAATTTATTTTGATAAGGATTAATACCAAGGTACAAAATAAAGAGTTTTTGAAACGACGGCATTTTAATTATTTAAAAAAATAATAGAAAACACTTATTGTGAGATAACTACAATAGTTAGACATATGGTTACGCAATATTTTTTGTAGACAATTATATGTTCTGCAAAGTGGTAGTACATTGTTTTGTTCTATAATCAATAGTTTTCGCAGCGCACGCCGTGTAAGGACTTTTTCGGGTCATTTTTTTACACCTTGGGTTACATTATTGGACTTTTAGTAAAGATAGATCCCTAATTTCTTTGAAAATATAATGCAGCCTATAGCCTTTCTCGATAAATGTACTATTCGACACTGAAAGAATATTTCAAATCGGACCAGCGGTTCCTGAGATTAGCGCGTTTAAACAAACAAACAGACAAACTCTTCAGCTTTATAATATTAGTATAGATGTGGTTTAAGTATGTTTGCTTAAGATCTACCTAATAATCTACACCACCTATATCACCAAATTAGGGTGAATTATTCCTTAAGTTAGGTTGCCTGGAAGAGATTTCTTTAAGCGATAAACCCGCCTATTGTTTCTACCATGACAATATTGTACATACATACATAACTTCACGCCAGTTCCCTTGCGGGGTAGGCACGGACAACAGAGCGCCATTCAGGCTTATTCTTACACACCTCACTTGCTTCTTTGACATTCATAGCTCTTGTCATGCACGCTCGTCTGTTAATGACAATATTGTAATTGTGCATTTTTGAAATTGTATATGTCCTGAGCAATAAACTTTTATCTGTTCTAATAATATTATTGAAGACCTTATTGCTGATTAAATTTTAACTTCCCTTAGTTTACAATTTGCTAGTAGTCACCAGTTTGTCCTTCAATGTTGGCCTTCTTCGACTGTTTCCATTTCTCTATTATTATGGGCTTCAACCGGTACTCCCAGAGATCGCTTTTAGGTCCTCTACCCAACTTTTTGCCTGGTTGCCTCTATTTCTATTCTCTTCTCATGTATATCATTCCGTTGCCGCTACGTTTTGAGCAATGGCTACTAATACCGGAATACAATTCATGGTTGTTATTGCGGCCTACTGTGAGTTTCGCTTTTAAAAACTATTATATTTGATATTTTCTTAAGTTTTCGCGACTTGTATACATAATAAAACTACGTTTTAACGGTTTTAAACGCGGTAATTTTATTTGATTTTGGTTTTCCCGACGTTTCGGCCACTTTTCAGTGGCCGTGATCACGGAAGAGAAAGATGTCAAGTGTCAACGAGTATTGTTAAAGTTTTATTTAGCCTACCGCCAACTTGTTAATTTTAATTATTTAATTTTGTTTATGGTTATATTATTTACTCTATGGGAGCCTAATCTAATTTACTACCGCTTCGCAACATGTTATGGCTTGAAGAGAAGAAGCGGCGCAAGAAACTTTTCAGCAAACATGCCTAGCTCTAATAATTTTATATAATATTAAAATGGGTGGAAGGAAAAATAAAGTAATTATCAGTCAAGTTGGTTTGTACGCAGAAAGAGCTCACAATGTCTTGAGGTCTGGCAGCTGGTTTTTGCAAAACCAAAATCAAATAAAATTACCGCGCTTAAAACCGTTAAAACGTAGTTTTATTAATTTATTATATTTGATTTGCCCTCACTGAAATTTTTGAAAAGTATCACATGAGATACATCATAAATTTAAATTTTGAAAAAACATTCTGAAAAGTTCCAACACACTCCGGGCTCGGCGATGCGTATGCGCAGCATTCGCACTGTTCAACCCGAGCGCGTCCTCTGACTTTGGAGTATCATTCATATGGATCCTCTCGCAGTCCAGGCTTTAGATTGCTCTGATGTATTCATCATTATATCTCGGTCATATAAACTCTGTGCGTATGTGTGACCCTATTTTATTTTCTTAAAATTCAGAAAGAATCCACAAAATCTTTCTTGGGGCAAAGATAAAAATTTATATGTTACTAGCGGCCCCGGCAAACGTTGTCCTGCCTTTAAAAAATAAAATTCTAGAACCCGATCTCAGCGCCACCTACCGGTTCTAATTGCGAATCTAAACCATCCGGGAACCCACTCAAACACACAAAAACAAAATCACCAAAATCGCTCCAGGTGATTTGGAGGATTCCAGAACCCGATCTCAGCGCCACCTACCGGTTCTAATTGTGAATCTAAAAGAGTAATATATATTTTTTTATTGTAAGTCATGACAAAACAAGATTAAAAATCTTGCCAAAAAATTAAAGTTTATAATTAACAAATAAAAAATAGGGGTTGATCGCAGAGGGGTGAAAATTTAGGGTTGTATGTGTTTTTTAATGCTGTATCCTAAAAAAATAAAAATTTATCCTAATCACTTAGGGGTTTGAAAAATAGATAGTAGCCGATTCTCAGACTTACTGAATATGCATAAAAAAAATTCATAAGAATCGGTCAAGCCGTTTCGGAGGAGTATGGGAACGAACATTGTGACACGAGAATTTTATATATAAGAGATATCATTTGTTTGTTTCTTTATGTCTTCTACTACTTCCAAAACCACCGTTGTTATGCCTAGAGATGTCATATTGTAAAAAAAAATATTCTGTGAGCTACATAATATAAGGATTTGGTAATTTATGGTAGGTGGTTCTTTCGTTTGAACGCCGCACGAGTAACTGCAAAGCGAGGCTCGCCGTCGTGGCCCGCTGTAGTGCACGTAATTAAAGAGTTCGAACCTGGCAACCCTGTGTAGTGGGGCAATTATAGTAATCGCAGGCCGACGACCTCGGGCGCGGATTTCGTTAATCCAAGAACTAATTTAATTTTAAATTTAAATTCACTTAGATTGTAATTTGAACATGATACCACTGTTCAGATAAGATGGCTTCTCATATTAACGCGATTTACGGATGTTGCTGGGAATAATCGAGAAATCTCCGATCTCCTAAATGTCATGTGTATTGTTAACTATCGGCTAACTTTTTTCGGAACGAAGTTCCTTATCGCGCGTTGCGAAAGGGGGCTAGACGGAAAAAATCTAGACCAAAAGTTGTAACGACACTTTTTGCTATAGTTGTAAGCCGTGCGGCGTGCGCGTGTTTCTCTGTCTGTCTCTCTCTCTCTCATAGAAAGCAAGCCAGTTATTTTCGTTTCGTCTTTCCATTTCGCATTGAACAGTGTGGTGTCGCGACGATTATTTTTTTTTGAGTGTATACAGGTTTTTTGTACATAATAAATAATAAAAAATATTATTATAACTTAAAAAAAAATATTACAATTCCTTCACTAATTAATCGAAAGGAACTTCGTTCCATCCGGGTGTCCCTTGACACCTCTCAAGTTTTTTTTATTGCAGGAGTTCAGCAGACAGGCAGACAGCCCACTTGATAGAAAGCGGTTACCATCGCCTATGGACATTTGCAACACCAAAGGTGCTACAAATGCGCTGCTGCTCTTTTAAGGGGGACTGGAACCTGGTCACTGATGTCGAAACACAAGGTTGTTATGGCGACGTATTTTAGACCAGGGGTTGCTAGCCATCCAATCGGGCAAATGCCCTACCACCTGGCTGTGGGTGGTTTTGTCGCCTCTTACGACAGACCGCCCCAACGCAGGAAATTAACGAACGGATATAGCTATATAGCTAACTATAATAACAACCGATAAACGTAATAAAGCTACGTCGTAACGGTTTTAAGTGCGGCAATTTATTTGTTTTTTATTATTCCGACGTTCCAGCCACTTTTCAGTAGCCGTGATCACGAAAACAAAGATGTCAAGTGTCAATGAGTATTGGTCAAGTTTTATTTAGCCTACCGACAACTTGTTCATTTTAATTTTGTTTATGGGTATTATTTACTCTATGGGAGCCTATTTTACTTTACCATAGCTTCGCAACATGTTATGGCTTGAAGAGAAGATGTATACAAGTCGCGAAAACTTTCAGAATATTATCTAACTACGAGTCAAAAAGTTTTGGTTTTGAATTTGTAAATTACTGAGATGGACAAATACACCAATTTTTTCTATAGATAACTAGGATTGGCCGCGACTTCGTCCACCTTGGATGGGTAGAAAATATCACAGTTGTTTTACACAGAGAATTTGAATCAGTGAAAATATTGCATCGGAATCATATTGCTCCCGGGAAAACTCCCGCGAGATTACTGGGATCAATTTTAATCCCGGCAACTTGCTATCGGCCAACGAAAACCGCATCAAAATCGGATCAGTAGCTTTTGCGTGAATCCGGAACAAACAGACGAACGCAAAAAATTTAATAAACAAAAGACTACATTTTTACAATGTTATAATATTGTTACGATTGCGGGACACGAATTAAAAAATGCCGTTGGAGTTACTACAGAATTTATTAGAACTATACACACACGTATAACACAGGTACAAATATAACTGAACACAACCAGTGCAAATGTAATGCACGCGCAAAATCTGTCACTATATAGGATATCGAATGACACAAGTCTCGCCTTGATCGCGGTTCTCGCTAGACTGACCCCTCTCTCTATCCTGCCGTCATTTTATACTTCACAAATACAAGTGTGCCCGCCCGTATCGTCGACTTAATTTTCTAGAAATCGTAATCCGCACACCGGGTTAATTATACCTACAAACGGCCATAAACGAGTACAATAGGCTGTTCTCCACAATAACCAATAAATAAGTAAACAAAAAAAGACAATCATAAAGGTATTACAATCGGTTCAAATGCCGACAGGTAACAGCGTACTCCGTGGAATTTGTTTTTGTCGGGGGGCTAAGTTGTAACAAAATTATAGATAAATATCGATCATTAAAATGTGATTTAATCAAAAATAAAAGTATAATTAAATCAAAATCTTTGTAACTTAATCGACCGATTTAATATTCATTTAGTTAATCAATATTAATTTGTTATAGATATACATAATATAATGCCCATTACTATTCATACGTCTTATAACGTAGCGAATTTGTATCACTCAATTAATATAATATTATGTACATATTATTATATTATTTGGGGAATAGTGTGAATGGAGCGTTAGGTAAACTTCTAGGCGCTAAGAACCTCAGCCAGAAGGCCCAGCTCGCCGTACACAACGCGGTGCTGGTACCTACGCTCACGTATGGATGCGAGAGTTGGGTATGGAAGAGAGAGCATGAAAGTAGAGTAAACGCGGTCGAGATGCGAGCACTGCGCAAAATCTGCGAAGTGACCCTCGCGGACCGCGTTCGTAATACCGAAGTAAGAAAGAGAGTTGGTCTGAAAGAGAGTGTCGGGGTGAAGGTAAGGAAAGGAATGCTCTGATGGTTCGGGCATGTGGAAAGAATGACTAAACAGATATACAATGCAAAATTGGATGGATGCAGAAGTCGTGGAAGGCCACGACACACCTTCCATGATCAAATTGATCGTGTACTAGCAGAAGGTGATGTCAGGAGCCTTAAGAACAGACGAGCTTGCATGACAAGCGTTATGAATGTCAAAGAGGCAAGTGAGGTGTGTAAGAATAAGCCTAAATGGCACTCTGTTGTTGGTGCCTACCCCGCAAGGGAACTGGCGTGAAGTTATGTATGTATGTATTATTATATTTGTTTTTAACTTTTTATAAAACTTATGATAAACATTTAAATTAATAAGATTTTATAATCTACTAGCTGTCCCGGCAGACGTTGTTCTGCCCTGAAGAAATAAAATTTAGAACCCGATTGCAGCGCCACCTATCGGGTCCAATTGTGAATCTACACCATCCTCGAATCCACTCGAACACACACAAAAGAAATTATTGAAATCGGTCCAGCTGTTTAGGAGTTCACTGTCAACACACGCACAGAAGAATTATATATATAAAGATATATAATACCTAAAGCAAAAACTTTGTACCTTTACGAAAATTTCGCGGACGGAGTATGAAATTTCGCACACTTATAGTTTATATAGAGAAGGAGTGCAGAATGCTAATATTTTTTTCTTAAATAGAGCATAAAAATACATATTAATTAATAAATAAAAACATTACACACACTACCATGTATTTGACACACACACGCATATATATTCTTTTGTTTATTGTTCAAGTAAAATAAACAGTGTAGCCTTGGCGAAATCTCTGATTATAGAAGTATAGTCTTTGACAACAGAACCTTAATAATGTTCAAACTTATAATTTAAATTAATTATTGTGGTCGAATCTCGACCACGGGCGACCACTAGTATATTATAATTATAATGATGGTGCGGCCATGTTGTACGCATGAAAGACACTAGAATGCCTAAAGCTGTCTTTTACTCACAGCTTAAGGACGGAAAGCGCAAATCTGGCGGCTAATTTCTGCGTTACAGGGACGTACTCAAGCGTCATTTGTCTGCATGTGACATCCCAAGTGACGGCTGGGAAGACCTTGCTCTACAAAGAAGGGAGTGGCGTAACTCTATTGATAAGGCTGTTGCTGCCTTCGAAACGCAGCGCGTAGAACACTCTGACGAGCAACGCCTTATCAAAAAGAACCGCCCTAAAATCGCCTACAACTACACATACGACTCATCAGGACGGCTATATTGCGCTCCTTGCAAAAGACTCTTCAAAACCAAATTTGGGTTCGCTAGTCACCTGCGCTCGCATAGCCGGACATGACAAGGTTCGCCGTTGACGGATACGTCAAGGAGGACTATATATATTATAATTATAATAACAGTTTTCTAATTAAAAATTCAAATTAATAAAACCTTTTGTAACGTTAATTTACATAAGGCCAGATAAAATTCAAATACTGGCAAACATTTTAGTATCTTAAAATAACACATAGATAATTTATACAGAGTAAAATAAGTTAATAATGTTGTATTTTCTTAAGTTTTCGTGACTAGTACGTATAATAATGTTGGGGGCTAAGAAGTCGCGATTATTAAATCCACGAGAGGTCTACGTTGTTACGAGATATATTTTCGAGTGTAACTTCAATGGTGGCAGAAACAACTTAGACAGCCACGCATTCCAATATTAAATTCAAATTTACCATATACAAAAAGTTTGTATATCCATCACGCCCCTATAAATTTTAATTTAATTACATAAAATATCCATAAGACAAATTAACACAACTTAATACCTAAACCATCTAAACACTTGTGGTGTTTAACACTAGCTAATGGCTTAGTAAGCACGTCTGCCAACATGGATTCAGTGGGCACATGTTTCAACACAATGTCGTTCATATGCCTTAAAACCTCCCTAATGTAGTGATATCGAATATCAATATGCTTAAATTCAAATTTACCATATACAAAAAGTTTGTATATCCATCAAATAAAACTACATAATATATATAACAAATAAAACGTCGGAATAAATATCAAACAAAATACCGCGCTTAAAACCGTTAAAACGTAGTTTTATTAAATTGATAATATGTTTGATAATATAATAACAGCTCATAAGCGTTCCACTATTGGACTCAGGACTCCCACTTTAAGAGGACGGACAGTAAACCCGCCACGCTTGTCCAAGGAGGCTTGGCAGGTTTGACACATGGGTCATCTGTTCAGATTGCATCATGATGTGTCTTTCACCGCTGTTAGCACGTGGAAATTGTAACAATATCCACATTAGGTCAGAAAACTGCCTATGTATTGCATGCATTTCGGCCAGGATCGAACCCAGATCCATTGAGTTTGGGACGCGTATGCTAGCTATTTGGCTACCACGACTTGTGTGTATTTGATTTTTCTTTAAAAAAAATATTATTTTTATTGCAGGAGATCAGCAGACAGGCAGACGGCCCACTTGATGAAAAACGATTACCATCGCCTATAGACATTTGCAACACCAAAGGTGCTACAAATGCGCTGCTGCTCTCTTAAGGGAGACTGGAACCTGGTCACTAATGCCGGAACACAACTCAAGGTTGTTATGGCGACATACTTTAGACCAGGGGTGGTAGCCATCCAGTCGGGCAAATGCCCTACCACCTGGCTGTGGGTTGTTAAGTCGCCTCTTACGACAGGCCGCCCGGCCGCAGGAAATTGTATTCTTTCTCCGTCCCTGCACGGATAAAAAGTGAGAGCTGAAATACTAGAATAATAAATATAAATTTATTCTACAATCAATTTAATATAACAATACATAACAGCTTAGAAATAGCTGAAAATGGCAGCCTTATCGTTAATAGCGATCTCTGCCAGACAACCTTGGAGTGGAGAAATATGACAGAAAAGCTAAGACAGGACAATCCAGCGAAGTAATGTAGCCAGCCTTCTAAGTACCTTGTCCATAGAAAACGGTGACCTAGCTCAACACTCTTGTTTTTTGTTCTTTTTTTATTGCTTGAGTTCTGCAGATAGGCAGACGTGATGGAAAGCGGTTACCATCGCCTTTTGCCCGACATTTGCAACACCAAAGGTGTTACAAATGCGCTTTAAGGGAGACGGGAACCTGGTCACTAGTGCCGGAACACAATTCAAGGTTGTTATGGCGGCATACCTCCACACCAGGGGTGGTAGCCATCCAGACGGGCAAAGGCCCTACGACCTGGCTGTGGGTTGTTCTGTCGCCCCTTACGACAGGCCACCCGGCCGCCTGGCCGCAGGAAATTGTATTCTTTCTCCGTTCATGTATCATTCATATAGTCCAAACCGCTGCCCAGCAAAACGTAGAGATGAGTCGAAGCCAGCCTGATTTGAAGTAATACAATGAATGACTATGACAATGTTAGTGAATTTAAAAAATGCGATTGCAGCGCCACCTATTTAACTAATCTGTCTATTTTATGGAAACGACATTTGGGTTATAAGCCAGGACTATGTCGAGTTTCATTCATATACGTTAAGTAGTTTCCAAAAAACATACGATTGCAGCGCCATCTTTTTCGCTATTTTCGTCTATCCTACGGAAAACACGTCTTTGTCGGGATAAAAAGTATCCTAAGTTATGCCCTGGGATATAAGCTAGCTTTACGTCGAATTTCATTTAAATCCGATCAGACGTTTTCACATGATGCTCTAACAAACAGAAAGGCAGACAGACAGATTTATTAGAGTAGATATACAGCAACTGGACATAAGTCAAATATTTTTATTGTAGTAGTTCATAATACCTAAGTTTCAATAAATTTCTTTCACTTCATTATAGTATTGTTACAACTTAGGCCCCGGGAAAGACAAATTCCACGTACAAATCTGTAAAAGCACATTTTATTACCTGTCGGCATTTGAACTAATTGTAATCCTTTTTTGATCGTCTTCTTTTGTTCATTTATTTATTGGCATATGTTTCTAAGTTATTGTGGAGAACAGCCTATTGTTCTATTGTACTCGCTCATTAGCATCATTAGCCAGGTGTTGCGGATTACAAGCTAATTCTAGGAAACTGTGACGATCTTGTCGGGCGGACACATTTTGCATTTGTGAAGTATAAAACGACGGCCTGATGGACAGAGGAGCCAGTCGAGTGACGACTACGATACTGCCGTGACGTGTGTACATTCGGGAATCTCATAGTGACGGACTTTGCGTATTTTATTGAATTACGACCTTTAGCATTACGTTTGGATTTGTTGTGTTCGGTTATATTTATACCTGTGTTATACGTATTTGTATACTTCTAATAAGCTCTATAATAATTCTAACGGCTTTTTAATTCGAGTCCCGGTAACTCGTAACAATATACTTATAGAATAATTAAAGTTTTAGGTAGTAGAAGCGAAGATTTAAGTCGAAAATGATAAGACAACCCACATTTCGTAGCGATGAAAATTCATCTCTCAATTTGAGTTTTCAATTTAATCTTTGGAAATAATTAATACGCGTACAAATGGTAATCCGGTGGCAGCACTGTGATAAAACAAACGGACCTATTTCCATCTCTATTATATATTAATCAACTAATGAATGCCTAATATCTGGGGCTTAGGTTAGCGCTCTCTTAAATGAGATTTCAAACTTGTAACTATCATGAGGTAGACAGAAGTCAACCTTTTCAAATTATATTAGAAGTCTATGCGCAGATAATATATTTTAAGTAGGAATACATGGGCAGAATACATTTTTGTCTTGTATATAATACCAATATCAGATGGATCAACCAAATTGAATCAATTGTAATTATATAATAAATTGAATCAACACACAAAACTAAAAGGACGCTAATATATATAAATAATATATAATATATTATGTTTATAGCGATCACTTTGGTTGTTTCATTCCAAACTGAAAGACAGAATTGAATTGTATAATACGAGCTTTATCTGTAGTGTGTTTATACGTCACATATGAAAGAGTTTTTGGCGGGAACTGAAAGGAGATGTTGTGCTCTGCACTTTTATTTTCTAAAAATACGTGTAAAATTACTCTAAAATGAACAATAGTTGTAGGATATTGATAGTTTTTGAGTATTAATTATGTGTTTTTGCGAGAAATGTGAACTATATAGCCAAACGTGGCCTTTCGAGTTTTCACAAGAACTCCGTTGAGTGACGTTGATTGTAGCCTACAATACAACGGCGCCTGGCTTAAAGGCCTCGTTGCCAAGCCTTAAACATAAAAAAAATCACATATGAAACGTCAAGTAAATTTCTTTTTCTGTGACATACTAGCAGCCAGTATTTTTTTGTCACTGATGATAGTAAAAATTTAGCTCAAATGTAAATCTATACGATTTGTATATACGAATAAACTCAAAAACTACTGGACCGATATCAAAAATTCTTCCACCATTAGAATGCTACATTATCCCAAATTAATATAGGCTATATTTATTACTAGAAAAAAAATTGGAGATCCCTACTAAAACTTCAATAATGTAACCCAATGTGTAAAAAATACTGTTTAAGTGGGTCCGGAACACACTATCATCTAACAAGACTAACATACTACTAACAAGTTATATGTAAATGAAAAAAACAATTTGTTACGAGATCCTACACTAACGCCGACGATATGTCAACTGCCAATAGTGGCAGACTCCAAACTATGAGAGTGGCAATTGGCGAGTGCATTTGTCATGTTTCGTGCGTGCTGTGCCGGCAACCTCCGCGACCTGTATTCAGTTCAGAGGTGAACGACCGCTCATACCTACTGCACGACCCCGCGCGCCCCGCGCACCTCGCCCGCTTACTGCTAGATAGCGAATGCTCTTATCTTGTATTTTCGGAGATACACTAGAGCAGTGCTCTCCAAACTATCCAGGTTTAGGGACGTACTGTTCACTCCAGTAAGTTTCCGGGCTTGCATAAATCTCATTAGTATTTTTACAAGTATTGCTGAGTAGATAGTATCTACTCGATTACATTGCTCGCATATAAAAGTGTACAGACGGAGTGACAGGACTGTTGTTGTTCACCTTAATCAGATTCAGATTCTAACTCCGACTTTGGTCGGATGCACATGTCGTAATAGCGCTCTATTGTGTGAGAATCATATTCTATAATTAAATGCGCTTAATTATTCGATCTTGTAAAGAAGTACGCTCGGAATAGTTACGATTTATACACGAATATTGTTTTTTATTTTCTGATAATAGATTAGCCGATATATTGTGTTTGGCTATTACAATCTTAATGGGATTAATTTAAATTGTTTGCTAGTGAAAACTCTTGGATTCATTTCCGTGATACATTCACAAAGATTGTCCCAAGTGTAGCAAAGGCATTATACGTATACGTAAATCTTATATCTTATACTAATATATAAAGCTAAAGAGTTTGTTTGTTTGAACGCGCTAATCTCAGGAACTACTGATCTGATTTAAAAAATTATTTCAGTGTTACATAGGCTATTTATCGAGGAAGGCTACATGCTATATATGATCACGCTAAGACCAATGGATCGGAGCACCAATGAAGAATATTTCAAAATCGAAGGGATTCTTTTAACTTACTTTTTTTTTACTATTCCACGCGGATGAAGTAGCGGGCAGAAGTTAGTAATGTTATAAAATTTATTGGAATATATGTCAGCAGCTTTATTATTTAGGATTCATCTCCGTTACTGAAATACAAGTGATATTTATTTTTTGCAAATAAAACTACTAATACGTGCTATCTATTATCTTAAGATTGCGAGAAATATAAGGTGAAAACTCTTTCATTGAATTCTGTATGTGCTGTTCAGCCGAGTTCAGAGTTCAACAGCCCCTTACCTATTCACCTAGGCCCCCTCCCGCGCGTCCCGCACCATCTCGCTGCACCGTTGCAAGTGACTTTTCACAGCCGCACCAATGACCTACACGCGTGATGGAACTGGTGAGTCAAAATAGTAGTCAGGGGCGGATTTACACATTTGCCTGCAGTAAGTTTTTGCAAAGGAGATGGGTACGCTTCCGTACATTCTTGGGCCTAGATTGTAATAAGATGAGAGCGATTTTAAGATTTACGTACCTACATAACTTCACGCCAGTTCCCTTGCGGGGTAGGCACGAACAACAGAGCGCCATTCAGGCTTATTCTTACACACCTCACTTGCTTTGACATTCATAACTCTTGTCATGCACGCTCGTCTGTTCTTAAGACTCCTGACATCACCTTCTGCTAGTGCACGATCAATTTGATCATGGAAGGTGTGTCGTGGCCTTCCACGACTTCTGCATCCACCCACTATAATTAATCCACATGAACTATAATTAATAGGCTATTTGACTCTTTACAGAAATGACGTCATAGTTTGTAACGCTGATACAAAATCTAGGTGGCTTGGTCGTTTTGATATCTAATCGATAAAAAGTATCTGAATTAATTTGACTGTCAACTACTTTTTTAAATTGACCTTTATGGTTTGTGCACTACACAATATTTTCTGTCAATTTTTTTTAAAGGAATATAAATAAATAGGGTAAAATAGGGAAGATAAAATATTACCTACAAGTTGTATTAATTGTATAGACCTAATATAAATACTAGTAAGTAGTAGCTATATTTTACTTGTTTAAAATTAATTAGATTTTTATATGTATACTTAGATGGTATGTGTGTCTGTGTATTATTACGTAATGATGTAGTTTTATATTTAAGAATAATATTTATAGTATGTTTCTCAAATAGATTAAATAAATAAATTTACGACTACAGTAAAAAATTATCTAATTGATGCTAAAAACCGCATAAATGAGCGGATTGAGTTAACAAATAAACAGACGTGGAAAGCAACTGCGTTTTATACTATGAAAAGATGATTAAAATTTCTCTAATACCTCTGCTACACCTGTGATTATGGTAGTGTTAGGGATTGTGTCGCGCAGATGTAGTCAAGGGTCGTATAAAAATGCAGAAACATCATTTTCATCCGTGCAGGGACGGAGAAAGAATACAATTTCCTGCGGCCAGGCGGCCTGTCGTAAGAGGCGACAAAACAACCCACAGCCAGGTGGTAGTATGCCGCTATAACAACCTTGTGTTGTGTTCCGGCATTAGTAACCAGGTTCCAGACTCCTTTAAGAGAGCAGCAGCGCATTTGTAGCACCTTTGGTGTTGCAAATGTCTATAGGCAATGGTAATCGCTTCCCATCAAGTGGGCCGTCTGCCTGTCTGCTGAACTCAGACAATAAAAAAAAATCTCACTTCGACTTTGGTCGGATGCACATGTCATAGTAGCACACTAGGGTAGCTAATTATTGTCATAACTTTAATTTCAAAGTTCTATATGTTTGTTGTATAAATCTCCCATTAAGAGTAGATACCTACATTCTCAGTCATAATATAAATATAGGTTAGATAAATAATATAATCAGCAGCCTTGAACGCAACTGATAATAAATTATGCCTACAGTTGTCTCCTTATCACGATTTTTCCAACTTTTCTCTATAGATTACCTTCGACTATTTATCCACTCGTTTCGGTAAATATATAATGAGCTCAATAATATATATATTTGTTGCGAACTGGCAAACAAGCAGATGGTCCACGTATGTAGGCTGGGATAGGAGGAATAGGCTACTGACTAGGAGCGTGGAGTCTTCTGTATTCTAGCTACTAGAAGATCGAGCACGGAGATGGTTTAAGATCAAGATCCGTTGGTGGTGCGTTACGTCCGCACTAAGCCCAATATTTTAATATAGATCCTCAACACATGGCACTAGTTAGGATAATATATATAGGTATAGACATAAAGCACACACTGCACATGCACTTCCTCACAACACCAGCATGTAACAGATACACTCAACATTACTATAAGTTTAGTATTAAAATTAGAATAAATTAATATAATAAGTTACTCTTAAGGTACTCCACAACACAAACATGCATTCATTAAATGTAACACACAATAACAAAGTAGCAAATAAGCGTGTAGAACTTCCTAACTTCTTAGATTTAATTCTAAAAAAGGGTACGGAACTAGAGCCCGTAGTTGTTAATATATATATATATATATATATATATATATATATATATATAAAAACCCTCTGCAGGAGTCCGGCGGGTGCAGGTTCATTAAGGAGGAGCGAAACGGGCCAAGGACGATGGGTCAGGAGAAATGGGATAGAGGAAGGGGGAAATATGCCATCAACGTCTCACTTCTACAGATTTGACACAAACTCTGTCTACATAGTTTAATATCCATTTTATTCTATTTTTGGTTTTTCAATGTGTCTCGCTATGTTTAAAGACCAAATTAATGCTTTTCCTTACTTACATTCTCGTTAATCGCGCTTTTCTCCCGTTCTCGTGAGAATGAAGAGCGTCCAATAGACTGTAGTGGAACACTTAAAAGGCAATAGATGGCGCTGTGCAATAATTGATGTCACAAACGTTTCCCGCAACATACAAAGATTATATACAAAATTTCAACTATAACAGATCTTCCTTTGAGACGGAGGAGCATTCCATCTCGCTCCTCCATCCTATCGGGGCTCACCCTTCAAGACGGTTCATATCTGCGTTACAATTTGAATAAATCAAACTGTGATCCATATATACAGAAAATTGAATCATTCGATGTTTTGTGGCCAGGCTGTAGAATTATACAGTAAAATACGGAAGCACTTGAAATAAACGAGCAAGTACGATGAGATTAATGAAACTAGATGAATTGAAAGTTGTTTTTCAGGTTCGCCAGTCAGTTGTCGCCAGTGGAGATTAATCGTCTCTGCTTACCTCCATGGGAAACAGGCGTGATAATATGTATTGTTAATAACATTTCTTCCAAGTAGTGCCACCTATTAATGTACTATTGTAATATTTGCGGGTAATTGTGTTTACTAATCGGATATAGAAGCGACCAGTCGTAGTGACAAAAGATCATATTCACTTCGACTTTGGTCGGATGCACAGGACATATTAGCTTTCTAGGGTGGCTAATTGTTGTGCGTGAATCATAACTTTTAATTCATTGTACTTTACATCGGCGTTCCTTAATTCTCAAGGTTCTCCGTCTTTCGCTATATAAATCCCGCACTAACAAAAACTATGAAGCAACCAACCACGGTATAACCAGGGCTATTTTGCCTTACATACATAACGTATGTAATCAAACAAAATGCGGTGGTTATAACAGCGTAAATCTATACGTTAATACGTGAAGCAAAAACTTTGTACTCGTTTTTACGAAAATTGCGCGGACGGAGGAGTATGAAATTTCGCACACTTATAGTTTATATTGAGACAAAGCGACGAATGCTAATATTTTTTTTAAAATTATGCATAAAAATACATTAATTCAATAAAAAAAACTTGAGAGGTGTCAAGGGACACCCGGATGGAACGAAGTTCCTTTCGATTAATTAGTGAAGGAATTGTAATATATATTTTTTTAAGTTATAATAATATTTTTTTTATTATTAACAAATATAACAAATTAAGTTGTCTCTCTCTCTCTATAAGAGAGAGAGAGACAGACAGACAGAGAAACATGCGACGCCGCACAGCTTACAATAGCTTACTATAGCAAAAAGTGTCGTGACAAGTTTTCGTAAGATTTTTTTCCGTCTAGCCCCCTTTCACAACGCGCGATAAGGAACTTCGTTCCAAAACATTACACACACTACCATGTATTTGACACACACACGCATATATACTCTTTTGTTTATTGTTCAAGTGTAACAGCCTTGAAGAAATCTGTGATTATAGAAGTATAAGTGTTTGCCAACAAATTATTATGGTCGAATTTCGACCACGGGCGACCACTAGTCAGTACAAATTAAAGTCATTTCTCGGATGTCTTGCGTTTTTAGTTTTGAAAGCCCCCAAAGACTCGCGGTGTTGGGTTGCTCGTTACACGCGATAGGACCCTAATCCCCGGTCAACTACGCTCGTTAAGTAACAAGATTCATATAAAAACACGCATAAACCGGTCCGGGCAGGGTGACATAACTTATATTTAAGTGCCCAGAGATACACGCTGCCGGAAATCACGTACGGCGACCTGCCGATCAATAATTATCACTTTAGTTTTCTTGTTCGGCTTGTCGATGGAGGCATGCGCTAGCTTGTTGAACAGACGAACGCTTTACCAAGTGTTGGATACACTTCTATTCTGTCTATCAACCAGTTTCTATATCGTGACATATGTTAGGCATGACAAAATAATAACAGGCAGACGGCCCACTTGATGGAAAGCGGTTACCATCGCCTATGGACATTTGCAACACCAAAGGTGCTACAAATGCGCTGCTGCTCTCTTAAGGGAGACTGGAACCTGGTCACTAATGCCGGAACACAACTCAAGGTTGTTATGGCGACATACTTTAGACCAGGGGTGGTAGCCATCCAGTCGGACAAATGCCCTGCCACTTGGGCTCAAAATTTTTTATATAGGTATATACCTCTCTCCGAGCTACGTGAAACTTGTATTATATAGGTACACTAGCTGCGCCCGCGATGTTGTCCGCGTGGAATTTGCTTTCAAAATCCTCCGATTTTGAAACATTTTTCATTGGTGCTCCGCTCCTATTGGTCTTAGCGTGATGATATATAGCCTATAGCCTTCCTCGATAAATGGGCTATCCAACACTGAAAGAATTTTTTAAATCAGACCAGTAGTTCCTGAGATTAGCGCGATCAATCAAACAATATAAGTATATTTGGCTACAACACTAATACTTACATTTTAGATATCGCGATAGCTTTTGAATGACACGTCCGAATTGAATAATTCAAAAAGTTCTAGAAAGGTATTGAATTCGTCTTGAATATAAAGTGATTTATTTTGTATAAGGATTAATACCAAGGTACAAAATAAAGAGTTTTTAAAGCGACGGCATTTTAATTATTTAAACAAATAAAAGAAAACACTTATTGTGAGATAACTACAATAGTTAGACATATGGTTACACGATATTTTTGTAGACAATTATATGTTCTGCAAAGTGGTAGTACATTGTTTTGTTCTATAATCAATAGTTTTCGCAGCGCACGCCGTGTAAGTATTTTTTCGGGTCATTTTTTTACACCTTGGGTTACATTATTGGACTTTTAGTAAGGATCCCTAATTTTTTTGAAAATATAATATAGCCTATAGCCTTCCTCGATAAATGTACTATTCAACACTGAAAGAATTTTTTAAATCGGACCAGCGGTTCCTGTGACTAGCGCGTTTAAACAAACAAACAAACTCTTCAGCTTTATGTATTAATATAGATACGGAGGAGTATGAAATTTCGCACACTTATAGTTTATATAGAGGCGAAGTGCAGAAAGCTATTTTTTTTAAATTGTGCATAAAAAATACATTAAATAAAAAAAAAGCATTACACACACTACCATCTATTTGACACACACATGCATATATATTCTTTTGTTTATTGTTAAAGTCAAATTAACAGTGTAGCCTTGGCGAAATCTGTGATCACAGAAGTATACTCTTTGACAACGGAACCTTAATAATGTTCAAACTTATAAATTAAATTAATTATGGTCGACTAGTTATTACTAATGTTTCAATCTTATGTATAACTTTAAATTTAACAAAATACTAAATGATACATAATTTAGAATAAAATAGAATAGAATAGAATATACTTTATTGCATAACATACAGTTCAAGAAGTTTAAGTACAGAAGACAATCGGCGGTCTTATCACTAAAAGCAACTTCTTCAAGACAACCTTAGGATATATTAGAGAACAATTGTGTAACATGTGGGTTTTGCAATATAACTAGAATAAATAATAAATAAAAATAAAATTATATATATAAAATTTTGAAATGGCAAGTAAATAGACATAGAAATAAGACAAAAATATACATATATTCATAATAATATAAATTTTCATCATTTGGCTACGGTACCCTAAATACATTTAATCAAAAACACCTAATTATTAAAGGGTGTGTTAAAAACAATTTTCGTTGTAATTTTAAGGGCTAAACTTTTGCACAGAGTGTCATCAGATTAACGGAAAGTAAGTTTAGGGGTATACATACGCCTTATATATAGACACTAGACTTGTTATTTGGGCTAGGAAACATGATTTTAAGGTCCACCAACAAGTTTTGAACGAATAATGGGAAAAATAATAATACGTTTGATAAACAAGGTTATGTCACTTTTGTTGAAAAAAAAGTTTGATTTGTGTTTAGGAATACACTTACACCTGATATATAAACACTAAAACTGTTTTTTAATTTAGTAAACGTGTTTTTAATTAGTTATTATAATTTTAACGTTCATAATAATAAATCACAGTACTGTCACTTTTTTTTTTTACTTGACGATAATAGGCATAAGAAAAAAAAAATACATACATACATACATACATAACTTCACGCCAGTTCCCTTGCGGGGTAGGCACGAACAACAGAGCGCCATTTAGGCCCATTCTTACACACCTCACTTGCTTCTTTGACATTCATAACTCTTGTCATGCACACTCGTCTGTTCTTAAGGCTCCTGACATCACCCTCCGCTAGTACACGATCAATTTGATCATGGAAGGTGTGTCTTGGCCTTCCACGACTTCTGCATCCATCCACTTTTGCATTGTATATCTGTTTAGTCATTCTTTCATCATGCATTCTTTCCACATGCCCGAACCACCGGAGCATTCCTTTCCTTACCTTCGCCCCGACACTCTCTTTCAGACCAACTCTCTTTCTTACTTCGGTATTACGAACGCGGTCCGCGAGCGTCACTCCGCAGATTTTGCGCAGTGCTAGCATCTCAACCGCGTTTACTCTACTTTCACTCTCTCTCTTCCATACCCAACTCTCGCTTCCATACGTGAGCGTAGGTACCAGCACCGCGTTGTGTATGGCGAGCTGGGCCTTCTGGCTGAGGTTCTTAGCGCCTAGAAGTTTACCTAACGCTCCATTCAAACTATTCCCCAAATTTACTCTTCTTTCTATATCAGCGGTGTACCTTCCATCCCTGCTAAAAGCACATCCAAGATATACAAATACAAAAAAAAATAACCATTCGATATGTCAATAATATCGATTTTCAAATACGAAAATGGTTTTTTTTTTGCTCATATATTGCGAGTCTGTTTTAGTAGTATGTTTTTAAACGATTTATTTTCATTAAAAAAAAAGATGTATAATCTGCTATACTCTATTTGCCGCCTTTTTTATTCCATTTCTCTTTTAGTTATATGAATGTACTTTGTGTTTTATTATGGATTTTTCGACGACTTGCGCTGTTTCACTGGACTTTGGATTTTGGCGAAATCCTCTATCTTAAGTTTTGGGTCTGATATAGATAAACGGGAGGTAAATTAATGGTGATTTGAGTTAAGGATATCTTTACAGTTTATTTATAGCCACTAAGGTTGTGAGGGGTGATCGAAAGTCGCAACCAGTGATTAAAACGGTAAGTTGGTTAGGTTGGGTTAGTCTTTAGACCAAAGTGCACGAGCCGAGCGAGCGAAGCGAGCGTGCCGCGGCAGCGGCCGGCGAGTGCCAGAACCGACTGGTCACCATTTATTCTTTGATATCTATTTAAATGATGGTTACAAATCGGTTGTGACATTTGCTGACCGCTGTCATGGCACACTCGATTCACTCGCTCGGCTTGTGGGCTTTAGTCTGCGTTTTTAGACTGTTTTAAATGTTTTTTACATTGACCACTACCTCTCTTCAACATTTCTCATCTTTAGACATAAGAAATAAGTACACTATTTTGAAAGAAATTAGTAATGTTTATAAAAAAATCATATCTCAAAAACTAAATGTCTCCTAGACATGGGGGTTACAGAAGGGAGAAGTATTCCTCCCCCCCCCCCTTCCCCCCACTACTTAAAATTCAGTGACCACTATTGTAAAGTTTAACCATTTTAAGCATTGCCGAGATTTATTCGAGAATTTTTCACATTTAGTCCAAAAGGTACAGGGAATATATAAATTTAGATATGTTTTTAATGATAGCAACACCCACCTCGATGTGCAGTTCTATTCCATTATAGTTCCATTCCATTCAATAACTGCATAATTAGTTCAGATTAATTTTGCATCGTTGCTTTTTTCTTAGGAAAATCAATTGCATGACATTCTATTGATTAATGATTGCTTTTGGAATAACAATAAGAGGCAATCAAGCTAATGACATAATCGCTTGATAAAAAGTCAAGTTATGACATTGTTATGTAAAACCGATATCATCACGACGTCACGTTTTGTAGGTTAGCCAACCGCAGTATTTAACCTTATTTTGTTAAATGAGATATTGAGTAACAAAAGAGTTTTCCAGAGAACCTAATATTGCAATAGTAAACGTTGCATGTAGTGATGAAGTTTTTATAATAGGTCACATGAATATCTAAGAACAAATGCAATGACAGCCTGTGTAGGTTTTTTTTATTGCAGGAGTTCAGCAGACAGGCAGACGGCCCAATTGATGGAAAGCGGTTACCATCGCCTATGGACATTTGTAACCCCAAAGGTGCTACAAATGCGCTCTTAAGGAAGACTAGAACCTGGTCACTAATGCCGAAACACAACTCAAGATTGTTATGGCGTCGTACTTTAGACCAGGGGCGGTAGCCATCCAGTCGGGTAAATGCCCTACCGCCTGGCTGTGGGTTGTTTTGTCGCCTCTTACGACAGGCCGCCCCAACGCAGGAAATTGTATTCTTTCTCCGTTCCTGCACGGATAATGCAGCAGCAAATGTATGAACAATGTTTATGTATGTACATACATACGTAACTTCATGCCAGTTCCCTTGCGGGGTAGGCACGAACAACAGAGCGCCATTTAGGCCCATTCTTACACACCTCACTTGCTTCTTTGACATTCATAACTCTTGTCATGCACACTCGTCTGTTCTTAAGGCTCCTGACATCACCCTCCGTATGTCTCCCTATGTATGTAGGTGTATATATGTAAGTATATATGTATATATACATATGCGTCACTATAGAAACGATGAAGAACAAGATAGAATGTATGATTACAAATCTTGTATTTAATAGTAATAAATAAATAATAAGTTTTACTGTAAATGCCGAGGGTGTGTTGTATCACACGCAAACCTCATAGGTTTAAGTGGTGCTTTACTACTATTTTATAATGTAAAATTATTATTATAGATAAATAAGATTTAAAAAAAATATAGTAGAAGTGAAACTTCAACGGACAAGTGGAAAAACGAATGGCAACATGGCAGATTGTTAATGTACTTGTCCAATTTGAAAACCTACCCGTAAAACTTCAAGTTAAAATTTTGTTGCGATTCGTTTTGCCACTTGTCCGTTGAAGTTTCACTTCTACTATGTGTCCCAGCACACATTTCGATTTTTCGCAGGTTTACTGCAAATTATGATTTGGTTAGGTTAGGTACATTTTAGTGAATGCATTTTTTATTTAAACATATTTTATTTTATCAAACAAAAAAAATTGAATTCGATCCGGAACCAAACGCATCCATAGTCTACTCTAAAATTATGCCGCTCCTCCACGCGGCCGTAACGCTTTTGCGTGACAGACCCCCCGTCTATATAGAAGTTTCACTTCAATATTAAATAGAAAACAAAGTAGATCAAAAGAAGCCTTCACAGATGACAGTGAAAATGAAAATTGAACAAGGAAATAATAAAAGAAAACTGCCAAGATATAAGGTACTTGAACTGATGAATCCGAGTTTGAATAGACTTTAACCAGCCTACACTATTAGTGAATAGGTCCTACGTCTATATCTTCCAACTTATTAATTCATGCGCTGTTACGGAACAAATCACATCGGTAAACTGTGCGAGTCAGTGTAATCATTTCATAGGGCGAACATTAGATTAGATATTCCCGGGTTGCTCACGATTTCCCTGGATTCCACTCATTAGACCATTAAACCATCGCAACAAGATATACTTTTTGATAAGAAACCATATTTGAGAATCGATCTACAATTCACGGAGAAATCGCGTAACAAACATACAATCAAATTGTCCTTTCTGAAGTCGGTTAATTATATAAGGAACATATAAAAACACATTAATTAAAATGAAAATGGCTCATTAATTATCTTACCAGCTCCTTTCCGCATACAGTATTGACACCGACTGCCTTTATCAGTTGCGGATTTTAGTATGCGTCGATTACAGCTGATTGGGTCGAGGGGGGCGCGGGTCGGGGGACGTCGCTCCAAGGGGCAGGGGAGGTCACGCGAGTCCTGCCCCCTGATTGGCCGACGGCAATCTCGCGAATCGGTAGCTCTGCGCTGGCGCATCCACTGGCGTTTCAGTTACAAAAAACAGCAGAACACTGAAAATCACTTTTTATAACTTCAAGCATAGAAACTCAACGATGAGTCGTCAATTTAAGAGAATTGGTTATTTAATATTTTCTTAAGTTTTCGTGACTAGTATACATACATAATAAAATTACGTTTTAACGATTTTAAGCGCAGTAAAGTACAGTAAGTTGTATCCGTGCAGGAACGAAGAAAGAATACAATTTCCTGCGTTGGGGCGGCCTGTCGTAAGAGGCGACTTAACAACCCACAGCCAGGTGGTAGGGCATTTGCTCGACTGGATGGCTACCACCCCTGGTCTAAAGTATGTCGCAATAACAACCTTGAGTTGTGTACTTGCATTAGTGACCAGGTTCCAGTTTCCCTTAAGAGAGCAGCAGCGCATTTGTAGCAACTTTGCTATTCCTACGTTTCGGCCACTTTTCAATAACCGGTGATCACAGAAGACAAAGATGTCAAGTGTCAATGAGTATTGTTAAAGTTTTATTAAGCTTACCGCCAACTTGTTACATACATAAATAGCTTCACGCCAGTTCCCTTGCGGGGTAGGCACGAATAACAGAGCACCATTCAGGCTTGTTCTTACAAACCTCACTCGCTTCTTTGACATTCATAGCTCTTATCATGCAAGCTCGTCTGTTCTCTCTGTCTTAAGGCTCCTGACATCACCTTCTGCTAGTACACAATCAATTTGATCATGGAAGGTGTGTCGTGGCCTTCCACGACTTCTGCATCCATCCACTTTTGCGTTGTATATCTGTTTAGTCATTCTTTCATCATGCATTCTTTCCACATGCCCGAACCACCGGAGCATTCCTTTCATTCATTACCTTCACCCCGACACTCTCTTTCAGAGCAACTCTCTTTCTTACTTCGGTATTAGGAACGCGGTCCGCGAGCGTCACTCCGCAGATTTTGCGCAGTGCTCGCATCTCGACCGCGTTTACTCTACTTGTTCATTTTAATTATTTAGTTTGGAGTATGATATCCAATGAAAATTGAGCAGATGTCGAACTGTCCACGAAGTATGAAGAGTTCAATGATAATAACAGCCCATATACATCTCACTTGGCTACCTAGTTTTAGAGGAATAGACATTTCTACCACGCTTACCGAGGCGACCTGATGAGTTTGACACATCGGTTAGGTATCTCGATGTGTAGGATTCATCACGATGTATTTCGTCATCGTCAGCACGTGGTAATTGTAACAATATGCACATTTGGTCAGAAAAACTGCCTATGAAGTGCATGCCTTTTCAATTTTGGACGTGAGTGCATTAATCACTAAGCTACCAAGACTTCACAGTTTCCATAGCCATGCTTAATTGAAGGTTATGAAGGGTGAGCCCCGATAGGGTGGAGGAGCGAGATGGAATGCTGCTCCGTCTCAAAATAAGATCTTCCAGCGAGGCTATTGTTGTTCCTCGCAGGCCTAGGCCCATCTGTTATAGTTGAAAATTTGTATATATTCTTTGTATGTTTCATTGCATTGCACAGCGCCATCTATTGGCTTGTAAGTGTTGCACTAGAAACCCTCTTGCTGAGACTGGAAATCGATGGTAGACGAATGAAGTCGAGAGTTGTTCACAGCTATCAATGCTTCTCGTAGTATGCCGATTCATTTGTCACTTGGCAGTCCTGTGAGTCGGACTGGATGCAGTTCTAGTGAGTCAGAACTTTTGTTGGTTTGTCCCAGTGAGTCGGGAGAGCAGGAGCTCGTGTGTCGGTTTCCAATGCGTATGGAAAGACGGTTGGAGTGGGCGATTAGCTTCACGCGGGTCACATGGCTGGACTGTGATGGTTGTTCAGTGGTGGCCATCCACAGGAAGCAGCATACAGCAGCCGTGAATTGGTTGCCGAAGTCGCCTGAGTGCGTAGCTGTGGTAGCAGGGATGGAGATGTACATCGTGTTGCAGATGTGCGATCCAACCCTATAGTGGCTACCGGTGGTAATTGGCAGTGGAAGCTAGCAGGATATACTCGGTTTCTAAGTTATGCGGAGAGTGTGATGGTGATGGTGATGATGGTGCTTGAGGTTGAGGTTGAATTGATGTTCTATGGAGTTGGAGGCTTGAGGTTGAAGTGAAATCTTGAAGTTAATTTTTGAGACTTGATTGAGGGTAGTTTGAGATCTTGATGTTATTGAAAATTGAAGTAACTTGATTGAAGGTTGAATGAGGTTATTGAAGATTGAAAGTTGTTGAAGTGAAGGTTGCGTGTTCGTTAGTCGGGGGTCACCAGTGAAGGGAGTAACCCTACCCGTTGGAGGAGCGAGATGGAATACTCCTCCTTCTGTTAGGAAGATCTTCCAGCGAGGCTATTGTTGTTCCTCGTAGGTCTAGACCCATCTGTTATATAATATTTTCTTAAGTTTTCGCGACTTGTATACATAATAAAACTACGTTTTAACGGTTTTAAGCGCGGTAATTTTATTTGATTTTGGTTTTTCCGACGTTTCGGCCCCATTTCAGTGGCCGTGATCACGGAAGACAAAAATGTCAAGTGTCAACGAGTATTGTTAAATTTTTATTTAGCCTACCGCCAACTTGTTAATTTTAATTATTTAATTTTAATTTTGTTTATGGTTATTATTTACTCTATGGGAGCCTAATCTAATTTACGAAACGTCGGAAAAACCAAAATCAAATAAATTTACCGCGCTTAAAACGTAGTTTTACCAGCTGTTATAGTTGAAAATTTGTATATATTCTTTATATGTTTCGGGAAACGTTTGTGACTTTAATTATTGCACAGCGCCATCTATTGGCTTGTAAGTGTCCCACTACAATTAATTTATGGTTTTACTACACCATTGTGTAGCAGCATACAAAACACACATTCCAGTCAAGTCTCATCAATACAGACATACAGTCCGGAAAAAAGTTTGAGGCATACGCAGACAGACGCGTGACGGACGGACAAATATAACGACGGCACAAAGCTCTCAAATTTATAGCAACAAAATATTTTCAAGGTTGGACATCATTTTAATATGATTCACAATCGATACACATATCTATATAATCCGTCATATTGCAAAAAAAAAAAAAAATACTTTATAGAATTATAATAATCCCTACTATTTTATAGTTTGAATGTTTTTTGTTTCTATTCACAGCCTTGGAAATAATACTATTATGACAGTTAAATACGTAAGTATACGTGAGCGGAACCACGTGTATGCTTTAGTGTTGTTACGAGTACGGGACTCGAATTAAAGTGCCGTTGGAATTACTATAGAATTAATTAGAACTATACAAACACGTATAACTACATTCGCTGAACTGTAGGTTGTCAGATAGTGCCATTCAATGGAGTTCTTGTGACAACTCAAAAGGCCACATTTGACTTTACAGTTGACATTTCTCAAAAACACATAATTAAAACTCAAAAACTATCAATATCCTACAACTATTGTTCATTTTAGAGTAATTTTACACATTTTTAGAAAATAAAACTGCACAGCACAACATCTCCTTTCAGTTCCCGCCATAAACTCCTGTTACATTTTCATATATTCTTTATATACAGACTAAATATCAAGAAAAAGTAGTTTGGAGCCTGTATTTTTTTTAAACTACAAAATGTTCGCGACTCTTAATTAGGCAACATGTTTTTGGTTGTTTTGTTTATATCATTAAGGTCGGTGTATTTAATCTTTGACATATTGAACTTAAATGTTATCCAAAGTACTATCACTACTCCGATGAACTAATGGGTCATGCATTTTTGCATCCATTCGTAGAGTAATTAGGGTAAAGATTTTTTATAAAAAACAAATATTGAAAGCTTAGATCTGTCACAGATGCTGAAAGTGGCGTCTAGCATTAAGCATTTACAAGCATTTTTATCCGTGCAAGAACGGAGGTAGAAGACAATTACCTGCGGCCGGGCGGCTCGTCGTAAGACAAAACAACCCACAACCAAGTAGGGTATTTGCCCGTCTGGATGGCTACCACCCTAGTCTAGTGTGTTTCGGTATTAGCGGCCAGGTTCCCAGTCTCCCTTTAGAGAGCGGCAGGCAGCACATTGGTTGCACCTTTGCTGTTACAAATTTCCATAGGCGATGGTAACCGCTTACCATCAGGTGAGCGGTCTGTCTGTCTGCTGAACTTATGCAATAAGAAAAAATATAAAAAACAACGTTGGACGCTGGAAACTTCTAAACACGCGTTGGTTTTATAGTTGCCATTGCACTCTGTAGATTTGTTTCGCAGATTAATTGACACCAAAAACGTGACGTCTTTACGCTGGAGTGTTCGAGAACAACAACGGACGTCGCATTCGATGTATAGTCGCCGCGTACAGCGTACGCGCGCCGTGTCAGGCGTCTGATAGATACCACTTTAGTTTAGTACATTTTGGTACATTACCTATGGTCGTTTTAAGATTGTCATTCTAAAACTGTAACGGTCTTATTCATATTGAGTATGAATGTGTTAGGTTAATCTAATGTTTGGTACATTATATTATTGTACCTTCTTAAAATTTTAATGTGTTGTGTAAAAATATGGAACAATAACAAAGTAAGTGTTTAAACAAACATCTGATACTCAAGCTTAATTACATTATTTTCACCTTTGTTATTAATCCAAAAGGAAATTTGAATCCGTAACCGCTAAAATTTAAAAATGAAACGTCAGTTGTTTGTTCACGGCTATAAAAGTGGAAGGTTCGGCCGGCATGGCGCATTATAGTTCGAACCGTCGAACGGGACGGACCTCTCTGGGAAGCCGTAAAGCTCTTGGAATAAACGATACCGAATACTCTTGAAATTTTATTTCGAGGACTCAAATAGTCAGCAATGCTGACGTCACATTTTTTATAAACACTACGGTGATTCCTCCTCTGTTAAGTAAATTATTGTTCTTATTATATATCTATACCAATTTGAATTGAGTTAAAAATACAATTGTTACTATGTTTGAACTAATAATGATTTGTAGATTATGTACCAATAAATTAGCAACTAATAAAAAATTGAAAGCTATTGAACGCTTCTCTAATGTTCTTAAAACTTACACTAAACTCAATATGAATAAGACCGTATGTCGATATTAGACTTTATAATCCGGCAACGATCTAGAATATATTCAAATGGACAGAGCAACACGACATCTCAATGCTATCGCTTCTACGTTAGGGTTTTTATAATTAATCCAATAATGTTAAAGTTTTTATTAGATATACATACATACATAACTTCACGCCAGTTCCCTCGCGGGGTAGGCACGAACAACAGAGTGCCATTTAGGCTTATTCTTACACACCTCACTTGCCTCTTTGACATTCATAACTCTTGTCATGCAAGCTCGTCTGTTCTTAAGGCTCCTGACATGACCTTCTGCTAGTACACGATCAATTTGATCATGGAAGGTGTGTCGTGGCCTTCCACGACTTCTGCATCCATCCACTTTTGCATTGTATATCTGTTTAGTCATTCTTAGATATTATCATCATTATTAGATATAGTATAATAGAAAAACAGTCTTACTTACAGCATTCATCTAAGAAGTCTATATATCACCAATAACGTGACTTGAAAGTTCTTTATAAGTAAAAAGAAGATCTACAAGATCATTACTATGAATAATGTTTAATGGATGGGTTATATAAGTTTTGTCTAGGGATAAAGTACCTACCAAGAGTGGCAACTCATGACAAAATTCTTTCTAACGAAACTTCAGATCTAATCTACAATTTGAATTTATTTTTTAAAATTCAACATCTAAAAATTATACAATTTTAAACATGGCGTGCTGTACATTGAAACTATTTAAAAAAATCCAACTGGAATAGACTATATAAACGACGGCGAACATGATGCATTTTTTTTTAGATTTCTTGACTGTTTGTCGGTTTGTCTATTTGTTCGAGATACACGTAAAAACTTCTAAGCCGATTTCGATGCGGTTGTCGCTGATCGACAGCAAATTCTTAGTCTTAACCGTAACCTGGGTGCATAAAAATTAGCTTACATTCTTTTTTAAATGCTGCAATACTTTGTGTCCCGGGTATCCCCGGGGATTTCAAGTCAAGCGTGGACTAAGTCGCGGGCACATCCTAATTAATTCATAATCTTAAAGAAGCCATGAATTAAAAAATATATGAGAATAGTATAAAAGGCAGCAAAGTTTGGACAATAAAATTTATATCATCATCAGGCAATCATTGAGCGGCAACACATTAGCACCCTTGGTGTTAAAAATGTCCATATCCGATGGTAACCGCTTTGCATCAGGTGGGCCGTCTGCCTGTCTGAAAGAAAGAAAGAAAGAAAATATTTTATTTAGGACAAAAACTAAATTAATGTAAATAGAAAAAGAAAAAACAAAATAAGTCCTAAATTGGACCCAGTCTCAGCATAATGCTAGCCAACAAGGACTAGCGCTGTTCTTCCGTCTGGGACCAAAAAGTGAAGTCACGGTGGACAATACAACACATAACAACAAATAAATATATGGAATAATGCAGTTTGTTAAAGTCGAATGAAATGTAGACTAAATATATATATATATATATATATATATATATATATATATATATAATTTAAAAACGTAATACCTACATATATAAAATAACAGTAGCAGCAACGAAACAAAATATATCTATCTATAAATTAACCAAATTTTATTAAATTAAAATAAATAAATTCATAGTCATATAGCACTTGTGTCGTGCCTGAGATCACATTGTGCGTATTGATGAGCATTTAGAAATGTCTTGAGTTTGAACCTAAACAACGATATTGACGTTACATTTCTAATAGGTGGAGGGATATTATTCCAACATCTTGTCGCTGCATACCGGAAGCTTCCTCTGAATGCTGCCGTACTGTGTGTCTGCTGAACTCATAGCTGTAAACTTAGGCTTCCTCTACTCTTCTGTCCGGAGTGGAGGAGAACACCACAGTCTAGAGGATGGACGCCAGAAGCGATGAAGGGTTTTAGTGGGTATCGCCGATCCGGGTGGTAAATTGCTAATAGCATTATTCGTCAAGAGTGCTAGTGTCACCCTAACGTTGCGAATTCCACATCACTCCCAAAGCGTTTCCCCACGGTGGACAGTCGTTCGCTTCCTCTACTTACGCCAATAAACATATCCTGCAGGCTAAGGGGCGTCCCACACTGTTTCCATTCGGATATAAAGCCATAGTTATTAATGGAAATGTTTGTAAGCGGAAATGATAAACATGCAAGCGCAGGGCAAATATTTTGTAATCAAGTATTGTGATACAATGAATGACTTGAATGACATATCATTCAATGAGGTGGAGCTATTGTTTCACGTTAGACATTCGGTTAGACTTGACTTATGACCTAGCCATGACTCATGTTGCGGTGTTTCAAACACCTAGTGACAAATACATTTATTTGTCCTTGAAGAGTCGAACGAAGTTTGATAAAACCTACTCTTCCGTGCAGGTCCTAAGAGGCCAAACAAGCCACAGCTAGGTAGTAGGGTATCTGCCCGTCTGGATGTCTCTAGAGTATGCCGCCATAACAACCTTGATTTGTGTTCCGGCATTAGTAACCAGGGTCCAGTCTACCTTAAGAGAGTAGTAGCGCATTTTTTTTATTGCAGGAGTTCAGCAGACAGGCAGACGGCCCACTTAATGGAACGCCTATGGACATTTGCAACAACAAAGGTGCTACAAATGCGCTGCTGCTCTCTTAAAGGAGACTGGAACCTGGTCACTAATGCCGGAAAACAACACAAGGTTGTTATGTCGCCATCCAGTCGAGCAAATACCCTACCACCTGGCTGTGGGTTGTTTAATCGCCTCTTACGACAGGCCGCCAGGCCGCAGGAAATTGTATTCTTTCTCCGTTCCTGCACGGATAGCATTTGTAGCATCTTTGGTATTGTAAATATCCAAAGGCGATGGTAATCGCTTTCAATCAAGTGGGCCGTCTGCCCGTCTGCTAAACTCATGCAATTAAAAAAAAAATAGTTTTGACTATCTATTTTAGTAAGGGTTGTTATCAGTCGGTGTTTCCCCGATTTGTCCTAGTTTAGAAGGAGTCCGGGGAGCGTCCGGGCGGGGTTTCATTTGTAGTCTGGGTTTAAAAATTTTGAAATCGTGGACCGCCGCCGGGCAACGGCGGTCAACCGACGAGCAGAATTCATAGATTCACCGTAAGTCGCAGTTGCCATAGTGCGCACTTCGATTTCGCCGCCGTAGCACTGACAGCGAGTCGCAAAATAAAACGTTGATTTATGTTTTTTTTTATTATACTAAGTTTAAAAAAAGCAGGGTTTACACGCGTTTTGTCTTAGTTGTCAAATCATAGAGATGGCAACCCTAACTTTAGCTATTTAGTATTTAACCGGTAATCAGTGAAAAGTGTCATCACTAGTAGACATGTAGACTTTAGGCGATATGTATGCGCATTTCGCAACTATAGTTATTTTCTAGCAATAAATATTCTTTCTACCATTGTATATAGCGACGTCCGGGTAGCGTCGGAATTCTAGTGGTCCTGTAGTGGAACACTTACAAGCCAATAGATGGCGCTGTACAATAATTGAGGTCGCAAACGATTCCCGAAACGTACAAACTGTAAATACAAATCTCCAACAACAATATATGGGCCTAGGCCTGCGTAGGGATGCAACATCGCTCATAAAAAACATCGATGTTTATGAACGATGTATCGATGTTTTTTATCACCATTTACATAAACATTTGACGCTTGTTCTTGCGATGCAAATGAAACATCGTTTTTTTTTAACATCGATATATCGCCCAAACCACCTTAGCACACCTTTCTTAATTTTTGCTTTCACTAACATCATCCTTTTACACCACTGTTACTCCATCTTTCAACGAAATACCACACACACTTCTCAATACACTCATTTCTACTAAATACTATGTTTATTCTATTTATATGTCTTTTGCCTTACCCAACATTCACAACCGTACTTACTATTCAACAGCGTGGGCGCACCCTAACACATCCCTATCACCATTTAAAATAAATATACATGTAAGGAAAATGGTAATTTTTGATAGGAATGAGAGAAATAGTATAAAAATTAACTTTTATATTCTAAATTATTATTGGCAAAAAGAAAACTTAAAAATATATATATAATGGAAATTTGTGTAGATCACAGATAGAGCCAAGATAGCGCGTTATATCTATGTAAGATAAAACATCGATTTTTAACAACGATGTATCGTCGATGTTTTGGTTTCAACATCGACTTTTATGAACGATACATCGATGTTTGAAAACATCGATGTTTCGTTTGCATCCCTAGGCCTGCGAGGAACAACAACAGCCTCGCTGGAAGATCATCCTTTGAGACGGAGGAGCATTCCGTCTCGCTCCTCCACCCTATACGGGGCACTCTCTTCAGTTCCTACACCTTGACTGAAAATTAAACTCTGAACAAATAAACTGGTGTTAATATAATTCTGTACACGTCTGCCGACAGGACGACCATTCAACATGAAATTAATAACAAAAAGCAGCAGATACCTGTTCCACCTTTCAAGCGAGCGACGTACAATCACGATACGACCATTTTATAAAGTCAAACCTTGACATTTTTCAGGAAGATCCCATTCTAAATGGCGTCCATAAACGCGAGAGCAGATATTGCAAATCTTTTGTACACCTATCACGTTTAACTTTAATATTTTATTTTTATACAGCCTACCTGATAGAAAGTGGTTACCATCGTCTATTTTGGACACTTCTAACATTAAAGGAAGACTGGAACCTGGCCTACTCTCTCTAAACCAGATATGGTAGTCATTCAAGCGGGAGCGCCGCCAGACCGCAGGAAATTGTATTCTTATTTTTATTTAAGTTTATGGCTTGGCAGGTAGGCCTTTAAGCCAGATCTTAGTTTACAATATAGTTTCTTCATTTTTTTAAGCCTATGTGTAGCACAGCTGAGCTGTAGGTAATCAGCTAGTGCCATTCAACGGAGTTCTTGTGACAACTCAAAAGGCCACATTTGTCTATACAGTTCACATTTCTCACAAAACACATAATTACTACTCAAAAACTATCAATATCCTACAACTATTGTTCATTTTAGAGTAATTTTACACATTTTTAGAAAATAAAACTGCACAGCACATCTCCTTTCGGTTCCCGCCAAAACTCCGAAATTGTATTCTTTCTCCGTTCTTGCACAGATTAAATTCCTGTAATCGAGTAGGCTGAGTATTTATCGGCTTAGCTCACTAGAACACAAGTTTACTTGGAGGTGCTTATATGTGACCTCACTGCATGGTTATACAGATCCATTATACGAGGTAAGCACCAGGCCTCTGATCAGAGGAAGAGGAAGAGTCGATGAGCCGTTTTCATAGGTCTTTCTAGAGGCTCATGGCCTTAGGACTCCATTGTACAAATATTTAAACAAACGGCATAAATGAATAATTATCACTGAGGATTTTACATTTGCGCCGCTTGAGTTAATCAACCCTTGCCGTCGCCGAACCGTCTGATTTGGTCGTATTTTGTAAATGGGATTCGGTTAACGTATCTACGAAGGTCGCATATGTATATATCATAGACGAATACGCGTTTTTAACCGACTTCCAATAAAAGGGGAGCTTCTCGATTCAAATCAAATCAAATCATTTATTTGCTTAAAAACGTGGTTAGCAAAAACATTAGGTGACAATATGTTAATTTATGTTTCAAATGTTTTTGCACTTTCAGGCATGCAAAAAGTAATTAAAAGTTGAAAATCAACTAATTAGCAAAAACAGACTGTAATCCACTCAATCCACAGACATTAATTTTACTTTTTTTTCTAGAATTATACAGCAATTATAGATAACTAGCGGCCCCGGCAGACGTTGTCCTGCTCTGAAAAAATAAAAATCTCCGACCTGATCCCAGCGTCACCTACCGGTTCTAATTGCGAATCTAAACCATCCGGGAACCTACTCAAACACACAAAAACAAAATCACCAAAATCGCTCCAGGTGATTAGGAGGATTCTAGAACTCGATCTCAGCGCCACCTACCGGTTCCAACGGGATAAAAAGTATCCTATGCCCGTCTCCTGGTTCTAAGCTACCTCCCAACCAATTTTCAGCCAAATCGGTACAGCCGTTCTAGAGTTATAAATAGTGTAACTAACACGACTTTCTTTTATATATGTCAACAACAGAGTGCCATTTAGGCTTATTCTTACACACCTCACTTGCCTCTTTGACATTCATAACTCTTGTAATGCAAGTTCGTCTGTTCTTAAGGCTCCTGACATCACCCTCTGCTAGTACACGATCAATTTGATCATGGAAGGTGTGTCGTGGCCTTCCACGACTTCTGCATCCATCCACTTTTGCATTGTATATCTGTTTAGTCATTCTTTCCACATGCCCGAACCACCGGAGCATTCCTTTCCTTACCTTCACCCCGACACTCTCTTTCAGAGCAACTCTCTTTCTTATTTCGGTATTACGAACGCGGTCCGCGAGCGTCACTCCGCAGATTTTGCGCAGTGCTCGCATCTCGCCCGCGTTTAATCTACTTTCATGCTCTCTCTTCCATACCCAACTCTCGCATCCATACGCGAGCGTAGGTACCAGCACCGCGTTGTGTATGGCGAGCTGGGCCCTCTGGCTGAGGTTCTTAGCGCCTAGAAGTTTACCTAACGCTCCATTCACACTATTCCCCAAATTCACTCTTCTTTCTATATCAGCGGTGTACCTTCCATCCCTGCTAAAAGCACATCCAAGATATACAAAGTCATTCACTTGCTCTAGCATAACATCATCGACCATTATCCTTGCATTCGTTCTGGTTTCTTCTCTTTCAAACACCATAACCTTTGTTTTCTTCGCATTCAAATGTAAGCCTCTCGCCTGACAGTCATCTTTCATCATTTTAGATTACTCTTTTAGATTACTCTTTTAGATTCACAATTATAGCATTTCTCGAATAAAATATCTTTTGTAGCCTCTTTTTAAACAAATCTATGTTATCATCCCTTATAGATCTGGGTACTTTATTAAATATCACTGGCGCCATGCAAAATATGCATTTCGCTATTAAAGTCATCGTGTAATTATTTTTTTTTTGTATGTTTATCTATTATCTGCAACTAATTTGTTTCTGAACCAATTTTGATTATTATTTTTAAAATTGGATCAGCGTAACTTCAAGATAGTTTCATATCAATTTCATTGGATACCATACACGGAACTTACAAGTGAAAAATATAGCAAAAAAAAAGAAACAGACTTCAAGAGTAAGTCAAAAGCAAAAATAAATATTTTGTAAAATATCTTAAAGTCAAGTCAAGTAAAAAAAAAAAACAACTTAGCAAAATATATTTTGTTTTATTTCGCATCGACTTCAAGATGTTGTAGAGAATTGAACTTGGTTTCGTTTTTGCAAGATTTACATTAAATGTCATCTATATATACTAATATATAAAGCTGAAGAGTTTGTTTGTTTGCTTGAACGCGCTAATCTCAGGAACTACTGGTCTGATTTGAAAAAATATTTCAGTGTTAGATAGCCCATTTATCGAGGAAGGCTATAGGATATATATAATAATATAATATAATAATAATCGGCAGACAAACACACACATTGTATATCCCCAAATTAAGCAAGTTACGCTTGTGTTATGAGTAATATACAACGGACTACTCTGGGGCCGATCCCAGACACCCAGACCATAGTAAATAACGGAGAAAATACGTTTCCGAAATTTACTATACCAGGAATCGAACCCGGAACCTCTGCGTTGCAGTGAGGTACGCCGGCAAAGGCTTAGCCCGCTCAACCACAGAGGCCGACAAATATATATCATTACGCTAAGAATAATAGGAGCGGAGCACCAATGAAGAATATTTCAAATTCGGGGGTTTTTTTTTACTATTCCCCGCGGATGAAGTCGCGAGCAGAAGCTATTCAAACATAATACTCGTAGTTACAAAATAAATAGGAAAGGTTTACAAGCCCGGTTAAATACTGTTACAAACGAGTCAGTCGAGGCAAGCGACTTGTGGTTTTTGCGCTGGCAGTCGCGACGACGCGCGCGCCTTGTTGGGCTGCGCGCGCGCACCGGGCCCATTCACATCCGCAAACTCAATTGATCGCTTGGCGGTGGACGGTTCAACGAAATGCAGGGTTCACAGATACATTCGTACCATCTAATGCAGTTATTTGTTGTTGTACGGACACTTTCAGGAATTCAGCAGACAGGCAGCCCACCCGATGGAAAGCGGTTATCATCGCCTATGGACATTTGTAACACCAAAGATGCTACAAATGCGCTGCTGCTCTCTTAAGGGAGACTGGAATCTGGTCACTAATGCCAGAACACAACTCAAGATTGTTATGGCGGCACACTCTAGAGCAGAAGTGGTAGCCATCCATTCTGGAAAATGCCCTACCACCTCGCTGTGGGTTGTTTTTTCGTCGAGAAGAATGTATTAGTCAAAAGCGCTTCCGAGGAGGTTCTACCATTCAGCTTATTTATTCTCATAATGTGAAACTCCTTGGTGGAATTTTTACAGTTTTTCATCTAAGTACATGTTACGTACTTAGGTGAGAGTACCTATTTTACCGTACATTCCATTATATGGTGCGTAATTTTTAGCTTTCAAACGATGTATATAGGCTTCGTAAATGCCATATTTGAGCAAATGTGTTGCAATGCAATAAACTCGTTTAGCACATCTTCCACAATGTACCCCGCAATAATAAAAATAAACTGCGTCTCGGGACGCCCGACCAAAGTGATAACTTAAACTAAACTAAGTCGAACTATTTAATATTGAAATGGTTTAACTTAAGAAAAGCTTATTAGGTTATTACTTAAATTTTATGTATATTAAATTGATTACATTAATATGATAATGTAAGGAAAGGTTATTTATTAATAAAATCTTTTATTGATTATAAAATATATTTTATTCTTAGTTACAATTCTTAAATATGTACATTAGAATTTTGTGTATGTACATTATTTAATCTAATTACCGAAATACGGCTAGCGCTGTGGGTTAGAGTGAGAGAGGAGGAGCCTGCCTACCGCTGCCATATGCGTGAAGCCAGACCGGCGCCGTAACGCGTTACGTAACGAAGCGGTTTACCCTCCCATAGGAGCTATCCCTTCAAAAATTCTTCCATGGTAAAATGCCGTGCTTGTAACACCACATCTAACTGACACGATAGTTTGGATTTTTTTAAAATAATGCTAACAAGCGACACAGCAATCAGAACCTCGTCCGAGGCCTGTCAATGACCTCGCGTTGCAATGTTGGCTGTTTGGAAAAGGCAGGCCGAGTGTCCGATCCGCGAGTCATTAGGCTGCAAAATTACAGACTGTTTTGTAATAGCAAGTTAGACGACACCTATTATTGTGCGTATTGCAAATCTCTTGCAATAACATAATTTGAAAACAAATTACTATTATTATTAATTTATCTAATCAATTTATGCGAAGAATCTATCTAACTATCTAAACGAGTCATTGACTCTTCGGGTGATCACAAGACTGGTGCATAACTCGGGCAACAGATCAGTATGGCGATCCAGTAAGGCAGTGTTCTTCAAGGGGAGTATAAGGCCCTAATAATGAATATGAGTGACAAAATAGAGGAAAACATAAACGTAGTATTTTAAATGACTAACTTTTTGTCTGTCTAAGACCCAAGGGGGTCATCAAAATCTTTCAACTTGTAAATTTTTCAAGCGCGTATTCAAAAAGATTGGAAAGCAGTAAGGAAACGTATTGCAGTGCTTTTCAACAGCCTTACCTTAGCCATAGAAGACGATGAGCTAGGCTCAGTATTCTACTTATAGTCTTGAAGGACTATGGCTAGAATACAATGTAAATAGGCGAACCATAGTCTTTCAAAAAGTCAAGGCTTCCGAAGCGTTTACAAGATATGAAAACAAGACGTGAAACTAGCAAAGAGCGAATCTCCTCCAATAGCTTTTTTTTTTTTTATCGCTGGAGTACAGCAGACAGGCAGACGGCCCACCTGATGGAAAGCGGTTACCGTCGCCTATAGACGTTTGCAACACCAGAGGTGTCACCAACGCGCTGCCGGCCTCGAAGAAATTTTATGACACCCTTTTTATAGCTATACGCACAACGCCACTGGCCAGCTATATTGTGCGATATGTTGCCGGGAGTTTAAAAACTAATTCGGTCTGGCCAGCCACATTAGGCAGCGAAATAATGACGTTTGAGGGGTCGCCGTTACCGAAATCTGTAAGTAGGACTATATACATCTTAATATATATAAATTACGTGTCACCTTGTTTGTCCGCGATGGACTCCTAAACTACTTGACTGATTTTAATCAAATTTGCACACCGTGTGCACTTTGATCCGACTTGAAAGATAGGATAGGTTACATTTGGACCCGGTAGGTAGCCCTGGAATCGGGTTCTAAATTTTATTTCTTCAGGGCAGAACAACGTCTGCCGGGACAGCTAGTCTATATAATATAAAAGAAAGTCGTGTTAGTTACACTATTTATAACTTAAGATCGGCTGTACTGATTTGGCTGAAAATTGTTGGGGAGGTAGCTTAGAACCAGGAGACGGACATAGGATACTTTTTATCCCGTTGGAACCGCTATATGGCGCTGGGATCCGGCCCTAGATTTTTATTATTTTAGAGCTGGACAACGTCTGACGGGGCCGCTATTTTTTTTTTATTGCAGGAGCTCAGCAGACAGGCAGACGGCCCACTTGATGGAAAGCGGTTACCATCGCCTATGGACATTTGCAACACCAAAGTTGCTACAAATGTGCTTCTGCTCTCTTAAGGGAGTCTGGAACCTGGTTACTAATGCCGGAACATAACTCAAGGTTGTTATGGCGACATACTCTAGACCAGGGGTGGTAGCCATCCAGTCGAGCAAATGCCCTACCACCTGGCAAAAAGTAAGTAAGTGCAATTCTCTCACAAACACGTTATCATAACAACGCGAGCAAAGTTTCTTTGATGCTACTATTAATAGTGATTATAATAAAAGTACTAGTAAAATGCACTTACAAATCTAAGGGCCGCTTGCATAAGGTTGCTTAAATTTATTTAAAAAACACAATACGTATTTAACACCTTTAAATACAATTAGCGTCTTGCACAACTCAAAATTTGCCGTTAAATATGTTTAAAGAACTGTCAGTACGTTTTGTGTAAAACGTATTTAGGCAGTTTAATATGATTAACTAATTTTATTTAAAGGCGATCGTGATGCAAGCGGCCCTAAATCTACTCTATACTAATATTATAAAGAAGAAAGATTTGTGTTTTTGTATATTTGTAACGAATAATTCCAAAACTACACGACCGATTTCAAAAATTCTTACACCATTCGAATGCTACATTATCCCTAATTAATATAGGCCATATAAAAATTAGGGATCCCTACTAAAACTTAAACAACTTAACCCATCAATCTGAACCAAATACTTAGCGTTGGAATCGGGTTCTACGATTTTGGGTGGTTTAGATTCACAATTACACCCGGTAGGTGGCGCTGGAATCGGGTTCTAGATTTCTATTTTTTCACGGCACGGCAACGTCTGCCGAGGCTGCTAGTGTAAGTATAAAGAGATTAATTAATGTAGATGAAGTGAAAAGTTTTGTCAAGATCGCAGAAGGTGGAGTTCTATCGTGTCTGTCTACCCCTATAGGAAACAGCAGGGTGAATGTATGTAATTATAAGTCTCTACACAATTAGCCTTGGTCGAGATATGCTCCCTTTTTTTTAAATTCCACATCGAAATTACAAGTCGCCACACACGCACTTGACAGAATAATGCCGGCTTTTCTAACATTAAAAATGACTCATGGCCGCAAACTATATAATAATAGGAAAAAGTCCAAACAAAACAACATTTGCAGCAATATCTCTGATTAGATAAGAGGCAAATCTGAATATTATTTACTTTTACATATTATTATATCAGACCAAATACGGCATAAAATAGTAGATTATTATTTTAGGCACTTCGAGTGCCTAAATAGGCGTTTCACTCGAAGTTAATTAACACTCTGCTTGTCATTTCGAATATGAGGAAAATAAATTAAAGCTGATTAATTAAACAAACAATTACTTCTCTAATGAAACCAGACGTTAAATCCATATCTGAATCTGATGAACTAATTTAATATCTGACATATGATAGATACGTATATACGTAGTCAGTATTTTTTTTTGTCACTGGTAATAGTAAATATTTAGCTCAAATTTATGTAAATTAAATAATAATTTAGTGAAAAGTAATTTATCTATATTTTAATATATCCGTGCAGGAACGGAGAAAGAATACAATTTCCTGCGTTGGGGCGGCCTGTCGTAAGAGGCGACAAAACAACCCATAGCCAGGTGGTAGGGCATTTGCCGACTGGTTGGCTACCACCCCTGGTCTAAAGTATGTCGCCATAATAACCTCAAGTTGTGTTGCGGCATTAGTGACCAGGTTCCAGTTTCCCTTAAGAGAGCAGCAGCGCATTTGTAGCAACATTGCTGTTGCAAATGTCCATAGGCGATGGTAACCGCTTTCTATCAAGTGGGCCGTCTGCCTGTCTGCTGATTTCCTGCGATAAAAAAAAAAGCAAAAACTTTGTACGCCATTTTACAAAAATTGCGCTGACGGAGGAGTATGAAATTTCGCACACTTGTAGTTTATATAGAGGAGTGCAAAAAGCTAATATTTTTTTTTAATTATGCATCAAAAATAGATGAATACAATAAAAAAAATTACACACACTACCATGTATTTGACACACACACGCATATATATTTGTTTGTTTATTGTTGCCTTGGCGAAATCTGTGATTATAGAAGTATAGTCTTTGATAACAAATTATTATGGTCAAATTTCGACCACGGGAGATCACTAGTAAATATAAAATCATGTTACAAAATTGTTGAATTTTTTTAATTACAATTTTATGCCTCGAACTAATAATGGCTTTATAAAAAGTTCGGATACGACTTGCATTGGTTTTAATTTTTCTGACAGCAGAAAAATGTCATAAATAATTTTAACGCAATTTTTTGCAATTTACTTGGATTTTCAAAGGCGTATGGGCGAAATGAGCTTGAGATTCAGATAGAGAACGAGACAGCCCACCTGATGGAAAGCGGTTACCATCGCATATGGACATTAGTGACACCAAAGGTGCTACCAATATGCTGTGTTAAAATGAGGTCGTGTAACTTGGCACTGGCACCTCAGAAGTACATATATACATACATACATAACTTCACGCCAGTTCCCTTGCGGGGTAGGCACGAACAACAGAGTGCCATTTAGGCTTATTCTTACACACCTCACTTGCCTCTTTGACATTCATAACTCTTGTCATGCAAGCTCGTCTGTTCTTAAGGCTCCTGACATCACCTTCTGTTAGTACACGATCAATTTGATCATGGAAGGTGTGTCGTGGCCTTCCACGACTTCTGCATCCATCCACTTTTGCATTGTATATCTGTTTAGTCATTCTGTCATCATGCATTCTTTCCACATGCCCGAACCACCGGAGCATTCCTTTCCTTACCTTCACCCCGACACTCTCTTTCAGACCAACTCAGACCTCAGAAGTCATATTATTTTTTAATTATTTGACACCACATGTTTTGATATATTCTTATGTCCTCGTATATCTTGACTTTTTCCTTCGTGTAATACATTATAGTATATTAATATCCTTGTTTGTGCTTATTTCAAGAATGAAAACAGACCACTGCCGATCCTAATTTATCCACATGCTACCGCTCTCTAAAGTGGGACTGGAACTTCTGACATCAATTCTTATGTACTTTGTGCCGCTGAATCTGAATCTCAAGCCCATTTGGCCCATAACTTATCATACGATCATACATACTTGATCTAGTTCCATAAACATTTTAATCCACCAACCAAAAATACAATAAAATTAAAATTTTGAGCGTGTATGGACCGAACTGAGCATCGGAATACATAAGAACACTTTTTGTTGGTCGGTGATTATTATATGCTTCCTGGTTCAAAAACAAGACTAATGAATGCATAATCTGTATTAGATATAAGTTTGGACGATAAAGAAGGCAAAGAAATTGATATCGTCCTTTTACACTGAAGATAAGGAATATTATTGTCAAGATATGACTTTAGATAATGACCATCAGATACGAAGCGAAACTTCATTAAAGCATGATTAGAGAAATGGTATATGTAAACATAGTTTCTACAGCTTGTAATTAGGTTGAAATTATACCAATTTTATAAATATCAGTTACAATACATACATACATATGAGAGCGATATGTATGAATATTGTTTATAGCTAGAGGAACGAAAAACTATATAATAATAACAGCCCATGAACCTCCCACTGCTTGGTTCGGGCCTTCTACGTTATCTCGATGTGCAAGTTTCATCACGATGTTTTCCTTCACCGTTGTTAGCACGTGGTAATTGTAACAATATGCACATTAGCCTGGTCTGAAAACTATCTAAGTGGTGCATGCGTTCCGGTCAGTATTCGAACCCAAGCCCTTTGAGTTTGGGACACGTGTACTAGCCATTACGCTACCACGACTTCTAAACTATAAGTCTGATGTTTTTTAAATATCATTGCCAGGTGGTAGGGCATTTGCCCGACTGGATGGCTACCACCCCTGGTCTATAGTATGCCGCCATAACAACCTTGTGTTGTGTTCCGGCATTAGTGACCAGGTTCCAGACTCACTTAAGAGAGCAGCAGCGCATTTGAAGCACCTTTGGTGTTGCAAATGTTCATAGGCGATGGTAACCGCTTCCCATCCAGTGGGCCATCTGCCTGTCTGCTGTACTCCAGCAATAAAAAAAATATCGGGAAAAAGATTTTTACAATTCACTTCAAAGTCATTCATTTATATTTTAAATTTTTTCTGAGTACCTAAAGCAAGTACAATTACAAGCAATATGGACCGGGTTTTGTGCAATCTAAATTTAAAACGGGTGAATCAGCATGGTGCAATTATAAAAAAAAAGTGTCTAGTCATCTAATGGGTGCTCCACAATCTGGCGAGAACACGAGAATGTGGAGGATCCTTAAGCTTTTGCCGGCCTACCTCACCACAATACGTTTTTTAATTGCAGGATTAAAAATGTCAATTTGCAGATGTCAAACTTAAAAATAATGTTTAATACAAGTTTGGCAAAATCCATGCCAGGTGCTTTGGAACCAGTAAACTAAAAAAGTGAAGTGACATAAGTGTGACATTAGCGATTGTCAATTTCGTCAATGAAATTTAAAAACGTACTGTGCAACGCAGAGGACCCATCCGGTTCTGATTCCTGGCATGGTAAAATTCGTAAATCACCTTTCTGTTGTGCACTACGGTCTGAGTGTTTGAGATCGGTCCCAGGACAATCCGTTGTATATTTACCTATAATGTAAGCGTAACTTGCTTAGCTTGAAGATATACAACTTATATATAAGTATATGCAAGGTTACTGTAAGTGATATTACAAGAAATGGTGTGACGAGGGAACGTTGTGGATTGAAAGAGGATATCATGAGAAGAATTGAAATTGTCACAGAAGCGAATGAGGTGTGTAAGAGTAAGTCTGAATGGCGCTCTGTCATCCGTGCCTACCCCGCAAGGGAACTGGCGTGAAGCTATGTATGTATGTATGTATAGACAATAATGACAAGTCTGGTAGCCGTCCCTGTTGGCCCAGCAGTTGTTCTGAAAAATGTTAATCTTTGTATATAAAATTCTTCAGTGCATGTGTATGTGACTGAACTGCCCCTAACCCGCTGGACCGTTTTCATGAATTTTTTTTGTGTATTCAGGTGGATTCGGGAGTCATGGAATGAAAGAATGAGGATGCAATGAGGGAACGATGACGGCCTCTGTGTTTGAACGGGCTAAGCCTTTGCCGGTTGGAGTTTTTGGCGGGAACTGAAAGGAGATGTTGTGCTGTGCAGTTTTATTTTCTAAAAATGTGTAAAATTACTCTAAAATGAACAATCGTTGTAGGATATTGATAGTTTTTGAGTAGTAATTATGTGTTTTGTGAGAAATGTGAACTGTATAGTCAAATGTGGCCTTTTGAGTTGTCACAAGAACTCCGATGAATGGCACTAGCTGATTACATATAGGCTTAAGAAAATGAAGAAACTATATTGTAAACTAAGATCTGGCTTAAAGGCCTAGCTGCCAAGCCATAAACCTAAATAAGCCTTTGCCGGCCAACCGCACTATAACACACGAGGCTCCGGGTTCGATTCCTGGGGTATATTAAATTTCGGAAACGTATTTTCTCCGTTATTTAGTGTGGACTCGGTTTTTAGCATTTTTTTTCATTGTACAGAAATTCGACCTCTACAATTTGATTATATGTATAGATGTGTGAGTTGTCTGTCGGTTACAGTTAAGAAACTTGAGCCCGGGCAGCCCTACGCGCACCGGTCACCTATCCCGTACACGACGATTCAGAGAAATGCACACCAATTATATTTTCCGCTTTTGGTGGCATGCTTAATTCATAAACCGGTGGGGGGCTTCGGAAAACTCGCCAATCCGGGCAGAGATTGCGTGCCTTAGGTAGTTTGGTTTTATTATTTCTATACAGAGAGCATTTTCCCATTATGCTGGATGAAAATTATTGGACAGACGAGCGTGTATGACGAGAGTTATGAATGTCAAAGAAGCAAGTGAGGTGTGTAAGAAAAATCCTGAATGGCGCTCTGTTGTTCGTGCCTACCCCGCAAGGGAACTGGCGTGAAGTTATGTATGTATGTATGTATGTAAAATTATTGGAACCGGCATCACTATTACTATATTTATTCACCCATAATAATTATACGAGGTTTATAAGCACGTTAAAGTGTGTTAGAATAAATGTTATTCATAATCACGTTAAGAATGCAATTATGTTTATGAATAACACTTTTCAACGTGTATACACGTTATATAAGTATGTTATGAATATGGGTTTTTTTTTATTGCAGCAGTTCAGCAGACAGGCAGACGGCCCACTTGATGGAAAGCGGTTACCATCGCCTATGGACATTTGCAACACCAAAGATGCTACAAATGCGCTGCTGCTCTCTTAAGGGAAACTGGAAACTGGTCACTAATGCCGGAACACAACTCAAAGTTGTTATGGCGACATACTTTAGACCAGGGGTGGTAGCCGTCCAGTCGGGCAAATGCCCTACCACCTGGCTGTGGGTTGTTAAGTCGAATAGGTGGAAATATTTACGTTTTTATTATATCTTTGTGTAAACATAAGTGGTTATGCTAGCATTGTAAGTTCATGAAGTTGATATCTATTACTTTTCTTTGAATTTTACATAGAAAAGACATTTTTAAAGTTTTTATAATTATTTTGTTATTAATATTATTTTAACTGTGGGTCTCTTAAGACAACAAACGGGTCATAAAATGGTCACGGACTTTTGGAGGGCTTGCGTAGGGCCATGGGAAGGCCAACACGTAGACGCGTTTCATACATTGGTCGAGTGCGCAAAATGGGCACCGCAGAGAACCGAGAGATCCGTGCAGGAACGGAGAAAGAATACAATTTCCTGCGGCCGGGCGGCCTGTCGTAAGAAGCGACTAAACAACCCACAGCCAGGTGGTAGGGCATTTGCCCGACTGGATGGTTACCACCCCTGGTTTAGAGTATGTCGCCATAACAAAATTGTGTTGTGTTTCGGCATTAGTGACCAGGTTCCAGTGTTCCTTAAGAGAGCAGCAGCGCATCTGTAGCACCTTTGGTGTTAGAAATGTCCATAGGCGTTGGTAACCGCTTTCCATCGAGTGGGCCGTCTGCCTGTCTGCTGAACTCCTGCAATAAAAAAAAGAGATTTGAATTCGAGACCCTCGTAGGTCCGATCGATTCGCTGGGCAGTTTGGTGCAAGCCAGGATGCATAGCGACGATCATTGGGTGGGTGCGGCCAATTTCTGCGAGGCAGTCATGTCTCAAAAGGAGGTCGCGGAATGAGAAAGAGAGAGAGGTGCGCATGCGCCTCGCGGGCACCGACGTCAGTCGGGGTTCCGGAGGCGCAGATATGCGCAAGATCTCCTCCCGTAATACCGCTGCAGGGGCCCTCTAGCATCTAGGGAGCAGAGGAGTCTTCACCCCTGTTGACGAAGTGAGTTTGCCTCTCCCGGGGCATTCTCAAGCACTGCGCTAGGATCAGCGTGGGCGTAACTACGTTCTAAGTCTCACGCTCTTCCTGCCATAAGCGCGGGGCACATGGGAGGAGGGTGGTTTTAGTGGAGTATTGATTCTTCGAATCTCCACACAAGCCGGCGATTTGACTCTGGTGCGCCCAAGGCCAACACGTAGACGCCCTCTGATAAATTTAATCTAATTGTGGCGTGACACTGTCCGGCGATTATCCCTGTCTACACCATATAATAATGCACTCAAGAGCATGCCCCGGTCAGTGTAGGACTATTGTAGGGTTTGAGAACAAAAGGGAACTAGGGATTTGGGTTATGGGGACTATGGCGTCTGCCCGTGGCTATGTTCGGGGAACATGGAAAAATGGCATCGGGCCCCAAAAAATGCTTGCATGAATATTATTATATTATTAATTTTAATTTGTTAGCTATTAGCCATGATTTAATTTGCATTAATTTTTTACTTTATGGACGAGGTAAAAACATAACTGTTACCACTGAAAATAAATTATACTTTAAAAAAACGTTAAAAAAGTGAACTACATATATATATGTGATTTACTTTTTTTAGGTAAACTTCTAGACGCTAAGAACCTCAGCCAGAAGGTCCAGCTTGCCATACACAACGCGGTGCTGATACCTACGCTCACGTATGGAAGCGAGAGCATGAAAGTAGAGTAAACGCGGTCGAGATGCGAGCACTGCGCAAAATCTGCGGAGTGACGCTCGCGGACCGCGTTCCTAATACTGAAGTAAGAAAGAGAGTTGCTCTGAAAGAGAGTGTCGGGGCGAAGGTAAGGAAAGGAATGCTCCGGTGGTTCGGGCATGTGGAAAGAATCCATGATGAAAGAATGACCAAACAGATGTACAATGCAGAAGTCGTGGAAGGCCACGACGCACCTTCCATGATCAAATTGATCGTATACTAGCAGAAGGTGATGTCAGGAGCCTTAAGAACAGACGAGCGTGCATGACAAGCGAGTGAGGTGTGTAAGAACAAGCCTGAATGGCGCTCTGTTGTCTGTTCCTACCCCGCAAGGGATAACTTTACACCCCCAACTCGATGATTTATGAGTTGCGTATACAAATTAGCAACCCTTCTTCACCACCTTTAATTACTTTTACCATTATATACTAGTTTGAATTGCCCAAGCTCGTTTATAAAGTCAATGCATAATTTCAAACCTGTATTATACAGGATGCTTAATGTAATACATTAATGGTGGCCTTGGTAGAGCGGGCCTGTGTTTGAACAGGTGAGTGATACGGGGCCGATAAGGCAAACGTAAAAGGATTGAGCCGTACATTTATCTATATATATAGTTATCTTTTGAACTGAAACTTCTATATAGACGGGGTCTTACGATTTTTCGCTCACGAAAGCGTCACGGCCGCGTGTTGTAATACTTGTCAGATTGCGATGTTTCTCGAACAAAGATCCCAATGTTATCCCTGCTTTCTTATCCCCTTTATCCCTATCCTAAATGTTGGCAACGTGCTGGCTCCGCCCTGGTGTTGCGGATGTCTATACACGACGTTAGCCATCTTCCATTAAGGGGCCATCCATAATGACGTCATACGTTAAAGGGGGAGCGGGATCGAAGGAGTGTGACATTATGTGACAAGGGGTGGGAGGGGTCCTAAATTTCGTAACGTCACATTTCAAAATCTATATTTAAGGTAATTACCTTAAATATAGATTTTGAAATGTGACGTTACGAAATTTAGAATTTAATAATTTCTTGATGTAAAATTGTAAAACTTATGATGTCACACTAGAGAGGAGTTTCACTAATGTGACCACCTGTGACAAGAAGGAGAGGGGTCAAAAAATCATGACACTCGTGTGACGTAATTTGTGGTGGGTGTTCAATCTGCCTGTTCGCTAGATTCACAATAAAAAACATTTTGAAAATCTGACAACCATCGTTACCCTACACGTCTGTGTGCAATGAGATTTCATTTTTACCACTCTGTTAGGGGCCATTCATAAATTACTTCACGCGTTAAGGAGAAAGAGATAGGAAGTGGAGATTGACGGAGTGTGACTTTGTGTGACATTGTGTGACAAGAGGTGGGAGGGATCATAAATTTCGTGAGGTCACATTTCAGATTCTAATATATTTGAGCTTTAAAACGCGAAACTTAAACTATTTACGAAAATCTTCAAAATATTTCCAAATTTATTAGAACGAGCCGTGTTTAAATTATTAAAAAATAATATTAATTAAATAAAACTAATTACGGAACTGCTGTTTTAATTTAATAATTTCTTGATGTAAAATTGCAAAATATGTGATGTCACACTAGGGATTGGAGTCTCACGAATGTGACCAGCTGTGACAAGAAGGGGAGGGATCAAAGAATCATGAAATTCGTGTAACGTAATTTGTGGATGGCCCCTTACAAGTGTGAAGACCAACGCATTTTTTTATTGATTTTTTGTCACCTTATAATTACATTATACTTAACGACGTTAGATCTAGAAGCTTTTGAGAAACACGAAGAAACCGCGGTAGCTTAGTGGTTAGCGCACTCGCGTTCCAAACTCGAAGGTTCAAATCCTGGTCACCACCATCAATCCACCACTTAAACAGTTTTCTGGCCTAGTGTGCACAATGTTACAATTAACACGTGCCAACGATTAAGAAAAACATGGTGATGAACACTGGACATCGATATAACCGATGTGTCTAATACACTCCTCACCCACACACGCACACACTCTCTCTCTCACACACAGACACACATACACACAAACACACGTCGCGCGCTCATAGCCGCGAAAGACACCTGAGTTTGTTATATTTTGTTATTTTCTATGATTAGTTTTAAGTTCATTATATTTGAAATGTATCCTGTGCTATAAAACTACAATATACTTCATTGTCTTGTGGTGGGAGTTGTCACTGCAGCACAGTTTTATACTTTTGCAGTGCAACAAACTTCTGTTATTATGTAAATATGTGTTTCTTTAGATCAATAAAATATGTATTATTATTATTATATAACAGTCTGCCTTAGACAATATAATAACAGCCCATAAACGTACTACTGCTATGCTAGCGCCTCCCTCTATAGGGGGAACCGACATACCCACCACGCTTGCCCAAGGCAAGGAAAATATTGTGGTGAAACCTGCACATCGAGATAACCGATGTGTCAAACCTGTCAAGCCGCCTTGGACAAGCGTGGCGGGTATATTGTCCGTTCCCCTATAGTGGGAGGTCCGAGCCCAGCAGTGGGACGCTTATGGACTGTTATTATATGAAGAAGAAAGGACCATTATAGCTAATTTACCTTGATCTAGCTACTAACTTCAAATTCAAAGGAAGCCAGAGCTGATTTCATATTTTTTTATTTTTTTTTTATTATTATATATATCTCTACGGACTCGAGTTCCGTACCCTTTTTTAATACTTAATTTCTATGAAAAATTTGAGACTCCGTACACGCTTATTGTTTGTTTTTGTTAGTGTATGTGACATTATATGTAGTAATTTTTATGTTATGGTGTACCTTAAGATTAACTTATTATATTAATTTATCCTATTTTTAATACTAAACTTATACTAATGTAGAGTGTATCTGTTACATGCTGGTGTTGTGAGGAAGTGCATGTGCAGTGCTGGCCTTATATCTATACTTATATATAGTCGTATCTAGTGCCATGTATGTTGTTTTTTTTTCTTTTCTCTGCCTGGGTTATTAATTTTTAGGCTCTTTGTGTGTCTTGGTTTGTTTGTGGAGTGTGCGTGTAATGCAATGCGATGGTAGTGCGCGTAGGTTTAAGTATGTGTATAAGTTTTATTGTTAATTATGTGTTTGTGACCTTGTGTGGTGTTATAATTTATTGTTTAGTTGTTGTGATTGTTGTTGTGCTGATTTCATACTGGCATCATGCAAATTGATTTGAAGTCATGATGACTTGAACATTACCAATTGAATATTTTGAAGTCGGTCCCCTACCCAAGACAGTAACTGGATCAATGTAAATCAGCGTATGTATGCAGACGGATATTATACTTTTAAAAATATTCCTTCCGTCAATATGGCTCTACCGCGTTAATTTTGATACGCGAGTTTTTTTTTTTTAAGGCAGAGGAAATGCTATTTACGCACAATACTGGGTCCTTTGCAAGGGATTAGACCATAGTTGATCATGAAGGCTTTCCCCTTTCACAAGGGGCAATCCGAACAATAATCAAGCCAGCTGGTGTGGAGACTCAGAGAAGTTGCACGGACAACAACCACTATCCACTAAAACCACCCTCCTCCCATGTGCCCCGCGCTTTTTATGAAGGAAAGGCTGAGACTTAGAACGTAGTTACGCCCAGTCCGATCCAGCGCAAAAAGTGCCTGAATGTGCCCCGGGAATCAGAACACATTCACTTCGTCAGCGGGGGGTGATGAATCCATTTTGATACGCGAGTGCATTAACCACAAGCTACCACCATTACATATTTTGAGTGAATTCTATTTAAATTATATCACAAAATTAAATATTACCATGTCAGCGTTTTGGATTCGAATTTAGCATTACGGTGGCCTCTGTGGTTGAGGCCCGGGGTTCGATACCCGTCATGGTAAATTTCGGAAACAAACTTTCTGATGTTTACAATGGCCTGGGTGTATGGGATCGGCCCCAGAGTGGTCCGTTGTATATCACCCATAACACAAGTGTAACGTGCTTAGCTTGGGGATATACAATGTGTGTGTTTGTCTGTCGGTTAATGTCGGCTTACGCTAACTTCTGTCACAGATGATTTTTGCGAAACTTTAACCGTTTACGCAGCGGACGCAGCGGAAGCTCTCAAAAGGAAAAAAAATGCCGATTTTGAAACATTCTTCATTGGTGCTCCGCTCCTATTGTTCTTAGCGTGATGATATATATAGCCTATAGCCTTCCTCGATAAATGGGCTATCCAACACTGAAAGAATTTCACAAATCAGACCAGTAGTTCCTGAGATTAGCGCGTTCAAGCAAACCAACAAACAAAACTCTTCAGCTTTATATATTAGTATAGATTATATTACATACATACATAACTTCACGCCAGTTCCCTTGCGGGGTAGGCACGAACAACAGAGCGCCATTTAGGCTTATTCTTACACACCTCACTTGCTTCTTTGACATTCATAACTCTTGTCATGCACGCTCTTCTGTTCTTAAGGCTCCTAACATCACCTTCTGCTAGTACACGATCAAGATTATATTACCATGATATTAATACGTGAAGCAAAAACTATGTACCCCTTTTTACGAAAATTGCGCGGACGGAGGAGTATGAAATTTCGCACACTTATAGTTTATATAGAGAAGGAGTGCAGAATGCTAATATTATTGAAAATGACGCATAAAAAATACATTAAATCGATAAAAAAAAACATTACACACACTACCATGTATTTGACACACACACGCATATATACTCTTTTGTTTATTGTTAAAGTCAAACTAACAGTGTAGCCTTGGCGAAATCTGTGCTTATAGAAGTATTATAGTCTTTGACAACAGAACCTTAATAATGTTTAAACTTATAATTTAAATTAATTATGGTCGAATTTCGACCACTGGGCGACCACTATTATATATTACGACTAGCTGTGCCCGCGACGTCGTCCGCGTGGAATTTGTTTTCAAAACACCCCGATTATGAAACATTATTCATTGTTGCTCCGCTCCTATTGGTCTTAGCGTGATGATATATAGCCTATAGCCTTCCTCGATAAATGAGCTATCCAACACTGAAAGAATTTTTCAAATCAGACCAGTAGTTCCTGAGATTAGCGCGATCAATCAAACAAACAAACTCTTCAGCTTTATATATTAGTATAAGATATGATATTTAACACGGATAGCGTATTAGCGTGTTATTCGCATGATGCCATGTGGGCTGTGTATGTCGTCTCGAATTCTCAATTGCAGCAGACTGCATGACGGCTGGTGCGTGACAAATACACTTGAATGCATTGAAATTAATACCAATGACAAAGACCACCACGCTTCTACATGTAAGTATATATAGAATTCAGTAAATGGCATATCTTTATATAATTATGCATATACATATGTCTTTTGTTCCTACGTACGTACGGGACCGATTTTGGAGATTTTTTTGTGTATGTACCTATGGGTTCCGAGATGACGTAGATTCACAATTTGATACAGCACATGGCGCTGGAATTGGGTTGTAGAAAGCAGGACGTCTGCTAAGCCCGCTGATACAATAATTTTTTTTCCCCTCCTTATTTTAATGAACTTTTCCTACATTACAAGTAGCATGCATATAAGCCTCATCATCTTCTAAACTAAACATACAATAAATTATATCTTTTTATATTCAAAATCCTGGAATCAGAACGCAACGCCACCTACCGGGTCCAATTGTGAATCTAAACCCTACAGGCACCCACTCAAACAACCTAAAAAAAATTATCACAACAGGTCCAGCCGTTCAAGACTATTTTAGTGACAAACATACGTACAGAAACATTATACATATACACTTACACATAAAAATTGTTTTCAATATTTAAAATTATTTTATTATTGTTCAAAGTGGATGGATGCAGAAGTCGTGGAAGGCCACGACACACCTTCCATGATCAAATTGATCGTGTACTAGCAGAAGGTGATGTCAGGAGCCTTAAGAACAGACGAGCGTGCATGACAAGAGTTATGAATGTCAAAGAAGCAAGTGAGGTGTGTAAGAATAAGCCTAAATGGCGCTCTGTTGTTCGTGCCTACCCCGCAAGGGAACTGGCGTGAAGTTATGTATGTATGTATGTATTGTTCAAATAAATGATATGAATAGAAACATCGCCACTACGAGTGATATCATGGACGGCACGCAGTGCAGGCGGGGTGAATAACACATGTCATCGCCGGATGCACAACTTAAGGGCGGGCAGACCGGTGAGGGCAGATGTCGTTGTCGATCATGACCATACTGCAAAATTTCCAGAACCAACTTAGAAATTTTGACTTGATAGAGCCATGCTGGAATTATCTTAATTACACCTGTAGGGCTTTTCTCGATCGTTGTGGTAGCACACTATCACAGAATGAAACGCTTAACCTTGAGCTAAGTGTTCCAATGACCCACTTGAACCCTCTCTCTATCCCCTCTTAAAGGCTGATTTCTTGCCGCTTCTTCTCCTTTACAGCATTAACACGTTGCGACGCGGTGTACATAGAATAGGAAGTAAAAAATAAATTTTAACTTACATGTATCTTTTTTTTTTTTTATTGCTGGAGATCAGCAGACAGGCAGACGGCCCTCTTGATGGAAAGCGGTTACCATCGTCTATGGAAATTTGCAACACCAAAGTTGCTACAAATGCGCTGCTGCTCTCTTAAGGAAGACAGGAACCTGGTCACTAATGCCGGAACACAACACAAGATTGTTATGGCAGTATACTCTAGACCAGGGGTGGTCGCCATCCAGTCGGGCAAATGCCCTACCACCTGGCTGTGGGTTGTTAAGTCGCCTTTTACGACAGGCCGCCCCAACGCAGGAAATTGTATTCTTTCTCCGTTCCTGCACGGATGGAAAAAGTGTCTTCAAAAAGTGTTCTCCAGTGGAACTTATTTTGAATAAAAACTTTTGAATTTGAATTTGATAACTATATAAATCTATCATACGACCAGTCATGCTATATGGGTCGGAATGTTGGGCCACTAAAGTGATAAACTACAAACGTCTCCACTCAGCGGAGATGAGAATGTTGAGATGGATGTGTGGTGTTACAAGAATGGATAAGGTGAGAAATGAGTACATAAGGGGATCTTTGAAAGTTGCACCCTTGACAGGAAAATTGAGAGGAAGAAGATTAAGTTGGCATGGGCATATAATGAGGAGGGATGAAAGTCACATGACAAAAAGAATGTTATACTACAAGATCGATGGGTACAAATTTAAAGGTAGACCAAAAAAAAGATGGATGGATTGTGTGAAGGATGACATGATGATATGCGGTGTGACGGAAGAGGTATGTCAGAATAGAAGAGTGTGGAAGGAAAAGACATATTGTGCCGACCCCAAGTAATTGGGATATGGTGAAAGAAAAGAGAGAATGCACTATCTTCGCCCCTGGTGTTGAAAATATTTATAGACAACAGTGACCACTTGTTATTAGACGGGCCGTTTGTCTGCTTACCAGCTTGGCAATAAGAAAAAACGCAACCAAAATCGCGGGCGGCCGCTTGACGGCCGCACAAAAATTCTTCACAGATTTGTATAATAGCGTACACTAGTAAAACAGTGCCTGCACAAAAATACTCCAGATTACGATAATACTAAATTGGGTTACCTCACTCAATTGTAAATCATTATCTGTGTTCGTTGGTAAAATTTTCCACTGCATAGATAACGCCATATTGAGCATAATGCTATTAGGTACGTAATATCAATTTTGTATTTGCAATAACAAGTAACAAATTTTTTTTTATTTTTTTTTTATAATCGGCAGACAAACACACACATTGTATATCCCCAAATTAAGCAAGTTACGCTTGTGTTATGGGTAATATACAACGGACTACGCTGGGGCCGATCCCAGACACCCAGACCATAGTAAATAACGGAGAAAATACGTTTCCGAAATTTACTATACCAGGAATCGAACCCGGAGCCTCTGCGTTGAAGTGAGGTAGGCCGGCAAAGGCTTAGCCCGCTCAACCACAGAGGCCGTCATTTGCAATGTTTGTAAATAGAATATATTTCAAACTTTTGAATTGCGATAGTACAGCAGACACGTAGACGACCCACCTGATGGTAAGCGGTTACCTATGGACATTTGCAATTCCCAATACGCAGCTTCGAAGAAATTTTATGACGCCCGTTTTGAAAAATATCGTAGTGCTGTCGGAAAACCTCTGCTGAGAGCCCATTCCAAATCCCGTTTCCCGTTTCAATTCCCGAAACGTTCTAGATAACCGTTGCGTACAAGAGCGAAGCGACTCAAGAAAGCGTGGATGAACGCCCAGTCCATAGCGAACATACTGGTAAAAGAAAACATAGGCACCATGCTGAACAGTTCCTTGCAACACTGCATGTTTAGACTATAGACACTTTTCTTACATTAATCAACAAGTTCTAACTATTTTTTGTGGGATTTTTATTTAATTAAAACCACGTACGTCTCACACGATAAATGTGTATTTTACTCTCTTTTTATTTCATGTGGACTGTAATCGCACAACATTGCTATTTCACCAGATAACAAAAACCATAGATAATATATTAAACACTGCCTATTGTACAGTCGGTTGCTGTTATAGAGTACCTTGTTTTTGATATGGTCTTTTAATTAGAATTCTTACAATAAATATAAAATCGGTTAAATATCGGTGAATAAAAGTTTTGTCCTCTTAACCTCTTGTGAAAGCGTCTCAAGAGATGCGATAAGAAGGAAAACAAGATAAAATAAGTTGCAAACATCGTAAGTTATATGTCAAAACAATTTCTATTTATCAGCGCTGATAAAATTTTATGCCTTGATAGCCTTTTCACGTGGGTGGATGATCTCAGATTTATTTTGAGGTCTCTCTCTCTCTTCATTACGTAAGATGTTAACTCGATCAAAATAATAGACAATTAGCATTGTCATCAACGTGCCGTAGCAATTTTGATAAATTCCAAACAGTTGTTTTCATTATGCGCTATCGTAGTATAGTAGTAGTAGCATGGAAGATCTCTTTTTCCATAGTAGCAGTAACGGAAAAGTCGTTTACGAAATTTACCATGCCAGGGATTGAACCCTGAACCTTGGCGTTCCAGTAGTCTTATCCGTGCAGGAACGGAAAGAATACAATTTCTTGCGGCCCGGCGGCCTGTCGTAAGAGGCGACTAAAGAACCCACAGCCATGTGGTAGAGTATTTGCTCGACTGGATGGCGACCACCCATTGTCTAGCGTATGCCGCCATAACAACCTTGTGTTGTGTTCCGGCATTAGTGACCAGGTTCCAGTCTCCTTTAAGAGAGCAGCAGCGCATTTGTAGCACCTTTGTTGTTGCAAATGTCCATAGGCGATGGTAACCGCTTTCAATCTAGTGGGCCGTCTGCCTGTCTGCTGAACTCCTGCAATAAAAAAATTAAAAAAAAAGAACCGGGGAATAAACGTAAATCCTGCGGCCAGGCTGCCTTTTATAAGTGGCAACAAAACCATCTACAGCCACTCCCGCCTGGATGGCTACCGTCCTTGGTTCAGAGTATGCCGTCGCAACAACCTTCAATTGCGTTCTGGCACCAGTGCCCAGGTTCCAATGACTCCTTGGATAGTAAATAAAATACATGTATCCTTAGACTAGTAAAAAAAATATGTGTAATTAAATAGTAATAAGAGGAAACGTGTGTAGTTCGTTTAGGTAAAATAGATTAAAAGTAATAAGAAACAAAACATAAACAGTGATTTTTTTTTTTGATTTTATGGCTTGACAGCTAGGCCTTTAAGCCAGATCTTAGATTCAATGTAGTCACTTCATTTTCTTAAACCTATGTGTAGCACAGCTGAACTGTAGGTTATCAGTTAGTGTCATTCAATGGAGTTCTTGTGGCAACTCAAAAGGCTACATTTGACTTTACAGTTCACATTTCTCACAAAACACATAATTACTACTCAAAAACTATCAATATCCTACAACTATTGTTCATTTTAGAGTAATTTTAAACATTTTTAGAAAATAAAACTGCACAGCACAACATCTCCTTTCAGTTCCCGCCAAAAACTCACATAAACAGTGAAAAACAGAATAATAATAGATTATATAAATACTTAATAAATATACAATGTAAAGACTGTAATAGAAGCAAGGAAAAGTAATAGTTTTAAGTTTTGTTGAAAAGAAAGAAAGAAAGAAATGAAATAAAAGATATCCTCCCCTTTATTTATCTCCTATATTTATATTTATCCTATATTTATATATATATATATATATATAAACAATAATCTCCATTTTAATCTATAATGGAGGAGAAGGCAAATAAAAAAAAAAAAAAAAGCTTCTTGGAGTATTGCAAATGTCGATAAGTAGCGGTAATAACTTTCCATCAGGTAGGGCGTAAACATGTCTGCTTTACTCCAGCAATAAAAAGATATTTTCGTAGCTTATTAGGAAAACAGTGGACGCTTGTCAACTATGCGGAATCACAAACTGTCAAGCAATCAATTTTTAATCATGTTTCGGAATGTACGAGTGATATATTTTCAATGTATAAATACGAAAGTAGTTATAGAAGAGCCTCTGTGTTGGAATATTAATGGACAAAGATTAAAATCCGGCAAATGGCCGCCAATCTCTGGCCACATCTGCAGCAACACCGATATCGTAATTATGATAGACTTTTATTAAGGCTACGTAAATTACATCTTTAATCAAAATGAATACAGAATTTAATGCGCCACCTGTTAAGGTTTAATTTTCTCTAATTGTTATAAGGCGTGCCAGTTTAGAGAGTAAAGAGTCTTATTTCAACGACTAGGATTCCTTTGCTATCCGGGAAACAGGCACTTTTCTGATCTAACGTGCATATTGTTAAAATTACCATGATTTAATAGTAAAGTAAAAAGAAAAAAAACAACACACATGGCACTAGATAGGACAATATATATAAGTATAGATATAAGGCCCACACTGCACATGCACTTCCTCACGACACCAGCATGTAACAGATACACTCTACATTAGTATAAGTTTAGTATTAAAACTAGAGTTATTCGTAAGATACATACACCTCAACACAAAAATCAAAAATTAATGTCACACACAAGAACCAAAATAACTGATAAGCGTGTTAAATTCAGAAAATTAAATCTAGAAATGAAGTTGTAAAAAAGGGTACGAAACTCGAGTCCGTAGAGTTGTTAATAATAATTTTAAAAAAATAGTAAAGTAAAACAGCGAGGAAACCAGAGATATCGAGTTTATTGATCTATGAAACCAACAAATCCACCGTGTACAAGAGTGGTGGGTAAATATACGGTCCTCTAAAATGGGAAGGCACGATCCCAACAGTGGGACTTTTCGAGATTATATTATATGTTACTATTCATTTAAGCTAGACAATTTGTACTTGTGCGAAATTTAAAGAAATAACAATTAATTTTTGTCCAAAATATACGAAACAGAATTTGCGCCTATTTCCAAAAAAAAATAGCCTTTGAGAATCAAAAACATTTACACGAAAGATCATGAATTGGATAGAGAATACAAAATACACAAGAAGGTATACCTACTATTAAAAGATAATTGCATTAATTAACCTTTTAGGATCACGAAAGTTGACAGGTCAAAATTTGGATAGGGGTTAAACAGAAATATGGCTCGTTAAAGATCCAGTGCATTCATATCAGCCGGCGAGAATCAGAGCGGCCGAACCGTACTGAGAAGCCTAATCGATAATACTTAAAACTTAATAAAAAGGAGTTAAGTTACACACATAAGTTGGAACAAATAGCATGTTCTTAATGTTTTTCTTACTAAAGAGGCTCATTCGCTACCCTACAGAGTGCCGAGCTTGCAGGGCTCAAGAAGCATTGTGCTCGGTGTTGCAGGACGCAATACATGGTGCAACTACATTCATAGTCTAGGCGGACTGTCATGCTAAACAGTGAATGGGCCCCTTTATAGAGGAACCTTTTATGCTTGAGTCCGACTCGCACACACGATACTCAGGGCTGGGCAAAATACATGGTTTCCTTTAATTGAAATACAAATTACAAAATACTGTCTCTTTTAAGTCGGGTATTTGAAATATAAAATACAAAATACAGCGTTTCAACTATATGTATTTAAAATACAAATACAAAATACAAATTACAAAATACCGTCAGGTGTTAGTTTATGTAAATAAAATACTCACGAAAAATCAAATAATAATTATTATAGGTCCTTGCCTATGTAACTGCCGTTTTTCTGAAATAAGTTAACCTAATTTTATTATATATTTTTTATTCTAATCTCCACGGCCTTGAAGATAGGGATATTTCCATCTTGTTCTTCTTCTTCTCCGTCGTCACACTCTTGGCAGAGTGGTCGTGGTCCTCATGACAGAGGTGGTGGCAAGCTTCACAATTCGTCGCCATTTCCATCTTGTAGGTACGCGTAGATTTTGGTGGTTCCACCCGGATCTATGCGTGATTATATCGGTCCCATGGCAGGCAATGCACAAGGACTGAAACAGCTCGCTTTTTTGAACTCGTTCATGAGGTGACCGACAAAGTTTTTGGGCAGTATCCTTTTGCAGAGGTAGTCATACTCGAGAATTTTAATGCTCATTACGCTGAGTGGTTGGGTCCCCCGAGAACTGATTGTTCTTGTCAGGGACTACTGCCTACGAATTTGCTCTCGCCAATGTAGTCACTCAGGTGATTACGGAGTTTACCCGAATACTGGATAGAGTGGGTCATGAGTCTTCTTTGCTGGATCTTCTGCTGACCACACACCCGGAGAACTGCCAGATCTCCTTCAGTGCTCCACTGGGAACCTCTGATCATTGTCTGGTATCTTTGGTGGTGCCCCTTCCTATTCCCGATCGGACTCGTCCCGCTGGACGACGGAAAGTGTGGTGATACAGGTCAGCAGATTGGGATGGACTCCGTGAATTCTATGCATCCTATCCATGGAGGCAGTTATGTTTCTCGTCGGAAGCTTCTGATCGGAGCACAGACTGGGTCGCCGATGTAGTACTGCAGCGAATAGCATGTTTAATTCCAAACTCAACTGTACTTATCGGTGGTACGAGTAAACCACAATGGTTCAATAAGTACAGCAGTGAAGCTGTAAAGCTAAAGAAACAGGCTTTTTCAGCCTGGACTGCAGCGCGGGCTCGTCAGGCTCCAAGTTCCTCTGACCTGAAAAAGTGATACAATGCCGCCCCCAGGTCCCTCAAAAAACAGCTCGCAAGAGCAAAATTCGATCACATCGACAGAATTGGTGAGCGCCTCTCTAGCTACTCTTCTGGGACTAGAGCTTTTTGGGCCCTCACCAAAGCTGTCCAATAAAACTTTTGTCGGGAGTCTCTTCCACCTCTGCGCACAGTGCACGACCGTCTGGTACACGCCGCCAAAGATAAAGTCAATCTTCTGGATGAAATCTTTGCGGCCCATTCAACTCTTGAGACATAGGAGAAACTCCACCTACAATCCCTGAGTGTGAGTCTAGAATGTCGCAGGTGCGCTTTACTCAAAAAGCAGTCCGATGTGCTCTCCTCTCCCTCGACGTCAAAAAGTCTTCTGGCCTTGATAGCATTCCTGCCATTGTGCTGCAGACGTGTTTAGCTGATCTGTCCCCAGCCAGTCCTTGCCCGACTTTTCACTCTCTCTTACTACAAGGGTTGTGTCCTCGCTTCGTGTAAGATTGCCCATGTGCACCTTGTCCCCAAAAAAGGGGACGTAACAGACACGTCGAATAAGCCTATAGCAATAACCTTTTTGCTCTCAATGGTGATGGAGCGTATTATCAACGCGCAGCTCTTGTGTTACCTCGAAGATTCCCAGCTGCTAAACGATCGGCAATACGGCTTCCGCTTAGGTAGCTCAGTTCGGGATCTCTTGATTTACCTAACCCACCGTTGGGCTGAAGCCATTGAGAACAAAGGGGAAGCACTGGCAGTTAGTCTAGAATTCTAGATATTGCTAAGGCCTTCGACCGGGTCTGGTACAGGGCTCTTCTATCGGAGCGGCCATCGTTTGGGATACCCGAAGGGCCTTGCACCTGGATATCCAGCTTTTTTGATGAGCGCAGCATTCAAGTCGTTGTCGACGGTTGTTGCTCAAGTTTCAAGCCCATCAACGCTGGTGTGCCCCAGGGTTGTGTGCTATCGCCAACGTTGTTCATCTTACAAATCAATGATATGTTGTCTATTCGCAACATTCATTCCAATGCGGATGACAGCACAGGCGTTGCGCAGTACTCTGGTCGTGCAAACTTCCCTCGATCATTTATGGAGGAAAGTTGGGTTAGATTTGTATCGGAAGTAGAGTATTCCTTAGAGTGAGTCTCTGGATGGGGGAGACAAAACCTTGTCCATTTCAACCCCAAGAAGACATAGGTCTACGTATTCTCTGCCAAAAAAACTCCATTCGAGCAATCGCTTCAGTTCAAAGGAACTCCCCTTACCACCACCAAGAGTATTGGGATCCTCAGTGTTGAAATCGCGAACGATGTTCAGGGGCCATCTTGAAGGCAAGACAAAACTTGCCTCTAAGAAGCTGGGAATGTTAAACCGGTCCAACCAGTATTTCACTCCGCGGCAACGCTTTGTGCTTTGTAAAACCCAGGTGAGCCCGCATATGGAGTACTGCTCACATTTTTGGGCTGGAGCACCTGGCTACCAACTCGACCCCCTAGACTGTATTCAACGTCGAGCCATTCACGTTGTTGATGATCCCACACTCACATATGGTCTAGATAGGCTTGGCCTTATGAGAGACTTCGCTTCTCTCTACGTATTGTATTGATTGTATAACGAGGAGTATTCGGAAGAACTGTATAGAATGGTGTATTCGTCCTCTTTCTACCATCGAACCGCTCGCCATTTGTTGGGATTTCACCTCCACTTCTTTAAGCCGCTTCGCTCATGTACGCAACGGTTCTGTAGAACCTTTTTCAAAAAGGGTGTCATAAAATTTCTTCGAGGCTGGCAGCGGGTTGATGAAATCTCTGGTGTTGCAAATGTCCATAAGCGACAGTAACCGCTTTCCATCAGGTGGGCCGTCAGCCTGTCTGCTGTACTCCAGCTATAAAAAAAAACGATATTTCCAGAATGGAAGCGGGCAAACCAATAACAAGTGGTGCGTTCATTGTAGTGTTCGCTCATAAAGGTCGTTGATGTTGCTTGTCGCTCTTGCCGCGTTGCTGCCACGACGGTACTCTTATTCCATAATTACTCGAATTTTTAACTATCCATGATGACGAAAAAGATTCAAATGCGAAGAAAACATAACACTTATCAATAAATAAATGACTAATTTTTAAAAAAGAATTTCGTGTTTTCAAAGTAAAATTAATTTGAAATTATATATCTTAGCCAAACAAAAATATTTATTTTAAATGGCCAGTACTGCAGAATTTACCTAATATTTAGCGGTCACCATTTTGATTATGAAAGCTATCGAGCGCTATTTTCTGAAGAACACACCCATTAATAATAAATGTATTTTGTGAAATGTATTTTGCAACCATAAGTATTTGAAATACTAATTACAAAATACCTCAGCGTCAGGTATTTGAAATACTAATTACAAATTACATTTTTAAGAAGTAATTGAAATACAAATACAAAATACGTATTTGTATTTCAATTACGTATTTCAATTACAAGTATTTCAAATACTGCCCAACCCTGACGATACTTATTTATCTGTGCTGCATACAAAAAAGTGAAAAAAATTGAATGTCAATGTCAGAATGTCACCTTTATGGCGTCAGCGTCACATACGACATTTAGAATATTAATTATTTTTATCATATTCTGCTGTTGCAATAAATTCTAGTTTTGTATCAATTAGCAATTTAGCATGTCACCAACTTATTTCTTACTAAGACTTATCGCGGCTTTGTTTGCATATACTTCTCATGGCGCAATTTGCGACACAAAAAGTATAAGTTTATCGTGGTCATCGAGTGTACCAAGTTTCATGATAATCTATTCATTCGGCTTCGGCAGCGTTGTACGTATACTTACTTACGCCGCTATCCATATTCCACGTAGAGGTACCTTTCCTATGTTCATATGCGTTTGCACTAAATTGCAAGAAACCTTCTAGAAGAGTGGTAAGTATACAAATATACCTACTCACTTTCTCATTATTATTATTTTTTTGTTTAAATTATTTATAGATTACATTAAATATATATAGATTACTGACCAAATACATAACTTCACGCCAGTTCCCTCGCGGTGTAGGCACGGACAACAGAGCGCCATTTAGGCTTATTCTTAAACACCTCACTTGCTTCTTTGACATTCATAACTCCTGTCATGCACGCTCGTCTGTTCTTAAGGCTCCTGACCTCACCTTCTGCTAGTACACGATCAATTTGATCATGGAAGGTGTGTCGTGGCCTTCCACGACTTCTGCATCCATCCACTTTTGCATTGTATATCTGTTTAGTCATTCTTTCCACATGCCCGAACCTTCCTTACCTTTCCTTACCTTCACCCCGACACTCTCTTGTAACTTTTATTCGTACTTTTTCCACATGACTTCAATATTACAACACATTGGGAAAATCAATGCTAAATAAGCACTGCAGCTATTAAAAAAATAGTTATCTTCTTATCTATTATTGTCAATAATTAAACTGCACAATATTACAGTTGTAGTAAACACTGTAGTATAAGCACATCTAAAATACTAACTATTATATCTTTCCAAGTACAAAACCTAATTTTAAAATTAAATGCCAAAAATAGAGTTCAAGAAGATGAATACTAGTAAACAAAACGAAATGTTTGCATAAGTCACGATTTGCGATAAATTAAAATCTAGGAATTGCATCAGTTAATAAAATCATTTTAAGTTTTAGCTCAACATCGGCCTACTAGATCATAATAGGTATTATAATGTAGGTAATAAAAATAATCATTATGATCATGATGAATTGCAGAGATTCGCATAACTCCTTCATTGCAATACACGATAAACCGATGAAACGAGTATAGAAAACGTTGTTATAATCGTATAACACTCGGTAATATTTCAATTCGCGTCGGTTATATCGATAAAAAGTTCAAGGTCATGGCGCAAGGTCACTTTGCGGATTAACAATAAAAGTGTGTGTCCGATCCATTGAAACACGCTGGCACCTGCATGAAGGGGTTTCCAGTCCATATTATCACTTCCCAGTCCCCGTTTCACACATTCCCATAGTTCATAACGAAACGGAATAGAGCGCTTTTCAAGGGCGGAAGGTAGACAAAATCAATCGTCTACAGATATAAGCCTAGCTTGCAACGCACAGGCCGAGCAGCGATAAAACATCAACACATATCAAATACTAGGTACGTATTCTAGTCGTTTCTATTCAATCATTTGGAAATAAACAATACGAACACCTGGGTGGGTCAGTATGCTAATAAGATTCTAATAAAAACGATTTACATACGCAGTAGATATTACATTGTTTTCATAGTGTTCTACATTTATATGTCATAATATAGAGTCTTTTGTACCCGGCCAATCTAAATCTGAGCTTGTTGAAAGGTTTCAGCACAAAAGGGTTGTTGTAATGAAAACGCGAAGCCGGCCGGCGAGTGGTTTGGAGTAAACTCCGTTAGACTATGTTCGCCGTACTGCTTGCAAAGCAGTTTGGTTTCCTTGTGGGCTATTGGAGTAGAGTGGAAGCGCACTCACCGTTGTCCCGGTCCGCCTCGTCGTCGGACTCGGTGCCGGAGTCCCGCTCCTCCACCTGAAACAAACAAACACCGCCTCAAACAACCGATCAATCGACGCGGCCATCATATACACAACTTCCGCACAAGATTTTAGGCCCATTTTATATATAATCGAAATGCTGTAATGATGCAGGATCACCGTTCATGTCCTGAACGAGCGATCCGTTGCCATTGGCAGCGGCCGGAGAGCGAATATCGCTAGCCGGTAGCCGGCAATCGTTCCGCTCCTTTGTTCTCGAGCGAGGCGGCCATTTTCTGGTGGCGATGTGACCTTCATCGCGAAGCCGGCTAGCGGCGACACCCACCTTCTCAGAAACGTTCTCCTCATTCAAAGAATGCGTTCGCAGCTTGTGAGTCAAGAATTTGAGCATTATTGAGCCTCGGCTCGGTCGTCGCCCGCGACACTCGCGCTGCCCCTTTCAGGCTCAGGCACCCGCACTGCCGACCCGCCGACACGGCACCGATTACTGAGACAACCCGGACGCTGATCTACGCCCTCGCGACTATGGGAATCGTTCCAAAAACATTTTAACCCTCAATAACACATCCGCATATCACTACCGCGTGACGACGCCCGACCGCTCCACTCGACTGCCAGACTACTACTAGTTTAGTTAGAGTAGCCTTGCGTACGACGCAGTCAGCTGAAGTGGGCACGGCTCATTAATGCCGAAAGGGCGTAAGGACTGCGCAGCTAAATACCGCACTCGTAGCGTGGCTATCTGCTGGAATTGCTGATAATTAGACAGGAAACCGCTTTAGAATATGTCATATCTAAACATCGGCTTGAAATATCGCGTAAAAATCACATATAAGACACTCGAACCGGACTCGCCCGGCAACCCATTGATGACAAAGAACCGGAACACGCACAGATCGGGCGCGATTGGACCAAACATTACAGAATAGGATCGAAATTTAATGCAACATACTTTGTCTCGCTCTGGGACGTGGCCTGAGGCGCTGCGGCGGCGGCGCGCTCTCGTGCACGACAGGGACGGCGATAGACACGGAGGTTCGAGTTATATAATAGTGGGCTGATAATAAATCGCTGATAAAAAAACGTTGCGCAGGCTGGGAGAGTGTGGACATGTCTTTTGTTACTGCAATTTCATAAGGCACATGATAAGAAATTGGGAACTCGTTTTGTAGATTTAGGTAAACGGGTATAATGATAATAAAATTAAGTATATTCATTTTAGTATTGGTTCCCATTTTTTGGGAATATCACTTCAATATACTTAGTCAACAGGTAGTTTCAATGGATTCAAGTTCTCGTCAATTTCCAACTTATAATTAAAGCTTTCAATTTTACCATACCTACCTACCAAACAATGCTTGGGTCATCGCGGTAAGATTACAATTTGTTGCTGCACAAACATGTTTAAGGAAAACGTATGTTTCATTCCATTCCTCTTCTGAAAGTCTTGCTGAAAAGCTAAGTTTCTTCCTAACCGTTGTTGATTGCTAATGTGTGAGAAACAGACATGATTAATTCTTTGAGACGGTAGACGTCAACTGATCGTGATATTGAGTCTTGATATTTTGCTAACGCATATTTTGTTATACACTTTGCCAATGAATAAATAAATTTATCTGTGCAGGAACGGAGAAAGAATACAATTTCCTGCGGCCGGGCGGACTATCGTAAGAGGCGACAAAACAACCCACAGCCAGGTGGTAGGGCATTTGCCCGACTGGATGGCTACCACCCCTGGTCTAAAGCATGTCGCCATAACAACCTTGAGTTCAACCTTAAGAGAGCAGCAGCGCATTTGTAGTACCTTTGGTGTTGCAAATGTCTATAGGCGATGGTAACCGCTTTCCATTAAGTGGGCCGTCTGCTGAACTCCTGCAATAAAAAAAAAACCAGGTTTAGTAATAGACGTAAGACGACATTCGCACACAGAATTTAGAACTATGAATGCTTGCTATAAATTTATATTACAGAAATTAATTTTCTCGTTAATGTTAAAACAAAACTATCCATTCTTGAGGTTAATGGACAGTTATGTAATTTTGAGTGAGGCAGTTGATTATAAAATATTAAAGGCTGCAATCCCAAATGTAGGTTGTAATATAAACTGTAGCTACAAACTCGTACAATTAATAAAATCTTCAATATTTTCATTATTTTCACAGAGTACAATTTTTGATTTTTTTACTGATGAGGCGGCGCACCTGATGAAAAGCTGGTGTACTATCGCTAACGGATATTTGCAACACTAAACGTGTTACAAATACTACAGACTAAGGCCCACACTGCACATGCACTTCCTCACAACACCAGCATGTAACAGTTACACTCTACATTAGTATAAGTTTAGTATTGAAACTAGAATAAATTAATATAATAAGTTATTCGTAAGACACATACACCTCAACACAAAAATAAATAAAATAATGTCCACACACAAGAACCAAAATAACTAATAAGCGTGTTAAATTAAACAAATTAAATATAGAAATTAAGTTGTAAAAAAGAGTACGGAACTCGAGTCCGTAGAGTTGTTAATAATAATAAATAAAATTACTACAGACTGAAAGAATGTATATAAGATTTTTGAAAAACTTCATATTGTAATCCTGTGAGAAAACTTACCTTAATATCAAATATATATAAAAGAAACATGTTATTGGGGAGGTTTTTAACTAGTTTTTTCTCCTTTGACAGTAACTAAAATTGTTTCGGAAGTTAATAAGCGGACTGTAAAAATCAGGCTTAAAAATCGAAAACTACGCTATTGTTGACACCCTATCTATTTATTAAAATTATTAATATCGTAAGTATAATAATCGGGTGGAGTGCCAACAATGGTATAGTAGTATACATAGCTGGGCATTAACTCGTTAACCCGTTAATCGTTAATTAAATAAGTTAACATTTTAAGTAACGGATTAACTTTTCAGTTAACTTAAAAATATGTTAACGGACTCGTTAACTTCCGTTCAATTTCCCAAAGTCCGTTAATCGTTAATCCAGCACAATCACAATCTGTTTATTAAATATAATACTGCTATACCTTTAAGCGCTGCAGTTGAACGCCTTTTCTCCATGGGCAGGGATATCCTACAGCCGAAACGAGCCTCGCTTTCAGATGAGAACTTCAACATATTAATCTTCAACATTAATTAATTAATGTTCATGAAGGGGAATATTCATATTATACCAGATGACTAAATTGACAGATAAATTGGACGAGTTAGTATCGTTTCGTCTAACATGTAAGTGGTCTATGTAGCAATTCGTCTAAATAACAATTGGTCATTATATTACTATCAACTTATCTTAAAATTAGTTCGTCTAATTAGTGTTTCGTCCAGAACGCAACTAGTCTATCTTAATAAAATAAATTCTAAACCTTAATCCAAATGAATACCCGTCTTTTTTTTGTTTCTAACCTGTTAACTTCCAGAACCAACAGTTTTTATAAGATGCAAGTTTTACATGTGTTAACGGATTAACGATTAACGTTAACTTGCGTTAAATTTCCTGGAATGTAACGCTTTAACGAAGTTAAATTTTTCAGTAGCGGATTAGCGATTAACGAAGTTAACTATTTGATTAACGTTGCCCAGCTATGGTAGTATATCCTATATTATTTTCAGCATAGTAGGCAAAGTCCCATCCATACGTTTCCATCGTGAACGTTAATTTAGTTCGCCGGGCATAATGAATAGCGACGCCATGTCTGTTACCTGTTCGCGGTCCGAAGGCGCGCGAGCCTCTCGCCGTCTCTCTCCGCCGAGATGACGCTCGCGCCATCACATTCGCGCCTCATTCAAATGCATCTCTATATTGGTTTGCACTCATTTGAAGGAAATAAAATAATGTTTATTTGAAGTTATTTTAAATTTTAAAAGTATACATAAGCAGTTTAATAAAAGCCAAAAGAAACAGGCCCTAACTCAGCAAATGCTGGTTGATAACAACCAACGCTGGTCTTCCGTTAGTGCCAGTGTAACGTCACCTCCACAGAAGAAAAAAAAAACTATTGAACATTTAATATAATTTATAATTAGAACAACATCAAACAAAGAATAGACAAAAGATACATAATTTGAACAATTTAATATAAGTATATATGTTACGAAATGATTATTGAAATGTGAAAATAATGATTTTGAAAAATAATAATACTTACAAAAATAAATGAAATTAAATAGAACTTTAACTATGAAAAAGACTAGTGAAAGGCGCTTGTATCAAGTGTGAGAAACCTTTTTTTTTTTTTAAATATGTGTACACTGAACCTGGAAGCCGAATACCGGAAGCTGCCTTTAATAAAAACTATTTTTTCTTCTTTTCTACCATTGATAGAAAAGTTCCGCTCTGTGGCGCCCCACCAACCGCAGAGGGAAGCTGGTAGGTTCTGTTGGTCGCCATCTATTAACTCCTTCGAGATGTGTGCACAGCTGACTCCCAAAAGCACCACATACCCCTGGACCACGTGAGAAGTCCAAGAGTAGGGGCAAATGCACCCCCCGGCAATATAAAATTGACATTAATCGTATGGAGTTTAATGTCAAATTTTAACCAATAGTAAGACTTTGACAGTATAGGAAAGCCATTTGTTTATCAATAGATTTTAAGGAAAAAAAATACACAACAAACTATAAAAGTCTCTTTCCTTGGTACTTGGCATATAAATAAAACAAGATACGAGATATTTTATGATTTTTTACTGTGAAAATAATAATACAATTATTTTGTTTATTCTTTATAAATAGATTGAATCTATTACACAATTAAGAAGTAGCAAATAATATTGGTAATAACCAAAATGCTATAACTAAAGTATCAAATTATATATGTGGAGAATTCTAATGCGGATTAAGGTGATAATCATGAAAAATAACAGTAATAAAATTAATATATTTTATTCTAGAATATTCTACAGTTTACAGAGAGCTTAATAATATTTACAAAGGCACTTGAGATATAACAACAGTTAAATTTTACAAACTTATACAAGTAATATCAAGCTTACTTATGTAAGCATGGCTCCAAAAATATATCGAAAATTTCTTTACAAAAAATCAGAAAAATTCGTGTAAACCTTAGATTGTCACTTACAATATATTTAAGTGCCAACTTACGTGTCCAGTATGCGAGCGAAGTCGCGTGAAAAGCAATAGCTTTAAATAAATCTCTAATCTAGTTAAATAGCTCTAGATTTTAGATACAGTTGGGATCCAGGCAATTTTATTCATATACACAACTAGACTGTACAAATACAAAATTATTAAAAAAAAAAAATTACCAGTGTATGACTTAGAATTAAGCACAACCATTTATCATTCATAACCTCTTACGCTATTACATAGAAATGCCAAAAAATATATACAAAAGTTTTCATGTGATTACAGTAAGTGCCAAATATATTGACCACTATTTGCTAACAGCTAACAAGTGCAATATTAATACATTAATAGAATCTGTGTCGTGTTGGTCTGAAAGAGAGTGTCGGGGTGAAGGTAAGGAAAGGAATGCTCCCGGTGGTTCGGGCATGTGGAAAGAATGACTAAACAGATATACAATGCAAAAGTGGATGGATGCAGAAGTCGTGGAAGGCCACGACACACCTTCCATGATCAAATTGATCGTGTACTAGCGGAGGGTGATGTCAGGAGCCTTAGGAAGAGACGAGCGTGCATGACGAGAGCTATGAATGGCGCTCTGTTGTTCGTGCCTACCCCGCAAGGGAACTGGCGTGAAGTTATGTATGTATGTATGTGTCGTCTTGTGTTGTTATACATTTATATGTATTACAAAGTACTCGTTACTCTGTTAAAATTTTTGCAATTCAACTGTAATTGGACTACAATTGAATTCTTATTTATCCAAACTGTCCACATTAATACATCGTATAGTACGTCTCTCTTTTCTCTTTTCTTTCACCATTTCCCAATTACTTGGGGTCGGCACAATATGTCTTTTCCTTCCACACTCTTCTATTCTGACATACCTCTTCTGTCACACCGCACATCATCATATCATCCTCCACACAATCCATCCATCTTGTAGTTTAACATTCTTTTTGTCACGTGACTTTCATCCCTCCTTATTATATGCCCATACCAGCTTAATCTTCTTCCTCTCAATTCAACATCGTATACTACGTATGGACGAAAAATGCATTACTATACTTTTCATCCAAAACATAAGACATTTGGTTTTTCAGTAGAATTTATCATAAAGCAACCAAAAGCACGCAAATACCCGAGTTGCTCAGCGGAAATCTGGATGTGATGTCAAAATGCTGTTAAATTCTTTCACTACAAAATTAATAACCACTCAAAGTTGGTGTAGTATTAGGTAGACTAAAAACAACCACGTCTACAAACAAATTCACTGTTAGTTGCTTACAAAAATTAATATTTTTAAAGTTTCCAGACTAAGGTTTGCAGATTGTGTTTTGGCATTTTCACCAATTGGCTGAATTTAAGTACATGTTAGTTCCTGACTAGAATTTTTACGTCCTAGAGGCAAGGAAATTGTACCTGCCTCAATTTTTTTTTAATGCCAAACAATTTTTTTCCCTATCTGGTGGCCCTGTTCCAGATTGAACCTAGAAGCTGCCAACATGGTTTAAGATGACTCTAATAAAGCAGATATACACTTGGAAATATGTCTATATCGCAAAGCTTTTCGTTCATTATTTTATTTACTTAAAAATTGCAATTTGTATTACGAATAATAATTTTATTAAGAATTATTTATTAATTGACGACATGCCACGAGTTTTCAACTTCACCGATCACTAAAATTTGACGATAATTTATGCGTTTTGATCGAACAAACTGAATATTAAAAATGACAACAGATATTTGTAGTCGGTACGATAGGGCGGTCAATATTCATTGCACCAACTGTACACCACATCTTAAATATATATATTAAAATTATTTACAGTCGAGATACGCTTTTAACCACAAACAGGCATGTAACTTTATTTCTTGTATCGTACAAAGTAAAATTCAAGATTAAAATTATAAACATAGTTCAAAATCTACTACATCTCACCACCCATTTATTTGTGAAAGGCTATTTGTTTTAAACGACATTTTTAAAATTTGTCGGGAGAAAAGTTTAAAGTTTAAAATGACCCAGAAAAACACATAACTAACGAACTATGTACTATACTTAGAAAAAGAACATCTATAGATTGAAACTAGACATCAGATTCTTTATATTTCTTTAAGTTGAGACATTAAGATAAAACAAACCCATAGTGTTATTAAGTCTCACACAAAATGTCGCTTAAAACAAATAGCCTTTCAACCCTCGATTTAGTTACCATTAATAGAAAACCGACATTAATTCTACGGTATATTAAAGTGAAATTTTATAATAATAAGACAAATTTGCCAGGTGGTAGGGCATTTGTCCGACTGGATGGCTACCACCCCCGGTCTAAAGTATGCCGCCATAACAACCTTGAGTTGTGTTCCGGCATTAGTGACCAGGTTCCAGTCTCCCTTGAGAGAGCAGCAGCGCATTTCTACCACCTTTGCTGTTGCAAATGTCCATAGGCGATGGTAAACAGATACATCGGTTCACTATTGCAGTGTAATTGTGAAATAGAGAAGCATGGAAGAAGAATAACTATTGCATGACTAAAGTGAAGATGTAAAACTAAAAGGTCAGATATATCTGTTATACGAGTTGGAATATTGGGCCCATTGTAGTGACAAACAAACCACAAATGTCTCCATTCAGCTGAGATGAGAACGTTGAGATTGTGGTGTCACAACAAGAGATAAGGTGAGAGTGAAAAATTGAGAGCAAGAAGATTGAGGTGGTATAGTAGGACATGTCGAGCCCTTACCGCCATTCTATCGTAAGCGACATTTGGACCTATGCGTATTTTTTGTTACAAAAGTTATTTTAAACTATTATTTTGTTTTAAGACTTTTAGTTTTTGATACGCTTTTATTAGCTCCATGCGTATGTAACGGAATCTTTCAAGTTAAATTTGATCGACTTCCCGGTTTCCGATTGAGCTGAAATTTTGCACGTATGTGTATATCGCGTGACAGTGCAATAATATGGTGCCATGGAGCTGATCTGATGATGGAGTCGGAAGGTGGCCATAGGAACTCCTGTACTAAACAAGATAGACCCGTCGTGTTTGGGCTCGTTTTACTTGTCTTGGCTAGCACTCTGCTGCTACATGATATGCACGATCTCAAAAGCTTGTATTTAAAAACCTGTTTAATTAAAAAGGCTTATTTTTACATAATTCTTTTTTCAAAGTTTCCACGGGGAAGGGAATTAAATCACTAAATAATTACTAAAAAAATGAAAAATAATAAAATAATAGTTTAAAAAAAAACTAAAAAAAATACGCTTTTATAGAAAATCCAACTAAAAAATAGAAAATAATTTTGAATTAAAAATAGTGCAAGAAAAAATGATTTTATTGTAAAAAAAAAGCGTGAGGTGCATGGTATCGACAGTTATAAATATTTTACGAACAGATATGAGTAGAAGGGTTACTTTGATAATATCCTGAAAAGCACCCCACGCTCTTTTTACAATAAAATCTTTTTTTTTTACACTATTTTTAATTCAAATTTATTTTCTATTTTTTAGTTGGATTTTCTATAAAAGCGTATTTTTTTAAAGTATAATTTTTTGATTTAGTAAGGTCTAATCTAACTCAAACTGAAAGTGCCAAAGCAAAATTATAGTTTAATATACCTTTTGCAACTAAAGTAAAATGACGGTAAAGACTCGGATGTAATGAGGAGGGATGAAAGTCATGTGACAAAAAGAATGTTAAACTGCAAGATTAAATAAGGATATAAATGTGAAGGTAGACCAAAAAAGGGATGGATGGATTGTGTGAAGGATGATATGGTGATTTGTGGTGTGTTAGAGGAATTATATCAAATTTATATCTTCAAAAAAAAAAAAATGATGTAATTAGCAAGCGATTATATCGTACTTCATTTAGGTAGCATCTCTAAAACTTAAAAACTAAGTAGAAATTAATTAATCTGCAATATTATAAAACTAACTGTACTAAACTAAACTAACTAACCAATATTCTAAATAAGCCGAGTCTGTACATTGAAGCTATTTAAAAAAAAAAAAACAACTACTGAAATACACTATATAAACAATGGAGACACACAATGCAATATTATTAGATGTCTTGTCTGTTTGTTCGGGATTCACGTAAAAACTACTAGGCCGATTTCGATGCGGTTTTCGCTGATCGACGGCAAATTCTCACACTTAAAAATCTACGCTACTTTTTATCCCGGAAATGCCGCGGTAATTTGAAGTGAAGCGCGGACGAAGTCGCGGTCATGTCCTAGTATATATATATATAATTAACAAATTTATTATATAAATCTCATATAACAACAACAAAATAACAACATACAATAAAAGATAGGTGGTTTTTTTTTTACGCGCCAAACGGTCATCCGGAAATAAAACCGCAACCGCACACAGACAGAAAGAGGTCACTTTTTAGCGGTAACACTTATTAGAGCCAGTATAACTTAAGCACATATTATTATTATAGTGAAATACAGCTGTGCATTTTCAAAACCCGGTAAGTGCTTCCAAAAAAAAAAAATTTACAACACAACACACAAAAAAATTCACGATCTTCGATTACATCAAGTTTCAAAATTATTTATTAAGCTTATTGATAGAAATACCATATTGTCATACAGTTTGCACATGTTTTGACAAATCAGCAAATGCCTAGCAAAAGACAATTATTGATGCACAAAAATCCATTTACAAAAGAATGTCAGTTGCTTGGTTTTCAAATTGCACAGCTGAATTAAGTTCTTATATAAGAAAATACCTCGTATCACTCGTGTATTCGATTTCCGTTATGGTTAATTTTATTTTGAAAATTGAAAATTCGTTTACCCAATTGACTCTACCGGGAGTTGAACCCGAGTCCCCGGTCTTATGAGTGGTCAACGCTTAAACCACCGAAGCACAGTAGTAACGGTTAAAATTACCTATTGAATATCTCTCTGCCTTCCGTGATCGCGGTTATTGAAAATTGGCCGAAATGCCGTTAGAAAAATCAAATCAATGCCGCGCTGAAAACCGTTGAAACGTGGTTTTAATTAACCGAAAAATGATCATTTGACGCCAATCGTTTAATATTCCGATACTCCCCAACTTAAGTAAACATATAAAGCTTATCATTTATAATTAGGGTAAATACGTTCATTATTGGCACCGCACCTCAAGAATTGGCTTCCTATTAATATTATTGTATTGTTACGACCTAGACGCCGACAAAGACAAATTCACACCTGCATACCTGTAGAAACACATTTTAATACCTTTCGGACTTCTTTTGTTTACTTTGTGTTTAAAAATTGTGATTATATAACAGCCCATTGTGTATTGTAATTTTTTATGGCAGTCATTAGCCAGGTGTGTCGGATTTAAAGTACAAACTGATTCTAGGAATTTCGGTCCACGCGGCCGGGCAGACATATTGCATCTGTGCAGTATAAAGCAACGCCTCGATTGAGGGACGAGATAGTCGAGCGATAACCACGAGCGTAGCAAGACTTGTGTACATTCGGTAATCTATTTGCATTATTATTCTGCATTACGTTTCGAACTTACTGCGTTCGGTTATATTTGTATTTTTTTTTTAATTTTCCTTTTATTGCAGGAGATCAGCAGACAGGCAGACGGCCCACTTGATGGAAAGCGGTTACCATCGCCTATGGCCATTTGCAACAGCAAAGTTGCTACAAATGCGCTGCTGCTCTCTTAAGGGAGACTGGAACCTGGTCACTAATGCCGGAGCACAACTCAAGGTTGTTATGGCGACATACTTCAAACCAGGTGTGGTAGCCATCCAGTCGGGCAAATGCCCTACCACCTGGCTGTGGGTTGTTAAGTCGCCTCGTACGACAGGCCGCCCCATCGCAGGAAATTGTATTCTTTCTCCGTTCCTGCACGGATAGTAGTATACGTGTTTGTATAGTTCTAATAAACTCTATAGTAATTCCAACGGCATTTTAATTCGAGTCCTACAACTCGTAACAGTATTTTATATAAAAAATAAAATATTTATATCGTTAAAAAACAAAACAATTTAAGATTTAATATCTTGAATATATTGACTCTGGTTGCCAATCATTGAGGGGAGTGCCAACAATGGCCACCCCAAACACACTTACTTTGTAAAAATTGAAATCAGTGAGATGAGAATTTCATGTGGATTTTAATGATTATTCTTATACATTCCTATTCTTACTACAAAATGTATTTACTTAGCCGCTATGTGTATTATATTAGGGTGGCGCAAAAAACCGACTTTTTTCGAGTCTCGAGTATGAGGTCGCTCCAAATTTGCATTATTCGTTCGATAAAATCTAAAGTAATACACTAGTAAATTAAAAAAAATTATAAGCGACCATTTAAAATTCAAATTTTGAACTGAAACTTTCGGAAACGTATTATTTTTTGGTCAAAAAAATTCAGTTTTTGGCGATTTTTGAAATCTTACAAAATTTGGAGTGACCTCTAGTTAGGCAATCGCTGGACAGGACAGCTAAAAAAAAAATTAAGCCGCTCCAAATTTGCATTATTCGCGCGATAAAATCCAAAGTAATGCACTAGTAAATAAAAAAAAAATTATGAGCGACCATTTAAAATTCAAATTTTGAATTTGAATAAAGGTGCTACTAATGCGCTGCTGCTCTCTTAAGGGAGACTGGAACCTGGTCACTAACTAACTAGGTTGTTATGGCGGCATACTCTAGACCAGGGGTGGTAGCCATCCAGTCGGGCAAATGCCCTACCACCTGGCAGTTAAGGCTATTGAGGCTTGATTTATAAATAAAGTAAACACCATACAAAATGGAGAAGACTTTGATCACTACTGAAATCATAGAAGAAGAATAAGTAAAAAAGGTAACTTGAAGTAAGTAAGTAAAGTAAGAATGGTACAGTCGATGCTGATAGACCGAACATAGACACCATCATCAAATATATATGTTACAGTCATAGTGATGAAATAGCTATTATACATAATGACTGGTCATTATATATAATAGCAATATTGACTAGACAATGTGATAAATTAATCACTTTATCCGGATATTATTCATAATAGCGGGTCAAAGTTATTCAAAGTAATAAATACGGTCTAACTGACTTGCTCCCCCTCTATAAATTATAATTATGACCCAGTTAATACAAGTCAGTTAATTAAAAAAAAAAAATATTATTGTAGTCTTCAAAGAGTGATACCAAGTACTTGTATTGATCTCTGTGTTTTTTTTAACTTGTTTTATGGCTATTGAGCTATAAATTTACTTTACAAATTAAAGTTAAATAACTTTATAACAACGTTAATTAACGTAGAATTATTATCTATGACAAATGACAAATTGGAATATAATTTTATAATCTTTACCTATACCTACTTGTTTTATTACATTATCCAAGTCTTCGAAGATATTATATAAAATTGCTAGTTATTGTGATTAATTCTGTGTCAATTATCACTTTATCTAAATTGAGTAGACATTATAAATAATGGCTAGATAATATATATAATATCCGGATTTATTACTTTGGCTGTAACATATATAAATATTAGAATTTATATATATGTGGGTTTTAATTGAAGAAAAACAAAATAATTTTTCTTAGAACAGTCTTACGTCGTTTATTCATGGACTACCCCTTTTTTACTATATTTTGACACTGACATTAACAGATTTATAAATTTAAAAAATATAATGTGCGGCCTGGCTACCGAGTCGAAATGCGTCTTTGAATCGCACATATATTTGATCACGTGGGTGTGATTAGCATCTTTTACTGAGCAATTCCAACTCCTTGATATCTTTCTTCCGCGATGATACTCAAAAATTTGGAAACATGCAAAACATCAGGCAAAATTGATCAAATCACATGACAGTAATTAAACTCAATATTGATAATGGATTTCATTAATAAAAAAAACAATGTTATCTAGTTATCATATCTTAATTAATTAATCAACTGCATCGCTTGGATATTTACATAACGCTTATTTACATTTTTAATATACAACATTGTTATCAGGAGACGAAGATATATACATATATATACCTATTTATACATATATGTGTATATATATACACATATATATGTATGTATATACACACACTAATATATATATATATATATATATACATATATATATATTACGATCCCAAAGGCTGGCAACACTGGCTTCGGCCCTAGTGTTGCAAACGTTTATAAGGGTCGATAAGCACTTTCCACGAGCTAGGCCGTCTGCCTTTTTGCCAACTTCTAAATAAACATAAAAAACTAAATTTGCTTTACAAGCGGCAGTAAAACCCATATCTTTCAATAAGTATTCTATACTATAATAAATCTATAAACTGTTCAAGTTTGTACAATGCGTTTAAAAAAATGTGATTTTTTTTTTGGATCAGACGATTCTGAGAATGCAATTTTTAGAATTTTTGTCTGTCTGTCTGTCTGTCTGTTAGAGCATCACATACAAACTACTGAACGTATATGCATAAAACTCGACATAATGCTGGCTTATAACCCGAATGTTAATTCGTTGGGATAAAATGTATCCTAAGTGTTAACTTAGGATACATTTTATCCCGACGAATTACGTCGTTACCATGAAATAAACGGATCAGCAAAGTAGACGGCGCTGCAATCGCATTTTTCAATTCCCTAACAAATATACCTACTTTGTCATTAACAACATGTCATTCGTCGTATTACTTGAAATCAGGTTGGCTGCGACTCGCCTCTGTTTCACTGCGCAGTTGAGCCGACTATGGCTACGTTCCACTAGGGACTCACAACGACCACGTTCACGACCGCGATTTTTCCCGTTCCACTTGCTCGCGGACGTTATAATCATAAACGCTAGTGGAACGGGTTATAGAATAGAATCAGCGGCAGACAAACACACATATTGTATATCCCGAAATTAAGCAAGTTACGCTTGTGTTATGGGTAATATACAACGGACTACTCCGGGGCCGATCCCAGACACCCAGCCTATAAGACAATAACGGAGAAAATACGTTTCCGAAATTTACTATACCAGGAATCGAACCCGGAGCCTCTGCGTCGCAGGGAGGTAGGCCGGCAATGTTATGGAGCGTTGATGTCATTAATGTCATACGCATTACGCAAATGTCATTCGTTGATATGAAAATAGCGCCTTTTTCAATGTGTTGACAAATGAGAATTAACGCTCTGTGGTCAACGCCCACTTCGACCCACCTTTTGACATGGGTCGTTGTGGGCGTTGTGTGATCGAAAATGATGACGTCATTAGTGACGTTTTCGCCGCGACCACAACGACCGCGGTCGCCTTGTGGAACGGCTAAATGAGCATTTTGGGCGTTGTGAGCTACTAATGGAACGCCCTACATATGGACTCAGTTTCTTTGTTATTGTAGTGAAGTTAGTAGCAAGAAACAGTAAAGTTTTAGATAAAATACCTAATTAAAATTGTATATAAGTAACAGAGCTACTACATAGGGGTACAACTCTACTCTGTAATTTCCATGTTAAAATAAATAATTATATTAGGGTAAACTGTACAATTGTTGACAATCCCTTATTCCAATAATTGGCACCGTGTCCATTTATATTAATCTAAATATGAAAAAAAAAACTTGTAGCCATACAATAATAATAATATTCATATACAAATCAACTGTGTAATTATAAAATCTATAATATCTTTATCTTATACTAATATATAAAGCTGAAGAGTTTGTTTGTTTGAACACGATAATCTCAGGAACTACTGGTCTGATTTGAAAAATTCTTTCAATGTTGGATAGCCCATTTATCGAGGAAGGCTATAGGCTATATATCATCACGCTAAGACCAATAGGAGCGAAGCACCATTGAAGACCGTTTCAAAATCGGGAGGTTTTGAAAACAAATCCCACGCGAACGACGTCGCGGGCACACAGTTCAAACATTTGCTAGATTTTTAAATTTCACAGCCAAAATTTTTTGAAAATATATAAAACATAAATTACTATAACAGTAATCTCGTAAGAAAGATCGATATACAATAATTATATTTTTTGTATGGCTAAACCATAAGAAGAAAGGTGGTGCCAACAACGGTATTGTTTACCCTACATACAAGAAAGAAAGACAGAAAAGTGGTTACCACCTATGGACGTTTGCATCATCATGGGCATTGCCAATGTGTCTTCGGTCTCGAAGAAATTTATTTATATTTCTAGGTTTTCTCATTATAGGCGAATACAATGTCATAATGAAATAATAAAATGTAGACTCATGACAGACCTAAACCAACATTCAGTACTATTCTATGAAATCGTTCACACTAGTATAGTAATGAGACTCAGCGCAGAGTAACGGGGGACACCCTTAATTTGGCTTCAAGTCGCTTAGCGTAACACTCCAAGTCGGCTTCAAGCTGCTAAGAGTTATACCTCAAATCGGCTTCAAGTCGCTTAGCGTAACACTCCAAGTCGGCTTCAAGCTGCTAAGAGTTATACCTCAAATCGTCTTCAAGTCGCTTAGCGTACACTTCAAGTCGGCTTCAAGCTGCTAAGAGTTATACCTCAAATCGTCTTCAAGTCGCTTAGCGTACACTTCAAGTCGGCTTCAAGCTGCTAAGAGTTATACCTCAAATCGTCTTCAAGTCGCTTAGCGTACACTTCAAGTCGGCTTCAAGCTGCTAAGAGTTATACCTCAAATCGTCTTCAAGTCGCTTAGCGTACACTTCAAGTCGGCTTCAAGCTGCTAAGAGTTATACCTCAAATCGTCTTCAAGTCGCTTAGCGTACACTTCAAGTCGGCTTCAAGCTGCTAAGAGTTATACCTCAAATCGTCTTCAAGTCGCTTAGCGTACACTTCAAGTCGTCTTCAAGTCGCTTAGCGTACACTTCAAGTCGGCTTCAAGCTGCTAAGAGTTATACCTCAAATCGTCTTCAAGTCGCTTAGCGTACACTTCAAGTCGGCTTCAAGCTGCTAAGAGTTATACCTCAAATCGTCTTCAAGTCGCTTAGCGTACACTTCAAGTCGGCTTCAAGCTGCTAAGAGTTATACCTCAAATCGTCTTCAAGTCGCTTAGCGTACACTTCAAGTCGGCTTCAAGCTGCTAAGAGTTATACCTCAAATCGTCTTCAAGTCGCTTAGCGTAACACTCTAAGTCGGCTTCAAGCTGCTAAGAGTTATACCTCAATTTGGCTTCAAGTCGCTTAGCGTAACACTCCAAGTCGGCTTCAAGTCGCTTAGCGTAACACTCCAAGTCGGCTTCAAGTCGCTTAGCGTAACACTCCAAGTCGGCTTCAAGCCGCTTAGAGTAACACCCCTATTTCGGCTTCAAGCCGCTTTATTACACAAATATCAATTCGTCCATCAAGTAATTAGGATTATTAGTGGCATACTCAACGAAGTGCGCGATGGCGTCTGTGCACTCCTGGAGGTCACCCTCCGGGGGCTCCCACGCGGGCTGCGAGGCCACGTCCTGGAGGAGGCGGGTGATAGCTGCTGGCAACAGGTACCGCGTGAAGCGCACTATTTGAGGAAAGATCTCTACTTTCAACTCTGATAATCTGAAAAATTACGTAAAATATTTCTGTAGCCGTTAGAAAACTCTTATCAATGATATTTAATTAGACATTTCCTAGTAATTAACTAATCTTCAATTTCATTTTTATTTAATATTTTCAAGTTTTGGCGACTAGTGCACATAATGAAACTACGTTTTAACTGTTTTAATTAGATCTTTATTCTGACGTTTCGGCTACTGAAAAGCGGCTTGAACGTCGGAATGAAAATCGTTAAAAAGTTTTTTTTTTTATACTTCAAATATTTTCGATTCGATAGAAAAATTTAAATTTGAAAAATCTCCCTGAAGATCGGACGCTAAGGGTAGTTGCGTAGCGAGAAAGAGAAGAAGCCCACATTGTATAGGTTAAACACTAACCGCCTCCAGTGATATCGTCGAAGAAATATTTTGGGAATTGGGATTGTTAAAAAAAAATTACTCTCTGATTTTATATTTTTATTACGTAAAATAGGGTATTTTAAGATACTAATTTGAATATTTTTGTGTTTTAAGAGTTAGTTTTTTTTAATTCGATATTTTAAAAAAAATCTCCGATGACGTCATTGGGGACAACTTTACATTAATTCCTTTGCCTGTCCTAGATGACCTAAGATACACTAATACTAAATAAAACACTTAACTTGATGTATTGGTTTATTGTACTGAACTGAATTACGATAAAAGTACAAAAGAGGTTATCAAAATATATTGTACAAACAATAGCGTGTTCGATTATTAGATAGCGCCATCTAGTTATAACGCTTACAACTAATGCCCTCTGCGACATTGCCTATAAAACGAAAATAATAAACCTACTAATCATAATAATCTGTGCTACTATTTAAATGTTACTGTCATTATTCATTATGACATATCGTGATCGTTTTAGTGTGGCCAGCTTAGCGAATTTATCGGTAGATTTATTTTATATATTTATTTTTGGTGTTCAACGTTTATTATTTTCTAAAGTTACCGTTAAGTTATTTAAAGTGACCTTTAGTGAAAACTTTAGAGTTACGTTAGAGTGAAGTATAAAGGGGTGTACTCACTGCGCGAGGTAGTACTTGGTGTAGGCGTCGCGGTGGTGCGAGGTCTCTGCTACGAGCCGCAGCGCGTAGTGCAGCAGCGTGTCGCCGAAGTGCGGCGAGCGTAGCGCTACGCGGCTGCCCAGCAGCGGCGAGCACACTGCCACACACCCACGCACTTTTAATACGCCACACTTCGCACCTTCTTCTCATTTATTCACTGAGGTTTATGGCTTGGCTAAGCTAGGCCTTTGAGCCAGATCTTAGATTACAATGGCGAAAGAGGGAGAGATAACACTCTATTGCACACCAAAATATACAATTACAAATACAGACCGTATTTACAATATTTTCTAGGCAATAGAATAGCCGGCCTTATCGTTCAAAGCGATCTCTTCCAGGCAACCTAAATGAAAGAAATTTGAATTAGGTGGTGCAGGAAATAGGCAATAGATACCTAAATACTAAACCTAAACTCGACTTTTTACTGTTAATGCTTAATTCTTTTACTGTTAAGGCTATACAGCTCTGGAACGCGCTCCCTGTTACAATCAGACAAGCAAAATCGCTAGCGATATTTAAAATTATGATCAAAAAATACTACCTGTCGTTGGAATATGATATTTAAATTCATTTGTAAACATATTCTGTATATATGTATTTGTATGGTATGTATATTAAGTATATATCTATGTAACATAATAATAATAATAATAATAATAATAATAATAATAATAATAAGTCATCTAGAGAGGCTTTCGCTGGGAAGCTGGGTGAAGGGCCAGATACAGAAGGCAGCACTCTTGGACACGGCACGAATTGTGAGGAGGTTCCTGTCTCTGGAGCCATAACCATCGGTAGTTTGGACCCCAGGCCCCGCTGACGATGAGATACAAGATTTTATATTTTTTTATTGAATATGTATTTTATTTTTGATATATTTTTATAAAAGAATAATTTTATCTATTTTTTTATAAAAAAATATCTTTATATGTATATTTTAAAAAAATGTAAAATTTTTGAGAATAAATAAATACAGTATATAAATAATAATAATAATAATCGGCAGACAAACACACACATTGTATATCCCCAAATTAAGCAAATTACGCTTGTGTTATGGGTAATATACAACGGACTACTCTGGGGCCGATCCCAGACACCCAGACCATAGTAAATAACGGAGAAAATACGTTTCCGAAATTTACTATATCAGGAATCGAAACCGGAACCTCTGCGTTGTAGTGAGGTACGCCGGCAAAGGCTTAGCCCGCTCAACCACAGAGGCCGTCAATAGTACATATAAAATTTCTGCATATATATATATAATTTATTTATTTATTATTAAAAAGTAAGTAGTTCGTACTATATGTTACATATACCACCATCGCCATCATCATCTCAATTCACTCCTGAGGTTGTCTGGAAGAGATCGCTTTTTAGCGATAAGACCGCCCTTTGTACATAACTAGATATAATTCTGGTCTTTAAGTTCATGTTTGTATTGGTGTACAATAAAGAGTTATCTATCTAAATAAAATGGTATACTGGGAAAATAATTTTTGAAAGCACATTTTTTTTTTAAGTTATTATTATTAACATCTCTACGGACTCGAGTTCCGTACCCTTTTTTACAACTTAATTTCTATGAAAGATTTTAGAGTCCATACACGCTTATTGTTTATTTTTGTTACTGTGTGTGACATTCATTTAGTGATTTTTATGTTACGGTGTACCTTAAGATTAACTTATGATTTTAATTTATTCTAATTTTAATACATACATACATACATACATAACTTCACGCCAGTTCCCTTGCGGGGTAGGCACGAACAACAGAGCGCCATTCAGTCTTATTCTTACACACCTCACTCGCCTTTGACATTCATAACTCTTGTCATGCACGCTCGTCTGTTCTTAAGGCTCCTGACATCACCTTCTGCTAGTACACGACCAATTTGATCATGGATCACTTTTGCATTGTATATCTGTTTAGTCATTCTTTCCACATGTCCGAACCACCGGAGCATTCCTTTCCTTACCTTCACCCCGACACTCTCTTTCAGACCAACTCCCTTTCTTACTTCGGTAAGAATTTTCTAATTTTAATACTAAACTTATACTAATGTAGAGTGTATCTGTTACATGCTGGTGTTGTGAGGAAGTGCATGTGCAGTGTTGGCCTTATATCTATACTTATATATAGTCGTATCTAGTGCCATGTGTGTTGTTTTTTTCTATTCTGTGCCTGGGTTATTAATTTTCAGGCTCTTTGTGTGTCTTGGTTTGTTTGTGAAGTGTGCGTGTAATGCAATGCAATGGTAGTGCGCGTTGGTTTGAGTATGTGTATGTGTAAAAGCACATTTTACACTTGCTAACTATCTAATTTGGCAAACTACCGCGACGAGGGTGCATACGTGCTAGCATTTTGACACCCCCAAAATTTTTTGCCACCCTCAAATTTTCACATAACAATATAGCTCTTTGAGGTTATTTAATATTTGCTAAATTATTTTGTACTACGTAAATAGTTGGCATTTTTAATAGTGTACTATCACCAACCAATTTGCCAGGTGGTAGGGTATTTGCCCGACTGGATGGCAACCACCTTTGGTCTAGAGTATGCCGCCGTAACAACCTTGAGTTGTGTTCCGGCATTAGTGACCAGGTTCCAGTCTCCTTTAAGAGAGCAGCAGCGCTTTTATAGCACCTTTGGTGTTGCAAATGTCCGTAGGCGATGGTAATCGCTTTCCATCGAGTGGGCCGTCTGCCTGTCTGCTGAACTCATGCAATAAAAAATAAAAAAAACTACTGCGGTCAATAAAAATATTAAATTTCCTAATTCGGCATACTTCAGTCCGTTAACAACTGCTACATTCATACCACACCAATTGCCTACGCCAGCGCCATTGCGGAGGCTTTTTGAACTATGATTTACTGTTTACAACTGGACACTTTCTTCTTCTTTGTTTGAGATTTTGGCTCCATCACTTTCAGCGTTGATTTTGCCAATGTCAGTGTTGAGAAAAAATGTCAGGTGCATATAGTATATACAGGGTGTTTGGCGCATGGACCGACAAAATTTTTTTGGGGATTGGGTGGATCAAGAGCTATCTTTAACCCATAGATCCCTATGTCCTAAGAGTCACTGTAATCGAAATACGACTTTTTTTGTTTTTTTTTTTTCAATTACCTGGTTCAACGTCTTTAAAACGACATATTTTTCTAGTTTGTTGTTGTAATTGAACCAAATAACTTTTATTGCAGTCTTTAATGTATGATTATTTAGCATTCGATAACAAAAAATACTTGACGAGCTTTCAAACTCTTAAAAGTGAATTCATCTATGAAAAACGTCAAATCCAAAATCTTAATACATATAAATTACGTGTCACGATGTTTGTCCGCGATGGACTCCTAAACTACTTGACCGATTTTAATCAAATTTGCACACCGTGTGCAGTTTGATCCGACTAGAAAGATAGGATAGCTTGCATTTGGACCCGGTAGGTGGCGCTGCAATCGGGTTCTAAATTTTATTTCTTCAGGGCAGAACAACGTCTGCCGGGCAGCTAGTTAATTATAAAAAAAAATGAAAGGTATTAAGAATTTAATTTGATTTGAACAAAATCTGTACTTAGTATCCTTTCCAATGGTATATCCCATGTCCTTGAAATTATTCATGCGATCACAAAACAAGGTATCACTCAACCAGTGTCAGAATAAAGAAAACACCTTGTTTGTATTTTAAGACGTTTTAATTAAATTTTATTTACAGATTGGCAAAATCGTATCTCGATTACAGCGACACTTAGGACATAGGGATCTATGGGTTAAAGATAGCTCTTGATCCACCCAATCCCCCAGAAAATTTTGTCGGTCCATGCGTCAAACACACTGTATAGATAAGGACAACGAAAATTTTGGCCACACCCTGTATAGATAGGGACAAGGAAAATTTTGGCCACACCTGTATATATAGGGACAAGGAAAGTTTTGGCCACATCCTGTATATATAGGGACAACGAAAATTTTGGCCACACCCTGTATAGATAGGGACAAGGAAAATTTTGGCCACACCTGTATATATAGGGACAAGGAAAGTTTTGGCCACATCCTGTATATATAGGGACAACGAAAATTTTGGCCACACCCTGTATAGATAGGGACAAGGAAAATTTTGGCCACACCTGTATATATAGGGACAAGGAAAGTTTTGGCCACATCCTGTATATATAGGGACAACGAAAATTTTGGCCACACCCTGTATAGATAGGGACAAGGAAAATTTTGGCCACACCTGTATATATAGGGACAAGGAAAGTTTTGGCCACATCCTGTATATATAGGGACAACGAAAATTTTGGCCGGTAGACATTCCAGAGCTGGACACTTCAACAACTTTCCAACCATATTGGAGGGTTCTCCTTACCTCTGCCCTCCACACTACCGACCAAACACTATCCATCTTACCGACTTTCGTAATTGGTTATTTTTTTTTTTAAATTAAACTTGGTTATTTAATTACTTCGACTCTTATTGTAATGACATAATTTTATTATACTCAAATTTTAAATATATTGGGTTACAAACGCTGTTTAATCGTTCTTAAATCAATGTAATTAAGAAGCAAAGAAAACCTGCATTCATAACATTTAAACGAGATTTATTGGCTCATTAAAATTAGTGCTTTTATATTTTCTATAACTTACATACATATATAATTTCACGCCAGTTCCCTTGCGGGGCTTATTCTTACACACCTCACTTGCTTCTTTGACATTCATAGCTCTTGTCATGCACGCTCGTCTGTTCTTAAGGCTCCTGACATCACCCTCCGCTAGTACACGATCAATTTGATCATGGAAGGTGTGTCGTGGCCTTCCACGACTTCTGCATCCATCCACTTTTGCATTGTATATCTGTTTAGTCATTGCACATGCCCAAACCGCCGGAGAATTCCTTTCCTTTCCTTCATCCCGACACTCTCTTTCAGACCAACTCTCTCTCTTACTTCGTTATTACGAACGCGGTCCGCGAGCGTCACTCCGCAGATTTTGCGCAGTGCTCGCATCTCGACCGCGTTTACTCTACTTTCATGCTCTCGCTTCCATACCCAACTCTCGCTTCCATACGTGAGCGTAGGTACCAGCACCGCGTTGTGTACGGCGAGCTGGGCCTTCTGGCTGAGGTTCTTAGCGCCTAGAAGTTTACCTAACGCTTCATTCACACTATTCCCCAAATTCACTCTATAACTTCATCTTGAAAAGCCTATAAATCTCGTGTATAACTATTATGAATAAAAATGACTCAATTGACAATACTTCTATGCAGTTTAGTAATAAAATTAGTAAAGTAATATAATAACAGCTCATTACTGTCCCACTGCTGGGCTCGGGCCTCCCATTATTTTTTTACTTTTTTATTGCAGGAGTTCAGCAGACAGGCAGACGGCCCACCAGATGGAAAACGGTCACCATCGCCTATGGACATTTGCTACACCAAAGGTGCTACAAATGCGCTGCTGCTCTCTTAAGGGAGACTGGAACCTGGTCACTAATGCCGGAACACAACTCAAGGTTGTTATGGCGACATACTCTACACAAGGGGTGGTAGCCAACCAGTCGGGCAAATGCCCTACCACCTGTGGGTTGTTAAGTCGCCTCTTAAGACAGGCCGCCCCAACGAAGGAAATTGTATTCTTTCTCCGTTCCTTCACTGATAAAGGATGATTATAAAGGGAATGGACAGTATACCCGCCACGCTCGTCCAAGGCGGCTTGGCAGGTTTGACACATCGGTCATCTCGATGTGCAGGTTGCATCACGATGTTTTCCTTCACCGTTATTAGCACGTGGTAATTGTAACAATATGCACATTAGATCAGAAAACTGACCAAGTGGTGCAGGCGTTCCGGCCAGGATCGAACCCGCGTCCTTTCAGTTTGGGACGCGTGAGTTAGCCTTAGTAATGCAAAGAAATAAGACATATAGATACCGGCCATAGATCTGTGAATCTCTTTTGAATAAACAGAGATACCAAAACGCGAAGACGCCATGACACGTTTAATGAAGGTAATAATACAGCGATAAGAGCGTTATCAACAACCATTAGTCGTGCGGTTTGTAAACAAACGAATGGACTGACATTAGTGACGTCATCCGCTTGTCCGACAATGACCTACACGATTGACGTCGAGGACAGGACTCGAAATACCGGTAAAAATTTATGCTAACTTCAGATAACGGTAAAAAATAAACTGCTATTAAGATTAAGCTCGCTCAAGCCTTGCTTCTCCCCCTACTTGATTACGCTGATGCCTGCTATCTAGACATCATTCAAGAACAACTAGATAAGCTTGAACGCCTTCAAAATGTTTGTATCCGGTTCATATTTGGCTTTTATGGCCCACTTGATGGAAAGCGGTTACCATCGCCCATGGACATTTGTAACACCAGAGGTGCTACAAATGCGCTGCTGTTCTTTCAAGGGAGACTGGAACCTGGTCACTAATGCCGGAATATAAGATACTCTCACTTCTGCACCATATCCTTTTCAAACTCCCCCATATTCGAAGGAACTTTTTAGTTTCCTCTATCAATCTCATTCCTAATGAAAATCTTCTGCTAACGACTCCTAAACACAATTTACCGCACAGGCTGTTCGCCCGTGGAACTCCCTCCCCTTGAAAATCAGACGAGCTACATCCATTTGTACATTCAAACACTTGATCACTGACCTTTAAATAAAATTTGTTGCAGTAAATGGAATTCTATTATTGTTCGCATGTAAGTATATGTAATTTATATTATTATACATACATACATAACTTCACGCCAGTTCCCTTGCGGGGTAGGCACGAGCAACTATTCTTACACACCTCACTCGCTTCTTTGACATTCATAACTCTAGTCATGCACGCTCGTCTGTTCTTAAGGCTGCTAACATCACCTTCTGCTAGTATATTATTATAATCTATTTAATTATGTATATCTATCTATATTACTTTATTATTGTTAAAACTGCAATGTTAAAATTAGAACGTGCGCAACGGGCGATACTTAAAGTGAGTTTTTCTCTCCCTTTTTACTACTCCACCAAAGACCTTTATGACCGCTGGAAAGTGCTAACAGCTCGGCAACTTTTTATTCAACAAATAGTTTTAAAACAACATCTCATTACCCCATTTATATCTTCTAGTTTACTTACTAAAAGAATTCACATCCCTTGCAAACAAAACACTGTTACGACAGCTTTTTGTTGTAGATTCTTTTACTTTCTAGGCAGTTATTTATGCAACAAAATCAATAAGCAAATTGATATATACCCCTAAACTAAATCTAAATGTAAGAAAATACTGACTGAGTGGCTTTTAAAACTTGATCATGATTCCACTGAAGATTATTGGTCTTAGTTATCTAAATATAGTTTCCTAATACTACTACTTATTTGTCATTTATTTATTACATTTATGTAATTCTTATTTTATAAACATCTATTACTATTAACATACTGACACAGTCACACATAACTACACTTAATTACACAATATTTATCACAAATTTTTTAGCTGGTTTCTCCGGGGAGAAAGAGGCTGGTGATCAGTAACACAGGATTATTCCTTTAACTGACACCAGGCTCTCACCATTTCAGTTTATAAAAAAAAAAATTGTTACTAATTTAATTATTGTTAGTGTGAGAGTAAATAAAGAAATTATTATTATTATTATTGTTATTATTTTGTTTTTTTCTTTAATTACGATTGAATTCGTTTTTTAATTTAGTTAAACCACCAAATATTATTTACTTTCTTTTGTAATGTCTCTTTGGACATCGTCGCTATAAGCGATAAGGCCGCCCATTGTTATAATGGAATAGTATTTATATTAAATGTCTAGGTTTAAGTTATG